>CM057339.1:749629232-750891304 GCA_030015575.1 Agapanthus africanus | reverse complement strand
CTTTAAAATCCTTAAATCTAAATCCCACTTTCTTTTCACCAACCAAACAAAGATTACATGGATCTAGAAATCCAATACTAGGAATCCAAAACCAACCAAGCAACAAATCACCAAATCCAGAAATTTTCAACCGTTCTATTTTGGAATTCAAATTTCATAATCTTGCAACCAAACAGTCCCTAAGCATAGTATATGCTGATGTAATAGTGAATATCCTGTCTAAAGTCCACTTCTAGGCGTTTTGTCATTAGATGCGGTGTGACCTCAAAATTATCTTTGATGAGGTTAACTAACTCCAATCTCTAAGTGGACGCAACAATCGAAACAGGTGCGTTGAGTTTTGGATTCCACGCTCCTATTCTGTTGGCTATCCATATATCGCATGCTTCAAATCAACGACGAAGCAGCATAACTTTGGGAAAGTTGATTTGCAATGTGTCCTTCCCACACCAGTCATCCATCACAATCCAGCGTAACAGCTACACCTAATATTATCGTTGTCATGCTCATGAGGAATCAACCAATCGTGTGAGCTCTTCCACCTAAGAGACATCTTGGCTGCCAATGGTAGCATCTCAAGATGGAGCCCAGTCTAGAGGCCGGCACTTTCGTGCACGTTTTGAAAGACCCGTTCATAAGTGATGATACTCATAAATGGAAATTTCTCATATCACGACACGTGGCGAATGACGTGTCATCCGCGTAAGCCCGCTAGACTTCTGAGGGTTGCCGATGTAAAATCAGTATGGAGCATTGGTGACTTTCCTTGAATGGTCTTCGAGCTTACACCCCCACTTCTTGCTCTCGAGCAACCCAGCAGCCGAACTTGCACCCTCTTTTGCTCGTCTCCGGGCTATTGCAGAACTGAGCTTCCATAGCCTACTTGTTCGTCTCCGAGCTATCTGGCAGTCCGAGCTTCCTCGGCTTCCGTGTATCTCGCCAAGGCGAGATATCCGCCGCCCCAGGCTCTGCGTCTCACGCAGACTCGTTCCCCCATTAATGAGCGGATCTCGCCATTAACGCGGGCGTAACGAGGGGGGTAACTGACGACGAGGATATCGCATCGGCTCGCTCCATACGACCACTATATAAACCCCTTTTTCAAACGACTCGGGTAACTCGAACTGATTCGCCGCTACTCTGCTCTTATTCCACGATACTAACTTGATCGTCGAAGGGTCCTACGGTGGTCATCTATTCCAGGACTTCCTTTACAGATAGCCCGGCGTCGACACCAACCCATTGAGATCCACACACTCGACATCTCTCATATCCAATCTTGACCGTCCAAGAACGCTCGCTACCAGATCGACGGAGGACAACATCTGAGGGAGATCCTGACCTCCATCAGCTGGCACCGTCTGTGGGAACCTGAAAACTTCTCCACCAATCAAGTTGATCTTCCGCCCTCGATTCGATGGCGAGCGACAACCGCGACGATCCCAACACGAGCCGTCACACACACCCATAACGGAGGCGGGAGCGGTTCTACCCCACCTCCTAACGTCATCGGCGCCTTATCTGCTCGGATCGACAGACTCATATCGCTGGTGGATGCACTCGTCCGCGTAGAAGCGGTGGGTCCCACCCACCAGGCCGCTGTTCCCCCTTCCCGGGATAACGACGTCCGCCGGAGGACGGAGGGCCCCGCTCAGGCCCTCGATCTCACTCACGCTCATCTCAGCATCACCGAGCCCCGGCGTGCCGACTCCGACAACCATGGCCCGCATGCAGCGAATGATTCCATGATCCGCTGAGCGCCGGACAGCTCCGCATCCCGGTCTTGGGGAAGACTAGGCCATCGCACTAACACCCGCCATGCGCTCACACCCCCTGAGGAGGTGTCGGTCAGTTCTCTTGCTTCCACGCATGACTGACGCCCCCACTCCCGTTGGGGTCATGCAAACGGCGAACGTCGGGGCTACTCAAGAAGATCCTCGCCTAAGGATTTAAGAAATTTAATAGAGCGGAATCGAAGCCGCACCGCCATGAGAACCAGGAGCGGCGATAATCACCACTCTAACCGTGCTGATCCACGGGGTATCACCACCGGCTCGAGGCCCTCAAAAAGAAAATCAAAGGCATACGACGAGATGACCATATGTCCGGTGAAGGGGCCAGGTATTCCGCCTACTCACTTACAAAGCCTTTTACAGAAGAGTTACTGGCCGAGTGTGTCTCGTCCAAGAACAAGCCATCCAAAGTGGCCTTCTTCGACTAGAAGTCCGACCTGAATGACCGCTTGGACGCATTTACGGCGGGCATGAGATTTCAGGACAGCTCGGACACGACTCAATGCCGAGCTTTCCCCGCTACCCCAATTCGAGCTGGCAGGGACTGGTTCCGGAGGCTTGCGCCGCACTTGATTAGTCGAAAATATTGCATATTTTAGCCGGAAATTTCCTCATCATTTGCATTCATATAGAAGTGTTCGGCATTCATATTTTACATATTAGCAAAACTGTCGCAAAATATCAGATTGCATGTATTAGACTATTAAACCGACACTATAAAGGAAATTGACCACATTTCATGGCATCGCATCATCCCTACATTTGCGCAACACTTGTTTTGAGATCTGTGCAGGAAAATCCAGAAGTAAGGCCAAAAATGTACATGGTACCGATCAAACATTACGCCAACTCAATGATTTCAGATCTGGTATCAATCCAAAAGGGAAAATACAAATCAACATATCAGAAGAAGCCCAAAATGTTAGCCAAAGACCAGTGAAAAAAGATCAAAGCCCAAGCCTCCAACATGGCCGCGGAACCGCGGCCGGAGCCTGCTTGCGCCGCGGTTCCGCGGCCGTCTTGCCACGTCATCCACCAAACTTTGCAGCACAACTCTTACCTGTATGCCTACAACTCAAAAAGACACTCCAAGTTCCAGAAGACTCCAGAGACTTCTGCTAGATCAGCAAGCTTTGGAACCAACACTAAACTAGCCTATCATTCTAGAAACTTCTTCTAAAACCCTAGCTTAAACCCTAAGCTAAGCCTAACAAACTCTTTCTAGAAGTCTTTCAACAAACTTTTGGAGGGAACTCAAGAAGGCTTAGGGTTTGGGTGCTCTATAAATAAGACCCTAGGCTCACTTGTAAAAGATAATTCATGAGCTTGGAAAAATCAATCCATTAGTTCATTTGAGAACCATTCTATCTCTTTCTTCATCTTCTTCTTCCACAAGTCTAGTGAGAGGACTTGTGTGAAACCCTAACCCTAATTCCAATCAAAAGCCAAGATCCCGAGTACACATTCAAGCAAGAAGCCTTGCAACCTTTTAGGAGCCGAGCCGGTCTTCAACAGAGCAAGTGGTCCAAGCCGATCCGCGACTCACGGAGCCGAGCGAAGCCAAGTCGACAATTTAATTCTTCCTCTTGTAGTTCTTGAGCGACTGTAATCAAATTGTTGATATAAATAAAAGGTGATATTCTTTTATCTTGTTTTCTTTAAATTCTTGCATCATGATTCAATCTAAATTTCTAGTTGTGATGTCTGAGTAAAACTCCGCTCGTCGAGGAGTCGAGACGATCAATAGAATGATGATGTAATATATCTTAAATCGATTCTTGAATCCTACGAGTTTTGTAAACCCTAGCAAGATCAAGAATCGACGACCCAATTCGTTGCGATGCTTTCTTGATTGATATCGCTCGAGATTGGGGAGTTACGATCGTTTCTATAAATTGCTAGAGGCTAGAATGTGAATGATAATCAACGAAAGAACAAGGGTTAAATGATGAAACCCAAGTTTCATCAAGAAAGCCCTAACTCTCGTCGACCATCATCGATCTAGTATCAATCCTTCGAAGGACAAGAACACGAAATCTTGAGATTACATCACGTCTATAGATCCGATCGATTCCTATGAGCCTCATTTAGATTCTTGACATTTTTGGTTGGAAATATTATCGAAACCCAATTCTTGATTGTTTATCAGTTTCTTGATTCTTGATTAAACTCGTGACACCTGAATCAATTGATAAATTCTTGAATCATGTTTTCTTTTCTTTTCGATTACTTTCGATTCAAACAAATCAAATATAAAAACGAATCGCACAATCCCTGTGGACGATCCGCACTCGCTTACGATCTACAACTGACACCGTAGTTGATTGCAGTCAAATATAATTTTTGATTGTGAACTTTATTCAATTTTCTAATTACCGACACAAAGAGACTCTTATCGATTTGATTTACTTACTCAGTCTCGCATTTTACGATCAATAAAATAGCGCCGAAATCGGGGACTATTTGAATCGATACTTTTACATTTTACACATCAAGAAAATAAATCAATCAAAATGGCGCCGTTGCCGGGGATCGCGCGCTAATTCGTTTTATATCAAAGTTTGAATTGAAAGATTTATTTCATTGTGATTTTTGAGATCAAAATTCGTGCAAACCCTAAACAATTTGTTGTGTTTCATTACAAGGAGATCTGGAGCTTGCTGGAAATTTGGAAAAAATTTGGAATATACCAGAGAGCTGAGGGAGTCTACAGAAGCTCCCTGAAAATTTTTGGTTCAGTGATCTCATCAAGAGACCGCGGAAGCGCGGTGGGAGTACCCATATGCGGCGAAACCGCGGCTTGGTGGAGGGGTTTCTGTAAAAATTTTGCTTCAGGTACTTTCTTACCTTCTCCTCTCTCCTCTTTTTAGCTCCAACTGACAATTTTCTGCAGGATTCTTTGCAAAGAATAGCAGCTCGCAAATTGCAAAATTAAATTTGTGCGTGATTTTGTTTCTTGGTTGTTTGCATTCAAAATACGGATATTAAGGGGCACGGCCAAATCCAAATTAGGTGGGGATTTCATTACCCTTCCTAGGCCCCGAAAACCACAAAACTTGCATCCGCATTGACCCACATTAACTAAAAGAAATCTAGAGATGACTCTAAGGACTGTCGCGCTCAATTAGGACAGAAGAAGGCCGTGGGTAATTCATTGCTTATCCGCGTTTTCTTGTGGTGCCTAGGAAAGTGTGTCGAAGGCTAGTGGTTATTAATTAGGCCCACTACTTACGTAGTGGAGTACCTTCCCACTTACCTGGCACTTACCTGGCCACAGGGGAACAAAGAGGCAGTGGAGGATTCTATCCTGCGACTTGTCTTTTGGCAGTTAGGAGCGGTCTAGAGCCGGACCTAGGTGACCACTAGATTCTAGGGTTTGTGTGCTGCATTTGTTGTGTCGCATCATTTTTTTCAAAAAAAAAAAAATCTGTCCCTTTTTCAAAGCAAACACCGCATTCATTCATTACCCCTAATTATAAGCCAACGCTGCCACTTGTACTAACCCTTTTTAGTACAAGATAGGCTGGACACGGGATTCTAGTGCCCGTTTAGTCCGCGTACCTTTTATCGACTCCGAAGTCGATATTTCTCCATTTACCTTTTCTTTACCCCCTACCACACCACACCGATGGATCCACCTCCATCAAACTTCTTTAACCCTAATCTGCCGCCGTCCGTTGGTGCGCAGAATCCACCCCGCATCTCTCTCTAGGAGAGGTGCTATCCACTTAGAGGTCCTCTTTCGACCTGCTTATCCACACCACCATCCAATGGGGATAACTTTGAGATTAAGCCCCAGTATATCAATCTTTTACCCAAATTCCACGGACTCGAGACTGAGGACGCTTACGTTTTCATTACCAAATTTGAAAACGTATGCGCAATGATGGGTACGTCACAACTTTCAGTGGATGCGATGCGTCTACGACTTCTTCCATTTACATTGTGCGATATAGCCGAGAAGTGGCTATATAACACTACCGCATACTCTATTACGAATTGGGAAGAATTCGTCGCTGCATTCTTTAAGAAATTTTACCTAATCCAAAAGACAGCTCGAATCCGTAGCGAACTGAATCAATTTGCCCAGCTCCCTACCGAACCATTTTCTAAATGCTTTGAATGTTTCAAGGATCTTTTGGTTCAGTGTCCTCATCACGGCATCCCGAGATGGGAGCTTTGCCGAATCATTTATGAGGGCATTAACCCA
The DNA here is from genome assembly GCA_030015575.1 of Agapanthus africanus. NCBI lineage: Eukaryota > Viridiplantae > Streptophyta > Magnoliopsida > Asparagales > Amaryllidaceae > Agapanthus > Agapanthus africanus. Next base: position 750,885,301 of record CM057339.1, on the reverse strand, counting down.
AGCACTAAACAGAGCCTTGAAAACATGTGTCAAGGTACTTTTATGACCAAAGATGATGGGGAAGCTTGGAAGTACTTAGAAGAGTTCGCTGAAAAATCACTACAATGGGAGAGTGGAACCCAACCATTGAATAGGGGTGGCGTACACCAAATAGATGTGTCCATAGGTGTTCGAGCTGAAATGGCAGCAATGCAAAAGAAGCTCGACGCTATGGAACACAAATTTTCTGCAGCCTCCCTAAACCCAATGTCGCTCCCCAAAACTGTTTGTGGGTGTTGTTCTGATCCGTCTCATTTAACGGAAGAATGTCCATTAAACTCTGCGTTTCAAGGTCACGAGCATTCTAATGCCGCATTTCAAAGACCTCAAAACGATCCATATTCTTCCACGTACAATCAGGGTTGGAGGAATCACCCGAATTTTGCTTGGAACCAAAACCAATCTCAAAACACGGTTCCAAACACGAATAACTTTCAAAGGGCTCTTCCTCCACCACAACAGCAACCCCTTCAACTCACTCAGCACCCCTATCAGTCATAAAATTTCCAAAACCAGGGCAACAATCCTGCACAGTCTAATCCTATGCAGTCCTGTTCTGACGAGTTCTCTCAATTCACTCAAACCATGAAATCACTTTTATCAAATTTCATAGAGGTTTCGACTGAGGTTAGATCTTCCGTCAGTGAGATAAAGAAAAACTCAGCGTCCCAAGCTGAGAGTATCAGATTGATGGAAGCTGAAATCGCACGCCTAAAAGCCGAAATGAGTGCGAGAGAAAAAGGGAAACTTCCCTCTCAACCCCTACAGAATCCTGGGCATTACAATGTAAATGCCATTACAACGTTGAGATCGGGAAGAGTGCTGAACAATCATGTTGGGGAAGAAGTTGATGATACTGAAAATCATATCAACACCCCGGCTGAGACCTTTCCACACACACACACTTCTCCTTCTGATCCTTCTTCTTCTACCACACCATCTTCTCGAGAGCCTATTCTCCATTTCCCATTAGGCTCGACACCTTCTCCCAACCCTTATAGTTCTCCACAGACGGTCCCCACACCTCTTTTGGGACCTCGTCTACCCCATCTTTCTTCTCCTATGATGGACCCAGCGCTTATTGCGAAAGCTCCTTACCCGAACCGGTTAAGGGGTAATAGAACGAGTCCTCGTATGGAGAAAATTTTGGAAATGTTCAAACAGGTTAACATCAATATCCCTCTCCTAAATGCAATTCAACAAGTCCCCGCATATGCGAAAATTCTTAAGGACTTGTGCACTAGGAAGAGGAAGACCCAAGTGCCGAAGAAGGTCTTCATGGCTAATAATATCAGCACTGCTTTTATTCCCCAGCTACCAAAGAAACGAAAGGACCCAGGATGTCCTACAATATCGATTTCTATTGGGGGTAAAAACATAAATCGTGCTCTTTTAGACCTTGGCGCAAGTGTTAACCTACTCTCTTATTCTGTCTATGAGCAACTAGGGATTGGAGAGCTGAAACCTGCTCACTGCACTCTCCAGATGGCAGACCGATCTATCACCAAACCAAGGGGTGAATTAGAGGATGTGTTGATAAAGGTCGGGGAATTTGTTTTTCCTGTAGACTTCATTGTGCTCGACACACATCCTGTAGAAAACCCCCGGGCCAAATTCCGGTGATTCTGGGTCGTCCTTTCCTTTCCACTTCCAACGCTGTTATAAACTGTAGAAACGGTTCAATGAACTTATCATTCGGAAATATGACCATTGAACTAAATATATACAAAGTTGGAAGTCAGCCATCAGAACCCTCTGCTCATATTTTAGATGTGTGCTCTGTCCATGAGATCGCTCCCGATAGTTGTGGAGCTGAGGAACTTTTACTGATCTCGATGACATTACCACATCTCTGTTTGACTTTACACAAGATCTTAGTGAGGACACTTTACCTACACTTGAGTCCTGCACTTCTGACTTTTCTCCACCCGAGTCTGTATCTTTCACAGGCTCTGAGCTTCTTTGTAAATCCAAAAATCACTCAATGATCCCTCCTTCTATCATTTCTCCGCCCGACTTAGATCTCAAAATTTTACCCTCTCATCTGAAATATGCTTATTTAGGTGAGAAGGAGACTTTACCGGTTATAATATCCGCTTCTCTAGCATTAGACCAAGAGAATGCACTTTTATCGGTATTGAGATCTAACAAAGAGGCGTTTGGTTGGAGTATGGCGGACATTAAAGGGATTAGTCCCTTGATAGTTGAACATCATATACATGTGATGGATGATGCCAGACCAACCCGAGAACCACAGAGACGGTTGAATCCCGTCATGAAGGAAGCGGTCATGAAAGAGATTGTCAAATGCTTAGATAATGGTATTATATACCCAATCTCCGATAGCCAATGGGTGAGTCCTATACATGTCGTTCCTAAAAAATCCGGCATCATTGTTATAACCAATGAGGCGAATGAGTTGATTCAGACACGCGCCCAAACTGGGTGGCGTGTATGTATCGATTATAGAAAACTCAACGCTGCCACGAGGAAAGACCATTTTCCTCTACCATTCATTGATCAAATGCTGGAACGCTTAGCGGGACGAGAGTATTATTGTTTTATGGACGGGTACTCAGGCTATAATCAGGTCCCCATCGCCAAAAAGGATCAAGATAAAACCACTTTTACTTGTCCTTTTGGTACCTTTGCTTACAGTCGCATGCCCTTTGGGTTATGCAATGCTCCCGCTACCTTTCAGCGGTGTATGATGGGGATATTCTCTGATATGGTAGAGAATTTCTTGGAGATCTTTATGGACGACTTCTCGATTTTTGGAGACTCTTTTTCTGATTGCCTAGCGAATCTTGACGCTGTTCTTACTCGTTGCAAAGAGAAGAACTTGACTTTGAACTGGGAAAAATGCCATTTTATGGTCCAAGAAGGAATTGTTCTTGGACATGTTATTTCACAGAAAGGCATTGAGGTTGACAAAGCTAAGATAGATGTCATTCAAAACCTCCCTCATCCCAAAAGCGTCAAAGATATTCGCTCTTTCCTTGGCCATGCGGGCTTTTATAGGAGATTCATTAAGGACTTTAGCAAAATTTCTAGACCTTTAACTCTTCTCCTGGCCAAGGATACGACCTTCCATTTTGACTCGGATTGCGAGACAGCTTTCGACTCACTTAAACACTCACTCACTTTAGCCCCCGTTTTATCATCACCAAACTGGGACTACCCCTTTGAGCTAATGTGTGATGCATCCGACTTTGCAGTAGGTGCAGTTTTAGGACAGCACATCGAAAAGATGCCACACGTGATTTACTATGCAAGTAAGACCCTGAATGATGCGCAAATCAATTATACAACCACAGAAAAAGAACTTTTAGCGGTTGTATTTGCATTATAAAAATTCAGGCCTTACTTAATTGGCTCACCTATAGTTGTGTATACTGACCATTCCGCTTTAAAACATCTTCTGGCGAAGAAAGATGCAAAAGGTCGACTAATACGTTGGATCCTACTATTACAAGAATTTGATCTTGTTATCAAAGATAAGAAAGGATATGAAAACGTAGTAGCCGACCATCTTTCACGCATCATTTCTTCCCCTGTGACCCTGCCGATCAATGACTCGTTTCCTGACGAGCAACTCTTGAGCGTATCCAATGAACCATGGTTCAGGGATATTGTGAACTATCATGCCACAGGACTGATACCCAGCGATTGGTCAAAACAGGACAAATACCGTTTTCTATCCCAAGTAAAACACTTTTACTGGGATGAGCCCTATTTGTTTAAATATTGTCCTGATCAGATCATTCGCCGGTGTGTCCCGAATGAAGAGTTCAAGAGTGTTCTTTCTTTTTGTCATGATCAGGCCTGTGGGGGTCATTTTGGTCCTAGAAAGACAGCGAAAAAGGTTTTGCAATGTGGATTTTATTGGCCGACCTTATTCAAGGACGCATTTGACTATTGTAAAACCTGTACACAATGTCAGTATACGGGTAGAATCTCCCAGAGGAATGAAATGCCTCAGCAACCCATCTTGGTTGTTGAAATATTTGATGTTTGGGGCATAGATTTTATGGGTCCTTTTCCCAACTCCTTTAGGAATTTGTACATACTGCTGGCGGTTGATTATGTCTCAAAGTGGGTAGAAGCCATTCCATGTCGCACTAATGACAAGAAAGTTGTCATTAAGTTCTTGAAAGAGAATATCTTCTCGCGATTTGGACACCCACGCGCTATTATTAGCGATAATGGGACACACTTCTGCAACAGATCTTTCGAGACTCTGATGCGGAAATACTCAATCAACCACCGACTTTCTACACCCTATCATCCCCAAACAAGCGGGCAGGCTGAAATCTCAAACAGACAAATCAAACTTATCCTGGAGAAAACTGTTGCTAAAAATAGAAAAGACTGGTCGACCAAACTGACGGATGCTCTTTGGGCATTCCGAACTGCATATAAGACCGACCTAGGGATGTCTCCATATAGGATAGTGTTTGGAAAAGCATGTCATCTACCCGTCGAGATAGAACATAAAGCATTGTGGGCTATTAAAGAAATAAATTTGGATTTAAACCTTGCTTGCAACTTTCGGAAGCTGCAACTTAATGAGCTAAGCGAACTCCGCGATGAAGCTTATGATAACGCTGTAATCACAAAGAATAGGACTAAGGTTTTTCACGATAAAAACATTTTGAGGAAAACATTTTCACCTGGTCAACAAGTCCTTCTTTATGATTCACGATTACACCTTCACGCGGATAAGCTCCGATCTCGATGGAAGGGACCTTTTGTTGTGCGGTCTGTATACCCGCACGGGGCAGTAGAAGTAGAAAATGTTAAAAACGGCACAATTTTTAAAGTAAATGGACATAGACTAAAGCCGTATTTTTCCACTGACCCCACGGAGGAGCTCTTGTTCTTACAAGAGCCAGTTTATTTGGATTAAAATTCCTCCGTCTCACCTTCATGTTCAGTATATCATTGTATCATTTTTTGAATGGAGGTGAGTGAAAAGAATAAGTTTGGGGGAAGTTCTTCACTTATATATTTTGCCCCCACTAATAATCCCTCCCAGACATACAGGTTTTGTAGTATAGCTGTTGGCAACAGTGAGGACACTGTTGAAAACAAGTTTGGGGGAGGTTTGTGCTTATTCTTGCATCATTTGCATAAACACAAAACATTTCTTTAAAAACTTATAAAAATTGAGAAATTTTCAAAACCCATAAAAATTGAAAAAATTTCAAGTATAAAAATAATTTTAATATTTACACTTTTTTGTATATAAATAAGATAATGAAAGTTTAGATAGTGAAAAATTACATCCTTGAGATTAGAAAAATTTAAGAAAACTAAGAAAATTAGAAGTTTTCTTATAAGAACTAGTAATAAGTAGTTATGAGCCGTTGTCCCAAGGGTTAGTAAGATGAAGGACGTCACTAATCTGAGGATAAAAATAAGTTTGAAAAATAGTTTCTATTCTGGAAGCCAAACATTTTGAACGTTGATACCCTGCTATTCGCACTTACACACGTCTTAAAACCTGGGATAGTAGAGAATACCTTGAAATGCTCTTGTCTTAAAGCCAAAAGTATGAAGGAAATAAAAAGAAAAAAAAGTGAATAGAAAAAATATAAAGTGGTGAGAAAAATGGACACTGGTTTTGTTATCACCGAGGGCAATAAAAAAATATATAGCGAGAGTGCTTCTTCACCCAGTGCCCTAAGGCCAACTGGTCTGGGAATCACTGCTATGCCTAAGGTGGTGCAAGATGAGGAAAATACACCAAGTAAGCAAGCACAGGAGTAATCGGTCGGTTAGTACCTCAAGAAGTATTAACGGTCGCATGAAAGTGTGTGAGCAATCTCATCTAAATATTCATTAATTAAAAAGTACTCAGGCTGATGGACAAGAGTATGATAGCTTGAATTGAATTCTCCGAGTGTAGGGATGTCCTTTACACACACGCAGGGATATATGATCGATGTTTGGAAGAAAGATAGGAATGAAAAATAAGACGATGTTTTATTGAGGGAGGACGTGATTTCTGACATCTTTTCATGACCATTAAGATAGGGCTCATGACAACCGAAAAGCTAACTTAGTTGGAAACCCTAATTTTCAAAGTCTTTCTTTTACAATTCTTTTCTTTAAATGTAATATTCATGATCTTTCTTTTATTATTGGATTTTGTGGGTGCAATCCGTTGAAAACCCTCAGGAGACAACACTCCTCCTACTAGGGACACCTAGAGGTTTAAAGGCTTGTTGCACATGCTCAGTGCAATCGTGTTGCCTACAAAAGTGTGCTAGTTAGTTTTTCTCTTTCTTTATTTTCTCCTTCTCTTTTTAATAAAACAGTTCGCTCGAGACGATCGAAATTAAGTTTGGGGGAATTTGATTAGTCGAAAATATTGCATATTTTAGCCGGCAATTTCCTCATCATTTGCATTCATATAGAAGTGTTCGGCATTCATATTTTACATATTAGCAAAACTGTCGCAAAATATCAGATTGCATGTATTAGACTATTAAACCGACACTATAAAGAAAATTGACCACATTTCATGGTATCGCATCATCCCTACATTTGCGCAACACTTGTTTTGAGATCTGTGCAGGAAAATCCAGAAGTAAGGCCAAAAATGTACATGGTACCGATCAAATATTACGCCAACTCAATGATTTCAGATCTGGTATCAATCCAAAAGGGAAAATACAAATCAACATATCAGAAGAAGCCCAAAATGTTAGCCAAAGACCAGTGAAAAAAGATCAAAGCCCAAGCCTCCAATATGGCCGCGGAATCGCGGCCGGAGCCTGCTTGCGCCCGGTTCCGTGGCCGTCTTGCCACGTCATCCACCAAACTTTGCAGCACAACTCTTACCTGTATGCCTACAACTCAAAAAGACACTCCAAGTTCCAGAAGACTCCAGAGACTTCTGCCAGATCAGCAAGCTTTGGGACCAACACTAAACTAGCCTATCATTCTAGAAACTTCTTCTAAAACCCTAGCTTAAACCCTAAGCTAAGCCTAATAAACTCTTTCTAGAAGTCTTTCAACAAACTTTTGGAGGGAATTCAAGAAGGCTTAGAGTTTGGGTGCTCTATAAATAAGACCCTAGGCTCACTTGTAAAAGATAATTCATGAGCTTGGAAAAATCAATCCATTAGTTCATTTGAGAGCCATTCTATCTCTTTCTTCATCTTCTTCTTTCACAAGTCTAGTGAGAGGACTTGTGTGAAACCCTAACCCTAATTCCAATCAAAAGCCAAGATCCCGAGTACCCATTCAAGCAAGAAGCCTTGCAACCTTTTAGGAGCCGAGCCGGTCTTCAACAGAGCAAGTGGTCCAAGCCGATCCGCGACTCACGGAGCCGAGCGAAGCCAAGTCGACAATTTAATTCTTCCTCTTGTAGTTCTTGAGCGACTGTAATCAAATTGTTAATATAAATAAAATGTGATATTCTTTTATCTTGTTTTCTTTAAATTCTTGCATCATGATTCAATCTAAATTTCTAGTTGTAATTCTTGTTGTGATGTCTGAGTAAAACTCCGCTCGTCGAGGAGTCGAGACGATCAATAGAATGATGATGTAATATATCTTAAATCGATTCTTGAATCCTACGAGTTTTGTAAACCCTAGCAAGATCAAGAATCGACGACCCAATTCGTTGCGATGCTTTCTTGATTGATATCGCTCGAGATTGGGGAGTTACGATCGTTTCTTGAAATTGCTAGAGGCTAGAATGTGAATGATAATCAACGAAAGAACAAGGGTTAAACGATGAAACCCCAGTTTCATCAAGAAAGCCCTAACTCTCGTCGACCATCATCGATCTAGTATCAATCCTTCGAAGGACAAGAACACGAAATCTTGAGATTACATCACGTCTATAGATCCGATCGATTCCTACGAGCCTCATTTAGATTCTTGACATTTTTGGTTGGAAATATTATCGAAACCCAATTCTTGATTGTTTATCAGTTTCTTGATTCTTGATTAAACTCGTGACACCTGAATCAATTGATAAATTCTTGAATCATGTTTTCTTTTCTTTTCGATTAACTTTTCGATTCAAACAAATCAAATATAAAAACGAATCGCACAATCCCTTTGGACGATCCGCACTCGCTTACGATCTACAACTGACACCGTAGTTGATTGCGGTCAAATATAATTTTTGATTGTGAACTTTATTCAATTTTCTAATTACCGACACAAAGAGACTCTTATCGATTTGATTTACTTACTCAGCCTCACATTTTACGATCAATAAAATAGCGCCGAAATCGGGGACTATTTGAATCGATACTTTTACATTTTACACATCAAGAAAATAAACCAATCAGCGCTCCATCTCCACCTTTGACGAGCTGGCTACCCAATTCCTCGGACATTTCGTCGGAAACCGATGACAGAAGAGGACGGTCGACTACATGTTCACTGTCAAGAGCGAAGACAAGGAATCTTTCAAAGGATACGTCACTCGCTTCTACAATGCCCTCCTGGAGTTCCCTGAGCACTGCGACGAAACAGTTATCACCGCGCTGTATTAAGTCTTAGGCACAAAGAGTGGCTCTGCTTTTTTGCATTAGCGCAACCTAAGACCATGGCCGAAGTAAAAGCCTGGACCGTGCGAGAGACCCAGCTCAAGTCCGAGGTGAACTAAAACCTGCGCCGAGGCAACCAGGAGGACAGAAAGAAGAGGGACAGGGAAGAGACAAAGAAGGTCGATCGTCCGAAACCTTACTCCCCGAGGTTGCAGGAGTATACTCCTCTAAACATTTCCCAGACCGAGCTGCTAGAGGAAGCTAAGAGCGAGAGGTTCTTTAAGCTCCCGCCAGTCACCCAAAAAGCAAGCAAGCGTTTCTACAGCCCGTACTGCACCTATCACAGGTCGTAGGGTCACCCGACGGAGAATTGCAAGCAGCTGCATGATTACATTGAGGAGTTGATACGCTCATGTCACCTGGAGAAATACCTGCGAGACAAACGTCAAGTAAATAGGGGTCAAGCCGACCAACCCGAAGCCGAAGAACAGACGATCGGTCAGATCATGGCCGTCACTGGCCGACCCAAGTCCAAGCAACAAGGATAGACACCGAATCCGGTCATTCAATACAGGTGAGTTTAAACTGTATCACCTAATCTGTATTTTATTTAATAATAAAGATTCTTTCTTTCCTGCAATCTGAATTGCTTCTTTTTGTTTCCATGTTAAATCTCTCCTCACGAGGCCGCCGAGTAGTGATTGATACGATTTCGGATTGTGTATGTTTAGAAAATGAATAGAAATCACAACCAAAAATATTTTGACCGCAATCAATAACGGTGTCGAATGTAGCGCGTTAGTAAGTGCGGATCATCCACAGGGAAAGTGTAATCGTTCGTGTTTCGAATTAGATGAGTCGAAAATTTAAAGAAAAGAAAAGAAACAATTCATGATTTAAAGAATTGAAGTTCAAGAACTAGTGAAATCTAGTCTAAATCAAGAAACAATAAAATCAAGAATTGAGAATTTGTGATTTCCAAATCAAATATCAAGAATCGAAGTGAAGCTCGTAGGAATCGATCGGATCTATAGATGTGATGAAATCTAGCGATTACATATTCTTATCCATCGATGAATTGATACTAGATCGATGATGATCAACGAGAATTAGGGATTTCTTGTGAAACTAGGGTTTCATCTTCTATCCCTTGTCCCTTCGTCGATATCATTCACATTCTAGCCTCTAGTAAATTCAAGAATCGATCGTGGATCCCTAATTTCGAGCGATCACAATCAAGAAAGCATCGCAACGAAACTAGGTCGTCAATTCTTCAATTTGCTAGGGTTTACAAACTCGTAGGACTTAAGAATCGTTTTAAGATTTGTTACATCATCATTCTATTGATCGTCTCGACTCCTTTACGAGCGGAGTTTTACTCAAAAATCACAACAAAAACCACAATCACAAATTGAGATCGAATCATGATGCAAGAATTTAAAGAAAGCAAGATTAAAGAATTTCACCTTTTATTTATCAACTATTCCGTTACAATTCGCTCAAGAACTACAATGAGGAATGAACTCGATCGTCGATTTGGCTTCACTCGTCTCCTTGAGTCGCTAATCGGCTTGGATCACTTGCTCGGTTGAAGATCGGCTCCGCTCCTAAAAGGTTGAAGGCTTCTCGTTTGAATGGTACTCGGGATCTTGAATTTGGTTTTGGAATTTGAATTGGGGATTGAGGCACAAGTTGTGTCACTCAACTTGTGGGTGGAGGTGATAAGAATCAACAACCTTTTTAAGTGAAGCCTAGGGTCCCTTTTATATCCTTAAGAGTAGTTAACTTCCTTAAGAAGCTTGGATTAGGTTAGCTTCCCTTGTAAGCTTAGTATAGGTTAGCTTCCCTTATAAGCTTTAGATTAGCTTAGCTTTTTTTATAAGCTTGGTAGTTAGGGAGAAGCTTCTAGGTCTTTAAGGTAGTTAAGGTGAAGCTTGCTTTGGAAGCTTGGAAGTTTAGTTTGCACAAGGAGCCCTTTGCTGTACTGGAGAAGCTTCTAGAGATTTCCTGAACTTTCAGTGGCTTGATGAGTTGTAGGACTTGAGAGAGGAGTTCTGAAGTGAAGCAGAGATGATGACGTGTCCTTTTGACCGCGGATCCGCGGCGTAAGCCGGCTCCGGCCGCGGATCCGCGGCCATTTGGCTGCTTTAGAGCTTCATTCTTCAGATGTTGCTTTCTGATGATATCTTGGTATTTGTCTGATATATTGAATCTCAGAATTCCTTCTAGATTACTAGCAGATCTCAAGTCCTTGTGTTGGCGTATTCTTTAACAGCACTGTTATACAAATTTGACCTTTCTTCTGGATGCACAGACTTCGAAATAAGTGTTGTGCTATACAAGGATGGTGCGATACCATGATAAACACACAATTTCCCTTAAAATGCCGGTTTTAGTATGCAACACAGGTAATCTGGTATTTTACGACTGTTTTGCTAATATGTGCTATATGCAAACCGAACACTACTAGATGAGTGCAAATGATAGGGAAATTGACGTGTTAAAAATACAATATTTTCGACTGATCAAGTAGCTTCCTGCTCGGCCCATCTGCAGCAGGTAGATTCCTGCCCAACAACACTGTGGATCCAAAGCCCTCATCGCAAGGCGACCAGGTAGCTTCCTACTCGGCCCATCCGCAGTGGGTAGATTCCTGCTCAACAAATGCTGTGGATCAAAAGTCCTCCTCATGAGGCGACCGGATAGCTTCCTGCTCGGCCCATCCACAACGGGTAGATTCCTGCCCAACAAACGCTGCGGATCTAAAGCCCTCATCAAAAGGCGACTGGGTAGCTTCCTGCTCGGCCCGTCCACAGTGGATAGATTCCTGCCCAACAAACACTGTAGATCTAAAACCCTCCTCACGAGATGACCGGGTAGCTTTCTGCTCGGCCCATATGCAGCGGGTAGATTCCTGCCCAACAAACGCTACGGATCTAAAGCCCTCTTCAAGAAGCGACCAGGTAGCTTCCTGATCAGATCATACGCAGTGGGTAGATTCCTGCCCAACAAACGTTGTGGATCTAAAGCCCTCCTCACGAGGCGACCGGGTAGCTTCCTGCTCGGCCCATCTGCAGTGGGTAGATTCCTGCCCAACAAACGCTACAGATCTAAAGCCCTCATCAAGAGGCGAACGGGTAGCTTCCTGCTCGGCTCATCTGCAGTGGGTAGATTCCTGCCCAATAACACTGCGGACCTAAAGCTCTCCTCACGAGGCAACCGGGTAGCTTCCTGCTTGGCTTATCCACAGTGGGTAGATTCTTGCCCAACAAACGTTGTAGATCTAAAGCCCTCCTCACGAGGCGACCGGGTAGCTTCCTGCCCGACCCATCCGCAGTGGGTAGATTCCTGCCCAACAAACGTTGTAGATTTAAAGCCCTCCTCACGAGGCGACCGGATAGCTTCCTGCCCGGATCATCTGCAGCAGGTAGATTCTTGCCCAATAAATGCTGCGGATCTAAAGCTCTCATCAAGAGGCGACCGGGTAACTTCCTGCTCGGCTCATCTGCAGTGGGTAGATTCCTACCCAATAACGCTGTGGATCCAAAGTCCTCATCGCGAGGCTACCGGGTAGTTTCCTGTTCGGCCATCCGCAGTGGGTAGATTCTTGCCCAACAAACGGTGTGGATCTAAAACCCTCCTCGAGAAGCGACCGGGTAGCTTCCTGCTTGGCTCATCTGCAGCGGGTAGATTCCTATCTAATAATGTTGTGGATCCAAAGCCCTCATCGCGAGGCGACCGGGTAGCTTCCTACTCGGCTCATCTGCAGCGGGTAGATTCCTGCCCAATAACGCTGTATATCCAAAGCCTTCATCGCGAGGCAACCAGATAGCTTCCTGCTCGGCCCATCCGCAGTGGGTAGATTCATGCCCAACAAACGCTGTGGATCTAAAGCCCTCCTCACGAGGCGACCGGGTAGCTTCCTGCTCGGTCCATCCACAAGGGGTAGCTTCCTGCCTTACGAAGAAAAGGATCTAAAGTCCTCCTTACGAAGCCGCCAATCAGATTTCTGTTCGGCCCATCCGCAGCGGGTAGCTTCCTGCCCCACAAAGACATGGATTCAAACCCGCCGAACAGACTCATGCTTGGCTCTCCCAAGAGGGAATCGAGAAACGCTGATCTATTCAGACTTGGCTGTCGTTCAACTCACACTCGATGCACGATCGTCACCTCGACGTAGGGAAAAGGGAGGATACCGACCTTCCTACACTTGGCTATCGTTCAACTCACACTTGATGCACGATCGTTATCTTGACTCCGGGAAAAGGGAGGATACCGACCTTCCTACACTTGGCTATCGTTCGACTCACCCTCGGTGCGCAATCGTCAACGAGAAAGGGTGGACATCGGCATAACACTTGCAAGATGAAAAACTTATGAGCTAAAATTGCTTGCAAGATGAAAGGGATCGCAAGCTAAAAATACTTGCAGAATGAAGATTTGAATAATGAAAAGTATACGAGCTAAAGTACTTGAAGAAAGATCAGATATTTGAGCAAAGAAAAAAGTATACTTTATTTATGATCAAAATTATATACAAGGTATTATGTGCTCCTCATCCTTACAAAAATGCCTGGAGGCTTACAAAAATTCTATAAAAAAAGAGAGGGAAGAAGGGCGGATAGCTCAGGCGGCCCGCTCGGCCGGGATCTCTCCCTGCTCGATGCTACGCCGGGGATCAAAACTGTGACCTCAGGATCGGCGCTCCCGCCGGCAGCCCCACATCCTACGGCCTGCTCGGCGCCTCCCCCTGCGGCGCTTCTTCGGTGAGGGGGAACTTTGCACGGAGCTCGCTGTCGACGAACTCCAGCATGGATTCCTTAACGGCGTCGAGGGCGTTGTGCCACCAGACGATCACGGATTCGGTGAGATTAAGGTAAAATTGATCGGACGTCTTGTACTCCTCCACAGCCTTTGCCGCCCGGCTCTCAGCAAGCTTCGCCGCCTCCAAAGCCGTCCAGGCATCCTTCTTGAAGGCATCCCTCGACCTCTTCATAGCGTTGTAGAGGTTGTTCGCCTCCTCCATCTTTGCTTCGATAGCCCAGTTGGACTCTTTCAGCAGCCGATGGGACTTCTTCAGCTTTGAGATCGTCAGCCCCTTGGTGACCAATCTCGAGTCGAGGAGGGACGTTTTTTCCTCCGCTTGCTGCAATTGAAGACGAAGCTCCTCCACCCTCGAGGAGGATTCGCCCGCCTTCTTCATTGCCGGGGCCACCTCCTCGGACTCCATGGCGACGAGGAGAGCGCAATGATGAAGGACCTGAGGAAAACATCAAACGTGTTAAAAAGCTAAAACCGAGAAAATAAAACTTAAGGAATTTTTAAGAAAGGTTAAATACCGACCTGAACTGTCTCCTGCGCTATTGCGGCCACCTGGACCTTCATAGTTCCCCAGGGAATCATGGTCCCGGCTGCCTTCTTCATGTCCGCCAGCAAGCTGTCGGTCACGGATAGCCCGGAGGGCACCTAAATGCAGAAGTCGCCCTTCTACACTTGAATCCTGGTAGGGGGTGGTCGAGAGACCACCCGCTTCTGTCTCTTGAGGGGGATTTCGGTGAGCTCAGACTCCTCTTCCCTCGTCCGGGACACCGGGTCCCGCACGTGCTTCTGACCCTCCTACGGCGTTCTTCCGGGACTGGGGGCGCTGCGGAAGGCTTGGCCGGAGGAGTTTGCCTCTGGGCCGCGCTCGGAATGGCTCGGGAAGAGCTTGCGCCGCCGGTCTTTCTTCCTTGGACCTTGGCGACCATCGCAGCCATGATTTTTGATCAATCCATAGGCTCTACAAAAAAAGAACACACAAACAAAAGGGGGTTAGCGATACTGAAACGGCAAAGGAAATTTGGCAAAGTCTAAGAAGATTGTCGAAAACCCTAAGTTACCTAAAAAAAATGCGCAGGACTGAGCCTAGCCTAGCACAGTACCTGCTCGGAAAGTAGGACATCAGCCCGCTGGATCGGTTCCTATTGGGACACCACTCTCGCCTCGGGAGAGGTCGATTGCTTCTCCCTCGGACAGTCAGCCCTATGCCACTGTGTGGGCACAGGCCAATCATCGCCCTCCGGTGGCCCGACGAAGATGAATTTCTCCTTCCATTCATGGATGGAAGAAGGGATGACTACTACCACCGATCCGGCCATCCCACCCTTACGTTTAAAAATGAAAAGTACACCCAGCTCAGCTCCTCCTTACCGATGCCGGGGTGATTTTTATAACAAAGAAAAGACAATAGGAGGGTCAAAGAGAAGGGGATCCGATCAAATTTTAACCAGAACAGAAACCCGAGGAGGATTCTCCATGAGTTCGGCGCTAGCTGGCCCGGGGCAAGACGGAAGCAATGAAGCACCGCACAAACCACGGGTGAGAAGGGCAGACGCATTCCTGCCTGGAATGCTTTCACATACAGAGCAATCTCCTTGCTCCGCACCTGGTCTGCCCGTTCACCCTCTCTAGCTAAATGGAGTGAATAGCTAGAGGGGATATGTAATCGATTCTGGATGTCGGAAAGCTCGTCCAGACTCTTTAAGATGGAGGGCGCATCGTGGGTGTTCCCGATGCGCACCTTGGGGGCCCTTTTCGCCGCACGACGGCGAGTGACAACGGCGGCCCCGACTCTAGAGGCGAGCCCGACATAGAAGACGCAGAAAAAGAACCCTTTTGGCTATCTGAAACCAAAGAGGATGAAGATCCACTGGACTCGGCCCCAGCAACTGGAGCATCATCGCCCGACTCTATCCCTACAACATCTACAGAGTCCTCGGAGGAAGACATCTAACCTGATTCAAAGAAAGGGACTCACCGATAAAAAATCAACAGAAGATCCGATCTAAGCAGAGGTGTGCCGGGCAATCTTCAACAACGAAAGAGAATTAATGCAAAGTGTTGGCCCTAGGATGGTCCCCTCCTATATATACACCATAAAAAGAGAGCATCCTACAGCCCAGATCGATTCCCGCCAAAACGAAGCGTCGCGCCTAGCGACCGTCGAGGCCCCATGTGGCGGTCGACCATTGGGGACATCTCTTCATTGCAGGAGTCAGATACGGCCTGCCTGATACACCCTCCAACCAACGTCGGACATGTGGCCCGCCAGCCCAACTGACGATCGAGTGAAACGGTGCCCCCTCTTTAAAATCATTTCACTGATCCGCTAACGTCATCAGGGATACGTGCGAAAACTCAGACGCACGATGAGACACCATGTGGACTCGAAGATCGAAACGACGCAGCTACCCCACGCCATGTTGTCCCCGGACAATCCACACTGACGATTCTCGGCACCAAACTGAGCTGAGAAAACCAAGCAGGCCACTCTCGACCCGACCCATAAATAGGTCGGAACGAGAGTGGGGGCTAATGATGATACTCATAAGTGGGAATTCCTCATATTAAGACACGTGACGAATAACGTGTCATCTGCGTAAGCCCGCTAGACTCCTGAGGGCTGCCGAGGTAAAATCAGTGTGGAGTATTGATGACTTTCCTCGAATGGTCTCCGAGCTTACACCCCACTTCTTGTCCTTGAGCAACCCAGCAGCCGAACTTGCACCCCTTTTGCACGTCTCCGAGCTATTACAGAGCTGAGCTTCCTTAGCCTCCTTGCTTGTCTCCGAGCCATCTGACAGTCCGAGCTTCCGCGTATCTCACCAAGGCGGGATATCCGCCGCCACACGCTCCGTGTCCCACACAGGCTCGTTCTCCCATTAATGAGCGGATCCCACCATTAACGCGGGCTTAACGAAGGGGCGTAACTGACGGCGAGGATCTCTTACCGGCTCGCTCAACACGACTACTATATAAACCCCTCTTTCAGACGACTCGGGTAACTCGAACTCGAACCCATACGCCGCTACGCTGCTCTTATTCCACGGTACTAACTTGATCGTCGGAGGGTCCTACGGTGGTCACCCATCCTGGGACTTCCTTTGCAGATAGCTCGGCGTCGACACCAACCTATTGAGATCCACACACTTGACAACTCTCATATCCAATCTCGACCGTCCAAAAATGCTCGCTACCATATCGACGGAGGATAACATCTGAGGAAGATCCTGACCTCCATCAACAAGACTGCTGTGCGTAGGATGACTAACCGTGAGGAATTTTCTTTTCTTAGGGGTTATCAATATTGAAAGTACGCTTGATGTCAATATGATCCCGGACGAGTGCCTCAAATATCTCTGACACATGGCTCCTGATGAAGACCCAAAAACCTTGACTATAGAAGAATAGTTGGAATCTATCGGGAGCACGTGTCGCATCCTGATCTAGGCCCCCGGTGGCCTTACGAATCTCATTATCTGAGAACCATGACTCCAACCCACCCAGGCACGCAATACAGACGAGGATCAGAAAAGGTCAAAGTTCATGACCATCCATGATATTCTTTTCTCGCCATTTGTTTGCAACCCTGACCCGGTGAAAGAACAGCGTGTTCAAGCCGCCTCCTTGTAACCATTGATAACATTACCGAGGGTTAAGTGTTACAATTTTATATTCCTATTCCATGATGCAAAATGTTGAGAGTTTGAAACTTCGTCGTTTTCCGTAATTCTTTTTCCTGACTTTCGGTTTGCAACTCAAACATGTAATTAACTTGATCTTGTATCGGATATCTTCAGGAACAACCAAAATTGAGAACCTGAACAAGATCTTAAGTTCGCTGGAGGTGAAGCTTATGGAAGAGGACATGAAAGAAATAGCAGGTGCAGTTTCAGTTGAAGATGTAGCTGGCTCAAGATCTTTTGGTTTCAGTGAATTATAAGAATGGAAACATGCAAATACACCACTACCCGATGCATCATCTTGAGGCTTTTCTTTCTGAGGGGTCTTTTAAGGGCTTCTTTAGGTTTACTAATTTGCTATATTTGGAATCTTAATTCCTTTGGCTTGTGTTATGAATAACAAATTGTGTTAAAAGTGATTAATTTGTAATTCAGGAAAATTCCTGATTGGGCAAGATTGATTTGTGGATTGATGTTCTTCTCTTTGACACCCAACAGTTTTGATCTATAATTCTCGTGTCTGATGTGTTGAGCAACTTTTGACTCTCAAATTCTAGCATTCTAAAGACGAAAAATTAAAACATAAATATATTTTAAAAAAAGCCTATATAAATATGTTGTTGATATATATATATATATATATATATATATATATATATATATATATATATATATATATATATCCAAGGCAAATTCTCTTAACTGTCTTAACTATTGCAGTCTTCACTAAGCTACTAGGTTGGCAATTTGTTGAAATACGAGATATAGATAGTCGGCTTCGATGCTATTCTACTTGTTTAACCGGTCACTATCCGGATAGTCTAAATGGAATCTACAAGAGTTTTTTCCATCTTTTTTTGTTTCTTTCTTTTCCTTTTTTGGGAACTAGCTCATAAGCCTGAATCTATGCATATAACAACACAACACACCCACGTACACATCACACACAAAAACACATCATGCACACCTTGGGAACTCACGAATTTGGCCTGAAATCGTTAAATTGTGGTCATTTCCCCTAATGGGAATCGAACCCCGCACGCTGTTGAAATTATGGAGAAATACTTCAAGTGAGACGTATGATGAAGGGAAAAGACGTCTGGATGTGTACAGAAGAGCATGTCAGAATACCAGAGCAACGGCAGACGTCTCAAGACCAGTGATGCAAACGTCTACAGAAGCCGCGAAGCCCAATCCAGAGCGCAGGCAGACGACTGCCCAAGTGTGGGTCAGATGTCTAGCCGAGGCGCTGAAGAGATGTAGAATCGGGACAGACGTCTGGCCAAGTATGGGTCAGACGCCTGCTGTCAGTGAATCTGCTGCGAATCAAATATTTCCATATTATGATTTATCTCTATTTATTATAAGATTAGGGTTTGCCTATATAAATGGACCTCTCATATGTATTCTTTACGGACATTTAATAGAGAGAGATCATTGTATTGAGAGAGTGACAGCTAGGATTTGTGAAATCTAGAGAGATTTGTGAGAAATCTCCTAGGGTTGTTCGGTGTACTTGATTCAACAATTATAGTAGACACTGCAGATTCCGCTCTGTCAGGGACTGGCCATACGGTAGGTGAATCTCGTTAACAAATCTTCCGTCTCTTTGATTCTTATTTATTTATTCTCGCATCGTTATTAATTTGTCTTTTCGTTGTTAATTGCGTGATTGGTTGTTGATTGCGTGATTTGGTTTGTCGTGAGTATTGTTCCGTGGAACGACTTCATCCCAACAACTGGTATTAGAGCGTGATTAAGGAACCAAGGATTTTTCAATTCCATGATCTAGGTTAACGGTAGGTAGCGACGTCTATGACCTCTTCCTCACTTTCTTAGATCGTTGTTTTGAAAGTGTTGGTTCAGATTTGTGTTTTGCTGCAACGTTAGACAAAAAGATAGCGGAGGATAAATTAAGGATCGAAAAATTCAATGGTCACAATTATGATTGATGGCGCATGCAGATGGAGGATTACCTATACCAAAAGGACCTATATCTTTCGTTGCCAGGAGAAAAGCCCGAGAAGATGATCGATGAGGCGTGGAACTTTTTGGATAGGAAAATCCTGACGACGATCAGATTGTAGTTGACTTTGTAGGTAGCTTTTAACATCTCAAAGGAGAAGACAACCATGACGCTAATGACGACGTTAGCGAAGTTGTATGAGAAACCTTCAATATCAAATAAGATATACTTGATGAAAAAGCTTTTTAACATGAAGATGGACGAGAGTGGTTCGGTGACAAAACATTTGAACGAGTTCAACAACGTGATGAGCCAGTTAGAGTCCGTCTTGATTGTATTTGAAGACGAGATTCAGGATCTGTTATTCCTTTGTTCGTTACCGGAGAGTTGGGAGAACCTAGTTATGGCGGTTAGCAACTCTATCTCAGGTACTCTCAGGTTTAATGATACGGTGAGTTGCATATTAAATGATGAGATGCGGAGAAAGGCTCTGAGTGGGAGCTCGGGAACTTCTGCACTTTCGGTGGAGAATCGCGGTAGAATGATGGAAAGGCGAAGTGGCAAGAAGGACAAGTCTAAAAACCGAGGAAAATCTCAAGAAAAAATTCAAGTCGCGTGTTGGAATTGTGGGAAGAAAAGCCAACGGAAAAATGTGTTGGATATAGAGCCCTTAAGGCAATTATTGTAATTGCAGATAGACGATTATGATAATTGAAGGAGAAGCTATACAGATAGAACTGTCTTGCTCGAAATGATATTATACTATATGGTGTGTCTTTATCATTATGTGTATATGTTTTACTTGCTATTACGTGTCGCTAATATATAATGATAAAGCTCATAGGATTCTTGCTTGACTACCAGCATTATGATGGCAATCATATACATGAGAGCTGGGTAGTTCATAAACACATCCTTAAATGTTCCTAGTCGTGGGAGTATCGAGACTGGGCATCGATATTTCAGAGTAGACTAGTGTATACTTTCTAGACCCCGACGAGAGGCGGTGGCCGGTTTCACAACTCATTAGTGTTTGACACCTATGATTGTATATGTTCCCCTCCGAATGGCGGCCGACGACGCGAGGACGTCTTGCCTGAGATTCGGGGCAGATGCTATATGGTTTTATCCGTCTACCTCTCCGAAGATGCCAAGTTGATTTATGGCACCATGTATCAGAGGTTTAGACGGATGCGGCCGATGTAGCAGACTTTGTCAGATTTACCCTCGCTTGAGGGGTTTTTGATTGTGGGGACGCTCTTCCCTGCAGGCGCAAGCCCCTGCAGTTAATTACGCTACCGCATCGCGGTAACAACTTTCTCCTTCTCCAGAATTTCACTTCGTGTCGTGGTTATTTGTTTTGTTTGTGGTTGCCCGTGGATTGTATACGGAGACTGAGTAATGTCGTCGCCCGTAGGACGTGGATTAGTCCAAATCCGTATTTACTTAGATTTGGGTTTGGTGTTTTTAGTTTAAGGATACGTTAGCCGCATTTGAGACTAAGATCAACTTAAACGTTCGTTAAGGATACGTTAGTCTGATTTGATACTAAGATCAACTTAACGTGATGATTCATTTAATATATGGCCGTCGGGACTCGTCACCTCTCTGACGTCATTGAAGGATTACAACGACAGGTGTCAGAGGAGTTCGGAGATGTACCCTTGAACCAAAGTTGATTTGGAGTTTTATAGTCCATTTGAATGTTTAAGGATACGTTAGCCAGGTTTGCGGCTAAGATCAACTTAAACGGGATCGTTTAGATTCGACAAAAGAGCATTTGGAGGCTCTATTGTTCCAGTTTAGGGACGTGGTGGTCCATGTTCCAGTTTAGGGACGTGATGGTCCATCGCCAGTTTAAGGACGTGGTGGTCCAATATTAGTTTAAGCACGTTTCGGTCCAATATTAGTTTACGGATGTTTCGGTCCAATATTAGTTTAAGGACGTTTCGGTCCAATATTAGTTTACGGACGTTTCGGTCTAATATTAGTTTACGGACGTTTCGGTCCACGAGTTTAAGGACCCCGCAGTCCATATTGATGTGTGGTCGTTGGGACCCGTTGCCTCTCTGACGTCGTTGAAGGATTACAACGAGAAGTGTCAGAGGAGTTCGGAGATGTACCCTCGAACCGGAGGTAAATTGATTTAAGAGAGCAATCTTGCTCAGTCAATTTAATTTGAGGACTTACGGCAAAAATTGGGCTAAGTCCAGTTGAAAATGTTCAACATTTTATTTGCTTTTGCATTGCATTTTTATTTGGGCTCTACCCATAAAAGATGTAGAGTATCAATTTATTTTGGGCTCTGCCCATTTATAAATGATGCAAAGCATCAATTTTGTTTGGGCTCTGCCCCTTTTAAAATGCATAGCATTTTTATTATTTTTTTTGGGCTCTGCCCATTTATAAATGATGCAGAGCATCAATTTGTTTTGGGCTCTGCTTGGTCTTTTAATTTGGGCCTGGCCCTTTAGGAAATGCCTTGCATTTATCAGGCACTTTGCGCCAATCAGAGAGCGCAAGCGCTTATAATGTTGACACATGTCGCGCAAGCATAGTGCGCTGCGCTTGCGCTGCTGACACGTGGCGCACTCTGATGAGTTGCTCCAATTACAGAGAGCAAAGTTCTATCTTAAAGCGCATAGCGCAAGTAGTTCAGATGCTGACACGGGGCGTTCTCCCAAGAGCGCAACAGCGCAGTTTGCAAGTGCAGGGCACTATAAATTTGAGAATCTTTTAGATTCAAGAACCAAAAGGTTCATAAAAAGTGCAAAGCACTGTTTGCTTTCTTGATCTAATTTAGATCAAAGAAAACAAGTTTCTCTTGTTTTTCTTATCTCAGAGAACCAAAGGTTCATAAAAAGTGCAAATCACTGTTTTTTTTTTATTTATTTAAGGTCATTGATCTTGTTTTTAGATCCATGATCTGTTCATAAGAAAATTTTCTCTTTTTTCTAAAGCCTTTTTACCTTTTTTGTTCTTGAGGATTTCTCTCCAATTCTTCAGACCTCTCTCTCTGTTTAATTTCTCACAAAATGTTGATGCCTTTGAATTGAGGTCTAGGGTCCTTTTTATAGTGCCCATAAATTAGTTAAATTTATTAAAGAGATCTTTCTCTGAGTGATTTGGGGAATTTTCCCCACCGTTGGATCTTTGATCCAAGGACTTCTGTTTTACAGAAGAAAATCTTCTTGTTTTAACAGAAAGATTTCTATAAAATCTTAATTCTGTTTGGCACAAATGCCCCAGCGCGTGACACGTGTCAAGCAGCGTACAGCACAGCGCAACTGCGCTGACACGTGTCACGCAGCGCAGAGCGCTGCGCAACTGCGCTGACACGTGTCGCGCAGCGCACAGCGCAGCGCAACTGCGCTGACACGACGCGCAGCGCAGAGCGCATGCCAGCTGAAGCGTTGCTTTTTTAATTAAAGTTTGAATTTTCAAAGTAGAGCTTTGCTCTGATTGGGGGGTTGCTTCATCTTCCGCCTTGGAATTTGAATAGAGCTTTGCTCTGATTGGGGTAAACAAATGCCCCCCCACCGTTGCGCTTATGTGGCGCCAAACGTGAGCGCAACGGTGGCGGAATCCCAACCGTTGCGGCAACTTTGGAAGTTGAAAGGGCACTTGATGCCTATAAATAGAACCTTTGGTCCCGCACAGATGATTATCATCTTTAAAATTCTCATTTTCAGAAACTCCAAAGCTTTGCTCTTACCTTCAAGAACTCTCAGAGTTAGATTTTCTTTAAGAGAAATTATTTGAGTAAGAATTAGTCTTAAATTAAATCAATTTTAATTAATAGAGCTTTGCTCTCATAGATCTTTGATCTAAAGAAAATCCTTTTGGGGTTTCACCAAATAGAGCCTTACTCTCAGGAATCTGTTTCAGGTTTTCTTAACTCATGAACAGAATTTTGCGTCTTTGGCAAAATATAGATCTCTTTTATCTAAAAAAAATGAACTCTTAAGAGTTCGAATATGGACAATGAGAATTAAAAATGGAGTTTTGTATTTAATGGATTATATCATCTTTTAATAGTAACAATCTTAGAATTCTCGGGGGATTTATTTAAATTCCCCCTACTAGGAGTTTGGTAGTCACTCCTGTTTGCAGAGCGTTGCTCTCGAGAAGTTTAA
Source organism: Agapanthus africanus (assembly GCA_030015575.1). Classification (NCBI taxonomy): domain Eukaryota; kingdom Viridiplantae; phylum Streptophyta; class Magnoliopsida; order Asparagales; family Amaryllidaceae; genus Agapanthus; species Agapanthus africanus. The sequence continues at coordinate 750,862,143 of CM057339.1, read as the reverse complement.
CTCTCTGTGTATTTTTTTATCGCTAATCTTCCTGTGATGTTTCCTCTAGGCATAATGGCGGTGCGTCTATATAGTTTGCACGAGTTCATCACCTACGAGGATATCCGCGCACAGGGCCGTCATCAAAACCAGGAGTTTACGGACGCCCAGTGTGCGGAGGACATGGGTCGCTTCAACGCAAGCGGTGGTTGGCTGCTTCCTCGTCGTTCAGCTCTCTTGAAGGTCGTGCTGGGAGCAATATGGAGAGCACTTCCGGGGTTTCGCGAGGCCCTACCGCTCAATGCGCTGGATGATGCCGAAGACAAGGTGCATTCAGTGTACCTGACAGGGCTGATTTCGAAGAAACGGCGGGACAGCCTCATCGACATCCTACATCAAATTTTCCAGCAGACGACGATAGTCGCTGCTTATCGAAAGCTGGGAGGGCTTGCCGAGGATCTTGACACACAGGAGCGCGAGAGGCTGCGCACAAGAATAATCAGAAAGGCCAGAAGAACTCTGGATGGCCTTACTTTTGAATTCCTCAATCCGTGCCCTGGATCTGAGGTTATTCCATTGTAATAATATTTTTCGTTTATTGCTTTTATGATTGTAAGAACTTTTGGCAATATTAATGGAAAATTTTTATCTCAGCTTGTCTCTATTTTTCGTTCCGAATCTTTTGCTTATGCATGAACGAGTGTGTCTCGAACGCCTGATCAAATGTAAATCGGATGCTCTTTCTGTCGCTTTCTTCTTTCTCTTATTATCAGCTTGTTGCACAATTAGCAGATAATAGAGCAAGCACCTTGATTTCTTCACGAGATAGCGATGACTTAGGCCACAGGTTCAGATCTGCCGCCCAAGACTTTTCAACTCTATGAACCGTGAGGGTCTCACAGAGATTTTTCTCCCTACGGATCGAGAAGATCTCGTAGGTGGGTTTTCTCCTTAGGAATCGTGAGGATTCCTAAGTGTGTTTTCTCTTGTAAGTCGTAAGGATCCTATAAGAGAATTTTTTTTCTTGCGAGTCGTGAGGACCCGCAAGTGATGGGTGAAGTTGTCCTTATCCGCATTTCACGAAGTCAGGAGTTTTTGCTCTGGATGTTTCACACGGGATCAGGATTGACATAAGCCGCGTTCCATGTAGCCAGGAATTTTTGCTCTAGATGCTTCCTACGGGTTCACTGCCGTGTTCGGCGAGGACTAGGTTCCGCTCTGGATGCTTCGCACGGGTTCACTGCCGTGCTCTGCGAGGACCGGGATCCGCTCTGGACGTTTTCCACGGGGTCAGGATTGACATAAGCCACTTTCCACATAGCCAGGAATTTTTGCTCTGGATGTTTCACACGGGGTCAGGATTGACATAAGCCGCGTTCCACGTAGCCAGGAATTTTTTCTCTAGATGCTTCCCACGGGTTCACTGCCGTGTTCGGCGAGGACTAGGTTCCGCTCTGGATGCTTCGCACGGGTTCACTGCCGTACTCTGCGAGGACCAGGATCCGCTCTGGACGTTTTCCACGGGGTCAGGATTGACATAAGCCGCTTTCCACGTAGCCAGGAATTTTTGCTCTGGATGTTTCACACAGGGTCAAGATTGACATAAGCCGCGTTCCACGTAGCCAGGAATTTTTGCTCTAGATGCTTCCCACGGGTTCACTGCCGTGTTCGGCGAGGACTAGGTTCCGCTCTGGATGCTTCGCACGGGTTCACTGTCGTGCTCTGCGAGGACCAGGATCCGCTCTGTACGTTTTCCACGGGGTCAGGATTGACATAAGCCGCTTTCCACGTAGCCAGGAATTTTTACTCTGGATGTTTCACACGGGGTCAGGATTGACATAAGCCGCGTTCCACGTAGCCAGGAATTTTTGCTCTAGATGCTTCCCATGGGTTCACTGTCGTGTTCGGCGAGGACTAGGTTCTGCTCTGGATGCTTCGCACGGGTTCACTGCCGTGCTCTGCGAGGACCAGGATCCGCTCTGGACGTTTTCCACGGGGTCAGGATTGACATAAGCCGCTTTCCACGTAGCCAGGAATTTTTGCTCTGGATTTTCACACGGGGTCAGGATTGACATAAGCCGCGTTCCACGTAGCCAGGAATTTTTGCTCTATATGCTTCCCGCGGGTTCACTGCCGTGTTCGGCGAGGACTAGGTTCCGCTCTGGATGCTTCGCACGAGTTCACTGCCGTGCTCTGCGAGGACCAGGATCCGCTCTGGACGTTTTCCACGGGGTCAGGATTGATATAAGCCGCTTTCCACGTAGCCAGGAATTTTTGCTCTAGATGCTTCCCACGGGTTCACTGCCGTGTTCAGCGAGGACTAGGTTCCGCTCTGGATGCTTCGCATGGGTTCAGTGCCGTGCTCTGCGAGGACCAGGATCTGCTCTGGACGTTTTCCATGGAGTCAGGATTGACATGAGCCGCGTTCCACGTAGCCAGGAATTTTTCCTCTAAATGCTTCCCACGGGTTCACTGCCGTGTTCAGCGAGGACTAGGTTCCACTCTGGATGCTTCGCACGGGTTCAGTGCCATGCTCTGCGAGGACCAGGATCCGCTCTGGACATTTTCCACGGGGTCAGGATTGACATGAGCCGCATTCCACGTAGCCAGGAATTTTTGCTGATTGTATCCGTATTTCATGGAATGAGGGTTTGACTCTTGGTGATCTGTATATCGCCGAGCCATGGAACTGGGAGTTGTCGCTGTTCCGCTTCGCTTGAAGTTGTGTCCGTTGTTACGAGACGAGTGTTGAGATGACCTCTAGGTCATTTGCGACCCGTCGAGATTTGGCTTATTCTTATGATGAAACCTGGAAGAGGAGTATGATCCCTTCTTTGTTTACGTCCCTGGATTGTATACAGGGATTGATGTAACATCACCTGTAGGGCATAAATTTTATTTCTTTTTCCGCGATGCTCTATCATTTCAGCTTTTATATCGCGAAGGTCGCGATTGGCCCATCATTTCGGCTATTTTTCGCGGTGCCCAATCATTTCGGCTATTTATTTTTTTTATTTTTATTTTTTTTTACTCGCTGATTTTTATTGCGAGTTGTCCAATCATTTCGGCTATTTTTTTATGCATACATTTTACTTGCTGCTTTTTATTGCAAGTTACCCCATCATTTCGGCTATTTCGTATGCATGTTGGCTTGCTGGCTTTTCGCCGCAAGCTTTGGATTAGACACCGATTTTGGCATCAGCACCGCTACGACTGGGATATTGCCAGGAGCGAATCATCATTTGCCTCTGTCGATGTCGAACAAAGGTGGCTTAGCGAACAGGGTTAGGGTCCTGTCGACTAAGGCTTTTAACTTCATGAGCCGTAAAGGTCTCACAAAGGTATTTCTCCCTACAAGTCGTGAGGATCTTGTAGGTGTGTTTTCTCCCTAGGAATCATGAGGATTCCTAAGTGTATGTTCCTCTGTAATTCGTAAGGATCATACAAGAGGGTTTTCTCCTTGTAAGTCGAGAGGACTTACAAGGGTTGTTCATCATGCGTACATATCCCCAGTCACGGATGGGACTTGGTTAGGGAAATGTTTATTCGCGCCAGTGGATTGTATAAAAGAGCCAGTACTGGACCACTTGTAGGGCAATATCGAAGGTTGTGGGGGTTGCTTAAGCACAGGTTTAGGTCTCTGTGACTTAAGACTTTCAAATCTTATGAGCCGTGAGGGTCTCATAAGAGAGTCCTCCTTACGAGTCGTGAGGATCTCGCAAGTGTATTTTCTCCTTAGGAATCGTGGGGATCCCTAAGTGTGTTGCTTCTCTGTGAGTCGTAAGGATCTCACGCGGGTGGTTTCTCCTTACAAGGTCGAGAGGACCTTGTAAGTGTCTTTTAACGAGGTTGCGCCCTTTCGGGTTTTCACAAACACTCGCCGTTAGTCCTGCTGTTTTTACTCACGAAGCCCTTTCGGGTTTTCATCCGTGCCCATTTTGCTTATGGACATACCGTTTTTTTCTATTCTTTTTATTTTCTTCTCTCTTTTTTTTTACGAGGCCGCGCCCTTTCGGGTTTTCACGAACACTCGCCGGTAGCCCTGCTGTTTTTACTCACGAAGCCCTTTCGGGTTTTCATCCGTGCCCATTTTGCTTATGGACATAACGTTTTTTTTTGTCAGCTTACGGATGCTGCGGTATTAGTTTAAGGACGTTTCGGTCCGCTATTAGTTTAAGGACGTTTCAGTACGTCATCAGTTTAAGGACGTTTCGGTCCGTCATCGCCGTATTTGAGGCGAAGCTCTAGTTTACTGACTTTTCGGTCCCTGGGGCCTTCCCTATTAATGAGCATGATGCCCCCGGCGTCTCCATCTTTACCGATGCGTGCGGTTGTGACGGGCTTACCTTCCACTTTTCGGAGATGACGAACTTGCCTTGTTGGTATTGATCTTCAACCCAGTTTTTGAAGACGTAGCAATCCTCGATCAGGTGACCCGGTACTCGGTGATAGGGACAGTAGTTAGGCTCATTGACGTCATTTGGTTGTGATCAGTCGAAAATACTGCATCTTTTAACCGGCAATTTCCCTATCTTTTCCACTCATCTAGAAGTGTTCGGCATTCATATTATACATATTAGCAAAACAGTTGTAAAATATCGGATTGCATGTGTTAGACTTTAAAACCGGCATTTCTAGGGAAATTGACTGTATTTTATGGCATCGCATCATCCCTATATTGCGCAACACTTGTCTCGAGAAATTGTGCAGGAAAATCCAGAAGAAAGGCCAAAATTGTCATTTTGCTGATCAAACATTACGCCAACTCAAAGACCTGAGAACTGGTAGCAATACAGAAGGCCAAATGAAATTCAACACATCAAAACAAGGCCCAAATATTATAGAGGGAATTACCAGAAAAGACCAAAGCCCAAGGCCTACAAAGAGCCGCGGATCCACGGCAGGAGCCTTCTTGCGCCGCGGATCCGCCGCAGTCTTGACACTTCAGCTCTCCATTTTTGGTGCAAAACTCTTATCTCAGGGCCCACATTCATTTCTGATATGTCAAATTCCAGAATTCTCGCGAAGCTACTGCCAGATCAGCAAAGATGATCAATTAAGCTAATCTTAATTAAGCTCCTAACAAACTATTTCTAGAAGCTCCCTCCTAACTAATCACATCTAGAAGCTTCTCCTTAACAAACTTTTGGAGGGAAATTCAAATCTTGCTAACAAACTTTTGGAGTGAAATTCAAATTTAAATTCCTAGATCTAGGGTTTTGATGTTCTATAAAAAAGGAGCCTAAATCTAGGGTTCAAGGGTTCATCTTCTTCATTATCTCTCCCTCTTCTTCCACAAGTCTAGTGACAAGACTTGTGCGAAATCCTAACCCTAATTCCAATCCAAATTCAAGATCCCGAGTACCAATCAAGCAAGAAGTCTTCAACCTTTTAGGAGCGGAGTCGATCTTCAATCGAGCAAGTGATCCAAGCCGATCCGCGACTCACGGAGACGAGCGAAGCCAAATCGACTATCGAGTTCTTCCTCTTGTAGTTCTTGAGCGAATGTAATGAAATTGTTGATATAAATAAAAGGTGAAATTCTTTAATCTTGCTTTCTTTAAATTCTTGCATCATGATTCGATCTCAATTTGTAATTGCAGTTCTTGTTGTGATGTTCGAGTAAAACTCCGCTCGTAAAGGAGTCGAGACGATCAATAGAATTATGATGTAACAAATCTTAATACGATTCTTGAGTCCTACGAGTTTTGTAAACCCTAGAAAGTTCAAGAATCGATGACCTAGTTTCGTTGTGATGCTTTCTTGATTGTTATCGCTCGAAATTAGGGATCTACGATCGTTTCTTGAATTTACTAGAGGCTAGAATGTGAATGATATCGACGAAAGAACAAGAGATAAGATGAAACCCTAGTTTCATAAGAAATCCCTAATTCTCGGTCGATCATCATCGATCTAGTATCAATTCATCGAAGGATAAGAATACGTCATCGTGAGATTGCATCACATCTATAGATCCGATCGATTCCTACGAGCCTCATTTAGATTCTTGATATTTGGTTGGAAAAATCATCAAACTATCAATTCTTGATTCTATCTTTTTCTTGTTATTAGATCTAGATTTTCTAATTCTTGAACTTCAACTATAAATCATGAATTGTTTTCTTTTCTTTTCTTTAAAGTTTCGACTCATCTAATTCGAAACCCGAACGATTACGCTTTCCCTGTGGACGATTCGCACTTACTAACGCACTACATTCGACACCGTTATTGATTGCGGTCAAAATATTTTTGGTTGTGATTTCTCTACATAATTTTCTACATACACAACAAGAAATTCGTATCAATCAAAATGGCGCCGTTGCAGGGGATAGTGCGCTAATTGTTTGTATTTTGAAATTTGAGTTGAAAAATTTGATCCATTATAATTTTTAGATCAAAATTCGCACAAACCCTAAACAATTTGTTGTGGTTTATTGCGAGGAAATCTGGAGCTTGCTGTGAAATTGGAATAATTTTTGGAGTATTCCAAAGGACAAGGGAAGTGAACAGGGACATTCTCTGAAAATTTTGTGCAGTGTTCCCTTGAAACGACCGCGGAAGGGCGGCATTAGCCAACAATTGCCGCGGAACCGCCGCTTTATAGAGGGATCTCTGTAAAAAAATTCCTCAGGTACCTTCTATCCTTCTTCTCTCTCCTCTTTTTGGCTCCAACTAACAAATTTCTGCAGGCTTCTTTGCAATAATCGCAGCGCGCAAATTGCAAAAATTAAATTGTGTTTGTTTTGATTTTTTGTGGTTGTTGCATAATTAATACGGACATTAAGGGGCAAAGACCAAATCCAGATTAGGTGGGGAGTTCATTACCCTTCCTAGGCCCCGAAAATCACAAACTTGCATCCGCATTTACCCTAATTAATTAAAAGAAATCTAGAGATGACTCTAAGGACCGTCGCGCTCACTTAGGACAGAAGAAGGCCGTGGGTAATTCATTGTTTATCCGCGTTTTCTTGTGGTGTCTAAGGCAAGTGTGTCGAAAGCTAGTGGTTATTAATTAGGCCCACTACTTACGTAGTGGAGTACCTTCCCACTTACCTGGCACTTACCTGGCCACAGGGGCACAAAGAGGCAGTGGAGGATTTATCCTGTGACTTGTCTTTTGGCAGTTAGGAGCGGTCTAGAGATTTGACCTAGGTGACCCCTAGAATTAGGGTTTTGTGTGTTGCATCATTTCTTTTCAAAAGTCCGTATCATTTTTCAAAACAAACACCGCAACACTTCATTTCCCCTAATTATAAATCACGCTGCCACTTGTACTAACCCTTTTTTTAGTGCAAGATAGGCTGGACAACAGGATTCTAGTGCCTGTTTAGTCCGCGTCCTTTCGATCGACCCAAAAGTCGGTATTTCTACATTTACCCTTTCTTTACCCACCACCACACCCACATCGATGGATCCGTCTCCATCGAACTTCTTTTCCACTACCCTGCCGCCGTCCGTTGGTGCGCAGAATCCACCTCGCATCTCTCTCCAAGAGAGGTGCTATCCAACACGAGGCCCCCTTTCCACCTGTCTTTCCATTCCACCAGCCAACGGGGAAAATTTTCAAATAAAACCCCAATACATCAACCTTCTACCAAAATTTCACGGTCTCGAGTCTGAAGACGCATATGCATTTATCACCAAATTTGAAAATGTATGCGCAATGATGGGTATTTCACAGCTTTCTGTGGATGCTTTACGTCTTCGTCTTCTCCCATTCACCTTGTGCGATATAGCCGAGAAGTGGCTGTATAACACTACCGCACATTCTATTTCAAATTGGGAAGAATTCGTTAAAGCATTCCTTAAGAAATTCTACCCACATCAAAAGACAGCTCGAGTCCGTAGCGAAATCTATCAATTCACCCAGCTTCCAAATCAAACATTTTCAAAATGTCTTGAACGCTTCAAGGATCTGTTAGTCCAATGTCCACATCACGGCATCCCGAGATGGGAACTGTGCCGAATCATTTATGAAGGCATTAATCTTAACACAAGACAGACCCTTGAATCCATGTGTCAAGGCAATTTCATGACTAAAGATGATGGGGAAGCATGGAAATTCCTAAAAGATTTCGCTGAAAGATCTTTACAGTGGGAGGGTATGAGTCAATCGTCTAGGGATAGTAATGATATTTCCATAGGAATTAGAGCTGAAATTTCAGCTTTGCACAAGAAATTTGACGCTATGGAAAACAAATTTTTAGCCGCTGCCCTAAGTCAAATGTCACTCTCCAAAACTGTATGTGGATGCTGTTCTGATCCATCACATCTCACGGAAGAATGTCCATTGAATTCTCCATTTCAAGGTCATATCAATTCTACCTTTCAAAGATCTAGAAACGATCCATTTTCTTCCACATATAATCAGGGTTGGAGGAATCACCCAAATTTTGCTTGGAACCAATCACAATCTCAAAACATGGTTCCAACCCAAAACAATTTCCAAAGGGTCCATCCACCACAACAGCATCCACCACTTCAATTGAGTCAGCACCCCTTCCAATCACAAAACTTCCAAAACCCGGCCAACACTTTTGCACCACATGAAAACTCTTTGCAATTGACCGGTACAGATAATACCTCTGCACTAGCACAAACCTTGGATACTTTCATGAAACAATCCATCCAAGGGACGACAAGTTTGCAATCTTCCATCGAGAATGTGATAAAGATCATTGTCTCTCAAAATGAGAATATCAAATCGATGGAAGCACAAATTGCACAACTAAAAACCGAAATGAATGCAAGAGAGAAAGGAAAACTTCCAGCTCAACCTGTGCCCAATCCTGGCTATTCACATCTTGTGAATGCAACCACGTTGAGATCTGGAAGAGTGCTTGACAAACACATTGGGGAAGAGTTTGATGATACTGATAAATCAATCAATAACACCCCGGCTGAGACCTTTCCTCACACACACACTTCTAATTCTGACCCCAGTTCTTCCACCCCACCACCTTTCTGCGAGCCTATTCTTCGTTTCCCAAAAGGCTCGCCACCTCAGCCCATCTCTTCTAGTTCTCCACAGACGATCCCCACTTCTCTTTTGGGATCACGTCTACCCTCACTTCCTTCTCCTATGATGGACCCAGCGCTTATTGCTAAAGCACCTTATCCTAATCGATTAAGGGCTAACACATCGAGTCCACATATGGAGAAGATTAGGGACATTTTTAAGCAAGTTAATATCAACATCCCTCTCCTAGATGCCATCCAACAAGTTCCGTCCTATGCAAAAACTCTTAAGAACTTATGCACTAGGAAGAGGAAGACTCAAGTGCCCAAGAAGATATTCATGGCAAAGACAGTAGACACGGCTTTCCCCCAACAATTACCGAGGAAACGTAAGGATCCTGGCTATCCTACTATTTCCATTTCTATCGGGGAAAAACACATTAACCGTGCTCTACTAGACCTTGACGCTAGTGTTAACTTGCTTCCATACTCAGTCTATGAGCAACTAGGTATCGGAGAGTTGAAGCCAACCCATTGCACTCTCCAGATGGTTGACCGATCAATCACCAAACCTAGGGGTGAACTGGAGGATGTGTTAATAAAAATCGGGGAATTCATATTCCCTGTGGACTTTATTATAATTGATACACGGCCTGTAGCGAACCCACGGAATCAAATTCCGGTGATTTTAGGTCGCCCCTTTTTGGCCACTTCCAACGCTATAATCAACTGTCGTAATGGTTCTATGACCCTATCCTTCGGGAATAGGTCAATAGAGCTGAACATTTATAAGTTGGGAAGTGTACCCTCCGAACCTACTGCTCAGGTCTGTTCTGTCGAATTAATGGATGTCGACAACAGCGAATTTGATGATCCTCCTGATACCGATCTTGACTCTTTTCATACGTTATTGTTTGACCCAACTATGTATCATACACATACGGACTATTCCACTGAGTTGTCCGGGTCAATAACTAACACCGATTATGAACCGTTTATAGAGTCTGAAGATCACCCCGCACTTTGTGATGACATTATTCATCAGGGTATTGATGGAACTTTTGAGGAGATCTTCGCTGATGAACTCGCATTTTTGAATGACACGGGTGTTGAGTTGAATCATGTCCCAATCAATGAAATTGAACCTCCACCCCTTCATATGGACTGTAAAAAGAATGCGAGTAATCCATCACATTCACTGCATCGTCTCTCCAAAATGAGACGCACACACACTCTCTTCCACCACTTAATCTTTCCCCACTTCTTCTTCTACCAACCAGAACACTGCATTGATAAAAATTTTGAATGGTTGGTGTTGACATTCGGTCTTTGCAAAGCTTGGCATCGACCACTGATTTTTGACCCCCTCATGTGATTTTCAAAGCTTAACATTGCATAACTCAAGTTTTGGGGGGTATGATCGGGCTCCTGAAAAGAAAATTTTTACATAAAATTTTGAGCCAAAAATAAGTTTGGGGGAGGTTCTTCACTTAAATATTTTTCCCCCACTAATAAATTCCTCCCAAGCTTACAGGTTTTTCGAGATTTAGCTGATGGCAACAGTGAGGACACTGTTGAAAACAAGTTTGGGAGAGGTTTGTGCTTATTTTCGCATCATTTGCATATCATTTGCATAAGCACAAAACATCATTTGCATATCATTTTTAAAAACCTATAAAAATTTAAAAAATTTCAAAAGATAAAAACATTTTTTGTACATAAATAAAATAATAAAAGATTATATAGTGAAAAATTGCATTCATGAGATTAGAAAAATTTAAGAAAACTAAGAAAATTAGAAAGTTTCCTTATACGAACTAGTGATAAGTAGTTATGAGCCGTTGTCCCAAGGGTTAGTAAGATGAAGGAAGTCACTAATCTGAGGATAAAAATAAGTCTGAAAAATAGTTTCTATTCTGGGAAGCCAAACATTTTGAACGTTGATACCCTGCTATTCGCACTTACACACGTCTTAAAGCCTGGGATAGTAGAGAATACCTTGAAATGCTCTTGTCTTAAAGCCAAAAGTATGAAGGAAATAAAAAAAAAAGTGAATAAAAAATATAAAGTGGTGAGAAAAGTGGACACTAGTTTTGTTATCACCGAGGGCAATAAAAAAATATATAGCGAGGGTGCCTCTTCACCTAGTGCCCTAAGGCCAACTGGTCTGGGAGTCACTGCTATGCCTGAGGCGGTGCAAGACGAAGAAAAACACCAAATAAGCAAGCACATGAGTAATCGGTCGGTTAGTACCTCAAGAAGTATTAACGGTCGTATGAAAGTGTGTGAGCACATCTAAATGTTCAATAATCAAAAAAGTACTGAGGCTGACGGGCAAGAGTATGATAGCTTGAATTGAATTCTCCGGGAGTAGAGATGTCCTTTACACACACGCAGGGTGATATGATCGATGTTTGGAAGAAAGATAGGAATGAAGAATAAGACGATGTTTTATTGAGGGAGGACGTGATTTCTGACATTTTTTCATGACCATTAAGATAGGGCTCATGACGACCGAAAAGCTAGCTTAGTTGAAAACCCTAATTTTCAAGGCTTTTCTTTTACAATTCTTTTCTTTAAATGTAATATTCATGATCTTTCTTTTATTATTGGATTTTGTGGGTGCAATCCGCTGAAAACCCTCAGGAGACAACACTCCTCCTACTAGGGACACCTAGAGGTTTAAAGGCTTGTTGCACGTGCTCAGTGCAATCGTGTTGCCTACGAAAGTGTGCTAGTTAGTTTTTCTCTTTCTTTATTTTCTCCTTTTCTTTTTAATAAAACAGTTCGCTCGAGGCGATCGAAAATAAGTTTGGGGGAATTTGATCAGTCGAAAATACTGCATCTTTTAACCATCAATTTCCCTATCTTTTGCACTCATCTAAAAGTGTTCGGCATTCATATTACACATATTAGCAAAACAGTTGTAAAATATCGGATTGCATGTGTTAGACTTTAAAACCGGCATTTCTAGGGAAATTGACTGTATTTTATGGCATCGCATCATCCCTATATTGCGCAACACTTGTCTCGAGAAATTGTGCAGGAAAATCCAGAAGAAAGGCCAAAATTGTCATTTTGCTGATCAAACATTACGCTAACTCAAAGACCTGAGAACTGGTAGCAATACAGAAGGCCAAATGAAATTCAACACATCAAAACAAGGCCCAAATATTATAGAGGGAATTACCAGAAAAGACCAAAGCCCAAGGCCCACAAAGAGCAGCGGATCCGCGACAGGAGCCTTCTTGCGCCGCGGATCCGCCGCAGTCTTGACACTTCAGCTCTCCATTTTTGGTGCAAAACTCTTATCTCAGGTCCCACATTTATTTCTGATATGTCAAATTCCAGAATTCTCGCGAAGCTACTGCCAGATCAGCAAAGATGATTAATTAAGCTAATCTTGATTAAGCTCCTAACAAACTATTTCTAGAAGCTCCCTCCTAACTAATCACATCTAGAAGCTTCTACTTAACAAACTTTTGGAGGGAAATTCAAATCTTGCTAACAAACTTTTGGAGGGAAATTCAAATTTAAATTCTTAGATCTAGGGTTTTGAAGTTCTATAAAAAAGGAGCCTAGATCTAGGGTTCAAGGGTTCATCTTCTTCATTATCTCTCCCTCTTCTTCCACAAGTCTAGTGACAAGACTTGTGCGAAATCCTAACCCTAATTCCAATCCAAATTCAAGATCCCGAGTACCAATCAAGCAAGAAGTCTTCAACCTTTTAGGAGCGGAGCCGATCTTCAATCGAGCAAGTGATCCGAGCCGATCTTCAATCGAGCAAGTGATCCAAGCCGATCCGCGACTCACGGAGACGAGCGAAGCCAAATCGACTATCGAGTTCTTCCTCTTGTAGTTCTTGAGCGAATGTAATGAAATTGTTGATATAAATAAAAGGTGAAATTCTTTAATCTTGTTTTCTTTAAATTCTTGCATCATGATTCGATCTCAATTTGTAATTGCAGTTCTTGTTGTGATGTTCGAGTAAAACTCCGCTCGTAAAGGAGTCAAGACGATCAATAGAATGATGATGTAACAAATCTTAATACGATTCTTGAGTCCTACGAGTTTTGTAAACCCTAGAAAGTTCAAGAATCGATGACCTAGTTTCGTTGCGATGCTTTCTTGATTGTTATCGCTCGAAATTAGGGATCTACGATCGTTTCTTGAATTTACTAGAGGCTAGAATGTGAATGATATCGACGAAAGAACAAGGGATAAGATGAAACCCTAGTTTCATAAGAAATCCTTAATTCTCGGTCGATCATCATCGATCTAGTATCAATTCATCGAAGGATAAGAATAGGTCATCGTGAGATTGCATCACATCTATAGATCCGATCGATTCCTACGAGCCTCATTTAGATTCTTGATATTTGGTTGGAAAAATCATCAAACTATCAATTCTTGATTCTATCTTTTTCTTGTTATTAGATCTATATTTTCTAATTCTTGAACTTCAACTATAAATCATGAATTGTTTTCTTTTCTTTTCTTTAAAGTTTCGACTCATCTAATTCGAAACCCGAACGATTACACTTTCCCTGTGGACGATCCGCACTTACTAACACGCTACATTCGACACCGTTATTGATTGCGGTCAAAATATTTTTTGGTTGTGATTTCTTTACAATTTTCATACTACACAATCGGAAATCGTATTCAATCAAAATGGCGCCGTCGCCGGGGATCGAACCCGGGTCACCCGCGTGACAGGCGGGAATACTCACCACTATACTAGAACTTGCATTGTTGGTATTGATCTTCAACCCAGTTTTTGAAGACGTAGCAATCCTCGATCAGGTGACCCAGTACTCGGTGATAGGGACAGTAGTTAGGCTCATTGACGTCATTTGGTTGCGACGGACGTTTTGGCTCCGGCAGATTTATGAGTCGGTTGCGCAACGCCAGCTCGAACAGTCCCCTTGTTTTATCTTGCGGAAATGAGTAAGTACGTTTCAACTTTTCTTGGAAGGGTTGCTGCTTGTTGTTTCGGCAAACAACCGGTCTAGGGCCACTTGATTGCTGTTGATCATTGGCTACAAGGGCTGTTTTTCCCTTCCTTTTATCCTTTTTACTCGATCCTTTGTTTGCGGGGCCGAGATTTTTTTCGAGTAGTGTGCGTTTGCACGGCTGAACGTCCTCGCAACTTCTCAATTCTTTCATTTTCGAAATAGATTCCTTAAGGAGAGGGTTGAGGGCAGCTTCTTCCTCAGAGTCGCTTCCAAAGGTGATAATTTGCGATCCCTTGGAGTCAGCTATATGACAGTCGGCGGCGGCTCTTTTGCGCTCATCTATCGTATTTTTTCGACGTCTACGAGCTTCACATTTTGTCCTGTCGAAGTGTTGCTTTTGAGCGACATACCCTTGCCACCAACAGTTAAAGGATTAGCAGTCTTCAGTAGGATGTATGATCTTCCGATGATATAAGCAGAAGTTAGGATGCATCTCTACTCCACCGAAAGTATTTTCTTCAGAGGGCGGTAGCTTCATTCCCGCTGATAGGGCTTTGGCGAACCTTTTCCTCATCTTGAATTTGTTTTTATCTGCAGTGGATGACTTTTGATTTGACGGGAGTGTCTTGTCTCTTTCCAGTATGGCCATCTCACACTCTTGATTGGCTTTCGCTTTCAGACGAATTTCATTCAGGAAGATATCGATCAACTCGTCTGACGGCCGTAGAATTTCCGGATCAGGGTTCGCTTTTGGTTTCTCGGCACAAGAAGCCTCTTCATCATCCGCCAGTGAATAAGAGATCACATGACAAGTTGCTGCGTAGTCTTCGGATTCGTCTGATGAGTTTTCCCCAACGTTTTCGTCCTTGACAAAAGAACAAGCTGCCCCCATCGTGTCCGTCTTCTTTGGAGTGTGCGGCTGGGGTGGATTTACCTTCCACTTTTCAGATAGGGAAAACTTGCCTTGTAGGTATTGATCTTCAATCCATCCCTTGAAGACGAAGCAATCCTCAATCGGATGGCTTGCCGTTTGATGATAAGGGCAATAATTGGGGTTATTCGCCTCGTTGGGTTGTGGCGGTTGCCTTGGATTCGGCAAGTTGATAAGCCTGTTGCGCACAGCCAGCTCGAACAGCTTCTTCGTCTTATCCCGCGGGAATGAGTAGGGGTGCCTCATTTTCTCAATATAGAACCGCCGTCTCTCTCCCAATTATCTGCTAGCTTTAGGGTGCTGGGTTGTTGATGAGCATTCGCAACGAAGGTTGTCTTCCCTTTACCCTTGTCGTTCCGCGGTTCTGGCTTTGGGGGACGAGGTCTGTGACCCATTTGATCCATCTGGGCCAGCTTGTCGATCAAAGCCTGGAATGTGGTCGGCTTAAAGAACATCATGAACTGTGAGATAGTGGCATGAGGGTCTAGGGTACCCACGAACATGCCCACCGCAGGCGCTTCTTCAATGCATTGTTCGCATTTCGACCACAAGTTTCGCCAGCGTATAGCGTACTGGACCCACGTCTCGCTCGGCCTTACCCTGGCATTAATCAACGCTGTTATCGGGGCCCGTTCACTGGCGCTCGCGAATCGCTGAGTGAATAGCAACTCCATTTCAGCGAACGTCTTGACAGAATCGTTCGGGAGTTCGGAATACCATTCGAACGCTGTTTCTGACAAGCTGCCGACGAATTGGCGAAGCATCAATTTGTCATCGCCTCCAGTATTGCCGCATAAGGCCCTGAATTGAGCGACATGCTGATGCGGATTCCCTGTCCCTTTATATATGTGGAACTTAGGTATTGTATAGCCCGGCGGGTACTGTATCTGATCATACCAGCCCGGATATGGTCGTCCTGTTTTGACAATCTGACCGGCTTCCTCAGTCGCATGATGAACCCGTATCTGTTGGGCTATATATTCGTCCAGGTCAGCTTTGGAGATTGCTTCCTCCTTGGCTGTTGAGAGAGCTGGAGGAGGATTCGACGTTTCTCCCCTATCGTCTTCAAGGATGATCGGGGGATCTTCAGCAGGTGGATCTTGTTGAATCATCATACCCACCATGTCCTGGAACAGGAGGGCCATTTTCGTTATGCTGGCTGCCTGTTCCGCAGCTTCTTTATCCTTCTTCTCCAGTACGCGACGAAGGAATTCAGCGTCAGTTTCTTGTTCCTGACGTTCATCCGAGGACGTTTCAGGGGTTTCTTTTGGCCCAGTGAGTGCGGCCATCACGGTCATCATCTCCTGGAGCTTTTGCTATTGCTCCTGAGCTTTGGTCACGGATCGGGTGAGTGGTCGGTGACCCGTCGAAGCACGGCTTTCCTCCTTTCCAGAAGTCATATAAACAGTGTGCACCACCATGCCCCCAGACTTGGGGCGTTTATGTTCAGCGCTTTTACAGTTCGCCATGTTCACAGAGGCTTTTTGCGGCCTCCTTTTCTTTTGAGTGATTGACGTTGAGCAAGCCGTTGCAGTGGGCACCCGGCCAGCTGTTGCTTTTTCCGGCTTGACAGAGTAGTCCCTTTCCTGCCGAACCTTCATCTTTTTCTGTCGGCGGAGATAGTTTTCATCAATCACCGACTCTTGGACCTGTCGCCAGACCTTGTAAATTGTAGAGGACAGCTGGTGAGGGGGCTGCTCTAGCTTCTTCTCTGGAGTATTCTCCACAGGTGAAGGAGTTCGCTTCAGCACCGTAATAGGAGAGTTTCTGCGCACCGTGTTCAGCAATTCAAAGTTGTTCCTGGTTGGAACAACAGTATCGATCCCCACCGTTGGAGCTGGCAAAGTTATCCCAGAGGGGGGGTTGCCCCCAGCGCTCCTCACTCGGCGCCAGTGGCGACGTCGAGCGTGTCTTGCGGATGGAGTGGTTTCAGCTACACGGGTGGCTTCGTCATGCCCCCTGCTTTGAGAAGAGACTGTGCTAGCCTGTCAAAGACTGACACCCGTTGAGAAGCGATGTCTAATCCGTTAAAGACAGATCTCTGGGCATGGGAAACAGCTTTGAGGACTTCGCCTCGAGCAGCAACCGGAATGGTCAGCTTTGTAAAGACTGACCTCTTGGAAGGAGGAGCCTTTCCAATGATTTTGTCCGCTTGAGCCGGGATGGCTATCCGCTTTGGGATGGCAACTTCGGGTATCGCGGGCTTGTAGACGTTCTGGCCCAGTCTGTTGAAAACTGAGGTAGTGGAGTTAGGCGACCCGTTGAGAGGGGTCGCGGCACTGGTAAGTCGATCAAAAACCGACTTCTCTGAAGCTTCCAGTACGGGTATTAGCAAGTTGAAGCTTGCAGGAGGGATCATGGTCCCGAAAAACAGGCCGGTGGTGGCCTGAGTCACTTTCTCCACAGGCATAGTAAGGACGGAGGCCGCTTGAGGCCCATATGCTACACCTCCAGGTGAAGTGGAGCGTCGGTTGCATTGGCACTTCGAGCAGTTCGAGCAATTTGAGGCCATTGATGCCTGATTTCTGCGCTGCGGCAAAAGACCAAATCTTAGTAACTTGAAATCCAAAGGCAACCATTAACAAACCGCGATTCGTTCGCGAAGACGACACACGAAGTGTGGAGTGGAAAGAGGAAAAGGTCCCACCGGACGTGCCAGAATCTGTTCCCCTCCGAATGGCGGCCGACGACGCGAGGACGTCTTGCCTGAGATTCGGGGCAGATGCTATATGGTTTTATCCGTCTACCTCTCCGAAGATGCCAAGTTGATTTATGGCACCGTGTATCGGAGGTTTAGACGGATGCGGCCGATGTAGCAGACTTCGTCAGATTCCCTCTCGCTTGAGGGGTTTTTGATTGTGGGGACGCTCTTCTATGCAGGCGCAAGCCCCTGCAGTTAATTACGCTACCGCATCGCGGTAACAACTTTCTCCTTCTCCAGAATTTCACTTCGTGTCGTGGTTATTTATTTTGTTTGTGGTTGCCCGTGGATTGTATACGGAGACTGAGTAATGCCGTCGCCCGTAGGACGTGGATTAGTCCAAATCTGTATTTACTTAGATTTGTGTTTGGTGTTTTTAGTTTAAGGATACGTTAGCCGCATTTGAGACTAAGATCAACTTAAACGTTCGTTAAGGATACGTTAGTCTGATTTGAGACTAAGATCAACTTAACGTGATGATTCATTTAATATATGGCCGTCGGGACTCGTCACCTCTCTGACGTCATTGAAGGATTACAACGACAGGTGTCAGAGGAGTTCGGAGATGTACCCTTGAACCAAAGTTGATTTGGAGTTTTATAGTCCATTTGAATGTTTAAGGATACGTTAGCCAGGTTTGCGGCTAAGATCAACTTAAACGGGATCGTTTAGATCCGACAAAAGAGCATTTGGAGGCTCTATTGTTCCAGTTTAGGGACGTGGTGGTCCATGTTCCAGTTTAGGGACGTGATGGTCCATCGCCAGTTTAAGGACGTGGTGGTCCAATATTAGTTTAAGGACGTTTCGGTCCAATATTAGTTTACGGACGTTTCGGTCCACGAGTTTAAGGACCCCGCAGTCCATATTGATATGTGGTCGTTGGGACCCGTCTCCTCTCTGACGTCGTTGAAAGATTACAACGAGAAGTGTCAGAGGAGTTCGGAGATGTACCCTCGAACCGGAGGTAAATTGATTTAAGAGAGCAATCTTGCTCAGTCAATTTAATTTGAGGACTTACGGCCAAAATTGGGCTAAGTCCAGTTGAAAATGTTCAACATTTTATTTGCTTTTGCATTGCATTTTTATTTGGGCTCTACCCATAAAAGATGTAGAGCATCAATTTGTTTTGGGCTCTGCTCATTTATAAATGATGCAAAGCATCTACTTTGTTTGGGCTCTGCCCCTTTTAAAATACATAGCATTTTTATTATTTTGTTTGGGCTCTGCCCATTTATAAATGATGCAGAGCATCAATTTGTTTTGGGCTCTGCTTGGTCTTTTAATTTGGGCCTGGCCTTTTAGGAAATGCCTTGCATTTATCAGGCACTTTGCGCCAATCAGAGAGCGCAAGCGCTTGTAGTGTTGACACGTGTCGCGCAAGCGCAGTGCGCTGCGTTAGTGCGCTGCGCTTGCGCTGCTGACACGTGGCGCACTCTGGTGAGTTGCGCCAATTACAGAGATCAAAACTCTATCTTAAAGCGCATAGCGCAAGTAGTTCAGATGCTGACACGGGGCGTTCTCCCAAGAGCGCAACAGCGCAGTTTGCAAGTGCAGGGCACTATAAATTTGAGAATCTTTTAGATTCAAGAACCAAAAGGTTCATAAAAAGTGCAAAGCACTGTTTGCTTTCTTGATCTAATTTAGATCAAAGAAAACAAGTTTCTCTTGTTTTTCTTATCTCAGAGAACCAAAGGTTCATAAAAAGTGCAAAGCACTGTTTTTATTTGTTTTTTATTTAAGGTCATTGATCTTGTTTTTAGATCCATGATCTGTTCATAAGAGAATTTTCTCTTTTTTCTAAAGGCTTTTTACCTTTTTTGTTCTTGAGGATTTCTCTCCAATTCTTCAGAGCTCTCTCTCTGTTTAATTTCTCACAAAATGTTGATGCCTTTGAATTGAGGTCTAGGGTCCTTTTTATAGTGCCCATAAATTAGTTAAATTTGTTAAAGAGATCTTTCTCTGAGTGATTTGGGGAATTTTCCCCACCGTTGGATCTTTGATCCAAGAGCTTTTGTTTTACAGAAGAAAATCTTCTTGTTTTAATAGAAAGATTTCTTTAAAATCTTAATTCTGTTTGGCGCAAATGCTCCAGCGCGTGACACGTGTCAAGCAGCGCACAGCGCAGCGCAACTGCGCTGACACGTGTCGCGCAGCGCACAGCACAGCGCAACTGCGCTGACAAGTGGCGCGCAGAGCACAGCGCAACTGCGCTAGCGCAACTGCGCTGCCACGTGGCGCGCAGCGCAGAGCGCATGCCAGCTGAAGCGTTGCTTCTTTAATTAAAGTTTGAATTTTCAAAGTAGAGCTTTGCTCTGATTGGGGTTGCTTCATCTTCCGCCTTGGAATTTGAACAGAGCTTTGCTCTGATTGGGGTAAACAGTATACAAGTGCTCACTGGAGGTGAGTACACCGAACAGACTCGTCGAAAACTTCTAAATGGTATTATACCTATCGTCAGATACCAGTTCTCTGGTGACATGAGTACAGGGTAGTCTTTAGACCTGAGATCATCATTTTTCTCGCGTGAATTCTCACTGTACGTAGATTACTACTCTACCACGGCTCAAAGAAGTCGTGCAAACAGGTTTTAGTTGGGTACAGTCCCAAGCCACTTGAGGCAATGACCGATCGGAAGGGATTCGTCTCTCCCGGTATAGAGAGTTAATGTTATTGAATATAGTTCTCATAAGGAAATTATTGTAATTGCAGGTAGGCGATTATGATAATTAAAGGATGACCTATATAGGTATAACAGTTTTATTCAAGATGATAATGTACTATATGGTTTGTCTTTATCATTATGTGTATACATTTTACTGGTGATTATGTATCGCTAATACATAATGATAAAGCCCGCAGTATTCTTGCTTGACTACCAGTATTATGATGATGATCACATACGTGGGAGCAGGGTACTCCAGAAGCACATTTTTAAATTTCCCTAGTCGAGAGAGTATCGAGATTGGGCATCGATATTCTGAAGTAGACTAGTGCATATGTTTCTAGACCCCGACGAGGGGCGGTGGCCGGTCTCACAAGCCATTGGTGTTTTGGCACCTAATATTGTATATAGACGCTCACTGGAGGTGAGTACACCGGATAGACTCGCCGAGAACTTCTAAATGGTGTTATACATATCGTTAGATAGCAGTTCTCACATGACATGAGTACATGTTAGTATTTAGACCTGAGATCGGCCTTTTTTCTCGTGTGAGTTCCCACTGTAGTTAGATTGCTATCCTATCATGGCTCTACTGAATCGTGCAAACAGATTTTAGTTGGGTACAGTCCCGAGCCACATGGAGACAGTGAGCGATTGCTAAGGATTTGTCTCTCCCGGTATAGGGAGTCGATATCGCACTGTGTTCGGTTTGCCAGCATCATAAGATCTTGGCCATAGCAGATGATATTTACTGATAGTTAGATCAGTAGTTTCTCGGATTGGTCCTGAGACACATCGGCACGAATTATTGGGTTATTAGGGGTCTGACATTTTCCACCCCTAGACCCGGTATGAGATACTCTCAGACGAAGAGATCAAACTGTATATGGATTTTCACAGACATGCTTAGTAGGGGTACGGATGAGTTTGCTCGTTAGCCTTCCTTTCGATCAATACCTGGCTAGCCGTTACGTACAGCTAGTGCCGCTGAAGTACTTGTGGTTAAACCCACTGTCAGCGTATTGTCGAGTCTTTAGAGTCCCACACAAAGGGTTTTCCCAGTTCAGGCGAAATGATATAGAGGTTGTATATTGATACGTGCATGGTTCCGATTAAATACGTGTACTGGCTATACGGACATTAATCGGACAGCTTGTAATACTAGCCGGCTTAGGATTAAGCCGGATTATTAAATCAAGTATTGATTTAATAATTTGCGCACGCTGCGCGCGCGCGCACACACACACACACATATATATATATATTCATTATATTTTTTATCTCTATGGTATTCGTATATTGATACGAATACGGGCATGTATTTACGAGGATGTATTTTTGTATTCATACAAAAATACATTCTAGAAGATGGACACCTTATTTGTGTTGATTTTTCATTTTTTGAAAATTAGAAATGAGGTAGAGGGGTGAGGTGGCTCACAGTATGGTGAGAGGAATAGGCAAATGAATTTTTAATTCATTAGCATCTACTATTGAGACATGATTGCATTTTTATATTGAAAAAGTATTTTGATTAAAACTAAAAATGGATGCCTCATTTCTCACTTGATGTTTCATTCTTACCATTTTGCTTCTCTCTCTTCAAGAGGTCCATCTTCATCTTTTCTATTCTCTTACCCTTCTCATGAGTTGAGAATCAAAAAGAAGAAGAGATAAATAAATACTTGATCACATCACTACATCCCTAAACACCTTAGATTAACAACCTAAGGTATTTATTTGCTTCATTAGGTGAACTAAAGCTTGAGCAAGGTTCTTTCGGGTAGATCATTTTTAGCGAAGGAGGACCGGCTTGAAAGAACGATCCGGAGCACCTTGGAGGTTTTGTTGGAGTCCACAACATCACAAGGTCATTACAAGTTCCTACAAGTTCACTTGGAGATCGTATGTATACTTTGAGGACCACCAAAGCTCAAGCTCATTCCCGAAAGCCTGGGAGCTTAAGATGGAGATCTATGAAGACGGATGACACGACTACAAAGGTTGTAATCACCAACCGAGTAGTTAAACTCCTTTCTAATTTGCTGGTTTAGTGTTTGGTTAAGATTCAGGATTTATGTTGCTAGTGCCATATTTCAAAATTAAATTTTTCATTCCGCAAAGTCCGTGTTTAGCGGCAAGGGCATTAGGAACTTCATCAGATGTCGCGCTGTGTTCGGTTGGCCATCACCATAAATCCCTGGCCTGGATGAGATTTACCGATAGAAGATCAGTAGTTTCTCGATAGGTGATGAGTTTAATACCGGCATAACTTATCGGGTTATTAGGGGTATGACGTTATCCACCCCCTAGACCCGGTATGCGATACTCTCAGACGAAGAGATCAGACTGTATGGAGATCAGGCTCAGTAAGGTACAAACGGACTTGATTGTCGACCTTCCTTTCAACATATACTTGGGTAGCCGTTACGTACAGCTAGTGCCGCTGACGTGCTTGTGATTATAGATTTATCCAGCAACTCACTACCAGCATATTGTCAAGTCTTTAGTGTCCCACACAGAGGGTTTTTCCGGTTCAGACGATGTGATATAGAGGCCATATATTGATACGTGCAGGGTCCGATTAAATATGTATATTGGCTACACGAATTTTAATCGGACGGTTGATAATACTAACCGGTTTAGGATTAAGCTGGATTATTAAATCAAGTATTGATTTAATAATATATATATATATATATATTCTAGTATTATGCTCACTATCCATTTCATCTCTTGGCTATCCGTATTATTATATGGATATGCGTATGTGTAGTTTGGTACATATACCGGGTATCATGTATTTTTTTCATTAATGCTTCTAAAAGGAGGACACCTCATTATTGATTTTCATTTATGAAAATCACAGGAAATGAGGTGGCATGTGGTGTAAAGGTGAGCATGGTGAGAGGAATGGTCTTGATTATTTTATAAGGAAAATGTGTATGACATCTTTTATATTGTTGGAAAATAATAAAGACTATCTCATTCTATTCTCATCTTACACCTAGCTCATGATGTCATGGTTCACTCTCACCTCTCCTCCTCCTCCTCCTACCTCAAGCTCTCTTGAGTTTGATTTTGAGAGATTATGATAAGTGGAAAAATCCTTACATCCCTAAGCATCACAACCTAGTGAATTGTGATCTTTAATTGCTTCACGAGGTGAAACTGGAGCTTGGATCGGTTTCTCTTAGGTGGATCATCTTCGGCAAGGACGGTCGCCTCTCAAGCACGTTTCTGACGGCCTACGGAGTTTAGAGGGGTCTTCCATGATTAGGTGGACATGCGACAAAGGTTGTAATCCTAAACCTTGTATGTTATGCTTCTAGTTTAGTGTTTGGATCGATCGCTAAGGATTAGTTTCTAGTGCTTCTTCTTAAAATTTTTGTTTTTCGATTTCGCATCAGCCGTGGTTGTAGCAGCAAGGATACTAGGAACTTTCAAAATGACTGCGAATCTTCAAAGAAAGGCTCAAATGAGAAGGCGAATGAAAAGAAAGCGAATGTGGTGTCTACACAAGAACAAGAGAAACAAGGTCTTTGTCTATCAGTGAGCAAGAACACAAATACGAATACTTGGTTCCTAAATTCGGGCACATCTTTTCATTGCACTTCGGGCCTGCATCATTTCAGCGAGTATATCCAAGGCAGTCTTGGACATATGACAGTGGAAAACGTTCAGACGTGTAAGATCGTTGATAAAGGTACGATCATCTTGCAACAGTCAGGAGGAGGTCAAATCAAGTTGAAGAACGCACGACATATTCCAGATCTGAAGAAAAACTTAATTTCTACAAGTCAGCTAAACAACGAAGGTTATATGATAGTGTTTGGGAATTCTCATTGGAAGATTTCCAAAGGATCGTTGGTAGTCGCAAGGGAAAATTAAGCGGTTCGTTGTATTTCTTCAGTGAGAAAAGTGGAGATTTGGTTGTATTAGCGACGGGTTCGGAGATAGATTCGGAGACTTCGTTGTGGCACAAACGATTGGGGCACCTCAGCGAGAAGAACATGAAATACTTCAGGGTAGGGGGCTTATTTCAGGGCTGAAGAAGATAGAGTTGGGGTTTTGCGAGAGCTGCGTTTGTGAGAAACAAAGTACGCTCAGATTTCAGATTGGAGGTGTAGCTAAAAAGGCCAAGAAGCTGGAGATGGTGCATACGGACATATGAGGCCCGGCTTCGGTGGAGTCTTATGGAGGTAATCGGTATTTCGTGACGTTCATCGATGATGCAAGCTAGAAAATATGGGTGTATGCGATGAAAAAGAAATCCGATGTGTTTAGTATCTTCAAATATTGGATTACGTAGGTTGAGAACCAAACAGCGGCTAAGGTAAAATGGCTTAAGTCCGATAATGGAGGGGAATACTGTACACAGGAGTTTGAAGCATCTTGTTCGCAAAAGGGTATTCATTGGTTGAAGACAGTACCGGAGACGCCGCAGCAGAATGACATCGCTGAAAGGATGAACATGACGATCTTAGAGTAAGTGTGGATGCGGATGTGCCAAAGTTCCTATGGGCAACAGATGTCGATGATGCTGTGTACTTGATCAATAAAAGCCCGGCAAGCGTGCTTGATGAAGACATTCTGGAAGAAATTTGGTCAAGTAAACCGGTTAATTACGCGCACCTAACAGTATTTGGTAGTATTGCATATTCTTTGGTTGATAAATTGGAAAGGAGTAAGCTTGACTCTAAGTCTAGGAAGTGCTTTCATTATGGTGGAGACGAATTCGGATATAAGTTATAGGATCACACAAGAAAGAAAGCAATACAAAGCCGGAACGTTGTTTTTGATGAGCAACACTTGTACAAAGAAGAGAAGCAAGCCATAGATGGTGTGGTATCGTAGTTTGTCGAGTTAGACGGAACTCAAGAAAGTATTCAGGTACCTACAGGTGGAGATCAGAATGTGGAGAAAGTTATAGTGCAGGATCAGGTTCAAGAACAGGATGGTGACCATGTTCAGCAACCGGATGCACCAATTCTGAGAATATCTACACGTGATAAGATGGTATCTGAAAGACTTGTGATCAAATTCGTTCAGTACATAGATTTAGGGGAGCCCGAATCCCTTGAAGAATCAACAAGAGGCAGTGCTAGAAAGCAGTAGGAGTGAGCTATGGATGAGAAGATGGATTCTTTGAAGAAGAACCGTACGTGGGACCTAGTGAAGCTACCCAAAGGCCGGAAAGTGTTGCTAAACAGATGGGTGTACAGGATTAAGATGAGGCTGATAGTGTGAAGCGGTACAAGGCTCGCTTGGTAGTCAAGGGTTACACGCAAAAAAAAGATATTGACTATCAAGAAATATTTTCCCCAGTGGTGAAGATGACATCTATTCGGGTAATTCTTAGTATCGTGGCGGTGGAGTATTTGCACTTATTGCAACTGGATGTCAAGACCGTGTTCCTTCATAGAGATTTAGAGAAGAAGATCTATATGATGCAGCCACCGGGATACGATGTGAAGGGGGAAGAGAACGTGGTATGTAAACTGCGAAAAAACTTATATGGCCTCAAGCAAGCTTCAAGGCAGTGGTATTTCAAATTCAATCAGTTTATGTTGGAGACGGGATTTGTGCACTGTGAATCAGATCACTCCGTGTATGTTCAGACTTTCAAGGATGAAGACTACATTATTTTGTCACTTTACATGGATGACATGTTGGTAGCGGGTCTGAATTTTGAGAAATTTCAAAGTCAAGAAGATGATGGCTGAGAAATTTTCTCTATGAAGAATTTAGGAGCGGCCAAGCAAATCCTGAGCATGAAAATCGTGAGAGACAGGAAGCAGCAGAACCTGTAGGTACGCCTTTAGCGGGATTTGAAGCGGTTCAATATGGACAAGTCAAAGCCAGTGAGTACACCTTCAGCGAAACACTTCAAACTCAGTAAGGAGTTGTACCCGACAACTCAAGAACAGAAAGATGAGATGGCAAACGTGTTTTATGCATCTGCGGTGGGAAGTTCGATGTATGCGATGGTGAGTAGGAGACCATATATTGCACATACAGTGGGAGTTGTTAGCAGGTATATACAAAACCCGGAGAAGGAGCACTGGAATGCGGTGAAGTGGATGTTGATGTATCTAAGGGGTACGTCAAGTCACTGCTTATGTTTCAGGGGTGACTATCTAAACGTGCAAGGTTACGTTGATGCAAACTACTCGGATGATAGAGATAGAGAAAAGAGCATAACGGAATACATATTTACGGTTGGGAGAACAGTGGTGAGTTGGGTCTCTCAATTGCAAAAGGTAGTCGCATTGTCGACTACGGGGGCTGAATACGTGGCGATTACGGAATCCGGTAAGGAGATGATATGGTTGCAGGAGCTACTTGAAGAATTGGGAAAGAAGCAGGGCTTCAATATCTTGTGGAGCGACAACCAAAGTGCGATACATTTGGCGAAGAATGAGGCTTATTACTCGAGGATGAAACACATCAAGGTGCGGTATCATTTCATTCACATTACGGTGGAAGAAGGCGAGTTGACATTGCAAAAGATCGCTGGAGAAAAGAATCTGACGGATATGTTCACCAAAATCGTAGACAGAGACAAGTCGGTGCTCTGTTGCAGGTTGGTGAAGCTCTCTATGAAAATCTAATAAGAAGAGAGTAGAGGGGAATCGTGTGAAATCTACTAGCGTTGGAAATTAAGGCTGAACTATCTCTAAGTGGGAGATTATTGAAATTATGGAGAAATACTTAAGGTCAAACGTTTGATGAAGGGAGAGGCGGACGTTTGGATGTGCACAGAAGAACATGTCAGAACACCAGAGTAACGGCAGACGTCTGAAGGCCAGCGAGGCAGACGTCTACAGAAACCGCGAAGCCCAATCTAGAGCACAAGCAGACGTCTGTCCAAGTGTAGGTCAGACGTCTGTCATCGATGAATCTACTGCAAATCAAATATTTCCATATCGTGATTTATCTCTATTTATTATAGGATTAGAGTTTGCCTATATAAGGGGACATCTCATATGTATTCTTTACAGCCAAATTTAATAGAAAGAGAGAGATCATTGTATTGAAAGGATGACGGCTAGGGTTTGTAAGATCTAGAAAGATTTGTAAGAAATATCCTAAGCTTACTCGGTGTACTTGATTCAACAATTATAGTAGACATTGCAAATTCCGCTCTACCGGGACTAGTCATACGGTGGGTGAATCTCGTTAACAAATCTTTCGTCTTTTTTATTCTTATTTATTTATTCTCGCATCGTTATTAATTTGCATTTTCGTTGCTAATTGCGCGATTTGATTTGTCGCGGATATTGTTCCGTGGAACGACTTCATCCCAAACACACACTTCCAAGAGAGGGAAGTGCCATGCTAACTGACCTATAACCTATTGCTTGTTGGCATGGAAAAATATTATTAACCCACAAATTTGATATGCATCTACCACAACTTAAGAGAATGCATGTGATCCTGGGTCGTGCATGTGTTTGGTGTAGGTCAGCGTTCCAAAAAATTCCAAACAACATAATATATATTTCATATATCCATCTCTATCTGCATGCACGATCTGGCCACTGTACCAGACTTGGATAATTTTCAACAAACTATATAGGATTTAAATGCTTTACCTTATAACAAAATCCCATCAGGCATGCATCAGCTAGCTCACCTACCTCGTGCCTTCGTGCCTATAGATTTCATATATGCATATACCACTGTTACAAATGTGGGCAACAGTAACGAGAAATTGGTAGCGGTTCCAGCCATTACTAATATCTTGTGACGGTAGCCATAGCTTTGTTAGCGGTTCCAACCGCTACCAATTCCAATATGTGGCAGGCCCCACAGCTCTGGAGCAATAAAACCCTAATTCTTCCCCAAATCTCTCCTGAGCCCTCCTTTTTCTGTCTATCAAAAATTATTGGAGCCAAAATCTCCCGCCTCCACTCCTCGCTTCCTCCACTGTCGCACTTATGTGGTCGAGCCCCCGTCGAAGCCCTAACTCGCGGTCGAGCCCCCGCCGTCTCGCCTCCATGGTCAAGCCCCCGTCGATCGTATCCTTAGCTCGCGATCGAGCCCCCGCCGCCTTGCCTTCGTGGTTGAGCCCCCGTCAAAGCCCTAGCTTGCAATCGAGCCCACACACCGCCTCACCTTCTCGGCCGCCGCCTCGCCTTTGTGGCCGCCAACAATTTAGCTGACTCGCCTCAAGGTACGCAATAATTTGAATTTGATTTGTAAAAATTAAGGGTTTTTTGTTGAAAATATGAGAATATCGGGATTAATTGTTGTTTTTTTTTTTGTTGTTGCTGCTGCTAGTATTAGGGTTTGGGTATTTTAGTGGATTTTTTTAGGTAGTGTTGGATATAGTACCCTCAAGACAATTATTGAAATTGCAAGTAGGCGATTATGATAATTGAACGAAGACATATACAGGTAGAACAGTCTTACTCGAGATGATAGTATGCTATCTGGTTTGTCTTTATCATTATGTGTATACGTTTTGATAAAACCCGTAGGATTGTTGCTTGACTACCATTATTATGATGGCGATGATATACGTGGGAGCTGGATGGTCATAAGTGCATCGTTAAATGTCTTTAGTCGAGAAAGTATCGAGACTGGGCATCGATACTCTGGAGTAGACCAGTGTATACATTTCGAGATCCCGACGAGGAGCGGTGGCCGATCTCACAAGCCATTGGTGTTGAGTCACCTAAGATAGTATACAGGTGCTCACTGGAAATGAATACACCGGACGCACTCGCCAAGAATTTCTAGATGGTATTATACCTATCGTCAGATGGAAGTTCTCTTGTGGCATGAGTACATGTTTGTTTTTTGACCTGAGATTTTCATTTGTCTCGTGTGAGTTCCCACTGTACTTAGATCACTATCCTACCTCGGCTCAAAAGAGTCGTGCAAACAGGTTTTAGTTGGGTACGGTCTCGAGCCACATGAAGATAGTGAACAATCATCTGGGATTCATCTCTCCTGTATTGGGAATCGATATCACACTGTGTTGGATCAGCAATCACCAGAAATCCTTGGGTAAGGTGGATAAGATTTGCTGATATGATATCAGTAGTTTCTCAAGGGTGATGAGCTTCAGACCGGCACGACTCATCGGGTTAGTAGGGGCCTGACGTTATCCACCCCCTAAACCCGGTATGTGATCATATTAGATGAAGAGACTGGACTGTATGGAGATTGTCACAGACAGGCTCAGTAGGGGTACATATAATTTTGCTTGTTGACCTTTCTTTCGCTCAATATCTTGGTAGTCGTTACGTACATCTAGTGCCGCTGACGTGCTTGTGGTTAAACCCACTACCAGCGTATTGACGAGTCTTTAAAGTCCCATACAGAGGGTTTTCCTGGTTCAGGCAAAAATGATGTAGTGACCGTATATTGATACGTGCAGTGTTCCGATTAAGCATGTGTACTAGCCATACAGACTTTAATCGGGCGGATGGTAATACTAGCCGGCTTAGGATTAAGCCGGGTTATTAAATCAAGTTTTGATTTAATAATTTACATATATATATATATATATATATATATATATATATATTTCAATATGTATATTCTAGTATTGTGTTCATTATATTTTTCTATCTCTTGGGTATTTGTATTTTGATACGAATACGGGCATATATTTGTGGGGACGTATTCTTGTATTTATACAAGAATACTTTTAGAAGAAGGAAAAATCATTTCTAGGATTTTCTTTTAAAGAAAATATGAAATGAAGTGGAAAAGAGAAATGGTGGAGAGTTTGGGCAAATGAATTGTAAATTCATTTGCAAATACTATTCAAGCATGGTTATAGTTTTAAAATGGAAAAATTCTTTTTGCAAAAGATATGTAGCATGATTGAATTTGTTAAGTGATTTTCATTCCACCATTTTTTTCTCTCTCTCTTCCATGGCTCCTCCTCCTCCTTCTTTCTCTACCTTCTCATGAGTTGAGATTCAAGAGAATTAAGAGAAAGAAAAATCATTAGAACACTCACACACATTACTAAACATCCTAAATTAGCATCCTAGGATCTTTAGTTACTTCATGGATGAAGTTGAAGTTTGAACTTGGTTCTCTCAAGTCGATCATTTTCGGTGAAGGAAGACCGGCTTGCAGGCGCGATCCGGAGCTCTTGAGAGCATGCTAGAGTCCAACCCAATTAGATAAAATGAAGACGCTACAAAGATTATGAATTCTATCTTGTTAGTATTTTAGTTTAGCTGTTTGGTTAGATTCTTGTGGTGTAGGTTTCTAGTGTCAAGAAAATTTTTGTTTTTGTATTCCACATTGGCCGCAGGTTAGCGGCGAGAATATTAGGAACTTTCAATGGTATCAGAGACACCCAAACACTATATTCTAGATAGATACGACTTCTGAATCCCGCCGGTTTTTTCTCCGCAAAAACGGCGCTTAAACCAGTGAGCAATTCCATATTGCATTGATATTTTGACTCCCCGCGGGCTCTCGGTTCGGACCGAATAGCCGCGGGGAGGTGTGCGGGGACCCCGGGGACATCTCGGGGGACCTAAGGAGGGCCCACACCCCAAGACCACCCAAATGGTGGCCTTGGGGGTGGGGACCCGAAACTGCCTTTGTAGGTAATTTCGGGTCTGCCCACCCCTATGGCCACCGTAGGGTGGCCTAGAGGGTGGGTACCTCCTTAGGTGCTTCCGAGTCGACGTTAATTTTAAGTCGGGGCCTTCCAAGATGATTTGGATCAATCCGAGCTCATTTCGGACTCCCGGAGAGGGTTTTAGCATGAAAGTTCTTGTCAGTTTTTAGCACACTTGATTTTCGGTGTTTTGGAAAATTGAAGTGTTGGCTATATGTATGCGGTATTCGATTGTCGTAGGCTTTGTGACAGTTGCGTGTATCATAACGTTTGGTAAAATATCGTCTAATTGCTATATGTATCAATTAGACAGGGTTACGGAATTGATACTCGCAAGTTTGCATGTTCTGTGATGAATATTGCTTAGTGGTTATGGTTATGTTGGATTTGTCGCGATGGATGGCCCGGAGTGTGTAATATTAGATATAATTCTCTGTGATGTAATGTATATTTATATTGCGTAGCGAGCGTCCAACATGTGGACTACCGTCACTGCAGCTTGTATTATTCTTTGGGGTGTGTCCAGGTTGCAGACGTAGTCACCATTGTATATTCAGTTTTTTCATTACATGTATTAGGATTACCCCACGGCGGAGTGCTCGAATAGCCGGGTTCTAGAGGGTAATGGGCCTCTATCTCATGGCATTGAGACCGGGGTGTTTTACTCTAGAATTGGCGGGCTATTCGCCGCACTTGTAGGGGTATAGGATTGACCCACGGAGGGGTGCCCAAGTCACCGGATTTCGGAAGTGCTCGGTGGCCCACTCACTTCGTTGATTAGGGTTGCCTTGCTTATGAGATTGGCGGATGGCTTGCCGTACTCATAGTGGTCTAGGATCCGATACTACGGGCTATCCACACGACCGGAAAAATTGCATTTCATTTTTGGCTCTATTGAAATGTACTTTTCCTAGATTATCTGCATTTCCATTCTGTGTTTGCTTCTGCTGTGTTGCTCTTGTGATGTTACTTGATATCATGTGTGAGACGGATGTTGCTATATATATATTATATATTTAGCAGACGCGATATATGTTTTGCATCCGCTAGTCATGTCTCGCCCTGCCGTAAGTTAAGTAACCTTATGATGAAGACCCGGGATCCTGTGGTGAATGCGGATGGCATATATGTGCGTGCCTATTTTCGTTTATTTTCTGGTATGATATGATTAATTGATGGGACTGCATTAATTCTGATTAATGAAAGGAAAACAAACTTAAATGATATTGTCGGAACCAATTTTTAAAACTCCTCGGTTTTCTTCAAAACCATAGTCATATTCTTTTGCTTTACATTGAGGTATTCAGTTACAAATATCCTGCATATCATTCTATAAGGGAAGAGCCTTGATCCCTTCATGGGGAGTTCGCTCTTAAGCAAAGGTTTATGTTACTAGTTTTAAATGTGGAGCATAAACCACTCCTTTTCAAAACTATTTGGTTCCTTCAACGATATCAAGTTCATTACATTAAAGGTTTTTCGCTAAAAACCAGCCGTAGCCCTCCGTCATTTCATATTAGTAGTATTTAATATTCGTGTTGCGTTTGTTGACCTAGTCAAGGCATAGTGTGCTGTAGCTAAGTGGTACGTTTCTGTGTATAGAGATGTGATTGGTTAAGACAGTCGTGCGGCCTTGTTGACCTAGTCAAAGGCTTGTACAGATGGGTTTAATGCAATCGAGAAAATGACGGGTTGAACTTGACTAGCGGTTTATGATTTGTTGACCTAGTCAAGGTCATAAGCCATTAAGGGCAAAAGCATATCGAGAGTTTCAAACATATGTCAGGCATGTGCATACCTTTTGGAGTGTGGTGATTTGAGTGGCTTCCGTCGGTTATCATGCGATGATAGCTAGGTCTCGATTCCCACTGATGAGTGATTTACTTCTCGGGTTATCCTGACTAATTCTCCTTTTAGGGTTTGAAGGAGAATTCGAAAAAATAATGGGAGCCATCTTGATCAGATAAAATGGTTAACCGTTCTATTCTAGATTAAAGTGCACGCTGGGTGTTTCTTTTCTCTCTCTAGTTTGCGACCATGACCTATCTTAAACTATAACTCAATACCAAGTTGACCGAACCTTTTTTCATCTGGTTTTTCGATTGTCATGATTGATGAAAAAATCACATATATCTCTGCTACTTCTACATTCCCTTTGATTTTCTTCAAAACATTCCGTATCATTATGGAGATCCATATTGTTTGGAAAGGCTCTCTCGTATAGTTACATACTAACTCGAAGAAACTTGTTTCAGTTCGAGAATGGTCGCGGGTTCTGGAGAAATTGAATAGGATTATCGGTTGTCTTTTATCTTTATCTTCTCTCAGGTTGTGAGGGCTCTTAGTATTAGAAGAGTACACCTATAACGCTTATTAGATAGTCTTCTTTCAAATCTTAGGCTGGTGTCGAATGATAAGGAAAAAAGAAAACCAATTAGCCTAAGAGTGGTGTACAGAAGGTAAGAAGTAAAGACATATAGAGGGATTGCAGTTAGGGTAAGGAAATTTGTGACTACTGTCATGAATCTGGATAGTGGAAGAGGCATTACTAGGAATACCGGCCACTTCCTCGAAACATTTTCATGTTTCAGTTTTCCTGTGCGGTGCTAATTGAAGACTGATTTTCCAATTTGATTCTGATTCCAAGGTATGTATTTACCAGGCTTGATTCTCACATCTGTATGGCATTACAGATACTGAGTGGAAGTAGAATGTTGGGAATTGGGTGATTAGATCCTCAATATCAGAATCTTTGTAATTGGTGATATTTGAGGAAATCATCTAGGTTTTGCCTTACGGCAAATATTTGGTTTTGAATAACCGTTGTTATGCACCAATTTTTAAAATTGAATATTTGTATCTTTATTTTATAAAGTGAGATATAAATTTTAAGAATTGTGTTTTAAACATTTACCTTTATCAGTTAAGAATAAGATAAGGTGAATTGAATAACGGTATAGACATTCTTAATCAAAATACAGTTTTCAACTTACAACACACGGAATTTGAGATAATTACTCTAGGGACTTATACATGGTAATGTATGCTGTCTGATGTCTATTAGGACAAGGGGTTGGTACTCGTACTATATTCCGTTTATTTATGATTTCTCTGGTTTTAGACACGTATTACGTTGAGATACAAGGTCCAAATTTTGAGAAGTCATAGGTATAAGAATAAATTAGAGAATCATGCATTGGAAGTATCAACTCTTCGAGCTAATCGAAAATGTAGATACTTATGCTAGGTATTCCATCATGGTAATATTTGAGAACTTGCTTCTCTCTCAGGTTACCTATCCGTGGGTGCGCTCCTTGATGAGTAATGTTGCATGGCCTTTTTTCATATAGGATATGCACCGGAGACAGTCGCATAACAATTGAATATGGTTCCATCTAAATTAGTGTCTTAGATTCTATATGGACATAGAATGGTTGCATATCTTGAGGATATTAAGATATGAAGTTATCCGGTTTCTGTTTAAAAGCTGAATCCGGACAAACTCAAGGTAAATTTCTGTAATGGCAGTTTGTGGGTTATTCTAGGATTTTTAGTAAGGGTTTAACATTCTACCATTTGCAAGATCAAAGGTTTTTTTGTTCTTGACTCGCCTTTTTTTTATAAAAGGAATATCTTTTCAAAAGAAACAAATGAGAGTATGATAGAACTGAAAATGATCCCAGAACCACAAACGGTTACTGAAAATTTAGTGGAACCTGGAGATTAAATTGGATTCGACAATCCATTAGCCACTCCGTAGATTTAGTGGGTAGCCTCAGCCACTCGACAGGTACTTCGGTTGCCTCAAAAACTGTGACAGGGAGGTTTTGATAACCCAAACTTGTCACTACTGCTGTCTTTGACTATGAAATCTGGCAGGTGGATGACTATAACATCGTTCTAAATTGAATTTAGAAGTGCACATATATATGACTCTGCCAGAGGGTTGTTATAGTCAGTGGGAGCAGCGGAAGCGTGGTGAACAAGTTTCTTATGTCTATTTATAGATTAAAGTAAGGTGAGCGGAATTGGTCATCTAGTTTGATGTGAAAGTCAAAGATTTTGACTTCATCGGAACAACAGATGGACCTGGTAAGAAGGTAGTAGGGAGTGATGTTCTAGTATTTGGATGACATACTCCTGATAGAAAATGATATTCCTATACTATGATCGGTTATACTGTGGTTGTCACAAAGTGTTTCTCCATATAGGATCTGGACAAAAATATCAGGGATTCTGATGACTAGATCTATGGTTTTAAATCTAAATTTGGAAAGTGTCCCAATCAGGGTAGTTGAACACCATTCTAAAGGAGTTTAGAATGAACGACTCCTGGCGTGGTAGTCTACCTGTAGGTGATGGAGTCTCCCTTTCCAAAAGTGATGTCTTCTAGACTGATAAGAAAAGAGATTTACATGATTGACATATCTTTTGCTAAGGAAATTTAGTCAATCATGATATGTCAAGTACCACACAAGATATTGCTTTTTCACTAGCTGCAATAAGCATATATTAATCTAATCATGGAGAAATATTGGGAAGCAATTATGAATATAAGTGGATGTTCTTGATATATGGTAATGACAGCCTCCTAAAGGAGGCGGTTGCCGGTTTAGGCTTTCAAGATGACCTAGATGACAGAGTAGCTGTCAGAATTATAAATTTACCCTCTTCTGAAGTACAGTATGTTAGATAGTTTTCCAAGCAGGATACTAAGGTGGTCATGTCGCTGAGTGTATATTATATCAGCAATGGATACAGTCTAAAAAGTTTGTTGGATTCGGTGTTCATGCTATGAACAAGGTACCATCAGATATCCAGACAAGTTTCAAAGACGGGTATCGCTAATTTTGGAAGATAGTTGTTCTCCGCGAAATTGAGATATATAGAGAAAAAGATAGAAACATTGGAGTGGATCTACTCACTGAAGCTATTTCTCGAACATGCAAGTTTCTTAAAATGAGTTTTGAGAAACTGACTAGTAGAGAAGTTGGGTATTCGGTAGCACACGAGCTGTGAGTATGCGATACCGCAATAACTAGCCTTAAGTGCAAATAGGAGATTGTGGGATATAATGCCCTCAAGACAATTATTGAAATTGCAAGTAGGCGGTTATGATAATTGAACGAGGACCTATACAGGTAGAACGGTCTTACTCGAGATGATAGTATACTATCTGGTTTGTCTTTATCATTATGTGTATACGTTTTGATAAAGCCTATAGGATTGTTGCTTGACTACCAGTATTATAATGGCGATCATATACATAGGAGTTGGGTGGTCCACAAACGCATCGTTAAATGTCTCTAGTCGAAAGAGTATCGATACTGGGTATCGATACTTCGGAGTAGACTAGTGTATACATTTCGAGACCCCGCCGAGGGGCGGTGCCCAGTCTCACAAGCCATTGGTGTTGAGTCACCTAAGATAGTATACAGGTGCTCACTGGAGGTGAGTACACCGGACGGACTCGCCGAGAACTTCTACATGGTATTATACCTATCGTCAGATAGAAGTTCTCTTGTGGTATGAGTACAGCTTAGTCTTTTGATCTGAGATTTTCATTTGTCTCATGTGAGTTCCCATTGTACTTAGATTACTACCCTACCACGGCTTAAAGGAGTCGTGGAAACAGGTTTTAGTTCGGTACAACCCCGAGCCATATGGAGGCAGTGAACAATCATCAGGGATTCGTCTCTCCCGGTATTGGGAGTCGATATCTCGCTGTGTTGGGTCATCCATCACCAGAATCCTTGGCCAAGATGAATGAGATTTACTGATGTGATATCAGTAGTTTCTCAATGGGTGATGAGCTTCCGACCGGCACGACTTATCGGGTTAGTAGGGGTATGACGTTATCCACCCCTAGACCCGGTATGCGATTATCTTAGACGAAGAGACCGGACTGTATGGAGATTGTCACAGACAGACTCAGTAGAGGTACAGATGAGTTTGCTCGTCGGCCTTCCTTTCTCTCAATACTTGTATAACCGTTACGTACAGCTAGTGCTGCTGACGTATTTGTGGTTAAATCCACTGCCATCATATTGACGAGTCTGTAGAGACCCATACAGAGGGTTTTTCCGGTTCAGACAAAATGATGTAGTGGTCGTATATTGATACGTGCAGGGTTCCGATTAGGCATGTGTGCTAGCCACACGGACTTTAATCGAGCGGATGATAATATTAGCCGGCTTAGAATTAAGCCGGATTATTAAATCAAGTTTTGATTTAATAATTTACATATATATTTCGATATGTATATTCTAGTATTATGTTCATTGTATTTTTCTATCTCTTGGGTATTTGTATTTTGATATGAATACGGGCTTGTATTTGTGGAGACGTATTCTTGTATTTATACAAGAATACTTTTAGAAGAAGGAAAACTCATTTCGAGGATTTTCTTTTAAAGAAAATATGAAATGAGATGGAAAAAAGAAATGGTGGAAGGTATGAGCAAATGAATTATAAATTCGCAAATACTATTGGTTGTAGTTTTAAAATGGAAAATTCTTTTACAAAAGATATGCAGCATGCTTAAATTTGTTAATTGATTTTCATGCCACCATTTTTGTTTCTCTCTCTTCCATGATTCCTCATTCTTCTTCCTCTACCTTCTCATAAGTTGAGCTTCAAGAGAATTAAAAGAAAGAAAAATCATTAGAATACGCACACATATTACTAAACATCCTAAAATCTTTAGTTACTTTATGGATGAAGTTGAAATTTGAACTTGGTTCACTCGAATGGATCATCTTCGGCGAAGGAAGACCGGCTTGCAAGCGCGATCCGGAGTTCTTGAGAGCATACTAGAGTCCAACCCAATTGGAGCAAATGAATACGCTACAAAGGTTGTGAATTCTATCTTGTTAATATTCTAGTTTAGGTGTTTGGTTAGATTCTTGTGGTGTAGGTTTCTAGCGCCAATTTTTTTTTTTGTTTTTGTATTCCGTATTGGCCGCGGGTTAGGGACGAGAGCACTAGGAACTTTCAGATAGTTTAGTGAAAATAACAGTAGTTAAGGGTATGTTAGTGAAAAAGCTACAAAGTTAAGGGTACTTTAGTGAAAAAAGTAAAACTTAGGGTATTTTAGTTGAAATTTTAAAGATAGTTTAGTTAAAAAACAACAATAGTACTTAAGTGTATTTTAGTGAAATTAGTAAAATAGAAGAAGTAGATTGTTTAGGAAAATTTTTAAGGAAGTTTAGTGAAAAATAGCAATAGTTAAGGGTATTTTAATGTAATTAGTAAAATTGAGCAAATTTATAGCGTTTAGGAAAATTAAGAAAATTTTAAAGTATCGTGTCCCGTATCTGAATACATGCTACTTAGTATACACATACAGTCGATTGATAGCTCGATAAAGAAACTTAAAATAACATTTATATATATAACAGTACCTTAAATCTAACTGATCATCTACACCAGTTAGTTGTCCTTCAAAACCAAACCAATTATCTAATTGTTGGTTGTCGAAGAGAGATAGAGAAGAAAGAGATGATCATTTGAACAGCACATGCAAGATATATATATGAAAAGAAATTAACCAAGTGAATTGTTCAATGAGCGGGGTGTGCCTGATAGCGACAATGCCACCAAGTGGGATACGGTATCACATATCTTTTTAAACATTTAAATTTCAATTATCATTATATATTTATTTATTTATTTATTTAAATTTTTGTAATTTCAGACCTGGCGACATTACAGGTTCATCGGCGTTCCCGGCGAGGATGGTATGCATATGTTGTTCGATGTACATCGCGCCCTTGCCTGGGTCATAGATGAGATGCAGAATATCAAGAGAAGACGCCGATGTTACACGCAAACTTTATTTTCTTCCTTGGTGCGTTAGTTATTGAGTTTGTTCTCTTTTCCATGTTTACCTATTCTTTTCTATGGGTGTGTGTATAAATTTCAGTTATGCTCGATGTACCCGCTCCGTCTCTGTTGGTATATTTTCTGTTCTTTTAGATTATTTCCATTCATTAACTCACTGTTTAGTAATTGTTCTGCTACTCCTATATATCGTACAAATTATTTGCAATGCGTTTGCACTTGCATATGCACATTCAACAATATCTGATTTTGAGAGATGAGAGATGTATTGTTCAAATGATTTTTTTAATCTTAAGGTCTTTTAAATAAAAGTTGTATGACCTCTGTTACTCCAATAATCCAAATCTTTAAAATTGCATCTTATATGCATTTTCATTATTATACCCGGTATTAAAATAAGATTTATCGATTTGTTCCTCATTTGCAGTGCCCCCGGCTTATTATGGACATCTTGCTGCGTTTAGAGCAAGATATTATGTTGAAGGGGAGTCGGATGCATAGGGGTAGACGGGAGCTGGTTGTGGTACAAAGACTAGGAATGCGGTGGTTAAACCTCTTCCAAAAATCAAAGACAACGTCAAGGATGTGATGTTCTACCGTGATTGCAGGTTTCTATCGACGGTTCTAAAAACAAATTAGCTATTAGATATTTTGCCACAAATAAGCAAAGCAACCATCACAGTCTCTCTCTCTCTCCACTTATTTTTCACATCCAAAAAATGGATAGAGAGTTACACAAGGCACAACACTCGCCGGCGTACGATAACATACTTTTCCAAATTGAAATTGCACACAAGGCACAGCAACATGCATGCACCTATTCATGCTTGCCACTTACGATCTTGCCATTAGGCCCGAAGCCTTGGACTCCAAATTTTGTTGCCAATCGAACCTTTTCCCTAGGCAATTGCTTCAAGGCCTAAAATGGCCGAAAGAAAAAAGAAGAAAAAAATCGGTTCAACATTAATGTTACACATGTATTAAGCTTAGATTAGATAATGGAGATGTGGAAAAAGTAATTAACAAACCTTACCGACTAAGTACTCATTGGCATTCTTGCCTCCGTAGACATCCGAAGTGTCAAAGAAAGTGGCTCCCTTGTTGAAAGCGTCCTTGATGATGGGCTATATGGCACTATTCCAATGCCAAGTTCCCTGAAATTTATAGATACCCATTTGAGATCCAGAAGCCTTTCCAATATATCAAGTTGATCAATGTCGCCTATCTTATTTAACCAAATTATATTTATAAATCAAAGAACTAAAAGAGATTAATCTATATTATCAACTGAACCTGCAGAGCGGGACTATCTCTTCCTCGATGTCACGACTCCAAAGTGACCACTCCATTTGCACTGCCGTCATGGGGTACACAGCATGTGCCTGCAAGTCCGGATACGATTAGGCTAGCACATGCTGTGCACCCCCTGACGGCAGTGCAAATGGAGTGGTCACTTTGGGGTCGTGACATCGAGGAAGAGATAGTCCTGCTCTGCAGGTTCAGTTGATCATATAGATTAATCTATGCTAGTTCTTTGATTTATAAATATAATCTGATTAAATAAGATAGGCGACATTGATCAACTTGATATATTCGAAAGGCTTCTGAATCTCAAATGGGTATCTATAAATTTCAGGGAACTCGGCATTGGAATAGTGCCATACAGCCCTCTCGGCCGTGGATTCTTCGGTGGCAGAGGAGTTGTTGACACTGTGCCTGAAAATTCTATGACGGTATAAATCTCAATTCCTTCATCAAAATAGTAGGATTTGCACACGAAAATGTTAAAGTAAAAAAAACAAATTAAAATTCGTCGCAGGCTACTCATCGGAGGTTCACTGGAGAGAACATAGAAAAGAACAAGTCTATACATGAGAGTCGACAAGTTAGCCGCAAAGCACAATTGTACACCACCACAGCTTGCTCTTGCTTGGATACTTCACCAAGGGAACAACATAGTTCCGATTCCAGGCACGACAAAGATAAAGAACCTGGACACGAATATTGGTTCAGTCGAAGTGAAGTTCACTAGCGAAGACTTGAAGGAGATAACGGAGATAGTAGTGTTCGAAGACGTGGCGGGGCCAAGATCTTACGGATTTAGCCAACCTCATGACTGGAAATTCGCAAATACACCGCTGCCTGGCAAAGTTGCAGCAGTCTGAGATACAACTAACGATGTAATGAGAACAATAAAGGGCCGAATGTGGATCCACATAGATTGTATCATTGCTCTCTATTTTGTTGACAGTTTATGGTTTTGAATTCCAAATCCTGGTTTGATTTTACTTCAAATCACAACTATTTATACTGCATGATGGCATTTCATTTCTTCAGTATTGCTTTGTTGAATTGGTAGGTTTTGAAAAATTATTATAATTACATTACAATTCCAAGTTAGAAGGCAAAAAAGAAATATATAAATTTAGGCGGCTAAAATGTACAGGTTTCTATTCGCAGGTTGGTAGCTTTATTCTACAATTTAGAAATTATAAGAGCTGGATATTTTTTTGTCCCCCTTGAAAAGTTATTACAGTCAC
Source organism: Agapanthus africanus (assembly GCA_030015575.1). NCBI lineage: Eukaryota > Viridiplantae > Streptophyta > Magnoliopsida > Asparagales > Amaryllidaceae > Agapanthus > Agapanthus africanus. The sequence continues at coordinate 750,820,972 of CM057339.1, read as the reverse complement.
GAGGAAAGATATTAAAAAAGTGAAACATATCTTTCCTAGTGAGAGAAAAGAGTTTCCAAGAGCGAATGTTTTATGAAACAGGGATAAGGGTTAGATGCAATGCAAGCCTAATCCAAACATAAAAGCCGCTATACAATCCAAACATGAAAGTTGAAGTCAATGGTCAGCATTCAATCCAACACAAAGACTAAAACCATTCATAACTTTGACTCCTTTACCATCGCCTCAACACGGTGTCAGAAGTTTCACGGCAGCTTCGAGAGCATCACCCCAGATCCGCACCGTGCTGCTCAGGTTCAGATTCATATTATTCTGTCACCTAACTCTTAAAAGGCGCCGGCAAACTCCATGGTATTTACTTTTACCCGGCTCCGCTAGAAGCCCAGTTACAGTTGCTTTATTCATGTCCAGAATAACTCCTAACATATGCTAACAACAATAAAGCAGCATTGAATCTGCTAACGTCTTCTGTAGAAAAAGGGAGGTTGCTTCAGCAAAACAAAGAACTTGAGTACACCGAACCAAGTCAACAAGTGAAAGCGTACTCTGCACATCAATCATACACCCAATCAAAAATAGACTTAAGTATCAAATGTAATCTTAGCAGCACAATATCAATCCTCAACGGCAGAAATTGGTTCCGATCCACATAGGATATGGATTTTTCATTCTCAGGTTATCATGGGATTTGGACACAAAAAATTTAAGCACAATTATATATGCCTCCTCTTTTCTTTATTTACTTTCCATCTTTCCTTTATTTACTTTCCGTATATCTTATTTACTTTCCATATAACGTCAATCGAAATCACATCATTCAAGGCCATAATATAGTTTCAGATAATACAACTAATACATAAAATTAGAGTCTGAGAATTAGAGTCAGCTAGATCAGAAGCATTTAAAGTTTTAGATCACCAAGGGGAAATAAAGCAAACCTTAATAGTCGAAGAAATTAGCAAATAACAGCAGAACTCTGATATCAGCACTTGGGCTGAAGAAGTCAACAAGCACATATAACTACTTAACTTTTATTGTGTGTCTGATATATATTTTCTCAACATCTGGGGGCTTACACAGTGGAGTTACCGTAATATTAACATAAAGAATGATAAGAATATATCTTGATATTTTTATGTACAACAAATTTTGAGGAATCTCTCGAGTTTGATCTTGAAAGCTTCTCGGTTTTTTTCTGCTTGTTGACGATCTTTTTGGAGGTAGTTAGCACTTAAACAGCTAGTTCTCCATAGGGTATTTCCTGCCATTGCAAAATAAAATTAAAAATACATATACGAAGTCGGTCTAAAGACAAGTTTAGACTAAATAACTCATAATTAATTGTCTGAGAAATCTCCGCGAAAGAAATTCCTCACATCAATCTGCTATTAACTCTGCACGATATGGCAATTATTAATGAAAAGGGGCATCACGCACTTAATGCCTGGATGCTGATTAGTATAAGCCCTGCCTATTTTTGGTGATGTAGTTTAACTCAGAATGCATTTTTGAGGAATTGCTCAAATAGAGGATAATATGAGGAGAAATTAATTGAGATAGTTTGAACATGTGCATAGGAGGCAATGGATGTGCGAAGTGGAAGGAATGACAAGACTTGCAGCTAATGGAGCAACAGAACTAGAGGTGGGCACAAAATAACATGGCTAGAAATGGATGAAAATATATATTTGATACAAATAGCCCATAAAAAGTTTCAGAAATAGTACTCATGTAACCAACCCCACAAATTTGGGATAAAGGCTTGTTTCTGTTCATGTGAAAAAATAAAATGATTTTATTTGCTAAACATCAAATTCACCTATGATGCCACCAAAAGTTAATAGCTTATGTAAAATAAACTTGCATATGCAATTAGGAATTAGTTTCTTTATGACTTTGCAGTAACAAAGATATTAATGGTTGAAATTGATAGTTTGCAAGTAATTATTAATTAATATATCTGAAAATTGTTAAATGGTATGTTGAACTAACTGCAAGGTAAACTACACAACTGTTTGCATCGAAATGGATGCATAGAGCCAATTCCAAGCAAGTACCATGCTATATGAGTAAAATAGTTGTCAACTCAATTTTCTTCTAATCTATTTTTTTGTCACAGAAACTTTCAATATCCTTGCATGTAGCTTACACTAATTTTATATATGATGGATAACCACCTAAACATAACAATTTACAACTATCGTGGATTTTTTTTCCTCTGAAATATGCAAGAAATTTTTCTATACATGAAAATGCATATAAAATGCCGACCCCAAAAATTTGGGATAATGGCTTCTTGTTGTTGTTGTATTTGAAGTACATATAAAATGCCTGATATGAAATCCATATCGAGTCATATACTCGTCCCTATTATATGGTATCTGACACCTGAAATTAATCTCTAATATATGCTCTCTAACCTCTGATATTTATTACCTTGATTATTCCTCGGATTTAATCAGTACAGCTCATTATGTGCTGCGAATAATCCATTGGGGTGAAAAAGGTTTCACTCATGGATAAGCTAGCCTACTTATAATACACAAAACAAACAAATGGAAATAAGGGAAACAGTAATAAATCAAGTATAAATAAAACTTATAAACATGGATGTGTGTGTATGTGCGTGGCTTTATATGAAAGATTCATGAGATAGACATAGACCGATAACTAATAAGCTCACAATGTTAAAACATGCGTCAAGAAATCCTATCCTCTAATTGATTTGGTGGCAAAGATAACTGTGAGAAAATGTATTAACTGTTCTGAGAGAGAGAGAGAGAGAGAGAGACTTACACTTACGGGGAGATCAATTGAAAACAAATTTATGGCATCTGGATTGAAAGTGAAGCTGCTTCATAAGGAGAACAGGAACAATCAGTACAAGTTGGAACGATCAAGATAAGCAATATAATTTATTTTAAGAAAAATAAAGGGACGGCTATTTATTATTAGCAGTATATATAACATCTAAAATGTTCTCAGCGAGAACAGATTTAACATCAAGAAGAGTAGCAGTGTTGTTGAGAAACAAACAATCACAAAGTCTCAGTTGCGTAATTCTGAAACAAACAATCACAAAGTCTCAGTTGCGTAATTCTAAAACAAAAGTCGACTCAAAAGAAAGAAACAAGATTCAAAGTTCATTTGTGATATAACGTCTCATTTATGTCCTCCAACATGCATCATAGATTCATTACAAACACCCATTAGAATGTTCAATCAAACTTAAATTTGATGTGAGAAAATCAAGCCTATGAAGGTGGTGCTTTGTGAACCATGCAAAGTATTTACATCTTAGATTTATAGACTTTAGTTCCTGAAGGGGATGAACAAAGAAAAGGATATACTGTAATTTATTCTCTAAAGATACCTAGGAAATAGAATATAATAATTTTGTGTTGAAATGAAGAGAACCCAGCAAAGGTTTCATGCAGACGAGGTAAAGGAAATCCTTCGACCATATAATGTTGTAACAGGACAGGTGTTCCAAATGCTTTAATTCATTGATGCGAAAAAGTGGAGTTCATATAGTGTATTCTGATAATTATGTATGTCTATTAAGAGAAAAAGATTACCTGTGGGACAGAACTAGCCGCCACGCATATGGAATAAAAAATTCCTCAGGATGACTTTCTTGCTCATAAGTAAAACGCAATTGAATAAACATCTGCAATGCCAAGTTTGTCTGTGCTAAATGATCTAATAATTGTGTAATTGAAATTATATTTAATCCAAATGTGTCCAACATTTTAGCTTCGCAGAAACAAACCAGTAACATTACCTTCATCCCCTCACCACGCCATGACCTGCAATTCATCATAATGATTTGAAGGACCTCATCCACGGACCACCCACCATCTGTTCGCTGCATATCCATGCGGCTATTAAAAAAGTCTAAGACCTGGAGATAAAATTCATGTCAACTTTCCAGCTGTATCAAACAAACTGTTATAACCAGACAGGCCATTACCATCAACAACTAAGATTTTCCAGTTCAAATGGGATTGGTTATGTAGCATGAATGACATCAATGATGGTGTATGTCTGTAAGTGAGGGCCTTTCCAAATGACCTTAACAACCAGTGTAATTAGGTAAACTGTTCTTGGTCATGGAACCAAAATTCCTAGTTAGGGAACAACACTATGAAAGGAAATATGTCCAATATTACCGCATTCTCAAATAAACAGGCAGTTATACAATAATATTTAGCATACTGTATATATATTTTCGAGCAGCTCGTTGAACCGTGGATGGCTTTTGAATGGCAGAAAGACCTCTTGACGGTGCATTATTGCATATACAATCTGTTAAGAACACAGATAAAAAGAAATATATATATTATGTTATTCTGAAAGAAATATATATATTATGTTATTCTGAAAAAAATATCCCATACAGACAACTGACTCAATAACAATACCTCAGGATTCCGAGGTAAGGCATATGTAATAATTGCATTCAGAATTTCCAGTACTATTCTTAAGAAATCTGTATAAATATGAAGCTCTGTCGACTGCAACACATATTTAACATCCCAACATTAGGAAATCATAAAAAGAAAGTGCAACAGCATGCTATCCTGATTTCTAGCCTCTGATCAGCATAATAAGAATAATGCCGGTAGATTTGGAAAATTACCATCTCTTCAGAGATACTATCCCCATCAATTTGCTCAGAAGTGACTTTAAGAACTTTATCGTTTTTTAACTCTGCTAGTTTAGTGTACCTGGGAAAGAAAAATAGCTAACATTTAAACTTTTTTTAAGGAACTATTGAAATATATTTTATACAAGCAACAAAATTAAATAAAGGCTGAAAAAAGCATACTTGCGAGCGAGCATGTCAAAAAGGCTAACCAGCCTCTGAGACGCATACGCATTTAACCTATGAACATGAGGAGCCATGTTTGCCAGAATCGCCAAACAGTTGGTATGAAGGTACACATCCTGAAAATATTACGCACATAAACAAATTCAGAATAAAGAGTTTATTATTTGGCTAATATCAGAACTCGGTATAAATACAAGTTTTTAATGTAACTTGCATACGACAATGAAATGGTATTATATAATTTATAGCTGACCACCGAGAAGTGAGACGGCCAATAATGAAAAGTTCAAAAGAAATGGTATAAGCAAGATTGCCTACAAGAATTAGAACAATTCCATGTTTCACAAGTGTCTGGCAGCCCCATTACAAAAAATACGAAAATGGATGTCTACTGTATATGTCTGATTTTGTTTTCCCTTTTCCTGATGTGGTATACTTTCACCATAAAGTAATGTCTATTCTATAAAGTACAGCCTTACATTCAATTTACGCAAAGACTCGATGAAAACACAACTATAAATATACTGTTGCAAATGTACCCACTCATAAATGAATGTTACATCCGCCATTTGAAGGATAGGGGGCTACTAACCATAGAGAGCAGATTAACTATCAAGGTCGCGCACCTGACGAGTAAGGCAGCAGTCCAACCAACAATATGTGGACAAGGGGAATTGTTATTTATTTACGATACAGGTAAACAGAGCGTGAGAGAGAGAGAGAGTTTGCAAATTATTTATTAGGAAGCACTAGCCACCCCTCAAGAATATGACTTAGCCCTTGACAACCCTGGACATTAAAAATAATGAAACATCATCTATATGTTATTCTAGACTTCTGTAAATACCCTGATATAGGTCGGTAAGTTGTATTGCCATTTTTCCAACCCCAACCCCCACCCCGGCGGACACACCAACAAGTAAAGAAGTAAAATTATGAGGATTAGCCAATGATGATGTTATCTCTCCTAGCCTCCTCTCTTTCTATAGAAAATATACCCTCTCTTTTTCTCATCTCATCCACTCTCCAAGTATTAATCTTATAGTTAGTAGATTCAGGAATAAGCTATTTCAATGCAAAAGGTTTTAAATTACCTCACACTTAGGAGGTTACTTTGTATTGCAAGAGTTTGCCTCACATTAAAAAATTAAAATCTTTTGAAAAATATAGGCCTTGAGGGCATAATATCTTTTGAAGAATCAAGCGCATGTTCCTGAGAAGCCAAAATTAACTTATTAGTTGTAAAGATGTCTAATTTTCCACTCTATCACTTCACTTGGAGTCATTCCGAAAGTATAGCCGTTGAAATTGAGTAAAGAGGAGAGAGCTGGAAATGAGTGATAATATATATAGGAAAGGCTAATTTAGGTATAACCAGCTTAGTTATTCCATGTGCATAATATAAGGATACTTTTGTCATTTATAGGAAAGGCTAATTACTTCATTTACCCTTCATTCATGAATAATATAAGGATACTTTTGTCATTTATAAGAAGAGAATGGTTAGAGCCTACAATTAAAGAGGCATTTGATTAATACAAGGAGCTAGAAATCTCAAGATTTTTACAAGATTATTTACTCTCGTTGTAAATGACAAAAACTACCCATCTTTTATCCATGAATAAAGGACAATTGAAGTAATTATCCATAAGACATAACTATACTGGAGATCTTCATGTCCTTAAATATGTATATGTCAACATTCATATAATTTGGATATCTTTTGCCCTTGAATCAAGAATAGCAAATTAACGGTTTTCTATTTGTTGGAATAGTTTATACTATATTATTATTAGGGTACACCATACCATGATACTTGGGCATTAAGTAATTGTAATCCCTATATAAAAAGATATTTCACATAATAAACAATCTCTTTCTCCTCTCTTTTAACTTTAACATGCTATCAGAGCGGATCTCTTAAACCCTAACCCTAATCCTTTATTAAAAAACTCGTTGCAGCCCTCCTCTCTTCTCCCGTTCCCAAGCCCCACCAATCGCCCATGCCAATCCCCGCCGATCCGCCGATCGCCCGCACCTCGCAGCCCCAGATCCTTTCCCTCGAACCTCGCCCTTGCCTCGATCCTCGATCCTTGCCCCGATCCTCGCCCACGCCAAGCCTTCGCCTCGATCCTCGCCCTCACAGATCGTTTATTGCCCCCCCCGATCGCCACCCTCGACGCCATCGCCTCGCAGCCCTCGTCACCTCCATCCATCGACGACTTCTTGATGACTTGATCTTGATATTAATATCTTTCTCGCTCTTTATGTGCTAAATCTGCACTTTCTATTGCTTGATCTCTTTACGTGCGACGTTCAATATGACGGGCAACAAGATTGATCCTCCGGCTTCCGAATACAAAACAGATCTCCGTGTTATCTTGACTCTCTCCGGATCGAATATTTTTTTGGAATGGACGTATGTCATTGAACGAGCACTCAAAAGCAGGGGCGTTCATCACCGTCTCTTTCAGGAAGCTCCACCAACCTCCGATGTGCAGTATTCCCCTTAATCTCAAAATGACAACAAAATTTGCACTTTACTTACAAACTCTATGGAGCTCAGCTGTTGTCGGACTATTATGTATCTCCCTACTGCGAAGGAGATGTGGTTCCATCTCAAATATTTTTACTCGTCGAAAGATAGCCTTCAGCGGATATATATGATATCTTCAATGAACTCACTACCGCTGCTCTAGATGATAATCTACATGCCTTTGGGGCCCGGTTCCGGAGGCTTCTAGAAGAATATAACATGTATCAACTCATCTCCTCTAATCCGACCGTTACCAGAATCAACATGAGGCTCTTATTGGGAATCTTTATTTGGCTAAGATGAAGGCTCACCTGGACGGAATTCGCTTCTTTCTTCTCTCTTAAGACGATACACTTACCCTGAATAGTATTCTCGTTGTTCCTTATCGTGTCCCTCCACCAGGCGCATCTACAATGGAGGCTCCATCTTCTGCCCTTGCTGCTCAGGGCCGTGGCCAAAGATCTCCCTCTGGACGTGGTCGTACTCCTATTGGTACTCAGGGTCGTAGGGACGGAGTTGCGGATGTGATTCCCTTTCTTACTCTAATTGCGGTCGTACCAACTATACAGATCAATTCTGGTAGGAGAAATATGGCTATCCAAATCAGAGTCCTACTACCCGACAGAGTACGGCTCCTCCATCTACAAAGACCCGACTGCCAGCATCATCCTCGCAAATTTCTGCTGAATACTTATAGCACCTGCAACGTATTTTCTCATATCTCTACTGCCAATTTAATCACATCAGGTATATCTCTACTATCTCAGTTAAACCCTTGGGTCCTCAACTTCGGAGCTTCAGACCACATAATTCATACTGCTTCTAACTCTGTATTTTCTATTTCGCATAAATTCATTTTCATTGCCAATGGGGATGTCCTTCCTGTTTATAGTTGTACCAATATTGATGTGATGTCTTTCTTACCGCTTAAAAATGTTCTAACTGTTCCTTCACATCGTATAAATCTTTTATCTGTTTGTTGCCTTATCAATAATTTCAACTGTTTAATAACTCTCTTCTAATAACTTTGTGATCCAGAACAATCAGACGAAAGAGCAGGTTGGTAGGGTAAAGAAGTTAATGGCATGTACTACTTGGATGTGCCACCTTCCGCATTTGCATTTGTTTCTACCATTTGCTGGTATTGACGTTTTGGACATCCACATCTTTCTATATTACGTACCATGTTACCTGATTTCTCTTTATCTAATTTTTCATGCAGGTTACGTATTTTGGGGGAACATTTTCGTTCGTCTTTTCCTTAAGTTAATAAACGTAATTCTTTGATATTTGAATTAGTACATTCTGACATTTGGGATCCTTACAAACATACCGGTATATTTGGCTACAAATATTGTCACCTTTATTGATGATCACTCTAGAAAGACATTACTGTTTCTTTTATGTGATCGATCTGAATTACCACGTGTTTCAAATATTTATTAATGAAGTGATTAATCAGTTTAATACGTCTATTAAAATTTTAAGAACTGATAATGCAAAAGAATACGTGAGTCGTATTTTTCAAACTCTTTACCAATCCCGTGAGATTATTCATCAAACTTCATGCTCATACACACCACAACAAAATGGCGTTGCTGAAATAAAAAACCACCACTTGCTTGACGTTGCTCGTTCTATTATGCTCAACATGGATGTCCTAAAACGCCTTTAGAATTTTGCCTTACTGTATGTTTTTTATTAATCGCATGACTCACGATTCTTCAAAACCAAACACTGTTCTCTATTTTATTTTCGGACCAAAACCCTTTTTCCTTCTCTTAAAGTGTTTGGGTATTTAGGTGTGTTTGCTACGTTCATAATCACCGATTAACTCGCGATAAATTGAATCTTAGGACTGTCAAACATATATTTCTTGGTTATTCTAAGACTCAAAAAGATTGTGTTTGCCTGCTTCCTTCTACATCAACTGTCGTCGTCTCTCGTGATATCACCTTTCTTGAGCATCAGCCCCTTTACCCCAGCGGAAAGTCCTTGTCACGTCCCACCACTACCGCCACCGCTTTTTATACCTCTAGAAGACCAACCAATTCAACCCGAATCTATTACTGTCGAATTTCCTCATCCTCATCCGGTTACGTAGGTCTACAAACGTCGACCAAGAACAATGATAAATTCAACAGCAAATACCGAAGTTTCTCCTCCATGTATACAGCCGGAAGCTGCCGAGCCTTCACATCTCCTTCCTTTTGATGGTTTGTCCGACGACTTACCAATTGTTCTTCGCAAAGGTAACGAATACGCACTACTTCTCATTCTCTTTCTTTATTTATTTCATATCATCTTAGTCCAGCTCTATGTCAATTTGTCTCTTCCTTATCTGTTATTTCCCTTCCTAACTCCGTTCAGGAAATTATGGATCATCCAGGTTGGTATAGGGCTATGATAGAAGAGTCACAGGCATTGAGGTCTAATCACTTTGGATCTAGTCAGCTTATCTTCATAGAAAAGATGGTTGGTTGCTAGTGGGTCTTTGCTATCAAACATAATCCTGATGGCAGTGTATCTCGTTTGAATGTCCATCTTATTTCTAAAGGTTATACTCAGCAATACGGTGTCGACTATGCTGAGACTTTTTCTTCAGTGGGCAAACTCACTACTATTCGTGTCTTGATCTCCCTTGCGGTTGCCCGCGATTGGCCTATACACCAGCCAGACATCAATACATTCCACAATGACGATCTTTCCGAGACGGTTTATATGCAGCAGCCTCCTTGTTTTGAGCATAAGGGGGAGTCTCGTATACGTCATCTTAAAACATCTATCTATAGGCTAAAACAATCTTCTCGGACATGGTTCGATAAATTCAGTATGGTCCTAAAAAGGATAAATGTCACAAGAAACTCGGCAGATCCATATTTTTATACATAGACGGCAAGAAGGAATAGTTATTCTCTTTGTTTATGTTGATGACATAATCATCACTGGAGATGATTCAGAGAGTATATCTAAGGTCAAAACTCATTTGGCCTCACATTTTCATACCAAAGATCTTGGTCCTCTACGGTACTTGGTATAGAGGTATCGCAAAATAAGAGATCATTATTTCTCTCACAACAGAAGTGTACTCTCGATCTTCTTAAAGAAACAGGATTCTTGGTCGTCGCCCTGCTAATACTCCCATGGATACAACAGTAAAGCTCTCTCGTGTAAGCTCACCTGATGACCAGCCACTTTTCGATCCAGGTCGAGTATCGACGGTTAGTTGGAAAGCTGATCTATCTCACGATAACTTATCCAGACATATCCTTTGCAGTCAGCACAGTGAGCCGGTTTATGCAGGCACCCTTAGTTTCCCATCTTCGGGCCGCTGAGCACATTCTCCGCTATTTGAAGCGTGCACATGGGTAAGGTCTTCTCTATAAACCATATTCTAGTATGTCTCTTATAGCCTATGTTGAAGTTGATTTTGCCGAATCTGTGGATGACCGTGCTCCAAGGGTGGATTTTGTGTTTTCTTTGCGAGAAACCTAGTTACTTGGCGCAGCAAGAAGTAACATATTGCACGCTCATCAGCCAAGGCTGAATATAGGGCTATGGCCCATACCGTCTCAAAATTGACGTGGCTCTCCATATTGCTTCAAGATCTCAGTGTCAGTTTTACAACACCAGCATTCTTGTTCTGTGACAATAAAGTTGTGATTCATATTTCAGAGAATCCAGTGTTTCACGCACAAAACATATTGAAGTAGATTGCCACTTTATCCGAAAGAAAGTTGAAAAGAAAGTCAATCTCCACCATGTTTCTACTCATGTACAGATAACAGATATTTTGACGAAACCTCTTCCATGACCCGCATTCGTGCATCTATTGTCCAAGCTATGCATCAATGATATCTATGCTCTAAATTGAGGGGAAGTGTTGGAATAGTTTAGACTATATTGTTATTAGGGTATACCGTACCATGATACTTGCGCATCAAGTAGTTATAATCCCTATATAAAGAGATAACATAATAAAGAATCTCTTTATCCTCTCTTTTAACTTTAACACTACTTAAATAAGCTAGATGAATGGGCAAGAAGTCTCCAACCGACATGAAAATTGATGCATCTCTAGTTCAGGACATGGTGATCAATATTGGCTATGGAGATCAATACCGCCAATGCCGATCATAGAAAAATTGACGGAAGTTTACTTTCAGAGCCAACCATTGTAAGGAATTTCATACAGCGGCACTGTATACTCCATGCACACACATGTTGCATGTGTGTAACACGTCTAGATGGTAAGGTTTACTTTTTGTTTTTTTCCCCTATATTAGACTACGTGACAATATTGTGCCGATTCAATTTGGGAATGCAAATTGTAGCCTCTATTTATTTAAGTTAAAATATGGTAGATATATGATTGGGGATGCAAATTGTATCCTCTATTTATTTGAGTTAAAATATAGTAGATATATGTAATTTAATTATTTTTAAACAAAATAAAATTTATCTGCAGTATAATTAGTCAGTTTTGCAAATATTATGAGCTTGTCGAATCATTGTTTTATAAATGAGTCTTCGTACCGAACAAGAAGGTTGCAAGGGCTTGTGTGGAGATGGAGGCAAGAAATATATTGCATACAGTAGTTTATAAAAACTTGCATATAATTGAGAACATAAACTTAAATTATCCACATAACAATGCATGTAAGTACAAAATAGTCGAGATAGATGAATGTGAATAGGATGTTTATATGCAAATCTGTTTTGCGTTTCTTTTTCATAGAACTTTGGATGCAAAATAATTTCTTCATAGGGTTATAGTTAAAATTTACTCGATCCTCAAGAGGAGCTGTACTGCTGCTGGGCCCCGCCATTTGCTCTTTTTTCCCTTTAAAGGGCACATCCGCCAACCCTACACAACCCAGGGAGAATTTTCTCCATCCATTGGTAGATGAATAGGGACATGTGTCAAATGATTTAGACAGGGAGTCAATTTACAAAATTGGTTTCAAATTGCAAGCCCATAGAGAGTTTGCATTATACACGTCCACGCGTGCACACATACACAGAGAAAATTGCAGATAACCCGTGTACTAATTGAAGGGCATTTTTAAAGTTAAAATACTGTCTATATTGTTACCAAACCAAAACTAAATAATATGTTTGTGCGGTGGTAAGTTTCGTCAAATATATGTTTAGGAGGGTTATTTGCAATTTATCATGTAGTTATAGGGATTTTTTATGGGACTGGGTAGCTTATAGTATTGAACAATGCAATCCTGTTAGCTTGAGCAAGTTAAGCTCGTAAATAAACCATTAATGACTAAATAGAACAAGAAGTAGCTGTTAAATAGGTTTCATATCATGTCTCAACTCTACTGTTTAAAACATATAGGTTGTATCTTCACAAATCACTTGCAAGCTACAACATGCTAGGTAAGCGAATTGTAGATTTAACAACAACAATAACAGCTAAATGAAGGGTAAATCCCAGCCCCGTCGAGAAATAGAACTAACTAATCCTAAGGCAAAGGATCGAGTAACTCAATGCCACTATTCCTGAACAACTTGGAGCCGGGCCTTCTTTTCGCACTATTATGGATAGTAAAATAATGGGAAAATTGGATTCAATTGTCAACTGCCCCTATCGGAACTATGCATTTCAGTGCTCACCCGCAACTTTGAGAGATTGTACTTCACAGTTCTTATAAGTATTACGACCATTAAAGAACCAAGAGATGTATGATGCAGAAAACGCTCTTTATACCATGGAACATCCAGAAGGATCTGTAAATGAAAAATGTTCAACAACTAACATTATGAGTTTAGAAATCTAATATCAACTATAAAACTAGCTCTTACCAGTTTGTGAATGCTGGCGTTGAAGGATGAATCCTGACTAAGTATGAGCAAGATAATTAGCAACATATAGATTTGATTGGATGTCCTCCTTGAAGCGTTATATAGTGTTTCTAGGATCGGCATCAACTGTTAATAATATGAAAAAATGAAAACATAGTTCGACTAGAAAAACCCAACATGTAACTGTACGTCTGAAATCGCTCAGAAGAGCATTACTTCCTGCATAAACATGAGGTCACAAGAAACAACAACATACCCATCTAGTGTAAGGTTACACAAGAAACAACAACATACCCATCTAGTGTAAGGTTACACAAGAAACAACAACATACCCATCTAGTGAAGCGTTATATAGTGTTTCTAGGATCAGCATCAACTGTTAATAATATGAAAAAATGAAAACATGTAGAAAAACCCAACATGTAACTGTACGTCTGAAATCGCTCAGAAGAGCATTACTTCCTGCATAAACATGAGGTCACAAGAAACAACAACATACCCATTTAGTGTAAGGTTACAAAAGGTGCACTAAAACATTCTGGCATCAGATTTGTGGGAAGGAATTTTTTAATCATTATTCTCTTTGAAATTACACTAAAACAGTTAATCCTGACAATATCATCCTGCTTCAAAAATTAAATCATTATGCAGGGCTAAGGTATATACCAATGTATCCAAATCAGTTCGCACCAAAACATACTCCAGAAAATCAGAGTTGCCATGGATCAAAGAGTAGAGTAGCAAGACAGAGCTCTCCTCAGCTAAGCACCTGAATAGACAAAACTATAAGAATGCATAAACAATGTCATGAAATTCTACTGCTCTGGTAGTTTAGGAAGGAAAGTTTAATGATTAACTATTGACGCAATGATAATTTAAAGACAGAGAGACATTAGAGATAGGGTCTCTGATTCCAGGCCTTAATTGAACAAATGCTACTTTTATTACACAGGAACTTCAGATAGGATGAACAATTTATAATTTGGCCATCTACATAATTTTGGTGAATAGTAGAAATAACAATATAACTATATGCTAACTATATGGGGACAAAAGTGTCTGTAAAGGGAACATTCCTGAAAAACAACAATATACAACAGTGGAGGATGTTTAATGCAGTAAAACCAACAGGTTGTTGGTAGGATAGTTGATTAATTCCAAGTTTAATACACTGGATAATTTTAAATTTTTCTCAACTATGAAATCCTTGGAATAGATGCACGTGTGGGAACTTTTCTTAATTAACATGGATACTGAATGTGTAATTATATTTAACTGCATGTAGAAAAAGGATGTCCATAACCGGCAACATCTTCAGAAAAAATAACAGTAACCAAAAGCAATGTGGAATGCCTGTTATATTATAATTATTGATTGATTGTTGATAGAGAAGTTGATCGATTCCAAAATAATCCAAAACTTAGTGCACTTTTAATGCTGGAAGCATTACAAAGAATGGTGCAATTTATTTATCATACAAATGTCTAAGAATGCCTCACTTCAAGATTATATATTTTACTCAAGGGCCTAGGAAAATATTAATAGAAAGCAAGAAACACAAGGTTGTTTTTTGCAAAAGAACACCATATAGAATACAGGCAATCCGCAGTTCAATTTGTTGAGTGAAATAATTTAGACATTCACTCTAAAGTGATACATGTTCTTCTCTAGATAAACTGTTTAAGCAGGTATATTCCTCTGTTGACATAAAATTATAGCAATATTGCCATTAATCAAACTTCTGCCCCGTGTTGTATCACTACAGTAAACAGTGAACCATTTTTATCCAACACGCTTGTTCTTTCTGACACTAGAAACAAATCAAAACACCTCATTATTGACCCCTCTAAAAATATATATTTCTGACCACTTAGAACTCAACAAAAGTTAGTGTAAAAACTACTCTAGCACTGATCATCTTATTGCAGGTTAACCTTGGTCCTCTTAAATTGGGATCTCTTATGATACACCTTGGTCCTTGGAATCTTCTCAAAGTCCATAATAGCTTTCTTGGAGCTTAACAATTTTCCTCGATTGACTAAAGTTATCTGCAACTCCTTATGAGCTTTGGAAAGATGTGATTCCCCATAAATGATGTTACTCGGTACAGAAAACAAATGTCAGAACTCTATGGGAGCATTTGTATATGATTTACAATACCAAGTTCCAATTTCATGTAATGCTTCAAAAGAAAGAGATCATCTTATCCTGTGCAAATCAATATTCAGTCCATCGGCATAATAAATTAAGCTGTCATCTTTGGGATGTCTTTATTCTCAAATGATAATTATCAAGTGATTCTGAAATGCACGACTAAGAGAGATAAATAGCTAAGACATCGAATTCAACAAGTTACAGTTGGCACAACCATCAAGTAATAAAAGCAATATAGATGAGCAAGGAAGAAAATTTTCAGAGAAATCTGATATTAAAAAACTCGGGTTATGAGCCAAGAGAAAGATATAAATGATACTTACAATCCAAGAGTGTCAAACAAGGAAGCAAAAGGTAATCTCACTAGTGGTCCATTCTGTGCATTCCCCTCTATGTCAACACGATCAACTGCGAGCAAACACTCAGTCAATAAACAATTCTGTAATCAAGATAAGCTAAATTCATTCAAGATGGGTGTGCCTTACATTCAATATCCCGAGCATTTTCTAGTGCCTTGCAGTAAGGGTTTTCGTAAAAGTATGAGTTCACTTTCAAATATGAATGGGAATCAACTTCTTCCAAATTGCTATTTGCAGTGGGCTCGTCCACCATAACACACTTCCTATAATGAATAAGAATAAGCAAAACAAGTAGACTGAGGTCTACCAATGGACTTCTTGAAACTTCTCCACTTGATATAACTAGATAGTTGAATGTGTAGTATGGCAATAACACAAAGTTCGCTGCAAAAAATAAAATAACACAAGAAAAGTTCATATAATCAGCAAAGGAACAAAAAAGGGAGCAAAGTAAGAGAGAGCTCTATAACCAGTTTGAGCTATGACCAAAAGATCAATCCTCTAAAACGATGAAAAGCAGACCCTTATTATTGTTTAGTGACAAAAAGACTCATTCTTAAGAAGATATTTTGCTTTTATTACTAGTTTCTGCTTCTTTCACTTAACAGCAATTAGTACCAATACTTTCGCTCTCTTATTTGAACTAAAATTATAATTTTACTCTTCTTGTAAGAAATATATGTTTCTATCCAAACTTCTAATCCATACTCATCAGAATCTAATCATGCCTACGCTGTTTCATAATCAAATGGTAAGAGGTTCCTGTTAACAAGCTACCATGTGATGAGAGCAAAGATTTCTATCCTGTTAATGCAGGAAGGAATCATCATTGCCGTCGTCGTCATGTAAGGCTTTTCCCGCCAAAATGGGGGCCAGCTAACAAGGAAGATTTGACATACTTTTATCTCTGCTGTCGGCTTGACCCAGAACGAGATAGCAGAGCTGAAAGCTCATATAGTCATATCTATACCTATAGATGATAAGCAATCCCTACACTACATGCACATGAAAGAGATCTAGAAATCTAAATACACAGCAGGTATTAATAGGCAATATAAGGCTCAAGCCAAATATCCCAATTGAATTTCAAAATTTTAAGATTTGACGTATACATGACATTGTATTCTAGGTGTAAAGAGTGCACACATAGAACATGACTAGCAATTTAGCATCTTTGTTTATTTGTGTTAAATTTATCTAGGGTTTTCTCTTTCTCGTTTCTCTTCCTCATTTTGCATACACTCATAATTTGGCTTGCATTTATCAGTTGTGTCCCCATATTAGAAGCCATACAATTTTTCCTGCATTATCAGACAGAGGCTTCAATCAGAAAGCAGCGGTGATTGCACCGGAGGTATGAAGTGGGTGACTACAGCTTGGGCTGATCTGTGGGAGGTGTGGGTTATTTCCGTTGATGGCAACTAGGGTTCTAATAGCAGGATTGTAAATACTCTGAAGTTAGCTGTAGTGATCAGACAGCTAAGAGTGGATCTAGTCTCTTATGGGCGATGGAGATTAAGAATGGGTTAGTGTCTTGTGATGAGAGAGGATTAAGGTTTAATTAAAGAAGCGGGTGTCAAACCAAAGAAGATTGGCTCTGCGCTCTCCAACAAACTCCCGCCTCTACACACATCACATAAGGAATACCAATCAAATGGCATACTCAGAACTCATCAATATCAATCGATAATCAATTTCATTCACTAAAATAACAATAGGTATTGGTTCTTATAAGAAAATGTGGAGTACAAACTTTGCATATAAAGCTATGAACTTACTAAATTTGTGAATAGAAAATAGAAAACAACTAGCAGACCAATAACAATTGAAAGTTTGAAACTACACTCTCGATAGCCGCGCGTCACCTTTCATCACCATCAAAAAATTATAACACGTTATACTTCTGTATTTCAAGAATTTCTAAGGATGTTTCAGATAAAGACATGTGATAGGTATGAAGGTATGATAAATAATACTGACAAGCATACGCTTTCCCCTTAGTGAAAGACATTTCGTTCTAGAAGCAATTTATGCTTGTATTTTCCATCACCATAACCGAAAACCGAAAAAGATTTAAATCGCTTGAAAAGTTATAATTTTGGCACGATCTCATTTGTTTTCATCGCATCATCACCCATGCAACCTTGGTTCCACTAGACCCTTAGGAATAACCAAAGCACAGGGGTTTGCCTCTACCCATTCCAAGAACCTCAAAAAAATTCATTAGCTTAAGCATATGAACAGCCCATTGTCACCCTATTTCATAGTTAAGAGGGTAGACATGCTGCAATTAAGCAGGGCTACCAATAATAGCGATTATCACATAGAAGCCCGTATATGAAGAAGAGTATATCTTATCAACAACTAGCAGCTAAGCTATAGAACTGCTTGACCTTCGAGAAGAATAAATATAATCCTTATTACTTTGAATAAAATTGCATGAATAAAATGAAGGAACAAATTTGCATGGATAAAATGATGGAACAAAATTGAAAGTGTAAAATAATGGCCATACCAGCAGCAGAACCAACTCTTTGCAGAACACCAGGCTGGTTTCCATCGGAATAGACAGGATAAGATGTACCACTAAAAGGAATTCGCGGTCTGGTGATAAAATTCAGCAATAGTCTGCGAACTACAGAAATTACAACAGCACCTTCCTGCAGAATAAGATATAGGAAATGCCCAGAAGCACACTCTTCATAAGGAAATGGGAAAAAGAAAAGAAGGGAGAGCAAGTAGAAGAATAAGATATTTGGATTCTTTTGTCCACACCTGAAGCATTGAAGCATCAATGAATGGATGCAAATCCTGTGGTCCAGGGGATGGTCCTGAACAAAGCTGAGTTGACATGGCCACCAGCATAAAGTTCAGAAGTTCATGATGGAGGACGCAAGAGTGAGGACTTGCAATAGAAAGATTGACGAAAATCAGAAACATTAGAAGGTGAATCTACTCACAGGATAAGAGCATATTTAAAGAGGAAGTCAGGAATGTACTTTACATCTGATGTACCAATGAAATTAAGTACACCTCGCATAACAAAAGTCTCGATCCTTTCCCCTGCATAGGTACAAGTCATATTCTGAGTCGACACGTAAAAAAATCATATTGTTTACATAAGTTGTGAGAAATTGTCTGACAAAAAGGATACTGTTTGGAAATGTCAACTAATGTTAGATCTTAACTTGAATTCCAGAGATTCCAGGACTACCAAAATAAACAGTGGACACTACAAAGCCGAGGCCTATAACATTATCCACTCCAAATTACAGAATAAATTTGCTCACCGGTGGATACAAATTGACTGTAAATAATGAAATGATAAATTACCCAGAGGCAAAACATCCTGCCCTCCTGCTGCTTCATCCAGACTAAGATATAGTTCTTCAAATGTATCAGTTTTTGCATTTTCAATAATGAACTTGAGGAATACAGAAGATATGTACACCGCGTTTACAGCCTTTGTATAACTCTCAGACGGCCCGGAAGTAGTCATCAGGCACTCTTGCAAACACCACACCATATGAATCAAAAATTTTGCAAGGTGTCTTGTTCGGTAGTTATTATGTGCTGCATTTGCATGGTAAAGGAAAATAAGGGGGGAAATGTCAGTAAATTTAAAAATATCTATCTAGCATGTTTAATGATTTGATCATCTCATGTGCATGCCAAGCACGAGATTAGTAAACATTATACCTTAAGCCGTGACAGTCGGAAAAAAAAAACATAAATCATAAAAAAATTCATTATTTTTTCTTGCTTGGAGGAACACAGGAACTTTAGAGTTTCCATGATGGGAGGAAAACAAGAACTTTTTTACAGGTACTTCTCTCATTTATTTGTGTAGGCAAGGACTCACTTTAATGCCCCCCTCCATCAATGGAGGAGTTGTACTTTCCAAAACTACATGGTCGTTTCATAACAACCACTAAACACAGTTGTGGTTTTATGAGAATAACCACCACAAATATTATATACTCGTATGTTATATCATATAATAATAGGATATTTGAGTCACAATGGAGTTATTCTAACATTCTCCCAATTGACTCAAACTATTTAGGGTTCATTATTGCTGATCACGGACTAAAGCATTACATGTCATTCCATTTACCGGCCATGTAAGAAATACAGGTTTTGTAAAGATTTAGGCATTGTATGCCATTTTGTAAGATCTATATATAGTTTTGTGCCTAAACAAGTTTAGATGTTGTTAGTATACGGTACATGACTATAAAGTGTGCACATTCTATTTTAGTCATGTGGTTATGGCTTTTAAAGAAAATTAAAGTTGGGCTTTAGATATATTTTATGATGATTCATAAGGTTATTTATATTTTCATATGAAGCTTCAGAAAGTTATATTATTTGCTCATTCAAGTGTAACTATTTAAATAGCCATAAAGCATAGTTGCGATGAGGTTACTCATAAGCTATAAGAGATCACAAGGTCGATCTTAAGTTATAGGAAACTTGATGATGACGTGCCTTGATCGATTCCCTCTTATGTTGTTAATAAATGCTACTGCAAAGCTGATGTCACAATAAATTAGTAAAGACTTTGGTACAATATCAACCACTTTAGGCCGTTGACAAAATCCCTCAACTATATTCCTTGTGAAAAATCTTTGTAGCAAGTAATGCATTCGGTACCAAGTCATGCAAGTAACATGCCATTTACATAAGACTAAACTAACAAACTTTATTCTCTCAACTTATTAAATATGCATTAGATCACAATATTCTCAACAAAACTATATCAGATAATAATGTTGTGAGACTTTACATGCTATAATTTAGGGAAATTTGTTTTAGTCCATACAGAGACTTAAAAGCCGATCAAAATTCCTAACTTTTCATCCTTAAAAGGATATCTTTCTTCACAAATGTTTCATCCAGATGATCCATATTTTGAAGAAAATATACTTCATGGGTTACTTCTTTAAAGACGTACACCGATCCTTCATTTTCCTTATAAGGTAAAACAAAATTTTCTCAAACTCTACATCACGAGAAATTGACTCCCACTTAAATAAAAATCCTTGAAACTTCGTCATTGGAATGAAGTTTCTAGAAACGCAAGTAGGACAAACTTCACAACTAAGTCGGGATATATATTACTATGATTCGGTAACTTTATTAAAATTGATCAATGTCTAATTTCATTAGTGAATTCAAACCTTCATGTGGGTAGAGGATGCTAAATTCATTGAATTTACAATGACATAGCATTATCTAAGTCTAGCAATGCCATATCGAAATAATATAATGGAAAAAAACTTCTCACAAGGGCATAAGAAATTTCTATTTCAGCATTTCTTCAAGCAATCTTATTTCAATCAAATCAAATAAATAATTACCTTCCTGTGGGGCCAAGTAATTATTCAAGTGAAACCAATCGCAATATTAGATGTCATTTAAGTCCTATAAACTAATAGCATGACTTGAATAAAACCAATAATCCACTTATATAACATAAATTAAGATGGTGAGGCTAATCTTAACATGTATTATAACTCAAATTTAAGTAGCATTTAAACTTCAATCATCAATTTTATTTATATAAGATGATGCAATGCATGTATATGAAAACACCAATTTACACATGATACATGCATGGTATGAGAATTCGCTTGATATCTAAAAATTTCGGACCATGGAGCATACCAAAACTGTGCGGTTTTCTCATATCGCGAGAGAATAGTACAAATCGGCCGGACATACTTCAAAATATTGCGGAAAAAACTAAAATTTGCATCAAATACCTTCATGTCTATATGAAACAGGTGATGATGAGAGGCTATCTCGTCGAGGTGAAGATATCTCGTTGAGAAGGCAACGAGGAGATCAGATCTGATCGAGGAGGTGATGATCGTTGAGATCTGGTCGAGAAGGCGACAAGTCGAAGAGATTTGGTCAGGCGAAATGAATAGATCGAGAAGGCGAGGAAGAGAAACGTTCGTCATCTCCAGAGTAGACTTCAAAAGCAACAGCTCAGGGACTGAGATATTAGTTTTTAGGTTTTCGGTTTTTATATTAATAGTCACTTATTATTGGGTCTTATTTTATTAGGTTTAGGTATTGTTCTGTTGGGTTTATAAATGGCCATAAAGTTGATATTGGTTTTTATTTGGTTTTAAACCTGGTACCGGGTTTCTCTGCTATAGCTTATTGGGTATTGTCTTAGTGGGCATGAAAGTTTATTGGTTAGGTATTTAAATAATGGGTTCAATTGAACTTTTCCTAATGAGTTTAATAGTCTTAGTATTATCTTTTTTATATTGTCTTTTTAATACTGCTAATATAGAAAATAAAAATTAAAAAATACTATAAAAATTGATTAATTGATTAATGTTATTTACCCATAAAAATAAGAACACAAGAATGCATTTAGTACTTCGATATGGTAGTTAATAGCAATTAAAATTGGTGTCATTGAATAAAACGATGATTACAAACGTTGGCCAAGATGAAGTTTTTACTCATGTTTGTTGAAACTTCATAAGTCATGGCATTCAAGAGCTATCAAAAAAACTTTTTGACACAGTTTCAAGTCACTTCATCTTTTCATTTTTCAGAAATAAGTGTGCCTGAAATGAGCATGTTATGGATGAGTGACAATACACTAGAAGATAAGATATGGAATAAGTGTATCGCAACAAGTTGGAGATCGCTCCTATAGAGGATAAAATAAGATAGAACTGATTGAGATAGTTTCGGCATAAACCACGAAGACCACTAAATTTTCCGATCAGAAGAAGTGGCCAAATTGTAATTAATGGTGCTAAGGTTAGGGGTTGACCTAGACGAAAATGGATAGAGACAATTAAGAATGATATGTTAAATTGCTAATTTAACCAAACGGGCCACCCTTAACAGAGCAAAATGAAAGAATGGATTCATATAGTCGACCCTTGTATTTGGAGATAAAGGTTTGTGTTTTCATGGCTTCATGCCAATTTTATATATTATAATTGCAATTTATTAGGATGGTCATAAAGCATCAAAAACGTTTCTTGATCTTCGACAAATTTACAGTTGGATCGTTTTTCAGAAGGTTTAAAATTAAGGGTCCATGTGTCTGTAAGCTTTTGGTATCGTAATACCCCCACAAAGTCTAAACATGAATATTAAAACTTGAATCATATCGAAATGGTCGAATCTCGTATGGGGGGCATGTATCCTTGGTGCCTTTGAGATGCTAATGGTCTTCTCTTCATCCTTCTAGTGAATTACAGCATGGTAACTTTGGTACCTATTTAGCATGCTAATTAAGAATTCCCATGTTTTTGCAGACCTAACCTAAACCTGGCTAAGAGTGTCAACTGCATAAAAAACGTAAAGAATATTTTCATATGCTTTCTTTAGGCTACGCTTATACATTTTCTTGAATAAAATCTTCTAGTTTAAACATGTGGACCACTTCATTAAGACACCATTCTCCATTCAGGTAAGATGCTCATAAAGGGTTGGTTGAGCTCACAATAAAAAAACAAACAATTGTTTTCACATCCATTTAATACAACACCTGGTAAATTGAACTACAAGATCCATATGATTTTAAGTATGTCCTTAGGGATAGGTGAGAAGATCTTACATTACTCCTTCGAATAAATCCATCAATTACAAAAATTGAAACCAACAAGTTTCGTTTTTATTTGGTTACACTATGAGTCCTTAAACTTTATTATACGCCTTTACTCTATCCCTTCATGGCGGTGTACTAACCTATGAGATCGATTCCACTCATAACTTGTGAAAATGAAAAAAGAAACCTGGTCTTCTTGTTCCCTCCTTAAAACCATTTTAACCTATGGCTTTTTTATCTGTGTTGGCCTATTTGATTTGGCCCATCACATTTATTTATTACATGTGATTAATCATATCCATTGGGTTGGTACACTCTTGGCAAGGAGTAGCATATCGTATTTATATAAAGAAGAGGTCCCTGAGGTTATTGTTCATGTAGGTGGAGGGGGAATAACTTTTTTCGTCAACAAGGAGAGAATCGTCTATATTTTTAACACCATCGATCGTGGTATAATCTCATTGCTCTCCTCTAATTGATGTTAGTGTTTTTTTTTTAAATAATATTCTGTATTTCATATTTAGGCTCTCTCTCCATGCTTATCTCCATCCACCAATACTTTTTTAAGAGCAAAAAGGAATTCCCTTGGAAGCTGTTTTAATCCTTTGCTGCCATGAGAAGTGGGATTGTTCTATGGATAGGCTATCCCCTCTCTAACTAATGCCGGTACCACTGTTTCAAATATTGGTTGCATTGGCTGATATGTCGGGCTTTTAGCGATGTACACTGCCTTAGGTGGACATCATTTTGCCTTCATATCAGTCCAGCTATCATTGACAAAACACTATATTGTTCCTTGATCGCAATCCACACATTTGTTTAGAATATCCACATACTGCAACAAAATACCATCGCATGTTTCACTTTATATCAAAAATTAAAAAAGCTCTTATGCTGCATTGGAAGTATTCTAAGCAAAATCATTGAATCCTGCAACATGCGTTCTACGTAACATAATAACACCTAAATCGCATTAACAATCGACGATCGAAATCATGAGAAAATCCAATTCCCTTATTTAGAATTCGATTCTCTGACTCTGAGAGAACTCACCAAAGATTTCGCAGGCTTGAGCCACACGCTGCTCCGGCCACTGATGCGTGAGGGGGAGCTCGAGAAGCTTCTGCCAGAAGTCTGATGAGATTGGGTACGATTTCTCGCCTACGAACGCCGCGATCGCGTGCTCCGCCGCCTCCGGCGGCCTCTCGGCCCTGCGAGGCGTCGACGGCACCGCTCCCATTGGGGGTTCACGAACCGAGAACGAATTCGAAACCCCTAGCGTCCTCTGCTCATAGATTTTGGATCTGAGATCGTTTGGATCGTATAAACCCTAGATCTGAGCACTGATAATTAAAATGGCTTCAAACAAAAGAAAAGTTGGAATTTTTTTTTTGTTATTATTTTGGTCGCTGTGAGGCGCGTTTGAAGTGTGATGGGAGCAAAAGTCCAGATTACGTATTGACTTATTTACCCCTCTGTATAGAATATAACGGTAAGAGAGACATTACGAAATAAGGGGGTGGTTTTGTCTTTTTAGTCGAGTGAAGATCACGAAGCGAGCGTAGATCGCAGCCGTCGTGAAAAAGATGGATGCCAAATGTGAGGAATTTTGAGAAATGAAAATTGCAGATCAAGGGCAGATGCTTAATTTTTCTTTTGTGTTAATCGGTTCAGTCAACTGCTGAAAACTCCAATGAAAAGCATATTTCAGCGAGAAAAGTGACAAATTCATGGGTGCATTGCGAGAAATTATTCGATGCGCCGGATGTAATATATCTTGACAGGAGATGAGTGAGAAAAGTGAGTTTCGGACAGTCTTGGGCCGTGTGTGGGGCCCACAGTTCTATTTCTTCTTTCTGTTGTCCGGATGTATACGGCCGGCACATTGAATGACTTTTCTTGCGTGCACAGTATACGTGTGAGTTGGACTTACGGGCCAGTTCAAAATAAATAAATAAAATAAACACATGTTTTCCGGTGATGGATGTTGAGAGGAGAAATAGAAGGAACTTTTCTCAATAAGATTTTCCCAACTCAAATTTATTTCCAGTTCTGAAAGTTAGAAGTGAAGGTTCATAATAGTAGATCTAGCAGTAGGTCATAAAAACATGGATAATGAAATAATCGATATCATACATGACATTGAGCACAACCATGCACACGAGTCGATAGATTAAAAGACGAGAAGCATGTAACTTTATTTATTGGTGTCATATGTTAAGAAACCAGTGCATGTTTACCAAAATGACCATCAACCAACGGCTTGAATCAAGGTGTCTATCTGGCCGGGCCCGTATAAAAATTTTGAATCTTTTTTAAAAAATAATTAAGTAATTTTTTATTTTTATTTTAAAAAATTGGAAATTTTGTTAACACAGACTTCATGTGGGTCCAGAGACAGATCTAGATATTTTATTAATTAAAAAATATTTTGAAGAGGAGCATAAGTTGGCAAATCTTACGCCTCATACAATTGCCCAAAAAATTAAAAATACATTTCAATGGGAAGAAAACTAACTAATTAGCTTCTATCGGTCTTTACTCTTCATCGGCGTCGGAGTTTTCAATACTCTTAACGTGTTGTTGTTTAGCTTTTGCATTGAACCAATCTTTTTGGTACATTGCAATCTCCAATTCGCCATCCGACAGCCTCGCTCTCTTGTTGCTCAGAACTCTGTTACCTGCACTAAAAGCAGACTCTAAATCTACTGTGGATACCGGGGTTGTTAGTAAATCACGAGTCATGACAGAAAGCACATGATGCATATGTCCATGTGTTTTCCACCAATCCAAAATATCAAGATTATCTATTTGATCCGCGGTAAGAAAATTACTGAAATCAGTTTGCAAATACATTGTAAGCTCATTATAAGCAGAAGAAGTAGAAACAGCTGTTCTATGTTTTTTCTGCAGCAAAAATTGAAATATTCCTTTTTTGGAAGTTTGCTTTGAAAAGGAAGATAAAGAAGAAGTTCTGTTTTGACCGTACTATGTATCGTATATGGCATACAATTCATGTAAATAAGAATCTAAAATATTTTTATAATCTCCTATATCAGTACCTAAGTTTTTATGGTATCCATCTAATAAAAAAATAAATTATTTTTTTTAAGTTGTCACGCCCTGCTTCCCGGCGTACAGGTAAGGAGACATGGCGAGGCCCGCTGCGTATTTACTCAGAAGTAAACACGCTAAGCGTAAATAAGCAATATAATAAATGTACACAAGAAATGATAAGAGATATAAATCAACGACAACTTTTTATTGATTAAATATTCTTTACAATACAACTGAAAAGTAAATACAATACTGAAAAGTGATGCCTAAACAATGGCATATGAACTGAAAGTAAAAGTATGTACAAGTAGACTAGGGCTCTGGGTCCTCGGTGAACTGCTCCAAATCGTCCTGGCTGGACTTGATCTCCTGAAAGTCTGGTCCTCCTGACAACATTCCAAAGAGAAAAAGGAATGCCGTCAGCGAACAATCGCTCGGTAAGTCCCAAAAGAGAGGTAGATCAAGTAAAAGGAATAAATCTGTTAATTTATCTATTTTTGGTTATATCAACGTAGTTGTTTGTAGCTTAGTACAGAATGTGCCAGTGTATACGATAGGAATCCAACTTACTCCGTGGACTAAGGCATATAGAGTACAAGGCCCTGTCAAAACTCATGGGGAAACGGAAATGGATATTCAGATTAGGTGTATTATGGTGACCGTCTCGTGCAACTTCTAACACATTCCGTACCAGTCTACCCCTTTAAAAACCCCGTAATGTATTTTGTATTGATTGTATTGTTTTGTAGATATAAGACTTGCCGAGACCATGGTATAAATTGTTCATGTATACGGATCATGTTGTAAACGGATAGTCATGTAGTCAAGTCAAGATATATCCATGATTCGGTCAGTTCAAGTCATGTTGCATGTTTGTATTGTTCGGTATTCATGTTCAAGTCCAGGTGTATATTGGATTCATGTTGTATTGGAGTTAAGTTTGGATTGGATTCGTGTTGTATTAGAGTTAAGTTTGGATTGGATTCATGTTTGGATGTATTCGGATTAGACTGAGACTCAGATTGAATCAAACATTTAAACAACTTGGATTCCTGAATTAAGTTTAAGAGTTATCGGTAACTGTTGCACATGGACTGCATGATTTATGTCTTTTTTCAAGACAATTACCATTTGATAACCCTATTTTTGTTGTCTACCTTAAATAGGCAAGCACCCACTTTCGCCGTCTCCCTGAGACTCAAGAAAATTGGTCCCACTTAAAGCTATATTTACTAGGGTCCTTATTGTAATTTAATATAACTTGAGGGGGTTTTATGAAAAATAGTTTTAGTATATTTTCAAAATAAAACTCAAGTATATAGTTATCGTATTTAGGGTTTTCATGGATGTAATTTTTAAAAGTGAGGTATTTTAGTGAATATAAACCTAGATTGAATAATACATAGTATTTTAGTGTAAAGTTGACTTTATGGATTCTTGATGGTATTTTCATGAAATTTATAATTCTTTTCCTTTGTTTAGAAAATAGGGAATTTATTATATATTTAAAATAGATGGTTTGATAATATTTATATATAACTATTAAAAATGAAATTTATTTATTAAGTAGAAAATCACGTTTTTTCTTAAAAATTGTATTAAAAATTATATCGTGATCATATGCTCCGTGAGAAAGTCTGCATCTCGCTCTACTAGTCCCGAGGATGCGCGATAACCCGCACCATCCCGGCCGGGTTTCCCAAAATGGGTTGTAGAGACATAATCGTAAGGAATTTTAAAATAACACAATTTAAAGAAAACAGTTTTTTAATAGTTTATGGTATTTTAATGTAATGGTCGTATTTGTCCTAAAGATATTGTAAAAAGAAAAGCGTGCTATGTCAAGATGTGTATTGTGAGAGGTAGGTCATTATCTCGTGAGATTTTTCTAAAGGTAATACAAGCAAAAAGATTAAATGATGCCGTATGTAAAGTTTGTTGTATTTAAACGTAAAAGTGTAATAAAAGTTGTTTTATATGGAGTTTTGGAATGAAACTTGTTTCTAATTGTTGTTTACTGTTTAACAAGCAAGGTTTGATGATTTAGATGATTTGTTCTTAAGAAAAATTGCAATTCTAAAGAGAATAGATTTTAAAAATCGGTATAACTCCATTAACCGATGTAATTTGAAAAGGAGAAGTTTTATGATAGAAAGAGGAGGAGGAGGGGGTGGGACTTACAAGTTGAAATGAGAGAGAGGACGTTGAGGAAGGATTTGGGAGTTTCGTGGAGTCGCGGGGTCGCCGGAATCGTCTTGGATCGTCGCCGGAACTTGACCTTGGGCTAACTCCACTTGTACTCTTCTTTGACTTGGAAAATTTTGAGAATTTTGAACAATAGATTTCAGAATGAAGAGGGCTAGGGTGTGGGTTGTATTTATAGGATAGAATTAGAGTTTTGGGAATTAAAAAGAGAATTAAAATGCATTAGAACTTGGATTAAAAGCTTAATTTTAATTCTCTGTTTAATTGCAGGAAAAACAAACAGAAGAGAAATAGTGGGGGTTGGCCAAAGGACTAGGGTTCAAATTTTGGGAGCATTCCCAACGGGTCAAATCGGCGGCGCCGGCCCAAAAGCAATTATCGCCGGTCGATTTGGTGGGGTTGGGGTCTGGATTCTTGCCACGTGTCAATGTCTATTCATATAACCCTATGCACATGTTTATTTTCAGTGACTTTTCATTTTTACGTGTATTGCACGTGTAAACTTTTGGGCTTCCAAAAAGCTTTTTAAAAAATCAGTAAAAATATATGTGACTGGGGGGATTCGAACATATGTGCTATGTCACAGCATTGTAAGGCTTTACCAATGAGCTACAAGTTGTTTCTTGCTATTCATAGACAAAAATAATACTTATAGTATACTCAGGTTTGCAAACATATTCCATTCTGTACATTAATTTTAAAAAATTATGTACAATAAAAATAGAGTCGTTACATTCTACACTCCTTATAAAAAATTCGTTCTCAAAATTTACAATTATTTAAGGACTAATTTACAAATAAGAAAGGGTATCTTGCACGCATGTCGTCTTCTCTTTCCCATGTTGATTCTCCTGGCGAATCGTTTCTCCACATCACCCGGACCAAGTTTACTTCTTTGTTCCGAAGTGTCTTTACCTTTCTGTTCAGGATCATGACAGGTTGTTGCTCACAAGATAAATCTGTCTGTACAGTGAGCTCGGAGTGATAAAAAATGTGGCTGGGGTCGCGCACGAAACTGGGATATGTGGAATACGTTGTGCACTCCTTCCAATGAGGGTGGAAGTGCCAAACGATATGACACTTCTCTGACACGTTCGAGTATGTCGAACGGTCCAATGTATCTCGGACTGAGCTTACCCCTCTTTTCAAAGCGGATCACTCCACGGTTTGGAGAGATCTTTAAGAACACATGATCTCCCAGTTGGAACTTCAGGTGTCGGCGCTTTGCATTAGCCCGGTGCTTCTGTCTGCCTTGGGCTATGCGCATTCTTTCCCTGATCGTGCAAGCTACATCCACAGTCTCTGCGGTCATCTTAGGTCAAAGGAGTTCTCCATCTCCGATATCATCCCAACTTAATAGTGATCGACACTTCCTTCCATAGAGAACTACAAACGGTGCCATTCCAATACTCACTTGGTAGCTGTTGTTGTATGAAAACTCCACAAGATGTAAGTGATCTTCTCACGATCCTCCGAAATCTAGCATACAAGCTCTTAGCATATCTTCAAGGATCTGAATCGTTCGCTCAGACTGTCCATCTATTTATGGATGGTAAGCTGTGCTGAAGTTCAGACTTTGCAGACTCTGCCAAAACTGCGATCGAAATCTGGTGTCACGATCGGAGACAATACAAACCGGCACTCTATGTAATCTCACGATCTCCTGCATGAGATCATGGGTATTAGAGATGGTACATTTTGAAGAGTTAAATCTTACTTAGATTCAGACTTAGCTCCATATACTTCTTTGCTAGTGTCTCGGTAGATTGGCCAACTCAAAATGGGATGAAGTGAGCCGACTTTGTGAGTCGATTCACAATAACCCATACAGTATCGTTACCTTTCGTGCTGCGAGGAAGTGCAGTCACGAAGTCCATGGTGATGTGTTGCCACTTCCGTTATGGAATAGGTAACGGTTGAAGTAAATCAGCAGTCACGTGCTGTTCAGCATTTACTTGCTGACACACCAAGCATTTTTCTACGCTTTTGGCTACTTCACGCTTCATTCCATGCCACCAGTAATGTTGACGTACATCTTTGTACCATCAGGATGTACTGAGTACGGAAAGTTGTGAGCTTCTTTCATCAACTCTTCCCGGACAGAACCTTGCGGTACGCACAATCTGCTTCCATATCTCAAAGATCCATCTTCATGGATGATGAAATCTGTTCTAAGTTCACTTTCTACTTGTTCTCTGATATTTTGCAACTTGACATCACTTGCTTGAGCTACTTTGATCTGATTGACAATAGTAGACCGAATTTGTAAGTTCATCAACTTTGAAATATTACCTGGCATAACCACTTCTATCTCTATCTTGTGTAATTCTTGTTGAAGCTTCCACTTTACGGTGAGATTCATTGATAATGGTTGGCGACTAAGTGCATCAGGAACTACATTCACCTTCCCTGGATGGTATTGTAAATTGATGTCGAAGTCCGCCATAAGTTCTAACTATCTTCTCTGCCGCATATTCAATTCTTTCTGAATAAACACATATTTCAGACTTTTGTGGTCTGTATATATATCTACCAGTTCTCCAAGAAGATAATGACGCCAAATCTTGAGTGCAAAGATAACGGCTGCCAACTTCAGATCATGCGTTGGATAGTTGCGCTCATGAACTTTCAGCTGTCTTGATGCATAAGCTACAATTTTACC
The DNA here is from genome assembly GCA_030015575.1 of Agapanthus africanus. Lineage (NCBI taxonomy): Eukaryota > Viridiplantae > Streptophyta > Magnoliopsida > Asparagales > Amaryllidaceae > Agapanthus > Agapanthus africanus. The sequence continues at coordinate 750,789,757 of CM057339.1, read as the reverse complement.
ATGCTGGTGTAGAACACATCCTAATCTCTTACCAGAAGCATCATAATGCACAACGAAACCACTAGATTGGTCCGGTATTACGAGAATAGATGATGATGTCAATCTTGACTTGAGTTCTACGAAACCTTGTTCGTATGCTTCTGACCACACGAATTCTTCATCTTTACGTGTGAGCTTGGTCCAGGGTGCTGCAATCTTCAAAAAGCCTTCGATAAATCTTCGGTAGTATCCTGCTAATCCCAAGAAACTTCGAATGTCCTTCACTATCTTTGGTGTCGGCCATTCGCTTACTGGTGATACATTAGCGGGATTTACAGAGATTCCTTCGCCTAAAACTATATGTCCGAGAAATCTGACTTGATCTAGCCAAAATTCGCACTTGCTGTACTTGGTATAGAGTTGATGCTGTCGCAAAGTCTCCAGTACAATTCGTAAATGTTCGGCATGTTCTTTCTGACTCTTAGAATACAACAGGATATCGTCGATAAAAATAACAACAAACCTGTCTAGGTACTCTTGGAAAACTTGGTTCATTAGATTCATGAATATGGCTGGTGCGTCAGTCACTCCAAATGGCATCACGAGATATTCGTAATGTCCATAGCGAGTTCTGAATGCCGTTTTAGGAATATCTGATTTTTTGACCCTCACCTGATGATAATCCAAACGAAGATCCAACTTTGAGAAACCGCAAGACCCACTTAGCTGATCGAACCGGTCGTCGATGCGCGGTAATGGATACTTGTTCTTTATTGTTACTTCGTTCAGAGCTCTATAATCAACGCATATTCTGTAAGAACCTTCCTTCTTCTTCACAAGCAAAACTGGAGATTCCCAACTTGAAGTGCTGGGACAAATCCATCCTTTCTTCAGAAGTTCGTCCAATTGAGTACGGATCTCCTTCAATCCTTTAGAACTTAAGTGATACGGTGCTTTGATCATTGGTTGTGCGCCAGGTACTAAGTCAATACTGAATTCAAGAGCTCGATTAGGAGGCAAACCTGAGATGTCTACAGGAAATACATCGTCGAACTCTCGAACTACCTCTGACTTATCTTCTCCCGCCAAAAGTGTTGCAATCGCTGCCTTCTTTGGTTTCGCTTTGTATGTGCCAGGCTCCAGAGTATGGTCTCCACTTTTAAAATAAAAGACTGGATGGTCTGGAATCTCGAACACTACCTTCCTTTGACAACAGTCGATGGTAGCATCGAAGGTTCCTAGCCAATCCATACCCAAAACTACGTCGAAGTTCGGTATATCCAGCACCTTAAAGTCAGCATAAAATTCTCTGCTGCAGACGACCACTAGACACAGGTCATATCCCATCGTTTCTTTTAGAATGCCGTTCCCGGAATTGACATTCCAGCTGGATACGAACGGTTTGACTGGAATCGCATGGGTTCGGACAAACCATTGTGATATAAAGCAATGAGTTGTTCCAGTATCGAAGAGTGCTAGTGCAGGAAGTGAGGCTACTAAAATCGTACCTAAGTTATATGGGATATGTTTTAGATATAGGAAAGATATATGGATGTAAACAAGTATTGAACAGATTTGAAAGATGGGATGTTACCAATGATGACTTGGCCGGTGTCTTCAGCTTCTTCCACAGTCATTGTGAAAAGCCTATTGCCTTGGTATATTCCTCCTTGCTGGAGGAGCATTTATATATCCGTTCCTTTATCCTTGAGGTATATTCCTATGTGCTTGATGAAACTGACGAGGAGGAGGTGCAGTAGGTCCATGAGGAGGTGGATCTAGGAGAGCAAGACGAGGAGCAGGTGCCTGGATAGCTGTCCGCTGCAGATAAGTGATTGCTGGTCTGGGTGCAGGATTTGGATTGAATCTACGAGGAAAAGATCCAATATCGTGTGTGGATGAGCCACAGACTAAGTATAGGCGATTAGCGCGCCTGCAATCCTTAGCCAGGTGTCCATTCCCCTTGCAATAAAAGCAAAAATCTGGACTGGGCCGGTTAAAAGGTACTCCCGGTCTCCTGGGTACAAATGGTGGCCTGGAAGAGGCTCCTCCTGCCATCTGAGTGGCAGGGCGCTTCACACCGGCAGATTGAGGTCTGCCCTTTTTCTTCACCACTGCCTCATATCTTCGGGTAGCCTTCAGAGCTAAGTCATGGGTTGGGAAATCCCCTGTAGCTAAAACAGCTTGGATCTCCAGGTCCAACCCTTGCTGAAATCGTTGTGCTCTGCTCTCAGCAGTCGGTATGAGATGTGCCGCAAGCCTGTTACGGTCTTGTGTTATCTGTGTATTATGTGATATTAGAAAGCCGAATATTTGAGACATATTTTACTTGCTTAACATGGTGAATTCAACATCATACTCATCCACGGATTTTCTCCACATAGAGCCTTGTTGCAGGTGGATGAATTGCTGCTCCATGTCAAAACGGGCAGTCTCGGGAAAATATTTCGCGTCGAACATATCGCAAAATGTTTTTCATTCGATCGGCTGGGAAAGACGGCTTTCTTCCGCCTTCCACCATACCCTGGCATTGTCGGTGAGTTGCAGTTTCGCAACCCGTACCCAAGCAATCTCTGGCACTTGTGTTGCTTCCAGATCGTCTTTGATGGACTGAGCCCATTCTTCAGCTTTCAGGGGGCTCTCTTTCCCAAAAAAGTTCTTAGGGTGCAGTGCCCGGAATTGCTTCACTCCGGGTTCCTCCGATTCTGGGCGGTTCAGGAGAATAGCAGTCTGCTGCTGCTGTCCCTCCAAGAGACTTTTGATTGCCTCAAGCAATACCGTCTGCTCGTTGATTAGAGCTAATACGGTAGGTGGTGGTGGTAGAGGAGGTGGGGTGTTTCCATTGACGTTTGTACTCGTGTTATTTGGAGAATCCATAATCTTGAAAGAGAAATAGGGTTAGGATAGATTCAAAGGAATATGAAATGTAAAGAATATTTAGTTGCTGATTCTTATAATTCTTGTGACTTATATTGCTTAGGACTTCATGCAGAACTGATATACATGGGCCGCCAACAAAACCTGTCACGCCCCGCTGTAGGGTGTTTTTCGTTACCCTATTGAGATAGGAATTCGTGTCGTTTGTCAGGCGTATTACAGATTTTTCCTGCCTAGGGTAGGCGGGGGTTTATTGATTATGAGGATCCGAATCTTCGGCAGCCGCGACTAAGCTGCCGTTAATTACCTCTTGCTTTTGAAGCGATGGAATCTCCGATTGACGGGTCAAACTGGTCATGCGAACTCAATGTGTAGTGTGCGTGTGTTGAGTTTTTAGGGGTCTTAGATATATCGGGGGCCTCGCAGAGTTTACGGGGGTCCCACTACCCGAATAGAGGGCTGGGGGTCAAGGGGCAAGCAGCCCCCTTGCAGGATCCGGGGCAGCACCCCTTTAGAAATTTTTTCTAACGGAGATAGTGTTGTGGAGTGTGTGCGTATATATAAAAAAAGAGAAGGGAAGTAGCGTCCAAAGGACGCGTGAGCGCCAGCGCCTTACGTGCTTGGTACGCGGGCGTTGGGCGCCAGCAGAAAAAAGGGGGGCTTAGCCCCCTATACTGGGAGTTGTACTTCCAATTGACTTTTGGAGTTAAACTCCTAAAAAAAGGATAAAGGGGCTTAACCCCTGCACTGGGAGTTGTACTCCCAATTGACTTTTGGAGTTAAACTCCTAAAAAAAGAGATTTATTATTATTGTTTGTTTATTTTTTTGGAGTTAAACTCCTAAGAGATTGTTGGAGCTGCTGAAAGGGGACCCCATTCTTATCCTTGAGCCCTGGATCTTCCCAAAGTGGGAATCTTGGAGATGGGTCTCCTTCCTCCTCCTCTCTGTTGACTGGATCTTGGGGGGAAATAGGGGTGAGACTTAAAAAAAACCCTTTTAGAGATCTGATAGGAGATCTGAGCTCCCCTTTGTGGGTCTCATGGTGAAAAACCATTCCTTTTTGAAAAAAAAGAATGAAACTCTTGATTTAATTTAAGAAAAAAAAAGAAAGTTTAGAATCTTGAGGAAGGGGAAGGGAGGCACAGAAACCCTAATTTTTGAGAGAATGAAAAAAGTTATCATTGACTTTTTCATTATGTTACCGTTATAAGTTACACACTTTACATAGGGCTTTGCCAAATGGCACTTGTGCCACCCCATGCCTTATGTGCTTACTTGTTTTTGCACATAAAGCATGGGGTTTACAAAATTTTAGCTTTCTGCCCACTTTACATACATTTATTTCTATAAAATAAATAAATAAATAAATATATATATATATATATATATATATATATATATATATATAAAGAATTACATTAAACCAATTTATGGCTTCATTTTGTCATGGGGCCGGTCCCTTCCATGCTCGGTCTTGACCTGGGTTTAGACCCACTTGGCTTGGGGTTGACATTGATTATGACTTGGACAACCGGGGTGTAATTTTTTGTAATACCCAGTTCTTTTATACACCAATGTCCGTATTCTTCATAAAGTATTACTTACAAAATTTATTTATTTTCATTAATAATTATTTTATTGCTTTTAAACCCCAAACTCAAATCCCAATCCCTTTTACTTTACGTCTCAGCCCACTCCCTTCCCAATTCTTCAAAGTCTTTTCCTAATTTTTTTCCCTTCACATTTTCTTTTCTTAAACCCTTTATAACCCTAATTCATCTAAAACCATTTTTATTTTCTCCCTTTTTATTTTACCCCAAAACTCGGCCCAACTTCCTATTTATTTTCCCCAAAATTCATTCCCATTCTTATTTAACTCCAAGCCAAGACAAAATTCCCTATTTTAAAACCTTAGCCCAACCACCAAAGAAAATAAATAATAAAATCCCGGCCCCATTTCCTTCGTCCAATTCCCTCCAGCCCAACACTAAAATTCCTTATTTTCCCTGGCCCAAGCTATTTCCTCCGGCCCACTCTCATTTTCTTCGAATTTATTCAAAAGTCGTCGGCCCAACATTCCCTCAGCCTAAGAGAAATTCGACTAAATTAAAACACAAATTCCCGGCCCAGCCCAGCAACCCACGCCCGCAGAACCCGACCCGACCCGCTTTTAACCCCTCTTCCCCACAACGTAAAAACTTCTCCCGCCCATTTTCCTTCGTCGCGAACCCACGTCCCCGAGCCTCCCCCTCGCGCCCACGTCGCCCACAGCCGTTGCCCCACGACCCCGCGACCTCGACCATGACTCCCTCGAGTTCCTCAACCTCAAACTCTTCTTTCCCCCTCATTCTCCAACTCCCCCCCTCTCTCTCGAAAACTCCCACAACCCACTGCCAGCCCCCTCAACCGCCGACGCCACCGACGACAACGACGACGAGGAAGACCTTGACTCTCCCCTTCCTTCCTTCCTCCTCCTCCATCAACAGAGCCCCTCACTACCCTACTCCCTTCGCCCGCCGAGCACTCCCCTGCACAACCTCTCGGCCACCACCTGCATCTCGACGCCGGTGAGGCCCCACTGCCCTGAATCACCTCGTCGACACCCTACAACCTCAGCATCATCACCATCATTACTTTCCCGAGCCCCACTACCTCTCTCCCCCTCTCTCTAAACCCATATCCAAACACCCCCCCCCCCCCCGCTGCTGCCCGTCGCCGGAGCGACACCGCCGACCATCGTCGGCCCCAGCGCACTCACATAGATCCACAGAGCACCCCCTCCGCTTCCAGAGAACACGAGCCATTCCCGGACAACTCCGACGTCGAACCCGAACGCGAGTCGAGGCTGCGAACCCTAGCCGCGCCGTTCGTCGCGCGTCCGTGCCATTTCCGCTGCCGTGCATTGCCAAAGCGTCTCCGGGCAAGTACCCTACTTGCTGCATGCTATATTATATCCGTTACAATTCATAATACTATAAATTCCACGTTTACGTTTCGTGAAACCTTATATAACATAAGTGTTCGATGCAAGATCCAAATGAAAACCTTCATTTAATCTGATGGAACTCGATTGCATATTCTGGCCCATGTGGTAATGAGCACTGTGTAGAAATTTTACTGGAAAATACAATTGTTAATGGCTTAAACGAACACCCCCAAATACACCTGTAAAAACTGGGAATTCCCCGCACCTGAAATTTGTTAAAATCATAATTAATTGTGTACATATTGAAATGAGGCGTTCAAGGGCTCAAATCGAATCCGACTCGACGAACTGTAACCCTATGCAAGTTTTTAATTATTTCTGTACTTAAATTATGACGATAATTGGTTCGGAGACCGGCTCTGGACTGCAGTCCAGAGCGACTCTGGTTATTGTTTTCTGTCCCGTAATGTTTACTACCTTGCTGCCTGAACTCGTATGTTGCGGAACCATACACCTTATTGAAGATGAATCTGTTAGCTAAATAACTCAAGTTATTTCACCCGGTTTTATCGTCGTTTACTATTTAAACTACAATTTAAAAGATCGGGATGTATAGCAGTCCCAAACAGAACCAGAACTGATACTCTAGTGTTGAACAGTGAGTAACTTCTGACGTAGAGATGAGATTGAGAATCCGTATGGTGCGTTAGAAACCTTATTTAAAACCCTAAATTTCATTCAACTGTAGCGTCGCTAAATTCTGATCCCAACTGGGATTAAAATGCGTTACGAAACGGACTTCCGATTCTGAAACCGGATTTCCAGCAGTGAACGCATAAAATGAAATGGTCATATCTAGTGATCCTGAAACTCGATTAACGTGAAACCAATTTTGATGGTTAGATAATCAAACATACTATCTACCCCCTTTTCATTGTTTCGCTAAATTTTGCATTTATGATTTATGAAGAATTATGCAAGTGGTAGGATATCGGTTGATGACATCTTAACCATGCCTTAAATACCGTTTTCTCATCACATTATATATATGTCATTGCATTGGTAACCTAGTGATCATGTGCATCAACCAGTATTAGGTAGTAGTGGTGATTGTGGCAAGTACGTTAGTGTTTGAGCATGAATGGTTAAGTGAAAGTGACACGTACTTGTACACAATCAGTGGACCCTATTGATTTACTGCATTGTCGACGTATGTGGGACGTGTATAAGTGTGACTATAATTGGTATGGGATAATTATGAAAGCACTTGTATGGGTGTCACAGGTAAGGCACCAAACACTGTCCATTTATCTTGGGTATCGGTCGAGACATGGTTGATGGAGACCATGTCTTCAGTTCTCGCGTAGACTCGTCATGGACCGGCTGGTATTTTAGTTTATGGTTGGCGTTTGATGTAGACCACGGGGTGTGGGGTAGTTTGAGTGTGAGTTCAACAGAATCTCGGGAGTCCCATTCCGGCACATATGGAGATATATGGAGATATATATATAGGGATATCACTGATTATTACCGTGCGTTTTTCGGGCCCGTGGTCCCTTGCCCTTGGGTCCTATCCTTGGGTGGGGGATACTCACGAGTGGTTGACTCTCACACTTGGACTGACGATAGGCTTAGTGACCTGTACAGTGAGACTTAGAGACTGATAGGGATAGTGACATTGACATGCATTGCTTACTGAATCGACACACCTGATATACTATTTTACTGCTTTACTGTTCACCTGCTCTATTAGACACTCGCATTGGCTACTTCATGTTCACATCTTTACTCTCTTGATTTACTGTTACATTTCATTATTATTGCACGAGTTACTATTTGTACACATATATATTGCTATCGTGTCGCTCCGACGACCTGAGTATGCATGCTCAGAGTGGGAAGTGGGTCTAGCTTGGACCAGGACCAGACGTACATCGCGGACATCTTGATCAGCTATCCAGAGCTATACTCTTTTGATCTCCATCAGGCTAGTTCTTTGTTTTTGTTTTGTTTCAGTTACTGCATTTCTCATTACATGTGCATTGTTTACTGATTACCACGTAAAGCTAGAAGCCGAAGTGTGACTACGGAGAGATATTACCTCGACCGTAGGAGCATGGCTGGCCTTGTCAACCCCTCGTATTCCGTATTTTGGGAAGCGGGGCGTGACATGGTTTTGTTGGTATCAGAGCCAGGTTTTGCTATGATTGGGATTGCAGTTTTCGAGTAGAGCTTGACAATTTAGGTCGCTCTTTCGGCCCAAATTGTGAACTGTAACCTTTGACTTGAATCTTTATTATTCGTCATGCCATATTTTGACTCCATCCGTTAGAGTTTTGGGTGACTTAGTAGAGTTACGTGGTTGTAATTATGAACTGCAGCATAGCTACAATACTGTATTCTATTGGGTAACTTGGAGTTCTACATTTGTTTTCCACTTGATTGAGTTTCACTCACCCGATATTCTTGTTTCATTGTCTATTCTATATCTTGTTCTGATTTTTCCCCTGTATCTTATGCCGGCCTAAAAATGTTGTTTCAGGATCATGTCTTCCAACGACTCCCCCTCTATCTCCACTCCCCAGAATCAGACCGTAGAGATTCTGAATGCACTGCAAAGTCTGAAGGAAGCCTAGGAGCGAACAAACGACCTGTTAGCTGAAGGACTAAGAAGGTAGATGACTCAGGCACCAGCGGAAGTCTCCAATCGTAAAGGGGCCCCTGTTAGACGAGGAAAAGAGGTGAAGATGAAGCGCCCACTTGTTTCCTCGCGACAGAAGCAGCAGAAGACCCAATGTTGTGGGTACTGCAAGAGGCCAGGATATCTTCAGAGGGATTGTCGCCGCACCAAAGGGAAATGCCTGATCTGCGGATCCAGCGAACACCTTGTCAAAGGTTGCCCTAAAAGGAAGGAGCTACAAGGAGGCGGTTCGTCCACACTCTCCACTTCCGCTAAGTGATGGTTATTTCGTAGTTCGAGCGTCGAAGAACAGTACGGACCCAGCGTAGGATTCAACTCGCGAGACAGGAATGCAGCAGTCCAGAAATCAAAGAAGAATTATCACGTTTTCTACTTTCAATAAAGATGTTGTCACTCTTTTGTAAATATTTCTTTTCGTTTGAAATCTTGTATCCGTCGAACTTTTAGCTGAATGCAATAAAACTCTGAGCTGTGATGTATGTATCGTTCTCTTGCTTCTCACTTTATACTATCCATTGCATCAGCATTTTTAAATTTTAATTTTTCAGTACTTGCCTACAACATATCCTCCTTGTGCTACCGTATTTTTGGTTATCTTCTTAATGTGTCCCACTGTCTAACCATGACTCTTTCTTCTCAGATCAATGGCCCACCCTGGAGCAGCGCCGCCTCTAGATGAGGACTCACAGTCGTGCGTTTCCTCGGACTATATACTGGTAAGATCAGATGACGAGATTAACGGCCCACAGGTTATTTTCGGAAACAGTGATTCCGAGGGTGAAGGATTCGCAGCCCCAGAAGTCGACATAATCAGCGACCCTGACGACGATGAGGAGGACCCCGAAGAGAACCCGATAGAGGAAGATCCCGAGGAGGACCCGATAGAAGGAAATCCCATGGAGGAAAATCCCATGGAGGAAGATCCAACAGGAGAGGATCACGTAGAATCAGACCTCGATGAAAAAGCTCCAGCCGAGGAAGAAGAGCCAGAAGAAGAAGACCCCATGGCAGAAGAACTCACAGTGGCGATCCCTGCGAGGCGATATGGGAATAGACGCCCCTACCTGAGCGTGCGAGCCTACCGTAACCTGCTGAACCTCCACAACCACGACTGACGTGAGTGATCTTTCGTCTCCTCTGGCCAAATAAAATCTATGCATAGTTTGGGGCTACCTTTTATTCGTCATGGATGCCTTGTTCGGACCTTTCTGAAATGAAATAAATTGCCGAGTTTGCTAATCTTTTGATTTTTTTTTGGTTCACATGATGCTTGAATGTTTCCCTTATGCATTTATTTTCCTCCTGAGATCCCTGACTGTCCACCCATGCACCTTGTGCTGTTTTGACACTCGCTTAGATTAAAAAGTACCGCCCCCGATCTTTTGAATGGGCCATCCTTCATCCTTCGTATGTGCCTCGTTTGAGATCCTTCTGGAGGAGAAATTGATAGTGAAATTTCCGAGTTAGCTAACCCTTCGGATTTTTTATTCACATGATGTATCGACCGTTTTCCTTCCCATACATCTCTTCCCCTCCTGTGGTTCTTTGCTGCTCACCCTTACACCCTGGGCTGACCCAACCCCGACCTCTTCGACCTTCGGTTTAAAGTGTCACACTCCGACCTTTTGAATGAGCCATACTCCATCGTAACCCCTACCCTGACTAGCCATTTACATCTTTATGCTAACTCCTAGTGCCCTAACTACATTTAGGGACATCGTTATTCAAAAATTTAGTTTTCAGTATTTTGTATTTATCAAAAAGTGCGTGTTACTGACTACTTCCGTTTTATGCATTTTAAGTACACTATTATTCTCCCCATTTTTCGGTAGTGCAACCATATATTGCACATATTATTTTGTGCCGTGTTTCTTATTTTCACCATGTGGTTCTCTAAGTTATGTTAAAATTATTTGATTGATATGTTATTCTAAAATGTTTTAACCTACCGACAAATCCTTCACTATTTCATTATGGTTATGCCTTATACTTATTATTTTAGCTACGCTACTTTTGATATACATATGTGTGCACATATTTAGGATTTCGATTTTATCTAGCTCGCCTCGAATGTTATTATTCGTTTTTGCTATTTTATTCTTTTGTATATATAGGTTGCCCTTATAGTTGTTTCTGCCTTATACTTATTTAGACCTATCCTTTTAGTTGTATTATTCTTACATATATAGGCCTTCAAAATTTTATCCACCTGTTTTAAGTAAATCATTAGGTGTTAGTGTTCGATGTGGTAGCCTTTCGCTTATTATTTTGTAGCTTATCGTTTATTTTAAATTTCGAGGACGAAATTTTTGTAAGGGTGGTATGATGTAATACCCAGTTCTTTTGTACACCAATGTTCGTATTCTTCATAAAATATTACTTACAAAATTTATTTATTTTTATTAATAATTATTTTATTGCTTTTAAACCCCAAACCCAAATCCCAATCCCTTTTACTTTACGTCTCAGCCCACTCCCTTCCCAATTCTTCAAAGTCTTTTCCTAATCTTTTTCCCTTCACACTTTCTTTTCCTAAACCCTTTATAACCCTAATTCATCTAAAACCATTTTTATTTTCTCCCTTTTTATTTTACCCAACTTCCTATTTATTTTCCCCAAAATTCATTCCCATTCTTATTTAACTCCAAGCCAAGACAAAATAAAATACAGTTTCCCTATTTTAAAACCTTAGCCCAAACACCAAAGAAAATAAATAATAAAATCCCGGCCCCATTTCCTTCGTCCAATTCCCTCCAGCCCAACACTAAAATTCCTTATTTTCCCTGGCCCAAGCTATTTCCTCCGGCCCACTCTCATTTTCTTCGAATTTATTCAAAAGTCGTCGGCCCAACATTCCCTCAGCCCAAGGGAAATTCGAATAAATTAAAACACAAATTCCCGGCCCAGCCCAGCAACCCACGCCCGCAGAACCCGACCCGACCCGCCTGTAACCCCTCTTCCCCACAACGTAAAAACTTCTCCCGCCCATTTTCCTTCGTCGCGAACCCACGTCCCCGAGCCTCCCCTTCGCGCCCACGTCGCCGGCGCCGTTGCCCCACGACCCCGCGACCTCGACCATGACTCTCTCGAGTTCCTCAACCTCAAAATCTTCTCTCCCCCTCATTCTCCAACCCCCCTCTCTCTCGAAAACTCCCACAACCCACTGCCAGCCCCCTCAGCCGCCGACGACAACGACGACGAGGAAGACCTCGACTCTCCCCTTCCTTCCTTCCTCCTCCTCCATCAACAGAGCCCCTCACTACCCTACTCCCTTCGCCTGCCGAGCACTCCCCTGCACAACCTCTCGGCCACCACCTGCACCTCGACGCCGGCGAGGCCCCACTGCCCTGAATCACCTCGTCGACACCCTACAACCTCAGCATCATCACCATCATTACTTTCCCGAGCCCCACTACCTCTCTCCCCCTCTCTCTAAACCCATATCCAAACACCCCCCCGCTGCTGCCCATCGCCGGAGCGACACCGCCGACCATCGTCGACCCCAGCGCACTCACATAGAACCACAGAGCACCCCCTCCGCTTCCAGAGAACACGAGCCATTCCCGGACAACTCCGACGTCGAACCCGAACGCGAGCCAAGGCCGCGAACCTGAGCCGCGCCGTTGGTCGCGCGTCCATGCCGTTGCCGCTGCCGTGCATCGCCAAAGCGTATCCGGGCAAGTACCCTACCTGCTGCATGCTATATTATATCCGTTACAATTCATAATACTATAAATTCCACGTTTACGTTTCGTGAAACCTTATATAACATAAGTGTTCGATGCAAGATCCAAATGAAAACCTTCATTTAATGTGACGGAACTCGATTGCATATTCTGGCCCATGTGGTAATGAGCACTGTGTATAAATTTTACTGGAAAATACAATTGTTAATGGCTTAAACGAACACCCCCAAATACACCTGTAAAAACTGGGAATTCTCCGCACCTGAAATTTGTTAAAATCATAATTAATTGTGTACATATTGAAATAAGGCGTTCGAGGGATCAAATCGAAGCCGACTCGACGAACTATAACCCTATGCAAGTTTTTAATTGTTTCTGTACTGAAATTATGACGAGAATTGGTTCGGAGACCGGCTCTGGACTGCAGTCCAGAGCGACTCTGGTTATTGTTTTCTGTCCCGTAATGTTTACTACCTTGTTTTCTGAACTCGTATGTTGCGGAACCATACACCTTATTGAATATGAATCTTTTATCTAAATAACTCAAGTGATTTCACCCGGTTTTATCTTCGTTTACTATTTAAACTGCAATTTAAAAGATCGGGACGCATAGCAGCCCCAAACAGAACCAGAACTGATACTCTAGTGTTGAACAGTGCGTAACTTATGACGTAGAGACGCGATTGAGAATCCGTCTGGTGCATTAGAAACCTTATTGAAAACAATAAATTTCATTCAACTGTATCATCGCTAAATTCTGATCCCAACTGGGATTAAAATGCGTTACGAAACGGACTTCTGATTCTGAAACCGGATTTCCAGCACCGAACGCTTAAAATGAAATGGTCATATCTAGTGATCCTGAAACCCGATTAACGTGAAACCAATTTTGATGGTTAGATAATCAAACATACTGTTTACCCCCTTTTAATTGTTTTGCTAAATTTTTTATGTATGATTTATGAAGAATTATGCAAGTGGTAGGACATCGGTTGATGACATCTTAACCAAACCTTAAATACCGTTTTCTCATCACATTATATATATGTCATTGCATTGGTAACCTAGTGATCATGTACATCAACCAGTATTAGATAGTCGTGGTGATTGTGGCAAGTACGTTAGTGTTTGAGCATGAATGGTTAAGTGAAAGTGACACGTACTTGTACACAATCAGTGGACCCTATTGATTTACTGCATTGTCGACGACTGTGGGACGTGTATAAGTGTGACTATAATTGGTATGGGATAATTATGGAAGCACTTGTATGGGTGTCACAGGTAAGGCACCAAACACTGTCCATTTATCTTGGGTATCGGTCGAGACATGGTTGATGGAGACCATGTCTTTAGTTCTCGCGTAGACTCGTCATGGACCGGCTGGTATTTGAGTTTATGGTTGGCGTTTGATGTAGACCACGGGGTGTGGGGGTAGTTTGAGTGTGAGTTCAACAGAATCTCGGGAGTCCCATTCCGGCACATATGGAGATATATGGAGATATATATATAGGGATATCACTGATTATTACCGTGCGTTTTTCGGGCCCGTGGTCCCTTGCCCTTGGGTCCTACCCTTGGGTGGGGGATACTCACGAGTGGTTGACTCTCACACTTGGACTGACGATAGGCTTAGTGACCTGTACAGTGAGACTTAAAGACTGATAGGGATAGTGACATTGACATGCATTGCTTACTGAATCGACACACCTGATATACTATTTTACTGCTTTACTGTTCACCTGCTCTATTAGACACTCGCATTGGTTACTTCATGTTCACATCTTTACTCTCTTGATTTACTGTTACATTTCATTATTATTACACGAGTTACTATTTGTACACATATATATTGCTATCGTGTCGCTCTGACGACCTGAGTATGCATGCTCAGAGTGGGAAGTGGGTCTAGCTTGGACCAGGACCAGACGTACATCGCGGACATCTTGATCAGCTATCCAGAGCTATACTCTTTTGATCTCCATCAGGTTAGTTCTTTGTTTTTGTTTTGTTTCAGTTACTGCATTTCTCATTACCTGTGCATTGTTTACTGATTACCACGTAAAGCTAGAAGCCTAAGTGTGACTACGGAGAGATATTACCTCGACCGTAGGAGCATGGCTGGCCTTGTTAACCCCTCGTATTCCGTATTTTGGGAAACGGGGCGTGACATTTGTTGACCCCAACAAAGTACCCCCATCAATAAATGCACACCGCGTGTGTGGGTTGTGTGCATGATGGATCTTGTTCTATATGGAACTTGATTTGGTTGGATTCCTTTTTGACGATGTGGAGGGCCGATGCTGCCCTTTTAGCGACTTGGACGGTCGGTACTGTCCTTTTTACGACTTGGACGGTCGGTGCTGCGCTTTTTGTGACTTGGACGGTCGATACTGCCATTTTAGCGACTTGGACTGTCGGTGCTGCCATTTTTGCGACTTGAACGGTCGGTGCTGCCATTTTTGCTACTTGGACGGCCGGTGCTGCCTTTTTGCGTCGTGGATGGTCGGTGCCGCCAATTTAGCGACGTGGACGGTCGATACTGCCCTTGTAGCGACTTGGACGGTCGGTGCTGCCAATTTAGCAACGTGGACGGTCGATGCTGCCCTTTTAGAGACTTAGACGGGACCGTCTTGCCAATTTAGCGACGTGGACGGTCGGTGCTGCCCTTTTAGCGACTTGGACGGTCGGTGCTGCCAATTTAGCGCCATGGACGGTCGGTGCTGCCCTTTTAGCGACTTGGACGGTCGGTGCTGCCAATTTAGCGACGTGGACGGTCGGTGCTACCCTTTTAGCGACTTGGACGGTCGGTGCTGCCAATTTAGCGACGTGGACGGTCGGTGCTGTCCTTTTAGCGACTTGGACGGTCGGTGCTGCCAATTAAGCGGCGTGGATGGTCGGTGCTGCCCTTTTAGCAACTTAGATGGTCGTGCTGCCCTTTTAGCGATATGGACGGTCGGTGCTGCCAATTTAGCGATATAGACGGTCGGTGCTGCCAATTTAGCGATTTGGACAGTCGGTGCTGGCCTTTTAGCGACTTGGACGGTCGGTGCTTGTTTTGACTTTCTCCGCTTCTTGCGGTTTCAGGAATTGGATTTGACTTGCTCCGCTTTCTGCGGTGTTGGGATTCGACTTGTTTCCGAGGTGGAGCTTGATTCTGCCAGGGAGGTCGTTAGTTGTCTTGCTGATTTGATGTGATTTGGGTTGACATTAGTATCGCTACACTGGAATATGGTACCAGGAGCAAATCATCATTTGCCATGAGAGAATTTAGGGATTTTGGTTTTGGTTTGGCATCAGTATCGCTACACTGGAATATGGTACCAGGAGTGAACCATCATTTGCCATGTGGGGGTTTCCCTCGTTCCCAGTTTAACAACTTAAGGGTCATCTGTTCCCAGTTTAACGACTTAGAGGTCATCTGTTCCCAGTTTAATGACTTAGGTGCTGGGGTTGAAAATTGCACCCCGGTTGACCAAGTCAAAGTCAAGGTCAACCCTAAGCCAAGTAGGCTCAAGCCCAGATCAAGTGGGCCCATGCCCGAGTCGAGCCCGAAGATGAAGCGGCCGGCCCCACCTATGCAAACAAGAAATCATGTAATAAATAATTTTTATGTAATTTTTTTTTGCATGAATGGGCATAAAGCCAAATTTTTGTAAAGCCCATGGCTTATATGCAAAAAGAAATGGCACATGAGCCATGGGATGGGCAAAATGCCATTTTGTAAAGCCCAAGGGGCTATAAGTAAATATGTAAGCCTATATAAGGAAACATGATGAAAATATCTAATATACTTTTTCATTCCCCCAAAAACTAGGGTTCTTTGTGCCTCCTGCTCCTTCATCAAGGTTCTAAACCTTCCCCTTTTTTCAATTAAATCAAGAGTTTTACTCTTCCTTTTCCAAAACTAAATAGTTTTTTACCACAAAACCCACAAAGGGGAACTTAGATCTTCCATCAGATCTTAAATATAAGAGATTTTTAAAATCTCATACTTCTTGTTCTTTAAGACCCAGACAACAGAGGAGGAAGGAGGAGACCCGTCTCCAAAAATCCTATCTTGGGAAGATCCGAAGCCAAAGGGAGAAACAAAGCAGCCCCCTCTGATCATTTCTAGACTTTTTTTAGGAGTTTAACTCCACAAATCGGGAGCATAGCTCCCGTGCAGGGAACAAAATTCCCTTTCTGTTTGACGCCCAGCGTCCAGCGCCCAGAGCGCTTGTGCCCACGTGTCGAGCACGTGGTGCGCCCAGCGCCCACAGCGCCGGCGCCCACGTGCCGAGCATGTAGCGTACCCAGCGCCCCGTGCGCCGGCGCCCACGTGCCGAGCACGTGGCGCGCCAAGAGAGCGCTCGCGCCCAGCACGTGGCCAGAGCGCTCGCGCCCAGCACCTACATGCCATGCACGCGAGGCGCTGGCCCCCACGCATCCTTTGGATGCCCTTTCCCTTTTTCATATATATATATATATATATATATATATATATATATATATATATATGCATACACATACACACATACTCTACAACACTGTCCCTCTCAAAAAAAAATTTGGGCCGGGGCGCTGCCCCACACCCCGCAAGGGGACTTCTAGCCCCCTTGACCCCCAACCCGCTATCCGGGTAGCGGGATCCCCGTAAAAACTCTGCTTGGCTCCCGATATATCCAAAACCCCTTCATCCATGTCGGGATCAGCCAGCTCCTTGGCTAAGCGCGTGAGTACGTCAGCTTTTCCATTCAACGCCCTAAGAACTCTCATCAGTTCAATGTGTGTGAACTGTTTCATGAGTTCCACCACCCGGCTACTGTACCGAGCTAACTCGGGTTTGTATATCTTATAGTCATCGCTTACTTGGTTGACGACAAGCTGGGAATCACCGTAGACTCATAGCCGAAATATTTCCATTTCTATGGCGAGCTCCAGACTAGCTATTAGATCTTCATACTCAGCCTCGTTATTTGTGCGAGACTCGGTGAGAGCGAAAGAACGTCGTAGGGTTCTTCTCGATGGCGTGACAAACACCAGTCTTATCCCTGGTTTTATTTGTGGGACGCTTGATTTGCTGGAGGTCCTAATTGATGAGGCTCCATGTCATGCCCCGCTTCCCAATGTATAGGGAAGAGGACATGGCGAGGCCCGCTACGTATTTACTCAGAAGTAAACACGCTAAGCGTATCTAAGCAATATAAAGTAAAATATACACAAGAAGACATGAATGTAAACTAACAGCAACTTTATTTATTCAACATTCTTTTACAAGTACAACTGAAATGTAAATACAGGAATGGAAAACAATTCCTAAACAATGGAATAACCGAAAGGAAAAATGTATACAAGTAGCTAGAGCTCTGGGTCAATGGCGAACTGCTCCAAGTCTTCGGTGCTGGGCTCGACCTCCAGAGAGTTAGATCCACCTGACAACATTGCAAAGAAAAAGAGAAGGAATGTTGTCAGCGAACAATCGCTCGGTAAGTCCCAAAAAAAAGAGAAATAAAATAGACAGAAAAGAGAATATGTAATTGGGTAATAATTGATTCTTATGTTAATGCAGTTGTTTGTAGCTTGGTACAGAATATGCCAGTGTATACGAGAGGAGTCCAACTTTCCCCGTGGACTAAGGTATACGGAGCATAAGGAACCGTTAGGCCACGGTACAACAACAATGGATATTCAGGTTAGGTGTATTAAAGTGACCGTCTCGTGCCACTTCTAACACATTCCGTACCAGTCTACCACTTTAAAACCCCGTAACATCTTATTTCATTGATTGTATTGTTTTGTTTGTAAATGGAAGACTTGCCAAAAGCATGATATCAATAAATAGAATGGATATAAATGGATAGCCATGTAATCAGAGTATATCCATGGTTCGGTTCAAGTCATGTTCATGTTATATAGATTGTATTCTGGAATTCATGGATTCGTGTTGTATTGGATTATACTTGAATTGAATTCAAGTTATATTGTATTCAGATTTGACCGTGACTCGAACTGAATTAGACACTTCAACAAATTTGAAGTCCTGATTTATGTTTTGGAGTTATCGGTAACTGCTGCACATGGACGGCAGGATTTGTGTCTTTTACCAAGACAATTACTGTATGATAACTCCGTTTTAGTTGTTTACCTTAAATAGGCAAGCACCGACTTTCTCTGGCTCCATGAGGCTAAAGAGAATTGGTCCCGCTTAAACCTATATTTACTAGGGTCTGTTCCCCTCCGAAAGACGGCGCGACGTGAAGACGTCATGCCTGAGATTCGGGGCAGATGCTATTTGGTTTTATCCGTCCACCTCTCCGAAGATGCCAAGTTGATTTATGGCACCGTGTATCAGAGGTTTAGACGGATGCGGCCGATGTAGCAGACTTCGTCAGATTCCCCCTCGTTTGAGGGGTTTTTGATTGTGGGGACGCTCTTCCCTGCAGGCGCAAGCCCCTGCAGTTAATTACGCTACCGCATCGCGGTAGCCACTTTCTCCTTCTCCAGAATTTCACTTCGTGTCGTGTGTGTTTGTTTTGTTTGTGGATGCCCGTGGATTGTAAACGGAGACTGAGTGATGCCGTCGCCCGTAGGACGCGATTAGTCCAAATCTGTATTTACTTAGATTTGGGTTTGGTGTTTTGGTTTAAGGATACGTTAGCCATATTTGGGGCTAAGATCGACTTAAACGTTTGTTAAGGATACGTTAGTCTGATTTGAGACCAAGATCAACTTAACGGGATCGCCTAGATCCACTTCCAGTTTAGGGACGTCGTGGCGCGTTGCGCGCAGCACAAAGAATCTGAAGCGTTGCTTTGAATTTTGAATTTTGAAATTCAAACAGAGCTTTGCTCTGATTGGGGGAAACAAATGCCCCCCTACCGTTGCGCTCACGTGGCGCGCACGTGAGTGCAGCGGTGGTAAGATCTTGGCCGTTGGATCAACGGGTGAGCTGAAGGGGCGCAAGCGCCTTATAAATATGACCTCTGGCCCTTTAGAAAAACTTCACCTTTTTCTAGATTTTGATTTACAGAGCTTTGCTCTTGCTTAAGAACTTCAGAGCTTTGCTCTTGTTTCCAGAACTTTAGAGCTTTGCTCTCATTTTCCAAGTTAGAAAACTTTAGGTATAATTAATTTAAAATTAAGTTAAATTAATTTAAATCAATTTTAACCAACAGAGCTTTGCTCTCATAGATCTTTTGATCTAAAGAAATTCCCTTTGGGGTTTCATAAACAGAGCTTTGCTCTCAAAAAATTTGTTTCAGGGTTTCTTAACCCATGAACAGAGCTTTG
The DNA here is from genome assembly GCA_030015575.1 of Agapanthus africanus. Classification (NCBI taxonomy): domain Eukaryota; kingdom Viridiplantae; phylum Streptophyta; class Magnoliopsida; order Asparagales; family Amaryllidaceae; genus Agapanthus; species Agapanthus africanus. The sequence continues at coordinate 750,770,318 of CM057339.1, read as the reverse complement.
CTCATTGACAGAATATAGATCTTTTGATCTTCTGATGATGAACTCTTAAGAGCTTTTTCATATGGATCTTTAAGATCCCAGAACTTCAATTTTTTAGGAATTAATTAATAAAATTTTTTCTTTGATGAATTTTTTTTTATTATTACAGAGCTAAGCTCTTTTTAAAGAATTTTATTCCCCTGAGACCAGAGTTTGACAAGTGTCACTCTGTGACAGAGCTTTGCTCTGAAAGAGGAGATTTTCTCCTTGTCTCTAGGGATTTTTTATTATTAATGGGAATATTTTCTTGGGGACCAACTGACAATCTCATCCAATGATAGGGTTGTCTTATCAACTGACGTATTGTCATCCAGATTTTGTGGGTCCCCCTTCGGTCTTCTACCCACTGCACTGCTGTGCGGTGTAATTAATTAATTTTAATTTAATTAATCTTTAATTTAATTAATTAATTAATGAAATTTTTTCAAATGCCAAGCGTTGGAATTACAACACTAACGGCTAATTTCTTTTCCCTTGCAGTGACTATGTCTTTCGACACTTCGTTCCCGTTTGCTCGTTCGGAGGAAGGGTTTCCTGAAGCGCCCTTGGACCGTGAAGTCTTAGCCATGATTAAGGACCACGACCCGGAATATAAGAGTCTCCACCTTTGGGGGTCGTGGTATAATCAGATTATCATGGGTCGACGGAGCTTCACGTGCCCAGTGCCGTCAGAACCTATTACGGCGATCTACTACCCCAGCCCACCCCCGGTGCAGTATGCCGTGGAGATGGTCGATTGGACCTCGAAGGGTTTTCTTCATCCCGCCATAGATGCGATTCCAGTTCAGCGTCCCATGGTTTTGGATATCCTGGGACGCCGTATCTGTCAAGGCGAGGCGCGACCTTGGGGGCAATCATATAACATAGGTCTGATCCCCCGCCACCCGATCGGCTATCTACCTTGGGCTCGGTATATCCTGTCGACGAAGAAGTCGCAGTTGATAAGGTTAGGGTTGTATACTGCGGTTTACGTCTCCCTCTTCCAGTATCCCACGCTTCCCACCTGGTGGTTCAAGGCTTTCTTGGAGCAGTGGAACATTCCCACTCACACTTTCCTCGCAATGGATCGAGAAGTGTCAATTTCTCTGGAGGAGTTCACAGAGGTCTCCGGTTTGCCGGTTATAGGGGAGCACTATGAGGAGTTGCTTCCGACAGACGAGTACGTCTTCGGTGCTAAGCCGGCGGTAAGGGGCCTCACGCTGGAGAATGCTGTTCAACACCAATTCCCAAGTTTGATCAAAGTGTTGAGCATCTACGAAGCCCTTTTCATCGAACGTGGGAGTCGCGGAGTTAGCTTTGAGGATTTCATCGCTCGGTTCCTTCACCCAAGCGTCCTCTCGACAGAAGCTGCCAAGTTTTCCACCCTCGAGGACCCTTTCGGTCTAGGTTTGGATAACCTACCGGCGAAGGAAATAGACCAAAAGGGTTTTTTCCTTCCTAACTCCCCGACTGTGTCTTTTGCGGAAATTGTGGCCCCCGGGATGGACGAGGAGGCCTTTTTCTTAGGATTTCTTGGGCTATGGCTGAGTTTGTTTGCGCTCCCAATGCATTCTCGCCATATGCGGCCCTCCGTCTTTTACCCTGCTCACCGGATGACCATCGGGGTAAAAGTGGCCGTTGGGATAGCCGGCTTGGCACACTTGTATCATGGCCTCAGTCGAGCGGCGGATGCTAATGAGCCTGGGGTGCTGCACGTGATCTTCCCGATACACTATTTCATATCATGGCTCGAGCTACACACATCGGGTGTCTTCGGCATGCACAAAAGGCCCTCGTTCTATGACAGGTGCAGCTTCCCTCGCATCATACAGTTAATTGGAGCATCAATTATGACTCCATCACCACGGAATGCCAGGGGTTTACTCCTTCGCCCCCACACCGTTGGAGACGGGGTGTCTTTCGTCGACAAGGTGTTGACTATTGGAAAGGCGTCTACCACTGCAGTGCGGCCATTGCAAGACACTTTCAAAGATGGAGCCTCAGTTCTGACAGCCCGGGAGACCCTTCACTTATATTCTATTAGAACGGGCTTCCTGGTATTCAGGCAGAACGGTGCGGCGATTTTCATGAGGTACAACCCGCATCGCTTCACCCAACAACTGAGCTACAATCAAGGGGTACCACTGGAGGCCTTCCTTTCGGAACCTGCTGCGACCGAAGAAGGGATGGAGAGCGCGCTGCATCATTTCATGCGTCTGAACACGGGCTCCCACTTCTTTATCAGTGAACCGGCTTGCGCCCCACGACTCCTTAAGGTATATACAGAATGGTACAGTCATTCGACGGGAGCCGTCATAAAGGAGGAAAGGCGATTGCTGGTCGACCGTAAGGGTGCGCCTCCAGGTAGCGACCGCACCGCTCCTTTAGTGCCAAGGACCCCGGTAGTTCCCCCTCTAAAAGATGCCAGAGCCGGACCATCGCGTGCGCAAAGTCCTCCACACGGATTGCCGCTCCCCGATATCGCGAATGCACCACCAGCGCCCTGTGCTCCAGTGGAGACGGTGGTTGTAGCCTCGCCGGAGTCTGGCGTGGGTGCGGACATCGGGACCCGCCGCCCCAAGGTGTCTGCAAAGCGCAAATCGATTCCGGGTGCACCTAGGGTTGGTGGGCAGAAGAAGAAAAAGAAGTCGCTCTTCGCCGCTGACGTCGTGTTCGGTCAGGAACCCCACGCTCCCTATGCTGAAGGCCTGAGTGAATATGGGACTAACGAGGGATTAGTCATGCCGCTGGATGACACGGATTTGGAGGCCGCCCTCGAAGCTTCGGAGCGGTTGGCGAGGCGCGACGCGTGGCTGGCTAAGCTTGCGGAATCAGATAATCACTAGTCGCATTTTCTATTGCATCATATCTTTATTATTGCCTTTGATTAACATTTTTCCTTCTTTTCTTCCAACAGGCATCACCACTGAAGAAGCCATTACTGCTTCCCTCAAGACCTTCCAAGGGGAGGAACGCCTTAGAGCGTCTTTAGGCCTTAGTAAGTTTAAATTCATCAAGTTTTCATTTTCCTTGTGTTATGGTTGATCTAACCTCTCCCTTTTTATCGCAGGAACCTCAATGCCGTTCCCGCCTAGTGACGCGGATATTCTGCCAGCTGCCGATGTTCCTGCTTCCTCAGGGCTACCGCGGGAGGTCCGTCTTAAAGAGCCGATGAGAGATGCCTTAAAGGCTCTGGAGGCATCTCTGAACGAGGACGACGACGCCTTGATGAAGGAAGCGTCGAAGAGGTCCATCGCGACAGCCCAGGAGGAAAGAAAGCGGTCGAGGCGCGAAGCAAAGGCACGCAGGGCTGCCTTGGCTATTGGAGCGGGCCCAAGCACCGTCCCTCGTGCCGATACTCCGTCAGAAGAGCCCCCGGTCGCCTTGTCTACAGCTCATAGACAGGCGATTCGCGCCAATAGGGAGGCTAACGACAAGTCCACCTTAGGTAATACTTATTTTCAGAATTTTGTTGTAAGAATTATAAAGCTGTCGGTTCTTATATGTTCTACCCTGCAGGGCCAAGCCCAACCGAGGGGAGGCGGAGACTGTCGAACCTGAGGGGCTAAGGGAAGAGGCATTGGTCGAGTCCGAGCCGGTGGCGGATGACACAGCTGGGATTGCTGGGCCCGAGATAGTGGCTGACGAAATGGTCATGTCCACTATGCCTGAGCAAGTGGTTGATGTCGAGCCCAAGGTAGTAGCGAGTGGAGTGCCTGAGACCGATGACCTCGTAGTGACGGTGGACGAGACAACCGTAACTGCTGAGCCCTAGGGAGTAGCGGGTGAGGTAGACATGATTCCTGAGGACGAGCCGACCGCTCTTTCTCAGGAGTCTGGCAATGCTCCGGTCATAGCTCTCCCTGCCTATGGCCCCCCGCCGTCTCCCGGCCTCGCGAGCACGACAACGGCCCTCGTGGAGTCTAGGGATGAGGCCACAGGTGGTGGTCTTATGTCGATGGAGGAGGGAGACGCCTCCGTCTCGGCTGGAGGCTCATCAGGTAAATTTCGGATTACCGTCCCCTCTTTTTTTATCTTGCAATCGATTCTGACAGGTTTACCCTTGTTTTTTAATGCAGGTGCGGCCAGCGCCGATGCTCCACTGCTCGAGGGAGCGCCGTCGACTACTGCCTTGGCGGTGGTCACTTCTCAGCCCTCTCTTATACCATCGAAGATGCTGGAAGGTATGGATTTGCAATCTATTAGTTTCGTCTTTCAGCCGCCTAATTTATGTACTAAAGTCATACCGCTGTGTCTTTTCAGGAGTGCTTTTTGATCATCTCTATCAAGTGTTGCTCCCACACTTCTCCTTCCCATCTGAATTCACTTCTTCCTCTGGTGGCGCTGGTGAGTATAGTTTCCATTGATATCTTTCTTTTTCATTGATGGAATTACTTCTAACTTTTTTCTCGTCCCGACCGCAGTGCTACAAATCGAAGGAGGGGATGAAAGATCGGCCGCGCCACCGACCTTTCCGGCCTTGCCATCTGCCGCAGCTGGTACAGCAACTATCGCATTGATAACTTCCCTTTTTTTTTTTCTCTTGAACTGTTATATGATCATGTCCTGTTTTTTCAGCTGTCGTTCCGGTCTCGGCTCCCTTCGAATCTCGGATCATAATGCCGACGGGCCCTTTCCTGAGACGTCCGTCTTCGAAAGACGCCGCGAATAGTCTGCGCATGTTGAGCGACTACGTCGAGACTCCTACATCTGCTGCAGACTTCGCTACGGCGGTTAACCCGATGCTGGTGATACTCGTAAACTTCCATGACGAGGGCATCATCGCGTCTTGGGTTAACCACTGTAGAGAGATCGAGGCTCGTCTGCATCAACTGGAGTTTATGCGCCCTGCTCCCGAGACCTTACCGCAAGCAATGAAAGAGCAGCATGGATCGAGCAAAGTGCTTCTTACGTCTGCCACTTGGAACAAGAAGCGGCTTTAAGGCTGAGGGAATGCCAAGATACCTCGAGCGAGACGGCTCGTCTGCGTGCTGAGGTTGAGGCGAATGCTGCCCAAGTGAAGGCTATCTTTGAGGGTCTCCTGGAACGCATCTCTCATGGGCTAAACTTGAAGCGAAAGCTTGATGTCGCCGAGCGTGACGCCCCAGGCCGCGAAGCTGCTCATCAGGCCGTTAGGGAGCAGCTTGCATCTGTTTTGCAGCAGCGGGCTCAAGTGGAGGCGGAGCTGGCAGTAGTGGCCGATCAGGAGAAAGTGGGGAAGGAGGTGCGCGCATAATTGCTAGAGCTATGCAAGACGCTTCCTTCCTAGTAATTCCCCTTGTATCTAGATACCTGTAAAATTTTTCTTTTTAAATAATATGTATCCATTCTATATTCTTTTGTACGCTTCACCTTGTACTTGATTACATTCAATAAAGATATACATTTTTCTTTGCAATGTCTTGTACTATTTCTTTGCTTTTTCCTTTCTCTTATTATGAGCATGCTGCCTTGATAAACATATTTGACCGATAATAGAGTAAGCATCTAGATTTCTCCGAGAGATAACGATGGCTTAGGCCGCAGGTTCAGATCTGCCGCCTAAGACTTTTCAACTCTATGAGCCGTGAGGGTCTCATAGAGACTTTTCTTCCTACGGATCGAGAGGATCTCGTAGGTGTATTTTCTCCTTAGGAATCGTGAGGATTCCTAAGCGCGTTTTCTCTTATAAGTCGTAAGGATCTTATAAGAGAATTTTCCCCTCTTACGAGTCGAGAGGACCCGTAAGCGGTTGTTTCCCTCCTTGTCGAAATTCGACTTTGGAGAGTGAGACCCGTGAATAGTATGCAAGAGACCATTTTAGACCGACTTGCAGGGTCTCATTGCTCAGGAAACAAGTTTTTTTTTATCCCTACTGCCTGAGGCTTCATCTTACAATTTGAGACGAATCGGGAATTTCCCGCGGAGACACTGATTTCTCTGCGAGCCGACGCGAGTCAGGAAGCTCTCATCAAGGACGCTAGTTTCCCTGAATTGAGGTATTTGCCAAGGACACTTGTTTCCATGGTGTTGAAACGAATCGAGAATTTCCCGCGGAGACACTGGTTTCTCTGCGAGTCGACGCGAATCAGGATTTTCTTCGTCAAGGACACTTGTTTCCTCGAGTCGAAGGATTTGCCGAAGACACTGGTTTCTTCGGGGTTGAGACGGATCGGGAATTTCCCGCGGAGACACTGGTTTCTCTGCGAGCCGACGCGAATCAGGAGGCTCTCATCAAGGACGCTAGTTTCCCTGAGTTGAGGTATTTGCCAAAGACACTTGTTTCCCTGGTGTTGAAACGAATCGAGAATTTCCCGCGGAGACACTGGTTTCTCTGCGAGCTGACGCGAATCAGGAGGCTCTCATCAAGGACGCTATTTTCCCTGAGTTGAGATATTTGCCAAGGACACTTGTTTCCCTGGTGTTGAAACGAATCGAGAATTTCCCGCAGAGACACTGGTTTCTCTGCGAGTCGACGCGAATCAGGATTTTCTTCTTCAAGGACACTTGTTTCCCTGAGTCGAAGGATTTTGCCGAAGACACTGATTTCTTCGAGGTTGAGACGGATCGGGAATTTCCCGTGGAGACACTAGTTTCTCTGCGAGCCGACGCGAATCATGAGGCTCTCATCAAGGACGCTAGTTTCCCTGAGTTGAGGTATTTGCCAAGGACACTTGTTTCCCTGGTGTTGAAACGAATCGAGAGTTTCCCACGGAGACACTGGTTTCTCTGCGGGTCGACGCGAATCAGGATTTTCTTCGTCAAGGACACTTGTTTCCCTGAGTCGAAGGATTTTGCCGAAGACACTGATTTCTTCGGGATTGGGATGAACCGTCGAGATTTGGCTTCGTTTTCTGGCGGAGCCTGTTGGGAAAGTATGGTTCCCTCTTTGTTTGCGCCCTTGGATTGTATACAGGGATCGATGTGATCTCAACTGTAGGGCCAAAGTTTTATCATTTTTTTTGTTTTATTTCCGCGATGCTCTATCATTTCAGCTTTTATATCGCGAAGGTCGCGATTGCCCAATCATTTCGGCTATTTTTCGTGGTGCCCAATCATTTCGGCTATTTATTTTATTTTCGCTCGCTGCTTTTTATTGCGAGTTGCCCAATCATTTCGGCTATTTTGTATGCATACGTTTTTACTTGCTGCTTTTTATTGCAAGCCGCCCTATCATTTCGGTAATTTTGTATGCATATGTTTTTACTTGCTGCTTTTTATTGCAAGTTGCCCTATCATTTCGGCTATTTCGTATGCATGTGTGGCTCGCTAGCCTTTTCGCTGCAAGCTTGGATTTTAGACACCGGTTTCGGCATCAGCACCGCTACAACTGGGATGTTGCCAGGAGCGAATCATCATTTGCCTTTGTCGATGTTGAACAAAGGTGGCTTAGTAAACAGGGTTAGGGGTCCTGTCGACTAAGGCTTTTGACTTCATGAGCCGTAAGGGTCTCACAAAGGTATTTCCCCCTACAAGTCGTGAGGATCTTGTAGGTGTGTTTTCTCCTTGGGAATCGTGAGGATTCCTAAGTGCATGTCCTCCTGCAAGTCGTAAGGATCTTACAAAAGGGTTTTCTCCTTATAAGTCGAGAGGACCTACAAGGGTTGTTCGCCATATGAACATATCCCTAGTCACGGATGGGACTTGGTTCGGGAAATGTTTATTCGCGCCCGTGGATTGTATACAAGGGTCGGTATTGAGCCACTTGTAGGGCATAAATTGAAGGTTGTAGTGGTTGCTTAAGCACATGTTTAGGTCTCTGTAACTTAATACTTTCAAGTCTTATGAGCCGTGAGGGTCCCATAAGAGAGTTCTCCTTACGAGTCGTGAGGATCTCGCAAGTGTAATGTTATCCTTAGGAATCGTGGGGATCCCTAAGTGTGTTGCTCCCTTGTGAGTCGTAAGGATCTCACGCGGGTGATTTCTCTTTACAAGGTCGAGGGGACCCTGTAAGTGTCTTTTAACGAGGTTGCGCCCTTTCGGGTTTTCACAAACACTCGCCGATAGTCCTGCTGTTTTTACTCACGGAGCCCTTTCGGGTTTTCATCCGTGCCCATTTTGCTTATGAACATACCGTTTTTTTTATTCTTTTTATTTTCTCTCTCTTTTTTTACGAGGTCGCGCCCTTTCGGGTTTTCACGAACACTCACCGGTAGCCCTGCTGTTTTTACTCACGGAGCCCTTTCGGGTTTTCATCCGTGCCCATTTTGCTTATGGACATACCGTTTTATATATATATTTTTTATTATTTTGTCAGCCTAAGGATGCTGCGGTATTAGTTTAAAGACGTTTCGGTCCGTCATTAGTTTAAGGACGTTTCGGTCCGCCATTAGTTTAAGGACGTTTCGGTCCGTCATTAGTTTAGGGACGTTTCGGTCCGCCCAGGAGAAGGCTGGATACTGCTTATAAAGTTTGAGCTTAGGAAGATAGCGAGCGGACATAGTCGTCGTCATCTATCATTGACCTAGGCAATAACTCGCTAAGCGTAGTATTTCTTTAGGAATCGGCCATTTATCGGCCTGTAAGGCCTTTCACCGTGCATATCATGAGTAGATAGGCTCCACCTTGGTAGACCTTGTCTATGATGTATAGGCCTTCATAGTTTGGCTCGAATTTTCCCCGCTTGGCGCGATTGGGGATCATAGGCCTTTTGACCACTAGCACGAGTTTGCCTTGGCGGAATGTCCTTGGCCGGGTCAATCTTTCATATGAGCGCGTCATCTTTGCTTTATAGGCCTCCAGACTTTGTTGCGCCATGAGACGGGTTTCATCAAGGGCGTCAAGCTCCTCAAGCCGCAGGTGAGTATTTTCTTCGTCCGTCAGCTCGTAGTGGACCGCCACTCGTAGAGAGGGTAACTCTATCTCGAGGGGAAGTACCGCTTCTGTACCGAATACCAATGCGTACGGCGTTGTGTTTGTGGCCGTCTTGAACGTAGTTCGATATGCCCAAAGAGCTTCTTGCAGTCTCTCATGCCAGTCCTTCTTATTTCGGGACACCGTCTTCTTCATAATCTTTGTCAAGGTCTTGTTGAAGGCTTCAGCTAGACCGTTAGCTCGCAGATTATAAACTGAGGAATATCTCCAGTCTATATTATGCTGTTGCGCGAAGCGACTGATTTTGTGGCTTCTGTAGGCTGGTCCGTTATCGGAGATGATCCGGCGCGGAGTTCCAAACCGATATATGACGTGCGTCTTGAAAAAATGGAGGATATTCTCCGTCTTCACTTCCCTCAACGGTATTGCTTTTGCCCATTTGGAGAAGTAGTCAGTCGTTGCCAGGATGAATCGATGTCCCCTGGACGATGCTGGTTCGATAGGGCCGACTATATCTGTTCCCCACATTTCGAATGGCCAGCTAGCCACTGTTGGATGGAGTGGATTAGGATGTTGGTGGATGAAGTCCCCATGGATTTGGCATGAGTGGCATTGCTTCGCATATTCAAGGCAGTCTTGGATCATCGTGGGCCAGTAGTAACCCATCCGTTTAATCTTCAACTTCATCTTCGGGCCTGCTTGGTGAGAACCGCAGAGTCCGTCATGAACTTCCTGAACGACTCTTTTCGCTTCGTCAGGTCCCAGGCATCTCAACCACAGAGAATCAAACGACCTCTTGTACAAAGTATCATTGACGAAGGCGAAAGACAGAGCCCATAAGCCGATGTCTTGAGGACGTATCTTCGGGCGTTCGACGGTATTTGAAGTAGTCTATAAAGACTTCCCTCCAATCCTCGGCCTTTTCCCGATCTTTTATTTGCAGGGTCGTCTGCTCAGTCGCTCCCTTCTCTTCGGGTGATCCCGGAGATATTTCTGTTGGGGCAAGCACCCGACGGCTTTGTACCACGATTCTTACGTCATCGAGGTTCTCATCAGCCAGTTCCTTGGCGAGCTTGGCCAATGCGTCCGCTTTGCTGTTTTCTGCGCGCGGTATGTTTTCCAAAGTGTAGGAAGGGATTTGGGTCAACAGTTGCTGCACCTTTTCGCCGTACTTCACCAACTCTGGTTTGCACGTTTGATAGTCACCGTTTACTTGACTAACGACCAGCTGGGAGTCTCCATATATGAGGAGGTTTTCAATTCCCATGTCGATGGCGATCTCGAGGCCTGCTATCAAAGCTTCGTATTCGGCTTCATTGTTTGTCCTCGGCTCTGTTAGGGAGAAAGCAAAGCGCATTATCCCTCCTTGTGGAGTTACAAAGATGAGTCCCACTCCCGATTTGATTATAGGGGTACTTTGTTTGCGCTTCTTCACGGAAGATGCTCCATCGAAATAAAGCTCCCATCGGGTATCACCACCATCGATCGCATCAAACGCATGTTCGTCTGGAAGATCGCAATTCAAAGGAGAATCGGCGGGTATCGGATGCTCAGCGAGGAAGTCGGCGATGGCCTAGCCTTTCACTGCCTTGAGAGGTTGATACGTTATCGAGAACTCCATCAAGAGCAGGGCCTATTTAGCGAGTCGTCACGTCAATATGGCCTTCGACATTAAATATTTAAGGGGGTCCACCTTCGAAACGAGACGGACTTCATGTGCCAACGCATAGTGTCTGAGCTTTGTTATCGCAAAGATCAACGCCAGGCAGTGTTTTTCAATGGGGGAGTAGTTGCTTTCTGCCCCCAGTAGAACTCTGCTCTTTCTTTCCCTTGATCGTTCTCATGTGCCCATAATGCACCTAAGGAACCTTCGAGAGCGGTTGTGTATAGAATGAGAGGCTTTCCCTTGACCGGAGCAGCCAGCACTGGCGGATTCTGCAGGTATTGCTTGATCTCGTCTAGCGTGCCTTGGCATTTTTGGTCCCAGACGAACGGGGTTCCCTCCTTCATCAAGTGGCTGTAAGGACGGCACTTGCCTGAAATGTTAGCTATAAATCGCCGTATATACGCGAGCTTCCCTTGGAGAGACCGCAGCTGTTTGAGAGTCCTTGGCGGAGGCATTTCCATGATCGCCTTGATCTTTAACGGATCTATCTCAATACCCCGGTGTCGGATGATGAATCCCAGGAATTTTCCCGAGGAAACTCCGAATGCACACTTGAGCGGGTTCATCTTCAAGTTGTATTGTCGAAGGCGTTGAAACACGGTCTTCAAATGCTCGAGATGTTCTTCGTATGATTTGCTTTTAACCACGAGATCGTCGATATAGCATTCAACGACTTCATGTATAAGGTCATCGAAGATTTTCGTCATGGCCCTCTGATAGGTGGCACCGGCGTTCTTTAAACCGAAGGGCATCACCTTGTAGCAGAATATACCTAAAGGAGTCCTGAAGGCGGTGTGCTTCTGGTCTTCGGGATGCATCTTTATCTGATTATACCCCGACGAGCCGTCCATGAAGGAGAAAACCTCGTGCGTGGACGTGTTATATATCATTAGTTCGGTGACTGGCACTGGGAAATCGTCCTTCGGGAAGGCTTTATTGAGATCCCGGAAGTCCATGCATATGCGCACTGTCCCATTTTTCTTCATCACGGGGACGATGTTGGCGATCCATTCAGGATATTGAATCTCCTGGATAAAGCCGGAGTCGATCAGCTTCTTGACCTCGGCGTTGATGCTCATCTCAAGCTCGAGCCGCATTCTCATCGGTACTTGTTTGACTGGCTTGACGTCCGGGGATATTGCCAATTTATACACAGCAATTTTTGGATCCAGTCCCGGCATTTCGGAATAGTTCCACGCGAAGCAATCTTTATGCTGCATAAGCAGGTCTTTTAATGAAGCCACCCTTTCTTCGGATAGCAGCTCGCTGACGAATGTCGGTCGCGAGTCATTTGCCGTTCCCAACTCAATTTTCTTGAGGTTATCCGCCATGGTATGTATTCCATCCTCCAGCTCTTTCGGTGCTGGCGGAAATTCTGAGATTACCTCATCGTTGCTGTTTTCGAAGCACCAGGGAAGGTCATCTATGTTCTCGGGCTTTTCTTTTAATATCGTTATCATATGACAAGTACGAATTCGTTTCCAATCCCAATGAGGAACTGGTTCTCCTTTTGTGGGCTTGGGTTCGTGCTTCTGCGGCGGTGCTACCTTCCACTTGTCAGACAGAGCGAACTTGCCAAGCTGATACCGATCTTCAACCCAATTCTTGAAGGTGAAGCAGTCCTCGAGAGGGTGCCCTATCACTCGGTGATAAGGGCAATAGTCCGGGTGAGAGACTTCGCCTGCTTTTTCGGGGTGTTTAGACTCCGGCAGCGTAAGCATCTGATGTTTTAGAGCGAGGTCGAGTATTTTCTTCGTCTTGTCTCGAGGAAAAGAGTACGCCCGACCCATTTTTCTTATGAGGGATAGATCGGAACCGTTCGATTCCCGCTTGCGTGATCTCTTAGTCCCGCTTCGTTGCTGTTGAGCGTTTTTTTCACGTTTCGACTTGTTTCCGCCTCTGCGTCGAGCCTTCTTTATAACAGGTTGACAAGAAGCGGTATCTTCATTTTTCATAGCCTGTTGGAGGAGGCGTTGCGTTTTGGCCTTCTCGTAGATGGTCATTTCACGGTTATGGTCGTCTCGGACTTTTTAACCAGCTTCCCTTATAAGCTTGTCCATTTGCTCTTCGAACGATGGACTGGACACTTTTGCATCAGGAACTTTTACCGGTTCAGGATTAGCATCTTCCTATTGAGCATCCGCTTCTTCATCGAAGTCATGCACGACGTAGCAACCGTGGAGTAGCTCTCGTTTCTTGGACCGAATGTATCCAAGCCTGATTGTTTCCATACTCCCATTAGGCAGTTTGCGTTGAATCCCGGGAACGTTCCAGACTTTGTCATAGAATTTGGTTTTTCGAACGGTCTGCTTGAAGGATATCCCCTGGCGCTTCAGCAGCCTCTTCAGGCCTTCTGTATAATATCTGGGGAGACGGATAGGCTGAAGCTTGTCGAGCGTAGGATCCGCGCCATGCCAGATTTCTTTCTCCACTCTGGTTTCTTCAGAGTGGTAGAATAGAATTGCTTTTTTGCCTTCTCGCCTGGGAGGGATATAGCACATCTGCAGCTCTTCTACACTGTAGATATCGAGTGCATCAAGTTCTTTACGGTGTTTAAGCGGCACCATGGCGACTTGTAGACTTTGCCCTTCGTCAGCGGACGTTTGTATTGAAGGTCGAGCAGAGAATACAGCATGGACCTCATCTTCCGAGTCGCTACCAAAGATCAACGTAGGAGCGGATGGTCCTGGCTTGTTGTGTCGAGATGGCCCAGAGTAAACTATCTCTTCTTCTTCTTCGGTATCACTCCCGAAAACAGGAATGGTGGCAGCGGCTTTGTTCTCCGGCTTGTGACACCTCTCCATGTCTTCGAAATCCGGTAAGAAGTATTTAGCATCTTCATATTTGCGGACCTCGTTCACGGAGAACGGGTTCAGTTCTCCCGCCACGGTATACTCGAGACCATCCTTAGAATACTTCATACACTGATGTTGTGTAGAAGGGATGATGTTGTACTCGTGTAACCACGGTCGGCCGAGCAAAGCGTTGTAGCATGTCCTGGCGTCTATGACGTGGAACTTAATGTCCGTGACGAGTAGCCCAAAGCGTAGTGTCAGTATCACAGACCCAAGAGTTCTTGATGATTGGGAGTCGAACCCGGAGATAGTGATCTTGTCCCGAGCAAGGTGCTGGACGCTCATGCAGATTTCTTTTAACACCCGCACATTGAGGAGATTAACGGAGGATCCATTGTCGATCAGGATTTTGCCTATCTTTATATCATGGCAGTATCCTGAGACATAAAGGGGACGATTGTGTTCGCACGTCCCAAGGAGAAGGTCTTCATCGCCAAAAGCGACATCGGCTGTGTGCACTTCCTCCAATTCATCCTTCATCTTTTCCTCGGCCAGGAAAGCTTGGAATTGCTCCGGATCCTGTAGTGCCTTGATTAACGAATCTCTCGCCTCCTTTGATAGCAAAAGGGCGTCAAGAATGCTGAGCTGTGAGGGTAGCTTCCTCAGATGCGCTAAGACGTTGTAATCCACCTTATTTCTTTTCGGCAGGTCCTTGGCACTTAGCTCCTCCACAACTTGGTCATCTAAGACGATATCTTCAGAGACCTTTTCTTTCCCTTTATCTTTTCTGTTTGAGGGTCCGAGATTCTTTTCGGGGAGCGTGCGATTACGTAGCCGGATATTTTCGTAGACCTTCGGCTCTTCTTCTTTTCCCGAGGTGGGCTCTTTAAAGAGGGGGCTAAGAGCCAACTCCTCGTCGGAATCGCTTCCGAATGTAAGCACTTGTGATCCGCCGGCGTTAACCATGCGACAATCGCCGGTAGTTCTTTTAAGCCCTTCGGTCGTATTTTTCCGTTCCCGACGAGTTTTGCGCTTCTCCCGCTTAGAATGTTGTCGATGTGCAACATATCCTTGCCACCATCTATCGAAAGCTTTGCATTCTTCAGTGGGGTGCGAAATCTTTTGATGATATAAGCAATAGGAGGGGTGCGTTTCCACTTTACCAGTAATGTTTCCTTCGAAGGATGGTAGCTTCATGCCCATTGACATGGCCTTAGCAAACCTTTTCCTCGTCTTGAATTTGCTTTTGTCCGTAGTGGAGATATTTTGCTCCAGCGGGAGCGTCTCAGCTCTTTCATCAAGTCGCTGGCGCTTGGCCCTTTCAAATATGACCGTCCCGCGTTCCCGATCAGCTTTACTTTTTAAGAGAGATTCATTGAGGAATGCGTCAATTACTTCATCCGATGGCCCCAGAATTTTTGGTTCAGGATCTGCCCCCAGCATTTCAGTACAAGGAGTCTCCTCATCGTCCATGAACGAATGGGAAATCATATGACAGCTCGCCACGTATTCTTCAGATTCATCAGATGAACTTTCTCCCTCATCTTCCTCTTGAAAGACGTGATTGAGGAACTCTTGGAATGTAATGGGAGTCCGTGCCTTCTGGTTGTATTCCTCTAGTGCGTCAATTTGTTTTTGCAAGTCCGTGCGCTTTTTGCCAGGCTTCACGGGCTTCTTTGATTTCTTTTTCTTCTTCTTTGAAGATTTCGATGGCTGGTTGTGAATGCTTGGGCCACCACCATCGGTCTTTGGAGTTGTACGTGGCTTCAACATCCCCTCAATGACCTGCGGTTCCAACGGGTTCTTCCACCTAATCGCTGGGCATGTTTGAAGATCGTTTAGCATCCTTTTTTCTTGGCTGATAATACAACCTCCCAAGGAGCTTCTTCAACGACAGAGCATGTTGCCCCCGGCGTATTCATCCTCTTAGAGGTGTGGGGCTGCGGGGGATTCACCTTCCATTTGTCAGATAACGCGAACTTGCCCTGTTGGTACTGGTCTTCAAGCCAATTTTTGAAGACGTAGCAATCTTCGATCGGATGACCCAATACTCGATGATAAGGACAGTAGTTGGGCTCATTGACATCATTTGGTTGCGACGGACGTTTTGGATCCGGCAGATTTATGAGTCGGTTGCGCAACGCCAGCTCGAATAACCTTCTCGTTTTATCTCGGAGAAATGAGTAAGGACGTCCTAGCCTCTCCTCAAGGGCTACGTACGGGCGCATATTATTTTGACGAACAACCGGCTTCGAGTTGCTCGGTTGTTGTTGAGCATTAGTGACAACGATCGCTTTTCCCTTCCCCTTGTCATTTTGGGAGTCCGGCTTTGGAAGAGGGGGTCTATGGCCCATCTGATCCATTTGCGCTAGCTTGTCAATCAAGGCCTGGAAGGTAGTCGGCTTGAAAAACATCATAAATTGCGAGATGGTTGCTTGCGGATCAAGGGTTCCCACAAACATACCTACCGCGGGAGCTTCTTCAATGCGCTGCTCGCACTTCGACCATAAGTTCCGCCACCGTATAGCATATTGAACCCATGTCTCGCCTGGGTTTACCCTGGCGTTAATCAGTGCCGTCATCGGGGTGCGTTCACTGGCGCTTGCAAAATGCTGGGTAAACAGCAGCTCCATCTCCGCGAAGGTCTTGATAGAGTCGTTCGGGAGCTCAGAGTACCACTCGAACGCTGTATCTGATAAGCTGCCAATGAACTGACGAAGCAACAGCTTGCCATCACCGCCGGTGTTGTCGCAGAGTGCCCTGAACTGGGCAACATGCTGGTGGGGATTGCCTGTCCCCTTATAGACATGGAATTTGGGAATTGTGTACCCCGGCGGGTACTTGATTTGATCGTACCAACTTGGATATGGCCGCCCCGTTTTTACGACCTGGCCGGCTGCTTCAGTCGCATGATGAACCCGTATTTGTTGGGCTATGTACTCGTCCAAGTCAGCTTTGGAGATTGTCTCCTCATTAGCGGTTGACAGAGCTGGCGGAGGATTCGACGTTTCTCCCCTATCGTCTTCAAGGACGATCGGGGGATCTTTGGCCGGAGGGTCTGGTTGGATCATCATCCCCACCATGTCTTGGAACAGGAGGCCCATACGCTTTATGTTGGCTGCTTGTTCAGCAGCCTCTTTATCCTTCTTCTCCAATATTCGACGAAGGAATTCGGCGTCAGTTTCTTGCTCCTGGCGTTCATTCGAAGACGTTTCAGGGTTTTCTTTAGGCCCAGTAAGTGCAGCCATTGCGTTCATCATCTCTTGGAGCTTCTGCTGCTGCTCCTGCGCCTTGGTCACCGATCGCGTGAGCGATCTATGACCTGTTGATATGCGGCTGTCCTCTTTACCAGACACCATATAGACGGTATAAACGACGATGCCCCCGGACTTAGGGCGTTTGGATCCACCACCTTCGATATTCGCCGTAGGTGTAGGGGCTTTCTCTGGCCTTCTCCTCTTATGGGCCGTAGAAGTTGAGGGGGCTGCTGCTTTGGGCACCCAAGTGGTCGTCGCCTTTCGTTGTTTGACCGGGGGATTTTCTTCCTGTCGGCCTTTAGACTTCTTGTGTTGGCGAGAGAAATTAGGATCAATCACAGATTCTCGGACTCGTCGCCATGTCTTGTAAATCCTGGAGGACAGCGATTGAGGAGGCTGCTCCGGCTTTCCTGCTTCCACAGCGGTCTCTACCGGTGGAGGAGATTTCTTGAGGACCGCAGTTGGTGAGTTTCTGCGTACCCTATTCAGCAGCTCAAAGCTGTTCCCAGTCGGAACAGCAGCGTTACCTTCCACCGTTGGAGCTGGCGGAGTCATCCCAGAAGGGGAGTTGCCCCCGGTCTTCCTTACCCGGCGCCAGTGGCGTCGTCGGGCGCGACGAGTTGTCGGTATTGACTCAGAGACAGAAACAGCCTCCTCTTGCCCCCGGTTCAGGTGTGGGGCTGTTGCCGGCGTCAACCTATTGAAGACGGATGTCTTTTGAGCAGCAGGAACAGGAGTGGGAGTTGAGATGGTCAGTCTTTTAAAGACCGATCTCTTAGTAGGAGAAGCCGCCTTGACGACTTCAGGAGCAGGTTTGGCTATCCTTTTTGGAATGGCCTTTTCTGGGACTGCAAGCTTTATTGTGGGCCCGTAGGAGTCTTGGCCCAGTCTGGAGAAGACCGAGGCACTGGTGTTGGGCGACCCGTTGAGAGGGGCCGCAGTAATTGTAAGTCGATCGAAGACCGACTTCTTAGGAGCTTCTTGTACGGGCACGGGGGTGCTGAAGCTTGTTGGCGGAAGCATAGTTCCGAAAAACAACCCCGTGGTGGCTTGAGTAATCTGCTCCACAGGCATGGTGAACAAAGAGGCCGCTTGGGGCCCATAGGTTATACCCCCAGTTGAGGCAGGACGCGAGTTGCAGCTGCAGTTGGAGCACTTCGAACAGGTAGAGGCCATCGATGCTTGATTTCTGCGCCAGGCAAAAGACCAAATCTTAGTAACTTAAAATCCAAAGACAACCATTAACAAATCGCGATTCGTTCGCGAATACGACACACGAAGTGTGGAGTGGAAAGAGGAAAATGTCCCACTAGGCGTGCCAGAATCTGTTCCCCTCCGAAAGACGGCGCGACGTGAAGACGTCTTGCCTGAGATTCAGGGAAGATGCTATTTGGTTTTATCCGTCCACCTCTCCGAAGATGCCAGGTTGATTTATGGCACCGTGTATCAGAGGTTTAGATGGATACGGCCGATGTAGCACACTTCGTCAGATTCCCCCTCGTTTGAGGGGTTTTTGATTGTGGGGACGCTCTTCCCTGCAGGCGCAAGCCCCTGCAGTTAATTACGCTACCGCATCGCGGTAGCCACTTTCTCCTTCTCCAGAATTTCACTTCGTGTCGTGTGTGTTTGTTTTGTTTGTGGATGCCCGTGGATTGTAAACGGAGACTGAGTGATGCCGTCGCCCGTAGGACGCGATTAGTCCAAATCCGTATTTACTTAGATTTGGGTTTGGTGTTTTGGTTTAAGGATACATTAGCCATATTTGGGGCTAAGATCGACTTAAACGTTTGTTAAGGATACGTTAGTCTGATTTGAGACCAAGATCAACTTAACGGGATCGCCTAGATCCACTTCCAGTTTAGGGACGTCGTGGTCCATAGGTAGTTTAAGGACGTTTCGGTCCGTATTCCAGTTTAGGGACATGGTGGTCCATGTTCCAGTTTAGGGATATAGAGGTCCATATTCAGTTTAAGGACTCTTAAGTCCTTGAGTTTAAGGACTCCACAGTCCGTGTTTTAGTTTAAGGACGCATAAGTCCGCGGGTTTAAGGATCCTACAGTCCGTGTTTTAGTTTAAGGACGCTTAAGCCATTGAGTTTAAGGACCCCACAATCCGTGTTTTAGTTTAAAGACCCTTAAGTCCATGAGTTTAAGGACCCTACAGTCCGTGTTGATGTGTGGTTGTCGGGGCCCGTCACCTCTCTGACGTCGTTGATGGATTACAACGATAGGAGTCAAAGGAGTTCGGGGATGTATCCTTGAACCGGATGTAAATTGATTTAAGAGAGCAGCTGTGCTCAGTCAATTTAATTTGAGGACTTACGGTCATGATTGGGCTAAGTCCAGTTGAAAAATATTCAACGTTTTTATTTGTTTTTGGCCTATCAGGCCTGTGATAGGGCTTTGCCCATGTTTAAGTAATACATTGCATTACTTTTGGTCTCTGTTGGACCTTTGTTTGGGCTCTGCCCCTTTTAAAATAATGCATTGCATTATTTATTATTTTGATTGGGCTCTGCCCATTTATAAATGATGCAGAGCATCAATGTTGTTTGAGCTCTGCCCTTTTTATTGCATTGCAATTTAATTTGGCCTATTAGGCCTTTCTGATTTGGGCCTGGCCCTTTAGTAAAAGAAATGCATTGCATTTGTCAGGCGCTGAACGCAAGTGCTTGTGGTGATGACACGTGTCACGCAAGCGCAGTGCGTTGCGCTTGCGCTGCTGACACGTGGCGCACTCTAGTGAGTTGCGCCAATTTCAGAGAGCAAGGCTCTATTTAAAAGCGCATAGCGCAAGTGATTCAGATGTTGACGCGTGGCGTTCTCTGGTGGTTTGCGCCAACCCAGGAGCGCAACAGTACAGTTTCTGCAAGTGCAAGGCACTATCTCAAATAATCTTGAGAATCTTCAAGATTCCAGAACCAATGGTTCATAAAAAAAAGTGCAAAGCACTGTTTGATTTCTTGATCCAATTTAGATCAAAGAAAAACAAGTTTTTTCTTCTTTTTCTTGTTTTCAGAGAACCAATGGTTCATAAGTTCAAAGCACTATTATTATTTGAAGATCATTGATCTTGTTCTTAGATCAATGATTTATTAGAAGAAATTCTTCTTTCTTAAAGGTTTTTACCTTTTTCTTCTTGAAATTTCTTCAGAGTTCTCTCTGTTTGAAATTCTTGATCTTCTCACAGTGTTGATATATTTTTTATTTGGGGTCTAGGGGCCTTTATATAGTGCCCATAAATTTGTTAGAGAGATCTTTCTCTGAGTGATTTGGGGAATTTTCCCCACCGTTGGATCTTCAATCCAAGGGCTTCTGTTTTACAGAAGGGAATCTTCTTGTTTTAACAAGAACAGAAAAATCTTGCTAGAATTTAATTCTGTTTGGCGCAAACGCCCCAGCGCGTGACACGTATCAAGCAGCGCAGAGCGCAGCGCAACTGCGCTGACACGTGTCGCGCAGCGCACGACGCAGCGCATCTGCGCTGACACGTGCCGCGCAGCGCAACGCTTGCGCAACTGAAGCGTTGCTTCCTTTAATTTTGTTTTAAATAGAGATTTGCTCTGATTGGGCGCGCTGCCTTGGGCGCTGCGCTAATGTATCAGCTTTTGACACGTGGCGCGTTGCGCGCAGCGCAAAGAATATGAAGCGTTGCTTCGAATTTTGAATTTTGAAATTCAAACAGAGCTTTGCTCTGATTGGGGGAAACAGGGTCCTTATTGTAAATTGATATAATTTGAGGGGGTTTTATGTAAAAATAGTTTTGTATATTTTCAAAATAGTTCTCAAGTATTTAGTTATCGTCTTTAGGGTTTTCATAGATGTAATTTTTATATGTGAAGTATTTTCTAGTTTATATAAACCCAGTAATATTTGTATATGGTATTTTAATGTAATATTGAAATTGTATTGAACTTAGATGGTAGTTTCATGAAATTTTGGATTCTTTTCTTGGATTTTGGAAACATGGAATATTTTATATCTTTAAAATAGATATTTTGATAATATTTATATATATAATTATTTATAAAAAAATATAATTTTATTTATTCTAGAAATCTCATTTTTCTTAAAATTGTAATAAAAATTCCATCGGAATTCGAATGCTCGGTGAGGAGGTCTGAATCCCACCTTACTAGACCCGAGGACGTACTATAATCTACATCATCCCGATCGGGTTCCCCAAAAATGGGTTGTAAGGACGTCATTGTATGGAATTAATTAATACACTTTTAAAGAAAACGTTTTTTGATAGTTTATGGTATTTAAATGAAATGACGTATTTTGTCCTGAAAGAATGTTTTACAAACCATCGTGATATGTCAAGAATGAGTGTTGTGAGAAGGTAGATCATTAGCTCGTGAGTTTTCTAAAGGTAATATAAGGGAATATGTTGAATTATGTAGAAAATAAAGTATGTGGTATTTAACCGTAAAAATGCGATAAAAGTTGCATAATAGATTATTTTGAGATGAAACTCATTCTAATGTGTTTGTTTATGATTTCTAAACAATATATTAAAAATTGGTAGGTTTGTTATTAAGAAAAAGTTGGATTTTTAAAGAAAAACGAATCAGAAGTCGGAATAACTCCGCTTCCGACGAGTTTTGAAAATGAAAAGTTTTAGAACAGCAAAGGAGAATGGAATAGGGGACTTACTGGTTAGAAAGAAAGGGGAAAGGTAGTAGGAGATTTTAGGATCGCCGGGGGTAGTTTCGTCGCCGGAACTTCGACCTTTGCTAACTCCACTTGTACAATTTTTTGGACTTGAAATTTTTTGAGATTTTTGGCACTAGATTTCAGAATGAGGAGGGCCAAAGTGTAGGTTTGTATTTATAGGGTACGATTACGGTTTAGGGTAATAAAATTGAGAATTAAAATGCATTAAAATTTGGTTTAATGCATTATTTTAATTCTCTGTTTATTTTCAGTAAAAACAAACAGTACTGGGGTTAATGGGGGAGGCCAAACGACTAGGGTACAAATTTTGAGGGCATTCCCTACGGATTTACCCGGCTGTGCCGGTCTTTTCAAGCCCCTTGTCGGTCCAAACCGGTGATGGGTTGTGGGATTTTGGCCATGTGTCAGGGTCTCTTGGTATACCTAAGTGCACATGTTTGATTACTTTGTGACTTTTCATTTTATGTGCAGTGCACGTGTAAACTTTTGGGCTTCTAAAATTTTAAAAGAAAAATCAACAAAAATTAATGTGGCTGGGAGGATTCGATCACAGGGGCTACGTCACAGCAGTGCAAAGCTTTACCAATGAGTTACAAGCTGTTTCTTGCTATTTAAAAGCAATTTAAATACTTATAGTGTACACAGGTTGCCGATACTCCATCTGTACATTAATTTTTAAACCAATTTTTTCTATACATTAAAACAGAGTCGTTACATTCTACCCTCCTTACAAAAATTTCGTCCTCGAAATTTACAATTTTTTAAGGACTAATTTACAAACTAGTAAAGGTATCTTGCACGCATTTCATCCTCTCTTTCCTATGTTGATTCTCTTGGTGTGTCTTTTCTCCACATCACCCGGGCTAAGTTGACTTTCTTGTTCCGAACTGATTTTACCTTTATGTCCATAATTTCAACGGGTTGTTGCTCACAAGATAAGTCTGGTTTTACCGTGAGCTCGGAGTGATCAAGAATGTGGCTGGGGTCATTCACATACCTTCAAAGCTGGGATATGTGGAATACATTGTGCACTCCTTCCAATGATGCTGGAAGTGCCAATCGATAAGCTACTTCTCTGACTCGTTCGAGTATGTCGAACGGTCCAATATACCTCGGACTTAGCTTACCCCGTCTTCCAAAGCGAATCACTCCACGGTTTGGGGAAATATTCAGAAAGACACGATCTCCCGGTTGGAACTCCAAGTGTCAGCGCTTTGCATCAGCCCAATGCTTCTGTCGGTCTTGGGCTATGCGCATTCTTTCCCTGATAGTGCGAACTACATCGACAGTTGCCACTATCATCTCAGGTCCAAGGAGTTCTTTATCTCCGATGTCATCCCAATTTAATGGTGATCGACACTTCCGTCTATATAGAGCTGCAAAAGGTGTCATTCCAATGCTTGCTTGGTAGTGTTGTTGTATGAAAACTCCACAAGATGTAGGTGATCTTCCCATGATCCTCTGAAGTCTAGCATACAATCTCTTAGCATATCCTCTAAGATCTAAATCGTTCGCTCATACTGACCATCTGTTTATGGATGATACGCTGTGCTAAAGTTCAGACTTGTGCCCAAGCTAGCTTGCAGACTCTGCCAAAATTGCGATCAGAATCTTGTGTCAAGATCGGAGGCAATGAAAACCGGTTCTCCATGTAATCTCACAATTTCCTGTATGAGTTCATGGGTATTAGAGATAGTACAATATTGAAGAGCTTAAATCTTACTTAGATTCTTACCTCCATATACTTCGTTGCTAATGTCTCAGTAGATTGGCCAACTCGAAATAGGATGAAGTGAGCCGACTTTGTGAGTCGATCCACAATGACTCATACAACATCGTTACCTTTCGTGTTGCGAGGAAGTGCAGTCACAAAATCCATAGTGATGTGTTACCACTTCCATTCTGGGATAGGTAACGGTTGAAGTAAACTAGCTGTCCTGTGATGTTCAGCCTTTACTTGCTGACACACCAAGCATTTAGCGACGCTTCTGGCTACTTCACGCTTCATTCCATGCCACTAGTAATGTTGATGCAGATCTTTATACATCTTGGTACCTCCAGGGTGTACTGAATAGGGAGAGCTGTGAGCTTCTTTCATCAACTCTTCCCGCATAGAACCTTTTGGTACACACAACCTACTACTGTATCTCAAAGATCCGTCGTCGTGTATGATGGATCTGTTCTAAGTCCATTTTCTACTTGTTCTCTGATCTTTTACAACTTGGCATCGCTTTCTTGAGCCGTTTTGATCTAATTGACAATAATAGACTGAACTTGTAAGTTCATCAAACTTGAAGCGTTACTTGGCATGACTACTTCAATCTCCATTTGATGCAAATCTTGTTGGAGCTTCCGCTGTGTGGTGAGATACAGTGCTAATGGTTGGAGACTAAGGGCATCGGGTACTACATTCACCTTCTGTAACACCCGAGCCCAATAATACTATTTATATTACTAGTTGAGGGTTATATATTGCTCATTCCAATTTTCCTGATTTTCTGGTGGTTATTGCTAAATTTTACCCGGTTAAGTCATTTTGGCACATAACAAATTTTAATTCCGAAAATGAAATTTAAGATGTCCATGTTGGCCTACTCGTCTCCACTAGTCGCGTGGTAGCGTCCGCGTGTCGAGATTCCGTTGCGTTTGGCTAAACGGGCCAGTTTGGGCGACTACGCGTGCGTGCAAGTGTCCGACTTGGGGGCATGCATTTTAATCATTAAACACCTCTTTTCAAAATTTGGAACCCGCTTAAAATCCTAAAATTTGAATTTGGAACATTTGGGCGCAACCCGGGCGCGATTTGGAAATGTTTCATTTCGCGCCAAAAAGGGCCCGTTTAAATTTAATATCTTAAACTATATTTTTCACTTAATATTCATTATATTAGATTCTACACGTTAAAATCCTTCTGAACAATCTTTTCAAATATCATTATTAAACTTCCAGCCAATCACATGGCTTTTTCCCCCTCGTGGGCCCCCTTCCAATCTCTCTCTCTCCCCCCGCTTCTCTCTACATCTCTCCTCATTCTCTCTCTCTCTCTATCTCATCAAATCTCCCCCTTTCTCTCTCCAATCTCTCTCTCTTTCTTCCTCTGTATATATAAAGAACCATGCAGACGCCTTCCTCCATCATCCGTCGCGACCACGAGAAATCACCCAAGCAAACCCTAACCCTAGCCTCGCAACCTCACCGCCGACCTCCTCAAGACCTCGCCGTCACCGTCACCGCCTCGTCAACCTCACCGCACCCACCTACCTCGTTCTCCCGCTCTTCCCCGCACCTGCACGCAACCCCGACCTCGCCTCCAACCTTGCAGACCTCGCCGTCGACGCCACCCCTCGTCGCCGACGACCCCCACGACTCCCTCTCACCCTCCTCGTCGCGACCTCGGCATCACCTCCCTCCTCTCCTCGCTGGACCACCAGCAAACCCGAGCCGACCCTGCACCGTCTCCTGTTCGCCGGAGAACGCGCCGGCGACCTCGCCGTCGTCACCAGGGTCACCTCCTTCTTCCCCTCGACCACCAGAGCCGACCACCCTTCCCTCCAGCTCGCCGCAGCACCTTCTCCCGCACACCCCGAGGCTTTCAGCCCTTGCCGCCGCCTCCGTTGCCTTGCCGGCGTTCCAACGCCGTCGAGCTCGCCGGGGTCACCTGATATATCTCGCTGTAAGTTCCCTCTTCCTTCCTTTGTACAGTATAAACCCCCCCGCTGATCGCATTGAATCTTTTGTTTGTTTCTAACTTGTTGTCGCGTTTTGCCGGATTCCGACCGTACCGTCTTGGCGAACCCGACGCTCCAGCGAAGCCCCTGGTCCGTGTGATCCCGTTATTCTCTGTTGGGACTCGATCCGTGGCCCGTGTTTCCGTATCGTGGTTTCCACTGACATCGCATCCGTGTTTCGGTTTGCGGGACCGCCGAGGCAAGTATCCGAATACTTGCTTTAACATGCTACAACTTAATCATTATATTATAACAACACAGCTATTATAACATCGATACCTTTTATAACTTAGAATTGCTAGTCACAGTTATCCGTAACTTTAAATCAATGGAATCATTGCTCGTATTAGCCGGTCTGCTATTAATTCATACTTAAGTAATCAAACCAAGTATATCATCCCCACTTCATTTGTCAAAATCACTCATGAGACAATTATTATGCTTAGTTCAAATTCATGTAACTCCATTACGTATATTATCGATATTGTTTCGCCTTGTGGCTTTTGCACCTCAAAGGTGCGTGAACCGGATTAATAAGAGAATACGAAACATCACTGTGTTTACCTAGATTAATATTGTTATTTACTATTTCCTGCTACTGTTCATTGTTGATTGCATACCTGTTGCGAGCACATACCTGATTGCATTACATATTGACCGATCTTGATACACCTGACACATGTACTGATACACCGGACACGACACCATGTACATATCGACTCTACCTGTTGAAGGTAACCTGACCTGTTACCTGATCTCATGCCTAATGCCGATAACCCTGATCTTTACTGCTGTCGATCCAGACAGACCTACCTTTACTTGACTTGTGTTGGCATTAGCCCTTGACTACTGAATACCTGACCTGACATACATAGCTTGGGGGTATGGGGAAATCAAAGATGAACCTGACTTGTAACTCGACAGTTCACTACCGTTCGAGCGTACACATTCCTTTCTGTGCCTTACGGCATGTCTCGGCTGCCGCCGAGAATATTGTGGCCGTGATCCCGGGTATGTACGGGGTAATACCGAGTGTACACCTTCCTTTCTGTGCCTTACGGCATGTCTCGGTTTCAGCCGAGAATATTGTGGCCGTGGTCCCGGGTATGTACGGGATACTATTGAGTTACATCGACGATTCATCAATTTGATTTCAAAGACTATAGAGTAGAAACCTGATAGGACAATTTAGTTACCACTGCACATTACCCTGCACTGTTATTTCTTAGTACTGCTTTATTCATGTTCATGATTGCATTGTTTATTACCATGGTTATGCTATATACTTGATATCGTGACGCGCTGACGTCTGGGTTTTGCATGGCCCAGATTCCGTACCTTTGTCGTCGACCGAGCAGGAGTACTTCAGCCAGCAGGCTGAACTGTGAGTTCTTTAGAGTTTAGTTCATTCATGTTATTTCATTTCCAGATGTGAGCCCGCATTATGGGACATACTGTTTATTCATTGTATTGGATCATTAGCTTCCGCACTTATTGTTTATTGATTCTTGTTATTATGGATTTGGACATGTATTAGATTAGCTTATTATCTTGTTCTTGATATCTTTACAACCGTAATGTGACTGTGGATGGATATTTCCTACCCACAGGTAGCATGGTTGGCTATGTCACGTGCCCAAATCTTGCGTACTCTGGGAAGCGGGGCGTGACATGGTTTTATGGTATCAGAGCCATAGGTTAATTGGGTTGATTCTTTGTAGTTGGGTATCGCACCCGATACACGAATCAGAATACCCATGATTAGGAAACATGTCCTGCCCCTTTGACCGTTTTACCATCCTTGAATCCTTCTTCCGGATCATGTCGGCATGCAAACTTACTTTGCATTGTCAAACTTGAAAACCTAACTTCTTGTTATCTCTAGGACTTAGGCGACTTGGGTGGAGTTAAGTAATTGCGGCTATGATACCGCGGCATAGCTACAATGCAGCACTCTATTTAAGTACCTTGGAGTTCTAGCCTTGATTTATATATTGAATCTATCATCATGCTAATGTTGTTTGTTTTGATTTCAGGACCATGGCAGATAAGAATTTCAAGACGTATCAGAGGCGTGTGGATGAAGCCGCCATGTTGGGAGTGATACGCGGGATGTTGGAAAATCAGAAGAGGCAAACTGAGCTGATCCAGCAGCAAGCGGATTCATTTCAGGAGGGTTTGCAGGCTATGCAGCAGTCTATAAACACCGCTGTAGCGAAGCCAGTCGACCGAGTAGGGACCGTGGCAGATTTCAGACGGTTGGGTCCTACTACTTTCACTGGCTTGGAAGAGCCGTTGCCAGCCGAGCAGTGGCTTGTGGACACGGAGAATTTACTGATTGCGGCACAGATCCCAGAAGATAAAAGAGTTGATGTGGTGCGCATTCAGCTGGTGGATTACGCCCGAGAGTGGTGGCTCGTGGAGGAGACCCGCTTGTCCAAGCCAATCAGTTGGGCGGATTTCTCCAAAAGTTTTTTTGAAAAGTTCTTCCCGCGGAATGCACGGGAGGAAATGGAGGAGAGATTTATTGGGCTGAAACAAAATGGAGCAGCGGTGGATGTACACGCAGCGGAATGGACGAGACTCAGCCGTTTCGCTGGACCCTTAGTCGCCAAGGAGGCAGACAGGGCGCGAAGGTTCTTGCGCAGTTTGGATGTGGACATCCAGAGGCAGATTGTCTCCCTGGGTTTGACCACTTTCTCACAGGTTCTTACGGCAGCCAGAGAGCAGCAGAGTTTATCAGGATCGAAAGGGAACCTTCACCAGACAGCAGTTGCGGCCATGAAGCCTACATTTGTACCTAACCGAGATCATGGGCGCAAGGGTATTCCAGTGGACCGTCGAGGTGTAGCGCCAATGAAGAAGCCTGTGGTCGTGGATCGAAGAAAGAGCATAAGTTGTAACTACTGCAATTTACCGGGCCACATGCAAAAGGATTGTCGAAGGAGACTGGGACTTTGTCTGGTTTGTGGAGCAGCCGATCACGCAGTGAGTGCTTGTCCGTCGAAGCTTCGCACGAGAGAGAGATTACAGAAGCCTCCGCAGAGACCGTTCCAAGGGCAGAAGCAGCTGACACAAGGACCCAACCAGGGTCGAGCTTTCACTTTGACAGCTGAGGAAGCCAAGGCATCAGGAGAAGCGGTTTCAGGTAATTTACTCGTTCATGGTTTTCCCGCTTTGGCATTACTTAATTTCGGAGCATCCCATTGTTTATGTCATCCAAATTTATAACTACACACTCGATCACCTGCACGACCCTGTCTAGTTTCTGGAACATACACACTGGGAATGGGAAAATCATAACTAGTAAGGAAGGTAGAGATTGTACAGTTGTGTTTGCGGACGGGAGCTTTTGCAGATTTCTTGGTGATAGATACGGGCAGTTATGAGGTTGTCTTGGGGATGGATTTTCTTGGCACTTTCCACGCCCACATTGACTGTAGGGCAAGGAAGGTAATTTCCAGATTCCCGGACATCCTAAGTTTACTTTCATTGGAGAAAGCAGTTCTGTCGGGTCAGTCGAGTTTAGGGCTAGGCCGACGAACAGCGTTCTTGCGGCTATGGTAGTGGAGAGTGATGAAGAGCCGGCAGTTGTCCGCGACCTTATGGATGTGTTTGAAGACATTCGGGCTTACCACCGAAGCGAGATGTGGAGTTTGCGTGTGACCTTACCCCTGGTGCAACGCCAGTATCAAAATCTTATTATCCGATGGCACCGGTGGAATTGGAAGAAGTTAAGAAACGAGTGAGCGAATTACTCGAGAAGGGATGGATTCGAAGCAGCAACTCATCCTGGGGAGCTCCAGTTCTCTTAGTAAAGAAGAAGGATGGCACAGGACGGATGTGCATTGGCCTTCGAGACGTTGAAGCAGAAGTTGATAACCGCCCCGATCCTGACCGTACCGGATAATTCAGGAGGACTGGTGATTTAGCGACGCATCTGGAAAGGGTTGGGATGTGTATTAGTGCAGAACGGGAAAGTCGTCGCTTACGCATCGAGACAGCTGAAGACTCATGAGAAGAACTATCCGACTCATGACTTAGAGCTTGCAGCCGTGATCTTCGCCCTGAAGATGTGGAGACACTATCTTCTGGGCGAGAGAGTTGAAGTCTTTACGGATCACAAGAGTTTGAATTATGTGTTCACCCAGAAGGAGTTGAACATGAGACGACGCAGATGGTTGGAGCCGGACTGCGAACCGATTTACTGATCCATGAAGACGGTTCGTTGAGATATGGTAGCCGTGTGTGTGTGCCAAAAGAAGATATGCGTGAAGAGCTTAGGAAGGAGGCACACAGTTCAGCTTACTCTGTACATCCAGGAGGGACAAAGATGTACCGAGATATTCGACAGCAATTCTGGTGGGAAGGTATGAAACGGGAAATTGCTCGCTTCGTGGCTAGGTGCTTGGTGTGACGGCAAGTCAAGGCTGAACACTAAAGGGTTGCTGGTTGTTGCAACCACTTCCGATTCCTCAGTGGAAGTGGGAACATATAACCATGGATTTCGTGACGGATTTACCGCGGAGTCCAAAAGGGCAACAATGCAGTATGGGTGATTGTCGATCGGTTGACCAAGACAGCTCACTTTATTCCTTTTCGGGTTGGTCAGTCGACAGAGACTTTGGCAGAGCGGTACATGCAGGAAATTGTGAGATTGCATGGAGTACCGGTAAGCATCGTGTCCGACCGGGACACTCGGGTCTTGTCGCGCTTTTGGAGGAGTTTAAAAAAAAAAAAAAGGTTTGGGGACTCGATTGAAGTTCAGCACAGCCTATCATCCTCAAACTGATGGACAATCGGAGAGAACGATCCAGACCCTTGAAGATATGTTGAGGGCGTGCATGTTAGACTTCAAAGGTTCTTGGGAAGATCATCTACACCTGGTGGAGTTTCCGTACAACAACAGCTTCCAAGCAACTACTCAGATGGCCCCGTTTGAAGCGCTGTATGGTCGTAAGTGTCGTTCACCTGTTGGTTGGGATGATGTCGGTGAACGAAGGATATTAGGACCAGATTTGGTGGTACAGACAGTCGAGAAGGTGAATACAATCAGGAAGCATACGAAGGCAGCTCAAGACAGACAGAAGAGTTGGGCCGACACGTCAAGAAGACCTCTAGAGTTCGCCGTAGGTGATTTGGTATTCCTGAAGATATCACCGACTAGAGGGGTGATTCGCTTTGGAAGTCGGGAAAGCTTAACCCCGATTCGTTGGACCCTTCGGGATATTGGAGCGTGTTGGAGAGGTATCGTACCGGTTGGCGTTACCACCGCCACTAGCAGGAGTTCACGATGTGTTTCATGTGTCTCAACTACGGAGGTATGTTCGTGATGAGACTCATGTCTTGGACCATTCGGAGTTGACCGTTCGGGAAGACCTGATTTTGAGGAGCGACAGTCGAAATCAAGGATCGAAGAGAAAAGGTTCTCAAGAACAAGGTTATCCCTATTGTGCTAGTTTCTTGGGGTAATTGATCGCATGGGGAATCCACTTGGGAGCGAGAAGACGAGATCCGGCAGAAATTACCTCATCCTTTCCAGTAGTTAGTTATCTTGTATTCTTGGAATTTCGAGGACGAAATTCTTTTGTAGTTGGGTATGATGTAACACCCGAGCCCAATAATACTATTTATATTACTAGTTGAGGGTTATATATTGCTCATTCCAATTTTCCTGATTTTCTGGTGGTTATTGCTAAATTTTACCCGGTTAAGTCATTTTGGCACATAACAAATTTTAACTCCGAAAATGAAATTTAAGATGTCCATGTTGGCCTACTCGTCTCCACTAGTCGCGTGGTAGCGTCCGCGTGTCGAGATTCCGTTCCGTTTGGCTAAACGGGCCAGTTTGGGCGACTACGCGCGCGTGCAAGTGTCCGACTTGGGGGCATGCATTTTAATCATTAAACACCTCTTTTCAAAATTTGGAACCCGCTTAAAATCCTAAAATTTGAATTTGGAACATTTGGGCGCAACCCGGGCGCGATTTGGAAATGTTTCATTTCGCGCCAAAAAGGGCCCGTTTAAATTTAATATCTTAAACTATATTTTTCACTTAATATTCATTATATTAGATTCTACACGTTAAAATCCTTCTGAACAATCTTTTCAAATATCATTATTAAACTTCCAGCCAATCACATGGCTTTTTCCCCCTCGTGGGCCCCCTTCCAATCTCTCTCTCTCCCCCCGCTTCTCTCTACATCTCTCCTCATTCTCTCTCTCTCTCTATCTCATCAAATCTCCCCCTTTCTCTCTCCAATCTCTCTCTCTTTCTTCCTCTGTATATATAAAGAACCATGCAGACGCCTTCCTCCATCATCCGTCGCGACCACGAGAAATCACCCAAGCAAACCCTAACCCTAGCCTCGCAACCTCACCGCCGACCTCCTCAAGACCTCGCCGTCACCGTCACCGCCTCGTCAACCTCACCGCACCCACCTACCTCGTTCTCCCGCTCTTCCCCGCACCTGCACGCAACCCCGACCTCGCCTCCAACCTTGCAGACCTCGCCGTCGACGCCACCCCTCGTCGCCGACGACCCCCACGACTCCCTCTCACCCTCCTCGTCGCGACCTCGGCATCACCTCCCTCCTCTCCTCGCTGGACCACCAGCAAACCCGAGCCGACCCTGCACCGTCTCCTGTTCGCCGGAGAACGCGCCGGCGACCTCGCCGTCGTCACCAGGGTCACCTCCTTCTTCCCCTCGACCACCAGAGCCGACCACCCTTCCCTCCAGCTCACCGCAGCACCTTCTCCCGCACACCCCGAGGCTTTCAGCCCTTGCCGCCGCCTCCGTTGCCTTGCCGGCGTTCCAACGCCGTCGAGCTCGCCGGGGTCACCTGATATATCTCGCTGTAAGTTCCCTCTTCCTTCCTTTGTACAGTATAAACCCCCCCGCTGATCGCATTGAATCTTTTGTTTGTTTCTAACTTGTTGTCGCGTTTTGCCGGATTCCGACCGTACCGTCTTGGCGAACCCGACGCTCCAGCGAAGCCCCTGGTCCGTGTGATCCCGTTATTCTCTGTTGGGACTCGATCCGTGGCCCGTGTTTCCGTATCGTGGTTTCCACCGACATCGCATCCGTGTTTCGGTTTGCGGGACCGCCGAGGCAAGTATCCGAATACTTGCTTTAACATGCTACAACTTAATCATTATATTATAACAACACAGCTATTATAACATCGATACCTTTTATAACTTAGAATTGCTAGTCACAATTATCCGTAACTTTAAATCAATGGAATCATTGCTCGTATTAGCCGGTCTGCTATTAATTCATACTTAAGTAATCAAACCAAGTATATCATCCCCACTTCATTTGTCAAAATCACTCATGAGACAATTATTATGCTTAGTTCAAATTCATGTAACTCCATTACGTATATTATCGATATTGTTTCGCCTTGTGGCTTTTGCACCTCAAAGGTGCGTGAACCGGATTAATAAGAGAATACGAAACATCACTGTGTTTACCTAGATTAATATTGTTATTTACTATTTCCTGCTACTGTTCATTGTTGATTGCATACCTGTTGCGAGCACATACCTGATTGCATTACATATTGACCGATCTTGATACACCTGACACATGTACTGATACACCGGACACGACACCATGTACATATCGACTCTACCTGTTGAAGGTAACCTGACCTGTTACCTGATCTCATGCCTAATGCCGATAACCCTGATCTTTACTGCTGTCGATCCAGACAGACCTACCTTTACTTGACTTGTGTTGGCATTAGCCCTTGACTACTGAATACCTGACCTGACATACATAGCTTGGGGGTATGGGGAAATCAAAGATGAACCTGACTTGTAACTCGACAGTTCACTACCGTTCGAGCGTACACATTCCTTTCTGTGCCTTACGGCATGTCTCGGCTGCCGCCGAGAATATTGTGGCCGTGATCCCGGGTATGTACGGGGTAATACCGAGTGTACACCTTCCTTTCTGTGCCTTACGGCATGTCTCGGTTTCAGCCGAGAATATTGTGGCCGTGGTCCCGGGTATGTACGGGATACTGATACTTTCCTTTCTGTGCCTTACGGCATGTCTCGGTTTCAGCCGAGAATATTGTGGCCGTGATCCCGGGTATGTACGGGATACTATTGAGTTACATCGACGATTCATCAATTTGATTTCAAAGACTATAGAGTAGAAACCTGATAGGACAATTTAGTTACCACTGCACATTACCCTGCACTGTTATTTCTTAGTACTGCTTTATTCATGTTCATGATTGCATTGTTTATTACCATGGTTATGCTATATACTTGATATCGTGACGCGCTGACGTCTGGGTTTTGCATGGCCCAGATTCCGTACCTTTGTCGTCGACCGAGCAGGAGTACTTCAGCCAGCAGGCTGAACTGTGAGTTCTTTAGAGTTTAGTTCATTCATGTTATTTCATTTCCAGATGTGAGCCCGCATTATGGGACATACTGTTTATTCATTGTATTGGATCATTAGCTTCCGCACTTATTGTTTATTGATTCTTGTTATTATGGATTTGGACATGTATTAGATTAGCTTATTATCTTGTTCTTGATATCTTTACAACCGTAATGTGACTGTGGATGGATATTTCCTACCCACAGGTAGCATGGTTGGCTATGTCACGTGCCCAAATCTTGCGTACTCTGGGAAGCGGGGCGTGACACCTTCCCTGGATGATATTGTAGGTTGATGTCGAAGTCCGCCATAAGCTCTTGTTGGGTTACGGCAACGCCCCGGCCATCAATCCGTGACCAAATGCGGAACAAAATTTTATAAACTGGCGCTACCACAACCTGATAAAACCCGGATCTACCCTAAACCCTAAACTAGTAAACTTTAAAGAGAGTTAGGAATGGTTATACCGAATCGATCCGTGTCCTTCGGTCTTCAACCACCTTCCCAAGCTCCTAGAGGACACCTCGATCAAGCTTGATCTCCGTTCTCCCTTTATCGAAGATGATCCACCCAAGAGTTTATGAAACGAGCTCCAATCACATATCCGAGATAACTAGGGTACCTAGATCGCTACATTAGATAGCCTAGGAGAAGTAGAGAGTGATGAAGGAATTATTTGTCTCAAGACACCCTAGGTTTCTCAACACATGAGACATGTAGGGTAGAGGTAGAAGAAGATGCTTGAGGATGAGAGAGAGAGGCATGGCAACTAAAGAAAGAGAAAAAGAATGGCTTAGTGTTTTGTGTGTTGTGAGTGTGTTAAGAAATAATGGAGCCATCCAAATAAATATCCCATGTCGCCAAAATATCTTAAGTCAACCGTAATATCTTAAGTCAACAAATATCTCACAACAAACAAAAATCTAAGCATGCTAGAATAGTAACCACGAGTCACTACAAAGCCATGCCACAATAATGCAATAAAACACCTCATCCTCTCCACCTCATTAACCATTTAATCCTAAATGGTTAAGTCTAAATGAGGTGGCATCTTCTAGAAGTAATCTTGTAAACAATTACAAGAATACCCCTCATCCGTATATATATACCCGTATCCGTATTCCGAAAAATACGAATACAATGAGACGAAAATAATCCATCAATATAATACTAGAATTCGGCTTAAACCAAAGCCACTAGTATTATCCGTCCGAATCATGATACGTGCATAAGTGTACGTATATGATCGAACCCTACCATAAAACCATACATATTTTACATCGTTTCGCCCGAAGCAGGAAAACCCACTGTGTGGGACTCTAAAGACCCGTCAATACGCTGGCAGTGGGTTTAACCACAAGCACGTTAGCGGCACTAGCTGTACGTAACGACTACCCAGGTATTGAGCGAAAGGGAGGCCGACGAGCAAACTCATCCTGAACCCCTACTGAGCCTGAAAGTGACAATATCCGTACAGTCTGGTCTGTTCGTCTAAGAGTATCGCATATCGAGTCTAGGGGGTGGATAAATTCAGACCCCTAATAACGTGACATTTCGTGTCGGTATGAAGCCTATCACCAACCAAGAAACTACTGATCCAAATCAGTAATTCTCGACTACGTTGGCTAAGGATTTCTGGTGATGGCCATCCGTGCACAACGCGACATCAATCTCCAATACCGGGAGAGACGAATCCCGACGATCCGCTCACTGCCTCCATGTGGCTCGGGACTGTACCCAACTAAAACCTGTTTGCACGACTCCTTTGAGCCGTGGTAGGGTAGTAATCAAAGTACAGTGGGAATTCACACGAGACAAATGACGATCTCAGGTCGACAGACTAACCTGTACACATGTCATCTGGGAACTGCTATCTGACAATAGGTATAATACCAAGTAGCATTGTCACGCCCCGCTTCCCAGAGTATGCTAGATTGGGCACGTGACATAGCCAACCATGCTACCTATGGGTAGGAAGCATCCATCCACAGTCACATTACGGCTGTAGAGATATCAAGAACAAGAGCAAACTATCTAAAACATGTCCATAATCCAGAGTAACAAGAGTCAATAATAAATAAATACGGAAGCAAATGATCCAATACAAATAACTGAAAGGTATGTCCCATAATGCGGGCTCACATCAGGAAATGAATGCAGGAAATGAAACTAACTACTACTGAACTCACAGCTCAGCCTGCTGGCTGAAGTACTCCTGCTCGGACTGCGACAGCGGTACAGAATCTGGGCCATGCAAAACCCAGACGTCAGCGCGTCGTGTCAACAAGTAATATAATGTGAACAGTGCAACAGGCAATACAAATAAACATGAATAAAACGAGAGTAGCAAATAATGTGAATCAGGCAGTGCAGGGTAGTGTGCAGTGGGTAACTAAACTGTTCTATCAGGTTTTCTATTCTAAAGTCTTTGAAATCAATTTGAGTAATCCTCCATGTAACTCAAAGGATATGTCCCGTTACCCCCCGGGACCACGGATCAGGAATATGTGAACCAATAGTGGTTCTGTCCCGTTACCCCCCGGGACCACGGATCAGGAAAATGTAAGAGTCACGAATGGCTCTGTCCCGTTACCCCCCGGGACCACGGATCAAGTAATACCCTTTTTAAGTTACACTTTAGTTTACACTTTTGATTTCCCCATACCCCCAAGTTATGTATGTCAGGTCAGGTATTCAGTAATCAAGAACTAATGCCAACACAGGATCAGGTAAAAGCAGGTTTGTCTGGATAGACAACAGGAATGGTCCATGAGGACTACATGTCAGGTTTTTTGGCATTAGACACAAGAACAGGTAACGGGTCGGGTCATGGTACAACAGGTCAAGTCAACAGTATACGGTACCATGTCAGGTATATCAATATATATACAATGTGTAACAATGTCAAGTCCAGATGTAACAATATCGTGGGTGTGCTCACAATCAGATATATAATCAAACACGGGTATTAACAATACGAGATAAGCAATGAAATTACATAATAAGCAGTTTCATTCAAATTACAAGAGTGCAGTAAAACGGTATGGCCGTTTAGTCGTGTTAACAGGTTTAAGCACCCTTAGCGGTGCAATAACTTAGTTATCGGTTCAATACAGTTATATCAAGTTAAGTGCATACGAGTGAATGTAACAGAACTACATAGATAATTACCACCATCTATTTAACAGTAAAATGTGATTAAACAGGTAGATTTGATTAATAGGTTTAAATTGTAAATTCCATGTTTAAAAATGATATAATGCAACATTGTAACCAAAATGGGAAAAATGATTGTACCAAGCTAATTTTACAGGTTTAGGGTGTCGATACATATATAATTATACTGTATAGCATGTAGCAAGGGGTACTTGCCTCGACGGTCGCGAACCGGGAAAAACGGAACGTAACGTCGGCGGGGAAACACGCGACGGACGCACGATTCATGGATTGAACCCAAACGACGAACCAAGGTCAGAGCACTCCGCTGGATCGT
This sequence comes from Agapanthus africanus, assembly GCA_030015575.1. NCBI lineage: Eukaryota > Viridiplantae > Streptophyta > Magnoliopsida > Asparagales > Amaryllidaceae > Agapanthus > Agapanthus africanus. The sequence continues at coordinate 750,733,488 of CM057339.1, read as the reverse complement.
CGGGACACATCACCGGCACGGCCGGATTCCGGCGAGCACAAAACAGCAAAATGGGTTTCAAGCGGGTATAGACTTTGGAAAGAAGGAAAAGACCAGAGAAGAAGATGATGGGGGAAATACTCACTGGTCCAGAGGGTATTTGCGACGACGGCGAGATCGACGGCGGCGAGGACGGCGTCTCCGGCGATCTGCAAAACTCCAGCGGCTGTTTACAGTTCTTGGAGAAGAGAAGAGGAAAGGAAAGGTGGAGGGGCATACCTACAAGGTGTCTAGAGGTGGTTGGGGCTCGTCGGCGACGGCCAGGGGCGGCGCATGGGTCGCTGTTCTGGTCAGGGAGGTGCACCGGGAGGAGGAGAGTGGTGGTGAGGGAACCACGGCGATGTGCTGGTCGGCAGCACGGAAGGCGACGACGAGGCCCGTCGGCGAGGAGGTTACTGCAGGGAACTGCAGCGATCGCCGCTGCACAGGGCGCACGAGGGAGAAGGAGAAGATGTTGAGGTTGGGAAGAGGAGGCGGAGGCGAGGGCGACGGTGGCGCTGGCGCCGGCTTCGGAGCTGCGGCGACGACGGTGACGAGGCGGCTAGGGTTAGGTCGTAGGATTTCACACGATGGGTTTTGCTTCTGCTCTGGGAAAAAAAATGAAGGGGGAGGTGTATTTATATAGGGAAGAGAGAGAGAGAGAGGGTTAGAGAGAGAGAGATAGAGAAAGGTTGAGAGAGAGAGAGAGATACGAGAGATAGAGAGAGAGAGGGATAAATGAGGGGCCCACGGGGGTTTAAACCCACTCTAATTGGCCAGGGAAAGATTTTAAATAGTTAAAAGATTTAAATTAAAGATTTAAGAATCTTAAAAATAAGAGTAAGAATATTATACGAAATATTATAAGGTTTAGAATATTTTATTAATTTGGGATTTTGGCACTAAATGAAACATTTCCAAATAGCGTCCGGATTGGGTCCAAAAATTTGAAATTTAAATAATAGGATTTTAAGCGGGTTCCAAATTTTAAAATGAAATGTTTTATGATTAAAAAGCATACCCCCAAGTCGGACACCTGTACGCGCGCGTAGTCGTCCAAACTCGCCCGTTTCACCGAACGGGACGAGAACTCGACGCACGGACGCTACCACGCGGCTAGGGGTGACGAGTAGGCCAAGATAGATATTTTTAATTTTACTTTAGGTGCTAAAATTTGTTATATGCAGAAATGACTTAGCCAGATAAAATTTCACGGCAAGTGTCAAACAGGCAAGCTAAATGAAATGAGTAATATCTAATGCTCAACCAGTAACATAAAATAGTAGTATTGGGCTCGGGTGTTACATTATACCCAACTACAAAAGAATTTCGTCCTCGAAATTCCAAGAATACAAGATAGAAAACTACAGGAAAAGGTGAGGAAACTTCTGCCGGATCTCATCTTCTCGCTCCCAAGTGGACTCTCCATGCGATCGATCACCCCAAGAAACGAGCACGAGGGGGATAACCTTATTCTTAAGAACCTTTTCCCTTCGATCCATGATTTCAACCGGTCGCTCCTCAAAAATCAGGTCTTCCCGTACTGTTAACTCCGAATGATCCAAGACGTGTGTTTCATCTCGAACATACCTTCGTAGTTGAGATACGTGAAACACATCGTGCACACCTGCCAAGGACTGTGGTAACGCCAAACAGTACGCTACCTCTCCAACACGCTCCAAGATCTCAAAGGGTCCAACGAATCGAGGACTAAGCTTTCCTCGACTCCCAAAACGAATCACCCCTCTAGTCGGTGATATCTTCAAGAATACCAAATCACCCACGGCGAACTCTAGAGGTCTTCTTGACGTGTCAGCCCAACTCTTCTGTCTGTCTTGAGCTGCCCTCATATGGTTCCTGATAGTGTTAACCTTCTCAACTGTTTGCACCACCAAATCTGGTCCCAACAATCTTCGTTCACCGACATCATCCCAACATACAGGTGAACGGCATTTACGACCATACAAAGCTTCAAACGGAGCCATCTGGGTAGTTGCTTGAAAACTGTTGTTGTAAGAAAACTCCACAAGGTGTAGATGATCCTCCCACGAACCCTTAAAGTCTAACATGCATGCTCTCAATATGTCTTCAAGAGTTTGGATCGTTCTTTCCGACTGACCATCAGTTTGAGGATGATAAGCTGTGCTAAACTTCAATCGAGTCCCCAAACTTTCCTGTAAACTCCTCCAAAAGTGTGATAAGAACCGAGTGTCCCGATCGGACACGATGCTCACCGGTATGCCATGTAATCTTATAATCTCCTGCATGTACCGTTCTGCCAAAGTCTCCGTTGATTGACCAACCCGGAAATGGATAAAGTGAGCTGCCTTGGTCAACCGATCAACAATCACCCATACTGCATTGTTGCCCTTTGGACTCCGCGGTAAAGCAGTCACGAAATCCATGGTTATATGTTCCCACTTCCACTGAGGAATCGGAAGTGGTTGCAATAAACCAGCAACCCTTTGGTGTTCAGCCTTGACTTGCTGACACACCAAGCACTTAGCCACAAAGCGAGCAATCTCCCGTTTCATGCCTCCCCACCAGAAATGCTGTCGAATATCACGGTACATCTTTGTGCCTCCTGGATGTATAGAATAAGCTGAACTGTGTGCCTCCTTCATAAGCTCTTCACGAACATCCGCCTTTGGCACACACAAACGGCTACCATACCTCAACGAACCATCTTCGTGGACCAGTAAATCTGTTTGTAGTCCGGCTTCAACCTGTTCTCGAAACTTTTGCAGTCTAGGATCCTGCGATTGTGCTGCTTTAATTTTCTCAATTAAAGACGACTGTACCTGCAATTGCATCAACTGTCCCGTAGAACGTGGTAGCACAACTTCCAAGTCAAATCTTCGAAAATCTGCAATGATCTCCCTCTGTGTAGTTAACACCTGAATTGCTGGTAACCGACTAAGCGCATCCGGCACGACGTTAACCTTTCCCGGATGGTACTTAAGATCAAGGTCGTAGTCGGCCATCAGCTCCAACCATCTACGCTGCCTCATATTCAACTCCTTCTGAGTGAACACATACATCAAACTCTTGTGATCTGTAAAAACTTCGACTCTCTCGCCCAAAAGGTAGTGTCTCCAAATCTTTAAAGCGAAGATCATAGCCGCAAGTTCCAAGTCATGAGTTGGATAATTCTTCTCATGAGTCTTCAGTTGTCTCGATGCGTATGCTACAACTTTCCCATGCTGCATCAAAACACATCCCAATCCTTTCCCAGATGCGTCGCTGTGAATCACCAATCTTCCAGAATTGTCTGGCACGGTCAAAATAGAGGCGGTTATCAACTTCTGCTTCAACGTCTCAAAAGCTAACGCACATTTATCCGTCCATACAAAAGGCACCTCCTTGCGCGTAAGCTTGGTTAACGGCTCTGCCAAACGAGCGAAGTTCTCCAAAAATCTCCTGTAGTACCCGGCTAATCCAAGGAAACTTCTTATCTCAGCTACACTCTTTGGAATCGGCCAATCTCGAACTGCTGCAATCTTTTCGGGATCGACGGCGATTCCATCGCCCGACACAACATGCCCCAGAAACTTCACTTCTTCCAGCCAAAATTCGCACTTACTCATCTTCGCATACAATTTCTCCTGTCTCAATGTCTGCAGTGCGATCTTCAAATGCTCAGCATGCTCCTCAAAACTCTTCGAGTAAACCAGAATATCGTCAATGAATACCACTATAAACTGGTCCAAGAACGGTGAAAAGATTCGGTTCATCAAGTCCATGAATACTGCCGGCGCATTCGTTACTCCGAAGGGCATCACTAGGTACTCGTAATGTCCATACCGAGTTCGAAACGCCATCTTGCAAATATCTTCAGCTTTCACTCGGACCTGATGATATCCGGATCGCAAATCCAGCTTCGAGAATACCCTCGCGCCACTAAGCTCCTCAAAAGTTCTCCAATGCGAGGGATCGGGTACTTGTTCTTAATAGTCACCCGGTTTAATTCTCGATAGTCGATGCACATCCTTCGCGTGCCATCCTTCTTCTTTACTAGAAGAACTGGAGCTCCCCAAGGCGAGTTGCTGCTTCGAATCCAACCCTTTTCAAGCAAGTCAGCAACTTGTTTCTTAACTTCTTCCAATTCTACTGGTGCCATTGGATAATACGCTTTAGGTACTGGCGCTGCACCAGGAATAAGATCAATTGCGAACTCCACGTCTCGCTTCGGCGGTCAACCCGATATATCTTCAAATACGTCCATAAAATCGCGAACAACCGCCGGCTCTTCACCACTATCAACTTCCATTGCTGCAAGAATAACATTTGTCGGCCTAGCCCTAAACTCGACTGGCCCGACAGAACTGCTTCCTCCAGTGAAGGTAAACTCAGGATGTCCGGGAATCTGGAAAATTACTTTCCTTGCCCTACAATCAATGTGAGCGTGGAAAGTGCCAAGAAAATCCATTCCCAAGACGACCTCGTAGCTGCCCGTATCAATCACCAAGAAATCTGCAAAAAGCTCCCGTCCGCAAACAACAACTGTACAATCTTTACATTCCCTACTAGATATGATTTTCCCATTCCCAGTGTGTATGTCCCAAAACTAAACAGGGTCGTGCAATCCTTCGAGTGTATAGTAATAAACATGGACGACATAAAACAATGGGATGCACTAGAATTGAATAACGCTAGTGTGAGAAAACAAAGATCCAGTAGGGTACCTGAAACGACTTCCTCAGGAGCTGTAACCTCTTCAGCCGTCAGGGTAAAGATTCGAGCTTGATTGGGTCCTCGAGTTATCAGCTTCTGCTCCTGAAACTGTCTCTGCGGTGGCTTCTGAGTATCTTCCTTTAACCTTAGCTTCGACGGACAAGCACTAACGGCGTGATCTGCCGCTCCACAACCAAAACAGAGTCCCAGCCTCCTACGACAATCCTTTCGCACATGTCCGGGTACATGGCAGTAGTTACAAATCACGCTTCTTTTCCGATCACCCACAATTGTTTTCTTCATTGGTGCTACGCTGCTTCTGTTCACCGGAACACTTCTACGTACAGACGTTTGGTTCAAAGCAGACGCCGGTTTCAGCTCGGTCTGTCTCTTTAGATTCTCCAGCAATCCCCTTATCACTCTACGCATGGCGGCTTTGTCCGCACGTCTTTGGCACATCTTCAAATTCTTACCGGCCATATTCCTGAAATCAAAACACCCAATATTAGCATGATGATAGATTCTGAATATAGATCAAGACTAGAACTCCAAGATACTTAAATAGAGTGCCGCATTGTAACTATGCCGCGGTATCATAGCCACAATTACTTAACTCCACCCAAGTCGCCTAAGTCCTAGAGATAGCAAGGAATCAGGTTTTCCGAGTCGATATGCAAAGGAAGTTTGCACATCGTAAAAGATATAATCAGGAAGAATGTGATTCAAGAATGGTAAACGGCAAAGTGGCAGGACATGTTTCCTAAACACGGGTATTCTGATTCGTGTATTGGGTACAATACCCAACTACAAAAGAATCAACCCAACCAACCTATGTCTCTGATACCAAAAGAACCATGTCACGCCCCGCTTCCCAGAGTACGCTAGATTGGGCACGTGACATAGCCAACCATGCTACCTGTGGGTAGGAAGCATCCATCCACAATCACATTACGGCTGTAGAGATATCAAGAACAAGAGCAAACTATCTAAAACATGTCCATAATCCAGAGTAACAAGAGTCAATAATAAATAAATGCGGAAGCAAATGCTCCAATACAAATAACTGAAAGGTATGTCCCATAATGCGGGCTCACATCAGGAAATGAATGCAGGAAATGAAACTAACTACTACTGAACTCACAGCTCAGCCTGCTGGCTGAAGTACTCCTGCTCGGACTGCGACAGCGGTACAGAATCTGGGCCATGCAAAACCCAGACGTCAGCGCGTCGTGTCAACAAGTAATATAATGTGAACAGTGCAACAGGCAATACAAATAAACATGAATAAAACGAGAGTAGCAAATAATGTGAATCAGGCAGTGCAGGGTAGTGTGCAGTGGGTAACTAAACTGTTCTATCAGGTTTTCTATTCTAAAGTCTTTGAAATCAATTTGAGTAATCCTCTATGTAACTCAAAGGATATGTCCCGTTACCCCCCGGGACCACGGATCAGGAATATGTGAACCAATAGTGGTTCTGTCCCGTTACCCCCCGGGACCACGGATCAGGAAAATGTAAGAGTCACGAATGGCTCTGTCCCGTTACCCCCCGGGACCACGGATCAAGTAATACCCTTTTTAAGTTACACTTTAGTTTACACTTTTGATTTCCCCATACCCCCAAGTTATGTATGTCAGGTCAGGTATTCAGTAATCAAGAACTAATGCCAACACAGGATCAGGTAAAAGCAGGTTTGTCTGGATAGACAACAGGAATGGTCCATGAGGACTACATGTCAGGTTTTTTGGCATTAGACACAAGAACAGGTAACGGGTCGGGTCATGGTACAACAGGTCAAGTCAACAGTATACGGTACCATGTCAGGTATATCAATATATATACAATGTGTAACAATGTCAAGTCCAGATGTAACAATATCGTGGGTGTGCTCACAATCAGATATATAATCAAACACGGGTATTAACAATACGAGATAAGCAATGAAATTACATAATAAGCAGTTTCATTCAAATTACAAGAGTGCAGTAAAACGGTATGGCCGTTTAGTCGTGTTAACAGGTTTAAGCACCCTTAGCGGTGCAATAACTTAGTTATCGGTTCAATACAGTTATATCAAGTTAAGTGCATACGAGTGAATGTAACAGAACTACATAGATAATTACCACCATCTATTTAACAGTAAAATGTGATTAAACAGGTAGATTTGATTAATAGGTTTAAATTGTAAATTCCATGTTTAAAAATGATATAATGCAACATTGTAACCAAAATGGGAAAAATGATTGTACCAAGCTAATTTTACAGGTTTAGGGTGTCGATACATATATAATTATACTGTATAGCATGTAGCAAGGGGTACTTGCCTCGACGGTCGCGAACCGGGAAAAACGGAACGTAACGTCGGCGGGGAAACACGCGACGGACGCACGATTCACGGATTGAACCCAAACGACGAACCAAGGTCAGAGCACTCCGCTGGATCGTCGGGACACATCACCGGCACGGCCGGATTCCGGCGAGCACAAAACAGCAAAAAAGGTTTCAAGCGGGTATAGACTTTGGAAAGAAGGAAAAGACCAGAGAAGAAGATGATGGGGGAAATACTCACTGGTCCAGAGGGTATTTGCGACGACGGCGAGATCGACGGCGGCGAGGACGGCGTCTCCGGCGATCTGCAAAACTCCAGCGGCTGTTTACAGTTCTTGGAGAAGAGAAGAGGAAAGGAAAGGTGGAGGGGCATACCTACAAGGTGTCTAGAGGTGGTTGGGGCTCGTCGGCGACGGCCAGGGACGGCGCATGGGTCGCTGTTCTGGTCAGGGAGGTGCACCGGGAGGAGGAGAGTGGTGGTGAGGGAACCACGGCGATGTGCTGGTCGGCAGCACGGAAGGCGACGACGAGGCCCGTCGGCGAGGAGGTTGCTGCAGGGAACTGCAGCGATCGCCACTGCACAGGGCGCACGAGGGAGAGGGAGAAGGAGAAGATGTTGAGGTTGGGAAGAGGAGGCGGAGGCGAGGGCGACGGTGGCGCCGGCGCCGGCGTCGGAGCTGCGGCGGCGACGGTGACGAGGCGGCTAGGGTTAGGTCGTAGGATTTCACACGATGGGTTTTGCTTCTGTTCTGGGAAAAAATATGAAGAGGGAGGAGTATTTATATAGGGAAGAGAGAGAGAGGGTTAGAGAGAGAGAGATAGAGAAAGGTTGAGAGAGAGAGAGAGGATACGAGAGATAGAGAGAGAGAGGGATAAATGAGGGGCCCACGGGGGTTTAAACCCACTCTAATTGGCCAGGGAAAGTTTTTTAAATGGTTAAAAGATTTAAATTAAAGATTTAAGAATCTTAAAAATAACAGTAAGAATATTATACGAAATATTATAAGGTTTAGAATATTTTATTAATTTGGGATTTTGGCGCTAAATGAAACATTTCCAAATCGCGCCCGGGTTGGGTCCAAAAATTTGAAATTTAAATAATAGGATTTTAAGCGGGTTCCAAATTTTAAAATAAAATGTTTTATGATTAAAAAGCATACCCCCAAGTCGGACACCTGTACGCGCGCGTAGTCGTCCAAACTCGTCCGTTTCACCGAACGGGACGAGAACTCGACGCACGGACGCTACCACGCGGCTAGGGGTGACGAGTAGGCCAAGATATATATTTTTAATTTTACTTTAGGTGCTAAAATTTGTTATATGCAGAAATGACTTAGCCAGATAAAATTTCACGGCAAGTGTCAAACAGGCAAGCTAAATGAAATGAGTAATATCTAATGCTCAACCAGTAACATAAAATAGTAGTATTGGGCTCGGGTGTTACAAGCATGTTCCCGGCGAGTCCGTCCAATGTACCCATAACCCAATGAGCACCTGTATACGATCTTAGGTGGACAAACTGACACCAATAGCTTGTGAGACCTAGCCACCGCCCCTCGTCGGGGTATCGATCAATATACACTAGTCTACACTAGAGTATCGATGCCCAGTCTCGATACTCTCACGACTAGGGACATTTAAGGATGTGCTTATAGACCACCTAACTCCCATGTATATGATCACCATCATAATGCTGGCAGTCAAGCAAGAATCCTATGGCTTTATCAACATGTAATAGTGATCTGTAATACCACCTGAAACATGTACATAATGATAAAGACAAACCAGATAGCCTACTATCGTCTCAAGTAAGACTGTTCTACCGGCATAGGTCATCCCTTAATCATCGCAATCGCGTGCCTGTGATTCAATAATTGACTTGAGGGAACTATAGCCAACAGCTCTAACCATCTTCTCTGCCATATTCAACTCTTTCTGAGTAAACACATATTTCAGACTCTTGTGGTCCGTGTATATCTCCACTCGTTCTCCAAGGAGATAATGGCGCAAAATTTTGAGTGCAAAGATTACGGCTGTCAACTCCAAATCATGCGTCGGATAGTTGCGCTCATGAACCTTCAACTGTCTTAATGCATAATTTACCGTGCTGATGTAGAACACATCATAATCCCTTACCGGATGCATCGCAATGTACTACGAAACCTCCAGATTGGTCCGGTATGACAAGGCTAGATGCTGATGTCAATCTAGACTTGAGTCCTACGAAAGCTTATTTGCATGCTTCTAACCACACAAATTCTTCATCTTTTCGTGTGAGCTTGGTCAGGGGTGTTGCAATCTTGGTAAAGCCTTCAATGAAACTTCTGTAATATCCTGCTAAACCTAAGAAACTTCGAATGTCCTTCACTGTCTTCGGTGTCGGCCATTCGGTTACTGCTGATATTTTCGCTGGATCTACAGATATTCCTTCGCCTGAAATAATATGTCCGAGAAATCCAACCTGTTCTAGCCAAAATTCGCGCTTGCTCTATTTGGTATAGAGCTGATGTTGTCGCAAAGTCTCCAGGACAATTCTTAAGTGTTCAGCGTGTTCTTTCCGACTTTTTGAATACACAAGGATATCGTCGATGAAAATGACCACAAACCTGTCTAGGTACTCTCGGAAAACTTGATTCATTAGGTTCATGAATATTGCTGGTGTGTTGGTCACTCTAAATGGTATCACGAGATATTCGTAATGTCCATAGCGAGTTCTGAATGCTGTTTTATGAATATCAGTTTCCTTGACCTTCACCTGATGGTAACCTGAATGAAGATCTAACTTTGAGAAGACACAAGATCCACTTAAACGATCGAACAAATCATCGATGCACGATAGTGGATACTTATTCTTTATAGTTACTTCGTTCAAGGCTCTATAATCAACGCACATTCTGTATGAACTTTCTTTCTTCTTCACCAGCAAAACTGGAGATCCCTAACTTGATGTGCTAGGACGAATCCATTCTTTCTTCAATAATTCGTCCAATTGCGAACGGATCTCCTTCAAACCTTCTGGACTTAGGCGATATGGTGCTTTCATTACCGGTTTTGCTCCAGGTACTAAATCAATGCTGAATTCAAGAGCTCAATCGGGAGGTAAACCTGATATGGCTTCAGGAAATATATCGTCGAACTCTCGAACTACCTCTGGCTTTTCTTCTCCCGCCTGAAGTGTAGCAATCACTGCATTCCTCGGTTTTTCTTTGTAAGTTCCAGGCTCCGGTCTCCACTTTTGAAATAAAAGACCGGATGGTCTGGAATATCGAATACTACCCTCCTTTGACGACAGTCGATGGTAGCGTAGAAAGTTCCGAACCAATCCATACCCAGAACTACGTCAAAGTTCGGTATGTCCAGCACCTTGAAGTCATCATAGAATTCTCTGCTACAGACGACCACTGTACACAGGTCGTATCCCATTGTTTCTTTTAGAACGTTGTTCCCTGAACTGACATTCCAGCTGGATACAAATGGTTTGACTGGAATCGCGTGGGTTCGGATAAACCATTGCGACATAAAGCAACGAGATGCTCCAGTATCGAATAATGCGAGTGCAGGGAGTGAGGCTACTAAGATGGTACCTAAGTTATGTGGAATAGGTTTTAGGTATATGAAAAGGATAATTTGATATATATAAAGATTGAAAGGATCTTTTGAAAGAAAGGAGTTACCAGTGATGACTTGGCCAGTGGCTTCAGCTTCTTCCACAGTCACTGTGAAAGCCTGTCGCCTCGGTACATTCCTCCTTGCTGGAGGAGCAGTCCTCTGTCCGTTCCATTGCCCTTGAGGTAGGTTCCGTCGTGCTTGATGGAACTAACGAGGAAGAGGTGCAGTCGGTCCGCGAGGTGGTGGAGCTGGAAGAGCAAGTCGTGGAGCAGGTGCCTGGATAGCTAGCCGCTGCGGATAGGTGAGTGCTGGTCTGGGTGTAGCATTTGGATTGAGTCTTTGAGGACAAAACCTAATGTCATGTGTGAGTGAACCACAGACCAAACAAAGATGATTTGCATGCTTCCAGTCCTTCGCCAGGTGTCCATCCCTCCCGCAGTAGGTGCAAAAGGCTTGACTGGGCCAGTTGAATGGTACTCCCGGTCTCCTGGGTACAAAAGATGGCCTTGATGAGGCTCCTCCTGCCATTTGGTTGGCAGGGCGCTTCGCTCCGGAAGTTTAGGGTATGCCCTTCATTTTCACCACTGACTCATATCGACGGGCAGCTTTCAGAGCCAGGTCGTGGGTTGGGAAATCCCCTGTAGCTAAGGCAGCTTGGATCTCCGGATCTAACCCTTGCTGAATTCGTCTGGACCTGATCTCAGCAGTCAGAATGAGGTGCACTGCGAACCTTTTAAGGTCTTGTGTTAGCTGTGTAGTATGTGATATTATAAAAATCGAATATTTGAGACATATCTTACCTGCTCAACATAGTAAACTCGGCATAATACTCATCCACCGATTTTCTCCACATAGAGATTCCTTCACCTGAAACAATATGTCCGAGAAATCCGACCTGTTCTAGCCAAAATTTGCACTTGCTGTATTTGGCATAGAGCGGATGTTGTCGCAAAGTCTTTAGGACAATTCTTATGTGTTCGGCGTGTTCTTTCCGACCTTTTGAATACACTAAGATGCCGTCGATGAAAATGACCATAAACCTGTCTAGGTACTCTCGGAAAACTTGATTCATTAGGTTCAGGAATATTGCTGGTGCGTTGGTCACTCCAAATGTTATCACAAGATATTCGTAATGTCCACAGCGAGTTCTGAATGTTGTTTCATGAATATCAGCTTTCTTGACTTTCACTTGATGGTAACCTGAACGAAGATCTAACTTTGAGAAAACACAAGATCCACTTAGCTGATCGAACAAATAATCGTTGCACGGTAGTGGATACTTATTCTCTATAGTTACTTCGTTCAAGGCTCTATAATCAACGCACATTATGTATAAACCTTCTTTCTTGTTTACCAGCAAAACTGGAGATCCCCAACTTGAAGTGCTGGGGCGAATCCATTCTTTCTTCAATAATTCGTCCAGTTACATACGGATCTCCTTCAAACCTTCTGGACTTAGGCGATATGGTGCTTCCATTACCGGTTGTGCTTCAGGTACTAAATCAATGCTGAATTCAAGAGCTCGACGGCTTTCTTCCACCTTCCATCATACTCGGGCATTATCGGTGAGTTGCAGTTTCGCAACCCGTACCCAAGCGATCTCTGGCACTTGTGCTGTTGCCAGATCATCCTCAATACTCTAAGCCCATTTCTTAGCTTCCAGAGGACTTTCTTTTCCCGAAAATTGCCCCGGGTGCAATGCCCGGAATTGCTTCACTCCAGGGGCTTCTGGTTCTAGACGGTTTAATAGAATAGCAGTCGGCTGCTGCTATCCTTCCAGGAGGCTTCGGATTTCCTCAAGTGGTACTGTCTGCTCATTGATCGGAGAAGCTACGGTAGGTGTAAGCGGTAGAGGTGGAGGTGGGGTGTTCCCATTCACATTTGTACTTGTGTTGTTCGGGGAATCCATAACCTTGATAGAAAAATTAGGGTTAGGATAGATTCAAAGAATATGAATTGTAAGATTCAAGAAATATGAAATGTAAAGAATGTTTTTAGTTGCTATTTCTTGTGTTATATTGCTTAGGACTTCATGCAGAATTGACCCTACATGTCCATGCAGAACTGACCTGCATAGGCCGCCAACAAAACCTGTCACGCCCCGCTTTCCAATGTACGGAGAAGAGGACGCGGTGATGCCCACTACGTATTTACTTAGAAGTAAACACGCTAAGCGTATCTAAGCAATATAAAGTAAAATATACACAAGAAAACATGAATGTAAATGAACAACAACTTTATTTATTCAACATTTTTTTACAAATACAACTGAAATGTAAATACAGGAATAGAAAACAATTCCAAAACAATGGCATAACTGAAAGGAAAAATGTATACAAGTAGCTAGAGCTCTAGGTCAATGGCGAACTGGTCCAAGTCTTCGGTGCTGAGCTCGACCTCCAGAGAGTCAGATTCACCTGACAACATTCCAAAGAAAAAGATAAGGAATGTCGTCAGCGAACAATCGCTCGGTATGTCCCAAAGAAAAGTAGAAATAGAATAGACAGAAAAGAGAATATGTAACTGCGTAATAATTGATTCTTATGTTAACGCAGTTGTTTGTAGCTTGGTACAGAATATGCCAGTGTATACGAGAGAAGTCCAACTTTCCTCGTGGACTGAGGTATACGGAGCAGAATGAACCGTTAATCCACGGTACAACAACAATGGATATTCAGGTTAGGTGTATTAAAGTGACCGTCTCGTGCCATTTCTAACACATTCCGTACCAATCTACCCCTTTAAAACCCCGTAATGTCTTATTGCATTGATTGTATTGTCTTGTTTGTAGATGGAAGTCTTGCCGAAACCATGATATCAGTAAACGAAATGGATATAAATGATAGCCATGTAATCAGAGTATATCCATGGTTCGGTTCAAGTCATGTTCATGTTGATATAGATTGTATTATGGAATTCATGGATTCGTGTTGTATTGGATTATACTTGAATTGAATTTAAGTTATATTGTATTCAGATTTGACCGTGACTCGAACTGGGTCAGACACTTAAACAAATTTGAAGTCCTGATTTATGTTTTGGAGTTATCGGTAACTGCTGCACATGGAAGGCAGGATTTGTGTCTTTTTCCAAGACAATTACCGTATGATAACTCCGTTTTAGTTGTATACCTTAAATAGGCAAGCATCCACTTTCTCCGGCTCCCTGAGGCTCAAGAGAATTAGTCACGCTTAAACCTATATTTACTAGGGTCCTTATTGTAAATTGATATAACTTGAGAGGGTTTTATGTAAAAATAGTTTTGTATATTTTCAAAATAGTCCTCAAGTATTTAGTTATCGTCTTTAGGGTTTTTGTAGATGTAATTTTTAAATGTGAAGTATTTTCTAGTTGATATAAACCTAGTAATACTTGTATATGGTATTTTAATGTAATATTGAAATTGTATTGAACTTGGATGGTAGTTTCATGAAATTTTGGATTCTTTTCTTGGATTTTGTAAACATGGAATATTTTATATCTTTAAAATAGATATTTTGATAATATTTATATATATAATTATTTATAAAAAATATAATTTTATTTATTCTAGAAATCTCGTTTTTCTTAAAATTGTAATAAAAATTCCATCGGAATTCGAATGCTCGGTGAGGAGGTCTGAATCCCGCCCTACTAGACCCGAGAACGTGCGATAATCCGCACCATCCCGATCGGGTTCTCTAAAAATGGGTTGTAAGGACGTCATTGTATGGAATTAATTAATACACTTTTAAAGAAAACGGTTTTTGATAGTTTATGGTATTTAAATGAAATGTCGTATTTTGTCCCGAAAGAATGTTTTACAAACCATCGTGCTATGTCAAGAATGAGTGTTGTGAGGGGGTAGGTCATTACCTCGTGAGTTTTCTAAAGGTAATACAAGGGAATATGTTGAATTATGTCGAAAGTAAAGTATGTGGTATTTAACCATAAAAATGCTATAAAAGTTGCATAATAGATTATTTTGAGATGAAACTTGTTCTAATGTATTTTTTTTATTTAAACAATATATTAAAAATTGGTAGGTTTGTTATTAAGAAAAGGTTGGAATTTTAAAGAAAAGCGAATTAGAAGTCGGAATAACTCCGCTTCCGACAAGTATGAAAAGTTTTAGAACAGAAAAAGAGAATGGAATAGGGGACTTACTGGTTAGAAAGAAAGGGGGGAGGTAGTAGGAGATTTTGGGATCGCCGGGGGGTCGTTTCGTCGCCAGATTCTTCCCGAAACGTCGCCGGAACATCGACCTTTGCTAACTCCACTTATACAACCTTTTGGACTTGAAATTTTTTGAGAGTTTTGGTACTAGATTTCAGAATGAGGAGGGCCAAAGTATAGGGTTGTATTTATAGGGTAGGATTAGGGTTTAGGGTAATAAAATTGAGAATTAAAATGCATTAAAATTTGGTTTAATGCATTATTTTAATTCTCTGTTTATTTTCAGCAAAAACAAACAGTACTGGGGTTAAGAGGGGAGGCTAAACGACTAGGGTACAAATTTTGAGGGCATTCCCTACAGATTTACCCGGTGGTGCCAGTCTTTTCAAGCCTCTCGCCGGTCCAAAACCAGTGATGGATGGTGGGATTTTGGCCATGTGTCAGGGTCTCTTATTATACCTCAGTGCACATGTTTGATTATTTTGTGACTTTTCATTTTATGTGCAGTGCACGTGTAAATCTTTGGACTTCTAAAATTTTAAAAGAAAAATCAACAAAAATTAATGTGGCTGGGGGGATTAAATCAAAAGGGCTACGTCACAGCAGTGCAAGTTTTTACCAATGAGCTACAAGCCATTTCTTGCTGTTTAAAAGCAATTTAAATACTTATAGTGTACACAGGTTGCCGATACTCCATCTGTACATTAATTTTAAACCAATTTTTTCTGTACATTAAAACAGAGTCGTTACACTCCATCAAAGTAGAGCTCCCAACATGGCTCGTCCTATTCGAGGTGCAACACTTGTTCGTCGGGTAACTCGCAATTGAGCGGTGACCCTTCTGGTATGGGATGAGCAGCAAGGAAGTCGGTGAAGGCTTGCCATTTTACTGCTTTCTGAGGAGTATAAACTATGTCAAACTCAAGCCGCATGATAGCCCATCTTGCCATCCTTCTAGCTAGGCTTGCTTTGGTCATTAAGTGTTTGAGCGGGTTAACCTTGGAGATCAGCATAACCCGATGAGTGAGAAAATAATGTCTTAGCTTTTTCACGACAAATATCAGGGCCAGGCATTGCTTTTCGATCAGTGAATAGTTATGTTCCACCCCGACTAACGTTCGACTGAGATAGTAGAGGGCATTCTCTTTTCCCTCCTAAGTGTTCTGGGAGAGAAGTGCACCGAGTGACTAATCTAGCGCGGCAGTATAGGGAATCAATGGTTTATTTGGAATGGGAGCAGCAAGCACTGGAGGGTGCAATAGGTACTGCTTGATATTTTCGAACGCTTATTGACATTCGGCATCCCAGACAAAAGGAGATCCTTTCTTCATGAGCTTCGAGAAAGGGTTGCATCTTCCGGATAGGTTCGAGATGAACCTTCGTATGTAAGCGAGTTTTCCTTGAAAGGATCTTAGCTGCGTCAGATTCTTTGGAGGAGGCATCTCCATGATGGCCTTTATTTTTGATGGGTCAACTTCGATCCCCCGATGTCGAACTATAAAGCCCAAGAATTTTCTCGACGACACGCCAAAAGCGCACCTCAGAGGATTCATCTTCAGATCGTATTCTCTCAGTCGGGTGAAAACGGTTCTGAGATCTCGGATGTAATCAGCCTTGGCTTCGGTCTTAATGACCAAATCATCAACATAACATTCGGCGAATTTATGGATTAATTAATCAAAGATTTTGGTCATTGCCCTTTGATATGTGGCGCCTGCGTTCTTCAGTCCAAACGGCATCACTTTGTAGCAGTATATTCCGATCGGGGTTCGGAATGTTGTATGTTTCTCATACTCGGGCGACATCTTGATCTGATTGTACCTAGACGAGCCATCCATGAAAGTGAACAACTCGTAATTTGAGGTATCGTCGACCATCATTTCCATGACCGGGAGTGGGAAATCATCTTTAGGGCATGCTTTGTTAAGGTCTCTGAAATCGACGCAGACTCGGATCTGCCCATTCTTCTTTTTCAATGGGACGATGCATGCGATCCAGCTCGCATATTTCTCTTCCCTGATGAAGCCGGCATCGATGAGTTTCTTGGTTTCCTCGATAACCTTTTCTTCCAGTTCTCTTCTCATTCTTCGAGGAGCTTGTTTGACTGGCTTGACATTAGGAGAAATAGCCAGCTTATGCATGTCCACTTCAGGGGAGAAGCCAGGCATTTCTTTATACATCTAAGCGAAGCAGTCAGCGCACTCATGCAGCAGGATGACTATCTGCTCTTTCATTTCCTCTCAAAAGAGTGAGTTGATGTAGGTCGGCCTTGGATTATCGGGCATTCCCAAATCAATCTCGGTTAGCTCGTCAAAGGTTGCTTGTCCGCCATCTACGAGCTCTCGAGGGGCTTCTTCGAGTTCGGCTAGCTCATCTTTGTAGGGTGTTTTTCGTCACCCTATTGAGATGAGAATATGCGCGTGCTTTTCAGGCGCATTACAGATTCCCCCTGCCTAGGGTAGGCAGGGGTTTATTGATTGTGGGGATTCGAATCTCCGGCAGCCGCGGACTAAGCTGCCGTTAATTACCCCTCGCCTTTGGAGCGAGAGAACCTCCGATTGACGGGTCAAACAGGTCACGCGAACTCAATGTGCAGTGTTGTGTTTTGAAGGGATTTTGGATATGTCGGGGACCCCGCAGAGTTTTTACGGGGGTCCCGCTACCCGGATAGTGGGTTGGGGGTCAAGGGGGCTAGCAGCCCCCTTGCGGGGTGCAGGGCAGCGTCCCGTTAGAAATTTTTTCTCGCATGGGAGGTATTTTTAGTGTGGAGTGTGTGTAAAATGGGGGGAAAATGGCGTCCAAGGGACGCGTGGGTGCCAGCGCCTCGCACGCCTAGCACGCAGGCGCTGGGCGCTGGCGCTAACGCGAGCGCTAGTGCGAGCGCTTGGGCGATTGAGTTAGCGCTAGGCGCTTGGGCGCTGGCGCCTCACATGCCCGGCACGTGGGTGCTCGGGCGCGAGCGCTTTGGGCGCTTGGACGCTAGCGCTTTGGGCGCTAGCCGCTCATGTGCCCGACACGAGGGCGCTCGGGCGCTAGCGCTTTGGGCGCTAGCGCTTTGGGCGCTAGCGCCTCACGTGCCCGGCACGTGGCGCTCGGGCGCTAGCGCTTTGGGCGCTAGCGCCTCACGTGCCCGGCACGTGGCGCTCGGGCGCTAGCGCTTTAGGAGTTAGCGAAAGGAAAGGGTTTTTACCCCCAGAAATGGGAGTTAAACTCCTAAAGAGGATTTTGACTGGTGTTAAACTCCAAAAGATTTAGATTTGGAGTCAAACTCCTAAGGATCTGGATTAGGAGTTAAACTCCTTTGGGGATTTGGGTCTTGGAGTTGAACTCCCTAAAAATCTTCATAGGTTCTTCTCTCTTGAATCTTGGATCTTCTCTTGATTGGGATTTTGTCCAAAGTTAGATTTTTGGAGATGGGTCTCCTTCCTCCTCCTCTTGATCGGCTAGATCTTGGAGAAAAGAGGGTGAGACTTAAAAGTCTCCACTTTTTGAGATCTAATGGAAGAACAGAGCTCCCCTTTGTAGGTTTTGTGGTGAAAAACTATTTAGTTTTGGAAAATGAAGAGTAAAACTATTGATTTAATTCAAAAGAAAGAAAAAGGTTTAGAACCTTGAGGAAGGAAAATGAGGCACAAAAACCCTTGAGTTTTTAGAGAATGAAAAGTCTATCCTTTATTCATCATCATGTTGCCTTATATAGGCTTACACATTTACATATAGCCCATTGAGCTTTACAAAATGACATTTTGCTCATCCCATCCCTCATGTGCTATTTCTTTTTGCACATAAGCCATGGGCTTTACAAAAATTTGGCTTTATGCCCATTTTGCTAACATTCATGCACAAAAAATTACATCAAAATTATTTGTTACATGATTTTTATGTTGGCATGGGGAGACTGGCCGCGGGCTCGACTTGGGCATGGGCCCGCTTGACCTGGGCTTAGGCCCACCTGGCTTGGGGTTGACCTTGACTTTGACTTGGTCAGTCGGGGTGCAAATTTTGACCCCAACAAAATGCCCCCCATCAATAAATGCACACCGCATGCATGGGTTGTGTGCATGAAATTGATGGATCTTGAAGTTGGACTTCGAGGTGGAACATCATCCCAGGGGCGGAGCATCCCTTGGGGAGCATGATTCCCGGGGATCGGAGCATCATTCCGATTTATAGAGCATAATTCCAGGGTCGGAGTATCATTCCGAAGAGTCGGAGCATAATTCCGATTTGCGGAGCATAATTCCAGGGTCGGAGTATCATTCCGAAGACTCGGGGCATAATTCCGAGGATCAGAGCATAATTCCGAAGAGTAGAGGCATGATTCCAGGGATCAGAGCATAATTCCAAAGAGAGGAGTATGATTCTAAGGATCGGTGCATGATTCCGATGAGCGGAGCATGATTCCAGGGATCGGAGCATAATTCCGAAGAGCGGAGCATGATTCCAGGGATCGAAGCATGATTTCGATGAGCGGAGCATGATTCCAAAGGGGTCGGAGCATAACTCCGAAGAGCGGAGCGTGATTCCAAGGATCGGAGCATGATTCCGATGAGTGGAGCATGATTCCAGGGATTGGAGCATGATTCCGAAGAGCGGAGCATGATTCCAGGGATCAGAGCATGATTCCGATGAGCGGAGCATGATTCCAAAGGGGTCAGAGCATAATTCCGAAGAGCGGAGCATGATTCCAAGGATCGGAGCATGATTCCGATGAGCGGAAGACATTCTGACCGAAGCATAATTTCGATGCAAAGGTTGATTCCCATGCGAAGCATAATTCTGACAGGGAAAGTAGATACTCCGAGCCGAAGCATGATTTCGACATGGGGTACATTCTGAGATGAAGCATGATTCCGACACAGAGCTTACTGGTTGCCTTGATTCTGAGGCGGAGCTTAATTCCGATGAGGAGGTCGCTGGTTGATTCCGAGACGAAGCATAATTCCGACAGGGAAGGCAGATACACCGAGGCGAAGCTTGATTTCGACGCGGGGTATACTCTTAGACGAACCATGATTCCGGCGCAGAGCTTGTTGGTCGACTTGATTCCGAGGCGGAGCTTAATTCTGACGAGGAGGTCGCTGGTTGATTCCGAGCCGAAGCATAATTCCGACAGGGAAGGTATATACACCAAGGTGAAGCTTGATTTCGCCTTGGGGTACACTATGAGACGAAGCATGATTCTGATGCAGAGGTTGTTGGTTTGATTTGATTCCGAGGAGGAGCTTAATTCCGACGAGGAGGTCGCTGATTGATTCCGAGATGAAGCATAATTCCGACAGGGAAGGAAGATACACCGAGTCGAAGCTTGATTTCGACGCGGGGTATACTCTAAGATGAACCATGATTCCGGCGCAGAGCTTTTTGGTCGACTTGATTCCGAGACGGAGCTTAATTCCGACGAGGAGGTCGCCGGTTGATTCCGAGCCGAAGCATAATTCTGACAGGGAAGGCAGATACACCGAGGCGAAGCTTGATTTTGACATGGGGTACACTCTGAGACGAATCATGATTCCAACGCAAAGGTTGTTGGTTTGATTTGATTCCGAGGCGGAGCTTAATTCCCACGAGGAGGTCGCTGGTTGATTCCGAGCCGAAGCATAATTCTGACAGGAAGGCAGATACACCGAGGCGAAGCTTGATTTCGACGCGGGGTACACTCTGAGACGAAGCATGATTCCGATGCAGAGGTTGTTGGTCTGATTTGATTTGGGTTGACATCAGCATCGCTACACTGGAATATGGTACCAGAAGCGAATCATCATTTGCCATGAGAGGGTTTGGGGATTTTGGTTTGTTGTTTGGCATCAGTATCGCTACACTAGAATATGGTACCGGGAGCGAATTATCATTTGCGTTTACTTATTAGTAAGCGGTGGCTTGGGAGACAGGTTTTAGGTCCCCATCCCCTAAGACTTTTCGGTTTTATGAGCCGTAAGGGTCCCATAAAAGCATTTTCTCCCTACGAATCGTAAAGATCCCGTAGGTGTATTTTCTCCTTAGGAGTCGTGGGGACTCCTAAGTGTGTTGATCCTTTATGAGTCGTAAGGATCTCACGCGGGAATTTTATCCTCACAAAGTCAAGAGGACTTTGTGAGTGCATTTCATCTCTTTTTCACGAGTTTGCGCCCTTTTGGGTTTTCACAAACTCGCCGGCAGTCCTGCTGTTTTTATTCACGAAGCCCTTTCGGGTTTTCATCCGTGCCCATTTTGCTTGTGGACATACCTTTTTTTTTTGAATCTTCATCGCCGGTGGGACTTTGAATGTGGTCTCGCCGGTAGGACTTGGGAGAGATTGGGATCGTTTTATGCCCGTGGATTGTATACGGATTTGCAGGATGTATGATCCAGACCTAGGGCCGGAAAAATTTCGGGACTTTGTTGGCGTCTGCATCGTTGCGCTGGAATATGGTACCAGGAGCGACTCATCCTTCGCCATTGGGGTATGGGATTTGGAATTTGGTTGGCGTCTGCATCGCTGCTCTAGAATATAGTACCAGGAGCGACTCATCATTCGCCACTTGGGGATTTGGATTTTGGTTAGCGTCTGCATCGCTGCACTGGAATATGGTACCAGGAGAGACTCATCATTCGCCGTTGGGGTATAGCTTTTGGAATTTGGTTGGCATCTGCAACGCTGCACTGGAATATGGTACCAGGAGCGACTCATCATTCGCCACTTGGGGATTTGGATTTTGGTTGGCGTCTACATCGCTGCACTGGAATATGGTACCAGGAGCGACTTATCATTCGCCATTTGGGGATTTGGATTTTGGTTGGCGTCTGCATCGCTGCACTGGAATATGGTACCAGGAGCGACTCATCATTCGCCGTTGGGGGTATGGGATTTAGAATTTGGTTGGCGTCTGCATCGCTGCACTGGAATATGGTACCAGGAGCGACTCATCATTCGCCACTTGGGGATATGGATTTTTGTTGGCGTCTGCATCGTTGCACTGGAATATGGTACCAGGAGCGATTCATCATTCGCCATTTGAGAGTTTGGGTTTTGGACGGCGTCTGCATCGCTGTACTGGAATATGGTACCAGGAGCGACTCATCATTCGTCGTTGGGACATTCAGTGTTTGGTTGGCGTCTGCATCGCTGCACTGGAATATGGTACCAGGAGCGACTCATCATCCGCCCTTCTTTTTTACCGCGATTGCTCCATCATTTCAGCTTTTCTTATCGCGAAGGACGCGATTGCCCTATCATTTTGGCTTTTTTTTCATTTTTATTTTTACTCGCTGATTTTTATTGCGAGTTGCCCCATCATTTCGGCTTATTATTATATATATATATATATATATATTTTTTTTTACTTACACTTTTTTTTATTTACACATTTTTTATTTACACACATTTTTTTTTTACATTCCCAGTGTAGGGTTGCTATGCACGCGCACAAGGGTCTACGAGGCATCAACCATGCCCGATTAAAAATTTAGCCTTGCCGAACAACCCGAATACGGATCTTTAAACTAGAGATTAGGCGAAAACTAACATGCTAAACATTTTAACACTAAGTGAGAGGGATTACAACCTTTGTAGATCCGGTTCTTCACTTCATATGCTCCGTGTTGTGGTCCCTTCGCTGCGATCATCGGGTTCCGGACTCTCGAGAGGTTCCACGAAGAGAAAGATGCAACCTTTGCTTCCGATCTTCGATACAAAGATGATCTACCTTGAAGTTTCGTTAACACAAGCTAACACTCATGAAATGATGTGAACACCCTCATCTAAATGGCAAGGAAAGATGAGGATGATGAAGTAGGATTTTTGCTCTCTTTATTTATCTTTTTCTCACATTTATTCATCACTTGGAAAAAAGCTAGTAAGCTTTTTCCATGAAGAAAGATGAAGGTAGAAGATGATGAATAATAATTATGATAGATTTTCTTTTGTGATGAATAATGCAAAGGAGATAATGATGAATTATGCAACCATGGTCAAGTAACCTTTGTAGAGATTGAACTAGGGTTAAAGGGTGTGGTTGGGTTAAGAAATATCATGCTAAAATATCTTTTCCAAAACAAAAAAGAAAACCTTCTAGAAACATCTAGAAAGGTTTAACCCTAATCAAACCCTAACCATGTTTAATCTCTACTAAACATGTTGCATTAGTAATCATATCATGTTACAATATTATATATCACATATATAATATTTATTGTAACCAAATAAAATAATACAATTAACATATATCGCATATATATCAATGTATTACCCGAGTGAGAAAAAGAATCTTTTAGTGAGCAAATATTAGATAATGTAATTTAATATATCATATATATTATTATACATTAAATTATCGAATCAACACTTGATCCGACAATCCGGCTATATCGCATATAACCGACTAATATTTATCCGTACCGATTCATCGAATCAACACTTGATCCGATGACCCGGCTGATATCAAATATCGCGAGAATATAATACAGTATCACATATCGCATTATCCTCGGTCCCGCACATATCACATATGTGCTCCTACTCCGTTTTGCCTGAGCCAAGAAACCTCTGTGTAGGACTCTAAAGAATCGTCAATACGCCGGCAGTAGGTGATGATCATATCAAACACCCACAAGCTGCAAGCGGTCAGCTAAACGTAACAGCTACCCAGGTATTGAGCGCTCAGAAGATCAACAAGCAAGCCTGTAACTTCTCCTGTGAATCCAAACAGTAACACTCCCGTACAGTCCGGTCTCGTCGTCTGATATGTTGCATATCTCACCTAGGGGTGGTAAACGTCAGACCCCAGTAGCTCGATAAGTCGTGTCGATATGAGGTCTATAACAGTTCGAGAAACTACTGATAACACTTACCAGTAAATCTCAGCAACCCTAGCCAGGGATTTCCGGTTATAGCCAATCGAACACAGCACAACATCAACTCTCTATACCGGGAGAGACGAATCCCCTCCTATCGCTCATTGCCTCCATGTGATTCGGGACTGTACCCAAAAGCCAACTTTTGCACGCCCACTTGGACGTGGTATGATGGAAATCAAAGCACAGTGGGAATCACACAAGACTCTATGACGATCTCGGGTCAACAGACTACTCTGTACCAGTGTCACCGGAGAACTGCCATCTGACGTGAGGTATAATACCATCTGGGAGTTCTCGGCGAGTCCGTCCAGTGTACCCAGTCTCCACTGAGCACCCGTACACCATCCTTGATGTCAAACACCGATGGATATAGGATCATCCATCGCCCATCATATGGGTCAAGATGCGTATACGCTAGTCTACTCTGGTGTATCGATGCCCTGTCTCGATACACCCTCGACTAGGAACAGTTATAGGATGTACTCGTCGACTACCGCGGCCCCACTAGTATGATCTCATCATAGTCCCAGTAGTCGAGTACACATTCTAAGGGCTTTATCAACATGTAACATAGAGACAATCGAAGTACATGTTAAGATAAAGTACAACCAGATAGCATACTATCATGTCGAGCAAGAAAGTCCTCCCTATATATGTCCTAGCATCCACTACAATATACATCGTATGTACAGTAATGGCCTCTAGGGCATACATATAACTAACACCCAGTTTAACGACTTAGAGGCCGATTGTTCCCAGTTTAACGACGTGGTGGTCAACTGCTTTGTCTGAAGGTGGCGGTCGCTGCTTGGCTGTTTGTTAACACGCCTTTAGACAGTTCTATCTCTCCTGCCTTGTATTGCTTTTCGACCCAATCTTTGAAGACGAAGCAGTTCTCAATGACATGACCTATCACTCTATGATAGGGGCAGTATTTGGGGTCATCGATCATATTCGCTTCTTGCGGTCTTTTTGATTCTGGCAGTTGTAGACCGTTCCTCAGGGCGTCTTTGAATATTTTACGAATTTTGTCCCTTCTGAAGGAATAGACCTTATCCAGCTTCTCTTTCAGTGGAGATTCTCCTCCCTCTCCAAACACGGGATTCCGAGGCTGGTTGGCATTAGGCCCGCTCATCCCTAACTTATTTCGGTTAGCCGAAGTGTTGAAAGATTGAGAATCATCGGAGTTCCGCCTTTGCTATTTTCATCTTTTCGGTTTCTCCAGGACCTATTGTTATTTTGGGAATCCGAGGAGGACTCCTGCTTTGAGCGCTCCAGCATCTGAACTTTCCTGGTGAGCTCTTGGAATGTTTTGAGACCCGCGGTGCATAGAAACGGGGCCATCCAATTGTTGAGATTTCCGACAAGGAGACTGACAGATTGGTCCTGCTCTATCGGCGGTTCACATTTGACGGAGAGATTGCGCCATCGGGTTATAAAATCCGCACTGCTTTCGTTGTTCTTTGGCTTGGTCCTTACGAGGTTGGCAATGGTGATCTTATCGCCGACACTCATGAACCTTTGTTGGAACAAAGATTCCATTTGGACGAAAGTTGTAATGGAGCCATCCGGTATGCTCGCATACCAGTCGAAAGCAACATCGGTCAAGCTATTAACGAACTGGCGAGGGAGAAGCGCCTCATTGCCCCCAGTATTCCTGCATGAGGCTTTAAAATGGACGATGTGCTGATTCGCATTTCCCGTCCCATCAAATCTTCCGAATTTGGGGATGACATAGCCGCTAGGAAATTCTACCAAATCATACCGAGCAGGATATGGTCTCCCACTGCTGCTGATATCTTTTTGTGTTTCGGCTTCGGCTACCAATATTTTGACTTTGTTGGCAACCAAATCCATGATTTGATCTTGAGTTAGCGGGTTACTGTCATCGGTAGCCAAGACATTTCCCGAGATAGGATGTGACTGACTTTCATGCGGTCCGCCCACCTTTGGATTTGAGGGAATAGGCATCGGCTGCCTTGGGACACCGTTTCCCGGTTCATGAGCAGAGCCCTGCGCTTGATTGGGCGGCTGAGAGGCAAGTCGGGCCGTGAGCTGCAAGACGACATACGTCAAGTCGTCAATTTTGGAGTAAAGTTTGGCCATCTCCTTATCTTTACTTCTGAGCTGTTTTCGGAGCTCTTGGAGAAGTTGCTGCTCTGCGTTCTTGGGACGGAATATTGGCTCCTTTTCGCTTTCCGAGCCTGACTCCTCATGAACCGAGGGATCTCTCCGCTTATCAGCTTCACTGAGAAGGTCTTCATTACCTTCCAGATGAGGTTGGTCTGGGAATGTGGCAGCCATGTTCACACCCGATTGGATTTGAGATGTGGTGGCCCCATCCTTGCTGTGAAGGATGTCGCTGGGACGCGTTCTCACCATATAGACTGTGTGGATAACACATTGAGCTATCCTTTCATCACTGGCAGCTGGTTTCGCAGAGCGGTCCGGGCTTTGGAAATTCATAAATTTTTACATGGCCGGAGTCATAGCCCTTTTGTTGGCTCTATATCCGAGCCGCTTCTGCCTCAGCTTCTCTGCCTTGAGCGCTTGGCAGGCTTCTGCTCTTCGGGAAGCCGCCATAGGCCGAGTGATGGGGAGGCTTGAGAAAACATCCGCCCGCATGTCCGTCGAAGGTATCGCCTGGGTTTGACCGCGACGTCTGGTAACTTCTTTTGTTCTGACGGCTTTGCCCCCAGCTGGGGCCATGGAGAGCCGTTTGAACACCGACTCACGTCTGGGTTGGGGCACCCTCGAGACCACCACATTTGCCCTCTTTCCTTTTTGTCAGTTACCGGAGCTTGAAGAGCAGGGATGGCGTTAGTTGACACGAACAGAATAGAGCCAAATGGTAGCGGCGACTCCTCCCACTGTCGCCCGAGACTGGCCGGGAGGACTGTCCTGACATCCATCTTCATCGTGTAGGAGATGGGAGCTGAGTTCATCTTTGGAGACATTGTTGAGAAGTGATTGCTTGAAAACCTGCATGAAAGAGCATTAGTTTAGTATAAATATAGATATGTATATTGATTGAGTTCACATGAGCGTTTAACCCGAAATATGGAAGGAGAGAAAGGTCCCACCGGGCGTGCCAGAATCTGTAGGGTGTTTTTCGTCACCCCATTAAGATGGGAATATGCACGCGCTTGTCAGGCGCATTACAGATTCCCCCTGCCTAGGGTAGGCGGGGGTTTATTGATTGTGGGGATCCAAATCTCCGGCAGCTGCGGACTAAGCTGCCGTTAATTACTCCTTACCTTTGGAGCGAGAGAACCTCCGATTGACGGGTCAAACAGGTCATGCGAACTCAATGTGCGGTGTTGTGTTTTGAAGAGGTTTTGGATATGCCGGGGTCCCCGCAGAGTTTTTACGGGGTCTCGCTACCCGAATACCGGGCTGCGGGTCAAGGGGGCTAGTAGCCCCCTTGCGGGGTGTAGGGGCAGCGCCCCGTTAGAAATTTTTTCTAGCGGGGGAGGTATTTTTAGTGTGGAGTGTGTGTAAAATGGGGGGAAAATGGCGTCCAAGGGACGCGTGGGTGCCTGCGCCTCGCGCGCCTAGCACGCAGGCGCTGGGCGCTGGCGCGAGCGCGAGCGCTTGGACGCTTGAGTTAGCACTAGGCGCTGCGCGAGCGCTTGGGTGCTGGCGCTAGCGCCTCACGTGCTCGGGCGCTAGCGCCTCACGTGCCCGGCATGTGGGCGCTCGGGCGCTAGCTCTTTGGGTGCTAGCGCCTCACGTGCCCAGCACGTGGGCGCTCGGGCGCTGGCGCTTTGGGCGCTGGCGCTTTGGGTGCTAGCGTCTCACGTGCCCGGCACGTGGGCGCTCGGGCACTAGCGCCTCACGTGCCCAGCACGTGGGCGCTCGGGCGCTAGCAAAATGAAGGGGTTTTTACCCCCAGAAATGGGAGTTAAACTCCTAAAGAGGATTTTGAGTGGAGTTAAACTCCAAAAGATTTAGATTTGGAGTCAAACTCCTAAAGATCTGGATTAGGAGTTAAACTCCTTTGGGGATTTGGGTCTTGGAGTTGAACTCCCTAAAAATCTTCAGAGGTTCTTCTCTCTTGAGTCTTGGATCTTCTCTTGACTGTGATTTCGTCCAAAGTTGGATTTTTGGAGATGGGTCTCCTTCTTCCTCCTCTTTATCGTCTAGATCTTGGAGAAAATGGGGTGAGACTTAAAAGTCTCCCCCTTTTGAGATCTAATGGAAGATCTGAGCTCCCCTTTGTGGGTTTTGTGGTGAAAAACTATTTAGTTTTGGAAATGGAAGAGTAAAACTCTTGATTTAATTCAAAAGAAAGAAGAAGGTTTAGAACCTTGAGGAAGGAGAAGGAGGCACAAAAACCCTAGAGTTTTTAGAGAATGAAAAGTCTATCCTTTATTCATCATAATGTTGCCTTATATAGGCTTACACATTTATATATAGCCCCTTGGGCTTTACAAAATGACATTTTGCCCATCCCATACCTCATGTGCTATTTCTTTTTGCACATAAGCCATGGGCTTTACAAAAATTTGGTTTTATGCCCATTTTGCTTACATTCATGCACAAAAAATTACATCAAAATTATTTGTTACATGATTTTTATGTTGGTATGGGGAGACTGGCCGCGGGCTCGACTTGGGCATGGGCCCGCTTGACCTGGGCTTGGGCCCACCTGGCTTGGGGTTGACCTTGACTTTGACTTGGTCAACCGGGGTGCAAATTTTGACCCCAACAGTCTTCATCATTTGACTCTTCGCTGGCTTTACCAATATGAATCATGTAGCATTCCTTGACGTCAGGCTGAATGAAACCTATGCCCCGTCTATCTGGGATTCGTCTATCGATGAGTGCTCGGACCTGAGGCGGATGACACAGCCCCTCAAAAAACTTCGCTTCGGAGTCCGTTTGATATAACCGACATCCGCACTTTTTAAAATATTTCCGCTTCTCTGGCGCATAATATTTAAGGTTTAGGATGGCTCTTATGCCTCTCTCATAGGGAAGGCACGTGACAGACAAATCGTCCGGGTGCATGACAGGATTTGACCCATAAAACAGGATGTCTTTCTGTCCCCTTTTTCTTCCTGGAACGTAGAAAGTTTTCAGCTGGTCCACGGTGGAGACTGACAATGCATCGAGCTCTTTGCACATCTGCTCCGGCATCCTTGTGATGGCCAGAGACCCTTTCGTAACTTCAAAAGTCTCTCTTAGCTTCGCTTTTTGCTCGAGAGCCCGATTCGTACAGCTGTTGTAAGACGGATCCTCTCCTTCTGATTCTTCAGTGTCACTGTCTAAACGAGGGCGAATTTTGGTAACAGATGAGCCTTCAGCATCAGACTCATCCGTATCACTACCAAAATGAGGGCGAGTTTTACGGACGGATGGACTTCCAACGTCGGACTCATCAGTGTCACTGCCGAAATGCGGACGCACTCGGGGGTTTTTGCTTTTGAAATTGACAGCCGGTCAGATTTTCTTTTGAGTTTTGGGGCTGTTCTGTCTTTGGTCAGTTGTGGCTCGGCACTTTGGAGGTTCACAAAATACCGAGAATCTTCGTATCGGACTTCATGCACATCGAACGTCTGGATGTCCCCGTCAATGCGTCTTTCTTCTCCATTTTTGGTATACTTCATGCACTGGTGGAGAGTTGACAGAATGATACCATAATCGTGATGCCACGGTCGTCCGAGGAGGATCTTATAGGATGTGTCGGTGTCGATCACATAAATCTTGGCTTCAGTTTGTAGGTCTCCGAACCTGATCAGCAGAGCTATGGATTCCAGAACTTGCTGGCAATTTTAATGGAAGCCTTGAATGACAATCCTTTCCCTTGTCAGGTGTCGGACGTCCATTGAAAAACTCTTCAGAGTCCGCAAGTTCGTGATGTTCACTGAGGATCCCAGATCAATCAATATGCGATTAATCCGATCTCCGTTGCTGTACCCAGTCACATAAAGCGGCCGGTTATGCTCAACCGTTCCTAGTAGCAGGTCTTCGTCCTTAAACGTGACTGTGGCGACATGCAGAGTGTACTGTGTAAGTCGATGCCACGCACCCCGCGGGTTCGCGGGGAGGCGGAGTTTGCAAAAAACGATTTTAATGTGCTTCGTAACATTGACTAAACTCCAGGATCAATACTAAACCCTAATTAACAAACAAACTAAAATGTTTAACTACTATGTAAGAAAGTTATAACTCAAGTTACTAGTACTTCTTGTTCTTGTTGTCCTCTCCTCTTCGTGAGCTCCTTGTAGTGAGTATAGATCGAGCCTCCTTGTCGGTTTCTCCACGTCAAAGAAGATCCACCCGAGAGTGCCAACCTTGAGCTTTAACCTCTAAGATGAGGTAACTAGATAACCTAGAATGCTAATTTAAGTGACCTAGAGGATGTAAAGAGTGATTAGGGATCTATTAGTCTTACTAACCCTAGGATTCTAAACACATAAGACAATTAGGGTTCTTGAGAGGAAGAAGAAGAGAGCTTGAGGAGAGAGAAAGTGTTTGTGATAATAAATTGAATAATGGCTCATTTGTGAATAATATGAAGCATACAAATATCTCAACAAAATATCTCCATGCCACCTTGCATCTCACAAAATATCTAGCTAAAATATCAAGCATGCTTCATTTAATTCAAATGGTGAATCACCCCCATGAGTCATACCTCATTTAATGAAAACTTACACCTCATTTCCTTCACCTCATATTTGTTTTAATCAAAATATAAAACCCTAATGAGGTGTCTTCTTCTAGAAGCCATCTTGAATAAATTACAAGAACGCCCCTCATCCGTATATACATACCCGCATCCGTGTTCTGAAAAACACGAATACAATGGGACGAAAATAACCAATAATCTAATACTAGGGTCCCGCTTAAACCAAATCCCACTAGTATAATCCGTCCGAACATTATACGTGCACAAGTACACGTATATGTTCGAACCCTGTCGTAAAACCATACGACCTCTACATCGTTTCGCCCGAAGCAGGGAAACCCTCTGTGTGTGACTCTAAAGACTCGACACTACGCTGGCAGTGGGTTTAACCATAAGCACGTCAACGGTACTAGCTGCACGTAATGGCTACCCAGATATCTGTCGATAAGAAGGCCGATAAGCAAACTCATCCGAACTCCCACCGAGTCTATCTATGACAATCTCCATACAGTTCGGTCTGTTCGTCTAAGAGTATTACATATCGGTCCTAGGGGGCGGTAAATGTCAGACCCCTAATAGTGCAATAAGTCTTGTCGAAGTGTAGCCCAAAACACCCTGAGAAACTACTGGAGTACCTACCAATAAATCTCGCTTGCCCTGGACAGGGACTTTGTGTAATGGCTTTCCGAACACAACGCGATATCAACCCCCAATACCGGGAGAGACGAATCCTATCTAACCGCCACCGCCTCTAAGTGCTTCGGGACTGCACCTAACTACTACCTGTTTGCATGACTCAATAGATCCGTGGTATGGTAGTAATCTAAGAACAATGGGAACACACTCGAGGCGAAGTAGCAGTGTCAAGTCAACGGACTATGCTATACTCATGTCGCCTGAGAACTGCTACCTGACGATAGGTATAGTACCAACCAGCAGTTCCCTACGAGTCCGTACAGTGTAACTCATAACCTAATGAGCACCTGCATACTATCTCCAGTACGACGTACTAATGGCCGTGGGACAGACCATCTCCCCTGCTGGGATAAGAAGCATATACACTAGTCTACTATAGAGTATTGATGCCCTGTTTCGATAATCCTACGACAAGGGACCTGTATAAGGATGTCCTTATAGACTATCCAACCCCCACTAGTGTGACTGCCATCACAACACTGGTAGCTGTTCTCCGCCGAAAGATGCGACCGGGACGTTAGGACGTCTGACCTGAATTTTGGGGGCATATGCTATTTGGTTTTATCCGTCCACCTCTCCGAAGATGTCAAGTTGATTTATAGCACCATGTATCGAAAGTTTAGACGGATGCGGCCGATGTAGCAGACTTCATTAGATTCCCCCTCATTATGAGGGGTTTTTGATTGTGGGGACACTCTTCCCTGCAGGCGCAAGCCCCTGCAGTTAATTACGCTACCGCATCGTGGTAACCACTTTCTCCTTCTCCAGATGGTCACTTCGTGTCGTGTATGTTTGTTTTATTTTCGGTTGCCCGTGGATTGTATACGAAGACTAATTTATGTTGTCGCCCGTAGGGCGTGGATTAGTCTAAATCCGTATTTTCTTAGATTTGGGTTTGGGTTAGGTTTAAGAATCGTTATTCTTGTTTTAGGCTAACATCGACTCAAACATTTATTGAGGATATGTTAGTCTAATTGTAGACTAAGATCTACTCAACATGATCATTTAGATCTAACAAAAGAGCATTTCGGCTTTATTGTTTTAGTTTAGGGACATTGTGGTCCATAAGTTTAAGGACATCATAGTCCATGGAGTTTAGAGACATCATAGTCTGTAAAGTTTAAAGACATCGCAGTCTGGTTTAAAGACATTGTAGTCTGTAAGGTTTAAAGACATCATAGTCTGGTTTTGGTTTAACCGTTTGGGGATGCGCAAAAAGTTATTGGTTATTGGGACCTTCCGTCTCTCTGAAGACGTTGAAGAATTACAACGACATATATCTGAGGTACGAAGAGATGTACCCTTGAACCAATATTGGTTGGGAGATCTATAGTCAAGTTTGGGACTAAGATCTGTTAAAAAGATTTATGAGCATGTGGGCTCAATTAATCTAAATTAGGGGTCTGTGGCCAACTTGGGCTCGACCCACTCAGTTAAAATGTTGAACATTTAACAATACTGAGCATTGGTTTAGGTTCTGACAACCCTTTTTGTTTTTTTATTGAGTGTTGAGCACTCATTATAGCTCTGGGGCTTTTATTTAAGGAACACTTTGTATTCTCTCAGCGCGATCACGTGACGTGCTTGGCGCTGAGCGCCAGATTTAGAGCGTTAAGGTGCTTCTTTTGAGATAGCACACACGTGAGGAGCACGTGGCGCGCTTGGCGCTGAACGCCAGTTAATAAGTGCAGAGCGCTCCTTGTGAAAGAGCGCACACGTGAGGAGCACGTGGTGCGCTTGGCGCTGAGCGCCAGTAAATGAGTGCAGAGCGCTCCTTATGAAAGAGCGCACACGTGAGGAGCATGTGGTGCGCTTGGCGCTGAGCGCCAGTCTTAGAGCGCTGAGGTGCTTCTTTTTAATTTAGAGCGCTAAGGCTATTTTTACGCAACTTTGATCAGTTATGTCCTCTGAGAATTAAATTCTCGTTTATAAGAGACTTTGTCTCGTGGGTTTAAGAACAAAGTTCTTATTTTAATAGGAGATTTTACAATCTCTTCTATTTTTATGAAAGACCTTGTCTTTGTGGATCTGCGATCCAAGAAAAATTAAGTTCTTTTCTCCT
This sequence comes from Agapanthus africanus, assembly GCA_030015575.1. Taxonomy (NCBI): domain Eukaryota; kingdom Viridiplantae; phylum Streptophyta; class Magnoliopsida; order Asparagales; family Amaryllidaceae; genus Agapanthus; species Agapanthus africanus. Next base: position 750,700,474 of record CM057339.1, on the reverse strand, counting down.
CCATTTTTTATGATGAGATGCTATGATCTCTTTTTGTGAAAGACCTATGTCTTATAGACCTATGATCTAAAAAAAATAACTATGTTCTTCTTCCTTGATGAGATTTTTTTTATCTCTTCGTTTTTACCTTGAAGAAAAGTTCTTCTTCTCAGAACTTGCTTTTTTCTTTGAAATTTCTCAAAGCTTGTAGGGGGTTCCTCTCTGCAAGACTTGAAGTCTTCGGTCCTTTAAATAGGGGAGGCTGATTTGTTGAATCAGTTGAAGAGATCTTTTCTCTAATTGATTTGGGGATGTTCCCACCGTTGGATCTTTGATCCTAGGGCTTCTGTTTTACAGAAGCCAATCTTCTTGTTTTTAACAAGATTGGGAAAATCTTTTCCCATACAGAACTCATCCTGTATCTTGGTGATTTTTAATCACCATTGGATCTTTGATCCAACAGTGCTCTAATTTTCAGAGGTAATCTGATGAATTTTAGTCATCTTTGTTAGATCTTTGATCCAAGGGTGGGGAACATTTAGTTCCAGCGCTAGCGCTCTCGTGCTTTGCACGTGAGCGCTGCATCAGAGTCTTTGACTCTTGGTGCCGACGCACTTGGCGCCAGCGCTCTCGTGCTTTGCACGTGAGCGCTGCCTCAGAGTCTTTGACTGTTAGCGCTGGCGCACTTGGCGCTAGCGCTCTAGTGCTTTGCACGTAAGCGCTGCATCAGAATCTTTGACACTTAGCACCGGCGCATCTAGCGCTAGCGCTCTCGTGCTTTGCACGTGAGTGCTGCCTCAGAGTCTTTGACTCTTAGCGCTGTAACAACCCCAAATTTCCTGTACAACTTTCTGTGCAAATTTTTCAAAATTTAAAGAAAAAGGTACTTTTGCCAGAGCACAAGTTAAATATTTGTTTTGCTAATTAATAACAAGAAGGAGCTTGTGGCTCATTGGTAATACCTTGCACTGCTGAATCAAGCCACCAGAGTTCAAATCCTATACCCCACATTATTTTTAATATTGTTTTATTTTGTATTTTTAGAATACCAACAGTTTACACGTGCATATCTCACAAAAAACCCCACTACACATGAAAACTTAAATGTACCAGTGAGTTAGTGAGACGACGGCGCACTCTCCGACCGACCGACTCGGCCGGAATCGGCCGAATCGGCCGGCGGACCGACCGACTCGGGCCGGCGCCGCCGACCGGACTCGACCGGACCGCCAAGTCGTCAACAGAGAAGATGTGGATTTTTATCTCCCCTACCCCCTGTACACTTTAAATCTTCAGACCATTTCCAGAGACCTTTTAAATTCCCATTTACTCCATTTTTATTACATTTTAATATATTTTAATATATTTTTTTTCAATTAAACTCTTCATCTACACTAACCCTAGCCTAACCCTATAAATACCACCCCTAAACACTACCCCCTCACCCTAAAATTCTGAGCCAACTCTCAAGAAATTCCTAGAAACCCTAGTGTGCAATCGAAGTGAGCAAAGAGGCGAAGCTCCGACGAATTTTCCGGCGACAATCCTAGGAACTCCCGGCGATGGATCGACGCACCGGTGAACCCTACGTCTCCCTCTTCCTCTCATCTAACCTTGAAACTCATAAGTCCCCCTCCCTCTTTTCTATTCTTGTTCTAAAAATACGAGGCTCTAAAACCTGACGGAATCGGAACAAATCCGATTTCCGATTCGGTCTTTCCTCAAAATCCAACATTTTCTTAAATACAATCGCACAAAACTATTACATGTTGACTATTAAACACTAACTAATCATATTGAACAAGTTCGACATCAAAAGAAATTGATATTTCCACTTTACCGTATTTTTTTCATTAAAATACCATATAGTTTCATTTCGACATTTAAACCATCAAATCCTTGCTATACCTTTAAGTAGATCACGAGGCAATGACCTACCTCCTTACACACTCATATGCAATATAGCACAATATTTTCGGGAACATAGAATATGGGAAAACAACACCTTTTCAAATAAATACCATTACTAATAAAACACTTTTCTAAACGATTTAGTATTTATACAAATCTTTGCAAAGCGCCGCTATAATCCATTTGGGGAACCCGTTCGGGATGGTGCGGATTATTGCACATCCTCAGGCTTAGTAGTGCGAGATGCAGACCTCCGCAAGGAGCATTCGGTCTCGAAAGATTTAAAATACGACATATTAAGAAAATGAGATTTTTAGAAATATAAAATATATATTAAAATTATTTTTATATAATTATATATATATGTAACATTAAGATATCTATTTTGAAATATTATAAATATTCCAACTCTTTTCAAAAATCACAAGAATCATTTTACATTAAAATACCATGAATTCCATACAAGTCAATATTACAAATAATTACCCTTTATTATGAAATTAGGATATTTTCACTAGAAATATCACAATATAAAATCTACATTCATTACAACTCTAAAGACGATTAATGAAAACTTAGGGTGTATTTTGAAAAGTATATAAAAGTATTTTTACATAAACCCCCCTCAAGTTTTATAAATTACCCTAAGGACCCTAGTAAACATAGGTTTAAGTGGGACCAATCTCTTGAGCCTCACGGAGCCGGAGAAGTGGGTGCTTGCCTATTAAGGTAGACAACTTAACAACGGTGTTATCAACACGGTAATCGTCTTTGAAAAAGACACAAATCATGCCGCCTATGTGCAGCGGTTACCGATAACATCAAAACAATCAGGACTTCAATTTCTTTTCTAGTTTTTCTGACTCAGACTGAGTCTTATTAATAATCTGACTTGAATATGATTCAAGTACAATCTACAATTTACGATCTACAAATTACAATTCGACATGAATCTATTCAATCTGTATTGACCGAACCGAACCATGGATATACTTCCATTTACATGATTATCCAGTTACATCCATTTACATGATTCTTCAGCTACATCCATTTACTGATATCATGGTTCGGCAAGTCATCCAATTATACAATCTATATTACAAGACAATACAAGTTGCAATATAATTTACATGCAAACAATACAACCAAGACATCGCGGGGTTTAAAGGGTAGATTGGTACGGAAGGTGTTAAAAGTGGCACGAGACTGCAAGATTAAGACGTAATTACATCCATACCGTTGTTCTTCTGTGGTATTATCGACGGAGCCTTGTACTTCCATTTTCCCTAGTCTCTAGCATATAGAGACTCCTCTCGTATACACTGGCATTCTTTTGTACCAAGCTACAAACAACAGCGTTAACACCACTTTATAACAATATAATACAACTTTAAAAGCTACCTTCTTATTCTGTCTATTCTATTTCTCCCTTATCTTTGGGACTTACCGAGCAATCTGTTCACTGACGACATTCTCTTTCTTTCTTCTTTGAATGTTGTCAGGTGATCTGGACACGTCAGAGATCGAGCCCTGCGCTGAAGACTTGGACCATTTCATTGAAGACCCAGAGTTTTAGTTCACTGTACACTTTTATTTCAGTACCTTTCCTTTTTTGTTATGCTATTGTTTAGGCATTGCTTTCTTCCAGATGTATTTACATTTCCATGCATTATACAGAAAGAATGTGAATAAATAAAGTTTCTGTTTTATTATATCTTGTCTCTTGTGCATTTACTTTTATATTGCTTAGATACGCTTAGCGTATTTACTTCACAGTAAATACATAGCAGCCTCGTCGCGTCCTCTGCTCGTATACTGGGAAGCGGGGCGTGACTGGTTTTGTTGGTGACCCATGCAGGTCAGAGCTGTATGGAACACTGCCATGCAATTCCGTTCTGCGTGAACAACCTAAGCAATATAACACAAAAACCAGCAACTAAAACATTCTTTACAATTCATGTTCCTTGAATCTTATCATTTCATATACTTTGAATCTGTCCTAAACCAAATTTTTCTTCAAGGTTATGGATTCCCCAAAGAATACCAGCACCAACTTCAACAACACTCCACCTCCGCTACCAATCACACATGCCGTTCCTGCTCCATCCAACGAGCAAACGGTTCTGCTTGAGGCAATCCGCAGCCTCCTAGAGGGACAGCGGCAGCTCTTGAACCGTCCTGAGGCTGAAGCACCTGGGGTGAAGCAATTCAGAGCTTTACATCCCAAACAGTTCTCAGGAAAGGGGAGCCCACTGGAAGCTGAGGAATGGGCTCAGAGTATCGAGGATGATCTGGCCGCAGCACAAGTGCCAGAAATAGCTTGGGTTCGTGTTGCAAAATTATAGCTCACGGACAATGCACGGGTCTGGTGGAAGGTAGAAGAAAGCCGTCTTGACCAACTTATCGAATGGTAAACTTTCCGAGACATGTTCGACGCAAAGTACTTCCCTGAGACTGCCAGGTTCGACATGGAACAACAGTTCATCCATCTGCAACAAGGTTCAATGTGGATCAAGACAGTAGATGAATGCTCAGTCGGTAAGATATGTCTCAAGGTTCGATTTTAATTTCACATACTACACAGCTAACACAAGCCCGTAACAGGTTTACGGCCCATCTCATACCGACTGCTGAGATCAGAGCTAGAAGATTTCAGCAAGGGTTGGACCCGGAAATCCAAGCTGCATTAGCTATAGGGGATTTCCCAACCCATGATTTGGATTTGAAGGCTGCCCGAAGATACGAGGCAGTGGTAAAGAAGAAGGGCAGACCTCAATCTGCCGGAGTGAAGGGCCCTGCCAATCAGGTGGCAGGAGGAGCCTCTTCAAGGCCAGCTGTTGAACTCAGAAGACTGGAAGAAGCCAATGATCAGCCAAGTCCCAGTTTTTGCTTTTATTGCAAGAGGGAAGGACACTTGTGGAAGGACTGTAGGCGCGCAAAAGGCTTATGTTTAGTTTGTGGCGCGTCCAATCACGGAATTGGAAACTGTCCTATAGACGCAACTCAGCTCACCCACCCACCAATTACCCGCAGCGGCCAACTATCCAGACTCCTGCAACTCGTCCTGCACTCCCAACACCACCTCCACGTGGATTTCTTGCACAGCCAAATCGCCAATTCCAACAGGCACTGAGGAACATGCCTCGAAGATAGAGGAATGTGCCTCCAGCTAGGAGGAACGTGCCACGGCGACAGGCTTACACCTTAGCAGCCATAGAAGCCAAGACAGTTGACCAAGGTAACACCAGTAAGACTCTTTCACATTTTTAAACCCTTGCATCACATTGTTATTTTTCATACACTATTAGTACTTCAATCCCCAAACTTTCCTTGAATCTGTTACACTTTCCTTTTACAAATTTCGAGAACGAATTTTTTTAAGGAGGGTAGAATGTAACAACCCCAAATTTCCTGTACAACTTTATGTGCAAAATTTTCAAAATTTAAAGAAAAGGGTAATTTTGCCTGAGCACAAGTTAAATATTTGTTTTGCTAATTAATAGCAAGAAAGAGCTTGCGGCTCATTGGTAATACCTTGCACTGCTGAACCAAGCCACCGGAGTTCAAATCCCATACCCCACATTATTTTTAATATTGTTTTATTTTGTATTTTTAGAATACCAACAGTTTACACGTGTATATCTCATAAAAACCCCACTACACATGAAAACTTAAATGTACCAGAGAGTTAGTGAGACGACGACGCACCCCCGACCTACAGAATCGGCCGGCGGACCGGCCGACTCGGGCCGGCGCCGCCGGCCGGACTCGGCAGGACCGCCGAGTCGTCAACAGAGAAGATGTGGATTTTTGTCTCCCCTACCCCCCTGTACACTTTAAATCTTTAGACCATTTCCAGAGACCTTTTAAATTCCCATTTACTCCACTTTTATTACATTTTAATATATTTTAATACATTTTTTTTCAATTAAACTCTTCATCTACCCTAACCCTAGCCTAACCCTATAAATACCACACCTAAACACTACTCCCTCATCATAAAATTCTGAGCCAACTCTTAAGAAATTCCTAGAAACCCTAGTGTTCAATCGAAGTAAGCAAAGAAGCGAAGCTCCGGCGACAATCCTAGGAACTCCTAGGAACTCCCGGCGACGAATCGACGTACCGGCGAAGCCTACGTCTCCCTCTTCCTCTCATCTAACCTTGAAACCCGTAAGTCCCCCTCCCTCTTTTCTATTCTTGTTCTAAAAATACGAGGTTCTAAAACCCGACGGAATCGGAATAAATCCGATTTCCGATTCGGTCTTTTCTCAAAATCCAACATTTTCTTAAATACAATCGCACAAAACTATTACATGTTGACTATTAAACACTAACTAATCATTTTGAACAAGTTCTATATCAAAAGAAATTGCTATTTCCACTTTACAGTAATTTTTCATTAAAATACTATATAATTTCATTTCGACATTTAAACCATCAAATCCTTGCTATACCTTTAAGTAGATCACGAGGTAATGACCTACCTCCTCACACACTTATATGCAACATAGCACAATACTTTCGGGAACATAGAATACGGGAAAACAACACCTTTTCAAATAAATACCATTACTAATAAAACCCTTTTCTAAACGATTTAGTATTTATACAAATCTTTGCAAAGCGCAGCTACAACCCATTTGGGGAACCCGTTCGGGATGGTGCGGATTATCGCACATCCTCGGTCTTAGTAGTGCGAGATGCAGACCTCCGTAAGGAGCATCCGGTCTCGAAAGATTAAAATACGACATCTTAAGAAAATGAGATTTTTAGAAATATAAAATATATATTAAAATTATTTTTATATAATTATATATATATGTAACATTAAGATATCTATTTTGAAATATTATAAATATTCCAACTCTTTTAAAAAATCACAAGAATCATTTTACATTAAAATACCATGAATTCCATACAAGTCAATATTACAAATAATTACCCTTTATTATGAAATTAGGATATTTTCACTAGAAATATCACAATATAAAATCTACATTCATTACAACTCTAAAGACGATTAATGAAAACTTAGGGTGTATTTTGAAAAGTATATAAAAGTATTTTTACATAAAACCCCCTCAAGTTTTATAAATTACCCTAAGGACCCTAGTAAACATAGGTTTAAGAAGGACCAATCTCTTGAGTCTCAGGGAGCCGGAGAAGTGGGTGATTGCCTATTTAAGGTAGACAACTTAACAACGGTGTTATCAACACGGTAATCGTCTTTGAAAAAGATATAAATCCTGCCGCCCATGTGCAGCGGTTACCGATAACATCAAAACAATCAGGACTTCAATTTCTTTTCTAATTGTTCTGACCCAGACCGAGTCTTATTAATAATCTGACTTGAATATGATTCAAGTACAATCTACAATCTACAAATTACAATTCAACATGAATCGATTCAATCTATATTGACCGAACCGAACCATGGATATACTTCCATTTACGTGATTATCCAGTTACATTCATTTACATGATTCTTCAGTTACATCCATTTACTGATATCATGGTTCGGCAAGTCATCCAATTATACAATCTATATTACAAGACAATACAAGTTGCAATACAAAGAATACAACCAAGATATCGCGGGGTTTAAGGGGTAGATTGGTACGGAAGGTGTTAAAAGTGGCACGAGACTGCAAGATTAAGATGTAATTACATTCATGCCGTTGTTCCGTGGTATTATCGACGGAGTCTTGTACTTCTATTTGCCCTAGTCTCTAGCATATAGAGACTCCTCTCGTATACACTGGCATCCTTTTGTACCAAACTACAAACAACAGCGTTAACATCACTTTACAACAATATAATACAACTTTAAAAGCTACCTTCTTATTCTGTATATTCTATTTCTCCCTTATCTTTGGGACTTACCGAGCGATCTGTTCGCTGACGACATTCTCTTTCTTTCTTCTTTGAATGTCGTCAGATGATCTGGACACGTCAGAGATCGAGCCCAGCGCTGAAGACTTGGACCATTTCGTTGAAGACCCAGAGCTTTAGTTCATTGTACACTTTTATTTCAGTACCTTTCCTTTTTTGTTATGCCATTGTTTAGGCATTGCTTTCTTCCAGATGTATTTACATTTCCATGTATTGTACAGAAAGAATGTGAATAAATAAAGTTGTTGTTTTATTATATCTTGTCTCTTGTGCATTTACTTTTATATTGCTTAGATACGCTTAGCGTATTTACTTCACAGTAAATACGTAGCGGCCTCGTCGCGTCCTCTTCCCGTATACTGGGAAGCGGGGCGTGACAAGCACTGGCGCTCTTGGCGCTAGCGCTCTCGTGCTTTGCACGTGAACGCTGCCTCATTTCAAATTTAAAAATTTGAATAGAGCTTTTCTCTGATTGGGGGAAACAAATGCCCCCCCTACCGTTGCGTTCACGTGGCCCACACATGAGTGCGGTGGTGGCAGACTTTCCACCGCTGGATTGTTCTTGGAACTCGAATCGACTTCCAACGCCTATAAATAAGACCTTTGGCCCTTTAAGATGACTGCTTGTTCATCTTCTTAATTTGTTCTTGTTTCTTAAGAATTTAATTCTCTTTCAGAGCCCAGCTCACTCCCTTAAGAAATTTCTCAGAGCCAAAACTCTGCCCAAATTCGGTAAGAATTGAACTTATTAACAGAGCTTTGCTCTTCTCAGATCATAGATCTTAGAAAATATATTTTAGGGTTTTACCCATCAACAGAGCTGTGCTCATTTTTAGATCATAGATCTTCAAGATATAATCTTTTTAGGGCGATTTTAACCCATGAACTGAAATACCGTTCATCTTCCATGAAGAACTTTTAGAGTTTGTTCACAGATCTTGAAGATCTTGGAGTTTTTATTCTTTAAAAGCCTTGCTTTTTTTTTTTAGGTTTTTGATGAATGATTTCATCGTCTTCACAGTGCATAGCTCTTAAAATTTTTAAGGAATTTTATTCCTCTCATGATTAGAGTTGACAGATGTCACTTTGGTGCAGAGCGCTGCTCTCAAGTGAGTTTTACTTTTTGGCCCAAGGGGCCCTCATTAACTGAGAATCATATTAGGATTTCCTCATTAATGAGTGACCGTCTCATCAATGATGAGCCATCATCTAGATTGTGTGGGTCCCTCTTGGTCCCTTTCTACTGCATTGCAGTGTGGCACGAATTTAAAGTACCAAGTGCCAGAACTTAAATTGTAGCATTGACGGCTATTTTTTTTTGTTCTTTTTCGCGCAGGTACTATGTCTTTCGACATTTCTTTCCCGTTAGTCCGTTCGGAAAGCGGATTCCCTGAAGCGCCTGTGGACAGGGAAGTCTTCGCGTTGATCAAAGATCATGATCCGGAGCAAAAGAATCTTCATTTATGGGGAACATGGTACAGTCAGATCATTAGGGGTCGGCGGAGCTTTTCTTGCGCGGCACCTTCGGAGCCTATCTCGGCGATCCCTTATGCCGACGCACCTCCGGTGAACTATGCCTTGGAGGAGGTCAACTGGACCTCAGAGGGTTGCCTTCAACCCTCTATGGCTGCGATACCCCTCAGAGGGTTGCCTTCAACCCTCTATGGCTGCGATACCCATACAGCCGCCGCCGGCTTTGGATACTTTGGGGCGGCGTATATGTCAGGGCGAATCGCGCCCGTGGGGACAGCCGTACACGATAGGCCTAACTCCTGGCCATCCAGCCGGGTATTTGCTGTGGGCCCGCTACATTTTGTCTGCCAAGAAGTCGCAGATGCTGAAGCTCGAGTTATATCCTACGATTTACCCTTCTCTCTTTCAATATTCCGCGCCTCCTGCATGGTGGGTCAAGGCTTTTCTGGAGCAATGGAATATTCCAACCCACACCCCTTCTGTTGGATCGAGAAGTCTCAGTATCTTTAGAGGAGTTTGCAGAAATCTCTGGCTTACCCGTTAGTGGAGAACGCTACGAGGAGTTACTTCCTCCGGACGAGTACATCATTGCCACCAAATTAGTGGTAATGGGTCTTACCCCAGAGAACGTCATTCAACACCAATTCCCGAGCTTGATCAAGTTGTTGAATATATACGAAAGTCTATTTCTGGAGTCCGGAGGGCATGGAGTTAGCTACACAGACTTCATCGCTCGCTTTCTTTGTCCGAAAGCCTTATCGAAGCAAGTTGCACTGTTCGCCAAGCTTGATGACCCGTTTGGTTTTGGTTTGGATAACCAATTGACGGCGGAGGCGGATTTAAAAAGTTTCTTTATTCCGACTGATCCTGTTATTCCCTTCACGGAGCTTGCTGCTTCGGGGTTCATTGGCATATGGCTAAACTTGTTCGTGCTTCCAATGTACCCTCGTTATATGAGACCATCGGTCTTTTACCCAGCCCATCGCATGGTTGTGGGAATGCAAGTGGCTATCGGGATTGCTGGGTTGGCACACCTGCACTATGGTCTCAGCTTAGCGGCGGATACCACTCAGCCGGGGGTACATCCCGTCACTTTCTCACTGCATTATTTTATGTCATAGATCGAGCTGCACTTAGTTGGCGCTTTTGGTGTCCATAAACGACCTCATTTCTACGACAGTTACAACTTCCCTCGGATTATGCGCCTAGTTGACGCGTCCGTTGTAAATCCGTCACAGCGGGAGGCTAGGGGTGTGCTCCTTCGTCCGCTTATGGTTGGAGATGGGATGACCTTTGTCAATAAGGTTTTAACCATCGGCAAAGAATACGCAAAAACGGTGCAGTCTCTGCGCGATACTTTTAAAGATGGGGCCTCTACCTTGAAAACTCGAGAGATTCTTCATTTATACTCCATCAGGCCGGGCTTTCTCGTGTTTAGGCAGAATGATTCGGCATTGTTTTTGAGGTACAACCTGCACTATTTTGCCCAGGAATCAAGCTATAATCAAGGTGTCCCGCTCGAAGCCTTCTTAGCTGAGCCTACTACCACAGAAGAAGGTATTCGTAACGTATTACACCATTTTATGCGGTTGAATACCGGCTCCAGTTTCATTATCAGTGAGCCGAGTTGCGTTCCGCGAATCTTGAACGCATATGTGGCGTGGTATCAACATTCGATGGGCGCCGTTATTAGGGAAGAAAAGCGATTATTGCTTGATCGCAAGGGCACCGCCCCCGCTGGTAATCCAGCTGTTCCCTTGAAGCGACGGACCATCGTCCATCCTCCCTTGAGAGAAGCTGCTGCGGCTGTGGTACCACGTGTTATGCCTGTGCTGCCCCTACCCCGCATGCCTGTAGAAGCGGTAGCTGTGGCGTCTCCCGAGTCTTGCGTGGGCACGGAGATCGGGACTCACCTCCCGAAATTGCCCACCAAGCGCAAGCTCGTGTTATCGGCTGCCGGCACTCGCTCGCAGAATTAAAAGAAGTCGATACTTTGTGTGGACGTTGTATTAGGCCAGGAGCCTCATGCTCCTTACAGCGAGGGCCTAAGTGAGTACAGGACCAACGAGGGTTTATTTATGGTGCTGGATGACACTGATCTGGAGGCTGCTATCGCGGTTTCAAAGCAGCTAGCTCGCAATGAAGCAGCATTAATCACCATCACACAATCAGGTATACTTTGGTCATATCTTTCCGTGGCTATTTTAATTATTATGCTTTGACTGACGCTTTCTTTCTCAACAGGTATCTCCGCCGAAGAGGCTCTCGTAGCTTCCCTCAAGACTTTTGAAGAGGAAGAGAGGCTTCGCGCTTCCTTGGGCCTCGGTATATTTCTGTTCATTGTGCCTTCATTTCCTTTTTCTTCATAGGTAGTCTGACCCTTCTTTTTTCATATTATTGCAGGGACTACTTCAACTCAGGTTATCCTGAACGCAGTTCCAATCCCGCATGGTGGCGCAGCGACGCTTCCAGGGCCGGCTGTCGAAATCCCAGCTCCCCCAGTATTGCCAAAAGAGGCTTCGCTTAAGCAGCCGATGACGAACGCCGTAATGGCTCCAGAGGTAGCTCCTGGCTCGGATGCTGACGTCACTTTGCCGGAAGTCTTGAGGAGGTCTTTTCTCACTGCCAAGGCTGGCAAGAATTGCAGAAAGCATGCGGCGAGGGAACGTGAAGTCAGCTTGGCCGTGGGTGCAGGTTCAAGAGCCGTTCCATCCGTCACTATTTCTTCCGAAACGCTCCAGCCGCCCAATCTACCGTCCATAGACAAATGGTGCGCGCGGCTCGGGAAGAAGCCACAAAGTCGTCCCAAGGTAACATAATGCTGAGTCTTTCTTGGAATTTGATCTTCAAATTCTTATATACCATATCTTGCAGGGCCAAGTCCTGATGATGAGGCGGCAGGTGAGATGACAGCAACCACAGAGCCCGAAGTGGCTACTCTCTCTCGAGAGTCCGGGACTGTCCAAACTGCCGCTCTGTCCCTCTGCAGTTCCCCACCCTCGCCTGGCATTGCGAGTGTCACGATGACTCTTATAGAATTAGGGGATGAAGCCACTGGTGCTGAAACCATTCTATTGAAGGAGTGCGAAGAAACCGCAACACCGAGTGATGCTTCCGTTGCAATTTTGGCTGATGACCCATCAGGTGGGTTTCGGGTCACTGCTTATTTTCTATATCACAATCCTTTTCTGCTTTTTCTGACGGTATTTTATTTGTAGGTGTAGCGAACATCGAGACTGTGTCATCTGAAACACTTGCGGTCGCTGCCATGACGGTTGCTCCCTCGCCTTCTCCTATGTCGTCCAAGATGCTCGAAGGTATAGATTTGCGATCCATTTAATTGAACTATGACCACCGTCTTTCTTGTACTGACCATGTATTATCGCAACCTTGCAGGAGTTCTTTTTGATCATCTGTATCAAGTGCTGAACCCACATTTCTCCTTCCAGTCGGAAGTCACTTTGCCTGCTGGTGCCGGTGAGTATAATTTTTAACCGACGTCCTTTCCTTTCTTTGACGGACGACCCCGCCATTGTTAATTTTAAATTGATTGCAGCACTACAAATTGAAGGAGGGGACGAGAGAATCGTCGCACCACCAGTACTCCCAGCTTTACAACCTGTCGCAGCTGGTATAGTAGACCCTATTACTCGTGTATTTCCTTTATCTCTTGAGCCGACATCTGATTATGATTCGTTTTGCAGCGATCGCACCGACTCCAGCTCCTTTCGAGTCTCGAATCTTAATGCCTGCAGGGCCATTTTCCAGACGTCCATCCTCTAGAGGCGCTACAACTAGCCTGCGCATGTTAAGTGAATTCATTGAGGATCTTGACGCTGAAGCCCTCATATTTGCTGTAGATTTTGCTACTGAGGTTAATCCTATGCTGGCGACGCTCATGAACTTCCATGACGAAGGCGTCGTCGAGTCTTGGGTTAATTGCTGCAGAAAGATCGAGACCTGCCCGCATGAGATTGAGCTCAGGCGTCCTGCTCCAGAAGTGTTGGCTTTGAACTCCCAGCGAGCTGTGTGGGTTGAGCAGAGCGTTCCCTTCCTCCGCCATTTCGAAAAAGAGGCGATCTTAAGGCGGAAGGAACGTGAGGAGGCTTCAGGCTAATCCTCCCAGCTGCGCGCCCAGGTTGACGCGAATGCTGCACAGCTGAAAGCTATCTTTGAGGGCCTTCTACGATGTATTTCTGATGGGCTAACGCTGAGGCAGAAGCTCGATCTCATTGAGCGGGATGCGCAGAGTCGTGAGGCAGCTCAGCGGGAAATCGATGAAAAGTTTTCATCCTGTTTGCAGCAATGGGCCCGAGTCGAAGCTGAGCTGGCCACGGCGGCTGCTCATGAAAAGGAGCTGAGAGGAGTGCGCAAACGGCTTGCTGATTTGCTAAAATCGCCTCCTTCTCAATAGTCGTCTTTGTATCAATTGTAATTTATGAATAACATGTATTCATTTCATTTTTATTTTATATGATGTATCTCGTATTCAATTGAATTCATGAATAAATGACACATTTTTTTTTATCTCCGACTATCGCTTTCTTTGCTCTGCTGTGTTGTTGGCATGTGATTTTAGCAAATGTAACTTATAGACGATAGATAACAGTTCATCTTGAACTCTTTGTAGGGCAGCGATGGCTTAGGAGACAGGTTCAGATCTGCCGCATAAGGCTTTCCAACTTTATGATCCATGAGGGACTCATAAAGACTTTTCTCCCTATGAGTCGAGAGGACCCCGTAGGTGTATTTTCTCCCCAGGAGTCCTGAGGACTCCTAAGTGTGTGTTTTCTCTTGAGAGTCGTAAGGATCTCACAAGAGAATTTTTCCCGCTTACAAGTCGAGAGGACTCATAAATGGTTGTTTCCCCCCTTGTCGAGATTTGACTTTGGAGAGTGTGGCCCGTGAATAGTATGCAATAATCCATCTTGGACCGACTTGCAGGGCCCCGGTGCTTAGAAAACATGTCCTTATCCCCGTTGCCTAAGGCTTTGCCCTACGAGTCGAGACGAATCGAGAAGTTCTCGCAAGGGTTTCCTAACATCACAGTTAACTCCTGCTAATAGAAGTCCGTTAAGGTCTGTGGTACTAGGGTTTTTTTACCCGTCGCACTATCGCGTTGGCCGATATATTCCCCGATATGCAATCTTATTGTTCGGGTAGCCCCACGACTGTCGTGTCTCCGATCCCTTCGGGGGCTGGACAAGACGTTTTCAAGTAATCTTCCAGGTAATATTACTGTCGAAAGAGCAAACGTTAGGGTATTCCATGTCGCTTTTTACTTGAGGTTAGGCTCAGTTTTGGAGCCCCGATGAGTCATGACCACTCCGCGCTGGTGTGGGATGATCTCCGATAGTCTTTTCAGGTCTCATTTGAGTTGCCGTCATGACCCTGAAGCGGGGGATTTTCCTTAGCTTCGTTGGTTGACATTGTGCCTGCAATATTGCGTTGAATGTCGAGATTATCTATGGATTGTCTGTGAACCGTCAAGATTTAGAACTAGGGGGCTTTGCCATGGCTCCATTGTAGTCTCTAGGCCGTCTGTGAACCGTCGAGATTTGGAACTAGGGGACTTTGCCATGGCTCCGTTTGTTGACGTTGTATATTCCTGCAAAGACACTGATTTCTCTGCGGGTTGACGCGAATCGAGATGCTCTCATCAAGGACGCTGATTTCCCTGAATCGAGGTTTTTGCCAAGGACACTGATTTTCTCGGGGTTGAGACGAATCGAGAGATTCCTGCAAAGACACTGATTTCCTTGCGAGTCGACGCGAATCGAGATGCTCTCGTCAAGGACGCTGATTTCCCTGAATCGAGAGGTTTTGCCAAGGACACTGATTTCCCTGGGGTTGGTTGACTTGTTTTCGAGACAGAGTCATTGGATGACGTATTTCCGAGACGGGGTCATTTGATGACGTGTTTCCATGGAGGGGTCATTGGATGACGCTAGGTTGTCTGTGAACAGTAGAGTTTTGGAACTGGGGACTTTGTCGTGGCTCCGATTGGTGACGTCGCGTCCGTGTCCTGCTGGCATGAGGAGAAATGCCGTTGCGGGTCTTCTGGGATGCAGATATTGCTGCTGAAACTTGACTCTTCCTTTTGACAGAGCTTGTTGGGGACATGTGGTTCCCTTTCGTTTATGCCCATGGATTGTATACAAGGGTTAGTATGGACTTACCTGCAGGGCACAAATTTCATTTCATATATATTTTTATTTTCTTTTCGCGATGCTCTATCATTTCAGCGTTTTGTATCGCGAAAGTCGCGATTGCCCAATCATTTCGGCTATTTTTCGCGGTGCCCAATCATTTCGGCTATTTTTCTTTTCCCTTTTTACTCGCTGTTTTTTTTATTGCGAGTTGCCTAATCATTTCGGCTATTTTTGTATGCATATATTTTACTCGCTGATTTTTATTGCGAGTTGCCCAAACATTTCGGCTATTTCATATGCATTTTTGGCTCGTTGATTTTTATCGCAAGTATGGAACTTGGAATCTGGTGCCAGTTTTAGCATCAGCATCGCTGCGACTGGAATATTGCCAGGAGCGAATCATCATTTGCCGTGAAAGGACTTGGAATTTGATTCCGATTCAGGCATCAGCATCGCTACCACTGGGACATTGCCAGGAGCGAATCATCATCTGCCTTTGTCGGTCTGAACAAAGGTGGCTTAGCAAACAGGGTTAAGATCCTGTCGACTAAGGCTTTTGACTTCATGAGCCGTAAGGGTCTCATAAAGGTTTTCTCCCTACGAGTCGTGAGGATCTCGTAGGTGTCTTTTCTCCTTAGGAATCGTGAGGATTCCTAAGTGTATGTTCTTGTAAGTCGTAAGGATCTTGCAAGAGTGTTTTCTCCTTGTAAATCGAAAGGACCTACAAGTGTTTGTTTGTTGGTTCCTCCCTCCCGCGTAACAACTCAAACACGCTCTACCGTGTGGCCCCTTTGATCCATCAAATGAGGGCATTCCTCGTCGTAGGTGGGACTCGGCAAGGAAATGATTATTTGTGCCCGTGGATTGTATACAAGGGTCAGTACTGAACCGCTTGTAGGGCAATCTGGGAAAGGTAATGGCTTAAGAACAGGTTCAGATCCCTGTAGCTTAAGGCTTTTGAATCTTATGAGCCGTGAGGGTCTCATAAGATGGTTCTCCTTACGAGTCGTGAGGATGTCGTAAGTGTAATTTCTCCTTAGGAATCGTGGGTATCCCTAAGTGTGTTGCTCCTTTGTGAGTCATAAGGATCTCACGAAGATAGTTTTCTCCTAACAAGGTCGAGAGGACCTTGCAAGTGTCTTTTAACGAGATTGCGCCCTTTCGGGTTTTCACAAACTCGCCGATAGCCCTGCTATTTTTACTCACGGAGCCCTTTCGCGTTTTCATCCGTGCCCATCTTGCTTATGGACATACCGTTTTTTATTTTATTTTATTTTATTTTTTTACAAGTCTGCGCCCTTTTAGGTTTTCACAAACTCGCCGGGAGCCCTGCTGTTTTTACTCACGGAGCCCTTTCGGGTTTTCATCCGTGCTCATTTTGCTTATGGACGTACCGTTTTTTATTAACGCGTCAGCCCAAGGATGTTGCGGGTTTGCAGTACTTTAAAGACGTTTCGGTCAGTAGTTAGTTTTAGGACATTTCGGTCCGTTGCTAGTTTAGGGACGTTTCGGTCCGTTGTTAGTTTAAGGACATTAGGTTCCGTCGCACGTTTTCGAGGCGATATTTCGTCAGATACTACTTATAGAGTTTGGGCTTGGGAAGATAGCGAGCGGACATAGACGTCGTCATCTATCGTTGGCCTAGGCCGTGACTTGTCAGGCGTAGTATTTTTTCAAGAACCGGTTGTTTATTGGCCTGAAGAGTCTTTCGCCATGCATATTCATGAGCAAGTAAGCCCCACCTTGGTAGACCTTTTCTATGATGTACGGGCCCTCATAATTCGGCCCGAATTTCCCCCGTTTGGCACGATTGGGGATCATAGGTATCTTGACCACTAGCATGAGTTCGCCTTGGCGGAATGTTCTCGGCCTAATCAATCACTCGTATGAGCACGTCATCTTTACTTTGTAAGCCTCCAATCTTTGCTGCGCCATAAGACGAGTTTCATCGAGGGCATCGAGTTCCTCAAGCCGAAGATGAGCATTCTCTTCGTCTGTTAGCTCGTAATGGACCGCTACTCGTAGAGAGGGTAGCTCTATCTCCAAGGGAAGTACTTCTTCAACGCCGAATACCAATGCATACGACGTTGTATTCGTGGCCGTTTTGAACGTGGTCCGATATGCCCAGAGGGCTTCATGCAGTCTCTCGTGCCAGTCCTTCTTATTTTGAGACACTGTCTTCTTTATGATCTTCGTCAAGGTCTTGTTGAAAGCCTCAGCTAGACCATTAGCTCGGGGATTATAGACCGAAGAGTATATCCAGTCTATATTATGCTGTTGTGCGAAGCGGCTGATTTTGTGACTTCTGTAGGCCGGCCCGTTATCGGAGATAATCTGTCGCGGAGTGCCGAACCGATAGATGACGTGTATCTTGAAGAAATGGAGAATATTCTCCGTCTTCACTTCTCTTAGCGGTACTGCTTCTGCCCATTTAGAGAAGTAATCGGTTGTTGCCAATATGAACCGATGTCCTCTGGATGATGCTGGTTCAATAGGCCCGATTATGTCAGTTCCCCACATTTCGAACGGCCAGCTAGTCACCGTTGGGTGTAGCGGATTCGGATGCTGGTGGATGAAGTCCCCATGAATTTGGCACGAATGACACTGCTTCGCGTATTCGAGACAGTCTTGGATCATCGTGGGCCAATAGTAGCCCATTCTTTTGATCTTCAGCTTCGACCCGGCTTGATGAGAACCGCAGAGTCCATCGTGAGTTTCTTGGATGACTTTCTTTGCTTCTTCCAGTCCTAGGCATCTTAGCCACAGAGAGTCGAATGATCTCTTATACAGCGTATCATTAACGAAGGCAAAAGACAGAGCTCGTTTCATGAGCTGATGTCTCGAGGATGCATCTTCAGGTGTTTGACGGGATTTGAAGTAGTCTGTAAAGACGTCTCTCCAATCCTTAGCCTTCTCCTGGTCTTTTATTTGTAAAGCCGTTTGCTTGGTCGCTTCCTTTTCTTCAGACGCCTCCGGAGATATTTCTACCGGTGCAAGAACCCCACGACTTTGCACAATGATCCTCACGTCAGCGAGGTTTTCGTCAGCCAGTTATTTAGCGAGTTTGGCTAACGCGTCCGCCTTGCTATTTTCTGCACGCGGTATGCTTTCCAGGGTGTAGGAGGGAATTTGAGTCAGCAATTGTTGCACTCTCTCACCATACCTTACCAACTCTGGTTTGCATGTTTGATAGTCGCCGTTTACTTGATTAACGACTAGCCGGGAGTCTCTGTATATGAGGAGGTTTTCGATTCTCATGTCGACAACGATCTTAAGACCTGCTATCAAACCTTCATATTCTGCTTTTGTTTGTTCTCGGCTCTGTCAAGGAAAAGGCAAAGCGCATTATCCCTCCTTATGGAGTCACGAAGATAAGGCCTTCCCCAGATTTGATTATAGGGGTGTTGTGCTTTCGCTTCTTCATGGAAGATGCTTCGTCGAAATAGAGTTCCCATCGGGTATCATTCTCTCTACTCCCCCCGTTGATCGTGTCAAATGCGTTCTCGTCTGGAAATTCGCAATTTATGGGTGAATCGGCGGGTATCGGATGCTCAGCGAGGAAGTCGGCGATGGCCTGGCCTTTCACTGCCTTGAGCGGTCGATATGTTATCGAGAATTCCATTAAGAGTTGGGCCCATTTAGCGAGCCGTCCTGTTAGTATAGTTCTTGACATCAAATACTTTAGAGGATCTACCTTTGATATGAGGTGGACCTCATGCGCCAAAGCATAATTCCGGAGCTTCGTTATCGCGAAAATTAACGCCGGGCAGTGTTTTTCAATGGGAGAGTAGTTGTTTTCTGCCCCCACGAGAACTCGACTCAAATAGTAAAGGGCTCTCTCCTTCCCTTGGTCGTTCTTCTGTGCCCATAGTGCGCCTAAGGAACCTTCAAGGGCAGTTGTGTACAGGATGAGAGGTTTTCCCTTGATCGGAGCGGTCAGTACCGGCGGATTCTGCAGGTATTGCTTGATTTCGTCCAGTGCGCTTTGGCATTTGCGATCCCAGACGAACGGGTTCCCCTTCTTCATTAAATGACTGTAGGGAGGCACTTGCCAGAGAGATTGGCTATGAATCGTCGAATATACGCGAGCTTTCCTTGGAGAGACCGCAGTTGCTTGAGAGTTCTTGGCGAAGGTATTTCCATAATCGCCTTGATCTTCGATGGATCTATTTCGATGCCTCGATGTCGTATGATGAACCTTAGAAATTTGCCCGAGGAAACTCCGAACGCGTATTTGAGAGGGTTCATCTTCAGGTTGTATCTCCGAAGACGTTGGAACACTATCTTCAGATGCTCCCAATGCTCTTCGTGCGATTTGCTTTTTACCACGAGGTCGTCAATATAGCACTCGACGATTTCGTGTATGAGGTCATCGAAAATCTTCGTCATTGCCCTCTGACAGGTAGCGCCGGCGTTCTTCAGACCGAAAGGCATCACTTTGTAGCAGAATATGCCTAGCGGGGTCCGGAAGGCGGTATACTTTTGGTCTTCGGGATGCATCTTTATTTGATTGTACCCTGATGAGCCGTCCATGAAGAAGAAGACTTCGTGAGTGGACGTGTTGTCTATCATCAGCTCGGTGATCGGTACAGGGAAATCGTATTTCGGACAGGCTTTGTTAAGGTCACGAAAGTCTACGCAGATGCGCACCATCCCGTTCTTCTTCATTACTGGGATGATGTTAGCAATCCAATCGGGGTATTGAACTTCTTGGATGAAGCTGGAGTCGATTAGTTTCTTGACTTTGGCGTTGATGCTCATTTCAAGTTCGAGCCGCATTCTTCTCGGTGCTTGTTTGATTGGCTTGACGTCCGGAGATATCGCCAATTTGTGCACAGCTATTTTTGGATCTAGTCCCGGCATTTCAGAGTAGTTCCATGCGAAACAGTCTTTATACTGTAGGAGCACGTCTTTGAGTGTAGCAACATGTTCTTTAAACAACAGCTCGCTAACGAACGTAGGCCGCGGGTCGTCTGTCGTCCCCAAGTCGATTTTTCTGAGGTTATCTGCAGTAGTATGTATCCAATCTTCCAGCTCTTTTGGCGCTGGTGGAAACCCTGAGATTACTTCATCATCATCGTTTTCGAAGCACCAGGAGAGGTCATCCATATTTTCGGGCACTCCTCCCATCAGCATTATTAAGTGACAGGTACGAAATCGTTTCCAAGACCGATGTTGATCTGGTTCTACTCTCGCTGCATACGTGGCTTTCGGTTCATGCTTCTGTGGCGGGGTTACCCTCCAACTGCTGGATAGAGTGAACCTTCCTTGCTGATACTAGTCTTCTACCCAATTTTTTAAGGTGAAGCAGTCTTCAAGAGGATGCCCTATCGTTCGGTGATAGGAGCAATAATCCGGGTGAGAGACCTCGTCTGCTTGCTCAGGGTGTTTGGACTCCGGGAGCGTAACCATTTGATGTTTCATGACAAGAATCAAATATCTTCCTTGTCTTGTCTTGGGGAAAAGAATATGCTTGACCCATCTTCTTTATAAGAGACGGATCCCGGCTGCTCAATTTTCGATCGTGAGGCTTCTTGGACCCGCTTTGCCGCTGTCGAACGTTTTTTCCGTTCTTTAGCTTGTTTCTACCTCTGCGTCGGGTCTTTTGCATGACGGGCTGGTGACGAAGAGCATCGTCATTCTCCGCAGCCTGCTGAAGGAGGTGCTGCATCCTGGCTTTCTCGTAAATGGTCATTTCATTGTTGTGGTCATCCCGGACTTTTTGACCCGCTTCCCTTATTGGCCTGTCCATCTGTTCTTCGAACGACGGACTTGGCACTTTCATGGCGGGACCTCATTTTAGTTCAGGGTCAGCGTCTTCTAACAGAGCATCTTCTCCTTCATCAAAGTCATGTATAACGTAGCATCCATGGAATCGCTCCCGTTTCTTGGATTGGACATATCCAAGCCCGATCGTTTCCATTCTCCCGTTGGGCAATTTTCGCTGAGTTCCAGGGACGTTCCAGATCCTGTTGTAGAACTGAGCCTGTCGAGCAGTCTGTTTGAAGGGTATGCCTTGGCGCCTCAACACCCTTTTTAATCTTTCCGTTTAGTATCTTGGCAGACGGATGGGCTGGAGCCTATCAAGCATAGAATCAGAACTATGCCAGATTTCTTTCTCCACTTTATTTTCCGTAGATCGATAAACGAGGATCGCCTTTCCATCTTTCCGCCTGGGAGGGACGTAGAACGTCTGCAGCTCTTATACACTATATGTATCGAGTGTGTCGAGTTCTTTGTAATGCTTTCTCGGGACTATAGCGATCTTCAAACTCTGATCATCTCCAATGAGGGCCTGCACCGATGGACAGACCGAGAACACTGCGTTGACTTTGTCTTCAGAGTCACTGCCAAAAACCATAATAGGGGTAGATGGTCCCGGCCTGTTGCATTGGGGCGGTCCCGAATAGACTATCTCTTCCTCCTCCTTGGTATCGCTCCCAAAGACCGGAATAGTGGTGATAGCTTTTTGCTTATTCTCCGGTTTATGGCATCTCTCTGTGTCTTCAAAGTCTGGCAGGAAGTACTTTGCGTCTTCATACTTACGGACTTCATTTATGGAGAATGGGTTCGGTTCCCCCGTCACGGTATATTCGAGACCATCTTTGAAGTACTTCATACACTGATGTTGTGTATAAGGGATGATATTGTACTCGTGTAACCAAGGCCTGGAGCAAAGCGTTGTAGCAAGTATTGGCGTCAATGACATGAAATTTGATATCAGTGACGAGCGGCCGAAGCGTAACGTCGGTATTACGGACCCGAGCGTCCGTGATGACTGGGAGTCGAAACCGGAGATGGTGATTTTATCCCGAGCGAGGTGCTGCACGCTCATGAAAATTTCCTATAGCACTATCATATTTAGGAGGTTGACAGAGGATCCATTGTCGACTAAGATCTTCCCTATCTTGATGTCATGGCAGTATCCAGTGACATACAAGGGACGGTTGTGCCCGCACGTCTCGAGGAGGAGGTCTTCATCGCCGAAAGTGATGTCAGCTGTGTAAACTTCTTCCAGCTCATCCTTCATCTTTTCTTCGGCAAGGAAAGCTTGAAACCGGTCAGGCTCTTGTAGTGCCTTGATCAGAGAATCTCTCGCCTCTTTGGATAGCAGAAAGGCGTCGAGAATGTTTAGCTGCGAGGGTATTTCCTCAGGTGTGCCAGAACGTTGTAATCCACCTTGTTTTTATTTGGCGGGTCTTTGGCTGCCAGCTCTTCGACGACTCGGTCATAGAGGGCGATATCTTCAGGGATTTTTTCTTTCCCCTTATATTTTTTGTTCAATCCCTTGTTTGCGAGTCCGAGATTCTTTTCGGGGAGCGTATGATTGCGCAGCTGAATGTTCTTGCAGGTCTTCGTCTTTTCTGCTTCAGAGATGGATTCCTTGAAGAGAGGGCCGATGGCTATTTCTTCATCGGAATCACTCCCGAAGGTGAGAACTTGCGATCCCTTGGTGTCAACCATGTGATAGTTGCCGGCAGTTCTTTTGCGTTCATCTGTCGTATTCCTCTGCCGTCGGCGAGCTTCACGCTTCATCCTCTTGAAGTATTGCCTGTGAGCGACATACCCTTGCCACCATTTTTTAAAGGCCATGCATTTTTCAGTTGGGTGTGCAATCCTTTGATGGTATAAGCAGAAGTTAGGATGTACGTCCGCTTCATCAAGATGTATACCGCCAGGATAATTTCCTCTGAAAGAGGGCAACTTCATTCCCATTGACAGGGCCCTAGCGAATCGTTTTCTTGCTTTAAGCTTGCTTTTGCTGGCAATAGGGATGCTTCGATCCGGTTGGGGTATTCTATGGCTTCCCGTTACCGGAGCTTCTTTAACTTGACGCCGACGCTTGGCCCTATCGTATATGGCCGTTTCCCGCTCTCTGTCAGCTTTGCTTTTCTGAAGAGCTTTGCTTAGCAGTCTGTTAATCAATTCGTTCGATAGCTCCAGGGATTCTGATTCCGGTTCTGGATCTGCCCCCAGTTTCTCTGCACCAGGAGCTTCTTTATCATCTATTGACGAGTGAGAGATCATGTGACAACCTACCACGTAATCTTCGGGTTCTTTTGACGCGTCGTCTCCCTCGTCATTGTCATTGCCTCTGTTCTCAAGGATATGGTTGAGAAATTCCTGGAGTGTGACTGGGGTCCGCGCTTTCTGGTTGTATTCCTCTAGCGTGTCAATATGCTTTTGCAGATCCGTGCGCTTGTCGTCAGACTGCGTGGGCTTTTTGGTCTTCTTCTTTTTCTTCGAAGACTTTGATGGCTGGGCCTGGGTGTTTTGCCTATCGCTACCAGCTCCCGATGTTGGGCGTGGTTTCAGCATCCCATCGATGATCTCCGACTCTTGCGGGCTTTTCCACCTGATCGCCGGATATGTTTGAAGATCTTTCAGCATTCTTTTAGTTTTTGCCGAAAGAACGACCCCCATGGAACTTCTTCTATAAATGAGCACGATGCCCTCGGCATGTCCATCTTTTTCGGAGCATGTGGTTGTGGCGGGTTCACCTTCCAGTTTTCAGACAACGCGAATTTTCCTTGCTGGTATTGGTCTTCAACCCAGTTTTTGAAGACGTAGCAATCTTCGAGTGGGTGACCTATTACTCTGTGATAGGGACAATAGTTAGGATGGTTAACATCACCAGGTTGCGACGGATGTCTTGGATCCGGCAGAGTGATGAGCCCGTTGCACACTGCTAGTTCAGGCAGTCTCCTTGTTTTATCCTGGGGAAATGAGTAAGGATGTCTTAACTTCTCATCGAGGGATCGCCGCTTGTTACCTTGGCGAGCAGCTGGTTTCGGCTCACTCGGCTGTTGTTGAGCGTTGGCGATAAAGGTCGCTTTCCCTTTGCCTTTTTCATTTCGAAAATCCGCTTTTGAAGGGAAAGGCCTATAGCCCGTCTGGTCCATTTAGGCCAGCTTGTCAATCAAGGTCTCGAAGGTGGTCGGCTTGAAGAACATCATGAATTGGGAGATAGTCGACTGAGGGTCGAGGGTACCCACGAACATGCCTACTGCAGGAGCTTCTTCGATGCGTTGTTCGCATTTTGACCATAGGTTCCGCCACCGTATCACGTACTGAACTCATGTTTCTCTAGGCTTTACCCTGGCATTGATCAATGCCGTGATTGGGGTGCGTTCACTAGCGCTTGCAAACCGCTGGGTGAATAGCAACTCCATCTCCGTAAAAGTTTTGACAGAGTTATTCGGCAGCTCTGAATACCATTCAAAGGCCGTCTCCGCCAAGATGTCGACGAACTGGAGAAGTAGCAATTTGTCGTCACCTCTGGTATTGCCGCAGAGAGCTCTGAACTGAGCGATATGCTGATGTGAATTACCTATCCCCTAATACACATGGAATTTGGGGATCGTATATCCCGGCGGGTACTTTATTTGGTCATACCAACCCGGATAGGGTCGTCCAGTCTTAACGACTTGGCCGGCCGCTTCGCTCTCCTGATGAGCTCGTATCTGTTGAGCGATATAGTCATCCAGGGCAGCTTTGGAGATCGTCTCCTCTTTGGCTGCTGATAGAGCCGGAAGAGGGTTCGATGACTCCCCTTTATTGTCTTCGATTATTCCTGGAGGCTCTTCGACTGGAAGGTCCGGCTGGATCATCATGCCAACCATGTCTTGGAATAAAAGCGCCATTTGTTTTATGTTGGACGCTTGTTCCGCGGCCTCTTTATTTTTCCTCTCGAGCATTCTTCGGAGGAATTCGGTATCAGTTTCCAGTTCTTGTCGCTGCTCCGAGGACGTCTCTGGGCTTTCTTTTGGCCTAGTGAGTGTGGCCATCTTCGTTAGCATCTCATGGAGCTTGTACTGTTGCTCCTGAGCCTTTGTTACAGACCATGTGAGTGGTCGGTGGCCCGTAGAAATACGGCTATCCTCTTTCCCATATGCCATATAAACAGTGTGCACCACCATGCTCCCAGACTTGGGGCATTTGGATTCAGTGCCCTTGAGATTCGTCGCAGACACGGGGATTTTCTCTGGCCTTCTCCTTTTGTGGGCAGTTGAAGTTGAGGGGGCCGTAGCAGCGGGAACCCAAGTAGGTGACACCTTCTATGGTAAGACAGGGTGGTCCTTCTCTTGCCGAACTTTCATCTTCTTCGGTCGGCGGGAGTAGTCTTGGTTGATTACCGAGTTTTGGACCTGTCGCCAGACCTTGTGAATTTTAGAGGACAGCTGCTGGGGGGGCTGCTCCATCTTTGCGTTTATAATGCTCTCTACAGGTGGAGGAGATCTTTTCAGCACAGCAGTTGGAGAGTTTTTGCGTACCCTCCTAAGTGGTTCAAAGCTGTTCCCAGTTGGAACAGCAGCATCAATTTCCACCATCGGAGCTGGTGGAGTCAATCCCGAAGGGAAACTGCCCCCAGCTTTCCTCACTCGGCGCCAGTGGTGGCGTCGAGCACGCCTTGTAGATGGGATCATTTCCGTTGTCGGGGTAGCTTCTTCATGCCCCTGGTTTTGGTGAAGGGTTGCTGTTGGTGCCAGCCTATCAAAGACTGACGTCTGCTGAGAAGGGATGGTCAACCTGTCGAAGGCAAACTTTCGAGCAGGGGTAGCAGCCTTGGTGACTTCGCCTGGAGCGGGAGTTGGAACAGCCAGTCTTGTGAAGACCGACCCCTTAGCAGGAGCAGTCACTCTGATGACTTCATTTACTGGAGCAGGGATGGCTATCCATTTCGGGATAACCCCTTCAGGTATTGCGGGATTTTTCACGGACCCATTAGAGCTTTGGCCCAGTCTGTTAATGACCGAGGCGTTGGATTTGGGTGACCCGTTGAGAGGGGCCGCGATAGTTGCAAGCTGATCGAAGACCGACTTCTTTGGAGCTTCTTACGATGGCAGTGGGGCGTTGAAGCTCATGGGTGGGAGCATGGTCCCAAAGAACAGTCCAGTGGTGTCCTGAGTCACCTGTTCCACTGGCATCGTAAAAAGGGAGGCCACTTGAGGCCAATAGGTCACTCCTCCAGTAAGGACGGAGTGGGAGTTGTTGCAATTAGTGCAGTTGAAAGCCATTGATCTTCTGTTTTCTGCACGGAGCAAGACACCAAATCTTAGTACCTCGAATCCAGGGGCAACCATAGCAAACCGTGATTCGTTCGCGAAACACGACACACGAAGTGTGGAGTGGAAAGAGTAAAATGTCCCACCGGGTGTGCCAGAATCTATTCTCCGCCGAAAGACGCGACCGGGACGTTTGGACGTCTGGCCTGAATTTCATGGGTAGATGTTATTTGGTTTTATCCGTCCACCTCTCCGAAGATGCCAAGTTGATTTATGGTACCATGTATCGAAGGTTTAGACGGATGCGGCTGATGTAGCAGACTTCGTCAGATTCCCCCTCATTGTGAGGGGGTTTTGATTGTGGGGACACTCTTCTCTGCAGGCGCAATCCCCTGAAGTTAATTATGCTACTGCATCGCGGTAACCACTTTCTCCTTCTCCAGATGGTCACTTTGTGTCGTGTATGTTTGTTTTATTTTCGGTTGCCCATGGATTGTATACGGAGACTAATTTATGTTGTCGCCCGTAGGGCGTGGATTAGTCTAAATCCGTATTTTCTTAGATTTGGGTTTGGGTTAGGTTTAAGGATCGTTAGTCTTGTTTTAGGCTAAAATCAACTCAAACATTTGTTGAGAATACGTTAGTCTAATTCTAGACTAAGATTCACTCAACAGGATCATTTAGATCCAACAAAAGAGCATTTGAGCTCTACTATTTTAGTTTGGGGACATTGCGGTCCATAAGTTTAAGGACATCATAGTCCATGGAGTTTAGAGACATGATAGTCTGTAAAGTTTAAAGACATCGTAGTTTGGTTTAAAGACATTGTAGTCTGTATGGTTTAAAGACATCATAGTCTGGTTTTGGTTTAACCGTTTGGGGATGCGCCAAAAGTTATTGATTATTGGGACCCTCCGTCTCTCTGAAGACGTTGAAGAATTACGACATATATCAGAGGTACAAAGAGATGTACCCTTGAACCAATACTGGTTGGGAGATCTGTAGTCAAGTTTGGGACTAAGATCTGTTAAAAAGATTTATGAACATGTGGGCTCAATTAATCTAAATTAGGGGTCTGTGGCCAACTTGGGCTCGGCCCACTCAGTTAAAATGTTGAACATTTAACAATGCCGAGCATTGGTTTAGGTTCTGACAACCCTTTTTGTCTTTTACTGAGTGTTGAGCACTCATTATAGCTTTGGGGCTTTTATTTAAGAAATACTTTGTGTTTCCTCAGCGCACACATGAGGAGCACGTGGCGCGCTTGGCACCGAGCGCCAGATTTAGAGCGGTAAGGCGCTTCCTGTGAGATAGCGCACACGTGAGGAGCACGTGGCCCGCTTGGCGCTGAACGCCAGTTAATAAGTGCAGAGCGCTCCTTGTGAAAGAGCGCACACGTGAAGAACACGTGGTGCGCTTGGCGCTGAACGCCAGTAAATGAGTGCAGTGCACTCCTTATGAAAGAGCGCACACGTGAGGAGCACGTGGTGTGCTTGGCGCTGAGCGCCAGTCTTGGAGCGCTAAGATACTTCTTTTTAATTTAGAGCGCTAAGGCTCTTTTTAGGCAACTTTGATCAGTTCTGCACTCTGAGAATTAAATTCTCGTTTATAAAAGACTTTGTCTCGTGGGTTTAAGAACAAAGTTCTTATTTTAATAGGAGATTTTACAATCTCTTCTGTTTTTATGAAAGACCTTGTCTTTGTGGATCTGTGATCCAAGGAAAATTAAGTTCTTTTCTCCTCCCCATTTTATGATGAGATGCTTGATCTCTTTTTAAGAAAGACCTCTGTCTTATAGATATATGATGTAAAAAAAAGAACTATATTCTTCTTCCTTGATGAGATTTTTTTATTTCTCCGTTGTTACCTTGAAGAAAAGTTCTTCTTCTCAGAGCTTGCTCTTTTCTTTGAAATTTCTTAAAACTTGTGTGTGTGTGTGGGGGGGGGGGGGGGTTCCTCTCTACAAGGCTTGAAATCTTCAGTCCTTTATATAGGGGAGGCTGATTTGTTGAATCAGTTGAATAGATCTTTTCTCTAATTGATTTGGGGATGTTCCCACCGTTGGATCTTTGATCCTAGGGCTTCTGTTTTACAGAAGGCAGTCTTCTTGTTTTTAACAAGATTGGGAAAATATTTTCCCATACATAACTTATTCTGTATCTTGGTGATATTTTATCACCATTGGATCTTTGATCCAACGGTGCTCTAATTTTCAGATGTAATCTGATGAGTTTTAGTCATCTTTGTTGGATCTTTGATCTAAGGGTGGGAAACATTTAGTTCCAGCGCTAGCGCTCTCGTGCTTTGCACGTGAGCGCTGCATCAGAGTCTTTGACTCTTGGTGCTGGCGCACTTGGCGCTGGCGCACGTGAGCGCTGCCTCAGAGTCTTTGACTCTTAGCGCTAGCGCACTTGGCGCTAGTGCTCTCGTGCTTTGCATGTGAGCGCTGCATCAGAGTCTTTGACTCTTAGCGCTGGCGCACTTGGCGCCAGCACTCTCATGCTTTGCACGTGAGCGCTGCATCAGAGTCTTTGACTCTTAGTGCTAGCGCACTTAGCGCTAGCGCTCTCGTGTTTTCCACGTGAGCGATGCATCAAAGTCTTTGACTCTTAGCGCTGGCGCATCTAGCGCTGACGCTCTTGGCACGAGCGCTCTCGTGCTTTGTACGTGAGCGCTGCCTCATTTCAAATTTCAAAAATTGAACAGAGCTTTGCTCTGATTGGGGGAAACAGTAGCCAAGTAAAGATCCTAAGGGCTCTACCAATATGTATTAGCGATACGTTAAAAGAAATATATACACATATTAAGACAGAAACAAACCAGGTAGCATATTACCATGTTGAGCAAGACTGTCATAATATCCATATATATATCTCAAGCTTCCAAAATGTAATATACAAACTAGTACTATACAACAATGGCCTCTAGGGCATATAATACTAACATACTGGGCTTCTTTCTTATCAATTTCCACAAAGCGAGCCTGGTACCGCTCGGGGTTTTGTAGAGCGTGAATGAGCACATCTTTAATCTCCTTAGATAGAACCAAGGTATCGTAGATGCTCAAGAGAGACGGAAGCTTTCGGAGATGAGACAAGACATTATAGTCCACCGAGGAAGGACTCAAATTTTCATGAGTCGGCTCTCCGCCATCTTCTTCATTAGCGACTTGTTTTTCCTTCCCCTTTGGGGCGCTGCCTTGATTTGGCAGTAAAGCCTTACCGCCAAATCAACTATATTTGGTTGTCCTTTGTGGCGAGCTCCTCGTCCTTCTCAGGAAAACAGAGTTTTTCCTCAGAGTCACTACCAAGGTGGATAACGTAGCAGGTCACTATAGGGATCTCGTTATCGGAGTCTTCGTCTAGCTCTTCCAGAATCTCAGCCGCTTCTATGGGGAAGAACTCCTTCAATTGAATTAGAGTTCTTTCCTTTTGTTCATAGTCTTCGAGGGAGTCAATATATTTTTGAATGGTCGATCTTCCTGCAGACTCTTTTTCGCGTCGAGCTGCACTTTTCTTCTTTTTGAGCTTTTGGATTTTGAGCTTAATTGAGCCAAATTGGTAGCTGGAACGGTGGGCTCCATCTGCCTTTCCTATTCCGTTCGGGGTTCTTTCTGAAGTTGCTTTAGCATCTTCTTCATCTTTTTAGACATGTGCATGCTCCATGGAGGCTGTGGCGAGTCAGTTTCATTTATCGGGGTAGCGGATTCAGCTGTCTGATCCTAAAAGGTTTCAGCTTGTGTCTGTATGATGTTGGTGGTTGCAGCTTGATTGTTCACCAACACACTCTTAGACAACTCGATCTCCCTAGCCTTGTACTGCTTCTGGACCCTGTCTTTGAAAATATAGCAATCCTTGATCGCATGGCTTACTACTCGGTGGTACGGGAAATATAGAGGATTGCCGATCATTTTTGCTTCGTGAGGTCTTTTCGACTCTGGCAATTGTAGACCGTTGTTCAAGACATGTTTGAATATCTTGCGGACGTTGTCCCTTCTGAAAGAGTAAACTTTGTTCTTTTTCTCCTCTAGGGAAGGCCCTTCTCCTCCCAGCACCGGCTTTCGAGATCGGTTAGTTTTGGATCCGCCCGCCTTTCGCTTGTCTTCATTTTCGGACGCATTGAAGACATTGGTATTGCTGGAATTTCTGCTTCTACGGTTGTCGTCCCGCTTGCTTTTCCAAGTCTTGTCTCTCTGAGAGTCCGGGGTGGACTTTTGCTTTGAGCGTTCCAGCATTTGGACTTTCTTGGTAGCTCCTGAAACGTCTTGAGGCCTGCTGTATACAAGAATGAGACCATCCAATTATTAAGGTTCCCAATGAGGAGGCTGACGGACTGGTCCTGCTCTAGCGGCGGTTCGCACTTGACAGTGAGGTTACGCCATCGGGCAATAAAGTCCATGTTGCTTTCGTTGTTTCCTGGCTTGGTTCTCACAAGGTCAGCAATGGAGATTTTATCACCAATGCTCATGAACCTTTGCCGAAACAGAGACTCCATTTGGGCGAAAGTAGTGACGAACCCGTCTGGTATGCTCACGTACTAATCAAAAGCAACACCGGTCATACTATTGACAAACTGATGAAGAAGGAGCGCATCATTGCCCCCTGTATTTTCGCACGATGCTTTAAAGTGGGCGACATGCTGATTTGCATTTCCCGTCCCATCAAATCTTCCAAACTTGGGAATGACATAGCCGCTCGGGGACTCGGTCAGATCGTACTGTGCAGGATATGGCCGCCCATTACTGCCAATTTCTTTCTGAGCTTCGGCTTTGGCCACTAATGTTTTAACTTTGCTGGTGACTAAATCTATTATCCGATCTTATGTTAGTGTGATGGTGCTATCTGGGGCCAAGGCATCCCCAGAAGCGGAATGTGGCCGGCTTTCGTGCGGCTCCCCCAATTTTGGACCCAAGGGGACAGGCATTGGTTGCTTCGAGTTGTCATCACCCGGCTCATGAGTAAAGACTTGTGCTTGATTGGGAGGCGCCCGAACAATTTGAGCCGTGAGCTGCAACACAACGTTCGTTAGGTCGTTAATTTTCGAATAGAGCGTGGCCATCCCTTTATCTTTGTTCCTGAGCTGTTTTCGAACCTCTTGAAGCAGCTCTTGCTCTGCGGTCCTGGGGTGGAAAGTCGGCTCTTCCTCGCTGTCCGAGCTTGACTCCATATGGATTGAGGGGTCCTTCTGCCTATCAGCCTCATCGAGAGGGTTTTCATCGTCCAGCGGAGGCGGCTGATCTTGGGAAACGGAAACCACATTCAAGCTAGATTGGGCTTGGGATGTGGTGGCCCCATCCTTGTTTTTGCTGCGCAAGTTGTCGCTGGGATGCGCGCCTTCCATATAGACCGTATATATAACATATCCGGTCATCTTTTCATTATTGGCACTGATTTCGTGGACCGCTATCGGGGCCACTCCTTTTCAGTAATGGGCAATCGACTGAAGGCGGCTAGCTTGACCGAGTTCTTGAGTAGTGTTGGCGCTTCCTTTTTAGCTTTGCCCCACTGTTTTCGTGCGGCACAGAGCGCCTGATAGACTTTTGAAGAGACGGTGTCATGCTTTCTCTGTTGGGGCTGGGACACGTCTCTTTGTAGCATCATTAGGGCTGTTGTCTTCTTGATTCTGGCGGTCATGGCATTTTTCTGAACCCACTTCAGAGGTTCAAAGGAATTGCTGACTTTTATGGCCGACTTAGCTGTCGTCACGAGGCAACCCTGCTCTTGGAACCTCATAAGATTCATCATAGCCAGAGTCCTGGCCCTCTTGTTGGCTGGATACCTGAGCCTCTTCTGCCTTAACTTTTCTGATTTGAGCACTTGGCAGGTTTCGGCTCATCGGGAAGCCACCGCAGACCGATTAACAGGGAGTCCAGAGAAGACACCCGCACGCACGATTGTCAAGGGCGCCGTCTGGGCCTGCTGGAGATGCTTTGTGGCTCCATTGGTGTTGATGGCCTTGCCCCCAGTTGGAATGGTGGAAAGCCGTTCGAATACGGATCTGTATTTGGAGTGGGATGCTTTGGCGATCACAACGTTCGGCCTCCTCCCCCTTGAGGTTGGTTTGGCCGCTTGGTTTGCCATGACCTCCGCCAGATGAGCGCTTCCGGCAAGGTAGATGATGACGGAACCAAATTGACGGGGTGGCTCCTCCCATTGCCGGCTGAGACTTGTAGGGAGAACCACGCTAGAATTGATCTTGACCACGTACTGGATCGGAGCCGCGTCAGAAATGAAAATCGTTTTAGGAGTCATGATTGTTGAAAGTTGATTGCTGCACGGAAAAACGTTATTTCAGTACAAACATCGGTATATATATGTTAAATGAGTTCACATGAACGCTTGACCCGAGATATGGGAGGAGAGAAATGTCTCACCGGGCGTGTCAGAATCTGTAGGGTGTTTTTCGTCACCCCATTGAGATGGAAATATATGTCGCTTGTCAGGCGTACTATAGATTCCCCCTGCTTAAGATAGGTGAGGGTTTATTGATTGTGGGGATCCAAATCTCCGGCAGCTGCGGACTAAGCTGCCATTAATTACCCCTTACTTTTGAAGCGAGAGAACCTCCGATTCGACAGGTCAAACTGGTCATGCGAACTCAATGTGCAGTGTGCGTGTGTTGAGTTTTGAGGGGTTTTGGATATATCGGGGGTCTCGCAGAGTTTACGGGGGTCCCGCTACTCGGATAGTGGGCTGGGGATCAAGGGGCTAGCTGCCCCCTTGCGGGATGGAGGGCAGCGCCCCGTTAAATTTTTTTCTAACGGAGACAGTGTTGTGGAGTGTATGCGTATATATAAAAAAAAGAAGGAAAGTAGCGTCCAAAGGATGCGTGGGCGCCAGCGCCTCATGTGCTTGGTACGTGGGCACTGGGCGCTAGCAGAAAAAAGGGGGGACTTAGCCCCCTATACTGGAAGTTGTACTCCCAATTGACTTTTGGAGTTAAACTCCTAAAAAAAGGACAAAGGGGCTTAGCCCCTACACTGGGAGTTGTACTCCCAATTGACTTTTGGAGTTAAACTCCTAAAAAAAGAGATTTATTATTATTGTTTATTTATTTTTATGGAGTTAAACTCCTAAGAGATTTTTGGAGCTGATGAAAGGGTACCCCTTTCTTATCTCTTGAGCCGTGAATCTTCCCAAAGTAGGATTCTTAGAGATGGGTCTCCTTCCTCCTCCTCTCTGTTGGCTGGATCTTGGGGGACAGGAGGGTGATATTTAAAAATCCCCCCTTTTAGATATTTGATGGGAGATCTGAGCTCCCCTTTGTGGGTCTCATGGTGAAAAACTATTCCTTTTTATAAAAAATGAGTGAAACTCTTGATTTAATTTAAGAAAAAGGAAAAAAGTTTTAGAACCTTGAGAAAGGAAAAAAGAGGCACAGAAACCCTAATCTTTGAGAGAATGAAAAAAGTTATCATTGATTTTTTAATCATGTGGCCTTTATAGGCTACACAATTTACATATAGCCCCTTGGGCTTTGCCAAATGGCACTTGTGCCACCCCATGCCTTATGTGCTTACTTCTTTTTGCACATAAGCCACGGGGTTTACAAAATTTTGGCTTTCTACCCACTTTACATACATTTATTTCTATAAAATAAATAAATGCATGTATATGTGTGTGTGTGTGTCTATATATATATATATATATATATAAAGAATTGCATTAAACCAATTTATGTCTTCATTTTGTCATGCGGCCGGTCCCTTTCATGCACGGTCTTGACCTAGGCTTAGGCCCACTTGGCTTGGGGTTGACTTTGATTTTGACTTGGTCAACCGAGATATAATTTTTTGACCCCAACACCCTCTTCCCGGCGTACGGGTAAGGAGACGTGGCGAGACCCGCTACGTATTTACTCAGAAGTAAACACGTTAAGCGTAAATAAGCAATATAATAAATGTACACAAGAAATGACAAGAGATATAAATCAACGGCAACTTTTTATTGATTAAACATTCTTTACAATACAACTGAAAAGTAAATACAATACTGGAAAGCGATGCCTAAACAATGGCATATAAACTGAAAGTAAAAGTATGTACAAATAGACTAGGGCTCTGGGTGCTCAGTGAACTGCTCCAAATCGTCCTGACTGGGCTTGAACTCCTGAGAGTCTTGTCCTCCTGACAACATTCCAAAGAAAGAAGAGAAAAGGAATGTCGTCAGCGAACAATCGCTCGGTAAGTCCCAAAAGAGAGGTAGATCAAGTAAAAGGAATAGATCTGTTAATTTATCTATTTTTGTTATATTAACGTAGTTGTTTGCAGCTTGGTACAGAATGTTCCAGTGTATACGAAAAGAGTCCAACTTACTCCGTGAACTAAGGCATATGGAGTATAAGGCCCCGTCAAAACCCACGGGACAACGGCAATGGATATTCAGGTTCGGTGTATTATGGCGACCGTCTCGTGCCATTTCTAACACCATCCGTTCCAGTCTACCCCTTTAAAAACTCCGTAATGTATTTTGTATTGATCATATTGTTTTGTAGATATAAGACTTGCCGAGACCATGGTATAAATTGTTTATGTACACGGATCATGATGTAAACGGATAGTCATGTAGTCAAGTCAAGGTATATCCATGGTTCGGTCAGATCAAGTCATGTTGCATGTTTGTATTGTTCGGTATTCATATTCAAGTTCAGGTGTATATTGGTTCATGTTGTATTGGAGTTAAGTTTGGATTGGATTCGTGTTGTATTGGAGTTAAGTTTGGATTGGATTCATGTATAGATGTATTCGAATTAGATTGAGACCCAGATTGAGTCAGACACTTAAACAACTTGGATTCCTAAATTAAGTTTAGGAGTTATCGGTAACTGCTGTACATGGACGGCAGGATTTGTGTCTTTTTCCAAGACAATTACTATTTGATAACCCCGTTTTAGTTGTCTACCTTAAATAGGTAAGCACCCACTTTCTCCGGCTCCCTGAGGCTCAAGAGAATTGGTCCCGCTTAAACCTATATTTACTAGGGTCCTTATTATAATTTAATATAATTTGAGGGGGTTTTATGAAAAATATTTTTAGCACACTTTCAAAATAAATCTCAAGTATTTATTTATCGTATTTAGGGTTTTCATGGATGTAATTTTTAAAAGCGAGGTATTCTAGTGAATATAAACCTAGATTGAATAATACATGGTATTTTAGTATAAGGTTGACTTATATGAATTCTTGAGGGTATTTTTATGAAATTTGTAATTCTTTTCCTTTGTTTAGAAATCAGGTAATTTATTATATATTTAAAATAGATGGTTTGATAATATTTATATATAATTATTAAAAATAAAATTGATTTATTAAGTAGAAAATCACGTTTTTTCTTAAAAATTGTATTGAAAATTCCATCGAGATCGTATACTCCGTGAGGGGATTTGCATCTCGCTTTACTAGTCCCAAGGATATGCGATAACCCGCACCATCCCGATCGGGTTCACCAAAATGGGTTGTAGAGATATAGTCGTAAGGAATTTTAAAATAACACAATTTAAAGAAAACGGTTTTTAATAGTTTATGACATTTTAATGTAAAAATCGTATTCGTCCCGAAGATATTGTAAAAAGGAAATAGTGCTATATCAAGATACGTGTTGTGAGAGGTAGGTCATTATCTCGTGAGATTTTTCTAAAGGAATTGCAAGCAAAAAGATTAAATGATGCCGTATTTAAAGTTTGTGGTATTTAATGTAAAAGTGTAATAAAAGTTGTTTTATATGAAGTTTTGGATTGAAACTTGTTTCTAATTGTTGTTTAATGTTTAATAAGCAAGGTTTGATGGTTTAGATGATTTGTTCTTAAGAAAAATTGCAATTCAAAAGATAATAGAATTTAAAGATCGGTATAACTCCACTTACCGATATA
This sequence comes from Agapanthus africanus, assembly GCA_030015575.1. NCBI lineage: Eukaryota > Viridiplantae > Streptophyta > Magnoliopsida > Asparagales > Amaryllidaceae > Agapanthus > Agapanthus africanus. The sequence goes on along the minus strand of CM057339.1, from coordinate 750,664,191 downwards.
ATTTGAAAAAGAAAAGTTTTATGATAGAAAGAGGAGGAGAGAGGTGGGACTTACAAGTTGAAATGAGAGAGGGGAGGTTGAGAAAGGATTTGGGAGTTTCGTGGAGTCGCGGGGTCGCTGGAATCGTCTTGGATCGTCGCCGGAACTTGACCTTGGGCTAACTCCACTTGTACTCTTTTTTGACTTGGAAAATTTTAAGGATTTTGAACAATAGATTTTAGAATGAAGAGGGTTAGGGTGTGGGGTTGTATTTATAGGGTAGAATTGGGGTTTTGGAAATTAAAAAGAGAAATAAAATGCATTAAAACTTGTATTAAAAGCTTATTTTTAATTCTCTGTTTAATTGTAGGAAAAACAAACAGAAGAGAAGTAGTGGGGTAGGCCAAAGGACTAGAGTTCAAATTTTGGGAGTATTCCCGACGGGTCAAACCGGCGCCGGCGGTCCAAAAGCGATTCTCGCCGGTCGATTCGGTGGGGTTGGGGTCTGGATTCTTACCACGTGTCAATATCTATTTATATAACCCTGTGGACATGTTTATTTTCAGCGACTTTTTATTTTTACGTGTATTGCACGTGTAAACTTTTGGGCTTCCAAAAAGTTTAAAAGAAAAATCAGTAAAAACATGTGACTAGGGGGATTCGAACACATGGGCTATGTCACAGCAAAGCAAGTCTTTACCAATGAGCTACAAGTTGTATCTTGATGTTCATAAACAAAAATAATACTTATAGTATACTCAGGTTTGCAAAAATACTCCATTCTATACATTAATTTTAAAAAATTCTGAACATTAAAAACAGAGTCGTTACACAAGTCTAGGATTTAAAACAGATGCTAAACAAAACAATATAGGAACTTTTCGCCAATATTTATTCAATTTCGTAACCATGCTATATAATATTCCAGCAAATGCACTTTCAGGATTAATTACATGCTTATTAATAATCTTACTAAAATAAAATAACTGTTCTACTGCTAAATATATAGTAGTATAATAAACACCAGATAAACATTTAGTTGCATTGTAAAATATTTCTAAAAATTTCAAAACATATTCACAAACAAACCAATCATAATTCTCTAAATTATTATTGGGTATTTGTTCATCATAAAATAAAGTAATGGGCTCCCGATATTTTAAAACACATTTCAATATCTCATAAGTGAAATTCTATCTAGTTGAAATGTTGTATTTGAAAGATTTAAATTTTAAATTTAATTGGATACAAGTTTGCTTAAAAATCTGTTTTCGGAGTCCAGAGGTTTCAATAAATATTATTGCATCTTTAAGTTTCGTTAAATGAGGATCTATAGTAAGATAATCATGGACAATTAAATTTAATACATGGCATGCACATCTTTGATAAAATAATTCTCCATTCAAAACAGGATTTAAATTATTTTTTAAAATTGCTATAGCAGAATTATTATTAGTAGTATTATCAAAACTAACAGAAAATATTTTATTTTGAATATTATATTCACGTACAATAATCAAAATACAATTACTTATATTATTTCCACTATGTGGATGCTCCATTTTTGAAAAACCAATAATTCTTTTATGTAAAAATAAATCATTATCAATGAAATGTGTAGTAACACAAATATAACTCATACCCCATTTTGTAGTTCAAATATTAGAAGTTAATGCAATTTTACTCTTATGATTTGTATCTCGCGAATAAGAAAAACTAGTTAAAGAGTTAAATGACATACTTAGAGTCGTCTGTCGAGAATCAGATTTTTCGTGTTTGATTAAATATCATTTTAGATGGATAGTTCCACCTGAAGTGGCACAAATAAAATCTGCTTGGCAATGAGTGCAAACTGCCCTCACGCTTTTATCTGCAACTGTTTGTACTACAAAATATTTCCAAATATCAGAAGTTTTAGATCTTTTATCTTTAAGGGCAGAAGTTCTTGCTTCAAGAACGGTAGGAGCAGGAACTTCTTCAGGGACATTACTGTCATGACCCGAATTTAGTTCGTGACCGGCACTTAAATCACGCAACGTCTAAAGGCGCAACATAAATTAAGTAAGCCGAAACCCAGCAATCTAAACCTTTTTAAGAAAATGGAGGAGGTGAAGTTTGAAATAAAGGTATAATGAATCATGTTTTGTCTTTTAAAATTTCGGGCAGCACCTCCCTCGTATATTTTGATCCAAAACCACATATCCATGATAATATAAAAGGTATCCCCAAGCGGGAACTAGCTCTTCGCCAATCGGCGGAGTCACAACCACACAAGACAGAATATAAGTATACGACGCCCAACGGTGAAGATCAACACAAGGAATAAAGTAAAGCAAGACATCAAACCCACCAAGCGAACATATAACCCATCTCTCAAATCTCGCAACTACAAGTCCTGCTAAGTCTTACTACTTATACAAACACTAATTTCTGATTGATGGAATTGACTAGATATAATAGGAATAATAATATAAGAGTGGAACGATCCAACATGTACCACCTACCAAAGCAAATCACCCGAATACAGGTGTGTGCCAGCGATGTCGCTACTGATCCATGCGGTCAACCTGTAAGAACTGTGGCACAACGGGGGCGAATTCCCAACTCGTGAGTAGAAAACATCATCAGGCAGAAATCGAAATAAACAACGATTCCTAGGTAAACTATATCATAAAGATAATATTATGATATGTAGGGTGACCGTATCTGCATATGTGCCAACACATAATCAATGCCTATGTCATATACCAATAACATCTGAACCATATGTCTATATGCAGGTGGATATCATCCACGTGTCCAACATCGACTCGATCAAATTCATGGAACCTGAGTGTCCAACATCGACACTCGCAACATCATGAAGGAATATGCATGTATGTATGAGGATATCAACAAACGTGTGCCCATCAACGACACATTAAAATCATGGAACCTGAGTGCTGACACCGACACTCGAAAACATCATGAAACTCGTGTCCAGTATCGACACGTAAATCCTCATATCTCAGGCACCGCATCCTCAGATTGGCCCTCAAATCTGTAAGTCTCATGGAACCTGAGTATCCAACATCGACACTCGCAATCCACGTATCATATCGGGCTCCGTCAGTCCGGATCAGTCCACATATCCATACATCTCATGGAACCTGAGTGTCCAACATCGACACTCGCAATCCACATATCATATCGGGCTCCGTCAGTCCGGATCGGCCCATATATCCATACATATCATGGAACCTGAGTGTCCAACATCGACACTCGCAATCCACATATCATATCGGGCTCCGTCAGTCCGGATCGGCCCACATATCCATACATCTCAAGGAACCTGAGTGTCCAATATCGACACTCGCAATCCATATATCATATCGGGCTCCGTCAGTCCGGATCGGCCCACATATCCATACATCTCACGGAACCTGAGTGTCCAATATCGATACTCGCAATCCACATATCATATCGGGTTTCGTCAGTCCGGATCGGCCCACATATCCATACATCTCACGGAACCTGAGTGTTCAACATCGACACTCGCAATCCACATATCATATCGGGTTTCTAACACAAGTCTCAGAACCGAGAAAACTCATGGTGGACGCATCGAAATATCATATGAAGAGAAACCGGGTTTTCAAAACAATACATACTTTCTTGAAATATCCCCACGGTTCTCAAATCCATAAATCACATGAAATCCGTATCTCAATGCGTAAATCCATGAAACATAATATATGCAACATAGAATAGTAATATGAGCATATAAAGGGAAAACCGATATTTAAATGCATCAAGTTATTAAATATATCATGCGGTTCCCAATTTATCCGATATCCAACGCCACATCATATAAAGGTGAACATAGCAAGTATATCATGCAACATAGTATAGTGATGTGAGCATAGCAAGTATATCATAGCATATTGTAGCAATTCTACTGTGTAGTGACATAGCAATTATCGATGATGAAGGTGTGTGAGCCGACCAATCTGTATAAGTGTAACATACGCATCATCGATAATGGTGTAGGTGTACTAGCACAGGTATATGTAATGCAATGAGAATGACATGAACGTAGCATAAAGTACATCGTCAGCTAAATACTATAAGGTATACGTGTCTACAATATATCCGAGTCGGTAAATCTATCAATCGACATCCAGCCTCACAACATCACGTACGGTATAATCTATCATACGGCATATCACTCAAGATTCACAACATTATATATATATATCCATATACCTATATCCCAGATCACCTCCGTATCAATCTCATATCGTGGGACTGACAAAGGTATCAACTATCTTATATCGACTCGCATCCATATAACGACATATCACACTAAGTCATCATATCACATCGTATACTCGTTCATCACATTAATATCTCACATCACATTATATAAACGTCATACTTGTTCTCTTTCAATTTGTACCTATCATGATTCACTTCTCATTTCATACTCTCATATGTCAATATGTTCATTAGTGTCAACTTCTATCATATTATCGTTTGTAAATCCTATACTCATGTCCGTCACATATCATTTATCAGGATATAATAATCAAACGATTTTCCATATCAATGTTTGCGGGGGTGCTATACGCCATCCACCCGACTTCTCCCGTAGATATAAATCTACTCACCTGCTAAACTCTTTGCTTAGCCGTAGTCGATGCGCTTCGTCGTCTCGGAATCCACGTGAAGGTACATACAATCAATATGAAATCGCAAAGCTATTAAAATCAAGTTCCGAAATCCAATACGGCACGCGGTGCGCTCATAGGTTAGAACCTATAGTGTAACACCCGAGCCCAATAATACTATTTATATTACTGGTTGAGGGTTATATGTTGCTCATTTCCAATTATTCTGATTTTCTGGTGTTTATTGCTAAATTTTAACCGGTTAAGTCATTTTGGCACATAACAAATTTTAACTCCTAAAATGAAATTAAAAGTGTCCATGTTGGCCTACTCGTCGCCACTAGTCGCGTGGTAGCGTCCGCGTGTCGAGATTCTGTCCCGTTTGGCTAAACGGGCAAGTTTGGACGACTACGCGCGCGTGCAAGTGTCCGACTTGGGGGCATGCATTTTAATCATTAAACGTCTCTTTTCAAAATTTGGAACCCGCTTAAAATCCTATAATTTGAATTTGGAACATTTGGGCGCAAACCGGGCTCGATTTGGAAATGTTTCATTTCGCGCCAAAAAGGCCTATTTTAATTTAATATCTTTAAACTGTATATTTACGAATATATCTTACCTTAACAGTTTTAATCCCCACTAAATCTTTAAATTGGATTTTCTAAACCTCCCCAGCCAATCGCGAGCTTGGGATCCTTTCTCGTGGGCCCCGCATTCAATCTCTCTCTCCGCCTCTCTCTATCTCTCTCCTCCCTATTTTCTTTCTCTCTCTCACTCTAAATCTTTCTCTCTCTCTCTCCAATCTCTCTCTCTCTCTCCCTTTATAATCTTCCCATGCAGCCGCCTCCTTCTCTTCCCCGCTCGGCCACGAGAAACCCTCAGAACCCTAACCCTAGCCACCTCGTAACCGCGCCGCCGACCTCCCCGCGACCTCGCCGTCGCCGCCCTCGCCACCGCGAGCCCATCCGCACCTCCTACCTCCTTCCTCCGCCGCTTCCCGTGCCTGCACCCAACCCCCGACGTCTCCACTCGGCCGCAGAGCCCGACGTCGACGCCGCCTCCCGTCGCCGACGACGCCCGCGACTCCCTCTCACCCTCCTCGTCCCAACCTCGTCGTCGCCTTCCCTCTCCCCTCACCGGACCACCAACAGAACCGAGCCCAGCCCTACTACCCTCTGCAGTTCGCCGGAGAACGCGCCGACGATCCTCGCCGTCGTCACCAGCGCCACCTCCGTCTCCCCCTCGACCACCGGAGCAGACCAGCACTCATCCACTCGTCGCAACACCCTCTCCAGCGAACCCCGAGGCCGTTCAAGTCTTCGCAGCCGCCGTCGCTGCCTCGCCGGCGTTCCAGCGCCGTCGAGCCCGCCGGGGTCACCCTGGTATATCTCTCTGTAAGCTTTCTCATCTTTCCCTTTGTGCATTAACCCCCCCCCCCCCCCCCCGCTGATCGTATTAAGTTTATCATTGTTGCTAACCTCGTTGCCGTGACTTTTGCCAGAACCCGACCGTGCCGTCTTGTGAACCCGACGCTCCAGCGAAGTACCCTGGTCCGTGTGATCCCGTTGTTCTCTGTTGGGACTCGATCCGTGTCCCGTGCACCCATATCGTGTTTTCTGCCGACATCGCATCCGTGCTTTCCGGTTTGCGGAACCGTCGAGGCAAGTATCTGAATACTTGCTTTAACATGCTAGCGTGCGAGATCTAGTCTTGCCACGCAGTTGAATTCATACTATATAATACAACAACTTAATGATGGTAATTGATATTATATTATAAGTTAGAATTGATAGTTGCAGTTATCTTTAACATGGAATCGTTATAACAGTTTCTCGTAATTAATCAACCCACTACCAATCCATATTTCAACTAAATAAAACAATTGGGTCATATCTGCTTTAATTGTTAAATCATTCACGAGACAATTTTTATACTTAGTGTAAATTCATGTAGTTTCATTACTTTATGATTGTGGATATTGCTTCACCTTGTGGCTATTACACCCCAAAGGTGTGTGAACCTGTTAATAAGAGAATACAAAACATCACTGTGGTTACATGGAATATTATGGTTATTTACTGTTTCCTGCTGCTGTTCATTATTTGATTGTATACCTGTTGTGAGCACATACCCGATTGCACTACATATTGGCCTGACCCTGCTACACGTGACATATACATACATACCAACTCATCCTGTTGTACCATGACATGACTTGTTTCATGATCTCATGCCTAATGCCGACAAACACGACCATCCCTGCTGTCTATCCAGACGGACCTACTTTTACCGGATTTTCTGTTGGCATTAGTCCTTGACTACTGAATACCTGACCTGACATACATAGCTTGGGGGTACGGGGAAATCAAGATGAACCGGACTTGTAACTCGACAGTTCACTACCGTTCGAGTGTACACCTTCCTATTCTGTGCCCAGCGGCATGTCTCGGTTTCGGCCGAGAATATTGTGGCCGTGATCCCGGGTATGTACGGGGTAATACCGAGTGTACACTTTCCTATTCTGTGCCCAGCGGCATGTCTCGGTTTCGGCCGAGAATATTGTGGCCGTGATCCCGGGTATGTACGGGGTAATACCGAGTGTACACTTTCCTATTCTGTGCCCAGCGTCATGTCTCGGTTTCGTCCGAGAATATTGTGGCCGTGATCCCGGGTATGTACGGGGTAATACCGAGTGTACACTTTCCTATTCTGTGCCTAAAGGCATGTCTCGGCTGCAGCCGAGAATATTGTGGCCGTGGTCCCGGGTATGTACGGGATACTATTGGGTTACATCGACGATTCATCAATTGATTTCAAAGACTATAGAGTAGAAACCTGACAGGATAGTTTAGTCACCATTGCACATTACCCTGCTCTGTTATTTCTTAGTACTGCTTTATTCATGTTCATATTTGCATTGCTTATCACCATGGTTACATTATATACTTGATATCATGACGCGCTGACGTCTGGGTTTTGCATGGCCCAGATTCCGTACCACTGTCGACGACCGAGCAGGAGTACTTCAGCCAGCAGGCTGATTTGAGTTCTATAGTGGTTAGTTCGTTTATTGCATTTTATTTCCAGGTGCGATCCCGCATTATGGGACGTACCTTTCTATTATTATGTTGGATCATTGCTTCCGCACTTATTGTTTATTGACTCTCGTTATTATGGATTTGGACATGTGCTAGATTAGTTTATTTATCTTGTTCTTGATATCTCTACAACCGTAATGTGACTGTGGATGGATACTTCCTACCCACAGGTAGCATGGTTGGCTATGTCACGTGCCCAATCTTGCGTACTCTGGGAAGCGGGGCGTGACATATAGCCTACGCATGCAAAACCAACCAAACAAACCTCGTCGTCGACGTACAAACATCCAACGACCCAATACAATATCAAATACTAAAACCAAGAATTCCAAAATACAGAAAACATAACCAAAACCACTCACAATAGCTCCCAGATTTTGGTTCAGGTCAAAAGGGGATAAACAAGCAGTACTATGGGGTAGTATATGGAGTATGTATGCTACTGGACCAATTCCAGCACCAAACACCCACATTTGGCCGGCCACATTGCCCCCAAATCCGGCGAACTCGGCCAAATGGTGAGGGAATGGTCTCGTGCTTGTAGGGTGGTTTTCTATTGGTCCAAATAGGTCTTTGGTATTGTTTGTTTTTCTCATACACTTCCCAGGTCATCCCAGATTCCCCGTAGGCCATAAGGTTTCACAAAACCGACACGGAATGATTCTAACTTCGTCTATCGGGTTCTAAACTCAATTGCAGGTCAAAAGAACACTCTCTAAGGTCTTGCAAACCCTCCCTACACCTCAATTGGCTACTTAACAGCAACTTGTAATTTTCTAAAATCGATAACCTAATTAACTCAATTCTAACTAAAAATACGATATTTAACACCAAAAACTAAACTAAAGTGTATGGATTAGCTTATTTGCAACCAAAGAACTTTCTTGAGTTGCCCAAGTCTTAAAAAATCCAAACTTGATTGGTTCTACGGTCTTAGAATAAGCGTGTGCATGTTTTTAGTGAAAGAGGCATAAGGTTTTGGCAAGTATTTGGAGATGTGACAATGGGGTAGTGAGGAAGTGATGGAGATGATGAATTGTGAAGAAATAATGGAGATGATGAAGGAATGGGCAGCTAAATAACCCCCTCTCTCTTAGCCTCACCCCCTCCTACACTCACCCCTCACAAATATCTATTCTTGTTTCTTTCATAAATATCTCTTTTGTCCATGGTATCAAATTGATTCTATTCACACTCAAACTCTTCTCTCTTTACATTTCTTTTTAACTCACAAGTCACAACAAAATAACAACGTGCACAAACACCACATGCACATGACATGTTCACAAGTCACGGAAAACTGTGAAAACACGGATTTGACCGAAAATCCGATAAATATTATTAAAATAAATAAATCATTTTATTCTCCGATAAATTCCCAAATATTGGTATATGCTTATACCACTTTACGAAAACCCCAAATTTCGCAAATCGGTAGGTTTTCGTGAAATATATTATTTTAATATTATATTTCCAAAAATAATATTTTATATTTCTGAAATGTTACAATCTTCCCTGCTTAAATAAATTCGGTCCCCGAATTTAAATTTAACTCCCCACATATTAAAACATTTCAATAATCAGCTCAAATCAACGGGGCTCCGGAATCACGGAAAATACAGAAATACCACAGCGCATCCTGTGCGCTTGAAAACGAGTATGAAACTCAATATCGAACTCCGTCAAGCGTCACGAAAATTATCGAATTTGCACGCATATCATCGGAGTTACAAAAAAGATACACATCTCGAAATCCACTACCAAAATCCCATATTCACTAGTCAAATACTATATTACGGGTATAATACACATCCTTGGAGAAAGCCCATAAAACTGAATAAAACATATACAAAATCTTTTCTGAATCGCCGTGTGATACGTAACTCACGGTACAAGTGACGGACGCTCATATACATACGTTCCGCCGTTTTAAAACATCCCAAAAGGTTTTCCTTTTTAAACGTTCATGTCGCCCGCGGACACGTAAGAAATAGCGAGACTATAGCTCCTTTTTGAAAAGCTCTTGGTAAACTTTTTATGCATGCAAGTACTCAGGAACTGTACTCGGATCAGTCCTGTTCGGCTACTACATAATATAGTACCATCATGAAAACAAAGTGTTCAAGAGCAAAATCAGTCCCAAAAGGCGTATCCAATATCACGTGCGTCTGGTGCGCACAGAAAACCAAATCCAATACATGTGCTACGATATGCACAAAAGCAAACTAAGTTCAACGGGTGTGCACGAGAGCATCTGTCCAGTGCAACAGGTATGCACGACAACATCATCCAATGCATCTATAGTGCACGAAAATTTCAATCCAGTGCAACTATCATGCACGAACGAAAATCCCAGTCGAGTGCATCCGGTGTGCACGAAATCACATCTCATATCATGCACCCAACATGCGCGAAAATCCAAATCAAGTGCATCCGTCATGCATGAATGAAATCTAAAACAAGTGCATCCAATATGCACGAATAAAATCTCAATCAAGTGCATCCAACATGCACGAATAAAATCTCAATCAAGCGCATCCGATGCGCACAGAGTCCAATACCAAGCGTCTAATACGCGCAAAAATCCAACCCAAGCGCGTCAGGTTCGTTTAAAACATCTAGTGCAGTAGTATGCACGAAAACGAACATCAAGTGCAAACGCGCAAAAAAACACAAATCTGGTAACACAAATGCTCAAGACATAAATCGGGTGCAACCAAGACACGAAGTATAAATCCGGTGCAACCAATGCACAAAATAACAATCTAGTGCAACAAATGCACGAAATACGAATCTGGTGCAACAAATGCACAAAATACAAATCGGGTGCATCCAGTGCACGAAAAACCAAATCCAGTGCATCCAGTGCACGAAATACAAATCCAGTGCATGCAGTGCACGAAAAACCCAATCTGGTGCAACAAATGCACGGGAACTCATCAATAACTCAAATGCGTATAAAAACAACACCGAGTGTACCAAGGTATATAAAAATCATAAACGTGTGCAACTGCGTGCACAAAATACGTATCAATGCACTGCAAGTATATGTGAGCTATACCGAGTGCAAAAATCAAATCGAGTGCGTACTACATGCACAAAATCAAATCAACCGTACGAATTCCACGAAATCATAATCACGTGCAGCCAAGGTACAAAACCGATATCAAGTGCAATAAATGTGCACAAATCATAGACCAACACAACGGTGTGTAAAACGTATCTCAAGTGCAATAACTGTGCATGAAATGTAAATATCCAGTAGGTGCAGCCAAGGGGCATGGAAACAATATCATGAAACTCAAATCCAAGCGATATAAGCGTGATACTCGGATCACAAACGCAAATCGCAACAAATGACATTGAGGTACACCTCTTATAATGTCGAAAAAATGTCGGTGCGCCCAAAACTGACAGAGCAAGAACATCCGCTTGCCTCCTGCTCACGGTCTGGCGTCGTTTGTCTCTGGGTCCTCATTTCTCTGCGGATTACCAGCCTCGCAATCTATCGGCTCATCGACCCGGTCAAGTGTGCTAACGGAAACGATTCCGCTCTGGCACTCCTCTGGTCATCTCTCGGCCAATTAGTATGATCACTCGTAAAGCAGCACGTCACTGGCGTTGGCCTCTGGTCCTCTGAATACACGCGACACAACTGATTCTTGGTGCAATCTTATCCCAGAAGTGTCCTGGAAAGAACCTGCTCAAGGTCTCTTCCGATCTCGTCTATACCGAACCGTACGGAGGCTGGTACTCTTACAAATATTTTCTCTCTTTCTGGCCATCTGCGTTCTTAGCACAGCATTTTCTCGGGAACTGGCCGTATCCTAACGCCTCTGTATACATATCCGATCTCTAATCTTAACGAAGAGTAACAACCGCTCGTTGATTTCTTGCACGAACCTCTTGCTCCACTCATCTTTATTATCGTCCACTTGGACGTCACGTCATGCTATCTGCGTACGGCAATGGTTCTCGGCTACAGTCAATCCGGAGTCTCTCGCACAGACTCAAAATTACGAACTCGGTATTTTCATCACTCTGTAGAAGATCTCTAACCGAACACGTCATCGGGAACTCTTCCCAACCATCGGAGGAATACTCAATACTCGTCCGTTCTCGATCAATTCACAACACATCTGGGTGGGGTCCTTCTATCTGAAACTGGTCAGCTTACCGATCTCATATCGGGACATCCGACGAACAACGTCATATCTGGATCGATCTACTCTAGATCTGAGTAAGACTCTCCACACTGGAAGTCTTCAACTCAACTGGATCTGCGTCGGCGCATCAAATCTGAGTTATATATGCATGAACACCAAAACGCCAACACTAAATGCTTCCTATGTGAACGTTGTTGATAACAATTCTAATGTACAATTGTAGAGAGAAGTAGGTTTCTTCTTATTATCATTGGTCTTTGATAGATTGTAAAATAGAGTTGCCGTCAACGTTAGAACAAAAAATTTATTTTTCATGTTCGATTAACAACAACTTAAGTTGGATTCAGAAATAAAGTTGCAAATATGGTTCAAATTCCTACAATCTTTGATACTGCCAAAATGGTTAACAGCTTGGAAAAAATGTCCATAGCAATTATTAAGATGCCACATAAATAATGTTGTGTTACATGTCCTATTGTTTTTTAGCCAACCAAACACAAGTTTTTTAGCCAACCAAACACAAAAAAAGATGTTTGCATTTGGAAATTCAACTATAAAAGTTGAAACCATCTTGGGCTTGTTTGGCTGCAAATCCCAAAAAACATGGATTTGGTTAGTGTCATAAATTCAACTTCTTTGTAATCCAGAAAGATAAAATTGTATGTTTGGATACAAGGAATTGATATGAATTTGAAATTTTACAATCAATCTTGTGTTTGGTTGAAAACTTAAAATATGCATTTGAGATTGGATTGAAGAGAGAGATAGATATAGAAATATTTTTTTATTAGATAAAAGGATGATATGGCAAATTCTATCCTTTAAGCTCCAACTTCAGAATCTAATTTTTGTTCAAATTTAAGACCTTTAAATTCTTGCAGGAAAAGAAGGATTTCAAATTTGAAGAAGACATTGTACTTGTATAGAGTTTTGTCCCCAAATCCATCTCAAATCCAAGCAACCAAAAACACCCCTTAAAAGGATTTGAGTATTTTATTTGCAACAAATGTTGCATGCTCCATTTGCTAAGGGCTTGTTTGGTTGCAAATACAAAAGAAAAAATAGATTTGGAATGTGTCATAAATTCAATTTTTTTTTGTAATAAAAAAGGATAAAAATATTTGTTTGGATGGAAGAAATAGATTGAACTTGGATTTTCCGAATAAATATTTTGTTTGTTTTGTGATTGGTTGAAGTATGGATTTGAGACAAAAATTAGAGAGGGAGATGGAGATAGAAGTATTTTTTTCCTTGAGGTGTTGGCATTTGGTCCGTTTGGTCTGTATTCGTCCAAGTGATTGGCGGTTCCCTATATAAGTATATTGCAAGCCTAGAATTTGTAAGTGATTAATGATATACAAAAATTAGGGTTTGTGCCTCCATAAAATAAAATTAGCTGTCCTCTTCTCCCTCTTCTCATCTTCCCCTTTGATGATTAGTAACGAGAGGCTTCTCGCTATTCAACGGTATGGTTGCCCTTTGACCGTTGGTATAAAAAGGAGATAGCGATGCATACGTGGCGTGTGTAAGATTTTTCATTTAATCGATTTGAGATACAATCGATCCACTTATTTATAGAATCATCACATGCTGATAGTTTTGCTTTCGCTGTTATGTTTGATCTTATCTAAATTTCTATTTAGATGATTGATCTTGTTTATTCTATATGCATGTGCAATATTGGTATCAGAGCCTTTGCACTCACGCTCGTACGATATTTGGTCCGCTATATTATTATTATTAATATTTGCTATCAAAATCACCTTTTTTTTATATCCATTTAAGTTAGATTGATATTATTTTGGGATCTAATTTTGGGAGTCCTAATATTATTTACTATTGAATGATTATCTAATGAAATCCTTGCAAGATAGATTTATGGAGATCCATCTTAATTTTGTTTATACATCATAAATTCACATATATAAGATCTATTATTATTTGTTGCTTTTTATCATAAACGATTTAGTTTGTATCAAGAAATTTTCACCATGGAAATAATGGACATATTTTGTATTAAAAAAATTGGATATTTTTTAACCAAATCTTTTTTTGGATGAAATTCCGGCGACCGGGGAGTCGCTGGCGACATCTCCGGTCGACCACCGGCGGCGGCGGTGGCCAGGATGGCTGGCCATCCACCGGCGGCGGCAGTGGCCGCTGCCTAATGCAGCGACCATCTTCATGGGCGGCGGCTGCATGTGGTGTTTTATTAAAACCCTAAACTAAGCTTGATTTAATTAAGCTTATTTATTATTCGTAGTAGGCACCTTTATTAAATCATTTGACTGGGTTAATTAATTTTTCAAGTTTTAAAGATGGCTGGGTCGATCAATGGTTAAACTAAGAGTTTATAATTAATGCGTACGCCCAAGGCATAAGTCTTAAATGTAAATTATTTTGGCTGGGCTAAATAATATTTATCCAGAATGGGTTAGGTCTAGTTTATACAAACAACAAAATAGGCTTGGATCATCATTTTGTTTGGGCTCCAATCCAGGCCTAATATACCTGTTTTAGTTGACAGAATCGAAGTTAGTTTAACTCATGGATCTGTATTAAGCCCAGTTTCGTCAATATAGGCTGTTTTCAACCCAGATTTGAAATCTGGGATGTTATTTTAGACTATTTTAAATCCAGATTTCGAATTTGGGCAAAATTTTGAGCTATTAAAAATTTCAAACTATTTAAAGTTTTTTAAAATCAGTTTTTAAATTTTTAAATGTTGTTTTGAGGTTTAAAAATTATTTAAAAGTCCTACAATAATTGTTAGGGTTTTTATAAAATTCCAAAATAATTTTATGGCTTTGGAAACTATTTAAGTAAATGTTTTCACCAAAATAAAATTGCCTATTGACAACCTTTGAGAAAAGATGCATATTACATTAACTAATCTAAATAATTTCAAGTCGGAGATTTCGGTTAGAGATAACAATTTAGATACTATCAAATCAATTTTGTATTCAAGGGATCTATACTTTATTTTCAATTATTTTAGGATAATTTTAAATTTTGCATTTTTAGGCGCGTAGTCAAGGTTTTAGGCTTTCTTCTCTTTCCTCGGAATGTAAATTTATTATTGTTGTTAGAATAAATTGAAAATAGAATGTTTTTTAGAAAGAACGACACTCCAAGTAAATGCCAAAAACTCAAAATATCCATAATAAAGTCAATGTTATCATATAAACTATATTAAACATATGAAGAAGCTATTTGATCCAGATACTGGTGACGTGGCAGCGGCGATGCAGTAAGGCTTCATGACGTAGCACCATCGAGATACGACGATCTTTGGAAAATTGACTGTCACGCCCCTCTTCCTGGTGTACGGAGAGGGGACGCGGCGATGTCCGCTACGTATCTACTCAGAAGTAAACACGCTAAGCGTATCTAAGCAATATAAAATGAAACGTATACAAGAGACAAGATGTAAATGAACAACAACTTTATTTATTAAACATTCTTTTTACAATACAAAAGGAAATGCAAATACATAGAATGAAAGCGAGGCCTAAACAGTGGCATAACAGAAATGAAAATGTATACAAGTAAACTAGAGCTCTGGGTCGAAGGCTATTTGATCCAAGTCCTCGGTGGTGGGATCTGTCTCCAGAAGGTTCGATCCACCCGACAACATTCCAAAGAAAGAAGAAAATGAATGTTGTCAGCGAACAATCGCTCGGTAAGTCCCAAAGAATAGGTAGAGACAGAAAAGACAGAAGGAGAATGTAACTTTTAAAGTTATATTATATTGTTAATGCTGTTGTTCGTAGCTTGGTACAGAAAATTCCAGTGCATACGAGAGGAGTCCCACTATTTCGGAGACTAAGGTATACAGAGCACAAGGAACTGTTCAGCCACGGTACAACGGTAATGGAGATTCAGATTAGGTGTATTATGGTTATGGTCTCGTGCCACTTTTAACACCTTCCGTACCAATCTACCCTTTATAAACCTCGCGATATCTTGATTGTATTGTTTGTATTGTTATATAGATGGATGACTTACCGAAACCATGACATCAGTAAATGGAATGGATATAAATGGAGAGTCATGTAGATGGAGTATATCCATGGTTCGGTTCAGTTAAGTTGTATATTGAAATAGATTGTACAGACGTATTCATATTGAATTGTTGTATTGTAAGTTTATACTTAAATCGTATTCAAATCAGATTGATTAGATTGAGACTCAGTCTGAGTCGGACACTTTAAAAAGAACTTGAAATCCTGAATTAGTTTTGATGTTATCAGTATCTGCTGCACATGGACGGCAGAATTTGTGTCTTTTTCTAAGATAATTACCGTGTTGATAACACAGTTTGTTAGATTGTCTACCTTAAATAGGCAAACACCCATATCTCCGGCTCCCTGAGGCCCAAGAGACTGGTCCCGCTTAAACCTATTTTTACTAGGGTCCTTATTGTAATTTAATATAACTTGAGGGGGTTTTATGTAAAAATAGTTTTGGCATAATTTCAAAATACTCCTAAAGCATTTAATTATCGTCTTTAGGGTTTTTATAGATGTATATTTTATAGATATGAAATTTCTAGTGAGTAGAACCTAATTTTCAAAGTATATGGTATTTTATTGAAATATTGTAATTGTGTTATATTTGAATGGTATTTTCATATAATAGTGATTCTTTTAATTTAGAAAACTCGGAATATTTATATAATTAAAATAGGTATTTTGATAATATATATATATATATATAATTAATGAAAATAAGTTATTTATTTTCTTGTAGAAATATCATTTTCTAAAGAAAAATGTAAAAAAATTCCATTGAGATCGAATGCTTCTTGCGGAGGTCTGTATCTCGCTCTACTAAGCCTGAGAATGTGCGATAATCCGTACCATTCCGAACGGGGTCCCCAAAAGTGGGTTGTAGAGGCGCAATTGTATGGAATTGATTAATACACTATTTAAAGAAAACGATTTTGTAAATTTAGAGTATTTATTTGTAAAGTCGTATTTTCCCGTATTCTATTGTCCCAAATTCCATCGTGCTATTTCCAAGATGTGTGTTGTGGTGAGGTAGATCATTACCTCGTGAGTTATCTAAAGGTATAGAAGGGAATAAAGTTATTATGTTGAAACTAAAATATATGGTATTTTTCTGTAAAAGTACGATAAAAATTACAAAAATGATTCTTTTTCGATGAAACTTATTTTAATATGTTTATTAATATTTATTGAACATGATATGAAAGTTTGGTATTTTTTTGTTTAAGAAAAATATGATTTTTAAAGTAAAACCGTATCGGAAGTCAGATTAACTCCACTTCCATCGGGTTTTAGTGTTTAAGATTTTTAGAATAGAGAAAGAGAGGGGGAAATGGGACTTACTAGCTTTTGGACTAGAGGAGAGAGAGAGGGATCTAAAGAAGGCTTCGGGGCGTCGTTTCGTCGTTGGAAACTCCTTGGTTCGTTGCCGGAACTTCACCCTTTAGTAACTCCATTTGTACACTATAGAGACTTGAGAATTTTGTATAGTTTTGACAGGAATTTTTGATTGATGAGAGGTGAAATATGGTGTAGTATTTATAGGGAAAATTAAGGTTTAAAAGGTGAAAGAAATGCATTAAAATTGGATTAAATGGGCATTTTATTGTTCTCTGGAAATGTGCAGAGAAAACAAACAGTTTAGGAGAAGTGGGGTAGGCCAAAAGGTGCAGGGGGCAAAAGATGGGAGCAATACCGTCGGTTTAAACCGGTGGTGCCGGTGTTATTGAGGTTCTCGCCGGGTCTTTACTGTCGGGTGGGCTTGGTCTTTAGGCCATGTGCTGGGGTTTGTGTAAATGCTATTTTTCATGTGTTTGTTTATTCTGTGTCTTTTCAGTTTACGTGTAGTGCACGTGTAGACTCTTAAGCTTCTAAAAGATTAAAAGAAAATACAATAAAAATAATATGTGGCTGATGGGATTTGAACTCAGGTGCTATGTTTCAGCAGTGCAAGACCTTACCAGTGAGCTACAAGCCCATTCTTGCTGTTCAAAAGCAAAACAAACTTAAAACTCGTGCTCAGGCTTGGGTGTTCCTTTCTGTATTTTGAATAAAAATTTTTACAGAAAATTAGGGTTGTTACATTCTACCCTCCTTATAAAAATTTCATCATCGAAATTTGTAAAAAGGAAAGTGTAACAGATTTAAAGCAATTTAGTGATTAAACTATTGATAGTGCCTGAAAAATATTTGGAAGAACGAAAGAAAGCAAAAGTTTTGGTAAGATTGAAAAAAGTGAGGGAATTATCAGGGTTACCTTGTTCTACAGTCTCGGCCTCTATGGCCGCTAATGTGAAAGCCTTGCGCCGAAGGACATTCCTCCTAACTGGAGGCACATTCCTCTATCCTTAGGGCATGTTTCTCTGCCGTCGAGGCATACTTATCAGTGCATGTTGGAATTGGAGATTAGGCTGTGCAGGTGGTGGAGCCGAGAGTGCAAGAAGAGGTGCAGGAGCCTGGATAGCTGGCCGCTGCAGGTAGTTGGTAGGTGTGTGAGCTGGGTTGTGTATATAAAGACAGTTTCCAATTATGTGATTGGATGCGCCACAAACTAAGCACATGCCTTTTGCGCGCCTACAGTTCTTCCAAAAGTGTCCATTTCTCTTGCAATAGAAGCAAAAATCTGGACTCGGCTGGTTATTGGTTTCTTCCGGTCTCCTGGGTTCAACAGATTGCCTTAAAGAGGCTCCTCCTGCCATCTGGTTGGCAGGGTGCTTCACTCCGGCAGATTGAGGTCCACCTTTCCTCTTCACCACTGCCTCGTATTTTCGAGCATCCTTCAAAGCCAAATCATGGGTTGGGATATCCCCTATAGCTAAGGCAGCTTGGATCTCCGGATCCAACTCTTGCTGAAATCGTCTAGACCTGATCTCAGCAGTCAATATCAAGTGTGCCGCGAATCTGTTGCGGTCTAGTGTTAGCTGTGTAGTATGTGATATTTGAAAATCGAAATATTAAGACATATCTTACCGACTGAGCATGGTAAACTCAGCATCATATTCATCCACGGAGTTGGTCCACATCGAACCTTGCTGTAAGTGGATGAACTGTTGTTCCATGTCGAGTCTGGCAATCTCGGGGAAGTACTTTGCGTTGAACATATCGCGGAAAGTCCTCCATTCGATCGGCTGGGTGAGACGGCTTTCTTCCACTTTCCACTAGACTCGTGCAATGTCAGTGAGCTGCAGCTTCGCAACTCGAACCCAAGCTAACTCTGGCACTTGTGCCGCTGCCAGATCATCTTCAATATTCTGAGCCTATTCTTCAGCTTTCAGAGGGCTCTCTTTTCCTGAGAATTGCTTGGGGTGCAAATCCCGAAATTGTTTCACCCCAGGTGCTTCCGCCTCTGGATGGTTCATCAAGATAACAGTCTGCTGTTGCTGTCCTTCCAGGAGGTTGCAGATCGTCTCAAGCAGTACCGTCTGCTCGGTAGAGGTGGAGGTGTGTTGTTGACATTTATACTGGTGTTGTTTGGGGAATCCATAACCTTGAAAGAAAAAAATTGGGTTAGGACAGATTTAAAATATATGAAATTGGAATATTCAAGGAATATGAATTATAAAGAATGTTTTTAGTTGCTGGTTCTCGTGTTATATTGCTTAGGTTATCCACGCAGAATTAACCTGCATGTCCATACAGAGTTGACCTGCATGGGCCGCCAATAAAACCTGTCACGCCCCGCTTCCCGGTGTACGGGGAATGGACGCGGCGAGGTCCACTACGTATCTACTCAGAAGTAAACATGCTAAGCGTATCTAAGCAATATAAAATGAAATGTACACAAGAAACAAGATGTAAATGAACAACAACTTTATTTATTAAATATTCTTTTTACAATACAAAAGGAAATGCAAATACATAGAATTAAAGCGATGCCTAAACAGTGGCATAATAGAAATGAAAATATATACAAATAAACTAGAGCTCTGGGTCGAAGGCTATTTGATCCAAGTCCTCGCTGGTGGGCTCTGTCTCCAGAAGGTTCGATCCACCTGACAAATTTCCAAAAAAAGAAGAAAATGAATGTCGTTAGCGAACAATCGCTCGGTAAGTCCCAAAAAATAGGCAGAGACAGAATAGACAGAAAGAGAATGTAACTTTTAAAGTTATATCATATTGTTAACGCTGTTGTTTGTAGCTTGGTACAGAAAATGCCAGTGTATATGAGAGGTGTCCCACTATTCCGGAGACTAAGGTATACGGAGCACAAGGAACCGTTCAGCCATGGTACAACGGCAATGGAGATTCAGGTTAGGTGTATTATGGTTACAGTCTCGTGCCATTTTTAACACCTTCCGTACCAATCTATCCCTTATAAACCCCGCAATATCTTGATTGTATTGTTTGTATTGTTATATAGATGGATGACTTATCGAAACCATGATACCAGTAAATGGAATGGATATAAATAGAGAGTCATGTAGACAGAGTATATCCATTGTTTGGTTCAGTTAAGTTGTATATTGAAATAGATTGTACAGACGGATTCATATTGAATTGTTATATTGTAAGTTTATACTTGAATCGTTTTCAAGTTAGATTGATTAGATTGAGACTCAGTCTGAGTCAGACACTTTAAAAAGAACTTGAAATACTGAATTAGTTTTGATGCTATCGGTAACTGCTGCACATGGACGACATGATTTGTGTCTTTTTCCAAGATAATTACCATGTTGATAACACCGTTTGTTAGATTGTCTACCTTAAATAGGCAAGCACCCATATCTCCGGCTCCCTGAGGCTCAAGAGACTGGTCCCGCTTAAACCTATATTTACTAAGGTCCTTATTGTAATTTAATATAACTTGAGAAGGTTTTATGTAAAAATAGTTTTGGCATAATTTCAAAATACTCCTCAAGCATCTAATTATCGTCTTTAGAGGTTTCATAAATGTATATTTTATATATGTGAAATTTCTAGTGAGTAGAACCGAATTTTCAAAGTATATGGTATTTTATTGAAATATTGTAATTGTGTTGTATTTGGATGGTATTTTCATGTAATAGTGATTCCTTAGATTTAGAAAACTTGGAATATTTATATAATTAAAATAGGTATTTTGATAATATATATATATATATAATTAATGAAAATAATTTATTTATTTTCTTGTAGAAATCTCATTTTCTAAAGAAAAATGTATAAAAATTCTATCGAGATCGAATGCTCCTTGCGGAGGTCTGCATCTCGCTCTACTAAGTCCGAGGATGTGCGATAATCTGCACCATCCTGAACAGGGTCCCCAAAAGTGGGTTGTAGAGGCGCAATTGCATGTAATTGATTAATACACTTTTTAAAGAAAACGATTTTGTAAGTTTAGGGTATTTATTTATATGTCGTATTTTCCCGTATTCTATTGTCCCAAATTCCATCGTGCTATGTCAAACATGTGTGTTGTGGTGAGGTAGATCATTACCTCGTGAGTTATCTAAAGATATAGCAATGAATAAAGTTATTATGTTGAAACTAAAATATATGGTATTTTTCTGTAAAAGTGCGATAAAAGTTACAAAAATGATTCTTTTTCGATGAAACTTGTTTTAATATGTTTAATAATGTTTATTGAACATGATATGAAAGTTTGATATTTTCTTGTTTACTAAAAATAGGATTTTTAAAGAAAAACCGAATCGGAAGTCGGATTAATTCCGCTTCCGTCTGGTTTTAGTGTTTAAAATTTTTAGAATAGAGAAAGAGAAGGGAAAAGGGGACTTACTAGCTTTTGGACTAGAGGAGAGTGAGGGGGATCTAAAGAAGGCTTCGGGGTGTCGTTTCGTCGCTGGAAACTCCTTGGATCGTTGCCGGAACTTCACTCTTTGGTAACTCCACTTGTACACTATAGAGACTTGAGAATTTTGTATAGTTTTGACAGGAATTTCTGAGTGATGAGAGGTGAAATATGGTGTGGTATTTATAGGGAAAATTAGGGTTTAGGGGGTGAAAGAAATGCATTAAAATTTGTATTAAAATTGGATTAAATGGGCATTTTATTGTTCTCTAGAAATATGCAGAGAAATCAAACAGTCTAGGAGATGTGGGGTAGGCCAAAAGGTGCAGGGGGCAAAACATGGGAGCAATACCGTCGGTTTAGACCGGTGGTGCCAGTGTTATTGAGGTTCTCGCCGGTTCTTTACTGTCGGGTGGGCTTCGCCTTTAGGCCACGTGTCGGGGTCTGTGTAAATGTATTTCCCATGTGTTTGTTTATTCTGTGTCTTTTCAGTTTACGTGTAGTGCACGTGTAGACTCTTGAGCTTCTAAAAGGTTAAAAGAAAATACAATAAAAATAATATGTTGCTGATGGGATTTAAACTCGGGTGCTATGTTTCAGCAGTGTAAGGTCTTACCAGTGAGCTACAAGCTCATTCTTACTGTTCAAAAGCAAAACAAACTTATAACTCGTGCTCAGGCTTAGGTGTTCCTTTCTGTATTTTGGAAAAAAAATTCGTACAGAAAGTTAGGGTTGTTACATTGACGCATCAATGATAACTCTACACGTTGGACGTGATGAAGAGCGAAGTCATCAGTATATAGGATTTTATTGCCGAGCAAGTACATTATATGTTTTAGGTAGGTACATGGTCATCTGCGTGTCAAGAACTATGCTATTAGATGAGCGATTGTTACAGGGTTATTTACACACTCGACAATTGTGTAATATGTTATATGGTAGTTACAGAGTAATCTTTGCAATGTAATAATATTCCCTAATTTATCGGTTAGACCTTACCTGTGTAATGAGTCGAACATGTCATGTTGATACACTTAAGAGTAATATAGGTCTGAGATTTGAAGAGTGATGCTCCAGTATTATCTGTTGAGCAAAACCAATTGGCAATTTTATATTTTCTACTCGATATATTAAGCAGTCGGTTATTAGGAAAGCGAATGCAATGGCATTTGCTAGTTACTTTAGAGCAACTAAAGTTTAAAGTAAATTGCCAGGAGCGATAGAACCAAGAGCACTGCTTATGTTGATGAAGTCATTGGTATACAAGGACAGGTGTCCTAAATGCAAGTTGACTTCAATTGAGTCTAGAAAATTTGTATAATTCGCCAATGATTAAGTGATCTAACATAGGAAATATTCTGGCAATAATAAAATAAACAAGTCTAAATTTTGTGACTGCAGAAATTTGTCACGACCCGAAAGTGGCACGTGACCGGCACTTAAATCATGTGACATCTAAAGATGTCGACGTGATCCATGTCAGCCAAAAACCCGAAATCTAGACATTTTTACAAAAATATTGGAGGTGGAGTTTAAAACTAGTTATTAGATGGAATCCATTTAAAATAATCATTTAAGTCTAAATAAGTGTATTTGAAAAGCATTTATGACGTTTTTAAAAATCGGCAGCATTTTCTTTGTAAATTTTGAATAAAACCCGATACAAGCATAATATATAAAGCATCCCAATGGGAGTTAGCTTTCATGTCCAAACGGTGGAGCAATCACGCAGATAATATACAATGCCCAATGGCGAAAAAAAGAAAAGCGAAGCAAAACCAACAAGTATAAAAAAGTCAACTCCAACGAGTGTGACACCCAAAAACACATAAACTCGAAGTCTCGCTTCTAAGTCCACAATATACAAGTTCTGGGTCGATGGGGTTTTTAACTAGATACAAAAGAATACACACACACACAAGTGTGGGTAATATACAACAGTAATCCACCTACTAAAGAAATCACCAAAGAAAAGAGTGTGCCGCAAGCCGCTAATGATCCTAGCGGTATATCCTGCAAGAAACTGGGGCACAACATGAGTGAGTTGCCAACTCAGCGAATAAAAGTATATCACAAGGTAGAAATTGAAATGCATAACGATATATTTAAGTCATAAAGTATAATACTATCATATCTTGCACTAATATATATAAATAATGCATAAATACAATAAATGCATCACTATTAATCGCGTAAACTCGACAATATATCATCTCATATATATAACATGCATCCAGGTACAAACCTATAAGGTACCCGAAATATGTATGTAAAACCCCTTTTTAAAATAGCCACGGGATACGTATGTCACGACATAAGAAGCAGACATGATAGTATGAAGTATAATATGTATTTTCTTTAAGATATACGTCTCGCTATTTAGTAAAGAGTTTTAAGAGGTTTACGGTTTGAAAGATCTTTGTGTCATCCGAGACATGTCAAAATAATAAGACCCTTTTATATGTATCAACAAGTAAAAATGGTATTCAAGTACTGTCCCCCGGATCAGTCCTGATCAGTTACTATCCCGCATAACTATAACGGCGTATCTAGAATAATAGTAAAACATCAATATATGGGTGTGTAGCATCGACACCCTAAATCATCAAATCTCTCGTGTCCATCACCGACACGCAAATCCAGATATCATCGACACCGTCTCATCAGATCGGTTGCCCTTCGATATCCCTAGCCCCGGTCAGTATCTCCTAGATATCCGCCGTGCTCACATCTATCTCCGGTATTGAGTGTCCTTGCTAGACTCCCCGCCTCAAATGCGGCTTTCCTGCCCCTCGGTCTCGACCGGATCCACTAAGTATCCGACTGTATACTCCCCCACTCAGTCCGGATATATGGCATGTCCGTAACCGTATAGCTCCCCTACTCGGTTCAGAATAAAATTAAATCGGAAAACATCAAGCTCATGGTGGACGTCAACTCGTCGTATCCAGAAATATCAAGTAAATAATAATAATAATTGCATATATCTTTCTGATGATATAATCAATATAATCAATATATATATATATATATATATATATATATATATATATATATATATATATATATATATATATATATATATATATATATATATATATATTAGCGTCCCATACCACTGATATATATCATCAAAGGTAAAAATATCATAAAAACTCATAACAATCAAATACGAATACCCATGGTAATGGTATTCATAATTAATCAACAGGTAATAAAGGTATCGTAAGTAACTATAGTCAGTCGCATAAACAATCGGAACGGTTCTACCGTGTCATGGCAATACTAATAATGTGTAGTGTAGCATATGCGTTTGTGTTCGGGCAACATGTCAATCATTAGTATTTGTGCAAGTGTTCTATAAGTGTTTATAGCAGATGTAATTCTGCCCATATCCATAATATATAAATACAACCTAATTCTCCGGATATAGGGAATTCATAACGCATCATACCAGCATTTATATAGATATCGCGAAAATAGCGGTCCTACAGTGTCATGACAGTGCCAATGAGGTGTAGTGTAATATATGTTGGCTATAGTGCCCTCAAGTCAATTATTGGATCCCAGGCATGTGATTGCAATGATTGAGGAAGGACCTATACCGGCAGGACAGTCTTACTCGAGATGATAGCATGCTATCTGGTTTGTCTTTATCATCGTGTACATGCTTCAGGTGACATTACAGATCACTATTACATGTTGATAGAGCCTATAGGATTCTTGCTTGACTACCAACAGTATGATGACGATCATATACGTTAGAGTTGTGTGGTCTATAAGCACAACCTTAAAATGTCCTTAGTCGTGGGAGTTTTGAGTCTGGGCATCGATACTCTATGGGTAGACTAGTGTATACGGATCGAGACCCCGACGAGGGGCGGTGACCGATCTCACAAGCCATTGGTGTCAGTTGGTTCACCTAAGATATATACATGTGCTCATTGGGTTATGAGTACACCGGACGGACTCTCCGGAAATATGCTAGTTGGTATTATACCTATTGTCATATAGCAGTTCCCTGGTGACATGTGTACAGATTAGTCTATCGACCTAAGATCGTTATTTGTATCGTGTGAGTTCCCACTGTGCTTTGATTACTACCCTATCACGGCTCAAAGGAGTCGTGCAAACATGTTTTAGTTGGGTACAGTCCCGAGCCACATGGAGGCAGTGAGCGGATTGTCAGGGGATTCTTCTCTCCCGGTATTGGGGGTTGATATCGTGGTGTGCACGGGTGACCATCAGCAGAAATCCTTGGCCAAGGTAGTCGAGAATTACTGATTCGGATCAGTAGTTTCTCAGATAGTGATGGGCTTCATACTGACACTGAATATTGCGTTATTAGGGGTCTGACTTTATCCACCGCCTAGACCTGATATGCGATACTCATAGACGAACGGACCGGACTGTACGGATATTGTCACTGTCAGGCTCAGTAGGGTTTCAGGATGAGTTCACTCGTCGGCCTTTTTTTCGCTCAATACCTAGGCAGCCGTTACGTACAGCTAGTGCCATTGACGTGCTTGTGGTTAAACCCACTGCCAGCGTATTGACGACTCTTTAGAGTCCTACACAGAGAGTTTCCCAAGTTCGGGTGAAACGTTGCAGAGGCCGTATGGTTTTATGACAGGGGTCGATCATATACGTACACTTGTGTACGGATCATGATTGGACGGATCATACTCGTAGGCTTTGGTTTAAGCCGGATCCAAGTATTAGATTGTTGGATTATTTTCATCTCGTTGTATTCATATTCAGTCGGAATACGGATGCAGGTATGTATATACAGATGATGGGTATTCTTGTAATCCGTTACAAGATTACTTTTGAAGATACCATTTCTTTTTCTTGTATTAAACATTTAGGGTTTTATAAATTTTTAATATTGTTTATGAGGTGTAAAGTGTGAGGTTAAGTTTTGGCATGGTGCATTAATTGATGACATGGCTCAAGTGGTGACTCATGGTGGCACTATTGAACCATGCTTGATATTATTAGTTTTGTGAGATATTTTGTGGGTATGGATTTTTCTTTAGTTGCTAGAAAACACTCAAAAATCTCACAACACTAAAGGAGGGCAGCCACTTTATTTTCTTTCAAAGGTTGCTACTCTTTCATTTGGTGCCAAGTCTTAAGTTCACTCTCTTCACTTCATATGGCCTCTTCTTCATCTCCATCCTATCCCTCTCATGTATTGAGAATCCTAAGGTGTATTGAGACAAAGTATTCACACACACTCTCTACTTTATCTTGGTCATCTCGGCTAGCAAACTTGATGTCCGAGTTGCTTCGGTTTAGAAGCGGGAGCCCGTATAAAGAATTCTTGACGTGGAGCCTATTCGACGAGCAAGACTGGAGAGTGAACTTCGTCGGGGCAGCCGCAACAAGCATGGGACAGAGATTGAAGACCGAAGGACACAGATTGATCGGTATAATCTCTTAAACCACTTTATAGTTTACTAGTATAGGGTTAATGGCACGATCCGGATTTACGGTTACGTTAGCTCCGTTTTGAAAAGTTTTTGTTCCGCATTTGGCATCGGATTGACGGCCGGGACGCTGGTGTAGCCTTATATGGTATCAGAGCCAACCTATTAACCGTATACTGGTTGGTTTAGACAATGTTAAATAATCAAATCCGAAACAACCCCAAAACAATACCCGAAGCATTGCAGTTTCTGTCGATTTTTAAAGTGTCTTCAAATTTTTTTTAGCAACTGCAGAAGACTATTTAAGTGACCTCTAGACTGCACCCCAAACACGAACCAATTTCACCTAATTTTGGCCGAGCACAATGCTCCCAAAACCGAGGAGGCCGGCCAAAGCTTGGAGTTTGGGCTTCGTTTTTGGGTTGTGGTCTTGTCTCTGTAATGTTGGTTTAGTGGTATTGTTTGTTTAGCCTAGTTTTGATATGGTTTTATCTAGGTGTTTGAGGGCTATTCAGGGTTATTTCGAACTCGATATTTTCTAACATTGTTTAAAGTTTACAGTACATATATTTCTATCTGCGACCGTGACTGTCACTTGATCGGTACAACTTGTCTAATTGCTATAGTTATTTTAGACGGGTTTGCGAATGTGATATTCACGTTGATGTTCTGTGTTGTGCTGTGTTGTTGCGGATTCATCGTGGTGGATAGCTTGGATGCAATGATAGTACAATTTAGTTTTATTTGTACATTTGATATCGCGGGGCGAGCGCCCGACATGCGGACTGCCGTTACTGCCTGTTTGTATATTATTTGTTTGGGGCACGGCCGGGTTTAGGTCGATGTCACCGTTGTACATATTTTCTTTTCTGTACTAGGATTACCCCGCGATGGAGTGCACGGATAGCCGGATTCTTGAGGGCAACGGGTCCGCATCTCATGGCGTTGAGAAGGAGGGGGCCTCACTCTAGAATTGGCGGGCTATTCACCGCACTCATAGGGGGTATAGGTTGACCCAAGGAGGGGTGTTCAAGTTACCGGATTCTTTGAAGTGCCGGGTGGCCTATTCACTTTGCTGAAGGGGGCTGCCTCACTTTTGGTTTTGGCGGGTAACTTTCCGCGCTCATAAGGGTCTAGGTTTTCATTGCACAGGCTATCCACACGACCAGGGGAACGTCGGGTTTCACTTGTGGCTAAATGGAAACCCGGGGCTCCCTGATTATCTGTATTGATCTGTGATACTTATTACTTTTCTGTGATGCTGCATTTATCATGCATGGAACGATTATTGTATATTGCTATATATATACTAGTAGATGTTGTATATTGTTTACACCCACGCTAGTCCAGTCCCCGCTCTGTCGTTAGTTAAGTAACCTAACGGGTGATGACGGGACCTAGTGATGAATGCGGATGGCATATACATACATCATATTTTCGTTCTTTTTTGGTGTGATTAATTGATGGGACTGCGTTGATTCGGATCAATGCAAGGAAAACAAACCTATTCGATATTGTTGGAACAATTTTCAAAAGCTGTTATTACAAGGACGTTTTTCTTCCGTTTTGCATAGTGGTATTCGGTTATGAATATCCAGCACCTCATTCGACGAGGTAAGGGCCGAGATCCCTTCATCGGGAGTGACCCCTTGGGTTGAGGTTTGTGTCAGGGTAATAACTTCACTATAGTCGATTACTTTTTGCTTTGCATCGCGGTATTCAGTTGGAATATCCTGCACTTCATTCTATGACGAAAGAACCGAGATCACTTCACCGGGAGTGACCTCTTTAGCAAAGGTTTTTCGCCACTATATATTTATAAAAAGCTATCCGGTTCCATCAACGATATCAAGTTCATTACGTTAAAGGTTTTTCGCCAAAAACCATTCGTAACCCTCCGTCATTTCAGACGGGTATCACTTAGTATTCATGCTATGTTTGTTGGCCTTCGTCAAGGCATAGTGTATGGTAGCTGCTTGTTACCTTTCTGTTGAATAGATAGATACGTTGGTTTGGGACAGTCGTACTACTTTGTTGGCCTTCGTCAAGGGTATGTACGGATGGGTTTAAATTAACCTGGACAATGATGGGTATAACTTGACATGCGACTTATGATTTGTTGGCCTTCGTCAAGATCTTAAGAGCATTTAGTAAAAATCACATCGGGAGTTTCAAACATACAGGAAACTTGCCAGGCACGCACATACTTTCTGGAGTGTGATAACGTGAGTGGATTCCATCAGGTTATCATGCGATAATAGTTGGATTCAGATACCCACTGATGTGTTGGTTTAATCTTCGTGTGATTTTAGATGATCCCGACTAATTCTTCTTTCAGGTTTGGAGGAGAATTTGAGGATACAGTGGGAGACATACTGATTAGATAAAGTATTAACCATTCTGATCTAGTTTAGAGTGCACGCTGAGTGTTTCTTTTCTCTCTCTCTTTGGCAGCGACCATGGACCAACCCTAGACTATAACTCAGTAACCAAGATAACCGAAATTTCTTAAAACACTGGCCTTTGGATTGTCATAGTTGCATACATCATTGCCACTCCTTCTTTTACCCTTTACTTTTCTCCAGAACATTCCGTATCACTACGAAGACCCATAATTATTGGATATGACCATCGTATAGTTATATACGAACTCAAAGAAACTTGTTTCAGATTCGAGGATGGTTTCCGGTTCTGGAGAAATTGAATAGGACTATTCAGTTGTCTTTTCTTTTTACCTTCTCTCAGGTTGTGAGGGCTCCTAAGATTAGGATAGAGTACATCTATTGCGCTTATTGGATAGTCTTCTTCCAAACCATAGGCAAATGCCGAAAAAGTAGGGAAAGAAAAAAACCAATTAGCCTAAATGTGGTGTACATGAGGTAATAAGTAAAGAAAGATAAAGGGATTAGAAAGAGGGCAAAGTAAATTGCAACTGCTATCATTCACGACCAAACCATGTATTTCATCGTCACTCTTACTCCACCTTTGTATTTCTCCAGAACACCCCGTATCATTAAGAAGATCCACAGTTATTGGATGATCTATCGTATGGTTATATACGAACTCGAAGGAACTCGTTCCAGTTCGAGGATGGATTCTGGTTTAGGAGAAACAGAATAAGGATTATTCAGTTGTCTTTAATCTTTACCTTCTCTCAAGTTGCGAGTACTCCTAGGATTAGGAGAGTACACCTATTACGCTTATTGGATAGTCTTCTTCCAAACCATAGGCTGGTGCCGAACGGCAGGGAAGGAAGAAAACCATTTAGCCTAAGAGTGGTGTACAGAAGGTAATGAGTAAAAACAAATAAAGAGTTTTGGAGAGATGGCAAAGAAATATACGGTTACAGTCATGAATATAGATAATGGAAGAGGTATTACTAGGAATACCCGGATGCCCCTTCGAAACATTTTCATATTTCAGTTTTACTATGCGTTGTTAATTGAAAACTGATTTCCCAATTAGATCCTTACTCCATGGTATGTATTTGCCAGGTCCGATTCTCACATCTGTATGGTTTTACAGATGATGAGTGGGAGTAAGTTATTGGGAATTAGGTGATCATCCTCATTATATCGGAATTCGTAGTAATTGGTGATATTTGAGAAAATCGCCTGGAGTTTTGCCTGATGGCAGATATTTGGTTTTGAATATCCGTTGTTATGCACAAATTTCAAACTGATATATCTGTACGTTTATTTTATAAAGTGAGATATAACCTTTTGAAATTATGTTCATGACATTTACCTATATCAGTTGATGATTGGGTAAGGAGCATTAAACGGCGGTGTAATTCTTCTTAACTATAGTACAGTTTTCAACCTACGACGCATAGGGTTTGAGTTATTCAACTCAGAGGGCTTATACAAAGTATTGTATGTTGTCCAGTGTCCATTAGGACAGAGGGGTTGGTGCTCATACTATATTCTGTTTACTTGCGACTTCTCCAGTTTTAGACAAGTATTTCGTAGAAATACAAGGTCCAAATTTGGAGAAGTTATAGGTACAAGAATAAAGTAGAGAACCAGGTGTTGCAAGTATCAGGATTCTTCAAGATGATCGAAGATATATACTTGTGTTTGGTATTCAGTTGATAGTAATGGTTTTGAGAAACTTGTTTCTCTTTCAGGTTACTCATATCTGGATGCACTCCTAAGTTGAGTAATGCTGATCGGTCTCTCTCCATTCGGTTGACATGCACTGGAGACAGCTGCATGATTTGAATCTGGTTCCAATTAAATCAGTGCCTCTGTTTCTATATTGTATATAGAATGGTTCATATCTTAACGATGTTAATGTATATGGAGTTCTCCGGCTTATTCTTAAAACCAGACTCTGGAAAACTCAAGGCACGTTTCTGTAATGACAGTTTGTGGGTTAACCCGGGCTATGACGAGGGTTAACTTTTTACCATTTGGAATATCAATAGTGATATTGTTCTTGACTCGCCACAGTTTTAGTAAAATGGATTTTTTCAGAAAACAGTAGTGGGAGTATGGTAGAACTGGAAGTGATTCCAGAACCACAAACGATTACTGAAAATTTAATATGAACCTAAAGATTCAATCGGGTTTGACATTCCATTAGCCACTCCGCAGATATGGTGGGTAACCTCAGGCGCCCGAGAGGTACTTCGGTATCCTCAAAGGCGGTGACAGGGAGGTTTTTGTTTACCCAGAGTTGTCATTACTACTATTCTAGACTATGAGACCTGGCAGGAGGATGAGTATAGCGTCGTTCTAAAGTAGCTTTAGAAGTGCACGTGTATATGACTTTGCTAGAGGGTTGTTGTAGTCAGTGGGAGCAGCGGAAGCATAGTGGACAAGTAGCTTTTGTCTATTTATAGACTAAAGCAGATATAGCGGAGATAGATCGTCTATTTTTGATGTGACAGTCATGGTCTTTGACTTCATCAGAATAGGAGATGGATCTGTTAAGAAGATAGTAGGGTGTGATGTCCTAGTATTTGGATGACATACACATTGTAAGAAGTGAAATTCCTATACTACGATCGGTTATACTGTGGTTGTCACACAGTGGTTTCTCCACATAGGATATGGAAATAATATCAGGTATTCTGGAAACTAGATCTATGGTTTTAGATCTAGATTTCGGTAGTTTCCCAATCCAGGTACTTAGACAGCATTCTAACGGTGTTTTAGAATGGACGACTCCTGGCATGGCAGTGTACCTGCAGGTGATGGAGTCACCCTCTCTAAAGGTGTCTTACAGACTAAAGGGGATAGGGATGTACATGATTGGCATATCACCTGCTTAGGCAATGGAGTCAATCATGAGATGCCAAGTACTACACCGGATGCTGTTTTTGCACTAGATGCAATAAGTTGATATATTTATCTAATCCTGGAGAAACGTTCGGAAGCAGTTTTAGAACATAAGTGGATGTTCTAGGGATATGATAACGACAACCTCCTTCGGGAGACGGTTATCATTCCAGGCTTCCAAGGTGACCTGGATGACAGAGTGACTGTCAGAGTTATAGTTTTCCCTCTTGACGAGGGGCAGTAGTTTGGACAGGTGGTCCAAGCGGATACCGAGGGAGGCATGGCGCAGGATACTGATTAAATTCAGTTGAAGATACAATCTAAGAAGTTTACTGGATTTGGAGTTCATTTGTGAACTGGGTCCCATCAGATATCCAGAAATATTCTAAGACAGGTATTGCTCATTTCGGGAGATGCCTTTCTCCGCGAACTTGAGATAAAGAGAGAGATAGAAAGAAACATTGGAGCGGATCCACTCATTGAGGCTATGTAACATTCCAAAATAATAAAATATTATTTTTAGGAATTTTTATAATTTAATATTATTTTATTGATTATTTTAATATTAAATTTATAATTAAATATCGATAAATGGGAAAAAATTTGAAAAAAATATGGAAAATTCAAAAATTATGTATTCTATGGAAATTAGTCATTTTTAAGTTTTTATGAGCATTTATATACTAATTTAGTGCTAATCGCGATTAAAAATCGCTAATCGGATTTTTTTGGCTTTTTGTGCAAAACTTGCACATATCATTTTTGGACATGTGTCACATTTTCTTACCATGGTTTTATTTTGGGATCACTATTGGTGTGAGAAGGATTTGGATTAAAGGATAAAGTAAAAGAAAATGAGAAATATGTATGGTGAGAAGAGAGGGTAGGTGAGGACTTTTGACTTAAACCTTAGCCTTTTCCCTTGGTTTTCCTCTCATTTTTCCCTCTCTTCCTGAGCTGCTGCTGCTGCTCCTTCCATTCATTTTCCCCCCATCAGCAAGCCCTCTAATCACCTCAAAAATCACTCCAAAACTCCACCCTCATTTCATTAAAAAGATGCACAAGCTCGAGATCTACGCAATGGACCAAGAAAGCATGGATTTTGGCCACTAGGGGCAACTCAAGAAAATTCTTGAGTTGCCAAATGAGGTAATTACTGAACCATTAGCTTAGTTTTAGCCTTACTTTTACCCCTATGCAAGTTTAGAATCGAAATCGGGTGATTTGTTGATTTTAGGAAAAACTAGTAAGGGTTTGAGGAAATTATGAGTTGTGATGGGAAATTGAGTTCAGTGGAGACCCTATTTTGACCAAGCCCCTGACCTGACACAACCTGAAATCCAAAAATACGGAATTACGGGACTTTCATGTCGGTTTGTGAGTGATTAGGGTGTGCAGGTGAATCTGGGTTGACCCGGGGAGTTTCTGAGACAAACAAACAACTCTAGGGGCCAAATTAAGGTATTAGGAGGCCACCCTGACCAGACGGACCCCATTGGACATAGGGGCGCCGGCCAGGCCGATTTTGGCAAGGATGTGGCCGGCCATGTAGAGGTGGAATGTGTCGGGGTTGGTCCAGTAGCTCAAATACATCATATACATCACCCTGGACTTGTTTGCTTGGCTAAATTTGGCCTGAGGCGAAATCTGGGATCGTTTTCTTGGGTTGCTACTTTGAATTGAGTTATTGTTTTCCGTATTTTGATTTCTAGAATTTCATATTTGGGTTTTACCTCGGTCACTTGGCGTTTGTACGACTACATCGAGTGATTTCGGGTTGTTTACGAAGGCTAACCATGGGTTCTAACCTATAAGCCTTTTAGCGTATCGTGTTGGTTTTCGCGTGTCGTTTTAAGTTTCGATTTGATTTTTGAGGTGATGCGATACGTGTGATATGTGTAGGTACCCCCACGACGATCCGAGGCGATGCAGAAGATGAAGGCGACATCGATACCGACACGCAGGATACAGGTGAGTAGATTTATATCTACGGGGAGAAGTCGGGTGGATGGTGTATAGCACCCCCGCAGTTCGTGGTGATGTATACGAATACGTATACACATAGATATTGATTATATGTTGTTGTTGATTATTGATGATAAGATGGACATTTGGTATTTTTGGATTGGTTTAGTGTAGTTGCGAAACCCTAGAGTAGTGGTCGCACTCACACACGCACGCACACACATACTTGCATACATTCTTTCTTTTATATGTGCGTATTTGGGATCATATTTATGTGTTCACATGGGTATGGGACTATGTGTTCATATACTGGATTTGAGATGAGTCGATGAGATTGGGCTTGAGGCCAGGAGATCGGTGATGTGATTTGGTTCGTATTGAGATACGACATGATGTTTTAGCGGGTCTTTTGATGTAGTGATTCTTACACCTGCATGCATACATAGATGGTATCAATAATGTACTAGACGTAGATCAGTACCCCGATCATGACATTTGATAAAGAGGATACCAGATAAATAGTATGATGAATGTGATATTGACCCGTACCCAGATTTGGGATGCCGTACGACGGATTTATGTACGAGCTATATTTTGATGATTGATCCGCACTCTTGACTTGCGATGTCTGATTATAGATATGATATCGGATATGATATTATTGAGGCGGGATCACCGACTAATATATATACAGGTATGTATATGTATCGACTCAGATGTTAGGCGGTTTCCTTACCTGTAGCTCAGCTTATTAGTTCAGCCTGTTAGTTCAGCTGTATAGTTTAGTGTAGTTGTTAGATTAGATTAGACTCCTACCTATTTCAAAACTAAAGAATCGTGGGTATTTTAAAAGACAGCCCAAGGGATCCTACGAATATTTCAAAAGACGTATCTTTTCATAAAAACACCGTAGCCCCTATTTTCAAAACCCCATGATTCGTGTGTTTTCAAAAGGCACCATTTGTAGGACTTTTATTAGATTAATTCAGATTAGTTATAGTTGCGTCTAGTTTTCAGCTACCGCTCATTATTATGGTTCGCTTCGCATCCCATGCTTATATTATGTTTCGTACTACATTGTTGATATCATGCTGTTAGGACACCAGCACCATTACCGATGACGCGTATGTACCACGTACACTTACTTGCCGGCTCACACACATCTTCATCGGTAATTGCTATGCCACGTACACTTTAGAAATACTATTGCATTGATATAGGTTGTTAGCTAATAATTTAGACAGGATATTAGTGTACTCGCCTTATGTGCTAGATTAGACATTGTAGTTATTACCTGCTACTTCATGCATACTGTTATTCATTGTTATGCCGCATTCATGGATTTTCATGCATATATTCACTATTTTACGTGTTATTGAGGTTTTGGATTTGGATTTCCGTGAGATTTTCTGGATTTGGAGGAAAACCGCAAAAACACAAATAAACATTTTCTCTCTTTTAAAATAAAAAGTGCGGTTTTCCCATGATGTATGAGTCGTCCACCATGAGTTTGCTGATGGATTTGGAAACCCGATTCGAGGAGACGGATGAACCGTTTCGGGTACATGGTGGACCCGGTAAGGTACCCCGGGGCAAGAAGCGCGTGATGATGACGATGTGAGCCTGGCAGGGGAGCACTACCTACCGGTGATTTTACCCGACGTGTCGGATATCCGGAGGATACCGTCGTGGTCTTGAGATGGATGGTAGGGGCCAGTCTGGACTGACGGCGCCCTAGATATTATGATTGAGACATTGCGATTATGAGATTTTGAGGTACAAAGACTGTGATACAGAGATACCGAGATATTGGGATTACGTTTTGTGCCGATGCTAGGCACTGTTTTATGCTGACTTCATTGCGATACCTCATTTTAAAAATACAAAGGAAATCTCACTAAATTATGAAAACAGTTCTTCATTTACAGGCATTCTGTTTTCATGCATTCATACCTCATTCATATGATATATTGCTACCCTTGGGCACTGACACGGGCACATGAGATTACACTCGGGTTAGATATTTACCCTAGCCTTATTATAGGCTGCTGGTTATATATATTTGAGGATTATATATTATGATCGTATGACCTAGGATTGCGTCATACATGCGATTTCTATTCGTAGATGTTTTTCTATTCACGAGTTGGCAACTCACCCCCGTTGTGCCCAGTTTCTTGCAGGTTTGCCGTACAGGTTTCATTACGGCTTTGCGGGCACAGTTTCGTTCGGGTGACTTGCTAGTAGGTGGGTTTTTGGTATCGTACCCATCATATTACCTTGTATATTATTATTCAGTTGTATCTAGAGGTTCCATCAACCAAACATGTATTTAATTGAGATAAAGACCAGTGTTGTTTATTCTATCGACCTTAGAGTCGCGTTTTGTATTTATACGGATTTCATGCTGTTTTGAGTTTCCTTTTCTGTGGTGATCCTCGCCTTTCGGCGTTGTATATTATATTGCTTGCGTGGTTGTGACCGTCGATTAACGAAGAGCTAGCTCCCGCTTGGGGATGCATTTTCCATTATATATGCTTTATCAGGTTTTTGTACCCGTTTGGGGTCAGTTTTTACAAAGGAAACTCTGCCGAAATTTTTAGAAAGGACTTGTTATTTTAAAATGCATATTTCGGCGTATTTTGCAAAACTACATGATTTAAATTGGTTTTCCTACACTCTACTACTTTTCTTGGTTTGGATTTCTGGGTTTTCGGCTTACTTAGAATACGTACTCCTTGAGACGTTCGTAGTTTAAGTGTCGGTCATATTCCGTACTTTCGGGACGTGACAAAGTTGGTATCAGAGCGTTAGGTTTTACCTTCGGAGCGTAGGATGACCCTTGGTTGATGGAATAGGTGACTAAAGTAGAGTGACGTACCGTTGGTATGTTCCGCGGCATATTTACGACACGCCACTCCACTTAAGAAGCCTTAGGATGTACATTTTCTTGTTTAGTATCATATTCATTCCTGATCTAGCTTCATCGGCACCAGTCATGGTTTTGCTGCCACAATTGCGAGCAGGGAGAGCTACGGCTAGAGCTGCGGTCAGCATGAGCTCGTCACGAACGAGGACTGACCAGAGCATGATTTTGGCGACACACGTTTGTAGAGATGTGTCTTTTGGATTGTGTTTTGCGCCACGAGCGTTGGATGGATAGCTGTTTGAGACTTCTCGGACGTGCAGATTAGCACTAGAGGATTGAGCCACTGACAGAGGCCAGCCAGATTTTGATGACCGTTGGTGTATTGCTTACTCATGATGATTGAGGCATGGTTCAGCATGCAGACGAGTGAGCCAGTTATTACTGCGAACGACGAGATATCGCCCCAGATGTTGGAGCTATTGCAGTACAAGTTGTACGAAGAGATGATAGAAGGTCGCTAGTCACCGATGATGAATGACTAGGACACATGGACTGTTCGCTACCCTGATGCGAGGTCATCAGATAGATTGATTCCAGCTAGAGACGACTTCACGCGGAGACGTTGGGAGTCGACAGAGACGATCGAATGTCAGAAACCTATTATTCCAAGTTTAAAGTAGTCGGAAAGATATGCAGGCAATTCTATGGTCCCTCTAGAAGAATGAAACCCTAACTCGACTTAATGACCGTATGAAAGCCTTTGAACCTTAGGGTTTACGGCAGTTCTACGGCGCCATTAGTGAGGCTTGGGTTTGCCCTTCTACGGCTGGACCACCGATGTTGTGGTATGTACTCGATACTATTAAACTGTGCCCAAGATGTTGAGCTCTTGGGGGATTATGAGGCTTTGATGATTCGATTGGATGGCTCGACTTAATTCGGATGCTAGGTGGGGAGATGCAATTCTTGGGAGACTCCCGATACGAGGATAGCCGTTGGAGCTCAGTCCATACAGCCACGACGAGACGAGTCCGAAGCGGTCGACCTTAGAGAAAAGTGGAGTAGGCGGTTCGTACGAGATCTTGATAAGATGACGTTCTACTCCGCCGACATCAGAGATGCGATACGCATGCCGAGGCATTGTACTTGGATATACCTTCCAGAAGGAGTCGCGATGAGTATGCAGCCGTTCCGGAGCAAGAAACAGATATAGTAAAGGACGATGACTTCCGGACAGTTAGGCAGAGACGAGACTTGGAAGAGACCTTGAGCAGGATTCCTTCCAGGATACTGCTGCAATGATATTTGCACCCAGGATTAGATGTGTCACGTGCATTCAGAGAGCCAGAGGCCGACGCCAGTGACATGCTGCTTGACGAGTGGTCGTGAGGATAGACCGAGAGATGACCAGAGAAGTGCCAAAACGGAATCGTCCCCGTTAGCACACCTGACAGGGCCGATGAGCCGATGGATCGTGAGATTGGTAATCCCCAGGGAAGATAAGGACAATTCTGAAATAAGTTACGAGAAGACCTAGACCCAGGAGTGGTCATTGTTACGCACACCAACAGACCAGAGTTCAGGATCGTCGACGAGATATGCTATGAGTGACCACGACAGTTAGCCAGAGATTCTTGGAGGATGTGCTTGAGCGGGACTATCTCGCCATGCTTGTTTTCAGTATTGTTGGGCGATTTATTCGCTTGATTTAATTTTGATGATTGGGTCTCATGATATTTGTTTTCATGCCCCATGGTGGCACTTGCTGAGTATTTACGATTTTTGCACAGTTGTTGCACTTGATATTGTTTTTGAACCTTGGTTTCCCATATATATGATTTCATGGGTTTTATACATTTGAGTTGATTTTGTGCGTATGCACGCACACGATTTGGTTTTTTTTTGCACTCTGTATAGTTTACATATGCTTGCAGTGCAGTGACATGTATTTTGTGCACTTAGTTGCACTGGACTTCGATTTCGATTGGGATGTACGATGTTTGTTTGTGCACTTTATGCACTTGATTGGATTTTTCGCGTGTTTCGGCGCTTGATATTGGATTTCATGATTTCGTGCATGATGGATGCACCAGATTTGGATTTTAGCGCATGTTGGGCTCATATTATGAGATACGATTTTGGTTGCACACCAGATGCACTAAATCGGGATTTTTCGTGCATGTCAGATGCACCTGTTTTTGCTGTCAGGCACACATTTGGCCCATGACAAATGCTTCGTGCACACCCGATGCACTTAGATGTTGTTTCTGTGCACATGTATGGCACATTTATGGATCTTGATTTCCGTGCGCACCAGACGCACGTAGTATTCATATGTATATTTTGGGATTGATTTCTTATGGAGCGGTACGTTTTTATGATGATTTCTATATGTTTTTATACTGAGCAGGACTAGTCAGAGGACAGTACCTGAGTATATTGTGCACGCATTGATAGATTTCAAAGGGATTTCCAAAAGCGAGCTATAGTCTCATTATTTACCTACGTGTCTGATATGCCACGAAAACGTTTAAAACAGGGAACCCTTCCAAATTGTTTTCAAAAACGGTGGATCGTGCATACTAAACAAAAGATATATAAGTATATGGCTATTTTCTGATAAAGACATCCGCCACTGTGCAGTGTTATGCGCATCACACAGCAACTTAAAAGATTTGGCACGCATTTACTACAGATATTTACGTGTATAGTTTCGAGTTGAATCATATTGGTTTCATATTGGATTTGGCATTATGGCTTTACCATAACTCCGATGATTGCGGGATGCTTGACGGAGTTTTGTTTTCGAGTTATCTACTCGTTACTCATGCGCATGCTTTGCGCTATGATGCGTTTATGTATTGATGATTTCGGAGCCCCGACGACTTGGATTTTTTTTTTATTGAAATGTTTTTGGAAATTGGGGGTTTAAATTTAAATTCGGGGACCGAATTTCTTTAAGGGGGGAAGATTGTAACATTCCAAAATAATAAAATATTATTTTTAGGAATTTTTATAAT
The DNA here is from genome assembly GCA_030015575.1 of Agapanthus africanus. Classification (NCBI taxonomy): domain Eukaryota; kingdom Viridiplantae; phylum Streptophyta; class Magnoliopsida; order Asparagales; family Amaryllidaceae; genus Agapanthus; species Agapanthus africanus. The sequence goes on along the minus strand of CM057339.1, from coordinate 750,623,990 downwards.
TTAATATTATTTTATTGATTATTTTAATATTAAATTTATAATTAAATATCGATAAATGGGAAAAAATTTGAAAAAAATATGGAAAATTCAAAAATTATGTATTCTATGGAAATTAGTCATTTTTAAGTTTTTATGAGCATTTATATACTAATTTAGTGCTAATCGCGATTAAAAATCGCTAATCGGATTTTTTTGGCTTTTTGTGCAAAACTTGCACATATCATTTTTGGACTTGTGTCACATTTTCTTACCATGGTTTTATTTTGGGATCACTATTGGTGTGAGAAGGATTTGGATTAAAGGATAAAGTAAAAGAAAATGAGAAATAGGTATGGTGAGAAGAGAGGGTAGGTGAGGACTTTTGACTCCTTAGCCTTTTCCCTTGGTTTTCCTCTCATTTTTCCCCCTCTTCCTGAGCTGCTGCTGCTGCTCCTTCCATTCATTTTCCCCCCATCAGCAAGCCCTCTAATCACCTCAAAAATCACTCCAAAACCCCACCCTCATTTCATTAAAAAGATGCACAAGCTCGAGATCTACGCAATGGACCAAGAAAGCATGGATTTTGGCCACTAGGGGCAACTCAAGAAAATTCTTGAGTTGCCAAATGAGGTAATTACTGAACCATTAGCTTAGTTTTAGCCTTACTTTTACCCCTATGCAAGTTTAGAATCGAAATCGGGTGATTTGTTGATTTTAGGAAAAACTAGTAAGGGTTTGAGGAAATTATGAGTTGTGATGGGAAATTGAGTTCAGTGGAGACCCTATTTTGACCAAGCCCCTGACCTGACACAACCTGAAACCCAAAAATACGGAATTACGGGACTTTCATGTCGGTTTGTGAGTGATTAGGGTGTGCAGGTGAATCTGGGTTGACCCGGGGAGTTTCTGAGACAAACAAACAACTCTAGGGGCCAAATTAAGGTATTAGGAGGCCACCCTGACCAGACGGACCCCATTGGACATAGGGGGGCCGGCCAGGCCGGTTTTGGCAAGGATGTGGCCGGCCATGTAGTGGTGGAATGTGTCGGGGTTGGTCCAGTAGCTCAAATACATCATATACATCACCCTGGACTTGTTTGCTTGGCTAAATTTGGCGTGAGGCGAAATCTGGGATCGTTTTCTTGGGTTGCTGCTTTGAATTGAGTTATTGTTTTCCGTATTTTGATTTCTAGAATTTCATATTTGGGTTTTACCTCGGTCACTTGGCGTTTGTACGACTACATCGAGTGATTTCGGGTTGTTTACGAAGGCTAACCATGGGTTCTAACCTATAAGCCTTTTAGCGTATCGTGTTGGTTTTCGCGTGTCGTTTTAAGTTTCGATTTGATTTTTGAGGTGATGCGATACGTGTGATATGTGTAGGTACCCCCACGACGATCCGAGGCGATGCAGAAGATGAAGGCGACATCGATACCGACACGCAGGATACATGTGAGTAGATTTATATCTACGGGGAGAAGTCGGGTGGATGGTGTATAGCACCCCCGCAGTTCGTGGTGATGTATACGAATACGTATACACATAGATATTGATTATATGTTGTTGTTGATTATTGATGATAAGATGGACATTTGGTATTTTTGGATTGGTTTAGTGTAGTTGCGAAACCCTAGAGTAGTGGTCGCACTCACACACGCACGCACACACATACTTGCATACATTCTTTCTTTTATATGTGCGTATTTGGGATCATATTTATGTGTTCACATGGGTATGGGACTATGTGTTCATATACTGGATTTGAGATGAGTCGATGAGATTGGGCTTGAGGCCAGGAGATCGGTGATGTGATTTGGTTCGTATTGAGATACGACATGATGTTTTAGCGGGTCTTTTGATGTAGTGATTCTTACACCTGCATGCATACATAGATGGTATCAATATTGTACTAGACGTAGATCAGTACCCCGATCATGACATTTGATAAAGAGGATACCAGATAAATAGTATGATGAATGTGATATTGACCCGTACCCAGATTTGGGATGCCATACGACGGATTTATGTACGAGCTATATTTTGATGATTGATCCGCACTCTTGACTTGGGATGTCTGATTATAGATATGATATCGGATATGATATTATTGAGGCGGGATCACCGACTAATATATATACAGGTATGTATATGTATCGACTCAGATGTTAGGCGGTTTCCTTACCTGTAGCTCAGCTTATTAGTTCAGCCTGTTAGTTCAGCCGTATAGTTTAGTGTAGTTGTTAGATTAGATTAGACTCCTACCTATTTCAAAACTAACGAATCGTGGGTATTTTAAAAGACAGCCCAAGGGATCCTACGAATATTTCAAAAGACGTATCTTTTCATAAAAACACCGTAGCCCCTATTTTCAAAACCCCATGATTCGTGTGTTTTCAAAAGGCACCATTTGTAGGACTTTTATTAGATTAATTCAGATTAGTTATAGTTGCGTCTAGTTTTCAGCTACCGCTCATTATTGTGGTTCGCTTCGCATCCCATGCTTATATTATGTTTCGTACTACATTGTTGATATCATGCTGTTAGGACACCAGCACCATTACCGATGATGCGTATGTACCACGTACACTTACTTGCCGGCTCACACACATCTTCATCGGTAATTGCCATGCCACGTACACTTTAGAAATACTATTGCATTGATATAGGTTGTTAGCTAATAATTTAGACAGGATATTAGTGTACTCGCCTTATGTGCTAGATTAGACATTGTAGTTATTACCTGCTACTTCATGCATACTGTTATTCATTGTTATGCCGCATTCATGGATTCTCATGCATATATTCACTATTTTACGTGTTATTGAGGTTTTGGATTTGGATTTCCGTGAGATTTTCTGGATTTGGAGGAAAACCGCAAAAACACAAATAAACATTTTCTCTCTTTTAAAATAAAAAGTGCGGTTTTCCCATGATGTATGAGTCGTCCACCATGAGTTTGCTGATGGATTTGGAAACCCAATTCGAGGAGACGGATGAACCGTTTCGGGTACATGGTGGACCCGGTAAGGTACCCCGGGGCAAGAAGCGCGTGATGATGACGATGTGAGCCTGGCAGGGGAGCACTACCTACCGGTGATTTTACCCGACGCGTCGGATATCCGGAGGATACCGTCGTGGTCTTGAGATGGATGGTAGGGGCCAGTCTGGACTGACGGCGCCCTAGATATTATGATTGAGACATTGCGATTTCGAGATTTTGAGGTACAGAGACTGTGATACAGAGATACCGAGATATTGGGATTACGTTTTGTGCCGATGCTAGGCACTGTTTTATGCTGACTTCATTGCGATACCTCATTTTAAAAATACAAAGGAAATCTCACTAAATTATGAAAACAGTTCTTCATTTACAGGCATTCTGTTTTCATGCATTCATACCTCATTCATATGATATATTGCTACCCTTGGGCACTGACACGGGCACATGAGATTACACTCGGGTTAGATATTTACCCTAGCCTTGTTATAGGCTGCTGGTTATATATATTTGAGGATTATATATTATGATCGTATGACCTAGGATTGCGTCATACATGCGATTTCTATTCGTAGATGTTTTTCTATTCACGAGTTGGCAACTCACCCCCGTTGTGCCCAGTTTGTTACAGGTTTCATTACGGCTTTGCGAGCACAGTTTCGTTCGGGTGACTTGCTAGTAGGTGGGTTTTTGGTATCGTACCCATCATATTACCTTGTATATTATTATTCAGTTGTATCTAGAGGTTCCATCAACCAAACATGTATTTAATTGAGATAAAGACCAGTGTTGTTTATTCTATCGACCTTAGAGTCGCGTTTTGTATTTATACGGATTTCATGCTGTTTTGAGTTTCCTTTTCTGTGGTGATCCTCGCCTTTCGGCGTTGTATATTATATTGCTTGCGTGGTTGTGACCGTCGATTAACGAAGAGCTAGCTCCCGCTTGGGGATGCATTTTCCATTATATATGCTTTATCAGGTTTTTGTACCCGTTTGGGGTCAGTTTTTACAAAGGAAACTCTGCCGAAATTTTTAGAAAGGACTTGTTATTTTAAAATGCATATTTCGGCGTATTTTGCAAAACTACATGATTTAAATTGGTTTTCCTACACTCTACTACTTTTCTTGGTTTGGATTTCTGGGTTTTCGACTTACTTAGAATACGTACGCCTTGGGACGTTCGTAGTTTAAGTGTCGGTCATATTCCGTACTTTCGGGACGTGACAGGCTATTTCTTGAATATAATAGTTTCGCAAACGTGTTTTGTGAAGCTGATTAGTAGAGGAGTTGGGTGTTCGGTATCACACGAGCTGTGAGTATGTGACACCAAAATAATTAGCCTTAAGTGCAAGTGGGAGATTGTTTGCTATAGTGCCCTCATGTCAATTATTAGATCGCAAGCACGTGATTGCAATGATTGAGGGAGGACCTATACCGGTAGGACAGTCTTACTCGAGATGATAGTATGCTATCTGGTTTGTCTTTATCATCGTGTACATACTTCAGGTGACATTACAGATCACTATTACATGTTAATAGAGTCCATAGGATTCTTGCTTAACAACCAACAGTATGATGACGATCATATATGTTAGCACATCCTTAAAGTATCCCTAGTCATGGGAGTTTCGAGACTGGGCATCGGTACTCCATGAGTAGACTAGTGTATACGGATCGAGACCCCGACGAGAGGCGGTGGCCGGTCTCATAACCCATTAGTGTCAGTTGGTTCACCTAAGATGTATATAGATGCTCATTGGGTTATGAGTACACCGGACGGACTCACCGGGAACATGCTAGTTGGTATTATACCTATTGTCAAATAGCAGTTCCCTGGTGACATGTGTACAGATTAGTCTATCGACCTGAGATCGTCATTTGTCTCGTGTGAGTTCCTACTGTGCTTTGATTACTACCTTACCACAGCTCAAAGGAGTCGTGCAAACAGGTTTTTGGTTGGGTACAGTCCCGAGCCACATGGGGGCAATGAGCGGATTGTCAGGGGATTCGTCTCTCCTTGTATTGGGGGTTGATGTCGCGGTGTGCACGGGTGGCCATCACCAGAAATTCTTGGCCAAGGTAGTCGAGAATTACTGATTCGGATCAGTAGTTTCTCAGGTGGTGATGGGATTCATACCGATACTGAATATTGCGTTATTAGGGGTTTGACTTTATCCATCACCTTAAACCCGATATGCGATACTCATAAACAAACGGACCGGACTGTACGAATATTGTCACTGTCAGGCTCAGTAGGGTTTCAGGATGAGTTCGCTCGTCGGCCTCTATTTCGCTCAATACCTGGGCAGCCGTTACGTACAGCTAGTGCCACTGACATGCTTGTGGTTAAACCCACCGCCAGCATATTGACGAGTCTTTAGAGTCCTACACAGAGAGTTTCCCAAGTTCGGGCGAAACGTTGTAGAAGCCGTATGGTTTTATGGCAGGGTTCGATCATATACGTGCACTCATGCACGGATCATGATCGGACAGATCATACTAGTGGGCTTTGGTTTAAGCCGGATCCTAATATTAGATTGTTGGATTATTTTCGTCTCGTTGTATTTGTATTCAATCGGAATACGGATGCAGCTATGTATATACAGATGAGGGGTATTCTTATAATCCGTTACAAGATTACTTTTGAAGATGCCATTTCTTTTTCTTGTATTAAACATTTAGGGTTTTATAAATGTTTAATATTGTTTATGAGGTGTAAAGTGTGAGGTTAAGTTTTGGCATAGTGCATTAATTGATGGCATGGCTCAAGTGGTGACTCATGGTGGCACTATTGAACCATGCTTGATATTATTAGTTTTGTGAGATATTTTGTCGGTGTGGATTTTTCTTTAGTTGCTAGAAAACACTCAAAAATCTCACAAGACTAAAGGAGGGCAGCCACTTCATTTTCTTTCAAGGGTTGCTACTCTTTCATTTGGTGCTAAGTCTTAAGCTCACTCTCTTCACTTCATATGGCTTCTTCTTCATCTCCACCCTATCCCTCTCATGTGTTGAGAATCCTAGGGTGCATTGAGACAAAGTATTCACACTCACTCTCTACTTCATCTTGGTCATCTCGGCTAGCAAACTTGATGTCCGAGTTGCTTCGGTTTAGAAGCGGGAGCCCGTATAAAGAATCCTCGACGTGGAGCCTCTTCGACGAGCAAGACCGGGGAGCGAATTTCGTCGGGGCAGCCACAACAAGCATGGGACACAGATTGAATACTGAAGGATACAGATCGATCGGTATAATCTCTTAAACCACTTTATAGTTTACTAGTATAGGGTTAATGGCACGATCTGGGATTTACGGTTACGTTAGCGCCGTTTTGAAAAGTTTTTGTTCCGCATTTGGCCTCGGATTGACGGCCGGCGCGCTGACGTAGCCTTACAATATATGCGTCTGTGCTAATGCAACATAGTACTCATTAGTAGTTGTGCAGTGTTCTATCAGTGTTTTCGTATAAAAGAAAACGTAATTAACGTATATAATCGGTAAGCGTATCGCGAGCATATAAAGGAAATCTAAGCGTATCGCGTAATTATTATACGTAACTAATTGCTATGAGATATACCATTATCATTGAAAATGGAACGAAAAAGTTATTTTGAAATTAAGAAGCTGCATTAATTTAAAATAGATAGTCGTTTTGGAAATAGCATCGTATCCTTTTCATTTATCATTTAAAAGTGAAAACGAATTGTTGGTTTTTATAAGAGTATATCTCAATCAATCGCAACGTCCCAAGTCGGGATAACTCATGACTCCACGAGTCCAAATGATACCTGGACGTATTCGACACACTATTCTTATCATCATAAGTACGGTATGATTTCCTCGTACCATATCCATCCAATATCATATCCATATCGTACGGATCTATCGTCACGTGCGTCTATCCCCAATACCATATATCTAGGTATAACCATACACTATAATAATGCAACTAAGTTAGCTGATATATCACTTTACACTAGTTATATCATAACTATTTTATATAAGTGGTTGCGGGGGTGCTATACGCTATCCACCCGACTTCCTCCGTAGATATAAATTTACTCACCGACATATCGAGTTAGTCGAATTCCACAATCGCTTTTTCTCGTCTCGACTCCTTCGGCGTCTCTGCTAATACTCCTTCAAACCTAAGAACACACACGTCAATAACATTATCCTACTGGCAAAATGTAGTGAGAAAAATACAATGCTCGGATGCATATTGTTTGAAAATGTTAGCTCAGAAAACGGCAGTTTTTGAGCTCACTTCGAAAAATCACCAAAAATTATAAACACAATATGTAGAGTGAAACTAAAATTATAAATATTGTTAAAGGAGTTAACTTTGATACCCCAAAATATCTTTTTCAATTTCTATGTATAGAACATGAAATAAAATGCAAAGTTAAAACACATTTCTGGATAATCTGCAGAAACCAGAAAACAACCTTCACTAAAAATTTGATATCTCTAGATTTTTTAAAGAGAATAATAAAAATGAAAATTTTAGAGATATTTAAAAAAAATTATATACAACCTAAAATTTTCAGATTCTTTAAATTGTTAATAGAAAAATTAATAAAATTGTTACAATTTGAATGGAAAACAGCCACTGGAAATGAAATTTCCAGTTTGGAAACCCTTTCTTTAAAAATTCGTATATAATTAATTTTACAGTAAAACTTAACCAAATAATTTTTACTAAATGACAAGGCAATTATCTACAATTTTTTAGTTTGAACCTTTAGCTATTTATCAATAGAGAGTCATCAAAAAAATTCAAAACCCCTAACATGTTACTGATTTTCAGCCATCAAGTAAAACTCACTATCACTTCAAAACTTAAAAGAAAGATGATATTTACCTATATGGAATAAGCACACAGAAATTCCAATCTCATAAAGTGTAGACTTGAATCATCTTGAATTGGTGTTGACCTTAGCTTGATATTTTGCTCAACTTTCATGAAGGAACCATCAACCTTTCTAATGATATTTGTGATGAGTTGAAAAATTATATTGGAGGTTTGAGTGAAAAGTGTTAAGTTCAGTTTGAGAGTAGAACGAATATCATAAGAGTTATGATAAAATAAAGGAGGAGGTGTAGTGATTTGGTGTAGATAAAGGAGGAAGTGGAGGGAAGTGAGTGTATGTGAGGGTGTGGTGAGCATGAAGGTTTATCTAGCCTAACATATAACACGATCATTCGAATAAATAAACACATTTTAAAAATTAAAAATTACCTTTACACATAACCATCGCCATATTACAAAAAATCTCATATCATGTTTAAAAATAGAACACTTATCATTTTATATGATATCACATATATCTCATTTTTTCCAAAATAGTTACATTTTTACGGATATCAATCCGAAACCAAAATTCATATGTGATATCATTTTTGTAAACTCATTATATTCAGAATTAAAATTATAATTTAATATTGGAATTTAAAATTATAAATTAATATTTATAATTTTCTAAAATGTTATACTATTCCTCCTTAAAGAAATTTGGTCCCCGAATTTAAATTTAACCCCATTTTAAAACATTTTTCCCAGTCAAATCAAATCAAATTAAGTCAATTTAAATTAAATCGTCGGGGTCCAAATTTTAAAAACATATAGTCCGCTCAAATTAACGGAACTCCGAAGTCTCACACGAGCTAAAACGTATACTAACGCAACCCGTGCGCGTGAAAACTCAAAAATATAAAATCCACATAATTGTAACTCTAGCGGCTGCTATGAGAATTACACCAGTTATGATGTAAAATTCCAAATACGAAATCAACCGTGCATATCAAGTACATGATCATTGCCATAGTTGTAATACAATATCTATAGCACACGACCAAGCGAAAATATAAAATCAAATCTATAATATACCTCATCAAATGCAATGCACAAAAACGAAATCAACCCTAACCGGTTTGCACGAAATCCCAAATCACATGCCACAGGTGTGCATGAAAACAAAAACATCGCTAAGTGCAACAAGTGTGCACGACAACAATATCCACTGCATCGAATGTGCATGGAACCATTATCAAGTGCATCTAGAGTGCACAAAATTTACATCGGGTGCATCGAGACGCACAAAATCAACATTAAGTGCATCGGGGTGCACAAAATTAATCTCAAGTGTATCGTGGTGCACAAAATCAATACTGAGTGCATCAGGGTGCACAAATCAATCTCAAGTGCATCGAGGTGCACAAAATCAATACTGAGTGCATCAGGGTGCACAAATCAATCTCAAGTGTATCGAGGTGCACAAAATCAATACTAAGTTCATTAAAGTGCACAAATCATCAACACGTGCAACTGGTGTCCACAAAATCAAATCGAATATGTCTAGAGTGGGAAAAAATCTCAATCAAGTACAACTGATGCATCTGGTGTGCATAAAATGCCAATCAAGTGCAACTGATGTACACGGAAATCTCAAACAAGTGCACCTGTATGAACAAATCATTTGTATGACCCTCAAATCCTCAAAACACATAAGTCAAAATAACGGACGTCGAGTTATCCTTTCTTCAATGTCGAAAATGCAATATTTGGATCATCAAAACGCAAATAAAAAACAAATGATATCGAAGTACACCTTCTTCAATGTCGAAAGGTGCCTATACACCCGAAACTGGCAGAGCAAGGATTACCACTTGTCTTCTGCACACGGTCTAGCGTTCTCTGTCTCTGGATTCTTGTTCTCTCTGTGGATTACTAAAAACCACGGCCTCTCTATACAATCATCTGGTGAGGAGCAGCGACGCGAACAACCCTATGCTGACACTTCTTGAGACACTTCCTCACCAAGTAGCCCGTTCCTTTGTAATGTAATATGTCGACGACGAGGATCTCTAACCTTTGAGTATTCGTCATACAACTGACCCTGGGTCCGATCTTAATCATAATAGAATCCAGAAAAGAACCCAGTATGGTTCCTGCGGATCTCATCTATCCAATCTGCCCGGTGTAAGTCGATGACACGCACCTCGCTGGTTCGTGGGGAGGCGGAATGTGTAAAAAACGATAATAATTTGCTTCGTAATATCGACTAAACACCAAGATCGAAACTAAACCTTAACTAACTACAAGTTTATGAGGTTTTAACTACAAGTGAAAAAGTTATACCTCAAGTAACCGGTTCTTCTTGTGCTCGCTGTCCTCCTCCTCTTCGCGAGCTCCTTGGAGTATGCACGGATCTCGCCTCCTCGTCGGCCTTCTCGAATCGAAGATTATCCACCCGAGAGTTTATGTACCGAGCTCCTACTTCAAATCTGAAGAAACTAGGGCACCTAATTCGCTACACTAGATGACCTAGGTGATGTCGAGTATAGAGATGGATAGGTTAGTCTCTTTTAGCTTTATGATTCTCAACGCATGAGACACTAAAAGCTAGAGGAGGATGAAGAACTATATGAAGAAAAGCTAGTGAAAGAACTTAGCATGAAAATGAGAATAGACCCTTGGTGTAAACTGAACTCTCTCCTCTCTTGTCATAGAATAACCTAATAACTAAATTAGAAATGGTTCAATAAACACCTTAGTGAGTCATGGGTTGAAAATACACCATGTGTCACTTAGAGCCATGCTCAAAATAATGCATAATTCCACCTCATTTCCTCCACCTTATAATTAATTAACCATTTATCCTAAAATGATTAATATATAATATGAGGATTAATCTTCTAGAAACATCTTTGAGAAAATTACAAAAATGCACCTCCAGTGTACATACATACACGTATTCGTATTCTGAAAAATACGAATACAAAAGAGAAGAAAATAATCCATCGGTATAATACTAGGATCTGGCTTAAACCAAAGTCCACTAATATCATCTGTCCGTATCATCATCCGTGCACAAGTACACGTACGTGACCGAACCCCGTCGTAAAACCATACGACCTCTACATCTTTTGCCCGATGCAGGGAAACCCTCTGTGTGGGACTCTAAAGACTTGATACTACGCTGGCAGTAGGTTTAACTACAAGCCGCAAGCAGTACTACCTATACGTAACGGCTATACAGGTATCTGTCGATAAGAAGGCCGATGAAAATAACTCATCCGAACTCCTACTGAGTTTATCTGTGACAATCTCCGTACAGTCCGGTCTGTTCATCTAAGAGTATCGCATATCAAGCCAGGGGGACGGTAAACGTCAGACCTCTAATAGCGCAATAATTCATGCCGGGGTAGAGTCTAAAACACCCTGAGAAACTACTGAAGTACCCACCAGTAAATCTCACTTGCCCTGGCCAGGGACTTCGTGTAATGGCTTTCCGAACACTGTGCGATATCAGCCCCCAATACCGGGAGAGACGAATCCTATCTAACAGCCACTGCCTCCAAGTGCTTCGGGACTGCACCCAACTACTACTTGTTTGCACGACTCAATAGAGCTGTGTTAGGGTAGTAATCTAAGAACAGTAGGAACACACTTGAGGTGAAGCAGCGGTGTCAAGTCAACGGACTATGCTGTACTCATGTCATCTGGGAACTGCTATTTGACGATATGTATAGTACTAACCAACAGTTCCCCACGAGATCGTCTAGTGTAACTCATAACCTAATGAGCACCTGCATATTATCTCCAGTACGACGTACTAATGGCTGTAGGACAGACCATCTCCCCTGCTAGGATGAGAAGCGTATACACTAGTCTACTTTGGAGTATCGATACCCTATCTTGATAATCCTACGACTAGAGACCTATATAAGGATGTGCTTATAGACTACCTAGCCCTCACTAGTGTGACTACCATCATAACGCTGGTAGTCAAACAAAAGATCCTAAAGGCTCGATCAATATGTATTAGCGATACGTTAGAAGAAACATATACACATATTTAGATAGATACAAACCAAGTAGCATACTGCTATATCGAGCAAGATTGTCATAAATCCGTGTATATCCCAAGCTTCTAAAATATAATATACAAACTAGTAATATATAATAATGGCCTTTAGGGCATATATCACTAACACCCGGAATTATCACTCTTTAATGAACCCACTTCCGTTCCGAAACAACTGTAATCACATCAAGATTTCCCTCTGAAAGTGTGGTCGTACATAACGCCTCGCATACATATCGAATCTCCAGTGCCGACGGAGAAGAACAACCATGCATTGAGACTTCATATAAATCTCTTATTCTATTACTCTTCAGTATCGATCAAATAAGGAGTATATCGTGATAGCTACGCGAATTACAAGTCATAATCAACTATGATCAAGACCGAAGTCTTACACAAAAACTCAAAAATACGAATTCGGCATCTTTGACACTCTGTGAAAGAATCTGGCTAAGCCTACCTTCGAGAACTTGTCCCAATTTGTCGGAGGAAGACTCACCATACGGTCACTCTCGAGCGGCTCACATCAGGTCTGAGCAAGACCCATCTAAAAGAAATTAGTCATCTTCACCGATCTCGTATCTTAGCGCCACAACGAATTAAATATCCCAACCATCATACCCATGAATGACTAAGAATCCTCTGGCCCATCTATACTCGTAAACACCGGCGACTTTAACTTCATGAACTCTGGAAGTGACACCTCGATAATATCAGCAACGGTTGGTACAACTATCTGATCAGTAGGTAACACAATGATTTTCGGTGTAGGGTAATCAACATCATGCCTCCAAGTCCGGCCGGTTTCCAGCGATAACCTGACCCTCTGGTGCGGATCCCAAAGAAACTTGCTTCAAAATTAGAAATCCGATCATATAAGGATAAACAACATGTTCTTATGTCACTGGAATATCACCCTGGTCAGTCATCGTCCCAGACAAGTCTGCCCTGACCGTGTCTCTAACCGCAGCCCTCTCGGCTTGTGTAGACATGGTGACTGGAACAACCAACATGCATTGATGAGGATAGATCAACTGAACGAATAGAAGAAAAGATTTCAAGATATATATATCTTAAGGTAACTTAGGCAGAGTAACATATCGTAAATATGCCGCAGAACATATGTATGGTACGTCACTCTACTTAGTACCTACTCTATCAACCAAGGTCAACCTACGTAATAAAAGTTCGAGTATAAGACCCCCAAAGTCAAGTCTAAGTTCAGTAAGGTCAAGCCTAGGTAACGAAAGTGTATGTCTATACTCCACATAGTCAAACCTAGACTCGAATAAAGGTTAAACCAAACGATCTGATACCAATTTTGTCATGATCCGAAAGTTGCACGTGACCGGCATTTAAATCACGTGACATCTAAAGATGTTGACGTGATCCAAGCCAGCCAAAAACTCGGAATCTAAACCTTTTTACGAAAATATTGGAGGAGAAGTTTTAAAATAGTCATTAGATGGAATTAGTTTAAAATAATCATTTAAGTTTAAATAAGTGTATTTGAAAAGTATCTATGACGTTTTAAAAAATCGGCAGCACCTCCTTTGTAAATTTTGAATAAAACCCGATACAAGCATAATATATAAAGCATCCTAACGGGAGCTAGCTTTCACGCCCAAATGGCGGAGCAACTACGTAGATAATATAGGACACCCAATGGCGAAGAAAAGAAAAGCGAAACAAAACCAACAAGTATAAAAGAGTCGACTCCAACAAGTGCGACACCCAAAAACACATAAACTCTAAGTCTCGCTTCGAAGTCCACAATATACAAGTTCTGGGTCGATGGAGTTTTTAACTAGATACAAAAGAATACACACACACAAATACAAGTGTGGGTACTATACAACAATAACCCACCTACCAAAGCAATCACCGAAAAAAAGAGTGTGCCATAAGCCGCTAATGATCCGAACGGTATATCCTGCAAGAAACTGGGGCACAATGGGGGTGGGTTGCCAACTCACTGAATAAAAATATATCGTAAGGTAGAAATCGAAATGCATAACGCTATACCTAGGTTATAAAATATAATACTATCATATCCTATACTAATATATATAAATAATGCATAAATACAATAAACACATCACTATCGATCATGTAAACCCGACAATATATCATCTCATATGTATATAACATGCATCCAGGTACAAACCTATAAGGTAGCCGAAATATGTATGCAAAACCCCTTTTTAAAATAGTTGCGGGATACGTATGTCTGTAACACCTTAGCAAGGTTATACGACATTAATTGGTATTTTAACACTTACTTTATATTTTTTCTATTTTATCTATTGGGTCGCGAATGATTTGAATACTAGTAGTTGCTATCCGATCCGACCCGCAAGTTTTGAACTCGATATGGGGAAAGATTGTATCTGAGATTTACCAGTAAAGTGTATCTATATGAATCTAGTATAATACCCACATTATATTTTTAGATCTTTATATATCATATATCTAAATCATCATATATCTTTTAATAGCCACAAGTTAAGAATAAATTATATTTTGTTAACTGTCATCATATGGTTGCCATCCCATATCTTATTTTGCTTTTATCTTTTACGTTTAAATATCAAAATATCTAATATTAAATATTTACTAAATCTAGATATATTTGTAGAATCCTTTTAAATCTTAAATTAGGGGTATGAGTTATTTAAAATATATTATTATATTATGGTTGAGAAGTTTACATATGTGAATTATTTTCTAAAATATATTTTTGATGAGATTTTGGTGGAGATTGGTTGCAGTTTGATATTATCTATATACATTAAAACTAATATATATTTATAACCTAATTTAAACTATATTTATATTAAACACAAAACCTCTCTCTCTCCACATAACATATCCCTCTCTCATCAATTTATGTATTCTCCTTCTTCGTTCTTCAAGCCCACACCGATTCTCGCCGATACAACTCCAGTCGCATCCTAGAAGCTTAAACAAGCCATCAAAACTTGGTGTTGATTTGTATAGCGTCATGTTGCTTCCGTTTATCGCGTTTATTTCGAGGCAAGTTTATAACTTGCTACATGCTATGCTTTATGTAATTTACTTATATGTTGTCATACTATCATCATCATCATCATACAGGTATATCTATATAATTTATACATCATAGTTATTTAATGTTAATCAGTTTTATAATATACAATGTATGCAAGTTTACAACTTGCGACATACTATAATTATATCTATAAATATATATATCATCGTAATATTTATTATTATTATTATTAATTAGTTTATAATCTGCATTTTATAACGTTATACAAAATATAATTTGAAAATATTATAGTTTACACATGAAACGTTGTCGCAAAGCGGATACGACAAATCTGAAATTTACTGTACATCTTACCTTATAAAATTCATTATAAATAATAGAAAAATCATTAACATACATTATTTAGTTCGTTACGAAGCTAACTCAGAATACTATGATCCTGTGAAATATTTATTTGCAAAATAAAATTTTTAAATAACATAAATTATAAATGAAAGTACCTTTAAACTATTGTCCAGGGAAATTCCAGCAGCAAACTTTTAATTTCGAACGTTCATAACTTTTTGTAAGGATAACCTGAGATACTTTAACTTATAAAAATAAAAATCTTATTGAATTATCTTTGTTTTGGTATATGACATGTCCTTTTTGGAGAACATTTGTTATTTTTAAGCTATTTTACAAATCAGGGTGACGCTGAATTTCTGAACGGAACTTTCTTGTGCATGGTTAATCAATACCACTTTTATAGTTATTAATCGTATTAAATATGTTATCCCTGATAATGTTATTATATCAATATCTATTTAATAAATAATAGTGCATGTGTTTTAATATTCGGTAAATATTACCGATTTACAGTTTTATAGCATCCGTCTGTATCCATACTGATAATAGCATATCTGCTTGCATGCCGGAACATCACAATATTATTATACTACTATATTAGTACAACATGTTATTTAGTTTGCATCATTCATGGTAATGGATGTATAATAGTTATTACAGATAGATATATATGCATCCTGGCATCAGTCGTATTTACCGTGTTCCGATATTGATTACCGTTTCACATTGGGTATTGATCAGTCGAAAATATTGCATTTTTAACATGACAATTTCCCTACCATTTGCACTCATCTAGAGGTGTTCAGTATTAATATAGCACATATTTGCAAAACAGCCGTAAAATACCAAATTACTTGTGTTATAGATTAAAACCGACATTTTGAGGGAAATTGAGTGTTTATCATGGCATCACATCATCTTTGTATAGCGCAACACTTGTTTCGAGAATCTGTGCAGGAAATTCCAAGAGAAAAGCCGAAACAGTCAAAAGTACTGAGAAAATTACACCAAGTCCATGATTTGAGATCTGGCAGTGAACTGGAGGGAATTATAAGATTCAACATATCATAAAAATACCATGAGGCCCATATAAAGCAACACTGGAAAATTGATGCACCAATCATCCTATTGGGCCACGGATCCGCGGCCGGAGCAGGGCATGCGCGGCGGATCCGTGGCCACGTGGGGGTGACGTCAGCATTGCTCTTCTGCATTATTCTTATTTCAAGGCCTACACCTCTTCAAGCTACTTCAAAGTCCAGAGAACTCCAGAATCTTCTGCCAGAACAGCAAGGCTTACATTTCAAGCTAAACACCCTCAAGCTTCCAAAACAAGCCACTTAACAACCTAAGCCTAGAAGCGTCTCCCTAACCTCCAAGCTTATGAAGGAAGCTAAGCCTAACTAACTACCTCTAGAAGCTTCTACCTAACTACCTAGCTTACAAGGGAAGCTAAACTAAACCTAGCTTCTAAAGGATGCCAAAGCTAATGAAGGCTATAAAAGGGACCCTAAGGCTTCACTTCTAAGGTTGTTCTCCAATTCCCAACACAAGTTGAGTGACACAACTTGTAACTCTAATCCCCAATTCAAAATCCAAAGCAAAAAATCAAGATCACCGAGTACAATTCAAGCAAGAAGCCTTCAACCTTTTAGGAGCGAAGCCGATCTTCATCCGAGCAAGTGGTCCAAGACGATCCGTGACTCACGAAGACGAGCGAAGCCAAATCGACGATCGAGTTTTTCCTCATTGTAGATCTTGAGAAAATTGTAACAAAATTGTTGATAAATAAAAGGTGAAATTCATTATCTTGCTTCCTTTACATTCTTGCATCATGATTAGATCTCGATTTGTGATTGTGTTCTTTGATATGATGTTTGAGTAAAACTCCGCTCGTGAAGGAGTCGAGAGATTCAATAGATGATGATGTTACAAATCTTGAAACGGTTCTTAATTCCTATAAGTTTTGTAAACTTTAGTAAATTGAAGAATCGGCAACCTAGTTTCGAGCGATGCTTTCTTGATTGTGTTCGCTCTTAATTAGTGATCCACGATCGATTCTTGAATTTACTAGAGGCTAGAATTTGAATGAGGTTCATCGAAAGGATAAATGATGAGATGAAGAAACCCTAGTTTCTTCGAAAGATCCTTAAACCTCGATTAATCGTCATCGATCTAGTATCAAATCATTAATGGATAAGAAAACGTAATAAATAAATTTCATCACGTCTATAGATTCAATCAATTCCTACGAGCCTCACTTCGATTCTTGATTATTGGATTGGAAATCATCAATTCTTGATTCTTGATTTTAATGTTTTCTTGATTTTAGATTTAGATCTAGTTAATTATTGAACTTCAACTTTAAAATCTTGAATTGAATTGTCTTTTCTCTTTTCTTTAATTTTCAATTCATTTAATTCAAATTCGAACGGATTTCACGTTCCATGTGGACGATCCGCACTCGCTAATGCACTACAATCGACACCGTTATTGATTGCGGTCAAAAAAATTCTTTGGTTGTGATTTCTACACTTTTCTTATATACACACAAAGAACGAATCAATCAAATGCCGTCGTTGCCGGGGATAGTGCGCTAATTCGTTTGTTTTTGAAATTTGAGTTGAAAAATTTATTCCATAAAATTTTTTAGATCTAAATACGCGCAAACACTAAACGATTCGTTGTGATTTGTTGCGAGGAAATCTGGAATCTGTGGAGCAAGAAGAAAATATTGTGAATATTCCAGAGAGCTCAGAGAAGCAACAGGAGCTTCTGCACAAAATTCTGTGCAGTGAACTCATCAAAGAATCGCGTTTCCGCGGCATTAGGAGCCTCCCGCGGCGGAAGCGCGGCCGAACTGTAGCATCGCTGTTCCAAAATTTGCAGGTATAATTCTAACTTTCTTATCTCTTCCTTAATCTGCTCCAATAACAAATTTGCTGCAGGTTTCTTTCCAAATAATTCGCAGCGCCGCAAAAAGCAATAAAAATTGTGCGTGTTTTGATTCTTGGTTGTTTGCATATTAATATGGAATTTAAGGGGCACGGCTAAATTCAGATTAGGTGGGGAGTTCATTACCTTTCCTAATCCCCGAAAATCACAAACTTACATCCGCATTACCCTCATCAACTAAAAAAGATCTAGACATGACTCTAAGGACTTTCGCGCTCACTTAGGACAGAAGAAGGCCGTGGGTAATTCATTGCTTATTCGCGTTTTTTTTGTGGTGTCTAAGGCAAGTGTGTCTAAGGCAAGTGGTTACTTAATTAGGCCTACTACTTACGTAGTGGAGAACCTCCCACTTACCTGGCACTTACCTGGCCACAGGAGAGACAAAGATGCAGTGGAGGATTGATCCTGCGACTTGTCTTTTGGCAGTTAGGAGCAGTCTAGAGCCTTGACCTAGGTGACCACTAGACTTAGGGTTGTTTGTTGCATTTGTTGTGATTTGCATCATTTTTTCAAAAATCCGTATATTTTTCAAAACAAACACCACTTCATTCATTTCCCCTAATTATATCAACGCTGCCACTTGTACTAAACCCTTTAGTGTAAGATAGGCTGGACACGGGATTCTAGTGCCCGTTTAGTCCGCGTTCTCCCGATCGACTCCGAAGTCGGTAATTCTACATTTACCTCTTCTTTACCCACCACCACACCCAAATCGATGGACGCTTCTCCATCGAATTCCTTTACCACTAATTTGCCACCGTCCGAATGTGCGCAGAATCCACCCCGCAACTCTCTAAGAGAAGTGCTATCCTATGCGAGGTCCTCTTTCGACCTGTCTATCCATTCCACCAGCCAACGAGGATAATTTTGAGATTAAACCCCAATATATCAACCTTCTACCCAAATACCACGGTCTCGAATCTGAAGACGCATATGTCTTTATCACCAAATTTGAAAATGTATGCGCAATGATGGGTACCTCACAGCTTTCTGTGGATGCTATGCGTCTACGTCTTCTTCCATTTACCTTGTGCGATATAGCCGAGAAGTGGCTGTATAACACTACCGCACATTCCATTACGAATTGGGAAGAATTCGTTGCAGCATTCCTTAAGAAATTCTATCCTAATCACAAGACAGCTCGAGTCCGTAGATAAATAAATCAATTGACCCAGATTCCAAATGAACCGTTTTCAAAATGTCTTGACCGCTTCAAGGATCTGTTGGTTCAATGTCCACATCACGAAATCCCTAGATGGGATCTGTGCCGAATCATATATGAGGGCATTAACCCTACCACTAAACAGAGCCTTGAAGCCATGTGTCAAGGCAATTTTATGACTAAAGACGATGGGGAAGCTTGGAAATACTTAGAAGATTTCGTTGAAAAATCTTTACAGTGGGAGAGTCAATCATTTAGGGGTGGAAATAACCAATCGGATGTTTCCATAGGAGTTAGAGCTGAAATTTCAGCTATACACAAGAAACTCGAGACTATGGAAAACAAATTTTTAGCTGCCGCCCTAAATCAAATGTCACTCTCCAAAACTGTATGTGGATGCTGTTCTGATCTTTCTCATTTGACAGAAGAATGTCCATTGAATTCCCCGTTTCAAGGTCATGAGCATACCAATGCTGCTTTTCAAAGACCTAAAAACGATTCATTTTCTTCCACTTATAATCAGGGTTGGAGGAATCGCCCTAATTTTGTTTGGAACCAATCACAAAATCAAAACACGGTTCCAAACCAAACCAAATTCCAAAGGGCTATTCCACCACAACAGCAACCATTTCACCTGACTCAGCACCCCTACCAATCACAAAACATTCAAGATCCAGTCAACACACATGCACCATATAATCCTGCACAGTTGACTCGTACTGATCTCTCTGCTTCACTCGAACGGACTTTTGAAACGTACATGAAACGAATGTCGGCTGAAGTTAGGTCTTCCCTCGATAAATTTAAGAAAAACTCTGACCTCCAAGATGAGAGTTTAAAATCAATGGAAGCGGAAATTGCACGACTAAAATCCGAAATGAGTGCGAGAGAAAAAGGGAAACTTCTGTCTCAACCCCTACCGAATCCTGGGCATTACAATGTAAATGCCATCACAACGTTGAGATCAGGAAGAGTGCTGAATAATCACGTTGGGGAAGAGATTGATGATACCTAAAAATCTATCAATAACACCCCGGCTGAGACCTTTCCTCATACACACTTCTACTTCTGATCCTTGTTCTTCTACCCCACCGCCTTCTCACGAGCCTATTCTCCGTTTCCCTCTAGGCTCGACACCTCAGCCCACCTCTTCTATCCTACCACAGACGATCCCCACTCCTATTCTGGGATCACGTCTACACACACCACCTTCTCCTATGATGGACCCAGCTCTTATTGCTAAAGCACCTTATCCTAATCGGTTAAGGGGTAACAAGTCGAGTCCACATATGGAGAAGATTATGGAAATGTTCAAACATGTTAACATCAACATCCCTCTCCTAGATGCTATTCAACAAGTCCCCGCTTATGCGAAAATTCTTAAAGACTTGTGCACTAGGAAGAGGAAGACTCAAGTGCCAAAGAAGGTCTTCATGTCTAATAATGTTAGCACTGCTTTTACCCCAAAGCTACCAAAGAAACGTAAGGACCCAGGATGTCCTACGATATCGATTTCTATTGGGGGAAAAAACATCAACCATGCTCTTCTTGACCTTGGCGTAAGTGTTAACCTGCTTCCATACTCTGTTTATGAGCAGCTAGGGATTGGAGAGTTGAAACCAGCTCACTGTACTCTCCAAATGGCAGACCGTTCAATCACCAAACCTAGGGGTGAACTAGAGGAAGTGTTGATAAAAGTCGGGGAATTTGTATTTCCTGTGGACTTCATTGTTCTCGATACACAACCTATAGCAAACCCACGGAGTCAAATTCCGGTAATTTTGGGTCGACCATTCCTTGCCACTTCCAATGCTGTTATTAACTGTAGAAACGGTTCAATGAACTTATCATTTGGAAATATGACAATTGAACTGAACATCTACAAAATTGGAAGTCAGCCATCTGAACCCTCTGCTCATATACTTGATGTGTGCTCTGTCCACGAGATTGCTTCCGAAAGTTGCGAAGTTGATGAACTTTGCTTTGAAGATCTCGACGACACTACCATATCAATGTTTGATCTTGCACATCTTAGTGAGGACACATTTTCCACTCTTGAGTCCGACACTCCTGACTCATCACCATCCGAGTCTGTATCTTTCACAGGCTATGAGCTTCTTTGTGACTCCGAAAATCATTCGATGATCCCACCTTCTATTATTTCTCCGCCAGCATTAGATCTCAAACTTTTACCTTCTTATCTTAAATATGCATATTTAGGTGAGAATGAGTCTTTACCGGTTATCATATCCGCTTCTCTAGCATCAGAGCAAGAGAATGCACTTTTGACGGTATTGAGATCTAATAGGCAGGCGTTTGGTTGGACCATGGCGGACATCAAAGGGATTAGTCCCTTGATTGTAGAATATCATATACATTTGATGGATAAAGCCAAACCAACCCGAGAACCACAGAGACGGTTGAACCCCGCCATGAAGGATGCGGTGAAGAAAGAGATCGTCAAATACCTTGACAATGGTATCATTTACCCAATCTCCGATAGCCAATGGGTGAGTCCAATTCATGTCGTCCCTAAGAAATCTGGCATCACAGTCATTACCAATGAGGCTAATGAGTTAATCCAGACACGCACTCAAACTGGGTGGCGTGTATGTATTGATTACAGAAAACTCAATGCCGCTACGAGGAAAGACCACTTTTCTCTACCCTTCATTGACCAGATGCTGGAATGCTTAGCTGGACGTGAGTATTATTGCTTTATGGATGGATACTCTGGCTATAATCAGGTCCCCATTGCCAAAAAGGATCAAGATAAAACCACATTTACTTGTCCTTTTGGTACCTTTGCTTATAGACGCATGCCCTTTGGGTTATGCAATGCTCCCGCTACATTTCAGCGGTGTATGATGGGGATATTCTCGGACATGGTCGAGAATTTTTTGGAGATTTTCATGGACAATTTCTCGATTTTCGGAGACTCTTTTTCTGACTTCATATCGAATCTTGATCCAGTTCTTACTCATTGCAAAGAGAAGAACTTAACCTTGAATTGGGAAAAATGCCATTTCATGGTCCAAGAGGGAATTGTGCTTGGACATGTTATTTCACGAAAATGCATTAAGGTTGACAGAGCTAAGATAGATGTCATTCAAAACCTTCCTCATCCCAAAAGCGTTAAGGATATCCGATCATTTCTTGGCCATGCAGGTTTGTACAGAAGATTCATTAAGGATTTTAGCAAAATTGCTAGACCCTTAACTCTTCTCTTGGCCAAGGATACGACCTTCCACTTTGACTCGGATTGTGAGGCAGCATTCGACTCACTCAAACACTCCTTCACTACAGCCCCCGTTCTATCGTCTCCAGATTGGGACCACCCTTTTGAGCTTATGTGTGATGCATCAGATTTTGCAGTTGGTGCAGTCTTAGGACAACACATTGAAAAGATACCACACGTGATCTATTATGCAAGTAAGACCCTGAACGATGCTCAAATTAACTATACAACTACCGAAAAAGAACTTTTGGCGGTTGTATTTGCATTAGAAAAATTCAGGCCTTACTTGATTGGCTCACCAATTGTTGTGTACACTGACCACTCCGCCTTGAAAAATCTTTTGGCGAAGAAGGATGCTAAGGGTAGGCTAATACGTTGGATCCTTCTATTACAAAAATTTGATCTTGTTATAAAAGATAAGAAAGGATGTGAAAACGTTGTAGCCGACTATCTTTCACGCATCTCTTCTTCACCTGTGACCATGCCGATCAATGATTCTTTTCTAGACGAAAAACTCTTGAACGTATCCGATGAACCATGGTTCAGGGATATTGTGAACTATCTTGCTATGTGACTGATACCCAGCGATTGGTCAAAACAGGACAAACATCGTTTTTTATCCCAAGTAAAACATTTTTACTGGGATGAACCATATCTGTTTAAGTATTGTCCTGACCAGATCATTCGACGGTGTGTCCCGAATGAGGAATTCAAGAGTGTTCTATCTTTTAGTCATGATCAGGCATGTGGGGGTCACTTCGGTCCTAAAAAGACGGCGGAGAAGGTTTTGCAATGCGGCTTTTATTGGCCAACCTTGTTCAAAGACGCATTTGATCATTGCAAAACCTGTGCACAGTGTCAACACACGGGTAGGATTTCCCGGAGAAATGAGATGCCACAGCAACCCATCTTAGTGGTTGAAATTTTCGATGTTTGGGGTATTGACTTTATAGGTCATTTTCCCAACTCCTTTGGGAATCTGTACATACTGCTTGCGGTTGATTACGTCTCAAAGTGGGTTGAAGCTATTCCATGTCGCACTAATGACAAGAAGGTTGTCATTAAGTTCTTAAAAGAAAACATCTTTTTGCGATTTGGACACCCACGCGCTATCATTAGCGATAATGGGACACATTTCTGCAACATGTCTTTTGAGACTTTGATCCGGAAATATGCAATCAACCACAAACTTTCCACACCCTATCATCCCCAAACGAGCGGGCAGGCTGAGATTTCAAATAGACAGTTCAAACAAATCCTGGAGAAGACTGTTGCGAAGAATAGAAAAGATTGGTCGACCAAATTGACGGATGCTCTTTGGGCATTCTGAACTGCATATAAAACCGATCTAGGGATGTCTCCTTATAGGTTAGTGTTTGGGAAGGCTTGTCACTTGCCAGTCGAGATTGAGCACAAAGCAATGTGAGCTATTAAAGAAATCAACTTTGACTTGAATCAAGCCTGCAACTTTCGGAAGCTGCAATTAAACGAGCTAAGCGAACTCCGCGATGAAGCTTATGATAACGCTGTAATCGTAAAGAATCGGACTAAGGTATTTCACGATAAAAACATTTTGAGGAAAACGTTTACACCTGGTCAACAAGTCCTTCTTTATGATTCACGACTATACCTTCACGCGGGTAAGCTACGATCTCGGTGGAAGGGACCTTTTATTGTGCGGTCTGTATACCCGCACGGGGCAGTTGAGGTAGAAAATATTAAAAACGATACATTTTTCAAAGTGAATGGACATAGATTAAAGCCGTATTTTTCCACTGACCCCACAGAGGATCTCCTGTTCTTACAGGAGCCATTTTATCTTGATTAAAATTCCTCCGTCTTACCTCCATGTCCTATAAATTACTGTATCATCTTTTGAATGGAAGTGAGTGAAAAGAATAAGTTTGGGGGAGGATCTTCATCTAAATATTTTGCCCCTATTAATAAATTTCCTCCCAGGCTTACAGGTTTTTTGTAGATCTAGCGGACGACAACAGTGAGGACACTGTTGAAAACAAGTTTGGGGGTGGTTTGTGCTTATTTTCGCATCATTTGCATATCACTTTGCATAAGCACAAAGCAATTCTTTAAAAACCTATAAAAATTTAAAATTTTTTGAAAACCTATAAAAATTTAAAATTTTTCAAATAAAAATAAAAATATTTTTTGTACATAAATAAGATAATAAAAGATTAGATAGTGAAAAATTACATCCAAAAGATTGGAAAAATTTAAGAAAACCAAGAAATTTAGAAGTTTTCATACGAACTAGTAATAAGTAGTTATGAGCCGTTGTCCCAAGGGTTAGTAAGATGAAAGAAGTCACTAATCTGAGGATAAAAATAAGTCTGAAAAATAGTTGCTATTCTGGAAGCCAAACATCTGAACGTTGATATCCTACTATACGCACTTACACACTTCTTGAAACTTGGGATAATAGAGGATACCTTGAAATGCTCTTGTCTAAAAGCCAAAGTATGAAGGAAATAAAAAAAATATGAATAAAAAATATAAAGTGGTGAGAAAAATGAACACTGGTTTTGTTATCGCCAAGGCAGCAATAAAAAAATATAGCGAGGGTTCCTCTTCACCTAGTGCCTTAGACCAACTGGTCTGGGAGTCACTGCTAAGCCTTAGGTGGTGCAAGACGAGGAAAATACACCTAATAAGCAATCACATGAGTAATCGGTCGGTTAGTACCTCAAGAAGTATTAACGGTCGCATGAAAATGTGTGAGCAAATTCATCTAAATATTCATCAAATTAAAAAGTACTGAGGCAGATGGACAAGAGTATGATAGCTTGAATTGAATTCTCCGGGTGTAGGGATGTTCTTTACACACACATAGGGTTATATGATCGATGTTTGGAAGAAAGATATGGATGAAGAATAAAGACGATGTTTTATTGAGGGATAATGTGTTTTCTGAATCTTTTCATGACTATTAAGATAGGGCTCATGACAACCGAAAAGCTAGTGTAGTTGGAAACTCTAATTTTTAAAGTCTTTCTCTTACAATTCTTATCTTTATATGTAATATTCACAGTCTTCCTTTTATTATTGGATTTTGTGGGTGCAATCCGCTGAAAACCCTCAGGAGACAACACTCCTCCTACTAAGGACACCTAGAGGTTTAAAGGCTTGTTGCACGTGCTCCGTGCAATCGTGTTGCCTACGAAAATGTGCTAGTTAGTTTTTCTCTTTCTTTATTTTCTCCTTCTCTTTTTAATAAAACAGTTCGCTTGAGACG
The DNA here is from genome assembly GCA_030015575.1 of Agapanthus africanus. NCBI lineage: Eukaryota > Viridiplantae > Streptophyta > Magnoliopsida > Asparagales > Amaryllidaceae > Agapanthus > Agapanthus africanus. The sequence continues at coordinate 750,598,159 of CM057339.1, read as the reverse complement.
ACCGAAAATAAGTTTGGGGGAATTTGATCAGTCGAAAATATTGCATTTTTAACACGACAATTTCCCTACTATTTGCACTCATCTAGAGGTGTTCGGTATTAATATAGCACATATTAGCAAAACAACCGTAAAATACCAAATTACTTGTGTTATAGATTAAAACCGACATTTTGAGGGAAATTGAGTGTTTATCATGGCATCACATCATCTTTGTATAGCGCAACACTTGTTTCGAGAATCTATGCAGGAAATTCCAGGAGAAAAGCCGAAACAGTCAAAAGTACTGAGAAAATTACACCAAGTCCATGATTTGAGATCTGGCAGTGAACTGGAGGGAATTATAAGATTCAACATATCATAAAAATACCATGAGGCCCATATAAAGCAACACTGGAAAATTGATGCACCAATCATCCTATTGGGTCGCGGATCCACGGCCGGAGCAGGGCATGCGTGGTGGATCCGCGACCACGTGGGGGTGACGTTAGCATTGCTCTTCTGCATTATTCTTATTTCAAGGCCTACACCTCTTCAAGCTACTTCAAAGTCCAGAGAACTCCAGAATCTTCTGCCAGAACAGCAAGGCTTACATTTCAAGCTAAACACCCTCAAGCTTCCAAAGCAAGCCACTTAACAACCTAAGCCTAGAAGCGTCTCCCTAACCTCCAAGCTTATGAAGGAAGCTAAGCCTAACTGACTACCTCTAGAAGCTTCTACCTAACTACCTAGCTTACAAGGGAAGCTAAACTAAACCTAGCTTCTAAAGGAAGCCAAAGCTAATGAAGGCTATGAAAGGTTCCTAGGCACCCTAATGAGGTCTCACAAGGTATCGATCATGCCAATTTCAAATTTTAACGGTGCCGAGAAACCCTAGAACGGATCGCCGGCTAGATTTTTAGGCGATAAATGAAACTAGTTAACACTTAACTACAAGAATACAGAAATACAACCTTTGTAGATCCGGTGCTCCACCTCCACGGCTCCGCAATGAAGTCCTCTCCGCTGTCCAAATCTAACCATGACTCTCACGGTGGTTTCATCGGAGAAAAGACCGGGCTAGGTCGTCGACAACGTGCCGAAGATGATCTACGTCGAGGCATCACTAGATCAAGCTCCACCTTCACCAAGCCTTGAAAACTTATGAAGGAAACACACTCTACTACTTGGCAAGAGGTAGAGGATGAAGAAATAGGAAGTGGGTAGACTTTAGAATTGGATTTCTCACTCTTTTTCATCAATCACCATTGATGGATGCTTGGTTTTCTTCTTGAAGAAGAAGAAGAAGAAGAAGATAATGAATATGATAAGTTAATTAAATTAGAATAGAAAATCAAAACTTATCATAAACAAAACCATAGTTAGGTGTAGAGAGTGGACTATGGTTAAATGGAGTGGTTAGGGTTAAGCATGAGACAAAATGGTGACTTAGTCAAACCTTCATGAATCTTCATGAAAGAAACAAATGAAAGCCACCATTTTCTCTTTATGCATTTTATTTTCCAAAAAGGATAAATGAAATAAATAAATGAATAAGTACAAACAAAACCCTAACCATTACACAACCATGGTTTAATCTTTACACTTAACCAATTTTGCATGTATCATCAAACATGATACAATCAAGTGCACAAAACTATATCGAATATACAATGTGCACAAGCGAGTAAGAAAATCCATTTAAAGTGAACCAATATTAGTTAATGCAAAGTAATATATCAAATATATAATTATACATTAAATCATTAAATCAACACTTGATTTAACGATCCGGTCATATCGCATATAACCGACTAATATCCAATGTATCGGCTTATCGAATCAACCCTCGATTCGATAACTAGGTTATATCGCATATAACCATTCGATACATTCATCGCGAGAATGGAATACGGTATCACATACACGCATTATTCTCGGTCCCGCACATATCTCATATGCGCTCCTATTTCGTTTCGCTTGAGCCAGAAAACCTCTGTGTAGGACTCTAAAGACTCGTCAATACGCCGCCAGCAGATGATGATCATATCAAGCACCCACAAGCCGCAAGCGATCTGTTAAACATAACGGCCACCCGGGTATTGAGCGATCAGAAGATCGACGAGCAAGCCCGCTCACACTCCAGTGAATCCATCCAGTAACACTACCGTACAGTCCGGTCTGATCGTCTGATATGTCGCATATCTCGTCTAGGGGTGGTAAACATCAGACCCCAATAGCTCGATAAGTCGTGTCGATATGAGGTCTATAACAATTCGAGAAACTACTGGTAACACTTACCAGTAAATCTCAGCAACCCTGGCCAGGGATTTCCTGTTATAGCCAATCGAACACAGCGCAACATCAACCCCCTATACCGGGAGAGACGAATCTCCTCCTATCGCTCATTGCCTCCATGTGACTCGGGACTGTACCCAAAAACCACCGTTTTGCACGCCCTCTTGGACGTGGTAAGATGGAAATCAAAGCACAGTGGGAACCACACAAGACTCTATGACGATCTCGGGTCAACAGACTACTCTGTACCAGTGTCACCAGAGAACTGCCATCTGACGTGAGGTATAATACCATCTGGGAGTTCTCGGCGAGTCCGTCCAGTGTACCCAGTCTCTACTGAGCACCCGTATATCATCTCTGATGTCAAACACCAATGGATATGGGATCATCCATCGCCCATCTGTATGGGTCGAGAAGGTACACGCTAGTCTACTCTGGTATATCGATGCCCCGTCTCGATACACCCACGACTAGGGACTTTGAAGGATGTACTTATGGACTACCATGTCCCCACTAGTATGATCCGCATCATAGTCCAGGTAGTCAAGTACACATCCTAAGGGCTTTACCAACATGTAACAGAGAGACAATCAGTATGCACGTTAAGATAAAGATCAACCAGATAGCATACTATCATGTCGAGCAAGAAAGTCCTCCCTATATATGTCCCAGCATCCACTACAATATACATCCAATGTACAGTAATGGCCTCTAGGGCATACATATAACTAAAAATCTCCCACTTGCACTAGGGCCATCTGTAGCAGTGGTTGTAGTATCTCATACTCAACCATCCCATAAAAGTCTCTCTCTGGGAATAGGCCTTCGTGAGTGGATCCGCCGTGTTGTCCTCTGAGTCTACTCTCCTAACCTCGATCTCTTAGAGATCAACCATCTCCATGATCAAGTGATACTGTCTTAGAATATGTCTGGATCACTGATGGGACCAGCGTTCCTTAGCATAAGCCACAACTCCATTGTCACACAATGGGAGGAACATAGTTCATCTCATGAACCAATATACACCCAAACAACCTCTTTGGTAGCATCTTAAGTAGCGATGTATCCTGCCTTTATCGTCTAGTATGCCACGGTATCTAGCTTGGAACTCTTCCAACATACCGTCCCTTTACTGAGGGTAAAGACAATGCCTGCGACTGACATTCAGTCGTCTTTATCACCCTGGAACACTTCCAGTGATTCTTCCCAGGATCAACTGATACCATCTTACTACACCTAGTGAGATTCCTAACATCCAATTAGATCTATCTCATAGATCCAAAATCCAGGATTTAGTAGGTATCACTTTGATCCTATGTGGAGAATCATTGTGATAAGCGGAGATTGATCGAGCGTAGCATAGAAAACTCCTTCCCTATCAAGAGTATGTCATCCACGTACTCTACGAGGATCGTCACCATACTCCCTACTACCTTTTTGTTTATACAAGGTTCATCTACCATTTTGATGATGTCAAACTCTTTGACTAAGACATCAAAACAGACGTTCCAACTCCGCGATGCCTGCTTTATCCTATAAAGCATCTTGTTCACGTTTCCGCTGCTCCCACTGTTTACGAAGCCCTCTGGCTGTGTACTTATAGACGCCCTCTTCCAAAACATCATTTTAGAAGAGCTGTCATGACACCCAACCACCAGATATCGTAGTCATGGTATGTAGCCGTGGCAAGTAGGATCTGGATGGACTTAAGCATAGCTACTTGAAAAAAGGTTTCATCATAATCCACGCCTGGTAAATGATGCAAACTTTTAACAAGTCTAGTTTTGAAAGTCTCAACTTTTCCATGTACACCAAGTAATCTTCTCAAGATATACTTGCTCCTGATGGGGATTTAACCCTTCAGATATAGCAACTAAAGTCCATACTTTGTTGGTGTATAAGGATTCCATCTCAGATCGCTAAACATCCAGCCATTCTTACAGAGTCCCTACTCTTGATGGCCAGCTCGAAACTAGTTGGGTCATCATCTCATGATGCAATCCTCGCTCCCACTGTCATAGAGCAACCGAAGTATCTTTCAGGTGGGTGAGGAACCCTACTAGATCGGCGGAGAGGCTGAGGTTCGTTGGAATCTACTGAATCCTTTGGTTCTGTCAAATCATCAGTTGCAGTTTGTATAGCTGGAACATTTCCAGTTGTACATAACTGACATTGCCTCGAGCTTGTCCGGATTTTGCTTTTCAGACATAGGCCGGACAACCCCAAATCTTAACTAGCTTAAGACATCAGCTCTTCCCTTTCCATATCACATATGAAATGGTAGGCTTTTATTTGATTCGAACCCTAATTCAATAGGTATGCAGCTTCATAAGTGTATAACTCCCAAAAGGAAATAGGTAACTCAGTAGTACTCATCATAGAGCACACCATATCGAATAGGGTGCAATTGCTCCGCCCCGATATACCATCGTGCTATGGTGTATACGGAGGAGTAATGCTGAGAGAGAATCTCATTCTCCTTATGAATAGTCCAGAATTTCCGTGCTCAAGTATTCTCCTCCTCGATCACATCAAAGGACATAATACTTATACCCGTATATCGGTTCTCTACTTCTAAATCATATTCTGTGAATATCTCAAAAGGTTCGGACTTAAGTTTCAACAGGAACATATGACTGAATCTTGAGAGATTATCAGAGAATATAATGAAGTATAAAGAATCAGTCCTGGCATGTGTAGACAGGAGACCTTACATACATCATCATGTATCAGTCCCAAGAGTTCACTAACTCTTTCTCTGTTTCCAGTAAACGGAGCTATGGTCATCTTATCTTTGTGACATGACTGGCGAGTTTCACAAGATGTAAATTCAAACTAATTTAAATATGCATCTTTATGTAACTCTAGCTAATCGGGTCACATTGATCTGACCTAGTCTACAATACCTCAAGAAGAATTCGTTCATTTTTGAACTCTTCCTCTTGTGTGTGTTCTGTATACTAAGAACTGTAGTTTGATTTAGAACATTAATGTTTTTAGATAACGTGCCTGAACCGATCAACTTTTGATATAGGAAATGTTCAAAACATTATCCAACAATACAAAATTTTATCGTTTCTTTACTAATAAAGAGACCGATATAATTTTGTATATCAGGTTCGGTATCTAATAACATTCGTTCAGAATCAATGTATTGGTAATACAGGGTGACAGTGACCGACAGACTTGGCTGCAACACTTGCCCCGTTTTCTGCCTCATGAAACTTATTACCCGTTCTCAGTTTTTCTACCCTTTTGTAGCCCTATGTAACAGATTACATATCTGGGATCCTGATCCGGTATTATATACCCAGGATGCGGAGGATACTGAGAAACAGTTCTTTGTAATGAACACACCCGAAGATGATGCATCATATGCACTTTCTTCGTTTGGGCGGCACGGGAAATCTGGTATTCCCCAATTACCTGCTCTGTCTTATAACAATTATAAGTTGGAGCGGGACCAACGTTCCCCAGCTCAGTATAACAAGCGGGTTCGGTCAATAATCCGTTTTATTATCTTGATTAAGGCGTGATATGGTCGCTACCTAGAGAGAGAGAGAAGAAAACACTCAGCGTGCGCTCTTGCAAGAATAGATTGGTTATTATTTTATCTAATCAGGATGACTCCCACTGCTTTTTATCAAATCTTCCTTCAAACCCTAAAAGGAAAGACTAGCCGGGATTAATTACACACTACAAGTTCGCCAATCTTTCAGCCAGGCCAGTGTCGGTACTTTGAGGGAGGTCCCCCGTGCTTTCGCACGAACCTAATTAATGTAAACCTCGTTTTCCCAGAGGCGTAACCCCGTTGACACCTTTCTAGACACATACTTGATCGGCTAATTGTAATGTATAAAACTCTCCCAGGAGTAACTCTTACTCGCAGCGGGTATCGAGATCCAACTATCTCATAGAAGGTATGCAATCTCATTGCAAATTTCAACACTTGAAATTCCCGATGATATTTTGCCCCTAGCGTCCTATGACCTTGACGCAGGCCAACAAACCATAGTCCGCTAGTCAAGTTCAACCCGTCATTTCCTGATTGAATTAAACCCACCCGCACGACCCTTGACGCAGGCCAACAAAGTTGCACGACTACCCTAATCCAATCTGCATCATATGCATAAGCAGATAAATACTAGTTAGCTACCGCACACTACGCCTTGACGCAGGCCAACAAACGTAGCACGAATACTAAATAGGACTTATCTGAAATGACGGAGGGCTACGACAGGTTTTTCTGAAAACCTATTGTGTAATGAACTCGATATCGTTGTAGAATCAAATGATTTTAAAAATGGAGTGCTTTTGAGGCTTTTCTAGTTTTGCTAAAGGAGTCACTCCCGGTGAAGGGATCGTCGATCCTTTCCTCGTCGAATGAGGTGCGAGATATATCATATATATCACTGTGCAAAGCAAAAACTCTTAAAAGCAATCAAAAGACAAACCGAGGGTGTAGCATCTGCCAGTTATTGCTAAAGGAGTCACTCCCGGTGAAGGGATCTCGGTCCTTTCCTTATCGAATAAGGTGCAGGATATATCATATATACCGCTGTGCAAAGCAAAAACTGGAGCTACCTGTTTTATTTTGAAATTCGATTCTACAACATCTTAGGTTTCTTTTATTTCATTAATCTCATTAATGAAGTCCCATCATTTAAGTACCTAAACATCACAGATAAATACGACGTACACTTATGCCATCCGCATTCGCCTCGATGTCCCCTCGTGCACCGTTAGGTTAGGTAACTAACGGCAGAGCGGGGCAGGGCTAGCGCGGGTGTAAAACATAAGTAACGTCTATATAATATATCATATATACTATATACTGTATCTATCACAGAACATCACATGATCACATCACAGATATCGCAGCAGAAGAATCATATGAAATATTGGATATACTAGGACGTCCGTGTTTTCAATACGAGCCAGTATAAAACACGGATTCCACGGTCGTGATGAATAGCCAAACCCACACCCCTAGACCCCTACGAGAGCAGCAAGCTGTTAGTGTTTATGCCCTAGAAGGCCATTACTGTATCATACTAGTTTGTATATTACTTAATGGAAGCTTGGGATATTCACATGTATATAACAGTCTTGCTAAACATGGTAGTATGCTACTTGGTTTTTCTATCTTAATATGTGAGTGTACGTATTGATAGAGCTCTTAGGATCTTGCTTGACTACCAGCGTTGTGATGGAAGTCACACTAGTGGGGGCTGGGTAGTCTACAAGCACATCCTTATTCAGGTCCCTAGTCGTTGGATTTCGAGACAGAGCATCGATACTCCGGAGTAGACTAGTGTGTACGCTTCTCATCCCAGTTGGGGAGATGGTCTGTCCCACAGCCGTCAGTACATCGTACTGGAGATAGTATACAGGTGCTCGTTAGGTTACGGGTACACCGGACAGGACTCACAGGGAACTGTTGGTTGGTTTTATACCAGTCGTCAGTGAACAGTTCCCAGGTGACATGAGTACAGCGTAGTCCGCAGACTTGACACTGCTACTTCGCCTCGAGTGTGTCCCACTGTTCTTAGATTGCTACCCTACCACGGCTCAAAGGAGTCGTGCAAACAGGTAGCAGTTGGGTGCAGTCCCGAGCACTTGGAGGCAGTGGCGGTTAGACAGGATTCGTCCCTCCCGGTATTGGGAGTAGATATCGCGCTGTGTCAGAGAGCCATTACGCAAAGTCCCTAGCCAGGGCAAGCGAGATTTGCTGGTAGGTTCCAGTAGTTTCTCAGGGTGTAATGGGCTTCCCTCCGACACGACTTATACTGCTATTAGGGGACTGACGCTTGCCGCCCCCTAGGCAGGATATGCGATAGTCTTGGACGAACGGACCGGACTGTATGGAGATTGTCACAACAGACTCAGTAGGAGTTCGGATGGGTTTCCTCATCGGCCTTCTTATCGACAACTACCTGGGGACCGTTACGTACAGCTAGTGCTACTTGCGGTCTGTGGTTAAACCCACTGCCAGCGTAGTAGTCGAGTCTCTAGAGTCCCACACAGAGAGTTTCCTATTCCAGGCGAAACGATATAGAGGTCGTATAGTTTTACGACAAGGGTTCGGACGCATACGTGCGTTTACGCGCGTACGACTTTCGGACAGTTTTTACCAGTCGGCTTTGGTTTAAGCCAGTTACTGGTATCCGGTTATTGGATTTTTACAGTCTAAAGTTTTTCCGTATTTTTGCGGATTGGAGGGGCGTTCTCGTAATTGTGCGAGAAGCTTCTAGAAGTGGTGACTAAGGAGGTTTAGGTGTCATTTGCATTAAATGAGTTTAGTGAGTCATGAGGGTGATTCATGCATATCATTAATGCATGATAAATGCTTAATGAGTCATGACAATGAATCATCATTAGATATTTGTGAAGCATGCTTATTCATTATGTATTATTCTTTTCTTCATAAATAAGAATGCTTCATATTTATTATGATAACTTACTATTCTCATATGATAATAATTCTCACCTTCTCTCTCCTCAAGCTCTCTCTCTTCAAAAGACTAATCCTCCCCTCTCATGAGTTGAGTACAAGGGTTAGTAAGACTAAACAATCCATAACCATCACTCTATCTCAATCAATCTTCTTTGATTAGCAATCCAAGAAGGTTAGTTGCCTCAAGTTTAGAGGCTAAGCTTGGAGTTTTGCTCTCGGGTGGATCGTCTACTACTTCGAGAAGGCCGAGGAGAACAAGGAGTTCGTAAAGACGAAGGAGTTGGTTCATTAGGTATAATCCCTAAACACAGTAGTTTAGAAACACTTTGTGTTTGGTTATTTATAGTTTAGCTTCGATTCAAGCGGTTAGTCGATGTTCGTTCACTAAACAAGTTCGTTTTTGAAAATTCCGCCTCCCCACAAGTATTGGGGTGTAGTACATCGACTTACACAAGCAACCCTACCAATTCTGGAGTTAGGAGACCCGGACTCGACACCTCGAGTTGGTCTCCCACTGGACTCCAGAACCCGGTTACTTGTGCCCTCCTCCTTGGGTCTATCCTAGTGCGGAAAAGTAAATAATATACAAACGGTGACATCTTCCGCAACCTGGAAGTGCCCCAAATAAAAGAATATTACATACAAGTTTTTACATGAATGAAAATGAAAAACACTCATCTCACATAAAAACCCCCGGCTATTCAAACACGACGATCCAATATAACATATCCAGCAACACATAACATCACATGTCATCAACGTAAGTAAATATGCGCATCCCAATTGTCGTTGACATATAGCAACGAAACCGGCGATATCACATATTACACTTACGGTCACAGAAAAGAAAGTGTAAAACTACAACAGTTGGAATCCGCAATCTGCATAGACATCGCATGCCTAATCAAATGAATTCCTTAGACATCACATGCCTAACAATTATAAACCCCGCATTTTAGTCTCTTTATCGAAAACACTTTTTAATACCAAGTCGGGCAATTCAACAAGATTCCCGACATTTTGATCGAATGCTCGTCGCAAACTTCAGTAGACGGTCGCACCCCTGACGCCGTCGACGAAGTGCACCAAGGCGGAACACCGCTACCGGGAGCACCCGAACGGATGCTTTCGGCGACGGGGTTCTCCTACAGTCACTTGGTCGAGGCTATGGAGTGAAGCTGTCTATTAAGTTTACCCGGCGAGTATCCGCGTACACTACGTGATTGCGACGGACTTTTGATCACATCAAAATTCCGTGGCAACCGATCAAGTGAGACTAAATTGCTATGTTTATAACATTCATCCAGTCATCTCATAACTTTTTGCGAATTCCAAGTATTGTATCACATTCCGGATAAATAGAAAATGTCAAACGTTCCGATCGAACAATCGAACACCCAAGTTTTCCCGATACAGATCAACACATGAAACAAGTCTAAAAACATTCAGTTCGTGCCTCAGTACCAACGGTCCAGCTGTAGAAGGGTCAAGCCAACGCCTCACATGTGGCACGCCGTACTGCCCCAAACCCGAAGGTTCAAAGGGCGGTTCAAGACGGTCACATAATCGAGTTAAGGTTTGTTGTCTTCTAGAGGGTCCATCGAGTTACTTGCACTACTTAGAACGTCTTTAAACTACGGAAAAATCCAACACTTGGAAATTTCCCGACAGGGGAAAAATTGGGTATTTATATCCGGTCGAACTTTTTAACATATTCTAAAATTTATCCGGAAAACCAAATAGACAAAATCTGATACACCGATCGAAGCACCGAATCCCCAAAACAACCCCAGAAAATTCAACTCTTGAATAAAATTAAAAATTCCCAGAAAATCCAGCACCTGCAAACATGAATTACTATGCAAAAATTATTGGACAATTTAATAATACTGCCGTGGAACCGCCGCAGAAGCCATGCTTCTACCGCGGTTCCGCCGCACACTTGACGAATTGGCCCACCGAATTTCACAGTAATTCTAATAGGACCCTGCTGAATTTTTTAGCAATTTTTAATTTGGAAAAACTCCAGATTTTAGAAAAAATCCAGAGAGCATGTTTCGTTTAGGGTTTCGGGTTCGTTCGGGTTTCAAACTTCGTCTACGCATCGCTTAAGGCTCTAGCTAGGCTCTGATGCCAGTGAAAGGTTCCTAGGCACCTTAATGAGGTCTCACAAGGCATCGATCATGCTAATTTCAAATTTTAACGGTGCCGAGAAACCCTAGACCGGATCGTCGGCTAGATTTTTAGACGATAAATGAAACTAGTTAACACTTAACTACAAGAATACGGAAATACAACCTTTGTAGATCCGGTGCTCCACCTCCACGGCTCCGCAATGAAGTCCTCTCCGCTGTCCAAATCGAACCATGACTCTCACGGTGGTTTCATCGGAGAAAAGACCGGGCTAGGTCGTCGACAACGTGCCAAAGATGATCTACGTCGAGGCATCACTAGATTAAGCTCCACCTTCACCAAGCCTTGAAAACTTGTGAAGGAAACACACTCTACTACTTGGCAAGAGGTAGAGGATGAAGAAATAGGAAGTGGGTAGACTTTAGAATTGGATTTCTCACTCTTTTTCATCAATCACCATTGATGGATGCTTGGTTTTCTTCTTGAAGAAGAAGAAGAAGAAGAAGATAATGAATATGATAAGTTAATTAAATTAGAATAGAAAATCAAAACTTATCATAAACAAAACCATAGTTAGGTGTAGAGAGTGGACTATGGTTAAATGGAGTGGTTAGGGTTAAGCATGAGACAAAATGGTGACTTAGTCAAACCTTCATGAATCTTCATGAAAGAAACAAATGAAAGCCACCATTTTCTCTTTATGCATTTTATTTTCCAAAAAGGATAAATGAAATAAATAAATGAATAAGTAAAAACAAAACCCTAACCATTACACAACCATGGTTTAATCTTTACACTTAACCAATTTTGCATGTATCATCAAACATGATACAATCAAGTGCACAAAACTATATCGAATATACAATGTGCACAAGCGAGTGAGAAAATCCATTTAAAGTGAACCAATATTAGTTAATGCAAAGTAATATATCAAATATATAATTATACATTAAATCATTAAATCAACACTTGATTTAACGATCCGGTCATATCGCATATAACCGACTAATATCCAATGTATCGGCTTATCGAATCAACCCTCGATTCGATAACTAGGTTATATCGCATATAACCATTCGATACATTCATCGCGAGAATGGAATACGGTATCACATACAAGCATTATTCTCGGTCCCACACATATCTCATATGCGCTCCTATTTCGTTTCGCTTGAGCCAGGAAACCTCTGTGTAGGACTCTACAGACTCGTCAATACGCCGCCAGCAGATGATGATCATATCAAGCACCCACAAGCCGCAAGCGGTCCGCTAAACGTAACGGCCACTCTGGTATTGAGCGATCAGAAGATCGACGAGCAAGCCCGCTCACACTCCAGTGAATCCATCCAGTAACACTACCGTATAGTCCGGTCTGATCGTCTGATATGTCGCATATCTCGCCTAGGGGTGGTAAACATCAGACCCCAATAGCTCGATAAGTCGTGTTGATATGAGGTCTATAACAATTCGAGAAACTACTGGTAACACTTACCAGTAAATCTCAGCAACCCTGGCCAGGGATTTCCTGTTATAGCCAATCGAACACAGCGCAACATCAACCCCCTATACCGGGAGAGACGAATCCCCTCCTATCGCTCATTGCCTCCATATGACTCGGGACTGTACCCAAAAACCACCGTTTTGCACGCCCTCTTAGACGTGGTAAGATGGAAATCAAAGCACAGTGGGAACCACACAAGACTCTATGACGATCTCGGGTCAACAGACTACTCTGTACCAGTGTCACCAGAGAACTGCCATCTGACGTGAGGTATAATACCATCTGGGAGTTCTCGGCGAGTCCGTCCAGTGTACCCAGTCTCTACTGAGCACCCGTATATCATCTCTGATGTCAAACACCAATGGATATGGGATCATCCATCGCCCATCTGTATGGGTCGAGAAGGTACACGCTAGTCTACTCTGATATATCGATGCCCCGTCTCGATATACCCACGACTAGGGACTTTGAAGGATGTACTTATGGACTACCATGTCCCCACTAGTATGATCCGCATCATAGTCCAGGTAGTCAAGTACACATCCTAAGGGCTTTACCAACATGTAACAGAGAGACAATCAGTATACACGTTAAGGTAAAGATCAACCAGATAGCATACTATCATGTCGAGCAAGAAAGTCCTCCCTATATATGTCCCAGCATCCACTACAATATACATCCAATGTACAGTAATGGCCTCTAGGGCATACATATAACTAACAGGCTATAAAAGGGATCCTAAGGCTTCACTTCTAAGGTTGTTCTCCAATTCCCATCACAAGTTGAGTGACACAACTTGTAACCCTAATCCCTAATTCAAAATCCAAAACCAAAAATCAAGATCACCGAGTACAATTCAAGCAAGAAGCCTTCAACCTTTTAGGAGCGAAGCCGATCTTCATCCGAGCAAGTGGTCCAAGACGATCCGCGACTCACGAAGACGAGCGAAGCCAAATCGACGATCGAGTTCTTTCCTCATTGTAGATCTTGAGAGAATTGTAACAAAATTGTTGATAAATAAAAGGTGAAATTCTTTATCTTGCTTCCTTTACATTCTTGCATCATGATTAGATCTCGATTTGTGATCGTGTTTTTTGATATGATGTTTGAGTAAAACTCTGCTCATGAAGGAGTCGAGAGAATCAATAGATGATGATGTTACAAATCTTGAAACGATTCTTAATTCCTATAAGTTTTGTAAACTTTAGTAAATTGAAGAATCGACAACCTAGTTTCGAGCGATGCTTTCTTAATTGTGTTCGCTCTTAATTAGTGATCCACGATCGATTCTTAAATTTACTAGAGGCTAGAATTTGAATGAGGTTCATTGAAAGGAGAAAGGATGAGATGAAGAAACCCTAGTTTCTTCGAAAGATTCTTAAACCTCGATTAATCGTCATTGATCTAGTATCAAATCATTAATGGATAAGAAAACGTAATAAATAGATTTCATCATGTCTATAGATTCAATCAATTCCTACGAGCCTCACTTCGATTCTTGATTATTGGATTGGAAATCATCAATTCTTGATTCTTGATTTTAATGTTTTCTTGATTTTAGATTTAGATCTAGTTAATTCTTGAACTTCAACTTTAAAATCTTGAATTGAATTGTCTTTTCTCTTTTATTTAATTTTCAATTCATCTAATTCAAATTCGAACGGATCTCACTTTCCCTGTGGACGATCGGCACCCGCTAACGCAATACAATCGACACCATTATTGATTGCGGTCAAAAAATTCTTTGGTTGTGATTTCTACACTTTTCTTATATACACACAAAGAACGAATCAATCAGGTATCTATTTGATACATATGCATCACATAACATGTTCACGACACACTACTTGACTCATTGCTTAGATCTAGTTACTAATGCCAAAAATCCTGACTTGTTGTCCTGATGAACGTAACTTGTTGTCTGCATAGACAAAACTTGTACCTGCTTGATCCTGTGTTGGCATTAGATCTATATTGGCAATACCTGACTTGAACACAAACCTGGAGTTAAAGGGTAAATCAAGAATGCAACCGAAATATAACTCAAAAGGCTATTATTACATGTTTGCCGTTTTTCCGGGCATTACGGAATAATCCTGTTTGTCGTTTTTTCGGGCGTTACGGAATAATCCTGCTTGCCATTTTTTCGGGCGTTACAGAATAAATCCTATTACCGTGGTCTCGTGGGGAATGAACAGGGCATAGACTGTTGGGTTATATGAGGATTACATTAATTGATTTCGAAGACTGTTAGAATATATAACCTATAAGCACAGTTTTAGGTTACACCCCACAAACCACATACATACACATACCCTACCGTTTCATATCCGTGTTATTCATTTAGATTCATGTTTAATTATATCGTTACATCATGGTTATTATTACTGTTATTTTGATATTATGACGCACTGACTTCTGGGTTTTGCATGGCCCAGAAACTTGACATAGCATGTGAGTATTCGACAAGATCGCCGATCAGTGAGGATCACCTCATTGATATAACTCTTATGCGGGTTAGTTATTCCTTAGATCTTTATTGCTTCCGCTATCTTTTTCAGTTATTGTTCTTATGGCTATTAGACATGTGATAGATAGATTTAGTAGTTTATTGTTCTTGATATCTGATTGATAGCCGTAATGTGACTATGGAAGGATCTTTCATCGCCATAGGTAGCATGGTTAGCTCTGTCACATGCCGTGTTTACGTATTTTGGGAAGTGGGGCATGACGTGATTTGTTTGGTATCAGAGACATAGGATTTAGGGTTAGTCGGTTTTGGTTCTTTTTGCAGTTGGGTATTGAACCCAATACACTAATCAGAAAACCCAGAATTTGGAACATGTCCTGCCACATTATTGTCCTGTCATTCAAATTCTTGAATCTTATCTTTCTCTTAACTTTTTTATCTTGACGATATGAAAATGACTTTGCATCTCAACTTGGACCTGATTCCTTATTGTTTCTCCCTTCTTATTTCTTCGACTCTGATAGTAGAATTTGGGCGACTTGAATGCAGTTATGTAGTTGTAACTATGTACCGCAACATGGTTACAATGCGGTACTCTATTTTGGTAACCGGGAGTCCTATTTTGATTCATTTTTTTGACTTATGGTCATTGTATTACGTTGTTTCCTCTCGGCTCCATTGCTTACGAGTTTATGTCTTATCGCGAGCTTGAATCCAGCAACCACATTATATCATTCATCTCGTCCCGTAAGAACCAATCCGTTTGCGTTTCGAAGAACAAGGAGAAATACATGAGAAGTTTTCGATGATTGCAATAGTTCGAGATTAACCCCAGCGGGAGCTGGTATAGACTGCTTCAAAGACGATCAGATGTAAGATATTTGATTGAAGAAGTTTTGACAGACCAGCCTCAAATTATCAGAGTAGCGCAACGGAAGAGTGGTGGGATAATAACCCACAAGTCTTAGAACAAACTTGCAAATTCATGATGAAGGGAACCGTTTACTGAAGGGTGAAGTTCGTAAACAAGTTTCAGATGAAGCGCTGATAGCAGTTCGGGATTTTATGGATGTATTCAAGGAAATCTCTGGTGTATTGTCTAAATGAGATGAGGAGTTTGCGATTAATCTTATTCTTGTAGTAGAGCCAATTTCAAAGGTTTCTTATCCGATGGCACCGGTGAAACCGGAAGAGGTAAAGAGATAAGTTTCTGAATTACTAGAGAAGGGTTGGATTCGCAGCAATGGTTCACCGTGGGGAGCTCTAGTTGTTTAGTTAAGATGAAAGATAACACGCGGAGGTTGTGCTTTGACTATCGAGAATTAAATCGGATGACTATTAATGACAAGTACCCGATCCCTCGCATCGGCGAATTATTCGATCGACTCAGTAGCCCAGGGTATTCTCGAAGCTGGATTTGCGATCCAGATAGCATCAAGTTTGGGTGAAATCAGAAGATATTTACAAGATAGTGTTCTGAACTCGATATGGGCATCATGAGTACTTAGTGATGCCATTTGGAGTTACAACGCATAAGCAATATTTATGGACTTGATGAACCGAATCTTTTCACCGTATTTAGACCAGTTCGTAGTGGTGTTTATCGATAATATTCTGGTCTATCCGAGGAGCCAAGAAGAGCATGTAGAACACTTGAAAATCGCACTGCATACGTTGAGGCAAGAAATGTTATATGCGAAGACGAGCAAGTGCGAGTTTTGTCTTGAAAAAGTGAAGTTTTTGGCGCATGTCATATCCGAAGATGAAATTGTTGTTGATCCTGAAAAGATTGCAGCAGTTCATGATTGTCCGATTCCAAAGAATGTAGGAGAGATCAGAAGTTTTCTTGGGCTTGCCAGATATTATAGAAGGTTCGTGGAGAACTTTGCTCGAATAGCTGAACCATTGACCAAGCTAACTCGAAAGGAGGTACCGTTCGTATGGATGGAGAAATGTACGTCAGCTTTTGAAGTGTTAAAACAAAGATTGACCACCGCTCTTATCTTGACAGTGCCAGACAGTTCCGGAGGGTTGGTTATTCACAGTGACGTATCTGGGAAAGGCTTGGGATGTATTCTAATGCAGCATGGGAAGATTATATCCTATGCGTTGAGACAATTGAAGACTCATGAGAAGAACTGCCTAACTCATGATTTAGAGCTAGCAGCAGTGATTTTTGCTTTGATGATTTAAAGACACTACTTATTGGGCAAAAGGGTAGAAGTATTTACCAATCACAAGAGCCTAAAGTATGTGTTCACACAGAAAGATCTCAACATGAGACAACATAGATGGTTGGAGTTAATGGCTGACTATGATCTTGATCTAAAATACCATCCGGGAAAAGTTAATGTAGTGCCGGATGCTCTAAGTCGGTTGCCAGCAATACGGATGTTGACTGCACAAAAGGAGATTATAGCCGATCTTCAGAAATTCGAATTGGAGATTGTACTACCGTATTCTTCGGGACAGTTGATGCAATTGAAAGTATAGTCATTCTTGATCGATAACATTAAAGCAGCACAGTCGCACGATCCAAGGTTGTAGAAGTTTCGAGAACAAGTAGAAGCGGGACTTCGAACGGACTTGTTAATTCATGAAAATGGTTCGTTATGATATGGGAGTTATCTATGTGTGCCGAAAGGAGATATTCGTGAAGAAGTTATGAAGGAGGCTCATAGTTCCGCATATTCCGTACATCCGGGAGGCAAAAAATGTACCGAGATCTATGACAAAGGCATGAAAAAGGAGATTGCTCGGTATGTATCGAAGTGCTTGATGTGTCAGCAAGTCAAGGCTGAACATCAAAGGGTAGCTGGTTTGTTGCAACCACTTCCGATTCCTCAATGGAAGTGGGAATATATAACCATGGATTTCTTGACAGTTTTACCATGGAGTCTAAGGGGCAATAATGCAGTTTGGGTTATTATTGATCGATTGACTAAGGCAGCTCACTTTATACCATTTCGAGTTGGTCAGTCAACGGAAGCTTTGGCAGAGCGGTACATGCAGGAGATTGTGAGATTACATGGAGTACTCGTGAGCATCATTTCCGATCATGATACTCGATTTCTATCACACTTTTGGAGGAGTCTACAGGAAAGTTTGGGAACTCGCTTGAAATTTAGCATGACCTATCATCCTCAGACAGATGGCCAGTTTGAAAGAACGATCCAAACTCTTGAAGATATATTGAGGGCTTGCATGTTAGACTTCAAGGGTTTATGGGAGGATCATTTACATTTAGTGGAGTTTTCATACAACAACAGTTTTCAGGCAACTGTACAGATGGCTCCATTCAAAGCATTGTATAGTCATAAGTGTCGCTAGCCTGTTTGTTGGGACTATGTTGGAGAAAGAAGATTGTTGGGAGCGGAACTCATTGTGCAAACTGTAAAGAAAGTTAACTTAATCCGTAATCATATGAAGGTGGCACATGATCGACAGAAAAGTTGGGCTGATACTGGAAGAAGACTTTTGGAGTTCGCTGTTCGTGATCTTGTGTTCTTGGAGATATCACCGAATAGAGAAGTAATCCGATTTGGTAGTCGAGGCAAACTTAGTCCTCGATTCGTAGGGCCTTTCGATATCATCGAGCGTGTTGGAGAGGTAGCTTATCGATTGGATTTAATACCATCCTTAGTGGTTGTTCATGACCTATTTCATGTATCTCAACTCCACAAGTATATTTGAGATGAGACGCACGTCCTAGATCACTCGGAATTGACGGTGAGAGAAAATTTGACTTATAAAGAGCAACTGATGATGATTGCGGATCGACGAGAAAATGTTCTCAAGAATAGGGTGATCCCTCTAGTGCTTGTTTCGTGGAAAAATCATTCGCATGGAGAATCTTCTTGGGAACGTGAAGACGAGATTCGACAAAAGTTTTCTCATCTCTTTCCTTAAATTCGTATCTTCTTATCTTTTCCCGTTTAGTGAATTTCGAGGACAAAATTCTTTTATAGTTGGGTATAATGTAACACCCTAGTATGGTTATACGACATTAATTGGTATTTTAACACTTGCTTTATATTTATTTTATTTTATTTATTGGGTCGCGAATAATTCGAATACTAGTAGTTGTTATCCGACCTGACCCGCAAGTTTAGAACCCAATATGATGCAAGATTGTATCTGAGATTTACCAGTAAAGTGTATCTATGTGAATCTAGTATAATACCTGCATTATATTTTTAGATCTTTATATATCATATATCTAGATCATCACATATCTTTTAATAGCCACAAGTTAAGAATAAATTATAATTTGTTAACTGTCATCATATGGTTGCGATCCCATATCTTATTTTGCTTTTATCTTTTACGTTTAAATCTCAAGATATCTAATATCAAATATTTTTTTACTAAATCTAGATATATGTTTAGAATCCTTTTAAATCTTAAATTAGGGGTATGAGTTATTTAAAATATATTATTGCATTATGGTTGAGAAGTTTACATATGTGAATTATTTTCCAAAATATATTTTTGATGAGATTTTGGTGGAGATTGGTTGCAGTTTGATATTATCTATATACATTAAAACTAATATATATTTATAATCTAATTTAAACTATACTATATATATTTATATTAAACACAAACCCCCCTCTCTCCACATAACATATCTCTCCCTCATCAATTTATATATTCTCCTTCTTCGTTCTTCAATCCCATACCCATTCTCGCCGACGCAACTCCAGCCATAGCCTAGAACCTTAATCGAGCTATCAAAACTTGGTGTTGATTTTTATAGCGTCATGTTGCTTCCGTTCATTGCGTTTGTTTCGAGGCAAGTTTATAACTTGCTACATGCTATGCTTTATGTAATTTACTTATATGTTATCGTACTATTATTATTATCATCGTCATCATACAGCTATATCTATATAATTTATGCACCGTAGTTATTTAATATTAATCAGTTTTATAATATACAATGTATACAAGTTTACAACTTGCGACATGCTATATATATATATATATATCGTCATAATATTTTTTATTATTATCATTAATTAGTTTATAATCTGTATTTTATAACTTTATACAAAATATAGTTTGAAAATATTATAGTTTACACATGAAACGTCGTCGCAAAGCGGATACGACAAATCTGAAATTTACTGTATATCTTACCTTATAAAATTCATTATAAATCATAGAAAAATCATTAGCATACGTTCTTTAGTTCGTTACGAAGATAACTCAGAATACTATAACCCTGTGAAATATTTACTTGCAAAATAAAATTTTATATAACATAAACTGTAAATGAAAGTACCTTTGAACCGCTGTCCAGGGAAATTCCAGCAGCAAACTTTCAATTTCGAGCATTCTTAACTTTTTGTAGAGACAACCTGAGATATTTTAATTTATAAAAATGAAATCCTTATTGGATTAGCTTTATTTTGTATCTGACATGTCCCTTTTGGAGAACGTTTATTATTTTTAAGCTATTTTACAAATCAGGATGACGCTAAATTTCTGAACGGAATTTTCTTGTGCATGGTTAGTCAATACCAATTTTATAGTTATTAATCGGATTGAATATATTATCCCTGTTAATATTATTATATCAATATCTATTTAATAAATAATAGTGCATGTGTTTTAATATACAGCAAATATTACCGATTAACAATTTTATACCACCCGTCTGTATCTGTACCGATAATAACTTATCTAGTTACATGCCGAAACATCACAATATTATTATACTACTACATCAGTACAACATGTTATTTAGTCTACATCATATATGGTAATGGATGTATAATGGTTATTACAAATAGATACATATGCATCCTGGCATCGGTCGTATTTATCGTGTTCCGATATTGATTACCGTTTCACATTGGGTATCTATTTGATACATATGCATCACATGACATGTTCGCGACACACTACTTAACTCATTACTTGGATCTAGTTAATAATGCCAAAAATCCCGACTTTTTGTCCCGATGGACGTAACTTATTGTCTGCATAGACAAAACCTATACCTGCTTGATCCTATGTTGGTATTAGATTTATATTGGCAATACATGACTTGAACACAAACCTGGGGGTAAAGGGGAAATCAATAATGTAACCGAAACATAACTCAAAAGGCTATTATTACATGTTTTCCGTTTTTCCGGGCATTACGGAATAATCCTGTTTCCCGTTTTTCCGGGCATTACGGAATAATCTTGTTTGCCGTTTTTCCGGACGTTAAGGAATAAATCCTATTACCGTGGTCCCGTGGGGAATGAACATGGCATAGACTGTTGAGTTACGATGAGAATTACATTAATTGATTTTGAAGACTGTTAGAATAGATACCTGTAAGCACAGTTTTAGGTTACACACCACACACCACATACATACACATGCCTCACCGTTTCATATCTTTTTTATTCATTTAGATTCATGTTTAATTATATCGTTACATCATGGTTATTATTACTGTTATTTTGATATTATGACGCACCGACGTCTGGGTTTTGCATTGCATGTGTGGATTACCTCATTGATATAGCTCTTATGTGGGTTAGTTATTCCTTGGATCTTTATTGCTTCCGCTATCTTTTCCAGTTATTGTTCTTGTAGTTATTGGATATATGATAGATAGCTTTAGTAGTTTACTGTTCTTGATATATGATTGACAGCCGTTATGTGACTATGGAAGGATCTTTCCTCGCCATAGGTAGCATGGTTGGCTCTGTCACGTGCCGTGTTTACGTATTTTGGGAAGCGGGGCATGACAATGTCATTGTTAGTTATGTATATGCCCTAGAGGCCATTGTTGTACATATGATGTATATTATAATGGATGCTTGGATATATATATGGAGATGACTTTCTTGCTCGTTATGATAGTATGCTATTTGGTTTCACTTTATCTTAACATGTTGACTTGTATTGGTTTACTGTTTTACTCTCACATGTTGATAAAGCCCTTAGGATTTGTACTCGACTACTGGGACTATGATGAGATCATACTAGTAGGGCCACGGTAGTCGATGAGTACATCCTATAACTGTTCCTAGTCGAGGGTATATCGAGACAGGGCATCGATACGCCAGAGTAGACTAGCGTATTCGCATCTTGACCCATATGATGGGCGATGGATGATCCCATATCCATCAGTGTTTTGACATCAGAGATGGTGTACGGGTGCTCAGTGGAGACTGGGTACACTGGACGGACTCGCCGAGAACTCCCAGATGGTGATATACCACACGTCAGATGGCAGTTCTCCGGTGACACTGGTACAGGGTAGTCTGTAGACCCGAGATCGTCATGGAGTCTTGTGTGATTCCCACTGTGCTTTGATTTCCACCTTACCACGTCCAAGAGGGCGTGCAAAATGGTGGCTTTTGGGTACAGTCCCGAATCACATAGAGCCAATGAGCGATAGGAGGGGATTCGTCTCTCCCGGTATAGGGAGTTGATGTTGTGCTGTGTTCGATTGGCTATAACTGGAAGTCTCTGGCTAGGGCTGATATGGAGATTTACTGGTAAGTGTTACTAGTAGTTTCTCGACCCGTTATGAGCCACACATCGACACGACTTATCGGTTACTGGGGTCTGACGTATACCACCCCTAGACTTGATATGCGATATATCAGACGAACAGACCGGACTGTACGGGAGTGTTACTGATTGGATTCACAGGAGAATGCACAGGCTAGCTTGTTGATCTTCTGATCGCTCAATACCTGGGTGGCTGTTACGTTTAGCTGACCGCTTGGTGCTTGTGGGTGTTTGATATGATCATCACCCGCTACCGGCGTATTGACGTTCTTTAGAGTCCTACACAGAGGTTTCTTGGCTCAGGCAAAACGGAGTAGAGGCACATATGTGATATGTGCAGGACCGAGAATAATGCGATATGGGATACCGTATTATATTCTCGCGATATTTAGATATGAACCGGGTCATCGGATCAAGTGTTGATTCGATGAATCGGTACATGATATATTAGTCGGTAATATTCGATATAGCCGGATCATCAAATCAAGAGTTGATTCGATGATTTAATGTATAATAATATATATGATATATTGTATTACATTATCTAATATTGGCTCGCTTTATTATTTCATTTTCTCACTGGATGATACATTGATATATATGCGATATATGTTAATTGTATTATTTTCTTTTGTTGCAAATATATAATATATATGTGATATATATTATTGTGACATGATATGATTAATTGTTAAACATGTTTAAGGATGATTAATTGAGGTTAGGGTTTGATTAGGGTTAGATGCTTCATGCACCTTCTAGAAGCTTTTTTCTTTTGTCATTCTTAAGATATTTTTGGATGACACATTCTTAACCCAACCAAACCCTAACTCTAGTTTATTCTCTACTAAATCTTAGTCACTCATCCTTGACCATGGTTTATAAATCAATCATATAGCTTTCATTCTATTCATCACAAAAGGATTAATCTTATTATTCATTTTCCATTATCATCTTCTTCTCTCTTGAAAAAGCTTACTTGATTTTCTTTAAGTGATGAAAAAATATGAGAAAATGATATAAAAAGAAAGCAAAAATACTACTCTCTCATCCTCATCTCATCTAGCCCATGAGATTAGTGTGTTCATCTCATTAGAGTGAGAAAGCTTGAGTCTTTGCAACTTCGACGTAGATCATCGGAGATTTGGAACACTTCAAGCTAGCATGGATCGTTCGAGTCGTGGAGCCTCTCATGAGTCCGGGAGATCGTGGATCGTGGAAAAGGGACTTCTACTCGGAGCTTGTGAAGCGAAAGAGCGGACTACAAAGGTTGTAATCCCTCACACTTAGATAAAAGTTATCATCTTGCATGTTAAACCCTAATAATCTAGCAAAGATCCCGGCTTTGGGTTGTTCGGCACGTCTAAATTTTTATCCGGGCATGTTTGATGCCTTATGAACCTTCACAAGAGTGCCTAGGAACCTTACAGTCATGGCACAAGAAGCAGACGTGATACTATGAAGTATAATATGTATTTTGTTTAAGATATACGTCTCGCTATTTTGTAAAGAGTTTTAAGAGGTTTACGGTTTGAAAGATCTTTGTGTCATCCGAGACATGTCAAAATAATGAGACTATAGCTCTTTATAAACCCTTTTATATGTATCAACAGGTAAAAATGGTATTCAGGTACCGTCTCCTGGATCAGTCCTGATCGGCTACTATCTCGCATAACTATAACGGCATATCTCGAATAATCACAAAACATCAATATATGGGTGTCCAGCATCGACACCATAAATCATCAAATCTCTCGTGTCTATCACCGACACGCAAATCCAGATATCGCCGACACCGTCTCATCAGATCGGTTGCCCCTCGATATCCCTAGCCCCAGTCATTATCCCATGGATATCTTCCATGCTCACATCCATCTCCGGTATCGAGTGTCCTCGCTAGGCTCCCCGCCTCAAATGTGGCTTTCCTGCCCCTCGGTCTCGACCGGATCCACCATGTATCCAACTGTATACTCTCTAACTCAGTCCAGATATGTAGCATGTCCATAACCGTATAGCTCCCCCACTCGGTTCGGAATAAAATCAAATCAGAAAATATTAAGCTCATGGTGGACGTCAACTCATCGTATCCAGAAATATCAAGTAAAGAAGAATAATAATTGCATATTTCTTTCTGATGATATAATCAATCAATCAATCAATCAATCAATATATATATATATATATATATATATATTCCCATACCATTGATATATATCATCAAAGGTAAAAACATCATAAAAATTCATAACAATCAAATACGAATACCCATGGTAATGGTATTCACAATTAATCAATAAGTAATAAAGGCATCGTATGTAACTATAGTCAGTCGCACAAACAATTGCACATACTAATGATGTGTAGAATAGCATACGCGTTTGTGCTCGTGCAGCATGGCAATCATTAGTATTTGTGCAAGTGTTCTATAAGTGTTTATAGCAGAATGTAATTCTGCCCATATCCATAACATATAAATACAACCCAATTCCTTAGATATAGGTTATTCATAACGCATCATACCAGCATTTATATAGATATCGCGTGATATAGCGGTCCTACAGTGTTATGGCAGTATTAATGAGGTGTAGTGTAACATATGCGTCTGTGCTCATGCAACATAGTATTCATTGGTAGCTGTGCAGTGTTCTATCAGTGTTTTCGTATAAAAGAAAACGTAATTAACATATATAATTGGTAAGCGTATCGCGAGCATATAAAGGAAATCTAAGCGTATCGCGTAATTATTAAACGTAACTAATTGCTATGAGCTATACTATTATCATTGAAAATGGAACGAAAACGTTATTTTGAAATAAAGAAGTTGCATTAATTTAAAATAGATATTCGTTTTGGAAATAGTATCGCATCCCTGTCATTTATCATTTAAAAGTAAAAACGAATCGTTGGATTTTAAAAGAGTATAGCTCAATCAATCGTAACATCCCAAGTCGGGATAACTCATGACTCCACGAGTCTAAATGATACCTGGCCGTATTCGACACACTATCCTCATTATCACAAATATGGTATGATTTTCTCATATCATATCCATCCAATATCATATCCATATCGTACGGATCTATCGTTATGTACGTCTATCCCCAATACCATATATCCAAGTATAACCATACAGTAATCTAATGTAACTAAGTTAGCTAACATATCAATTTACACTAGTTTTAGCTAACTATTTTATATAAGTGGTTGCGGGGGTGCTATACGCCATTCACCCGACTTCCCTCGTAGATATAAACCTATTCACCGACATATCGAGTTAGTCGAAATCCACAATCAATTTTCCTCGTCTTGACGCCTTTAGCGTCTCTGCTAATACTCCTTCAAACGTAAGAACACACATGTCAATAACATTATCCTACTGGCAAAATGTAGTGAGAAAAATATAATACTCGGATGCATATTGTTTGAAAATGTTAGCTCAGAAAACGGATGTTTTTGGGCTTACTTCGAAAAATCACCTGTTCCCGCCAATTTTTTTAGCTAAAAGCCATTTGTTCCCTTATAAAAAAAAAGAAAAAGAGAAAGAAAGGGGGAAACTCCCTACTATTCAAGTCTCAAGTGTTAAACACGTGAGTGCCTATATGCAAAGCATATAGGCGCTGCATTTAAACAACTGATAGGCTAAATAAACCCCACGTGTTAAACACGTGAGCGCCTATCGGCACCGCAGTTAAAAACAAATGGGCTAAAAGAGAGCCACATGTGTTAAACACGTGAGTGCCTATATGCAAAGCATATAGGCACTACAGTCAAATAATTGGCAACCCAAACATTCCTCACATGTTAAACACGTGAGCG
This sequence comes from Agapanthus africanus, assembly GCA_030015575.1. Taxonomy (NCBI): domain Eukaryota; kingdom Viridiplantae; phylum Streptophyta; class Magnoliopsida; order Asparagales; family Amaryllidaceae; genus Agapanthus; species Agapanthus africanus. The sequence goes on along the minus strand of CM057339.1, from coordinate 750,571,984 downwards.
CTCATTTGCAAAAGCATAAGAGTGCTAAAAATAAACATGATAAACCCTCGCAGGGGTCACGTGTTAAACACATGAGATATTCACAGCTGATAGAATTAAATTCTATCTGATAGAATTAAATTCTATTTGGGAAATATTTCCTTGAATCTTTTTAATATGGAAAGATTCTTTTCTAACAGAGAATCTTGGATGAACCATTTGATAGAATTAAATTCTATGTGGAAATATTTTCTTGATCTTTCTTAAAATTAGAAAGATTTTCTCCGTTAAACAGAGAACCCTTGGATCAAGGATTCAACGGTGATTATAAAACCACCAACCGACCATCTGATAGAATAAAGTTCCATCTTAGAAAAAATATTTCCTAATCTTGTTAAATAAACAAGAAGACCTCTCTATTGGACAGAGAGCTTTTGGATTAAAATCCAATGGTGAATAAAATTCACCGATTGATCTAAAGATCATTTTTGATCTCTCAATCAGAGATTTGCTTAACGAGATTGATATTTTCCCCTCTCCTATAAATAGGAGCAAGGAGAGAAAAAAAGGAAGAAGAAAAAAGAGACACGAAACAGACGAGACAGAGAGAGAGAGACGGATAGAAAAAAAGAGAATTTAATTCTCGGTGAAGACTTGTTTCGTCAGAAAACTCTAGGTAAAAAGAAAACACATAGATTATTCTATCTCTTCTTTGCCTCTCAAAAGGTTTAACCTTTCATATAATAACTCAGTTTTTCCTCTGGTTGAGATATGCAGAAGCAGATCTCCCCACAAGTTGTGAATTTAATTCTCACCGGGGAGATTCTGTCCTACAGATTAAAGATCTAGGGGAAAGAACCGAGTTCAAAGAAAATGAATAACAGGAACATATGGGAATTTAATTCTTCTGAAAACTAGAGTTTAACCCTATAAAAAGAACTTGATTCTTATAAAAACAAAGAAAAACTTGGTTCCTCGGTCCAAATGATGATAATCCGAGATCTTCCAAACCCAAATCTTAATGACTAGGAATGTCATTAATAAGAGATCAAAATCTCTAAGAAAACAGAAGAACATCTTGGCGATTCGTTAGTGTTTAACACTATAATGAGACCTCATGTGTTTTCCACGTGAGTGCCTCTAATGAAAAAAGAACGGTCGAGACTGCCTCACGTGCTTACTATGCGAGTGCTTACAAAAACAAGAAGCACCTCCTAAGGCAGTCACGTGTTTTACACGAGACCCAGAATCAAGTACTTAGTACTTCTGTAAAATGGGAGGAAATAAAACCCAAGGGCAGCGCCCATATTTGGGGCGCCTCACGTGTTTCGCACATGAGCGTCACAGGAACTTAGTGCTTAGCATTAATGCAGTGCCCGCATGAAATGCACGTGAGCACTATATGTCCCTGTGCTTAGCACTGCTGGATAATTTGGAAACCCAGTCTCAGCTTAAATTGGCTAAGTTTCCCGAGGTCAAAACCTCTTTGATTTCCAATCAACCGAGCTCCCTGTGCTCATGATTTCTTAAAATGATCTTTAGTCCCAAACATGACTAATGATCTTCCAACTGATGATATCCAAAATGATATTCATCCCACATTCCCCCCGAGGAAATCTTAGTCTCAAACATACGACTAATGATTTCTGGGTTCACTACACTCCCTTTTCCCCTCAAATACGGGATTTTTTTTAAGGGTACATCTTTCCACACCTCTGATATATGTCGTAATTCCTCAACGTCTTCAGAGAAGCGGCGGGTCCCGATGACCAATAACTCTTTGGTGCACTTCCAAACCAATCTGCAAACCTCAAATCAGATTGCACCATAAACTAGGTGCATTCCATATCACCACTGTTCATCCCGTCACATAACAAATACACGTGCACACAAGATGGATATCGGACCGAAATGTCCCTAAACTAATATTCGCCTCCAAAATGGCGATAATGGACCGAAACGTCCCTAAACTAATATTTGCCTCCATAATGGTGATAATCGAGCCCAAATGATCTTTTATTGGGTCTAAAATAAAAAAATTCCCAAAACGTTGTTAAGTGGATCTTAGTCTCAAATTAGACTAACGTATCCTTAACAAAAAACGATCGAGCCCCAAATGCTCACTCACATTTAAGTTGATCTTAATCTCAAACTAGATTAACGATCCTTAAATAAAAACCCAAATCTAAAAATATAAGCATTTGGACTTATTTACGCCCTACGGGCGACGACATAAATTAGTCTTCGTATACAATCCACGGGTAACCAAAAATAAAACAAACGCACACGATACGAAGTGAAATTCTGGAGCAGGAGAAAGTGGTTATCGCGATGCGGTAACGAATTAAATGCAGGGGCTTGCGCCTGCAGGGAAGAGCGTCCACACAATCAAAAACCCCTCACAAATGAGGGGGAATTTGACGAAATCTGCTACAACGGCCGTATCCGTCCAAACCTCTGATATATGGTGCCATAAATCAACTTGGTATCTTCGAAGAAGTGGACAGATAAATTTAAATAGCATCTTCCCGTAGAATTCAAGCCAGACGTCCCAACGTCCCGGTCCGTCTTCCGGCGGTGAATAGATTTTGGCACGTCTGGTGGACCTTTTCCTCTTTCCACTCCATACTTCGTGTGTCGTGTTTCGCGAACAAAATCGGGGTTTGATATGATTGCCCTTGGATTTGAGGTACTAAGATTTATTGTCTTGCTCCCATGCAGAGAGAAGAATGTCAATGGCTTCCAACTGCACCTGCAACTGCAACTCCCGCTCCGCCCCAACTGGAGGAGTGACATACGGGCCGAATGCGGCCTCCATCTTTTCAATTCCGGTGGAGCAGGTGACTCAAGCTACCACTGGATTGTTCTCCGGGATCATGCTCCCGCCAGCAAGCTTCAGCGCCCCAGTGCCACCACAGGAACCTACCAAGAAGTCAGTCTTCGATCGACTTGCAACCACCCCGGCCCCTCTCAACAGGTCGTCCAAGTATGCTACCTCAGTATTCAACAGGTTGAGTCGAAGCTTAAGTAGGCCCGTAAAGAGGCTCGTGATACCTGAAGGGGCTATCCCAAAGCCTATAATCCTCCCAACTTTTCCGGCAGGTGAAGTCGTCAAAGGTGCTTCTCCTATCAAAAGATCGGTCTTTGACAGATTGACCGTTCCAACTTGTGTTGTGGGTGAAGCCGTCAAAAGTGTTTCCCCTACCAGTAAGTCGGCCTTCGAAAGATTATCCATTCCCTCTCAACGGACGTCAGTATTCGACAGGCTGGCACCAGCAGCAGCCCCTCATCAAATCCGTGGGCATGACGGAGCCGCTTCCATAACTGAGCCAGTCCCGTCTGCAAGACCCGCTCGACGTCGCCACTGGCGCCGAGTAAGAAAAGCTGGGGGCAGTTCCCCCTCTGGACTTATTCCACCAGCTCCAATGGTGGAAGTTGACGCCGTTGTTCCAACCGGGAACAGTTTTGATCTGCTTAAGAAGGTGCGAAAGAATTCTCCAACCACGGTGCTGAAGAAATCTCCCCCGCTTGCTGAAAACATGATGCAGGCAAAGCCAGAGTATCCCCCTCAGCAGCTCTCCTCCCAAATTCACAGGGTCTGGCGGAAAGTCCAAGACTCTGTAATCGACAAAGACTACTCTCGCCGACTGAAGAAAATGAAGGTTCGGCAGGAGAAAGGCTATCTTTCCGTTATACAGCGAGGGACGTCTTCTACAAATGTTCCTGTTACAATGACTCCTTTCTTCAACCTCCCACAAAAGGAGAAGGCTAGAGAAAATCCCACTGCTTGCGGCAAATTCCAAAGGCGCTGGACCCAAACGCCCTAAGTCTGGGGGCGTGATAGTGCATATGGTCTACATGGCTTCTGGCAAAGAGGAAAGCCGTGCTTACGTGGGTCATCAACCGCAAACTCGGTCATTGACAAAAGCTCAGGAGTAACGACAAAAGCTCAGGAGCAACAACAAAAGCTCTAAAAAATGCTGATCAAAATGTCAGCACTCACCGGACAGAAAGAAAATCCGGAATCGGCATCTGAACAGCGCCAAGAGCAAGAGACCGATACAGAGTTCCTGTGAAGGGTGCTAGAAAGGAAAGACAAGGAGGCCGCGGAACAAGCTGCTAATATAAAGCAGATGGCGCTTTTGTTCCAGGACATGGTTGGAACGATGATCCAGCCAGAACCCCTAGCTGAGGATCCGCCGATAATCATCGAGGACGACAGAGGGGAAACATCAAACCCTCTTCCGGCTTTATTAACAGCTGAGGAGGAAACAATCTCTAAGGCTGCCATTGATGATTACATAGCTCAACAAATATGAGCTAGCGAGTGAAGCGGCTGGCCAAGTCGTCAGAATCGGGAGACCGTATCCAGGCCGGTATGATCAAATCAAGTACCCGCCGGGATATACAATCCCTAAGTTCCATGTGTATAAGGGGACAGGCAATCCACACCAACACGTCGCTCAGTTTAAAGTTTTGAGCGGAAATATTGGAGGCGATGACAAACTGCTGTTTCGCCAGTTCGTTGGCAGCCTGTCGGAAACAACAGTTGAATAGTACTCGGAGCTTCCAAATGACCCCATCAAAACATTCACAGAAATGGAATTGCTGTTCACACATCGGTTCGCCAGTGCAAGAGAGTACACCCTGATCACGGCATTAATCAATGCCAGGGTGAAGTCAGGAGAAACCTGGGTCCAATACGTGATCCGGTGGCGGAACCTATGGTCAAAATGCGAACAACGCATCAAAGAATCTTCTGCCGTAGGCATGTTCATTGGGGCCCTCGATCCTTAAACGACTATGTCCCGGTTCTTGACGTTCTTCAAGCCGATCACCTTCCAGGCTCTGATCGACAATCTGGCCCAAATGGACCAGATGGGCCACGGGCTTTCCTCCTCAAAAATGGACCCTCGAAATTCCAAGGGTAAAGGGAAAGCGACATTCGTTGCCAACACTCAACAACATCCGAGTGACCAGAAACCAATTATTCGCCAAAACAACATGCGTCCGCGTCTATCCCTGGAAGAAAGACTAGGACGCGCTTACTCGTTTTCTTGTGACAAGACGAGGAGAATCTTCGAGTTGGCAGTGCGCAACAAACTCATCACAATGCCAGATCCAAGACTTCCACCGCAGCCCGGCGACGTCAACAATCCCAACTACTGCTCCTATTACAGAATAGTGAGCCACCCAATTGAGAATTGCTATGTCTTCAAGAACTGGGTCGAGAACCAGCACAAACAAGGAAAGTTTGCGCTGTCTGAGAACTGAAGGGTGAGCCCGCTGTTCCCGCCAAAAATTTCTGCGCAAAAGAGCCCAAGATATCAAATGGCAGTGATACGCTTAAGAAAATGCAAACCAGTATTTTCCGGGCTGTATTTTGAGAAACTCCTAAATGAGAATCGGCTAAATTCTGATGGTATCAAAAGTGTCTCAAAAAATTCTTCGATATGATATATTATGGGCCTCATAATTCATCTGGGATCAAAAGGTATGGGCAAATATGCTATGCACATGTATTCTAAGTAATGCTCTACCACATGGAGGATACATTTTTAATCCCACATTGGGAAAAAGAGAGACCCCTTCTCTATCACTCCCATATAAATAAGAGGGGATACCCCTTAGAAAAAAATAGGGATTCAATCCTCAAAGAAGCTTAGTTATCCAAGTTAGGGACTCAGCTGCCCCTCCATAATGCGCATATGCGCAAGCGCCACATGCGCACTACGTGCAACGCACGTGCACCCGCCACATGTGCACTACGTGCAACACACGTGCGCCGGCCACGTGTGCACTACATGCAACGCACGTGCACCCGCCACGTGCGCACCACGTGTGAGAATTCAATCCTCAAAGGAGCTTAGTTCTCTAAGTCAGGGCCTTAGTTGCCTCCATGATGTGCAAGCGCTACGTGCGCACCACGTGCGACGCATGTGTGCCCACGTCGTGCGTCCGCCACGTGCGACACACGTGTGCCCAACACGTGCGACGCACGTGCACGAATGCAAAGAAACCTTTTTCAAGCAGCCGGAAATTTAAGCTCCAACATGTTCTTCCCCCTGATGAATGGGACATGGTTCAAAGGGTACATCCCTCCACACCTTAGATACATGGCGCTGTAATCCCTCAGCGTCATCGGAGAGATGGTGGGTCCCAACGACCAATGATCTCTCATTCCAAATAAGGAGGAACGCCCCATAAGCTTCAGAAAGAATAGAGAATTAAATTCTCGAGGAAGAAAAACTCTCTTCTTAGAAAATGAGGTAAACAAAAAATAATATATATAAATATATCTCATTTACCTATTGAAGGTTTCAACCCTTCTCAAAGAACCAAGTTCTTTCTCTGGATCTGAGATCCACAAGGCAAGTATCCCATATGATGAGAATTTAATTCTCATTGGGATGAACTTGTTCCTGAGAATCAAAATATCTCGTTTAGCTATTGAAGGGTTAAACCCTTTTGAGTTAAAAACTTTTATTGGCGCCGCATGTGCCCAGCACGTGAGCGCCTACGCAGAATTAAATTCTACTCTCTGTTAAACAGAGCCGTTGGATCTTATAAATCATCAGAATGCAGAATTAAATTCTGTTGAGGAAATATTCCTCAAATCTTTTTAAACAAAAAAGATTGCCCTCTGTAAAACAGAGTACCGTTGGATTAAAAATCCAATGGTGATTAAAAAATCACCTATCTACAGAATAAATTCGTTATGGGAAAATATTTCCCTAATCTTGTTAAAAACAAGAAGGCACTTTCTGTAAAACAAAAGTTCTTGGATCAAAGATCTAACAGTGGGTAAAATCCCCAAAATCAATTAGGATCTCTTAACGAGAGATTTCTTCAACTAATCAACAGACTTACCTCCACTATATAAAGGACCCAAGACTTCAAGTTTGAAAAAAAGGAAGAAAGAGAAAAAGAGATGGAAAGAGAGAGAGAGAGAGAGAGAGAGAGAGAGGAACCCCCCATAAGCTTAGAAAAAAACAAAGCAGAAAGCTTCAAAAAAAAGAAGAAAGAAGAAGATCTTCCTTCTCAGAAAAAAGCTCTAGGTAAAAAAAAAGAAGAGAGATCAAAATATCTCGTTTAGCTATTGAAGGGTTAAACCCTTTTAAAAGAAGAACTTAGTTCTTTCTCTGGATCTGAGATCCATAAGACAAGTCTCCCACAAGTTGAGAATTTAATTCTCATCGGGAAGAACTTGCTCTTGGAGATCAAAGATTCAGAAAAGAACTAGAAATTGAACTCCCCAGAACAAAATATACAAAGAAAAATCACAGCCCGGCGCCTCACGTGTCTCTCACATGGGCGCCACTCAATAAGGAGTGCTTAGCACTCAGTGATTGGTGCTTAGTGCCCAGCGCCCCACATGTCTCTCACATGGGCACCACTCAATAAGGAGTGCTTAGCACTCAATGATTAGCGCTTAGCGCCCAACGCCCCACGTGCCTCTCACGTGGGCGCTATACAATAAGGAGTGCTTAGCACTCAGTGATTGGCGCTCAGCGCCGGACTTGCCTCTCATGTGGGCGCTACAAGATAAAGGAGTGCTTAGCACTCAGTGAGCGACGCCTAGCGCTCAGTGCCCAGCGTCCCACGTGACCTCACGTGGGCGCCACAGAACATAAAAAGTGTTTGACACTCATCAGGCAGCGCTTAGCGCCTCACGTGCTTCGCACGTGGGTGCCATAAAGAGTGCCTAACACTCCATAAAGAGACAAAAATGGGTAAAGTGTTTAAAATTTATTGGGCAATTCTAATGACTGAAAACCCCACATGGCTATGCGTGAGCGTCAAGACCTACATAAGTGCTCAGCACTTTTTGCACAAAAAAGGGACCAAGCCCAAACAAGTGCTTAGCAATTTTCCAAATAAAAGGAAAACTAAGTGGACCAAGCCTAAGTTGGCTAGGTCCCTAATTCAGATCAACTGAGCCCATGGGTTCACTACTTCCCAAACATGACTAATGACCCTTCTACTGATGATATCCAAAATGATGTTCATCCCACATCTCCTAAGTTAATCTTAGTCTCCAAAAATGGCTACTGATTCTTAGATGTTCCACCATGATCTTTTCCCTCAAACACGGGAATTGGTTCAAGGGTACATCTCTCTACACCTTTGATACATGTCGTTGTAATTCTTCAATGTCTTCAGAGAGGTGGCGAGTCCAGACAACCAACTGCCTTTGGGTGCACTTCCTAAGCTAACATGCACATCCTAAACAAAACCTCACCTCAAAAATGGTGATCTACGGACCGAAATGACCTTAAACTAAACGTCGCCTCCAAAATGGCGACAACGGACCGAAATGTCCTTAAACTAAACGTTGCCTCCAAAATGGCAACAACGGACCGTTATGTCCTTAAACTAACGATGGACCGAAACGTCCTTAAACTAAAACAATAGAGCCCAAATGCTCTTTTGTTGGATCTGAATGATCCTAAAACCCTGTTATGTAGATCTTAGTCTCAAATTAGACTAACATATTCATAACAAAAAACAATTGAGCCCCGGCTGCTCATAAACATTTAAGTTGATCTTAATTTCAAACAATATTAATGATTCTTAAACCAAACCAAACCCAAATCTAAGAATATACGGATTTGGACTAACCACGCCCTACGGGCTACAACATAAATTAGTCTCTGTATACAATCCATGGGCAACCAAAAAATAAAACAAAACACACACGACACGAAGTGAACTTCTGGAGCAGGAGAAAGTGGTTATCACGATGCGATAACGTAATTAACTGCAGGGGCTTGCGTCTGTAGGGAAGAGCGTCCCTACAATCAAAAACCCCTTGTGCAAACAAGGGGGAATCTGACGAAGTCTGCTACAACTACCGCATTCGTCCAAACCTCTGATATACGGTGCCATAAATCAACTTGGCATATTCGGAGAAGTGGACGGATAAAACCAAATAGCATCTGCCCCCAAATTCAGGCTAGACGACCTACGCAGTCCCATCTCCCATTTTCGGCGGTAAACATGGTACATCTCTCCACTCCTATGATACATGTCGTTGTAATTCCTTAATATCTTCAGAGAGGTGGCGGGTCCCGATGACCAACAACTCTTTGGTGCATTTCCAAAATAACATGCACACCTCAAGTCAGACCACACTCCAAACTGAGTGTGTTCTATATCAACACCGTCCATCCCATCACGTAACAAATACACATGCACGCAAGATGGACAACGGACCGAAACGTCCTTAAACTACAACAGACCGAAATGTACTCAAACTAAACCTCGCCTCCAAAATGGCGACAACGGACTGAGACGTCCTTAAACTACAACAGACTGAAATGTTATCAAACTAAACCTCGCCTCCAAATAGCGACAACGGACCGAAACGTCCTTAAACTACAACAGACCAAAATGTCCTCAAACTAAATTTTGCCTCCAAAATGGTGACAATGGACCGAAATGTCCCTAAACTAACAGTCACCTCCAAAATGGTGATAACCGAGCCCCCAAATGCTCTCCTCATTTAAGTTGATCTTAATCTCAAACTAGATTAACGATCCTTAAATCAAACCAAACCCAAATCTAAGAATATACGGATTTGGACTAATCCACACCCTACGGGCAACGACATAAATTAGTCTCCGTATACAATCCACGGGCAGCCAAAAATAAAACAAACACACACGACACGAAGTGAACTTTCGGAGCAGGAGAAAGTGGTTATTGCGATGCGGTAACGTAATTAACTGCAAGGGCTTGTGCCTGCAGGGAAGAGCATCCCCACAATCAAAACCCCCTCAGAAATGAGGGGGAACCTGATGATGTCTGCTACAACGGCCGTATCCGTCCAAACCTTCGATATACGGCGCCATAAATCAATTTGGCATCTTCGGAGAGGTGGACGGATGAATCCAAATAGTATCTGCCTCCAAATTCAGGCAAGATGACCTACGCGGTTCCATCTCCCATTTTCGGCGGTGAAAAGATTCTGGCACACCCGGTGGGAACTTTTCCTCTTTCCACTCCACACTTCGTGTGTTGTGTTTCACGAACCAATCGCGGTTTACTATGGTTGCCCTGGATTCGAGATACTAAGATTTGGTGTCTTGCTGCTGTGCAGAAGGAAATAAGTCAATGGCTTCCAGCTGCACAAACTGCAACAACAACTCCCACTCCGCCCCTACTGGAGGAGTGACGTACGGGCCAAATGCGGCCTGCATCTTTTCAATGCAAGTAGAACAGGTGACATAAGCCACCACTGGATTGTTCTTCGAGACCATGCTCCCGCCAGCAAGCTTCAGCGCCTCAGCGCCGCCACAGGAAGCTCCTAAGAAGTCGGTCTTCGATCGGCTTGCAACCACCATGGCCCCTCTCAACGGGACGTCCAAGTGTTCCACCTCAGTCTTCAATAGGCTGAGTCGAAGCTCAAATGGGTCTGCAAAGAGGATCGCGATACCTAAAAAGGCTATCCCAAAATGGATAGTCGTCCTAACTCCTGCTAAGGGTGAAGTCGTCAAAAGCACTTACCCTATCAAGAAGACGATCTTCGACAGATTGGCCGTTCCCTCTCAACGGACGTCAGTCTTTGATAAGCTGGCACTAACTGTAGGGTTCGCTTAGCATTCTCACTAGGTTTTATAAGGTATTTGGTATGCAATTTAAAAAAATCTATGTTTATCCCAATCAGAGCAAAGCTCTGTTTAAATTCCAAAGTGGAAAAAGAAGCAATGCTTCTGTTCTTTCTCCAATCAGAGCAAAACTCAAAAAAAAAAAAAAAGTGCGCAACTGCGCAGTTGCGCGATACGTGTCACGCAGCTGCGCAGTGCGCCACTGCGCGACACGTGTCACGCAGCTGCGCAGTGCGCAACTGCACAACTGCGCGACACGTGTCACGCAGCTGCGCAGTGCGCGACACGTGTCAGCGGGCAGCTGCGCAAGCAAAAAAAAAAAAAAAATTCAGTTGCGCGACACGTGTCTGCGCAGTTGCGCAAGCACAGCTGCGCGACACGTGTCACGCGCTGGGGGAGTTGCGCAAAACATAATAAATCTTTTCTGTTCTTGTTGAAACAAGAAGGTTTTCTTCTGTAAAGCAGGGGCCTTTGGATAAAAAATCCAACGGTGGGAAAAATTACCCAAATCACTCAGAAAATGATTTATGTAACAAATTATAACTAATTCATGGGCACTATAAAAAGGACCCCAGACCTCAATTAAAAGGCATGAACATCTTGCTAAAAAAAAAGGAGAAGAGAACTCTTGAAGAATAAAAAAAAAGGTAAAAACCTTTAAAAGAAGAGAAAATTCTCTTATGAACAAGATTATAGATCTTCAACGATAAATAAATAAATAAATAAAATAGTGCCTTGCACTTGTTTTATGAACCATCGGTTCTTGAACCTGAAAGGTTATTAAATTAATAGTGCTTTGCACTTTCATGAACCTTTGGTTCTCTGAGATAAGAAAAAAACAAGAAAAAAACTTGTTTCTAAATCAAATAGTGCTTTGCACTTATTTTATGAACCATCGGTTCTTGAATCTAAAAGATTCTCAAATTAACAGTATTTTGCACAAATGCAATGCATTAATTAAAGGGCCAGGCCCAAATCAAAATGACCTGACAGGCCAAAATAAATTGCAAGGCAATAAATGGGCAGAGCCCAAATAAATTGATGCTTTGCATCCTTTATACAAGGGCAGAGCCCAAAATAAAATTGATGCCTTGCATCATTCCTAAAAGGGCAGAGCCCAAAACAAATTGATGCTCTGCATCCTTTCTGGGCAAGGCCCAAATAAAAATAAAAAAGAAATGCAATACAAAGGCAAATAAAATGTTGAACATTTCAACTGGACTTAGCCCAATTTTGGCCATAAGTCCTTAAATTAAATTGACTGAGCAAAATTGCTCTTCTAAATCAATTTACATCCGGTTCGAGGGTACATCTCCGAACTCCTTTGACATCCGTCGTTGTAATTCCTCAACGACGTCAAAGAGGTGACGGGTCCCAACGACTACACATCGATATGGACTGCGGGGTCCTTAAACTCGTGGACCGAAACGTCCTTAAACTAATATTGGACCGAAACGTCCTTAAACTAATATCGGACCGAAACGTCCCTAAACTAATATCGGACCGAAACATCCCTAAACTAATATCGGACCGAAACATCCCTAAACTAATATCGGACCGAGACGTCCCTAAACTAATATCGGACCACCACGTCCCTAAACTGGCACAATAGAGCCCAAATGCTCTTTTGTCGGATCTAAACGGTCCCGTTAAGTTGATCTTAGTCTCAAACTGGACTAACGTATCCTTAACAAACGTTTGAGTCGATCTTAGCCTCAAAAATAGCTAACGTATCCTCCAAACAGACTTTAGTCTCAAATTGGACTATGAATCTCCCAAACTGGAACAATAGAGCCCAAACACTCTTTTATCGGATCTAAACGATCACGTTAAGTTGATCTTAGTCTCAAACAGGACTAATGTATCCTTAACGAACGTTTAAGTTGATCTTAGCCGCAACGCGACTAACGTATCCTTAAACTAAAAACACCAAACCCAAATCTAAGTAAATACGGATTTGGACTAATCTACGTCCTACGGGCGACGGCATTACTCAGTCTCCGTATACAATCCACGGGCAACCACAAAAAAAACAAACACACACGACACGAAGTGAAATTCTGGAGAAGGAGAAAGTTGTTATCGCGATGCGGTAGCGTAATTAACTGCAGGGGCTTGCGCCTGCAGGGAAGAGCGTCCCCACAATCAAAAACCCCTCAAGCGAGGGGGAATCTGACAAAGTCTGCTACATCGGCCGCATCCGTCTAAACCTCCGATACAAGGTGCCATAAATCAACTTGGCATTTTCGGAGAGGTGGACGGATAAAACCAAATAGCATCTGCCCCGAATCCCAGCGCCAGGACATCGCGGTCCTGCGCGCCGCCTTTCGGAGGGGAACAGATTCTGGCACGCCCGGTGGGACCTCTTCCTCTTTCCACTCCACACTTCGTGTGTCGTGTTCGCGAACAAATCGCGGTTTGCTGTGATTGCCTATGGATTCAAGGTACTAAGATTTGGTGTCTTTCTCCGTGCAGAAAACAGAAGATCAATGGCTTCGAACTGCATCGCCTGCACCAACAACTCTCGCTCCGTCATTACTGGAGGAGTGACTTATGGGCCCCAAGCGGCCTCCCTTTTCAAAATGCCGGTGGAGCAGGTAACTCAAGCCACCACTGGATTATTATTCGGGACCATGCTCCCACCAATGAGCTTCAACGCCCCAATGACATTGCAAGAAGCCCTAAAGAAGTCAGTCTCTGATCGGCTTACCACTGCCGCAACCCCTCTCAACGGGTCGTCCAACTCCACTGCTTCAGTTTTTAACGGACTAGGCCAGAGCTCTAACAGGCTCATGAAGAAGCCTGCCATACCAGAAGGCGTTATCCCGAAACGGATAGCCATTCCAACTCCCGTTCCTGGTAAAATCACCAAGGTTGCTTCCCATGTTCAGAAGTCCGCTTCTAACAAGTTGGCCGTCCCCATTCAACGGACGTCGATCTTTAAAAGGCTGGTACCAGCATATTCTGACCAACACAGGGGGCATGAGGAGGTTACCCCTATAGCTGAAACAACTCCATCAGCACGACACGCTCGACGTCGCCACTGGCGTCGGGTAAGGAAGGCTGTGGGCAACTCCCCCTCTGGGATAACTCCGTCAGCTCCGATGGTGAGAATCGATACTGCTGTTCCAACCAAGAACAGCTTTGAACTGCTCAACAAGGTGAGCAGAAATTCTCCTACTGCGATGTTGAAACGAACTCCTTCACCTGTGGAGAATACTCCAGAGAAGAAGCTAGAGCAGCCCCCTCAACGGCTGTCCTCTAAAATTTACAAAGTCTGGCGACAAGTCCAAGAGTCGGTGATCGATCAAGACTGCCTCCGACGACAGAAAAAGATGAAGGTTCGGCAGGGGAAGGATTACTCTGTCAAACCACAAAAAGAAAAAGCTACTTGGGTGCCCACTACAACGGCTCCCTTAACTCCAATCACTCAAAAAAGGAGGCCGCAAAAAGCCCCTGTGTCTTCGGCAAATCGCAAAGACACCGAACACAAACGCCCCAAGTCTGGGGGCATGGTGGTGCACACTGTTTATATGGCTTCTGGAAAGGAGGAAAGTCGCACTTCTACGGGCCACCGACCGCTCACCCGATCCGTGACGAAAGCCCAGGAGCAACAACAAAAGCTTCAGGAAATGATGACTACAATGGCTGCACTCACTGAGCCAAAAGAAAGCTCTGAAACGTCTTCGGATGAGCGTCAAGAACAAGAAACCGACGCTGACTTTTTACGCAGAGTCCTCGAAAAGAGGGACAAAGAAGCTGCAGAGCAAGCGGCTAACATAAAACAGATGGCGCTCCTCTTCCAAGATATGGTAGGGATGATATTACAGCCGGACCCTCCTGCTGAAGATCCTCCGATCGTCCTTGAAGACGACAGGGGAGAAACGTCAAATCCTCCGCCGACTCTATCAACAGCCAAGGAGGAGGCAATCTCCAAAGTCGACCTAGACGAATATATAGCTCAGCAGATTCGGGTTCATCAGGCGAATGAAGCGGCTGGGCAAACTGTTAGAACCGGACGACCGTATCCGAGCTGGTATGACCATATCAATTACCCACCAGGATATACGATCCCTAAATTCCACGTATATAAAGGGACAGGGAATCCGCATAAGCATGTCGCTCAATTCAGGGCCTTATGCGGCAATACTGGAGGCGATGACAAATTGTTGCTACGTCAATTCGTCGGCAGCTTAGCAGAAACAGCCTTTGAATGGTATTCGGAGCTACCTAACGACTCTGTCAAAACATTTGCAGAGATGGAACTGCTGTTTACACAAAGATTTGTGAGTGCTAGTGAACGCACCCCGATTACAGCACTGATAAATGCCAGGATAAGGCCCGGCGAAACGTGGGTCCAATACGCAACACGATGGCGAAACCTATGGTCGAAATGCGAACAACGCATAGAAGAGGCACCTGCGGTAGGCATGTTTGTGGGCACTCTCGATCCGCAGGCGACCATCTCGCAATTCATGATGTTCTTCACGCCGACCACCTTCCAGGCCTTGATCGACAAATTAGCCCAAATAGACCAGATGGGCCATAGACCGTCTCCTCCAAGACCTGATCCCCGAAATGAGAAAGGAAAAGCGATCATCGTCGCCAACGCTCAGCAACAGTCGAGCAACTCAAAGCCGGTCGCTCGCCAAAACGTGCGTCCACGCCCATCCCTCGAAGAGAGGCTAGGACGTCCTTACTCGTTTCCTCAGAATAAAACGAGAAGACTGTTTGAGCTGGCAGTGCGTAACAGACTCATCAATCTGCCAAGTCCAAAGCGACTGTCGCAGCCAGGCGATCTTAATAATCCCAATTATTGCCCTTACCACCAAACGGTAAGTCACCCGATTGAGGATTGTTTCGTCTTTAAGGGATGGATCGAGGATCAATACCTGCAAGGCAAGTTCACGCTGTCTGAAAGCTGGAAGGTAAACCCCCCACAGCCGCACTCTCCAAAGAAGACGGACACGCCGGGGGCAACTTGTTCTTTCGTCGAGGATGAAAACGATGGAGAAAACTTATCGGATGAATCCGAATACTACATAGCGACTTGTTATGTGATTTCTCATTCACTGACGGATGATGAGGAGGATCCTGGCGCTGAGAAATCAATGGCGGACCCTGAAACAGAAATTCCGCGGCCGTCAGACAAGTTGATCGATGCCTTCCTAAATGAAATTCGTCTGAAAGCAAAAACCAATCAAGAGCATGAAATGGCCATACTGGAAAGAACCAAGGTATTCCCGTCAAATCAAAAGCCATACACTGCGGGTAAAAACAAATTCAAAACGAGAAAACGGTTCGCCAAAGCTCTATCAGTAGGAATGAAGCTACCGCCCTCCGAAGAAAATCCTTTCTCTGAGGTAGAGATGCACCCTAACTTCTGTTTATATCATCAGAAGATCATACATCCTACCGAAGACTGCGAATCCTTTAACTGTTGGTGGCAAGGGTATGTCGCTCAAAAGCGACACTTCGACAGGACAAAGTGTGAAGCTTGTGGACATCGGAAAAATGCGATAGATGAGCGCAAAAGAGCCACCGCCGACTGTCATATAGCCGACTTCAAGGGATCACAAATTATCACCTTTGGAAGCGACTCTGACGAAGAAGCTACCCCCAACTCTTCCCTCGGGGAATCTATTTCAAAAATAAAGGAATTGAGAAGCTGCGAGAACGTTCAGCCATGCAATCGCATGCTACTCGGAAAGAATCCCGGCCCTGCAAACAACGGAGCGAACAAAAAGGATAAAAGAAAAGGAAAAAAGGCCCTCGTCGTCAGCGCTCACCAACAATCAGGTGACCCTAGACCAGTTGCTTGCCAAAGCAACAAGCGGCAATCCCTCCAGGAAAAGTTGAAACGTCCTTACTCTTTTCCGCAAGATAAAACAAGGGGACTGTTCGAGCTGGCAGTGTGTGACAGACTCATCAATTTGCCGAGTCCAAAACGTCCGTTGTGGCCAGGCGATATTAATAATCCTAATTATTGCCCTTACCACCAAACGGTAGGTCATCTGATCGAGGATTGCTACGTCTTCAAGAACTGGGTTGAAGACCAATACCAACAGGGCAAGTTCGCGTTGTCCGAAATTTGGAAGGTGAACCCGCCACAACCGCATGCTCCGAAAAATATGGACACGCCGGGGGCATCATGCTCATTCATAGAGAAAGAATATCGGACCACTACGTCCTAAAACTGGATAACGGACCGAAACGTCCTTAAACTAACAATGGACCGAGATGTCCTTAAACTAATGATGGACCGCAATGTCCTAAAACTTGCAAATGACCGAAATGTTTTTAAACTATTACCGCAGCATTCTCAGGCTGACGAGATAAAAAAAATAATAAATAAAAAAAATAAAAAAATATAAAATAAAAAAAAACGGTATGTCCATAAGCAAAAAGGGCACGGATGAAAACCCGAAAGGGCTCCGTGAGTAAAAACAGCAGGACTACCGGCGAGTGTTCGTGAAAACCCGAAAGAGCGCGACCTCGTAAAAAAAAAGAAGAAGAAGAAAATAAAAAGAATAAAAAAAACGGTATGTCCATAAGCAAAACGGGCACGGATGAAAACCCGAGAGGGCTCTGTGAGTAAAAACAGCAGGACTACTGGCGAGTGTTTGTGAAAACCCGAAAGGGCGCAACCTCGTTAAGAAACACTTATAGGGTCCTCTCGACCCTGTAAGGAGAAACCACCGGCGTGAGATCCTTACGACTCACAAAGGAACAACACCCTTAGGTATCCCCACTATTCCTAAGGAGAAAATACACTTGCGAGATCCTCACGACTCGTAAGGAGAACTCTCTTGTAGGACCCTTACGGCTCATAAGATTTGAAAGTCTTAAGTTACAGAAACCTTAACCTGTTCTTAAGCAGCCTCCACAACCTTCGATATTGCCCTACAAGCGGCTCATAATGACCCTTGTATACAATCCACGGGCACGAATAAATATTTCCCTAAGAAAGTCCCATCTGCGACTAGGGATATGCTTGTCCAGCAAACAACACTTGTAAGTCCTCTCGACTTATAAGGAGAAAATCCTTTTGTAAGATCCTTACGACTTACAGGGGAACATACACTTAGGAATCCTTACGATCCCTAAGGAGAAAACACACCTACAAGATCCTCACGACTTGTAGGGAGAAATACCTTTGTGAGACCCTTACGGCTCATGAAGCCAAAAGCCTTAGCCGACAGGACCCTTAACCCTGTTTACTAAGCCACCTTTGTTCGGCATCGACAGAGGCAAATGATGATTCGCTCCTGGCAATATTCCAGTTGTAGCGATGCTGATGCCTAAATCGGTATCAAATTCCAAGTCCTTTCATGGCAGATGATGATTCGCTCCTGGCAATATCCCAGTTGCAGCGATGCTGATGCCTAGACCGGTATTAAATTCCAAGTCCTTTCAAGGCAAATGATGATTCGCTCCTGGCAATATCCCAGTTGCAGCGATACTGATGCCAAGATTGGTATCAGACCCCAAATTCCCTACTCGCAAAAAAAAAAAAATCAGCGAGCCCAAGAAAAAAATGCATACGAAATAGCCGAAATGATGGGGCAACTTGCAAACAAAATCAACAAGTAAAAATGTATGCACGAGTAAAAAGAAAAATAGCCGAAATGATTGGGCAACTCGCAATAAAAAAACAGCGAGTAAAAATAAAATAAACAGTCGAAATGATTGGGCAACTCGCAATAAAAAGTAGCGAGTAAAAATAAAGTAAATAGCCGAAATGATTGGGCACCGCGAAAAATAGCCGAAATGATTGGGTAATCGCGACCTTCGCGATATAAAAGCTGAAATGATAGAGCATCGCGGAAAGAATAAAAAAAAAATGAAAGAATGAAACTTTTTGCCCTACAGGTGAAATCACATCGATCCCTGTATACAATCCAGGGGCACAGATAAAAAGGGAACAATACCTTCCCAACAGGCTCCACCAGAAAGCGAAGCCAAATCTCGACGGTTCATAGATAACCTAGAGACCATCTCGACATTTGTCGCAATATTACAGACACGATGTCAACAAATGAAGCAAAGGAAGGTCCCTAACTTCAGGGTCTCGACGTCAATATCGACAACTTAAAGATCACCAACGGCGTTTCTCCTCACTCCAACCAGATGCAGACATGACGTCAACAACTGACCTTAGAATCGCAACGAAACAGAACCATGACAAAGTCCCTAGTTCCAAATCTCAATGGCCACGTCTACAGCCTGGAGACCAACAACGGTGTGCCTCCTCATTCCAACAGGACACAGATGTTACACCATCAAGCGGAGCGATGGCAAAAATCCCAGCTTCACCTCAGCATTCGTCTCGATACAGTAGACGCAATGTCAACAACAGCGTTCCTCCACAGTCCAGCTGGAGGCAGATGCAACGTCAACAAAAGACCTCACGGTCGAAACAAAGAGGAGTAACGGCAAAATCCCAGCTCCACCTCAGCATTCGTCTCAATACACCAGATGCAGTGTAAGCAAACGAAGCGAAGGCCACATTCCTAGCTTCAACGTCTTTACGGTAACTCACATAAAACCGGAAAGACAATTGGAGACCATCTCACATGAAGTGGTCACCTCCTTGACGTTCGTCTTGATACAGTAGACGAAATGTCAACCTCAGCGTTCTTCCTCCAGCAGGGATTCAGACATGACAAAGCAAATGAAGCGAAGGCCACATTCCTAGCTTCGACGTCTTTACGGTAACTCACATAAAACCGGAAAGACAATAGGAGATCATCTCGCATCAGCACAAAGTGGTCACCACCTTGACGTTCGTCTCGATACAGCAGACGAAATGTCAACCCCAGCGTTCTTCCCCCAACAGGATTTGCACACACCAAAACAAACGAAGCGAAGGCCACATTCCTAACTTCAACGTCTTGACGGTAACTCATATAAAACCGGAAAGACAACCGGAGATCATCTCGCACCAGCACAGAGTGGTCACCACCTCGACGTCCGTCTCGATACAGCAGACGAGATGTCACCCCAATGTTCGACTCGACACAGCAGACGCAACGTCATTAAACAAATGGAGCCACGGCAAAATCCCTAGTTCCAAACCTCGGCAGTTCACCAGCAACCTAAAGACAACCTCGACGTCCGTCTCGATACAGCAGACGAGATGTCACCCCAACGTTCGTCTCGACACAGCAGACGCAACGTCATCAAGCAAACGGAGCCACGGCAAAATCCCTAGTTCCCACCGCAACATTCGTCTCGATACAGCAGACGCAATGCCAGCAAACGAAGCAAAGGCCAAATTCCTAGCTTCAGGGTCTTAACGGCAAGTCATATAAAGCCTGAAAGACTATCGGAGATCATCCCACACCAGCGCGGAGTGGTTATGACTCATCGGGGCTCTCCAAAATGAGCCTAACCTCAAGTAAAAAGCGGCATGGCAAATTCCTAGCGCTTGCTCTTCCGACGGTCAAACTGCCAAGGAGGATTGCTTGAAGACGTCTTGTCCAGCCCCCGAAGGGATCAGAGACACGGCAGTCGCAGGGCTACTCGAACAGCACGATTGCCTATCGAGGACTATATCAGCTTATGCGACGGTACGATGGCCAAAACCCTAAGTACCACCAACCTTAACGGGCTTCTGTCGTAAAGAGCAGAGGTTAAATGCGACGTTAAGATGTTCTTGCGAGAAACGTTCGATTCGTCTCGACTTGTGAAAAATTGTCGAGGCGGCTCGACTCGTGAGATAAAGCCTTAGGCAGTGGGCATAAAAGAAGCCTGTTTCCTAAGCATTGGGACCCTGCGAGTTGGCCCAAAACGGTCTCTTGCATACCATCCACGGGTCTCACTCTCCAACGTCGAACTTCGACAAGGAGGGAAGCAACCGCTTACAAGTCCTTTCGACTCGTAAGAGGGAAAAATTCTCTTGTAGGATCCTTACGACTTACAAGAGAAAACCACACTTAAGAATCTTCACGATTCCTAAGGAGAAAACCCACCTACGAGATCCTCTCGATCCGTAGGGAGAAAAGTCTCTATGAGACCCTCACGGCTCATAGAGTTGAAAAGTCTTAGGCAGCAGATCTGAACCTGCGGCCTAAGCCCTCGCTATCTCGTGAAGAAATCAAGAAGCTTACTCTATTACCTGCTAATTGTTACGACATGCTGAGAAAGATGAAAAGCAACAGAAAGAGCATCCGATTTATATTTGATCAAGCGTTCAAGACACAATCATTCATGCATGGGCAAAAAAGACTCAGGACAAAAGATATATAATAAAGACAAGCTGGGATATAAAAAAAAAATTTCCATTAATATTGCCCGAAGTTCTTACAGTCATAAAAACAATAAATGAAAGTTACAATGGAATAACCTCAGATCCAGGGCATGGATTGAGGAATTCAAAAGCGATCCTATCTATGACTTTCTAAGCCTCGCAGACCATCCTAGTGTGCTTCCTTTCGCGAGCACAAGCGTCAGGGTCCCTTCCGATGTCTTCCACCCTCCGATAAGCAGCGAGTATGGCAGACTGTTGAAAGATCTCGTGCAAGAGGTCGATAAGACTGTCTCGCCGTCTCTTCGAGATAAAGTTCAATAGGTACACAGAGTGCACCTTGTCCTCAGCCGGCATCCAACGCCTTAAGCGGCACACCGGAACAGAATAGGGGAAGCGCTTCCCAGATAGCTCCCACGATAAGTTTAAGAAGAAAGGAACGTCGGGGATGCAGTGGACCGTTGTATGCGTCGAAACGACTCATTATTTCAGCACACTCCTCGTTTGTGAACTCCCGATTTTGAGAGCGGCCAAGTCGGCGGATGCCCTCACGAGAGATGATCTCGTAAGAGTATACATGTGGGCGTTCATTGTTCCTATGAAAGAGGATCAACAAAATTATCAGAAAGACTGATTAAGCAAAACGATATAATGCACTGAGGAATAAAATGCCATACTTAACTTCCAAGATCCATGAAGAATTCTTAAGAGTTCTTCTATATGATTTGGGAGGAGCAAAGCTCCATTAATGAATTAATAAAATCCAAAGAAAATCTTTCAGAGAGCAAAGCTCTATTAATGGAACTCTAATAGGGCTCTCCTTAGTCTTCTATAGACCCCCTTAGAGCAAAGCTCTACTAAGTGAAACCCTAAATGGGTCTTCTTTAGATCTGGGATTTATTGAGAACAATTCTCTTAAAATTGATTTAATTTAATTAAAATTAATATTTTTACCTAAAATTCTCTAAAAGTTTGAACTTTTAAAAGTGTTTAAATAAGAGAGCAGGGCTCTGAGTTTTGAAAGTAAAATTTTAGAGATGAGAATCATCTAAGGGACCAAAAGTCCTATTTATAGGCATCAAGTGCCCTTTCAGCTTCCAAGAGATGGCGCGACGGTTCGGAGTCTGCCACCGCTGCGCTCACGTTAGGAGGCCACGTAAGCGCAACGGTGGGGGGGGGCATTTTTTTATCCCAATCAGAGCAAACCTCTGTTTAAATTCCAAAGTGGAAAAAGAAGCAATGCTTCTGTTCTTTCTCCAATCAGAGCAAAGCTCAAAAAAAAAAAGTGCGCAACTGCGCAGCTGCGCGACACGTGTCACGCAGCTGCGCAGCTGCGCGACACGTGTCAGCGCGCAGCTGCGCAAGCAAAAAAAAAAAAAATTCAGTTGCGCGACACGTGTCTGCGCAGTTGCGCGACACGTGTCACGCGCTGGGGGAGTTGCGCAAAACATAATAAATCTTTTCTGTTCTTGTTGAAACAAGAAGGTTTTCTTCTGTAAAGCAGGGGCCTTTGGATAAAAAATCCAACGGTGGGAAAAATTACCCAAATCACTCAGAAAATGATTTATGTAACAAATTATAACTAATTCATGGGCACTATAAAAAGGACCCCAGACCTCAATTAAAAGGCATGAACATCTTGCTAAAAAAAAGGAGAAGAGAACTCTTGAGAACTCTTGAAGAATAAAAAAAAAGGTAAAAACCTTTAAAAGAAGGGAAAATTCTCTTATGAACAAGATCATAGATCTTCAACGATAAATAAATAAATAAATAAAATAGTGCCTTGCACTTGTTTTATGAACCATCGGTTCTTGAACCTGAAAGGTTATTAAATTAATAGTGCTTTGCACTTTCATGAACCTTTGGTTCTCTGAGATAAGAAAAAAACAAGAAAAAAACTTGTTTCTAAATCAAATAGTGCTTTGCACTTATTTTATGAACCATCGGTTCTTGAATCTAAAAGATTCTCAAATTAACAGTATTTTGCACAAATGCAATGCATTAATTAAAGGGCCAGGCCCAAATCAAAATGACCTGACAGGCCAAAATAAATTGCAAGGCAATAAATGGGCAGAGCCCAAATAAATTGATGCTTTGCATCCTTTATACAAGGGCAGAGCCCAAAATAAAATTGATGCCTTGCATCATTCCTAAAAGGGCAGAGCCCAAAACAAATTGATGCTCTGCATCCTTTCTGGGCAAGGCCCAAATAAAAATAAAAAAAGAAATGCAATACAAAGGCAAATAAAATGTTGAACATTTCAACTGGACTTAGCCCAATTTTGGCCATAAGTCCTTAAATTAATTGACTGAGCAAAATTGCTCTTCTAAATCAATTTACATCCGGTTCGAGGGTACATCTCCGAACTCCTTTGACATCCGTCGTTGTAATTCCTCAACGACGTCAAAGAGGCGACGGGTCCCAACGACCACACATCGATATGGACTGCGGGGTCCTTAAACTCGTGGAACGAAACGTCCTTAAACTAATATTGGACCGAAACGTCCTTAAACTAATTCGGACCGAAACGTCCCTAAACTAATATCGGACCGAAACGTCCCTAAACTAATATCGGAACGAGACGTCCCTAAACTAATATCGGACCACCACGTCCCTAAACTGGCACAATAGAGCCCAAATGCTCTTTTGTCGGATCTAAACGGTCCCGTTAAGTTGATCTTAGTCTCAAACTGGACTAACGTATCCTTAACAAACGTTTGAGTCGATCTTAGCCTCAAAAATAGCTAACGTATCCTCCAAACAGACTTTAGTCCCAAATTGGACTATGAATCTCCCAAACTGGAACAATAGAGCCCAAACACTCTTTTATCGGATCTAAACGATCACGTTAAGTTGATCTTAGTCTCAAACAGGACTAATGTATCCTTAACGAACGTTTAAGTTGATTTTAGCCGCAACGCGACTAACGTATCCTTAAACTAAAAACACCAAACCCAAATCTAAGTAAATACGGATTTGGACTAATCCACGTCCTATGGGCGACGGCATTACTCAGTCTCCGTATACAATCCACGGGCAACCACAAACAAAAAAAACACACACGACACGAAGTGAAATTCTGGAGAAGGAGAAAGTTGTTATCGCGATGCGGTAGCGTAATTAACTGCAGGGGCTTGCACCTGCAGGGAAGAGCTTCCCCACAATCAAAAACCCCTCAAGCGAGGGGGAATCTGACAAAGTCTGCTACATCGGCCGCATCCGTCTAAACCTCCGATACAAGGTGCCATAAATCAACTTGGCATTTTCGGAGAGGTGGACGGATAAAACCAAATAGCATCTGCCCCGAATCCCAGCGCCAGGACATCGCGGTCCTGCGCGCCGCCTTTCGGAGGGGAACAATCTAGAGTGCAAAGCAACTCAAACTAAGGATCTAACTAGAGAATTAGGGTTTTTATAGCCTGTAAACAAACTTTACACTAAGTGATATAGGAATACAACATTTGTAGACCGGTCCTTCACTTCTAAAGCTCTGTGTAGTAGTCCCTTTGCTTCAAATAGTGGTCTCCTGACTCTCCTTAGGCTCTAATAGGCGAAAGGAATAAGCTTGCTTAAACATCTTCGAGGCCGAAGATGATCTACGTCGAGGAATCTCCAACTCAAGCTATCTCTTCACTAATTGAGAATTAGTGAAGCAAACAAGCTATACTAAATGGCTAGTTTGGTATAGATTGATGAAGTAGGAATTTTGCTCACTTTAGAATTATTTCTCTCTCTCTTGCTCTTCACCTCAAGAAAACCTAGTGAGCTTAATTGAGATGAAGAAGATGAAGTGGTGAATGAATGGCAACCATGTGTGAGAAAATATCATAAATGATATTTATAGAGACTTAACCATAGCTAAAGATAATGGTAGGGTTAATAAATATCTAGAGTAAAACAAAATTAGTGGACTAAGTCAATGGTTTCCGCAAGCTTCTATAAGCATCCAACCCATGAAAATTTCCACATAATTTTGTTTATTCCCTAAATAAATAACCACCATAATTATCTTAAGTATGGTATGAGTCTCATACACCCATGTCAATGTATCATCAAGCATGACACAAAGAGAATACATTAATATATATCACATATATATTTAAATGTATAAGTAGAAAAGAAATTCTTAAGTGAGCTAATATTAGTTAATATAAATTAATATATCAAATATATATAATTATATATTAAATTATTAAATCAACACTTGATTTATTAATCCGGCTATATCACATATAACCGACTTATATCATTTATATCAACTTATCGAATCAACACTTGATTCAATAACCCGGCTATATCTCATATAACCGACCGATATTATATATCGCGAGATTAGAATACGGTATCGCATACACGTATTAATTTCGGTCCCGCACATATCACATATGTGCCTTACTTCGTTTCGCTTGAGCCAGGAAACCTCTGTGTAGGACTCTAAAGACTCGTCAATACGCTGGCAGTAGGTAATGATCATATCAGTTACCCACAAGCCGTCAGCAGTACTAGCTGAACGTAATGGCTACCCGGGTATTGAGCGATCAGAAAATCAACAAGCAAGCTTGCTCATACTCCCGTGAATCCAATAAGTAACACTACCGTACAGTCCGGTCTCTTCGTCTGATATGTCGCATATCTAGTCCGGGGGTGGAAACGTCAGACCCCAATAACTTGATAAGTCATGCCGATATGAGTCTCATAACGGGTCAAGAAACTACCGATAACACTTACTAGTAAATCTCATCACCAGCCCTGGCCAGGAACTTCCTGTTATGGCCAATCGAGCACAACGCAACATCAACCCCCAATACCGGGAGAGACGAAACCCCTCATATTGCTCATTGCCTCCATGTGACTTAGGACTATACCCAAAAAACACTTGTTTGTACGCTCTCTTGAACGTGGTAGGGTGGAAATCAAAGCACAGTGGGAATCACACAAGACTCTATGACGATCTCGGGTCTACAGACTAACCTGTACCAGTGTCACCAGAGAACTGCTATCTGACGTTAGGTATAATACCATCTAGGTGTTCTTGACGAGTCCTATTCAGTGTACCCATTCTCCAATGAGCACCTGTGCATATTTTCTGATGTCAAACACCAATGGTCGTAGGATCAACCATCGCCCATACAGGGTCAAGAATCGTACACACTAGTCTACTCTGGAATATCGATGCCCCGTCTCGATACTCCCTCGACTAGGAACAATGAAAGGATATACTTGTAGAACACCCTGGCCCCTCTAGTATGATCTCCATCATAATCATGGTAGTCAAGTACACATCCTAAGGGCTTTATCAACATGTAACAGAGAGACAGTACAAGTATACATGTTAAGATTAAGAGTAACCAGATAGCATACTATCATGTCGAGAAAGAAAGTCCTCTCTATATACGTCCAAGCATCCACTATAATATACAATCATGTACAATATTGGACTCTTGGGCATACATACAACTAACAATCTCCCACTTGCACTAAGGCAAGTTTTTGTAGTATCTCATACCCAACATCCCTTAAAGTCTCTCAAACCGTATCTGGGGTATGGCCTTCGTCAGTGGATCCGCCGTGTTATTTTTCGTGTCAACTCTCCTGACCTCGATCTCCCGGTGATATACTATCTCCCTGATCAGGTGATACTGTCTAAGAATTTGTCTGGATTGCTGATGGGACCGGGGTTCCTAGGTCGAAACCACAACTCCATTGTCATCACAATACAAGTATTGGATGCTTATCGTAGGAACCTCACTAAGTTCATCTCATGAACATGTGCATCCAGACAACCTCTTTAGCAGCATCGTTGGTAGCAATGTATTTATCCTCCATCATCGAGTCTGCTATGGTATCTATCTTGGAACTCTTCCAACATACCGTCCCTCCACTTAGGGTAAAGACAAAACCCGAGACTGACTTTCAGTCGACATTATCACTCTAGAAGCTCGAATCGGTAAAAGACTCTACCTGGAGTTCACCGTTACCATACACCAAGAACATTTCTTTAGTGCTTCTCAAGTACTTAAGAATGTTCTTCACAACCGTCCAGTGATTCTCTCAAGATCCGATTGATTCCTGATCACTATACCTAGTGAGTTAGCTACATCCGGTCTGGTACATAACATCGCATACATGATAGAGCCTACCGCCGAAGCATAGGGTATCTCTTGCATGCGAGCTCTCTCCAAATCAGTCTTGGGGGACATCTTTTTGGAGAGAGTGATTCCTGAGTAAGTGGGCGAACTACCACGTTTAGAATCTTCCATACTAAACCCCTTTAGTATGGTGTTAATGTACCTGGATTGGGACAATCCTAACTTCCGTTTAAATCTATCTCTATAGATCTTAATCCCCAAGATGTAGGAGGCATCACCCAGATCTTTCATGGAGAATCTTTGTGATAAGAAAAGCTTGATTGAGTGTAGCATAGGAACATCATTTCCTATCAAGAGTATGTCATCTACGTACAATACGAGGAAGACAATTTTACTCTCTACAACCTTCTTATATGTACAAGGTTCATCTATATTTTTGACGAAGTCAAACTCTTTGACCGCTACATCAAAACAGATGTTCCAACTTCGTAATACCTGCTTCAACCCGTAGATTGATTTAAGCATCTTGCACACATTTCCGCTGCTTCCACTGTCCATGAAGCCTTCTGGCTGTCACATACACGCTCTTTTCTAAATCACCATTTAGAAAAGTGGTCTTGACATCCAACTGCTAGATTTCGTAGTCATGGTATGCAGCGATGGCAAGTAGGATCCAGATGGATTTAAGCATAGCCACTGGAGAAAAAATGTTTCATCATCATCCACACCTGGTCGTTTGACGAAAACCTTTTGCTACAAGTCTAGCTTTGAAAGTCTCAACTTTTCCATCTACACCAAATTTCTTTCTCAAAGAACTAATTTCTCCCGATAGGTTTAACCTCTTCAGTAGAAACATCCAAAGTCCATACATTGTTAGTGCACATGGATCTAATCTCAGATCGCATTACATCCAACCATTTCAAAGAGTCCCTACTCGTGATGGCCTGCCCGAAACTAGTTGGGTCATCATCTTCCATAATGCAATGCTTGCTTCCACCGTCATTGAGAAAACCGTAGTATCTTTCAGGTGGAGGAGGAATCCTACCAGATCCACGGAGAGGCCGGGGTTCGTTAGAGACTATCGAATCATCTGGTTCCACTAAATCATCAGTCGTAGTTTGTATAGCTGGTTCTACCTCATGACCACTAATTTGTTTTTCAAGAAATTCCTTTTCTAAAAAGGTGGCATGTTAAGAAACAAACACCTTTTGTTTCTCGATGTGGTATAAGATATACCCTCGCGAATGTTTAGGATATCTAATAAACTTGCACAGAACTGATCTTGCCTCGAGCTTGTCCGGATTTTGTGTTTTCACATATGCCGGACAACCCTATATCTTAACATAATTAAGACATGGTCTCTTTCCTTTCCATATCTCATATGGAGTGGTTGGCACGGATTTGGTAGGAACCATATTCAATAGGTCTGCTGCTGTCTCAAGCGCATATCCCCAAAAGAAAATAGGTAACTCAGCAGTACTCATCATAGAGCGCACCATATCTAATAGGGCGCGATTCCTCCGCTCCGATATACCGTTGTGCTGTGGTGTATACGGAGGAGTAACCTGAAAGAGAATCCCATCCTATTTTAAATAATCCAGGAATTCTGTGATCAAGTATTCTCCTTTCCGATCAGATCGAATGATTTTAATACTTATACCCATCTGGTTCTTAACTTCACACTTATATTCTTTGAATTTCTCAAAAGGTTCAGACTTGTGTTTCAACAGGAACACATGTCCGAATCTTGAGAGATTATCAGTGAATATAATAAAGTATGAAGAACTATTCCTGGCATGTATAGACATGGGACCGCATACATCACCATGTATTAGTCCCAAGAGTTCAGTAGCTCTTTCTCCGTGTCCTGTAAACGGAGTTTTGGTCATTTTACCTTTGAGACATGACTTGCAAGTTTCATAAGATGTAAATTCGAAAGGATTCAAATATCCATCTTTATGTAACTTAGCGAGTCGTGTCGCATTGATATAACCTAGTCTACAATACCACAAGAAGGATTCGTTCATTTCTGAACTTTTCCTCTTGTGTGTGTTCTGTATACTTAGAACTGTAGTTTGATTTAGAACGTATATGCCATTACATAACGTGCCTGATCCAATCAACTTTTGATTCAGGAAAATGTTCATAACATTATCCTGCAATACAAAATTACATCTTTCTTTACTTAATAAAGAGACTGAGATAATATTGCATATCAGGTTCGGTATGTAATAACATTCGTTCAGAATCAATGTATTACTACTTGGTAATACAAGGTGATATTCGCCAACTTATTTGACTGCAACAATTGCACCATTTCCCACTTTTATATCTTTATCACCCAATCCCAGTTCGCTATCTCTCTTTAGCCCATGTAACAGATTACATATGTGGGATCCTGATTCAGTATCTAATACTCAGGACGTAGAGCATACTGAGAAACAGTTCTCGGTAACGAACACACCTGAAGAAGATGCATCAACAAGCTCTTTCTTCGATCGGGTGGCATGGGAATCCTGGCATTCCCCTATTCCTGCTCAGACTTATAACAATTATAAGGAAGAGCGGAACCAACGTTCCTCAGCTCAGTATAATAAGCAGGTTCGGTCAATACATCCATATTATTATCTTGATTAAGGCGTGTCATGGTCGTTATCTGGAGAGAGAAGAAAACACTTAGCTTATGCTCTTGCAAGATTAGATTGATTATTATCTTATCTAATTAGGATGGCTCCCACTGTTTTTATCAAATCTTCCTTCAAACCCTAAAAGTTAAGACTAGCCGAGATTAATTACACCCTACAAGTTCGCTAACCGTCAGCCAGGCCAGTGTCAGTACTTTGAGGAAGGTTCCCCGTGCTTTCTCACGGACCTAATCGAAGTAGGCATAACTTCATTGAAACCTTTCTAAACACCTAATGGGTTAGCTAATTGTAAAGTGCAAAACTCTCACAGGAGTAACACTTACTCGCAGTGGGTATTGGGATCCAACTATCTCATAGAAGGTATGCAATCTCATTGCAAATTTCAACACTTGAAATTCCCAATAATATTTTGCCCCTAGCGTCCCATGACCTTGACGCGGACCAACAAACCATAGTCCGCTAGTCAATTTCAACCCGTTCATTTTGTGATTGAATTAAACCCACCCGCACGACCCTTGACGCAGGCCAACAAGGTCGTACGAATACCCTAATCCAGTTGCATCACATGCAGCAGATAAGCACTAATCAGCTACCACACAATACGCCTTGACGCAGGCTAATAAACGTAGCATGATTACTAAATAGAACTTATCTGAAATAAAGGAGGGCTACGACAGGTTTTTTAGAAAACCTTTTGCGTAATGAACTTGATATCATTGTAGAATCGAGTGATTTTAAAAGGAGTAGTTTAAGCTCCGCTTTTAAAATCATTTTTTTTTCAAAATAAACCGAATGGGTGTAGTATCTGCTAGCTTCTGCTAAAGAAACTACTCCCGGTGAAAGGATCTAGGCTTTTTCCCCATCGAATGAGGTGCTGGATATTCTACAAGAAATACCACTATGAAAAGCAAGAACTAGAGCTACCTTTTTGAAAATTTGATTCTACAACATCATTAGGTTTCTTTCCTTTTCAATAATCTTATTAATGAAGTCCCATCATTTATGCTTCCTACGCATCATAGATAAAGAAACGAAAATAGAACGTACGCTTATGCCATCCGCATTCGCCGCTGGGCCCCGTGTTCATCACAAAAAATTGCATTTTAATACCACTCATTCATTATCTATTTTGTTTATATCAGTACTATTAATCAGTGTCTGCTCAATAAATACAGATTACAGGTATTCATGATAAAATACTGGAAACACATTCAAAATCACGGATATAACGTTGGGAGCCGACACTGCAAACAGAACAGAAAACTGATCAATGTCCAAAGAGTTCTTTTGCAAATAAATGTGTACACACAGTTTTGGTCCAACAAAACACAAGTGTGCACATAGCTCTTTGATGACTTGGACCATGGTGGGGCTGCCTTGGCACAACAAATTGTGCAAATGGGCACATGTGGGTGTGATGTGTAATAAATTCTAAAAGATGTGATGTGATTTAAAGTATCAAGTTTCCCTCCAAGTCTACTGAGTATAACCCAAGCTGATATGAAAAAATCAAACAATACCAGTGGACTTGTTGAGTGCACTCGAGACCATCACAACAACATGAGCCTAATTGCTTACAACCCGACCGGCGAAACCCCTTCAAAAACCGGCATCACCGGGTCCCCTAGCTCCAAATGTCCCCATTTTTCTTCTGGTCATTTATTAGGCTCACATCAGTCCATCTATATTGTTTATTTATTCTGGAATTGAGTCTATAAATACCAGAATAGATATTGAGCAAATGACCATATGTTTATACCCATTTCTAGTTTAGTTTTTGATTTAGCTTGAGAGTTGTGTGAGCCTAACTTGGTTTCTTCTTCTTCTTCCCGTTTAGAACTTTCTTTTGAGAGCTTCATTATGGAGGTTGAACGAGTAACCAACACTTTATATCTCAACTCATTCAAGTGATTAATATATTTGTTTGTTATTGTTTTGTGTATATGCCTCTTTTGTTATTTGCTTTCCTTTTTATTTATGATGTTTAACTAATATCTTTGGTTATGGCTATGGTGAGGATGTGAGATGAATGGCTTTGCCTTCCTCCTCCTCTTGTTAATGTTTAATATACTTAATGTGATTCTAACTTAAAGATTGTTTTATGTATTGATATGATATGGTATTTTGAAACCATGGTTACTTTATAACCTCTTCATATACCATATTCACTCCATTTCCCCATTTTACAATGTTCAAGTTAAAATCAATTTGGTGTTAAGTTTACTAAGTTTAGATATGGTATTTTGTGACCAAGTGGCTTGACAAATCTCTTAGTTTTCATATACCGTATACTATCACAAACACTTAGTAAATTTAACACTAAAACTAATTTCTCTCACTTGCTACTTTGTGTTTTTGATGTTGTCGTATGCTTGCTAACCCTTATGCTTAGTGTTGATACCTCAAACTTGGACATACAAACGATAAGTGAACAATATGGACTCATTTCGTGTTTTGAGTCGAGATCCGAGAACTTGATGATTTATGCTTCGCAACCGCTTTGACAAGTCATGCTTCACTTCAGGATCGACACAAGGATGGACAACTCATGACCAAGGGAGCGTTGAAGGAATCGCCGCGATTCAACCATCCGAGCCAAAATCACGGCCACTTCTTCTTGACTTGTTTTCGTATTCTTTTTATTTTTGTGACAACCAAACCAATTCTTTGTATCTCGAACCTTAATTCAACAATACCTAATCTCTAATTCCCTATGGATCGACCCGTACTTGCCGGCTCGCTACAACGCGCCGTGCACTTGCGGTTTATAAATTTTAAAACGAGACCGAGCTCCTGTGCGCAACTATTTTCAAAACCATTTCTTTCAAAACCATAAAAGCGCGCATGGGTAAATCCCCAACAAGTTTTTGGCGCCGTTGCCGGAGAGTTGGTAGTCATTAGGTATTGTTATTTCTGGTTCATACTAACAAACAAACTACTAACTCAAAATTCTTTCAAAACTAACAAAACATGATTTTTATTACTTTGCTCTCTGTTGTTGCAACCTGCTATCACTTTGTAATCCAACTAAAAAATCAAAGTATACTGTTGGAATACTAATATATCCTGGAGAACCTATAAAATTTTGTGTGTGCAGGAATTGGGGCAGATATATTGCTTTTGGCACTAAATATTGTATTTTACGACATTTGCAGATTTTTACGGATTTACGAGGAGCGATCGTGCAGAGCGAGGCTCAAATTCAATTGCAAAACGTTAGTGAAGTATAGTGCCAAAGATCTGGCTAGTTTGACCAGCGCAAGTGAACATTCAAATACCTGTATTCACTTCACAGGGGGTTTCTTAACCCAAATCACATCGGTAGTAATTTTCTAACACCTTCGCTCAAATCCGACGCATTCCAATATTCTATCTTCTGCAGGATTCTTCACACAAACTTGCCACCAATTCCACATAGAACTAACCTGTATTTGTTGCAGTGCTTAAACTTAAACCGAAAAAGAATTGTTTGATTGATTGATTTCTTAAATTCGTTTATTGAATTGCCCATTTGCATCTTAATACGGATATTAAGGGCATGAAACCAAAACAAGATACAGTAAAGGATTTCATCACCTTTCTCCGTAGCCCACAAATTATAAAACTGCATTCTTGCATACCCCCAATAATTTTAAAATCATCTAGAACTTTGACTTTAAGGACTTCGCGCTCATTAGGAGAAATTAACTGTGTTTATAACACTACTTAACAGTATATTGTTCACAGGGTGTCTAGGCAAGTGTTCACGAGAAAGGGTTATTCTAATTAAGGAACTTCGCGAAAGCGTTGGATAACCTCCTCTTATCTCTGCACTTACCTGGTTTTGTGATCTGTATATTTTGAGCCCGTTTCTCGACACAGTTTTATTTCAACAATCAGGTTCCTGAGCAGGTCTATTTGACTTAGCATAATATAGACTGCTAGGGGTGTGATATTATTTGTTTTTGTGAATTCTTGTTGATATGGGTGATACACAGTTCAATTCGAGTTTTCACGGTTCCTATTCTTTTGTTTATACTCAGTCCCAATTCATTTGTCCAAATTGCCACAATTCTTCCCACATTTATGAAAACTGTCCTTTTCTACGGAGTGACCAATCATCCCAGAGTTTTGATAACGGCCACCCACCTAACACTCTTGAACCCAGTCCTACTTCAAACCTAGATCAAATGATTGAAAATTTATAGAAAGAGATCGACAGGATGACTGCTTTAGATGTAGGGTTGCTAGGCACGCGCACAAGGGTCTACGGGGCATCAACCATGCCCGATTAAAAAATTAGCCGTGCCGAACAACCCGAATACGGAACTTTAAACTAGAGATTAGGTGAAAACAAGCATGCTAAACACTTTAACACTAAGTGAGAGGGATTACAACCTTTGTAGATCCGGTCCTTCACTTCATATGCTCCGTGTTGTGGTCCCTTCGCTGCGATCATCGGGTTCCGGACTCTCGAGTGGTTCCACGAAGAGAAAGATGCAACCTTTGCTTCCGATCTTCGATACTAAGATGATCTACCTTGAAGTTCCGTTAACACAAGCTAACACTCATGAAATGATGTGAACACCATCATCCAAATGGCAAGGGAAGATGAGGATGATGAAGTAGGATTTTTGCTCTCTTTATTTATCTTTTTCTCATATTTATTCATCACTTTGGAAAAATCTAGAAAGCTTTTTCTATGAAAAGAATGAAGGAAGAAGATGAACAATATTAGAATTCCTTTTGTGATGAATAATGAAAAAGAGATAATGATGAATTATGCAACCATGGTTGACTTAACCATTGTAGAGAATTGACCAAGGGTTAGGGTTTGGGTTGAGTTAAGAATGAGTCACTTACAAATATCTTTCACAAAACAAAACCAAAACCTTCTAGAAACATCTAGAAAGCTTAACCCTAATCCAAACCCTAATCATGTTTAAACTCCACTAAACAAGTTGCATTAGTTATCATATCATGTTACAATATTATATATCACATATATAATATTTATCGTAACAAAATAAAATAATACAATTAACATATATCGCATATATATCAATGTATTACCCGAGTGAGAAAAAGAATCTTTTAGTGAGCAAATATTAGTTAATGTAATTTAATATATCATATATATTATTATACATTAAATTATCGAATCAACACTTGATCCGACAATCCGGCTATATCGCATATAACCGACTAATATTTATCCGTACCGATTCATCGAATCAACACTTGATCCGATGACCCGGCTGATATCAAATATCGCGAGAATAGAATACGGTATCTCATATCGCATTATCCTCGGTCCCGCACATATCACATATGTGCCCCTACTCCGTTTTGCCTGAGCCAAGAAACCTCTGTGTAGGACTCTAAAGAATCGTCAATACGCCGGCAGTAGGTGATGATCATATCAAACACCCACAAGCTGCAAGCGGTCAGCTAAACGTAACAGCTACCCAGGTATTGAGCGCTCAGAAGATCAACAAGCAAGCCTGTACATTCTCCTGTGAATCCAAACAGTAACACTCCCGTACAGTCCGGTCTCGTCGTCTGATATGTCGCATATCTCGCCTAGGGGTGGTAAATGTCAGACCCCAGTAGCTTGATAAGTCGTGTCGATATGAGGTCTATAACGGTTCGAGAAACTACTGATAACACTTACCAGTAAATCTCAACAACCCTGGCCAGGGATTTCCTGTTATAGCCAATCGAACACAGCACAACATCAACTCTCTATACCGGGAGAGACGAATCCCCTCCTATCGCTCATTGCCTCCATGTGATTCGGGACTGTACCCAAAAGCCACCTTTTTGCACGCCCTCTTGGACGTGGTATGATGGAAATCAAAGCACAGTGGGAATCACACAAGACTCTATGACGATCTCGGGTCAACAGACTACTCTGTACCAGTGTCACCGGAGAACTGCCATCTGACGTGAGGTATAATACCATCTGGGAGTTCTCGGCGAGTCCGTCCAGTGTACCCAGTCTGCACTGAGCACCCGTACACCATCCTTGATGTCAAACACCGATGGATATGGGATCATCCATCGCCCATCATATGGGTCAAGATGCGTATACACTAGTCTACTCTGTTGCATCGATGCCCTGTCTCGATACACCCTCGACTAGGAACAATTATAGGATGTACTCGTCGACTACAGTGGCCCCACTAGTATGATCTCATCATAGTCCCAGTAGTCGAGTACATATCCTAAGGGCTTTATCAACATGTAATATAGAGACAGTCAGAGTACATGTTAAGATAAAGTACAACCAGATAGCATACTATCATGTCGAGCAAGAAAGTCCTCCCTATATATGTCCTAGCATCCACTACAATATACATCGTATGTACAGTAATGGCCTCTATGGAATACATATAACTAACATTAGAATCACCACCGTCACAACCTTCCCTTCCTGAAACAACTGACACATTATTAAGGTATGATAGCGAGATGGATGCTTGGTTGACCGCTTTAGAGAAGGGTATTGAAGTGATGACTACGGTCGAGAATCAAATAGCTGCGACGCTAGTCCTGTTCATACAGCAATCTGAGCAATTGTTTCACGCTCAAGCTCAATCTTTGGCTAGAATCGAAGAGCATGTAGCTGTAAATATTCTAAGGAGTGAACATAGTCAATTAGAACAAGATAATGTCAATGTAGGTCATCTAGGAAGTCACCCGAATGAAATAAACGATCAAACAAATTTTGATGATTTCATAGATGATGATACAATTGAATTGACTGAGTGTTATCAGGACACACAAGAAAACCCTTCGAGTCAGTCCGACACTAACCTTCAGGTACCAACTGAACCTCTTGTCACATGTGATTTAGAAGTTGATTTAACCGAAGTACTACTTGAAGAGGAAATTCTTGAAGCGACTGATTTTATTACTCCAATTTTAGAGGAGGGAGCTTGTGAATTCGTTGGGTATGGTTATGATAGATTGTCAGAGGAAATCAAGGATTAGGAACCCACAATTTTTGTATCACCTATTGATATTGTTTCGGAAGAAACGTTAGTGTGTGAACCTACTTTTTTAGATGACATATACCTACCCAGATATGAATGTGATGAGTAAGAACTCGTTTTAGGAATAGTGAGCTATAGCAATGAGTGTAGGATTGTGGAGGATCGGAAGACAGCCTGGAAAAACGGTTTTTCATGTAGAGTTTTGAGGAGATATTTGCGGATGAACTTGATATTCTTGGTGAGTTTGAGTAAGAATCAATTAAGAAACATCCTAAGAATCTTTCTTTTACTGAACTTTTTGAGGATGAACTCCAGTTTTTGAACGAACCTGACTTTGGAACTCAACACATACGTCTTAAATATTCAATTCATTCGGGCAACAATTCTTTGATTCCTTCAAAACTTCATCTTCGCATTCAGCGTCTTCTGATCCCTACTTTTACACACCCATGCCCTTCACTAACATCTAACATATACATTTCCTTTTTCTTTTTTATATACATATTCTTTTACCAGTCCTTGCATTACATAGACAAAATTTTTAAATGGCTGGTATTAATTTCTGGACTAACCCAATCTTTTAACCTGTATATGTTGTAATGAGTCTTAGTTTTTTTTTCTTTTTCTCTGAATAAAATTCTCACCCTGATGTCTAAGTCTAGCTACCGGAGACGGGGGCAACGATGAGAATATCGTAAAACTCGGGTTTGGGGTGAGCGCTGCATCATATGTATATTCTGCCTTGCAAACATATTAAAAAACCCATAAAAATTGAAAATTTTCTTCAAAAACAAAAGAAATTCGTCATGTTAGCTAGAGGGGGAACTTAGACTCGAAGTCTGATGGTTCGGTTGATAAGATAGAAACAACCAAATCCTTTTCGAGAGAAAGATAACCCGAAAGGTAACCCTCCTTTGAGTTTAACCATAGATAATATACGTCTTTTATATCATTGTACATGTGTCATATGTTCTTGAGAATTAGATGAAAGGTCTGACATGTCTCAAACTTTTAAAAATTGATAAATATCTTTAGGATCAAACAGGTTTGTTCTGAATTAAGTAATATTAAGAATAGTTCATAAAGCAAAGTGAATATGAAGGATATTATTGAGGTTTTAATAGAAGATAAAAGTCTGAAAAATAACCCATCTGGAACCTTGTTGGAGTAATTACACACCTTATCCACATAATAACGTCTTCGGATTAAAAAGAAAAGCTGGCTATATCTTCGTTTTCACTGAGTTCAGAATATTTTAAACGTAATAAAATAAGTCTTTTGTTTTGTGGCCTTGGTAATTTGGGTAATTAAGTCCTTGGGGGTGTTTCCACACCTAATGCCCTAAAACCATCTGATTTGGGAGTCATTGATACAAAGCTCGCTAAGTTTCCAATCGCCAAATAAAACAACCTAAGCAAGTGTTCTCTCCAAGTTAAAAGTCCTCACGCTTCTTTGTGGGAGAATAATCTTGGCGCAGACGAGTTTTTGATTATAAAACAATTTTTTTCCTGGAGATATAAAGGTTTATATTTATAAAGACGTGGTGCACTATCACGAAGGTGTGTATGAACAACAATAGGTGAAAGGTAGGAGTGAAAAATAAGACTTAGGCTCTCTGTTAAAAATGATATAAATTTTGACTTGGAATGTAACCGGAGAACGAAACTTGAGAAAATCTTAACTCCTTTCAAACTCGTGTGATCCTTTAGAAGTCTATCCTGGTCCATATTTATGACATGACGACCCTAATCAAGTTCTTGAAAACTTATGGACACTATTCGCACAACCACATAAAGACATGTATTAACTTATGTTAAATAATTTGTGAGGAGTGAAAATTAGGGTTTTGATGTTTCTAACTAAAATGATAGAACTTCTAGCATGTATCCCTAACTTAAGATTAGAATCAACAGTTTCTTCACGATGCTAACTTGACTGGATTTTGTGGGTGTAATCTGTTGAAAACCCTCAGGAGACAACACTCCTCCTACTAGGGACACCTAGAGATTTAACGGCCTGTTGCACATGCTCAGTGCAATCGCGTTCCCTACGAAAGTGTGGCTAGGATTTTTGTTTTGCTCGGGACGAGCAAAAGATAAGTTTGGGGGTATTTGTTCATCACGGAAAATTACATTTTAATACCACTCATTCATTATCTATTTTGTTTATATCAGTACTATTAACTAGTGTCTGCTCAGTAAATACAGATTACAGGTATTCATGACATAATACTGGAAACACACTCAAAATCACGGATATAACGTCTGGGAGCCGACACTGCAAACAGAACAGAAAACCGATCAATGTCCAAAGAGTTCTTTTGCAAATAAATGTGTACACACAATTTTGGTCCAACACAATACAAGTGTGCACATAGCTCTTTGATGACTTGGACCATGGTGGGGCTGCCTTGGCACAACGAATTGTGCAAATGGGCACATGTGGGTGTGATGTGTAATAAATGCTAAAAGATGTGATGTGATTTAAAGCATCAAGTTTCCTTCCAAGTCTACTGAGTATAACCCAAGCTGATATGAAAAAATCAAACAATACCAGTGGACTTGTTGAGTGCACTCTAGACCACCACACCAACACGAGCCCAATTTCTTATAACCCGATCGGCGAAACCCCTTCAAAAACCTGCATCACCGGGTCAATTAGCTCCAAATGTCCCTATTTTTCTTCTAGTCATTTATTAGGGTCACATCAGTCCATCTATATTGTTTATTTATTCTAGAATTGAGTCTATAAATACGAGAACAGATATTGAGCAAATGGCCATATGTATATACCCATTTCTAGTTTAGTTTTTAATTTAGCTTGAGAGTTGTGTGAGCCTAACTTGGTTTCTTCTTCTTCTTCCCTCTTGGAGCTTTTTTTTGAGAGCTTCATTATAGAGGTTGAACAAGTAACCAACACTTTGTATCTCAACTCATTCAAGTGATTAATATATTTTTTTGTTTTTGTTTTGTTTATATGCCTCTTTTGTTATTTGCTTTCCTTTTTATTTATGATGTTTAACTAATATTTTTGGTTGTGGCTATGGTGAGGATGTGAGATGAATGGCTTTGCCTTCCTCCTCCTCTTGTTAATATTTAATATGCTTAATGTGATTCTAAGTTAAAGATTGTTTTATGTATTGATGTGATATGGTATTTTGAAACCATGGTTATTTTGTAACCTCTTCATATACCATATTCACCCCCTTTCCCCATTTCATAATGTTTAAGTTAAAATTAATTTGGTGTTAAGTTTGCTAAGTTTAGATATGGTATTTTATGACCAAGTGGCTTGACAAACCTCTTGGTTTTCATATACCATATACTATCACAAACACTTAGCAAAGTTAACACTAAAACTAATTGCTCTCACTCGCTACTTTGTGTTTTTGATGTTGTCGTATGCTTGCTGCCCCTTATGCTTAGTGTTGATACCTCAAGCTTGGACATACAAACGTAAGAATATGGACTCGTTTCGTGTTTTGAGTCGAGATCCGATAACTTGATAATTTATACTTCTCAACCGTTTTGACAAGTCATGCTTCACTTCGGGATCGACACAAGGACAGACAACTCATGACCAAGGGAGTGTCGAAGGAATTGCCGCGATTCAACCATCCGAGCCAAAACCACGACCACTTCTTCTTGACTTGTTTACTTGTTTTTGTATTCTTTTTATTTTTGTGACAACCAAACCAATTCTTTGTTTCTCGAACCTTAATTCAATAATACCAAATCTCCAATTCCCTGCGGATCGACCCGTACTTGTCGGCTCGCTACAACGCACCGTGCACTTGCGGTTTATAAATTTTAAAATGAGGCCGAGCTCGTGTGCGCAACTATTTTCAAAACTATTTCTTTCAAAACCATAAAAGCTTGCGCGGGTAAATCCCCAACACCTCGTCATGCACCGTTAGGTTACTTAACTACCGGCAGAGCGGGGGATGGACTAGCGCAGGTGCTAAACATAAGCAACATTTATTATACATTATATATATAATATAAAGCATTCATCTCACGCAGTTATATGATCTCATCACAGAACATTGCAGCAGAAGTCAATATATGAAATATTGGATATACTAGGAGTTCCGCGTTTTAAATTAAGACAGTAAAAAACACAAAATTCCACGGTCGCGATGAATAGACAAACCTACATCCCTAGACCCCTACGAGAGCGGTAAGCAACCCTACCAATTCTAGAGTTAGGAGACCCGGTCTCGACTCCTCGAGATGGTCTCCCACTGGACTCTAGAACCCGATTACTTGTGCTTCCCACCTTCGGTCTATCCTAATGCGGAAAAGTAAATAATATACATCAATGGTGACATCATCCTCAACCCGGAAGTGTCCCAATAAAAGAATATTACATACAAGTTTTTATATGAATGAAAATGAAAAACTCTCATCTCATGCAAAAACCCTGGCTATTCAAACATGACGGTCCAACATAATATATCCCAGCAACATATAACATCATATGTCATCAACGTAAGTAAATATGCGTATCCTAATTATCATTGACGTATAGCAATGAAACCGGCGATACACCACATATTACACTTACGGTCGCAGAAAAGAAAGTGAAAACTATAATAATTGGAATTCACAACATCCTTAGATATCATAAACCCGAAATATCATATATTTCGAACTTCATTCCTAACCAAGTGAATTCCTTAGACATCATAAATCCAGAATATCTCATATTCCGAATTTCATGCCTAACCTTATAAACCCTACATTTTAGTCTCAATATTGAAAACACTTTTCAATAACCAGTCGGGTAATTCAACAAGATTCCCGACAACCTCGAATTCTCATCGGAAACTTTAGTAGGCGGCCGCACCCCCGATGCCGTCGACGAAGTGCACTTAGGAGGAACACCACGGCCGTGAGCACCCGAACGGATGCTTTTAGCAACGGGGTTCTCCTACAGTCACTTGGTCGGGGCTATGGGGCGTGACTATCTAGTAATATTACCCGGTGAGTATCCGCGTACACTACGTGATTGCGACGGAGTTGTGATCCATATCAAAACCCCGTGGTAACCGATCAAAAGAGACTAAAAAACTAGGTTTACAAAATTCTAACTAGTTTTCAAAAAACTAATTATTGTGGATTCCAAATATTGTATCACAAATCACAGACATCTAGACGAGGTTAAACATTTCGATCGAATCAACAAGCACCCACATTTCCCAGAGACCTCAACTTGAGTCACAGTTAAAAATACCCAGACAGTGCCCCAAGTTCCTATGGACCAATACAAGAAGGCACGCTCCCTGTCTCACCAACGGCGCCGCGGAACCGCCGCCAAAATCTTGTTTTGGCCGCGCTTCCGCGGTCGTTTGGTCGA
Source organism: Agapanthus africanus (assembly GCA_030015575.1). Taxonomy (NCBI): domain Eukaryota; kingdom Viridiplantae; phylum Streptophyta; class Magnoliopsida; order Asparagales; family Amaryllidaceae; genus Agapanthus; species Agapanthus africanus. The sequence continues at coordinate 750,530,076 of CM057339.1, read as the reverse complement.
GTTGGGCCGTCGTTTTTCTTATGGATCCATAGAAAACCCTGCACAATTTTCTGAATATTTTTAATTTGGAAAAATCCAACATTTGAAAAAAATTCCAGAGAGCATGCAAAACATGGGTTTCGGAGTTCGATCGAACACTTTAACTTCGTTTAGACGACTCGTAATGCTCTAGCTTGGCTCTGATACTACTATAGGGTTTGCTTAGCACACTCACTAAGTTTTATAAGGCATCAAGTATGCAATTTAAAAATCTAGAGTGCAAAGCAACCCAAGCCAAGGATCTATCTAGAGAATTAGGGTTTTTATAGCATGTAAACAAACTTTACACTAAGTGATATAGAAATACAACCTTTGTAGGCCGGTCTTTCACTTCTAAAGCTCTGTGTAGTAGTCCCTTTGCTTCAAGTAGTGGTCTCCCGGACTCTGCTTAGGCTCCACTGGGCGAAAGGAACAAGCTTGCTTAATGATCTTTGAGGCCGAAGATGATCTACGTCGAAGAATCTCCAACTCAAGCTACCTCTTCACTAATTGAGAATTAGTGAAGCAAACAAGCTATACTAAATGGCTAGTTTGGTATAGATTGATGAAGTAAGAATTTTGCTCACTTTAGAATTATTTCTCTTTCTTTCTTTCTTTCTTCACCTCAAGAAAACCTAGTGAGCTTAATTGAGATGAAGAAGATGAAGTGGTGCATGAATGGCAACCATGGGTGAGAAAATATCATAAATGATATTTGTAGAGACTTAACCATAACTAAAGATAATGGTTAGGTTAATAAATATCTAGAGTAAAACAAAATTAGTGGACTAAATCAATGGTTTCCACAAGCTTCTATAAGCGTCCAACCCATGACAATTTCCACCTAATTTTGTTTATTCCCTAAATAAATAACCGCCCTAATTATCTTAAATATGGTATGAGTCTCATACACCCATGTACAATGTATCATCAAGTATGACACAAAGAGAATACATTATCACATATTTATTTAAATGTATAAGTAGAAAAGAATTCTTAAGTGAGCTAATATTATTTAATATAAATTAATATATCAAATATATATAATTATATATTAAATTATTAAATCAACACTTGATTTAATAATCCGGCTATATCACATATAACCGACTAATATCATTTATATCAACTTATCGAATCAACACTTGATTCAATAACCCGACTATATCTCATATAACCGACCGATATCATATATCGCAAGATTAGAATATGGTATCACATACACGTATTAATCTCGGTCCCGCACATATCACATATGTGCCCTACTTCGTTTCGCTTGAGCCAGGAAACCTCTGTGTAGGACTCTAAAGACTCGTCAATATGCCGGCAGTAGGTAATGATCATATCAATTACCCACAAACTGTGAGCGGTACTAGCTGGACGTAATGGCTACTCGGGTATTGAGCGATCAGAAGATCAACAAGCAAGCTTCTTCATACTCTCGTAAATCCAATAAGTAACACTACCGTACAGTCCGGTCTCTTCATCTGATGTGTCGCATATCTAGTCCGGGGGTGGTAAACGTCAGACCTCAATAAATTGATAAGTCATGCCGATATGAGGCTCATAATAGGTCAAGAAACTACTGATAACACTTACCAGTAAATCTCATCATCGGCCCTGGCCAGGGACTTCCTGTTATGGCCAATCGAGCACATCGCAACATCAACCCCCAATACCGGAAGAGACGAAACCCCTCCTATCGCTCATTGCCTCCATGTGACTCGGGACTGTACCCAAAAACCACATATTTGCATGCTCTCTTGAACGTAGTAGGGTGGAAATAAAAGCACAGTGGGAATCACACAAGACTCTATGACGATCTCGGGTCTACATACTAACCTGTACCAGTGTCACCAGAGAACTGCTATCTGATGTTAGATATAATACCATCTAGGAGTTCTCGGCGAGACTTGTTCAGTGTACCCATTATCCAATGAGCACCTGTGCACATTCTCTGATGTCAAACACCAATGGTTGTGGGATCAACCATCTCCCCATACAGGGTCAAGAATCGTATACACTAGTCTACTCTGGAATATCGATGCCTCGTCTCGATACTCTCTCGACTAAGAACAATCGAAGGATATACTTGTGGACTACCCTGGCCCTACTAGTATGATCTCTATCATAATCCTGGTAGTCAAGTACACATCCTAAGGTCTTTATCAACATGTAACAGAGAGACAGTGCAAGTATACATGTTAAGATAAAGAGTAACCAGATAGCATAATATCATGTCGAGCAAGAAAGTCCTCCCTATATATGTCCAAGCATCCACTATAATATACAATCATGTACAATAATGGCCTCTAGGGCATACATAGAACTAACACCAACAGCAGCCCCCTATCAAAGACCGGGGCATGACAAAGCCGCTTCCACAACTGATGTGGTCCCGTCTACAAGACATGCTCGACGTCGTCACTGGAGCCGAGTGAGAAGAGCTGGGGGCAACTCTCACTCTGGACTTACTCCACCAGCTCCAATGGTAGAAGTTGACGCTGCTGTTCCAACCGGAAACAACTTCGATCTGCTCAGGAGGGTGAGCAAGAACTCTCCAACCGATATACTGAAGATGTCTCCTCCGTCTGCTGAAAACATGACGCAGGCAAAGCTGGAGCAGCCCCCTCAGCGGCTCTCCTCCAGAATCCACAAGGTCTGGCAAAAAGTCCAAGACTCTATAATTGACAAAGACTACTCTTGCTGACTGAAGAAAGTGAAGGCTCGGAAAGAGGAAGACCATCCCTTTGCCATACCATGGAAGGCATCGTCCACATAGGCGCCTATTACAACAGCCCCTTCAACTTCGACCTCTCACAAAAGGAGAAGGCCGGAGAAGGTCCTGATGCTGGCGGCAAATTCCATGGGCGATGGACCCAAGCACCCTAAGTCTGGAGGCATAATCGTGCATACGGTCTACATAGCTTCTGGGAAAGAGGAAAGCTGTGCTTCCGTAGGTCATCGACCACTCACTCGGTTGTTGATGAAAGCTCAGAAGAAACAACAAAAGCTCCACGAGATGCTGATCAAAATGTCAGCGCTCACCGGACAGAAAGAAAGTATGGAATCAACATCCGAACAACGCCAGGAGCAGGAGACCGATACAGAGTTCCTGCGAAGGGTGCTGGAAAGAAAGGATAAGGAGACTGCGGAACAGGACGCTAATATACAGAAGATGGCCCTTTTGTTCCAAGACATGGTTAGAATGATGATCCAACCGGAGCTGCTAGCTGAAGACCCACCAATAATCGTCGAGGACGACTGAGGGGAAACGTCAAATCTTCTTCCAGCTTTATCGACAGCCAGAGAGGAAACGATCTCCAAGGCTGCCCTTGATGATTACATAGCTCAACAAATACGAGCTCATCAAGAGAGTGAAACGGTTAGACAAGTCGTTAGAACGGGGCGACCGTATCCAGGCTGGTATGACTAAATCAAATACTCGCCGGGATATACAATCCCCAAGTTCCATGTGTATAAGGGTACAGGCAATCCACACCAACACACCGCTCAATTCAGAGCTTTTTGTGGTAATATTGGAGGCGACGACAAACTGCTGCTTCGCCAGTTCGTTGGTATCCTGTCAGAGATAGCATTTGAATGGTACTCGGAGCTCCCAAATGACTCTGTCAAAACATTCACGGAGATAGAACTGCTATTCATACAGCGGTTCTCCAGCGCAAGCGAGCGCACCCCGATCATGATATTAATCAATGCCAGGGTGAAGCTAGGAGAAACCTGGGTCCAATATGCGATCCGGTGGCAGAATTTATGGTCAAAATATGAACAACGCATCGAAGAAGCTCTTGCCGTGGGCATGTTCATAGAGACTCTCGATCCTCAAGTGATCGTATCCCAGTTCATCACATTTTTCAAGCCGACCACCTTCCAGGCTTTGATCGACAAGCTGGCCCAAATGGACCAGATGGGCCACGGGCATTCCTCTTCAAAAATGGATCCTCGAAATGTCAAAGGGTAAAGGGAAAGCGGCTTTTGATGCCAACACTCAACAACAACCGAGTGACCCGAAACCGGTTGATCGCCAAAACAACGCGTGCCCGCACCAATCCCTCGAAGAGAGGCTAGGACGCGCCTACTTGTTTCCCCATGATAAAACGAGAAGATTGTTCAAACTGGCAGTGCGCAATAAACTCATCATTCTGCCGGACCCAAGGCGTCCACTGCAGCCCGGTGACGTCAACAATCCCAACTACTGCTCCTATCACAGAGTGGTAAGCCACCCAATTGAGAATTGCTACGTCTTCAAAAACTGGGTCGAGGATCAGTACCAACAAGGGAAGTTTGCGCTGTCTGAGAACTGGAGGGTGAGCCCTCCATAGAGGCACACTCTTAAAAAGGTGGACATGCCGGGGGCATCATGCTCGTTTGCGAAAGAAGCTCCATGGGAAGTTGTTCTTTCAGCTAAAACCAAAAGGATGCTGAAGGATCTTCAAGCATGTCCGACAATCCAATGGAAGAGCCCTCTAGAGCCTAAGATCATTGAGGGGATGCTGAAACCGTGTCTCACACCGAAAAATGTTGACAAAGGGCAAAACCTCCAGGTCAAGCCTTCAAAGTCTTCACAGGAAAAGAAGAAGACCAAGAAGCCCGTGCAGCCTGCCGAGTATGACGATAAGCGCACGGACCTGTAGAGGTACATCGATGCGCTGGAAGAGTACAACCAGAAAGAGCGGACCCCGGTCACCCTTGAAGAGTTTCTCAACCATATCATTGAGAATGGAGATAGTGATGATGATGAGGGCTATATAGCAAGCTGCCACATGGTCTCTCATTCGTCGTTGAATGACGAAGAAGCTCTCTCAACGTCAGAAAACAACATAGAGAAGCTGGGGGCAAGACCGGCGCCGAAATCCCTGGAACCGTCAGACGATCTGATCGATAGGCTTTTAAATTAAGCCCTTCAGAAAAGCAAGCTGACCGAGAACGCGAAACAACCATATATGAGAAAGCTAAGCTTTAGCATCAAGAAAAAGAAGCTGCAGCAAAGAGGAGTCGTAAAGTACTCCAACCAAACCGAAGCACACCTGCGGCAAAAAAAAGCAGGATTAAGACGGAGAGGCAGTTCTCCAAAGCTTTGTCAACGGGGATGAAGTTGTCGTCTCTTGAGGGAAATACTTCCGGGGCCACATGCCTCAACATAGAGGTTTCACATTCGGAATATTGCCTATATCATCGGAGGGTCACACACCCCACCGAAGAGTGCAATGCTTTTCAGAAGTGGTGGCAAGGATACGTTGCCCATCGACATCACTTCAAAAGGTTGAAGCGTGAGGCTCGCCGACAGCAAAGAAGTTCAACAAGTGCACGTGAGAAAACGACTGGCAACTATAATATGGTTGATACCAGGTTGAAAGAAGGAAAATCCTAAGTTCTTATATTCGGGAGCGATTCTGAGGAAGAAATAACCCTCGACCCTCTCTTCAAAGACTCCACCTCCGAAAAAGGAGAGGGGGAGAAGAACTGTGAGAACATTCAGTTGCGTAACCGCACGCTGCCTGAGAAGAACCTCGGACCTTAAAATAAAGGTTCGAACAAAAGAGACAAGGGGAAGGAAAAAGTCCCTGAAGAAATTGCCCTCGATGATGGAGTTGTCAAAGAGCTCACAGCCAAGAGTCCGTCTAAGAAAAATAAGGTGGATTACAATGTCCTGGCACATCTGAGGAAGATACCTTCACAACTGAGCATACTGGATGCTCTGCTCCTGTCCTAAGTAGCAAGGGATTCTCTGATCAAGGCATTACATGATCCTGGTCAGTTCCAATCTTTCCTCGCAGAAGAGAAGATGAAGGACGAGCTGGCGAAGTTCATACAGCTGACATTACATTCGGCGATGAAGATCTTCTCCTCGGAACGTGCAAACACAACCGTCCTCTATATGTCACCGGGTATTGCCACGACATCAAGATAGGAAAAATCCTGGTCGACAACGGGTCCTCTGTCAACCTTCTCAATATGAAGGTGCTGTTGGAGATTTGCATGGATGTATAGCACCTGACTCGTGATAAAATTACCATCTCCGGGTTTGACTCACAGTCATCACGGACGCTTGGATCTGTAATATTGACGTTACAATTTTGACGACTCATCACCGACATCAAATTTCATGTCATTGACGCCAAGACATGCTACAACGCTCTGCTCGGCAGGTCTTGGTTACACGAGTACAACATCATCCCTTCTACACAACATCAGTGTATGAAGTATTTTAAAGACGGCCTCGAGTACACCGTCATGGGGGAGTTAAACCCATTCTCCGTAAATGAAGTCTGTAAATATGAAGACGCAAAGTACTTCCTATCGGACTTCAAAGACACTGAAAGATGTCATAATCCGGAGAATAAACAGAGGGCCTTCGCCACTATCCTGATCTTTGGGAGCGATACCGAGGAAGATGAAGAGATAGTTTACTCGGGGCAACCCCAAGGCAACAAGCCCGGACCATCTACTCCTACTTTGGTCTTTGGCAGTGACTTTGAGGACAAAGCCAATGCCGTGTTCTCCATCCGCCCATCAACACAAACCTTTACTGGAGCTGATCAAAGTTTACAAATCACCTTGGTTCCGCCGCAGCATTACAAAGAACTTAATGTGCTCGATACATACATCATACAAGAGCTGCAGACTTTCTACGTCCCTCCTAGACGAAGAGATGAAAAGGCGATCCTCTTCTACCAATCTACATAGACTAAAATGGAGAAAGAAGTCTGGCATGGTGCCGATCATGCGCTTGACAGGCTTCAACCAATTCGTCTGCCCAGATATTACGCAGAGGGATTGAAAAGGCTATTTAGATTCCAAAGCATTCCCTTCAAACAAACCACTCGACAAGCCCAGTTCTACAATAAGATTTGAGACATCCCCGGGACTCAGCAAAAGATGCCTAACGGGAAGATGGAGACGACAGGGCTCGGATACGTTTGGTCGAATAAACGGAGGTGAATCCACAACTGCCACGTCATAAATGGCTCTAGGGAAGAAGGGAACGTTTTTCCAAATATCGAATTGGAGTAAGATCCCGCTATGAGAACGTCAAGTCCATCGTTCGAAGAGAAGGTTGCCATGCTAATAAAAGAAGCCGGTCAAAAGGGTTGGGATGACCACAGCCGTGAAAGAGAAGATTACGATGCCCTTCACCCTCAGCCCGCTGTGCGTTCTCATGAAAAGAAAAAAGCCCAACATAGAGGCAAGAACAAGGTAAAGTACGGGAATGACGCGCGAAAATATCAAAGCGGGTCCAAGAAGTCACGCGATCGAGAAAAGGTCTGCTGGAATCCGTCGCTGATGAAGAAGATGGGCTGGGAATACTCTTTCCCCTAAAATAAGACAAGGAAAATATTCAACCTTGTCATCAAGCATTAAATGATGACGCTCCCGGAGTCTCGGTACCTCGAGCAAATAAACGAGGTCCATCACCCAGATTATTGGTCAAATCACGGAGCAATAGGACATCCTCTTGAAGACTGCTTCACCTTCAAAGAGGGTAGAAGACCGATATCAACAAGACAGGTTTGCTCTGTCTGACAACTGTAGGGTAGCACCACCATGAAAGCATGAGCCAAAAAGAACCCCTATCGCAAGGGTAGGGCTAGATCAACATCAAGCTTAGAAACGAACTCGTACCTGCCATGTGGTAACATTCTTAAAGGAGGGGGAGCATGAGAATATGGACGACCTCTCTAGGTGCTTCTCAAATGAGGATGAGGTGATCTCAGAGTTTCCACCAGCGCCACAAGAGCTAGAAGATGGGATACATGTTAGGTTTACCTAGAACCATATGAGAGGTTTGGAAGCATCACATGTCACAAAGATCAAATTTTTATGGTGCTAAGTAAGCATACAAAGGATCTATCCTAGAAAATTAGGGTTTCATAAACATTAAAGGCAACAAAAACTAGGGTTTCGAGAGTACAACCTTTGTAGCTCCCTTCGCTAGACTCTTTGGCCTCTTGAGTGTTGGAGGAAGGTTCTCTTGAAGTCTTCTAATGTCCACAACGATCCACCCGAAGCTCCTTCGTCCACGCTATCGACTTCACTTCCCAAGAGAAGAAATGAAGATAACACTCTAAACAAGTGGGCTAAACTTGTGTAGAATGATGTTGTGGTGGCTTTTCTCACTTCAAAAACCTAACTTGATGAGTATATTGCTCACTACAAAAGTCTAGAGAGCAAAATGGTGAAGGAGGAAGAAGATGATGGCTTTCTTTTAACAAGAGTAAAAAGATAACTCTTGAAAGGAAAAATGAAAATATATGTATATATCTTTATTCCTTCTCATCTCAAACCATGGTTAAATGTTTAAGATATTATTTAATTTGAGTTAAAACACAAAGAGAAGGTTAACTCATGGTTAGGAGTAGGTGAGCATGGTTAGGTTTAAGAAGAGTGTAGAAACTAAGCATGAATTATCCTTTTTTTTATATCTTTTGTTTTAACAAAAAATTAAATAATAATCCATATATTTAACCATGGTGTGAGTCTTATATTGCCATCATATTCAATGTGTAATCAACCATGAAGGATGATGTATGTATGTATGTATGTATGCACATCCATATGTGCATGAATCTAAAAAGAAAGAAAGCATACATGCATGCATACATCCATCATGTACAAGAAAAGATTTCAAGTGAGAAAACTAATGGTTAAATGATAAATCAACACTTGATTTATCAATCTGGCCATATCACATATGACCCCACCAAAAACAAGCCGCCCGATCAATATACGGTATCCTAAACAGGCATTTTAATCGGGTCCATGCGCATATCGCATACGCGCACCACAACGTTTCGCCTGGACTAGGTAACTCCTTTGTGGGACTCTAAGACTCGTCAATACGCCGACAGTGGGTGATGATCATATCAAGCACCCCCAAACCGCAAGCGGTCAGCTAAACGTAACGGCCACCCGGGTATTGAGCGATCAGAAGAAAACAAGCGAACCTGCTACAACTCCCGTCGAGCCAACCGGCAACACTACCGTACAGTCCGGTCTCTTCGTCAGATATGTTGCATATCGAGCCTAGGGATGGTCACGTAGACCCCAATAACTCAATAAGTCGTGCCGGTGAATGGTCTATAACAGATCGAGAAACTACTGATAACACTTATCAGCAAATCTCAGCAGCCCTGACCAGGGACTTACTGATATAACCAGTCGAGCACAGCACAGCATCAACTCCCAATACCGGGAGAGACGAAACCCCTCCTATCGCTCATCGCCTTCGTGTGTCTCAGGACTGTACCCAACGGCCACCTGTTTGCACGACTCAGTAAAGCCGTGGTAGGGTGGTAATCAAAGTACAGTGGGAGAGCACACAAGACTCTATGACGATCTCGGGTCTACAGACTAACCTGTACTGGTGTCACCTGAGAACTGCTATCCGACGATAGATATAATTCCATATAGGAGTTCTCGGTGAGTCCATCCAGTGTACCCAGTCACCACTGAGCACCCGTATACGATCTTGATGTCAAACATCGATGAATGTGGGAACATCCATCGCCCATCACATGGGTCTAGTATTATATACGCTAGTCTACTCTGGTATATCGATGCCCCGTCTCGATACACCTGCAACTAGGGACATTTCAGGATATGCTTATAAACTACAGACGTCCCACTAGTATGATCTCTATCATAATCACTGTAGTCAAGCCGATATCCTCAGGGCTTTATCAGCATGTATCAATAAAAGCATGATCAAATCAACATGTCAGATAAAGTAGAACCAGATAGCATACTATCATGTCGAGCAAGAATGTACACTGAATATATATATATATACATACATGTACAGATACATCCACTATCATATAATGGCCTCTAGGGCATACATATATCCAACAATCTCCCACTTGCACTATGGCCAGTTATTGGCGTATCTCATACCCAACATCTCAAAAAGTCGCTCATGCTGCGGCTGAGGGAGGGCCTTGGTGAGTGGATCCACGGCGTTATTCTTTGTATCTACTCTCTTAATCTCGATCTTGCGGCGATCTACAATCTCCCGGATCAAATGAAAGCGCCTCAGGATGTGTCTGGACCGCTGATGGAACCTGGGCTCCTTGGCTAACGCCATAGCCCCATTATTATCACAATACAAGGGTATTGGATCCATAATGGTTGGAACTACTCCTAATTCCGAGACGAACTTCTTCATCCAGACGGCTTCCTTGGCGGCATCATTTGCAGCAATGTACTCAGCTTCCATCGTAGAGTCTGCAACGGTATCCTGTTTGGAACTCTTCCAACTTACCGCCCCTCCATTGAGGGTAAATACAAACCCTGAGATAGATTTGCTGTCGTCCTTATCGCTCTGGAAGCTCGAATCGGTAAAGGCCTCCATTTGGAGATCTGCATTACCATACACCAAGAACAATTCTTTAGTCCTTCGTAAGTACTTAAGAATGTTCTTCACAGCTGTCCAGTGGTTCTTCCCTGGGTTGGATTGATACCTGCTTACAACACTAAGTGCATAAGCTACATCTGGGCGTGTATATAACATCGCATACATTATAGATCCTACTGCCGAAGCATAGGGTGTAATGCTCATGCGAGCTCTCTCTTCATCGGTCTTTGGACAAGAATCCTTGGAGAGAGTGACTCCATGGCAAGCGGGTAAGGCACCCCGCTTGGAGTCTTACATACTAAACCTTTTTAGGATGGTGTTGATGTACCTGGTTTGGGACAATCCCAATAACTTTTTGGATCTATCCCTATAGATCCTTATGCTCAGGATGTATGTGGCATCACCCAGGTCCTTCATGGAGAACCTCAGTGATAAGAAAGATTTGACCGACTGTAGCATAGGAATATCATTTCCTATCAGAAGAATGTCATCCACGTACAATACGAGGAATGTGACAGCTCTTCCTACAGTCTTCTTATAAACACAAGGTTCATCTGGATTTTTGATGAAATCAAACTCTTTGATAACATCATCGAAACAGATGTTCCAACTCCGAGATGCCTGCTTTAACCCATATATGGATTTAAGCAATCTACATGCTTTCCTGCTGCTCCCACTGTCAATGAAGCCCTCTGGCTGATCCATATAAACGCATTCTTCTAAATCTCCATTTAGAACTGCTGTTTTAACGTCCATCTGCCAGATTTCATAGTCGTAGTGAGCAAAAATAGCAAGTAGGATCCGAATGGATTTAAGCATGGCTACGGGCGAAAAAGTTTCGTCATAGTCCAAACCCGGTCTTTGACGAAAACCCTTCACCACAAGTCTTGCCTTATAGGTCTCTACCTGCCCATCTACACCAATCTTTCTTTTAAAGATCCATTTGCATCCCACAGGTTTTACCCCAGGGGGTACAATGTCTAAAGTCCATACTTTGTTGGTGTTCATAGACTCCATTTCGGATCTCATGGCATCCAGCCATTTCACAGAGTCTCCACTCGTGATAGCTTGCTGAAAACTGGTAGGATCATCATCATCCATGATGCAGTCTTCTCCGTCACCATCAATGAGGAAACCGTAGTACCTCTCCGGTGGGCGAGAAGTCCTACCAGACCTTCGGAGTGGTCGAGTTCCTCAGTTTCTATTGCAACAGCCGGTTCAACCAAATCGTCATTTGTAGTTTGTGTCTCTAGAACCTCTTCTAGATCCACCACTTTGCCATCATCTTTATCTGTGAAAAACTCTTTTTCCAAGAATGTGGCATACTGAGAAACAAACACCTTTTGTTCCTCTTTGTGGTAGAATAGATATCCATAAGAATTCTTTGGATACCCTACAAAATTACACATGACTGACCGTGTCTCGAGTTTGTCCGGATTTTGCTTTTTAACATAGGCCGGGCAACCCCAAATCTTAATTCTATTAAGAGATAGTCTCTTCCCATGCCATATCTCATATGGCGTGGTAGACATGGTTTTGGTTGGAACCCTATTCAGTAGAAACGCTGCAGTCTCCAATGCATGCCCCCAAAATGAGACGGGTAACTCAGCATCACTCATCATGGATCGGACCATATCTAATAGGGTCCTATTCCGTCGTTCAGACACACCGTTGTGCTGTGGTGTGTAAGGAGGAGTGAGCCGAGAGAGAATCCCATTCTCTTTTAGGAAGTTTGCAAATTCTGTACTAAGGTATTCCCCACCTCGATCCGATCGAAGCATCTTGATACTCAAGCCGGTTTGTTTTTCTACTTCTTGTATATATTCAATGAATTTCTCGAAAGCTTCGGACTTGTGCTTTAATAAAAATACATGACCGAATCTTGAGAAATCGTCAGTGAACGTAATGAAGTATGAAAAACCGCCTCTAGCCTGTGTAGACATTGGACCACATACATCACTATGTATGAGTCCTAGGAGCTCGGTAGCTCTTTCTCCGTGTCCGGTAAACGGAGTTTTGGTCATTTTACCCTTGATACAAGACTGGCAAGTTGCATAAGATTTATATTCAAAAGGGTTTAAATATCCATCTTTGTGTAACTTGTTTAGTCTTGTTTCGTTAATATGACCAAGTCTACAGTGCCAAAGAAAAGTTTCATTTATTTCTGAAAGTTTTCTTTTATTAGTGTGTTGTATGCTGAAAACTGTGTGTTGATTTAGGACGTATATCCCGTTATTAAGTGTACCATACCTAACCAACATTTGATTCGGGTGAATGTTCATAACATTGTTCTACAATATAAAGTTATATCCTTCATTGTCTAACAAAGAAACTGATATTATATTACATAGTATACTTGGTACAAAATAACATAGGTTCAAAACCAATATACACCCAGATGGGAACCCCAAGTGATACTCTCCCACTGCGACTGTATGTACATTGGAACCATTTCCAACACGGAGAGTATGGTCACCTATCTTCAAAACTTTGCTATTTCTCAATCCCTGCATAGAATTGCAAATACGAGAACCTGAACCGGTATCTAATACCCAGGAAGCAGAGTTTCTTGAAAAACAGTTTTCTGTCACAAACACACCTGAAGCGGAAGCATCCCCATGCTTCTTCTTGAGGTTCAAGTACTCTGTACAGTTGCGCTTCCAATGTCATGTCTTGTGGCAATGAAAATATTCACCTTTCCCCGAGTCTCCAGCTTTGGACTTTTCCTTTCCCTTCACCTTTTTAACTCCTCCCTTAGGATTGCTGGGCTTCTTCTTTTTCTTTCCCTTGGCCTTAGCCTTTGGGCGAGAAGAGGAAGATTGTCCAATAGTCATAACGGGAGTTTTTACTGATTTCATAGTGCTCTCTGTACTCCTTAACATATTAAGGAGTTCAGGTAGCTCCTTCTGCATGCCGTGCATGTTGAAGTTAACTATGAACTGAGCAAAGGTGGAGGGGAGGGGCTGCAGAATAATATCCATACATTGTTCATTGTCCATTGTCCATCCTAGGTCCTCAAGCTCTTCTATAAGAGCTATCATCTTCAGAACATGGTCTCCTACCGGTGTGCCAGGGGCCATTCGCATCTGAAACAATTTCTTTGATGCTTCGTATCGTAATACGCGGGATTGCTCTCCATACAACTCCTTTGTATGGAGGAATATGGTTTGAATGTCCATATTCTCGTGCTGCTTTTGATGTGTATTGTCCATCGATGCAAGCGCGAGGCATTTGGTCGTGGCACAGTCAGCGTCCCATGTCTTGCGGACTTCAATGTCCGCAACTGAGGATTTTGGACCTGGGGTGGGCGGGGCTGAAGCCGTGAGGACATATGATACTTTATCATAAGTCAAGGCTATTTTCAGATTCCTCAGCCAGTCTTTATAATTGGTCCCATTCAGTTTGTTTTTATCTAGTAGAAGCTTGAGTCCAGTCATTGGTATCTGCCATTAAGAGAGAGAAAAGAATACACTCAGCGAAAGCTCTTGCATAGATCAGATTTGTTATTATCTTGTCTGATCGATGTCTCACACTGCTTTAATCAAGTTTTTCTTTCAAACCTTAAAAAGAAAACTAGCCAGGATTAATTACAGTCTACAACTTCGCTAACCGTTCAGCCAGGCCAGTGTCGGTACTTGAGGGAGGTTCCCCGTGCTTTCGCACGGACCTAATTAAAGTAAACCTCGTTTTCCCAGAGGCGTAGCCCCGTTAACACCTTTCTAGACACCTAATGAGTTAGCTAATTATAAACTGCAAAACTCTCCTAGGAGCAACCATTGCCCACAGTGGGATCGGGATCCAACCATCATATAGAAGGTATGCAATCTCATTGCAAATCTCAACACTTGAAATTCCCGATGTGATTTTTATCCCTAGTACTTATGACCTTAACTATGGTCAACAAATCATAAGTACCGGTCAAGTTCTACCTGTCATTTCTTGATCAATTAGACCCACCCATATGACCCTTAACTAAGGTCAACAAAGTCGCATGAATGTCCTAATTAATCTGCATCATATGCAGTGTAGGAAGACATCACTTAGCTACCGTACACTACGCCTTAACTAAAGTCAACAAACATAGCACGAATACTAAGTACTCTACTTCCTAAAATGACGGAGGGTTGCGGATGATTTTTAAGAAAATCTTTAACGCTTTGAACTTGATATCGTTATAGAATCAAACGGTTTTCAAAAGGAGTGGCTTGTGCTCCGCAGTTTTGAAATATAGCTTTTTCATAAAGAGCCGAGTGGTTTTCAAATCTGGTTCTACATCTCTTTAGGTTTATTTTCTTTACATTAATCATATTAATGTAATCCCATCATTTAAGTCCTTAAGCCAATCACAGAAAAGAAACGAAAATAACACGTATGCTTATGCCATCCGCATTCGCCGCAATGTTCCGTTATGCACCGTTAGGTTACTTAACTAACGGCATACCGGGACGGGACTAGCGTGGGTGTAAAACATAAGCAACGTCTACTATATATCATATATATAATATGTCATTCGTCTCAGATATCACAGAACACAGGCAGCAGAAACATATATATGATGTGGGATATACTAGGACGTCCGTATTTAGTATTTAGCCAATAATAGAAAATACGGATTCCACAGTCGCGATGAATAGCCAAGCCCACACCCTTAGACCCCTACGAGAGCGGCAAGCGACCCTACCAATCCTGGAGTTTAGGAGACCCGGTCTCGACTCCTCGAGATGGCCTCCCACTGAACCCCAGAACCCGGTCACTTATGCTCCCTCCCTTGGGTCAATCCTAATGCGGAAAAGTAAATAATAATACAACACTGGTGACATCAACCTCAACCCGGAAGTGCCCCAAATAAAAGAATATTACATTACATTTGAATTTACATGAATGAAAATATAAAACTCTCATCTCACATAAAAAAAAACCCGGCTATTCGATCGCGACAATCCTGCACATCATATCTCAGCAACACATAATATCACATATCATCAACGTAAGTAAGTATGCGTACCCCAATTGTCGTTGATGTATAGCAACGAAACCGGCGATATCGAACATACTACACTTACGGTCACAGAAAAGAAAGTATAAAACTACAATATTTGGAATCCACATTCTCTTTAGACATCATAAATGCGAAATATCACATACTTCGTATTTCATGCCTAAACTATATGAATTCCACATATTATATCACATTCAGATAAATAGACAGTATTAAAATTTTCGAACGAACGATCAAATACCCAAGATTCCCTAAAGCTCAACACTTGAGCGGAGTTCAAAAACCCGGAGTGTGACACAGTAGTGGCGGTCCAGCCGTAGAAGGGTCAAGCCAACGCCTCACATGTGGCACGCCGTACTGCCCCAAACCCTAAGGTTCAAAGGGCAGTTCAAGACGGTCACATAATCGAGTTAAGGTTTGTTGTCTTCTAGAGGGTCCACCACAAAAAAAAAACTTGCACGTATCTCCAAAATATTTAAACCCCGTGAATAGTGAACAAATGATACTCGTTCGAACACTTCAATACTTTCTAATTTACCCGGAAAAGCAACGAAATAAAAATTCCGATCGAATCGTCGAGTCCAAAACTATCTCCAGAATATACATTACTAGATTCAGATTAAACATACCTAAAACAATATACAAGCAGTTATAAGAATTACTGTGCAAATAGGAAGCAATGAAGTCTCTGTACGGCCGCGGAGCCGCGGCCTAAGCAAGGATTTGCCGCGGTTCCGCGGCGGTTTGTATGGATCATGGCTTCGTATTTCACAGTGTTTCTTAGTTTTTCCTGCTGTATTTTTTTAAGTATTTTTAATTCTGAAAAATGACAGATTTTAAAAATTATCCAGAGAAGGTCTCGAAACGTCGTATTTTGGTTTGATCAGAGTTTTTGCTTCGTAAAAGTGTCTCCTAATGTTCTAGGTCGGCTCCGATACCAATGTCAGGTTTACCTAGCACCCTATGAGAGGTTTGGAAGCATCACATGTCACAAAGATCAAATTTTTATGGTGCTAAGTAAGCATACAAAGGATCTATCCTAGAAAATTAGGGTTTCATAAACATTAAAGGCAACAAAGACTAGGGTTTCGAGAGTACAACCTTTGTAGCTCCCTTCGCTAGACTCTTTGGCCTCTTGAGTGTTGGAGGAAGGTTCTCTTGAAGTCTTCTAATGTCCACAACGATCCACCCGAAGCTCCTTCGTCCACGCTATCGACTTCACTTCCCAAGAGAAGAAATGAAGATAACACTCTAAACAAGTGGGCTAAACTTGTGTAGAATGATGTTGTGGTGGCTTTTCTCACTTCAAAAACCTAACTTGATGAGTATATTGCTCACTACAAAAGTCTAGAGAGCAAAATGGTGAAGGAGGAAGAAGATGATGGCTTTCTTTTAACAAGAGTAAAAAGATAACTCTTGAAAGGAAAAATGAAAATAAATGTATATATCTTTATTCCTTCTCATCTCAAACCATGGTTAAATGTTTAAGATATTATTTAATTTGAGTTAAAACACAAAGATAAGGTTAACTCATGGTTAGGAGTAGGTGAGCATGGTTAGGTTTAAGAAGAGTGTAGAAACTAAGCATGAATTATCCTTTTCTTTATATCTTTTGTTTTAACAAAAAATTAAATAATAATCCATATATTTAACCATGGTGTGAGTCTTATATTGCCATCATATTCAATGTGTAATCAACCATGAAGGATGATGTATGTATGTATGTATGTATGCACATCCATATGTGCATGAATCTAAAAAGAAAGAAAGCATACATGCATGCATACATCGATCATGTACAAGAAAAGATTTCAAGTGAGAAAACTAATGGTGAAATGATAAATCAACACTTGATTTATCAATCCGGCCATATCACATATGACCCCACCAAAAACAATTCGCCCGATCAATATACGGTATCCTAGACAGGCATTTTAATTGGGTCCATGCGCATATCGCATACGCGCACCACAACGTTTCGCCTGTACTAGGTAACTCCTTTGTGGGACTCTAAGACTCGTCAATACGCCGGCAGTGGGTGATGATCATATCAAGCACCCCCAAGCCGCAAGCGGTCAGCTAAACGTAACGGCCACCCGGGTATTGAGTGATCAGAAGAAAACAAGCGAACCTGCTACAACTCCCGTCGAGCCAACCGGCAACACTACCGTACAGTCTGGTCTCTTCGTCAGATATGCTGCATATCGAGCCTAGGGATGGTCACGTAGACCCCAATAACTCAATAAGTCGTGCCGGTGAATGGTCTATAACAGATCGAGAAACTACTGATAACACTTATCAGCAAATCTCAGCAGCCCTGGCCAGGGACTTACTGATATAACCAGTCGAGCACAGCACAGCAACAACTCCTAATACCGGGAGAGAAGAAACCCCTCCTATCGCTCATCGCCTTCGTGTGTCTCGGGACTGTACCCAACGGCCACCTGTTTGCACGACTCAGTAGAGCCGTGGTAGGGTGGTAATCAAAGTACAGTGGGAGAGCACACAAGACTCTATGACGATCTCGGGTCTACAGACTAACATGTACCGGTGTCACCTGAGAACTGCTATCCGACGATAGATATAATTCCATATAGGAGTTCTCGGTGAGTCCGTCCAGTGTACCCAGTCACCACTGAGCACCCGTATACGATCTTGATGTCAAACATCGATGAATGTGGGAACATCCATCGCCCATCACATGGGTCTAGTATCATATACGCTAGTCTACTCTGGTATATCGATGCCCCGTCTCAATACACCTGCGACTAGGGACATTTTAGGATATGCTTATAAACTACAGACGTCCCACCAGTATGATCTCTATCATAATCACTGTAGTCAAGCCGATATCCTTAGGGCTTTATCAGCATGTATGAATAAAAGCATGATCAAATCAACATGTCAGATAAAGTAGAACCAGATAGCATACTATCATGTCGAGCAAGAATGTACACCGAATATATATATATATATATATATATATATATACATGTACAGATACATCCACTATCATATAATGGCCTCTAGGGCATACATATATCCAACAATACACACCACCGCGGACAACCTGAGGAAAATCGACTTGGGAATGGAAAAATGAGCCGAGGCCCACGTTCTTCAGTGAGCTGCTAACTGAAAAGCAGGTGGCTACTTTAAAAGACGCACTATTGCAATATAAAGACTGCTTCGCATGGAAATATTCCGAGATGCCGGGACTAGATCCAAAAATAGCAGTACATAAACAGGCTATATCGCCGCACATAAAGCCAGTCAAGCAGGCGCCAAGAAGAATGCGGCTCGAACTCGAGATGAGTATCAACGCCGAAGTCAAGAAACTAATTGACTCTGGTTTCATCCAGGAAGTTCAATATCCTGACTGGATTGCCAACATTCTTCCAGTGATGAAGAAAAATGGGGCGGCGTGCATCTGCGTGGACTTTCGGGACCTCAACAAAGCTTTGCCTGAAGGATGACTTCCCAATACCGGTCACCGAGATGATGATCGATAACACATCTACCCATGAGGTCTTCTCCTTTATGGATGGATCTTTGGGGTATAACCAAATAAAAATGCATCCTGAAGACTTAAAGCACACCGCCTTCCGGACTCCGCTAGGTATATTTTTCTATAAGATGATGCCTTTCGATTTGAAGAACGCAGGCGCTACCTACCAAAGAGCAATGACGAAAATCTTCAATGACTTCATACATGAGATTGTCAAATGCTATATCAACGACCTTGTGGTGAAAAGTAAATCGTACGAGGAACACCGGGAACATTTGAACATAGTGTTCCAACGTCTTCGGAAATACAATATGAAAATGAATCCTCTAAAATGCGCGTTTGGAGTCTCCTCAGGCAAATTCCTAGGATTCATTATACGACACCGAGGCATCGAAATAAACCTATCAAAGATCAAGGCGATTATGGAAATGCCCATGCTAAGAACTCTCAAACAACCGCGGTCTCTTCAAGGAAAGCTCGCGTATATCCGGCGGATCATAGCCAATCTCTCCGGTAAATGCCGTCCCTATAGTCATCTAATGAAGAAGGGGATCCCATTCATCTAGGATCATAAATGCCAAAATGCACTAGACGAAATCAAGAAATTCCTGCAGAATCCGCCAGTACCGACTGCTCCGGTAAAGGGAAATCCCCTCATCCTATACACAACGGCCCTTGAAGGTTCTCTAGGCGCACTATGGGCACAGGAGAACGATCAGGGAAAGGAGAGAGCCCACTACTATTTGAGTTGAGTTCTCCTGGAGGCAGAAAACAATTACTCCCCATCGAAAAATATTGCTTGGCATTGATCTTCACGATAACGAAACTCAGACATTACGCCTTGGCACATGAGGTCCATCTCATATCAAAGGTGGATCCTCTCAAATATTTGATATCAAGAGCTATACTGATAGGAAGGCTTGCCAAATGGCCCTCCTCTTAATGGAATTCTCGATAACGTATCGACCCCTCAAGGCAGTGAAAGGCCAGACCATCGCCGACTTTCTCGCCGAGCATCCGATACGCACCAACTCTCCCTTAAATTGTGAGTTGCGAGATACAATCGAAGGGGAGAAGGGAGAACATAATGCCCGATGGGAACTCTACTTCGACAGAGCATCTTCTTTGAAGAAGCGAAAGCAAAACACCCCCATAATCAAAGCCAGGGTGGGCCTTATCTTTGTAACTCCTCAAGGAGGGATAATGCACTTCGTCCTTTCCTTAACAAAGCCGAGAAAAAAAAACGAGGCTGAATATGAAGCCTTGATAGCAGGTCTCAAGATCGCCGTCGACATGGGAATCAAAAACCTCCTCATATATAGAGACTCTCAGCTGGTCGTTAGCAAGTAAATGGCGACTATCAAACGTGTAAACCAGAGTTGGTAAAATATGGCGAAAGTGTACAGCAACTGCTGACTCAAATCCCCTCCTACATCTTGGAAAGCATACCGCATGCAGAAAATAGTAAAGTGGATGCGTTAGCTAAGCTCGCTAAAGAACTGGCCGACGAAAACCTCAATGATGTAAGGATCATTGTGCAAAGCCGCCGGATTCTTGCGCCAGCAGAAATATCTCTGGAGTCGTCTGAAAGAAAAGAAGTGACCAAACAAGCAACCTTCCAAATAGAGGATGAAGAAAATGCTATGGATTGGAGAGAAGTCTTCATAGACTACTTCAAATCCCATCGAACACCCGAAAACGCATCTTCAAGACATCAGCTCATGAAACGAGCTTTATCTTTTGCCTTCGTCAATGATACTCTATATAAGAGATCCTTCTACAGTTTGTTGCTAAGGTGCTTGGGACCGGAAGAAGCAAGGAGAGTCTTTCAAGAAACTCACGATGGACTCTACGGTTCTCATCAAGCCGGGCCAAAGATGAAGCTGAAGATCAAGAGAATGGGTTACTATTGGCCCACAATGATTCATGACTGCTTTGAATATGCGAAGCAGTGTCACTCGTGCCAAATTCATGGGAAATTCATCCACCAGCATCCAAAATACGCTACACCCAACACTGGCTAGTTGACTGTACGAAATGTGGGGAACCAATATAATTAGTCCCATCGAGACAGCCTCGTCAAAAGGACATGAGTTCATAATGGCAACGACCGATTACTTTTCTAAGTGGGCAGAAGCAGTACCGCTAAGAGAAGTGAAAACGGAGAACATCCTCCATTTCATCAGGACACATGTCATCTACTGGTTCGGCACTCCGCAACGGATTATCTCGGATAATAGGCCAGCCTACAGAAGCCATAAGATCAGCCGCTTCGTAGAACAACATAAAATAGACTGGAGATACTCTTCAGTCTATAATCTCCGAGCTAATCGTCTAGCTGAAGCTTTCAACAAGACCTTGACGAAGATCATAAAGAAAACGGTGTTCAGAAACAAAAAAGGACTGGCACGAGAGACTGCATGAAGCTCTTTGGGCATATCGAACCACGTTCAAAACGGCTACAAATACAACGCCATATGCGTTGGTATTCGGCACGGAAGCGGTACTTCCCCTGGAAATAGAGCCACTCTCTATACGAGTGGCAGTTCGATACGAGCCGATGGATGAAGAAAATTCCCATTTTCGGCTTGAGGAGCTCGATGTTCTCGATGAAACTCGCCTCATGGCACAGCAATACCTGGAAGCTTACAAAGCAAGGATGATGCGCTCATACGAAAGGTTGACCAGGCAGAGAACATTTCGCCAAGGTGAATTCATGCTAGTTGTCAAAAGACCTATGATCCCCAACCGTGCCAAACGGGGAAATTCGAGCCAAACTATGAGGAACCGTATGTCATAGACAAGGTCTACCAAGGTGGGGCCTACTTGCTTATGGATATGCATGGCGAAAGACCCTTTCGTCCAATAAACGACCGATTCCTCAAGAAATACTACGCTTGACGAGTCATGACTTAGGTCAATGATATATGACGACGCTCGTGTCCGATCGCTATCTTTCCGAGTCAAAACTCTAAGTGGTATTCGGAAAAATTTCGCCCCAAACATGGCGATAATGGATCGAGATGTCCCTAAACTAACAATGGACCGAGATGTCCCTAAACTAGCGTGTCGCCTTCAGAGTCTTGGTAGTGAAGATTGCAACTCAAGCAATGAGTGGTGAAACTACTCTCGAGAGTCCCGTCATTTAAAAAATGGTATATCCATGAGCGAAATGAACACGGATGAAAACCTAAAAGGGCGTCGTGAGTAAAAACAGCAAGACTAGAGGCGAGCTTGTGAAAACCCGGACGGGTGCAATATCGTTAAAATAAAGACACTTGCAAGGTCCTCTCGACCTTATGAGGAGAAAACTCCTGCGTGAGATCCTTACGACTCACAAGGGAGCGACACACTTAGAAATCGCTATGATTCTTAAGAAGAAATTACACTTGTGAGATCCTCACGAATCGAAAGGAGAATTCTCCCCTATGAGACCCTCACGGCTCGCGGGATTCAAAAGCCTTAAGATACAGGGACCTGAACCCGTTCTTAAGCCATCACATTCCCCAAATTTCCCTACAGGCGGTCCATATTGATCCTTATATACAATCCACGGGCACAAATAAATATCCCTTCACCAAGTTCTGCCACAGGTTAGAAATTTTCCCATATGGACAACACTTGTAGGTCCTCTCGACTTGCAAGGAGAAAACACTCTTGTAAGATCCTTGTGACTTACAAGAGGAAATATCACTTAGGAATCCCCTCGATTCATAGGGAGAAAATGTACTTACAAGATCCTCATGACTCGTAGGGAGAAGACCCTTTATGAGATCCCTACGGTTTATAAAGTCAAAATCCTTGGTTGACAGGATCCTAACCCTGTGTACTAAACCACCTTTGTTCAAACCAACAAAGGCAAATGATGATTCGCTCTTGGAAATATCCCAGTTGTAGCGATGCTAATGCCTAAATCAACATCAAATTCCAAGTCCCCTCAAGGCAAATGATGATTCGCTCCTGGCCATATTCCAGTCGCAGCGATGCGATGCTAAGATTGGTATCAGATCTCAAGTTCCGTACTTGCAACAAAAAATCAACGAGCAAAAAAAATGCATAATAGCTGAAATGATGGGGCAACTAGGAATAAAAAAAATTAGCGAGTAAAATATATGCATATAAAAACAGCCGAAATGTTTGGACAACTCGCAATAAAAAATCAACGAGCAAAAAATATGCATATGAAACAGCCGAAATGATTGGACAACTCACAATAAAAAACAGCGAGTGAAAATAAAAATATATATAGCTGAAATGATTGGGCAATCGCGAATTTCGCGATATAAAAAGCTGAAATGATAGAGCATCGTGGAAAGAAATAAAATGAAATGAAACTTTTGCCCTGCAGGTGTACATCGATCTCTGTATACAATCCATGGGCACAAACGAAAAAGGGAACCGCATTTTCCCACCAGGCTCCGTTAAAGGAAGAGCCAGATCTTAACCGTGACATGTACAGTCTGAAGATCAGTGCGGCGTTCCTTCTCATTCCAGCAGGATGTAGACGCAACGTCAACAAAAGGCCCAGGGTCAAAACAAAGCGGAGCCATGGCAAAGTCCCTAGTTCCAAGTCTCGACGGTTCACAAACAACCTAGAGATCACCTTGACCTTCGTCTCGTTACAACAGACACAGTTTCAACAACGGCGTTTCTTCTCACTCCAACAGGATGAATACGCAACGTAAACAAACGATCCCAGGGTCAAAACAAAACGGAGCCATGGAATAGTCCCTAGATCCAAGTCTCGATGGTTCACAAACAACCTAGAGACCACCTCGACATTCTTCTCGTTACAGCAGATACGGTGTCAACAACGGCGTTCCTTCTTACTCCAGCAGAATGCAGACGCAACGTCAACAAACGGTCTCAGGGTCAAAACAAAACGGAGCCATGGAAAAGTCCCTAGCTCCAAGTCTCGACGGTTCACAAACAACCTAGAGATCACCTCGACATTCGTCTCATTACAACAGACACAGTGTCAACAACGGCGTTCCTTCTCACTCCAGCAGGATGCAGACGTAACGTTAACAAAAGGCCCCAGGGTCAAAAAAACCGGAGCCGTGGAAAAGTCCCTAGATCCAAGTCTCGACGGTTCACAAACAATCTAGAGATCACCTCGACATTCGTCTCGTTACAGCAAACACAGTATCAATAACAGCGTTCTTTCTCACTTCAGCAGGATGTAGACGCAATGTCAACAAAAGGCCCCAGGGTCAAAACAAAGCGGAGCCATAGCAAAGTCCCTAGTTCCATGTCTCGATGGTTCACAAATAACGTAGAGATCACCTCGACATTCTTCTCGTTACAGCAGATGCAATGTCAACAATGGCTCAAAAATAGCCAAATCAAAAGAAGCAAAGACAAAATTCCTAGCTTCAGGGTCTTGACGGCAACTCAAATAAAACCTGAAAGACTATCGGAGATCATCCCACACCAGTGTGGAGTGGTTATGACTCATCGGGGTTCCCAAACTGAGCCCAACCTCAAGTAAAAAGCGACATGGCAAAATTCCTTACGCTTGCTCTTCCGACGGTCAAACTGCCTAAGAAGATTACTTGAAAATGTCTTGTCTAACCCCCGAAGGGATCAAAGACACGATAGTCTCGGGGATACTCGAACAGCAGCGTAAAGACAGCATATCGGGGAATGCATCAGCCAACGCGACGGTATTTGATTAGTGTAGGTTTTTAAGATCAAAAATATTTTTACCGCAATCAAGAACGGCGTCGCATGAAGCTAGCCGGTGAATACGGGTCGGTCCACAGGGATGTGTAATTTTCCTAAGTGTTATTACGAGTTGATTCCGATGGTTGTTTGGTTTTGTTTTAATTGAATCTAAAACTAAGTTATATGAGGATAAAGACACTTGCTAGGGTTAGGTCAAAGGTGGGGTTTGGTAAGATTTGATGACACACCTCTTTCAATGCCCTAAATGAGATCTTTTAGAAGTTATAGCAACTATTAGAAAAAGGGATTAGGATGATTGGGAAGAAACGAAGTTTCTTCCTCTAGATCCTTGTCCGTCCTTTCTTAATATTTGCTTTAACCTTCATGGAAGACATGCATGTCCGGTTCTTTATACTACGGTTTCACCATTACCTCGTGGGTAGGGTGCCGTAGGGAGCGGATCATGCATGCATGCATGAAGTTCTAGTTAGAAAATAAACGGGCACGAAAGAGATAAGAGATCTTCATCTCTCATTCCCTCCCTTATTCCTAACCCTAACAAGCGAGGAAATTACTCGCTCATTAGGGGATTTATTAACAACATCAATTTGAGGTTCATTATTAAATCTATTGGATTAATTTCCTACTGCAGTTTTAAGAGATTCTATACTAAAATTAACTAAGGCAAATGAATGATTTATCTAGGGCAAGAATTAAATTATAGAGCTAGGGCAAAGAATGAATTGTAAATTAGGGCAGAAAAATTAAATTACTTACAAGAAATGATGCTCTTCCTTCTGAATTGAATCTGAATTTTATTTCATTAAAAAGAGGCATCCTTAATACAATCTTTTGATTACATATTTATAAGTAAACAGGAAAACCAGGGTTACAAATTCTCGCGCATGTGCTATTACAGATATGCCCACGAAAAATCCCAACCCACGCACCGTCACAAAAAGTCTGCGCCGACACGTGCACTAAGCGGCAGCAGAACCGCGGCAAATGTGGGGGTAGGGCCGCGGTTCCGTGGCCCTTTGGTGAGGTCACTTGATGAAATTTTCTTGGATAGTTCTTTATACTTTGGGCTTTTTATTTCCATAGTTCTTTTCTCCATTTGGCTTCTGGGTCTTCTCCAGATCTTCAGTGAAAACTTGTAATGGTCTTTTAACCATTCATTTTGACATTTTTGGACCAAGCATTGCCTTGTACAATTGTGAATTGTTCTTCGTCTAGGCTTGACTAGGATCTTTCTACTTGTTGGTCAAAAGTCCCTCTTTTGTATCATCTTTTGTCTTTTTCACTGTTTTCGATCCAAGAACCTGTATCCTGTAATATGCAGCAGACATGCGTCAAAAGCACCTGTTTATTTATAAAATGAATAAGAATGGGGAATGTAATAATGCAATATTATGACATGAACAAATACCCCCAAACTTATCTTTTGCTCGTCCTCGAGCAAACTTATTATTTTATTCTCGATAAAACCTAACCGCACTTTCGCAGTGAAACGCGATTGCACTGAGCATGTGCAACAAGCCGTTAAACCTCTAGGTGTCCCTAGTAGGAGGAGTGTTGTCTCCTGAGGGTTTTGTCACGACCCGAAAAGTACGGAACGCGACCGGCACTTAAGTTACGAAACGTCTCAAGGCGTCCGTAAAATAAGTAAGCCGAAGCCCAGAATACAAAACCCAATTAAGATTTTTAGAATGAAGGAAAACCAATTAATTTAAGCTTTTACCTCATTACCTAATCAATTTGCCCTTATTCCAAATTCCCAGCAGAATATAAAAGAAATCAGTGCATGAGGAATAACATGTCGACTCAAGTGAGCTCGACCCAGATACATCATAAATAAATCCTCAAGTCTCACAATCTCACATCTAGGTCAATATACAGTCATCCGAATAAAACAGGTACAACTGAACTGATAGTAGCAACAGTAGATACAGAAACATCAGTAGAACAGTAGAAATGGTAGTGACAGTAGAGCTGTAGATGGAGTACTCTAGATACAATGAACATATATAAGGTGGTACAACTGATAATAACCCACCTATGAGCAAAAGCCTCTAGTCCAGGCAAGAAGTACAAATGAAGCAAAGGTATCCGCCGCTACAGTGCTGACGGAATGGACCTGCAGAGAAGCTGTGGCACAACGGGGGTGAGTCGCCAGCTCGTGAGTAATAGATAACATTTACTAAGGCTATCGTATGCATGCACACAAGTGTCCTGGCATCCTAAAACAGGTATAGCTACATGTACTAGCAGGTGTGTATGTATCAACAGTACTAACAAGTATGTATGTCACATGGAGGTGATAACAGGTATGTATGCCACATGGAAATACAATCAAGTGTGTATGAGAATTATTCTTGCTTTGTTTTGAAACTCCTCTTTTTAATCATCAATACTAATAATATCCAGGAAAAACAGTAAAGTCAGTGTCTAGCAACGACACCTCAAAACTGACCAAATCTCATATATCCATGTCCAGTATCTCTGGCCTCAGCTATCCGGCTGATCCATATCAAAGTCCATATCTCAATCCAACAGTCACGGTCGGTATCCTCTGGATATCCGCCGTGCCAAATGAAATCACCGGTAGGTAATCCGTCCCCTGCCAGGCTCAACGCCATCATCTGCGATCTTCTTGCCCCGAGGTACCATACCGGGCCCACCATGTACCCGAGACGGTTCATCCACCTCCTCGAAACGGGTCTCAAAACCACAGCAAACTCATGGTGGACGACACTTTACATCACTAGAAAACCGCAGCTTTTATATTTAACAAATATCAGTTGAAAATCTTGCGGCTTTCCCCCGAAATCCAGAAATATCATAAATCTCACAAAATTATCATAAATGCATATGCCGATGGTTATGAATGCTTATGGTATCAATTTAAATACTTATTTCAATGTCACATTTCTAAGCAGTTAACATATTTCAGATTAAAAGTTATTTAGTGTCGTGACATGGCAATTACCAGGGTGTGTGTCCACATGAATAGTGCTCGTGCAACATATAAAACCTGGTAATGGTGCATGTGTCCTATAATGAATCTGCGTATATGGAACATCATATAGGTTACTGACTACATCAATTATCATGCAAGTTTATCATTTTTACTCCAATGTTACCAGTAATACCAAGTCTACTAAATCTATCGGGCGACTTGCGCCATCCAAACGATTGTCCCCCGTAGATGTTAAATCTACTCACCAGTGGTCCTGTGCTAAGTGTGTCCGACCACCTGTTTTCCCTTTTCAGCTGCGCTTGAAGTTCCTGCCGGCGAACCTAGAATTCACACGAGTCACCATATAAGGAAAAGTCAAGCAAAACGCAATATATCGACAAAAGGGATACGCGTGCGTGAAACCAAACGCGTGTGCACACGACGCGATGCGACGCGACGCGACGCGCACAAACCTACCTAAATCAGAACTGACACGCTGTGTCGCGCAGCGCGCCACAGAACCACGCGTATCACGCGCGTATCGCACGAGTCTTAAAACATCGAAAACACGTAACTAGTTCCAGATTTTGCCTCAGGGCCAAACTTGAAAAGTTAGAGATACCAAAAACCCTAGCTACCAAGACCAAGCCCACACCCCAAAAACCAACACCCTACCCCCTGCTCTGGCCGCAATTTGCGGCCAGAATGAAGAAAAAAAGCGGCCAAGTTGGGGAGGTGGGTCCTCGTGCTTTGGGTGTGTGTTCCTACTCCTCTCACCATGCTGAATTCTTCTCTAGAATTTTTCTGAAGTGATCGGGTCAACAGCAGATTTCAAATAGGCTAAAAATCACTAAATCTGCTAAAATACGCCAAGTCGGGTAAATCGGGTTTCTACGAGAAATCTGGGGGATTTCTCTGGTTGGCTGGCCTCATTAGGACCTAAGAAGTTTATTATAACTAACGTAACTCTCACTTTTCTCAAAATCTCCATAAAACACTCAATATCACTTTTACGCATGATACGGACATCGATTAAACTAGATTATCGAGATTTTAGCAAATTAGGCTAATCATCCAATTTTAATGATACTACTGGGCTTCAACAGGTTAGTTAACACTAAAGATGGCTCATTAACCTACAAACACTCCAAAATCTCTAAATCTAGCATCATGGCACAATTCTAGCATGAAAATTCTATTTGTCGCAATATCTAGCTAAACAAGCATCTAATCTACGTAATATACGAAAAGTTTAGGAGATATACCCTCTAGGAACCTTGCAACAAGAGAGAAGGAGAAGAAGAAGAAGGTAGGTGCTGCTGTAGTGAGCTGGAGCTGCTGGAATCCGAGCTGGTGCACTGATGCTGATGCTGAAAAAAATGTGTTGCTGTTGCTGTTGCTGATTGTTGTTGTTGTTGTAGTGGTGTGAGGTGTTGTGTGGTGTGGTATGGTGATGATATGGTGTGGTATGGAGTTGATATGGTGTATGGTATGGAGTTGATATGGTGTATGGTATGAGGCTGGTGCTGGGGCAGCAAGGGCTGATGCTGATGGTGTTATGAAAATGGGCTGATGCAATTTCAGAGCTGATGTTGTTGCTCTGGTTCTGGGGTTTTTGTGTTATTTGTGTTGCTGTTTGAAGTAGTAGCAGCAGGTGGAGAAGATGTTGAAGTATTTGTGATGGAGTGGGGTGTTGTGTGTTAAACTATGGGCTGAAGTAACAGCTGGGGTGCTGTTTTTGGAGCAGCCTAAATGGACTTCTGATGCTAAAGGCTGATTTGGTGCTGCTGAATTTCAAAATTGGGTGGCTGATTGGTTGAAATTTGGCTGATGTGATGGATTGTGTGCTGCTATAGGATGGGGGGGCTGATGCTACGAGATCTGCTTGCTGAATTTAAGCAGGGGATTGTGTTGTGATAATGATGGGAGCTGTTGGTGCTAATTTTGGCTGCTGAAATCAGCTGAAAATTGCTGGTGTATGTGTATACAAGATGAGTTTTTGAGAGGCAAACGTGATTTTGAAAAGAAGGAAGTGTGAAACAATCAAGGCCCATCATAACCTCCTCTTAAGACAACCCCAATCTTAAACCAAATTAAAACTACAACCCCTCAATCAACACCAAACAAAATAAGGAAGTTTAGACCACCATGGTTAACTTAGCACAACAACTCACGAACTCAAGATACGGCATATCCTAATCTTATCCCTTGCTATCGTGCACAAGTGTGGGTGGTTGAGATAAAATTCCACAAAATAACCACAAAACCAGATAGTTTTTAAGAAACCTATTTTTGGTAAACTTTTTGCCAAAATCCCACATTAACACTTAATCACTTACTAAACCTGACCTCAGGTGTTACAATCTTCCCCCCTTAAGAAAATTCGTCCCCGAATTTTAAAATATGCAACTACGCATACCTTCAAAAAGATGGGGGAATTTCTTCCGCATCTCTCCCTCGGCCTCCCAAGTGATCTCCTCACTGTTCGGGCTGCGCCAAAGAACTTTCACAGACGGCAGGACCTTTGATCGGAGTTTCTTCACTTGCCGATCTAAAATTTCAACTGGCTGCACGGTGAACGAAAGGTCGGGTTCGAGCTGAACTGTCTGATGCTGAATCGCGTGAGAAGGGTCATGAAGATAACGGCGTAGCATCGATACGTGGAAAACGGGATGAACATCTGAAAAACTAGGTGGAAGAGCTAAACGATACGCAACAGCGCCGACACGCTCGAGAATCTCGAAGGGACCTACGAATCTAGGGCTAAGCTTCCCTTTTTGCCCAAAACGCATCACACCCTTCATCGGAGAAATTCTCAGAAAAACATGGTCGCCAACTGCGAACTCTAATTTGCGACGGCGTCTGTCTGCATATGATTTCTGCCTGCACTGGGCTGCTCTCATTCGGTCTCGGATCAGCTGTACTTTTTCGGTCGTCTCCTGCACGATCTGTGGTCCGAAGATACTGCTCTCGCTCAACTCGATCCAACAAACGGGCGATCTACATTTTCTTCCATACAACGCCTCGAAAGGTGCCATCTGAATAGTATCCTGGAAACTGTTGTTATAGGAGAACTCTATTAGAGGTAAATGACGATCCCAACTACCTCCGAAATCTAAAACACACGCTCGAAGCATGTCCTCGAGAGTCTGAATGGTCCGCTCTGATTGTCCGTCGGTCTGCGGATGAAATGCTGTGCTAAAACTCAAACGAGTGCCCAATGCCTTCTGAAGTTTCTGCCAAAGTCGGCTGGTGAACTGAGTTCCTCGATCTGACACGATACAAGTCGGTACGCCATGCAATCGTACGATCTCGTCGATGTAAAGCTGGGCATACTGAGTGAAGCTAAAAGTTGTCTTCACTGGCAGGAAGTGAGCCGCTTTCGTCAATCGATCTACGATCACCCAAATGGAGTCGTACCCTCGACTGGTCCTGGGTAGACCCACAACGAAATCCATCGAAATCTGCTCCCATTTCCACTCTGGAATGGGTAACGGCTGTAGTTCTCCTGCTGGCCTCTGGTGTTCGGCCTTGACTTGCTGACAAGTCAGGCATCTTGATACGAACTCTGCGATGTCCCTCTTCATTCCGTCCCACCAGTAGGTCTCTCTCAGATCATGGTACATCTTGGTGGAACCGGGGTGGACACTATACGCCGATCGGTGTGCTTCCTCAAGAATATCGCGCCGCAATCCCTCAGCATCTGGTACGCACAGTCTGGATCCAAATCGTAAAATTCCCTGTTCATCAACTACGAACTCGGAAAATCTGCCCTGTGTCATCTGTGCTATGATCTCTGCACAACGGTCATCGCTGCGCTGTGCTTCATATATACGGTCAAGTAACTGTGGGCGCGCACGAACATGCGCGAGCTATCCCCCTGTTGGAGTGAACTCGAACTCAACTCGGCTGTCGCATAAAATCTGCCAATCTGCTGACGACTGCCTCTGCACTGCGCACATATAAGATAGATTACTCCCGGGCCTCCTGCTCAGAGCATCTGCCACTACATTTGCCTTGCCCGGGTGGTACAAGATTTCGCAGTCATTGTCCTTCACCAACTCCATCCAACGACGCTGTCTGAGGTTCAGATCTCGCTGCTGAAATATGTATTTTAAGCTTTTGTGGTCTGTGAATATTTGGCACGACTCGCCGTATAGGTAATGTCGCCAGATCTTAAGTGCAAAGACCACTGCAGCCATTTCCAAATCATGTGTAGGGTAGTTCTGTTCATGTTTCTTCAATTGCCGAGAAGCATACGCGATTACCCTGTCATGCTGCATTAATACACATCCTAGCCCCACTCGTGAAGCGTCACAATAAACCACGAATCCGCCTGATCCTGAAGGTAATGATAATACCGGTGCCGTAGTCAAACATGTCCGCAGCTGCTGAAAACTGCGCTCGCATTTCTCCGTCCAAACGAAAGGAACTCCCTTCCGGGTCAAACCTGTCAATGGTGCAGCAATACGGGAGAAATCTTGTACAAATCTCCTGTAGTAGCCTGCAAGGCCTAGAAAACTACGGATCTCCGTAACCGATGTCGGTCTGGGCCACTGCTGGACGGCCTCGATCTTCTTCGGGTCCACACATATGCCGTCTCTCGTGATCACATGACCCAAGAATCCGACACTGTCTAGCCAGAAGGCACACTTGGAAAATTTTGCGAAAAGCTGGTGTTCCCTCAAGGTCTGTAACGTAATCCGCAAATGCTGCTCGTGCTCCTCTTGGCTCCGGGAATACACCAAAATATCGTCGATGAACACGATGATGAACAAGTCAAGATACGGCCTGAATGTAAGGTTCATCAAATCCATGAATGCTGCTGGGGCGTTGGTGAGTCCGAACGACATCACCAAAAATTCATAGTGGCCATAGCGTGTACGGAAGGCTGTTTTCGGTACATCCTCCTGTCGGACTCGCAGCTGGTGATATCCTGATCGTAAGTCGATCCTTGAAAAATATCCCGCACCCTGTAGCTGGTCGAATAAATCATCTATGCGTGGCAACGGATATCTGTTCCGTACGGTCACCTTGTTCAGCTGGCGGTAGTCGATACATAAGCGCAAACTTCCGTCCTTCTTCTTAACAAACAGGACCGGAGCACCCCATGGTGAAACGCTAGGTCGAATAAGTCCCTTATCTAACAATTCTTGCAGCTGAACCTTCAATTCACTAAGTTCCGCCGGGGCCATTCGATAAGGCGGAATAGAAATAGGTCCCGAACCAGGAATTAAATCAATACAGAACTCGATATCGCGTTCAGGCGGCAGTCCAGGAAGCTCATCAGGGAAAACATCAGGGAACTCACAAACAACCGGGACCTGGTCCAACGGAACATCTGTAGCTCTAGTATCACTGACATAAGCCAAGAATCCCTGACATCCCTTCCTCAATAGCTGGTTAGCGCGAAGAGAAGAAATCAACATGTGAGGGGCGGCACCACGGTCCCCCTTCACAACAAAAACTGACTCGCCGGGAAAACAAAATCTAACTGTCTTCTCACGGCAGTCCACGGACGCATAGCACGTGGCTAACCAATCCATGCCCAAAAGAATGTCGAAGTCCAACATCTCCAGAAGGATCAAGTCGACAGGCAGCTCTCGCTCGCCAATACGAACGGTACAGGATCGGAACACGTGCCTAGCAACAAAGGACTCTCCCATAGGAGTGGTCACAACAAGTGGCTGATCAAGCAAACCGGACTCTCTACCCAAACTCGGTACGAAGTGTGTGGAAACATAAGAGTGCGTGGATCCGGGATCAAATAACACGTGTGCATCAACAGAACAAACTGCTAGAGTACCTGTAACGACGGCATTGGATGCCTGCGCATCCTGGGGTGTTAATGCAAAAACTCGGGCCTGACCTCCTCCGATAGCGGGCTGACCTCGGCCTCGGCCTCTGCCTCCTCGTCCTCTCTGGATCGGTACGCCACGTCCACGGCCTCTGGGTACACCCAACTGGCGTGGAGCATTGCCTGTGGCAGGAAGTAAGGCTCTCTGAGGAGGGGGCGGTGATGGAGGTAGAGTCACATGCGGAACGGTCGTTGCTCCATGTCGCCTTGCTGGACAGTCTCTAACACGATGGTGCAGACTCCCGCATCCAAAGCATCCTGGCGACGACTGCTGTCCCTGTGTATATGATCCATATAGATGACCTCGTCCAAATCCTCTGCCGGTCCTATCTCTTGGAAGGAATCTGGCATGATGCCTCTGATCTGGCATGCCGGTACGGATCCTCTTCGGCCCGGTAACAGCCGAAGTTGCTGAAATACGTGCCTCCATCCGTAATGCTGTATTCATAGCTGCCGAATAGGTATCGAAATGCTGGGCGCCAATGGCAAGATATAACTGGGCATCCAGTCCTTGTATAAACCTCTTCACTCTCTTTGCTTCGGTATCCACCAGATACGGAGCATATCGGGACAACTGTGTAAACTGGACATCATACTCAGATACCGTCATCCCTGGTGCCTTGACCAAAGCCTCGAAACTACGAGCTCTGACGTCGCGAACGCTCTCCGGAAGGAATCGGGCAAGAAAAACTTCTGTGAACTCGGTCCAGGTCATGGGCAATAGACCTGCAGCTCGACCTCTCAGAACTGACTCCCACCATATCTGTGCGAGACCCTCTAGTCGGAAACTCGCAAGCTCTACCCAGCGATCATCGGAACATCTCAGTGAACGGCAGATCCTGGCCAAGCCGTCAAGGAACGTCTGCGGGTCCTCCGCTACATCGGTACCCGTAAAAACTGGAGGTCTCAGCCTCATGAACTCCTGTAGCGAAACCGGAATGGTCACGGTGGTAGTAGTAGGAGCAGGTATCACAGTAGTCTGGGATGCAGTGGGTACGTCCTCCGGCCTCGGTGCATGACTGGCCGCAACGAAGGATCCTACCATCTGACGTAGCTCCTGCATACTCCCCATCATCTGTCGCAACTCCTCCATACCAGTCTCGAGTCTATCCATACGGCCTGGGGAAGGTATATCGGTTTGTTCCTGCGGTGTAGGCATACTTCCCTGCTCAGTCCTAGTCTCGGATGAGCCAGCTCGAATCTCGTCTCGGGCGGCAGCCCTCTGTGCTCTGGTAGTCTTTGGCGGCATAGTAGCTGGTACAGGAACACGAATAAGATCGTAGGATACACGGAATTGAAGAAGGATTTTCAAGCAAATATATCCTAAAGTCACCTAGGCGGAGTACCGCAACGCAAGTATGCCGCGGACATACGTACGCTACACTACCCTGCTTAAGTTACTTACTCCATCTACTAAGGGTCATCCTACACTCAGAAAGGTGAAACCTATCGCTCTGATACCAACTTTGTCACGACCCGAAAAGTACGGAACGCGACCGGCACTTAAGTTACGAAACGTCTCAAGGCGTCCGTAAAATAAGTAAGCCGAAGCCCAGAATACAAAACCCAATTAAGATTTTTAGAATGAAGGAAAACCAATTAATTTAAGCTTTTACCTCATTACCTAATCAATTTGCCCTTATTCCAAATTCCCAGCAGAATATAAAAGAAATCAGTGCATGAGGAATAACATGTCGACTTAAGTGAGCTCGACCCAGATACATCATAAATAAATCCTCAAGTCTCACAATCTCACATCTAGGTCAATATACAGTCATCCGAATAAAACAGGTACAACTGAACTGATAGTAGCAACAGTAGATACAGAAACATCAGTAGAACAGTAGAAATGGTAGTGACAGTAGAGCTGTAGATGGAGTACTCTAGATACAATGAACATATATAAGGTGGTACAACTGATAATAACCCACCTATGAGCAAAAGCCTCTAGTCCAGGCAAGAAGTACAAATGAAGCAAAGGTATCCGCCGCTACAGTGCTGACGGAATGGACCTGCAGAGAAGCTGTGGCACAACGGGGGTGAGTCGCCAGCTCGTGAGTAATAGATAACATTTACTAAGGCTATCGTATGCATGCACACAAGTGTCCTGGCATCCTAAAACAGGTATAGCTACATGTACTAGCAGGTGTGTATGTATCAACAGTACTAACAAGTATGTATGTCACATGGAGGTGATAACAGGTATGTATGCCACATGGAAATACAATCAAGTGTGTATGAGAATTATTCTTGCTTTGTTTTGAAACTCCTCTTTTTAATCATCAATACTAATAATATCCAGGAAAAACAGTAAAGTCAGTGTCTAGCAACGACACCTCAAAACTGACCAAATCTCATATATCCATGTCCAGTATCTCTGGCCTCAGCTATCCGGCTGATCCATATCAAAGTCCATATCTCAATCCAACAGTCACGGTCGGTATCCTCTGGATATCCGCCGTGCCAAATGAAATCACCGGTAGGTAATCCGTCCCCTGCCAGGCTCAACGCCATCATCTGCGATCTTCTTGCCCCGAGGTACCATACCGGGCCCACCATGTACCCGAGACGGTTCATCCACCTCCTCGAAACGGGTCTCAAAACCACAGCAAACTCATGGTGGACGACACTTTACATCACTAGAAAACCGCAGCTTTTATATTTAACAAATATCAGTTGAAAATCTTGCGGCTTTCCCCCGAAATCCAGAAATATCATAAATCTCACAAAATTATCATAAATGCATATGCCGATGGTTATGAATGCTTATGGTATCAATTTAAATACTTATTTCAATGTCACATTTCTAAGCAGTTAACATATTTCAGATTAAAAGTTATTTAGTGTCGTGACATGGCAATTACCAGGGTGTGTGTCCACATGAATAGTGCTCGTGCAACATATAAAACCTGGTAATGGTGCATGTGTCCTATAATGAATCTGCGTATATGGAACATCATATAGGTTACTGACTACATCAATTATCATGCAAGTTTATCATTTTTACTCCAATGTTACCAGTAATACCAAGTCTACTAAATCTATCGGGCGACTTGCGCCATCCAAACGATTGTCCCCCGTAGATGTTAAATCTACTCACCAGTGGTCCTGTGCTAAGTGTGTCCGACCACCTGTTTTCCCTTTTCAGCTGCGCTTGAAGTTCCTGCCGGCGAACCTAGAATTCACACGAGTCACCATATAAGGAAAAGTCAAGCAAAACGCAATATATCGACAAAAGGGATACGCGTGCGTGAAACCAAACGCGTGTGCACACGACGCGACGCGACGCGACGCGACGCGCACAAACCTACCTAAATCAGAACTGACACGCTGTGTCGCGCAGCGCGCCACAGAACCACGCGTATCATGCGCGTATCGCACGAGTCTTAAAACATCGAAAACACGTAACTAGTTCCAGATTTTGCCTCAGGGCCAAACTTGAAAAGTTAGAGATACCAAAAACCCTAGCTACCAAGACCAAGCCCACACCCCAAAAACCAACACCCTACCCCCTGCTCTGGCCGCAATTTGCGGCCAGAATGAAGAAAAAAAGCGGCCAAGTTGGGGAGGTGGGTCCTCGTGCTTTGGGTGTGTGTTCCTACTCCTCTCACCATGCTGAATTCTTCTCTAGAATTTTTCTGAAGTGATCGGGTCAACAGCAGATTTCAAATAGGCTAAAAATCACTAAATCTGCTAAAATACGCCAAGTCGGGTAAATCGGGTTTCTACGAGAAATCTGGGGGATTTCTCTGGTTGGCTGGCCTCATTAGGACCTAAGAAGTTTATTATAACTAACGTAACTCTTACTTTTCTCAAAATCTCCATAAAACACTCAATATCACTTTTACGCATGATACGGACATCGATTAAACTAGATTATCGAGATTTTAGCAAATTAGGCTAATCATCCAATTTTAATGATACTACTGGGCTTCAACAGGTTAGTTAACACTAAAGATGGCTCATTAACCTACAAACACTCCAAAATCTCTAAATCTAGCATCATGGCACAATTCTAGCATGAAAATTCTATTTGTCGCAATATCTAGCTAAACAAGCATCTAATCTATGTAATATACGAAAAGTTTAGGAGATATACCCTCTAGGAACCTTGCAACAAGAGAGAAGGAGAAGAAGAAGAAGGTAGGTGCTGCTGTAGTGAGCTGGAGCTGCTGGAATCCGAGCTGGTGCACTGATGCTGATGCTGAAAAAAATGTGTTGCTGTTGCTGTTGCTGATTGTTGTTGTTGTTGTAGTGGTGTGAGGTGTTGTGTGGTGTGGTATGGTGATGATATGGTGTGGTATGGAGTTGATATGGTGTATGGTATGGAGTTGATATGGTGTATGGTATGAGGCTGGTGCTGGGGCAGCAAGGGCTGATGCTGATGGTGTTATGAAAATGGGCTGATGCAATTTCAGAGCTGATGTTGTTGCTCTGGTTCTGGGGTTTTTGTGTTATTTGTGTTGCTGTTTGAAGTAGTAGCAGCAGGTGGAGAAGATGTTGAAGTATTTGTGATGGAGTGGGGTGTTGTGTGTTAAACTATGGGCTGAAGTAACAGCTGGGGTGCTGTTTTTGGAGCAGCCTAAATGGACTTCTGATGCTAAAGGCTGATTTGGTGCTGCTGAATTTCAAAATTGGGTGGCTGATTGGTTGAAATTTGGCTGATGTGATGGATTGTGTGCTGCTATAGGATGGGGGGGCTGATGCTACGAGATCTGCTTGCTGAATTTAAGCAGGGGATTGTGTTGTGATAATGATGGGAGCTGTTGGTGCTGATTTTGGCTGCTGAAATCAGCTGAAAATTGCTGGTGTATGTGTATACAAGATGAGTTTTTGAGAGGCAAACGTGATTTTGAAAAGAAGGAAGTGTGAAACAATCAAGGCCCATCATAACCTCCTCTTAAGACAACCCCAATCTTAAACCAAATTAAAACTACAACCCCTCAATCAACACCAAACAAAACAAGGAAGTTTAGACCACCATGGTTAACTTAGCACAACAACTCACGAACTCAAGATACGGCATATCCTAATCTTATCCCTTGCTATCGTGCACAAGTGTGGGTGGTTGAGATAAAATTCCACAAAATAACCACAAAACCAGATAGTTTTTAAGAAACCTATTTTTGGTAAACTTTTTGCCAAAATCCCACATTAACACTTAATCACTTACTAAACCTGACCTCAGGTGTTACAGGTTTTCAGCGGATACTACCTACAAAATCCAATCAATTTGGCTCATTAACCTTAATTCTCCAATTAGGTTTTCTAACAAGGAATTCTATTATCGTCAACTTGTAAACTATCCACCCATATTCTTCAACTTCCTCATCATTTAACTCAAGATTATATATGTTCGATAGACTCACTCAGCTTTCAGCATTTCTTAAGTTTTCCTTCTAAGGTTCCATCTCCACTTGGGAATTTTTCTATCAACTCTACTAAAGATACAAGTTCTATTCTTCATTCCTTTCTCTTATCTCAACTCTAATCATATATCCCACGTGTGTGTATAAATCACCCCTACACTTGGAAATTCAAATCAAGCAATCATACTCTTGTCCGTTGTCTAAAGCACAAATTAACTGGTGAATTCACATCCTTCATGCGACTGTTAATACTTCTTGAGGTACCAACAACCGATTACAAGATATGTTTGCACTTTAAAGTGTAATTCCTAGTCTTGCAACACCCAAGGCTTTTAGCAGTGACTCCCAAACCAGTTGGTCTAAGGCACTAGGTGATGAAGCACCCTTGCTAAATATTTTTCTATTTTTGCAGCCTTAAGTAATCACAAAGACCAGTGTTCATTTTTTTCACATTTTTTTATTTTCTTCGTACTAAGGACTTTAGATAAGAGCATTTCAAGGTCTCTTCTACTATTCCAAGTTTCAAGGTGCATGATTATGCAATTTGTAGGGTATACATTTTCAGAGTATAGACTTAAGCTAGGAATTAGTTTTCAAACTTATACTCTAATAAGAATATCAATATTTTTCCTTTATTTCAACTTAGCCCAAAAAGTGAACTCAAAATTTGCCTAGTTCTAAATAAACTACAAAGACATATACTTTCTACCGTTAATCTTTAAAGAAGGTTATTTTTAGGGTTTTTAATTTACTACGTCAAAGATCTAGTTGTTCCTAGCTAGTTAACCTATCTGTCAAACTCAAGTTAAATATGGTCAAAATTGAATACAATAATTTTTAATAATTTTTGAAATTTTCAATTTTTTATGGGTTTTCAAAATAAATATGCAAATGCAAAAATATGTATATATGAATGCGAAGGAAGAAAACGTACCGAGCATACCCCCAAACTTGAACTGGACAGTGTCCTCACTGTCATGCTGCACCAAGAGGGTCGATAATGTCGGCAATGTCCTACTTATTAATATATTTACAAAATGATACACACCCCCAAACTTATTTGAAATAAAGTTTTGGAAAATTGATTGGAAATTCGGGGGTGGAAGTGGAGGAAAATCAATCAGTGTAAATCGGCTCCTGCAACAACAGGAGCTCCTCCGATGGGTCCGCTGTGAAGAACGGTTTCAATCGATGCCCATTCACTTTGAATAAAGTACCGTCTTCTGGATTTTCAAGATCAACCGCACTGTGCGGATAAACGGTGCGGACTACAAAAGGTCCTCTCCATCTAGAACGGAGCTTGCCGGGGTGATAATGTAACCGAGTATCATAGAGTAAACCCTGTTGACCAGGTTCAAAAGTTTTTCGCAAAAGGTGTTTATCGTGGAACATCTTAGTTCGGTTTTTCATAATTACGGCATTATCATATGCCTCATCCCGCAGCTCTTCTAGTTCATTCAACTGCAGGTTTCGGTTGCTGCCCGCATCTCCTAAAGATAAATTCAGCTCTTTGATAGCCCAAAATGCCTTGTGCTCAATCTCTACTGGGAGGTGGCAAGCCTTCCCGTAAACAAGCCGGTATGGAGACATACCAAGATCGGTCTTGTATGCAGTACGGAAAGCCCATAGTGCATCGATCAGTTTAAGGGACCAATCCTTACGGTTCTTTGAAACCGTTTTCTCCAAGATTTGCTTTATTTGCCGATTTGAAACCTCGGCCTGCCCACATGTTTGGGGATGGTATGGCGTTGACAGCTTGTGGGTTATAGAATATTTGCGCATTAAGGACTCAAAAGTCCTATTGCAAAAGTGAGAACCATTATCACTTATGATCGCTCGAGAGTGCCCAAATCGAGAAAATATGTGTTCTTTAAGAAATCAAACGACAACTTTATTGTTATTCGTTCGGCTAGGAACAGCCTCGACCCACTTTGAAACGTAGTCAACAGCCAACAGAATATAAACATTCCCAAATTGGGAAATGGTCCCATGA
Organism: Agapanthus africanus; assembly: GCA_030015575.1. NCBI lineage: Eukaryota > Viridiplantae > Streptophyta > Magnoliopsida > Asparagales > Amaryllidaceae > Agapanthus > Agapanthus africanus. The sequence continues at coordinate 750,489,331 of CM057339.1, read as the reverse complement.
AGTCTATACCCCAAACATCAAAAACATCGACAACCAAAATTGGTTGGAGCGGCATTTCGTTTCTCCGCGATATCCGACCTAAGTGTTGGCACCGGGAGCAAGTCTTGCAGTATCATAAGCATCCTTGAAGAGTCGTGGCCAATAGAAACCACACTGCAAAACTTTTTCGGCTGTCTTCTTTGGGCTAAAGTGCCCGCCACATGTTTGATCGTGGAAAAAAGACAGCACACTCTTAACCTCATTTTCCGGTACACACCGACGAATGATTTGGTCGGAACAGTATTTAAAAAGATAAGGTTCTTCCCAGTAAAAATGCTTTACTTGGGACAAGAATCAAAGTTTATCCTGTTTCGACCAATCGTTAGGTATCAAGCCGGTGGCCAAGTAGTTTACTATATCAGCGCACCATGGTTCGCAAGAAACGATCAAGAGTTGCTCATCGGGAAAAGCATCAGTGATATGAAGTTCAAGTGTGGGCGAAGAAGGAAGTCGTGAGAGATGATCGGCCACTACGTTTTCACATCCTTTTTTGTCCCTTATGACAAGGTCAAACTCTTGTAGCAGGAGGATCCAACGTATTAGCCTCGACTTAGCATCCTTCTTCGCAAAAATGTGGCGAAGAGCTGAATGATCCGTATACACAATAACTGGAGAGCCGATTAAATAAGGCCGAAATTTTTCAAGTGCAAACACAACTGCTAAAAACTCTTTTTTTGTTGTTGTGTAGTTTAGTTGGGCCTCATTTAATGTACGGCTAGCGTAATAAATCACGTGCGGCATCTTGTTAATGTGCTGTCCAAGAACAGCACCAATGGCAAAATCTGATGCGTCGCACATAATTTCGAAAGGTTGTGTCCAGTCTGGAGATGAAAGAATGGGCGCAGAAATGAGAGAGAGTTTCAAAGACTCGAATGCTTCCATGCAGGTTGAGTCAAAGTCAAATGTTGTGTCCTTGGCCAATAAGAGAGTCAAGGGTCTAGCAATCTTGCTAAAATCCTTGACGAACCGTCTATAAAATCCGGCATGGCCAAGGAAAGCTCAGATGTCTTTAACGCATTTAGGAGGAGGAAGATTAGAGATGACTTCAAGTTTGGCTCTATCAACCTCTATGCCGTTTTGCGAGATGACATGTCCTAAGACAATGCCCTATCGTACCATAAAATGGCACTTCTCCCAATTCAAAGTTAGGTTCTTATCCCTACAGCGGGTAAGAACAGCGTCAAGATGTCGTAAACACTCGTCGAAGGAGTCACCAAAAATGGAGAAATCATACATAAAAATCTCTAAGAAATTTTCGACCATGTCTGAAAAGATCCCCATCATACACCGCTGAAATGTAGCGGGAGCATTGTATAACCCAAAGGGCATGCGACGATAAGCAAAAGTGCCAAAGGGACAAGTAAATGTGGTCTTGTCTTGATCCTCTTTGGCTATGGGGACTTGGTTATAACCGGAATAGCCATCTAAAAAGCAGTAGAACTCGTGCCCCGCCAATCGTTCGAGCATTTGGTCAATGAATGGTAAAGGAAAGTGGTCCTTTCTTGTCACGGCATTGAGCTTTCTATAGTCGATACAAACTCGCCACCCCGTTTGGGTGCGAGTGGGAATTAACTCATTTGCCTCATTGGTAATGACCATGATGCCCGATTTCTTTGGCACGACATGAATGGGGCTGACCCATTGGCTATCCGAGATAGGGTAAATGATACCACTATCAAGATATTTAACAATCTCCTTCTTAACGGCCTCTTTCATAATGGGGTTGAGGCGTCTTTGTGGATCCCTTGCCGGCTTGGCATCATCCATCAAGTGTATATGATGTTCAACAATGAGGGGACTAATCCCCTTGATGTCCGCCATAGACCAGCCAAAAGCTTGCCAATTATTTTCTAAGACCATTAAAAGGGACTTCTCTTGCTCAAGAGCTAGAGAGGCCGGTATGATAACGGGTAAGGTCTCATTATCACCTAGATAAGCATATTTTAGGTGCGATGGAAAAAGCTTTAGTTCGAATTTAGGAGGTGAAACAATAGACGGTAACAATGGAGTAACTGTTTCAAACTCGAAGGATTCTATCAAAGGTTCAAATCGAGTGTACGCAACCGAGTCGGATGGTTCAACTAACTCATCCGAAAAAGCAAAAGACTCAAGCTCGGGTGGTGAGTCCTTATATTCGTCTATAAAGGTGAAACACTTATAATCGTTGTCCGCAGTGAAAGCTGTGTCAGATTCTAGGAGAAACGCACTAGTGGCGTCAACATTGCTGTGATCGAACATGAAATTTTCGAACTCACAGTCCTCCTCCGTGATCTCATTGATCGAGAAAACATCAAGTACGCTAGCATTAGGCTCGGCAGGCTGATTTCCCAACTTAAAAATGTTGAGTTCAATTGTCATATTGCCAAAAGATAGATTCATTGAACCGTTACGACAATTGATCATAGCGTTAGAAGTCGCCAGGAATGGTCGACCAAGTATCACCGGAATTTGATTCCGGGGGTTAGCGACAGGTTGTGTATCCATAACAATAAAGTCTACGGGAAAAATGAAATCCCCAACTCTAATTAACACATCCTCCAACTCTCCCCTAGGATGGGTGATTGATCGATCGTCCATTTGGAGAGTGCAGTGAGTGGGCTTAAGCTCTCCAACGCCTAATTGCTCGTACACAGAATAAGGCAGCAAATTGACACTAGCACCAAGATCTAATAGTGCTCTATTGATGTTTTTGTCCGCAATTGTTATCGAAATAGTAGGACAACCGGGGTCCTTTTGCTTTGGGGGTAAAGAGTTTAAAATAGCATCACTAATAGCACTAGCCACAAAAACTTTCTTTGGTACTTGTGTCTTCCTCTTTTTGGAGCATAAGTCCTTTAAGATTTTTGCATATGAAGGAACTTGTTGGATTGCATCCAAAAGAGGGATATTTATGCTGACCCGTTTGAACAACTCTACAATCTTCTCAATCTGTGGAGTTGGTTTATTGGATCTCAACCGGTTCGGAAAGGGAGCATTTTGAAATGTTGTTGAGTCTAATTTTTGCGGATTAGATTGTTGAGTTGGAACGGACCCCCGTGTAGATGTGTTCGTGTTGTGAGAAGTGGGTCCGTTCGAGCTAGATGAAGTAGAGCCATGTGAAGGATGGAGAATAGGCTCTAACGAAGAAGAAGAAGGTGAAGAAGATGAAGAAGGGCCACCGGCAGGGGTGTCATTGTGCATACCCACATTGTTTTGCAACACTTTTCCCGATCTCAACGTGGTCACAGCATTTACGTTATGATTTTGCTGTTGATTTGCAGCATGTGTGTGACCGGGATTGGGCAGTGGTTGAGATGGGAGCTTTCCTTTTTCGCGCTCGCTCAATGCTGCATTGAGTTGTGCAATTTGTGCCTCAATAGATTTGATGTTTTGATCGTGTGAGGCACTGTTTTGCACCAAAGATTGAATAGAAGTCTCTAGTCTTGCTGTAGACTGTGTGGATTGGTTTAGGAATGCATCTAGACTTCTTTCGAGCGAGCTAACCTTGTCATTATTAGGTTGAACAAAATTGTTTGGCGGGTAAGAAGTGTTAGGCGGAAAATTGTTCACCTGATTAGGGTAAGGTTGCTGTTGAAATTGAGTTTGTGGAGGTGCTTGTTGTTGTTGAGGAGGCCCTTGAAAATTGTTATTTCCTTGGAATTGTTGATTTTGGTTCCAAGCGAAATTTGGGTGACTCCTCCAACCCGGATTATATGTAGAAGAGTACGGATCGTTTCTTTGTCGTTGCTGAAAGGCAGCATTGACTTGATCATGTCCTTGAGTAGATGCATTATAAGGACACTCTTCGGTTAAGTGTGATGGAGCCGAACAACAAGCACACACAGTTCATGGAGGCATAACAGGGGCAGGAGAAGGCGACGAGATTTTGGTCTCAATCGCTTCTAGCTTTTTCGTAAGAGCGGCCATCTCGGCCTTCATAGCAATTGACATCTCTACTTGATGGATGCCTGCCCTAGATTGACCACTAGAAGAAGATGATGTGGTCTTGGAGCTCTCCCACTGAATTGTTTGTTCAATAAGATCCTCAAGAAATTGCCACGCTTCCTCCCTAGATTTGGAGAGAAAGTGACCTTGACAGATGGTTTCTAGCAACTACTTCGTTGCCGAGTTCAATCCCTCGTATAATGTTTGGCAAAGTCGCCAACTTTCGATCCCATGATGAGGGCATTGAACAAGTAGGTCTTTGAATCTTTCAAAACACTTCCAAAATGGTTCGGAAGGAAGCTGTGAGAATTGTATAATCTCATTACGGATTCTAGCAGTTTTGTGGTGAGGAAAGAACTTTTTAAGAAAAGCTTTCACAAACTCATCCTAATTTCTAATGGAATGTGATGCTGTGCTGTATAGCCACTTCTCGGCTAGGTCACATAAGGTGAAAGGAATGACCCTTAGCCTTATAGCATCATCACTTAATTGGGTCGTTTTCATCATAGCGCAAACGTTTTGGAATTTATTAATAAAAATATACGCATCTTCAGATTCCAAACCATGAAATTTTGGTAGCATATTGATGAAATGTGGTTTTATTTCGAAATTGTCCCCATTTGCCGGTAGGGGTGAAAGACAGGTGGGTAAAGAAGTGCGGACAGGGTAGAAGAGATCCTGGAGTGCAACTCGTGCGGGCGCTTCAACAGGCGGTTGATTCGGGTTATTCGCACATGACGGAGGTGGAATCATTCCCGTCGGTAAGGTATCATTGGGGTTGAATCCCGACATGCCTTCGGAGGAAGTGTTTGAAAGTGGAGGTAAGGAAGTGGACGGAATTTCGACTTCGGTGTCGAAAGGTATATCGGTTGGTATTAACGAATCACGGACTAATCGGGTGCTAGTGTCCCTAGTCCAAAGTGACATACACTAAAGGGTAGTGTAGTCAGAAAAAAAAATGAAAGATAGAATGTGGAGGTAAGATAACGTCAATGAGAGGAGGTGGTGTAAGTGAGGTGCAAGTTTTCTTTAGCGACAAGTTGCAAGTTATGAAAAGATTTTTTTTTTTATGTTTGTGAGAGTTTTGCAAAGAGATTTTTGAAAAGAGACTTGAGACGCAAACGCGATCAACCACACATGCACAATCGGATCTAGATCTAGGGTCACCTAGGTCAGCTAGACAGCTCCTAACTAGGGCTAGAAGTAGGACCTCAAACCGTCTCTTCACCGTCAATTGCGGCCAGGTAAGTGCCAGATAAGTGGGAGGCTCCCCGCTACAAGTAGCGGTCCTAATTAAGTAACCACTTGCCTTGACACACTTGCCTAGACACCGCAGAGTCAGTTAGGATAAATGGTCGATGCCTATGTCTAGTCCTTTGTCCTATTGAGCTCGAAGTCCTTAGGGTTGAGTCTAGTATTTTTTACTTAAAAGTGGTCGATGCAAATGCTTTAAGTGCTTTCTGGGGTCCTGGGAAATGTGATGAAATCCCCACCCAATCTGAGTTTGGTCAATAGCCCCTTAAAGTCCGATTAAATTATGCAAAACTGTAAATTCACTTGAAATCAATTTTTTTTTACAGCGCGGCGCAAAGAAACCTGCAGAAAATTTGTTATTGAGAAGGGGGAAGAAGAATTTTAGCGCAAAGAAATCCTGCAGAAAATTTGACAGAAGATATATGGGGATTTGCAGAGGGGAGAATGAGGAAACAAACCGAGCAATTTTTGCGCAGAGAAGACAACAGAGAGCCGCGGAACCGCGGTTTTGATGGGGTAATTGCGGCGGAAACGCGGTCTCGTGGAGGGTTCAGGGGTTCAAAAAATGTCTACTGTTCTGTACTCGCAATCCGTCTTTGTTTCGATGTATCCTTTTATGTTTCACACTCTGGAATTTTCCAGATCCGAGATTCTTCGCTGTTCCTGCAAGATTCAAACAATAAAACCCTTCAAACAGATAAAAATTGATGAAATGTTTTTGTACTTTTTCTATTTTCAGATTTTTATGATTTTTAAAATTTATATCAACCCGAAATTACACAAAAGAAATTTTACGCCATCCCCGGCAACGACGCCATTTGATTAATGTAGGTTTTTAAGATCAAAAATATTTTTACCGCAATCAAGAACGGCGTCGCATGAAGCTAGCCGGTGAATATGGGTCGGTCCACAGGGATGTGTAATTTTCCTAAGTGTTATTACGAGTTAATTCCGATGGTTGTTTGGTTTTGTTTTAATTGAATCTAAAACTAAGTTATATGAGGATAAAGACACTTTCTAGGGTTAGGTCAAAGGTGGGGTTTGGTAAGATTTGATGACACACCTCTTTCAATACCCTAAATGAGATCTTTTAGAAGTTATAGCAACTATTGGAAAGAGGGATTAGGAAGATTGTGAAGAAACGAAGTTTCTTCCTCTAGATCCTTGTCCGTCCTTTCCTAATATTTGCTTTAACCTTCATGGAAGACATGCATGTCCGGTCCTTTATACTACGGTTTCACCGTTACCTCGTGGGTAGGGTGCTGTAGGGAGCGGATCATGCATGCATGCATGAAGTTTTAGTTAAAAAATAAACGGGCACGAAAGAGATGAGAGATCTTCATCTCTCATTCCCTCCCTTATTCCTAACCCTAACAAGCGAGAAAATTACTCGCTCATTAGGGGATTTATTAACAACATCAATTTGAGGTTCATTATTAAATCTATTGGATTAATTTCCTACTGCAGTTTTAAGAGATTTTATACTAAAATTAACTAAGGCAAATGAATGATTTATCCAGGGCAAGAATTAAATTATAGAGCTAGGGCAAAGAATGAATTGTAAACTAGGGCAGAAAAATTAAATTACTTACAAGAAATGATGCTCTTCCCTCTGAATTGAATCTGAATTTTATTTCATTAAAAAGAGGCATCCTTAATACAATCTTTTGATTACATATTTATAAGTAAACAGGAAAACCAGGGTTACAAATTCTCGCGCATGTGCTATTACAGATATGCCCACGAAAAATCCCAACCCACGCACCGTCACAAAAAGTCTGCGCCGACACGTGCACTAAGCGGCCGCGGAACCGCGGCAAATGTTGGAATAGGGCCGCGGTTCCGCGGCCCTTTGGTGAGGTCACTTGATGAAATTTTCTGGGATAGTTCTTTATACTTTGGGCTTTTTATTTCCATAGTTCTTTTCTATATTTGGCTTCTGGGTCTTCTCCAGATCTTCAGTGAAAACTTGTAATGGTCTTTTAACCGTTCATTTTGACATTTTTGGACCAAGCATTGCCTTGTACAATTGTGAATTGTTCTTCGTCTAGGCTTGACTAGGATCCTTCTACTTGTTGGTCAAAAGTCTCTCTTTTGTATCATCTTTTGTCTTTTTCACTATTTTCGATCCAAGAACCTGTATCTTGTAATATGCAGCAGACATGCGTCAAAAGCACCTGTTTATTTATAAAACGAATAAGAATGGGGAATGTAATAATACAATATTATGATATGAACAGTATGAAGGACAAAAACCCTAATACCACAAAACCTAACGGACCTCTGTCGCAAAGAGCAGGGGTTATCTATACCGTTAGAACAAGTTTGCCTATAAACCCAAGGGAGGTAAACTAAACAAACTCCGAAATGAGTCCATAAACTAGAGACTCCGGGATGTGTGAATAAACTACAAACTCCGAAATGAGTCCATAAACTAGAGACTCCAGGATGAGTGAATAAACTACAAACTCCGAAATGAGTTCATAAACTAGAGACTCCGAAATGAGTGAATAAACTACAAACTCCGAAATGAGTGAATAAACTAGAGACTCCGAAATGAGTACATAAACTAGAAACTCCAAAATGAGTACATAAACTAGAGACTCCGAAACGAGTGAATAAACTACAAACTCCGAAATGGGTATATAAACTACTTTGCGCTAGATTAATGCAAGTCGATGTCGCGCACCCCACGTGTTCGCTGGGAGGCAGAATTTGCAAAAAATGATTTTTACGGGCTTCGCAACACCGACTAGAACCAAGGATCGTCCATAAACTCTAGCTAGCAAACAACATGAGATTTAACTACTCAGAAAGAATGTTATACCTCATGATACAAGTCCTTCAGGTATTCTTCACTGTCCTCCTCGTCATCGTAGGCTCCAAGGATCGATCCGGATTGTAGCTTCCTCGTCGGCTTTCTCGAGTCAAAGACGATCCACCCGAAAGTCTATAGTCCGAGCTCCAACCTCAAATCTGTAGCTTGCTAAACTAGATGGCCTAGGTGATATAGAGAATGAAGATGGATTTATTTGTCTCTTGGAACCCTAGTTTACTCAACTCATGAGACCTTAAGGGTTTTAGTTGAGAGGAAGAAGAAGAGAGCTAGCTTGAGGAAAGAGAAAATGGTTTTTGATAAATGATAATTAAAAATGAGATGGCTCACTTCATATGACAACAAGCATGGCAAGAAAATATCTCACCCAAAATATCTAGTGCCGCAAAATATCTCATAAGAAATATCTAGTCAAAGAGTCAAACCAAGTTAAGTGGTCAAACCAAGTCAAGTAGTCAAAACAAGTAGCCATGCCACAATTATCATTTACTAAAATAACAAATACTTTTCACCACCTCATAATTGTTTTAATCAATTCAATGGTCAAAACCCTAATGAGGTGTCTCTTTCTATACCCCTCTCATCCGTATATACATACCCGCATCCGTGTTCTGAGAAACATGAACACAAAGAAACGAAACTGATCCATCAATATAATAATAGGATCCGGCTTAAACCAAAGCCCACTAGTATTATCCGCCCGAACATCATACACGCACAAGTGCACATACGTGATCAAAGCCCTGCCGTAAAACCATACAGCCTCTATATCTTTCGCCCGATATAGGGAAACTCTCTGTGTGGGACTCTAAATACTCGACAGTACGCTGGCATTGGGTTTAACCACAAGCCGCAAGCGGTACTAGCTGCACGTAACGGCTACCCAGGTATCTATCGATAAGAAGACCGATGAGGAAACCCATCTGAACTCCTACTGAGCTTGGATGTGACAATCTCCGTACAGTCCGGTCTGTTCGTCTAAGAGTATCGCATATCGGGCCTAGGGGCGGTAACCGTCAGGCCCCTAATAGCGCAATAATTCATGCCGGAGTTAGCCCAAAACACCCTGAGAAACTACTGGAATACCTACCAGTAAATCTCGCTTGCTCTGGCCAGAGACTTTGTGTAATGGCTCTCCGAACACAGCACGATATCAACCCCTAATACCGAGAGAGACGAATCCTATCTAATCGCCACTGCCTCTAAGTGCTTCGGGACTGCACCCAACTACTACATGTTTGCACGACTCCTTTAAGCCATGGTAAGGTAGTAATCAAAGTATAGTGGGAACATAATCAAGATGAAGTAGCAGTGTCAAGTCGACGGACTAAGTTGTACTCATGTCACCTGGGAACTGCTACCCGACGATAGGTATAATACCAACCAATAGTTCCCGATGAGTCCTGTCCAGTGTACTCGTAACCTAACGAGCACCTGCATACTATCTCCAGTATGACATACTAATGGCTGTAGGACAGACCATCTCCCATGTTGGGATGAGAAGCATATACACTAGTCTACTCCGGAGTATTGATGCCTCGTCTCGATAATCCTACGAATAGGGACCTGTATAAGGTTGTGCTTGTAGATTACCCAGCCCCTATTAGTGTGACTGCCATCATAATGCTGGTAATCAATCAAAGATACTAAGGGCTCTACTAATATGTATAAGCGATATGCTAAAAGAAACACATGCACATATTGAAGTAGAAACAAACCAAGTAGCATACTACCATTTTGAGCAAGACTGTCAATACAAATATGAATATCCCAAGCTTCCATTAAGTAATATACAAACCAGTATGATATAATGGCCTCTAGGGCAGACATCACTAACAATTAAGACATAAAGAAACAGAAGGGTGCAGCTTATGGGCCTCAGGGTTTAGAACTATATCCCTTAAGAGTAGAGATTTGAGTCAATGATAGACGACGACGCTTGTGTCCGCTCGATATCTTTTCAGATCGAGATTCTGAAAGTTATATACCAGCCTGAAACCGGTCATACACTATGTATTACTCTGTACTACTTAACCCACGTACATACCTGCGTAGGCAAAGTAGTGGGGGACATTTGTTCCAACCAAAAATTTCTGCGCAAAAGAGCCCAAGGTATCAAATGGCAGCGATACGCTTAAGAAAATGCAAACCAGTATTTTCCGGGCTGTATTTTGACAAACTCCTGCATGAGAATCAGCTAAATTCTGATGTATCAAAAGATTCTCAAAAAATCCTTCGATTTGATATATTATGGGCATCATAATTTATCCGGGATCAAAAGTTATGAGCAAATGTGATATGCACGTGTAATCTAAGTAATACTCTACCACATGGAGGATACATTTTTAATCCCACATTGGGAAAAAAGAGATCCCTTCTCTATCACTCCCATATAAATAAGAGGGGATACCCCTTAGAAAAAAATGGGGATTCAATCCTTAAAGGAGCTTAGTTCTCCAAGTTAGGGACTCAGCTGCCCCCCATAATGTGCATATGCGCAAGCGCCACGTGCGCACCACATGAAACACACGTGCGTTCGCTACGTGCGTACCACATGCAACGTGCGTGCGCCCGCCACGTGCGCACCACGTGCGAGAATTCAATTCTCAAAGGAGCTTAGTTTTCCATATGAGCTTAGTTCTCCAAGTTAAGGCCTTAGCTGCCTCCCATGATGTGCAAGCGCCACGTGCGACGCATGTGCGCCCGCCACGTGCGCACCACGTGCAACGCACGTGCGCCCACCAAGTATGCAACACGTGCGCCCACCAAGTGCGTCCGTCACTTGCGACGCATGTGCGCCCAACACGTGTGACGCACGTGCGCGAACGCAAAGAAACCTTTTTCAAGCAGCCAGAAGTTTAAGCTCCAACCTGTTCTTCCCCCTGATGAATGGGACATGGTTCAAAGGGTACATCCCTCCACACCTTCGATACATGGTGTTGTAATCTCTCAGCGTCGTCAGAGAGGTGGTGGGTCCCAACGACCAATGATCTCTTATTCCAAATAAGGAGGAACCCCCCATAAGCTTCAGAAAGAACAGAGAATTAAATTCTCGAGGAAGAAGAACTCTCTTCTAAAAGAATTAGGTAAAAAAAATAAGATATATAAATATATCTCATTTACCTATTGAAGGTTTCAACCCTTCTTAAAGAACCAAGTTCTTTCTCTGGATCTGAGATCCACAAGGCAAGTCTCCCATATGATGAGCATTTAATTCTCATTGGGATGAACTTTTTCCTGAGAATCAAAGATTCATCTACAAAAAAAGATCCTATTGATCATCAAGGAAGAAAAGAAATTAGCACCTAGCGCCTCACGTGACCCTCACGTGGGCGCCGCAGAATAAAAAGAACTCAGAGAGTGGCGCTCAACGCCCAGCTCTCCACATGCCTTTCACGTGGACGCTACAAAAGAAAGGAGTACTTAGCACTCAGTGAGCGCTTCCCAGCGCCTCACGTGTCCCTCATGTGGGTGCCATGGAATAAAAAGGAATTCAAAGAGTGGCGCTCAGCGCCCAGTGCCTCATGTGCCTCTCACGTGGGCGCTACAAAAGAAAAGAGCGCTTAGCACTCAGTGAGTGGCGCTTAGCGCCCAACGCCCTATGTGCCTTTCACGTGGACGTTACAAAAGAAAGGAGTGGTTATCACTCAGTGAGCAGCGCCCAGCATCCAGCGCTTCACGTGTCCCTCACGTGGGCGCCACAGAATAAAAAGTGCTTGGCACTCACTAGGCAACGCCTAGCGCCTCACGTGCTTCGCACGTGGGCACTATAAAGAGTGCTCAGCGTTCCATATAAAGACAAAAGGGGTAAAATGTTTAACATTTATTGGGAGAACCCCCATGATTGAAAACCCCACATGGTTATATGTGAGCGTCAGAACATACATAAGTGCTCAGCACTTTTTGCACAAAAAAGGGACTGAGCCCAAACAAGTGCTCTGCATAAATGTTTCAAATAAAAAGGAACTGAACGGACCAAGCCCAAATTGGCTAGGCCCCCCTTAAGGATAGAACCTCTTTGGTTTAGATGAACCGAGCCCATAGGCTTATGATTGCTTAAGCCGATCTCAGTCCCAAACATGTCTAATGATCTTCCGACAGATGATATCCAAAATGCTATTTGTCCCACATTCCCCTGAGGAAGTCTTATCAAAATATGACTAACGATTTTTAGGTTCACTACAACTCCCTTTTTTCCCAATATGGAAATTGGTTCAAGGGTACATCTCTCCACTCCTCTGATACATGTCTTTTTAATTCCTCAACGTCTTCAGAGAGGTGGGGGATCCTGATGACCAACAACTCTTTGGTGCATTTCCAAAATAACATGCAAACTTCAAATCAGACTACACTCCAAACTGAGTGCGTTCCATATCAACACCGTTTATCCTGTCACGTAACAAATACATGTGCACGCAAGATGGACAACGGACCGAAACGTCCTTAAACTACAGCAGACTGAAATTTCCTCAAACTAAACCTCGCCTCCAAAATGACGACAACGAACCGAGACGTCCTTAAACTACAACAGACCGAAATGTCCTCAAACTAAACCTCGCTTCCAAAATGGCGACAACGGACCGAAACGTTCTTAAACTACAACAGACCGAAATGTCCTCAAACTAAACTTCGCTACCAAAATGGCGACAACTGTCCGAAACGTCCCTAAACTAACAGTCACCTCCAAAATGGTGATAACCGAGCCCCCAAATGCTTGCCTCATTTAAGTCGATCCTAATCTCAACTAGATTAATAATCCTTAAATTAAACCAAACCCAAATCTATGAATATACGGATTTGGACTAATCCACGTCTGAATTGCAACGACAAAAAAAAAGCAGGATCAAGACAGAGAAGCGGTTCGCCAAAGCCCTATCAATTGGAATGAAGCTGCCACTTCTCAAGGGAAACACTCTCAGGGCCACATGCCTCAACGGAGAGGTTTCACATCCGAACTACTGTCTATATCATCAGAGGGTCATCCACCCCACCGAAGAATGCAGTGCCTTCAAGAAGCGGTGGCAAGGATATGTTGCCTACCAACAACACTTCAAGAGGATGAAGCGCGAAGCTCTTCGACGGCAAAAAGGTGCGGCAGATGCGTGTGGAAAAACAACTGGAAACTGTTATATGATTGATACCAGTTCGGAAAAAGAAAAACCCCAAGTTCTTACATTTGGGACTGATTTTGAGGAAGAAATAACCCTCGGCCCTCTTTTCAAAGACTCCATCTCCGAAAAAGAAGAGGAGAAGAAGAACTGTGAGAACATTTAGCTGCGTAATCGCACGTTGCTTGAGAAGGACCCCAGACCCGCAAACAAAGGTTCAAGCAAAAAAGATAAAGGGAAAGAAAAAATCCCTGAGGAAATTGCCCTCGACGATGGAGTTGTCAAAGAACTCGCAGCCAGGGACCCGCCTAAGAAAAGCATGGTGGATTACAATGTCCTAGCACATGTGAAGAAGATGCCCCCACAACTGAGCATACTGGATGCTCTCCTCCTATCCGAAGAGGTATGAGATTCTCTGATCAGGGCATTACAAGAGCCCGATCAGTTCCAAGCTTTCCTTGCAGAAGAAAAGATGAAGGATGAGCTGGCAGAAGTTCATACAGCTGACATTATATTCGGCGATGAAGATCTCCTCCTCGGTACGTGCGAACATAATCTCCTGTTAAATGTCACCGGGTATTGCCACGACATCATGATAGGGAAGATCCTGGTCGACAACGGGTCCTCCGTCAACCTTCTCAACGTGAAAGTGTTGAAGGATATTTGCATGAACGTTCAGCACCTGGCTCGGGACAAATTTACCATCTCTGGATTCGACTCACAGTCATCATGGACGCTTGGATTCGTAATATTGATGTTACGCTTCAGGCTACTCGTCACTGACATCAAATTTCGTGTCATTGACGCCAAGACTTTCTACAACGCTCTGCTCGGCAGGCCTTAGTTACACGGGTACAACGTCATCCCTTCTACACAATATCAGTGTATGAAGTATTTCAAAGACAGCCTCGAGTACACCGTTACAAGGGAGGTAAACCCATTCTTCGTAAATGAAGTTCGAAAATATGAAGATGTAAAGTACTTCCTACCAGACTTCAAAAATACGGAAAGATGTCATAAACCGGAGGATAAACGGAAGTCCGTTGTCACCATCCCGATCTTTGAGAGTGACACCGAGGAAGATGAAGCGATAGTCTATTCAGGGAAACCCCGAAATAACAAGACCGGACAATCGGCGAATATCCCGGTCTTTGGCAGTGATTCTGAGGACGATGCCAACGCCGTGTTCTCCGTTTGCCCGTCAGCACAAACCGTTACTGAAGATCAGAGCTTACAAATCACCATGGTTCTTCCGCGGCATTACAAAGAACTTGATGCGCTCGATACATACAGCGTACAAGAGCTAAAGGCTTTCTACGTCCCTCTCAGGCGAAGATGTGAAAAGTCGATCCTCTTCTGTCAATTTATGGAGATCAAAGTGGAAAACGAAGTCTGGCATGGTGTCGATCTTGTGCTTGACAGGCTTCAACCAATCCGTCTGTCCAGATATTACGCAGAGGGATTGAAAAGGCTATTAAGATGCCAAGGCCTACCCTTCAAACAAATCGCTCGACAAGACCAGTTCTACAATAAGATTTAGGACGTTCCCGTGACTTAGTGAAAGATGCTTAATAAGACGATGGAGATGACTGTGCTCGGATACGTTCGGTCAAATAAACGGTAGCGGTTCCACAACTTCCGCGTCATAAATGGTCCGGTGAAGAAGGGAACGTTTTTCCAAATGGTCATAACATTGAACCAGAGTGAGATCCCGCCATAAGAACGTCAAGTCTATCGTTCGAAGAACAAGTTGTCAAGTAATAAGAGAAGCTGGTCAAAAGGTTCAGGATGACCACAGCCGCGAAATGGCCATTTACGAGAAGGCCAGGACGCAATATCTCATTCAGCAGTCTGCGGAAAGAGAAGATTATGATGCTCTTCACCCTCAGCCCGCTGTACGTTCTTAAGACAAGAAAAAAGCCCGACAAAGAGGCAAAAACAAGGTGAAGAATGAGAATGACATTCAAAAATAGCGAAGCGGATCCAAGAAGCCACACGATCGAGAAAAAGTCAGCTGGAATCTGTCTTTTATGAAGAAGATAGGTCGGGAACACTCTTTCCCCCAAGACAAGAAAAGGAAAATATTCAGCCTTGTCATCAAGCATCAAATGATGACGCTCCCAGAGCCTTAGTACCCCGAACAGATAAATGAGGTACATCACCCGGATTATTGCTCCTACCACCGAGCAATAGGACATCCCCTTGAGGACTGCTTCACCTTCAAAGACTGGGTCGAAGACTAATATCAACAAGGCAGGCTCGCTCTATCCAGCAGTTAGAGGGTAACCCCACCGTAAAAACATGAGCTAAAGAGAACCTATATTGCAAGGGTAGGACCATATCAACATCAAGCTTGGAAGCGAACTCGTACTTTCCATGCGATAACATTCTTAAAAGAGGGAAGGCATGAGAATATGGATGACCTCTTTAGGTGTTTCACAAATGTGCATGAGGAAGATCTTTGATGACTTCATACATGAGATTGTCGAATGTTATATTGACGACCTTGTGGTAAAAAGCAAATCGTACGAGAAACACTGGAAACATCTGAACATAGTGTTCCAACGTATTTGGAAATACAATCTGAAGATGAACCTCTAAAATGCGCGTTTAGAGTATCCTCAGGCAAATTCCTAAGATTCATCATACGACACCAAGGCATCGAAATAGACCTATCAAAGATCAAGGCGATTATGGAAATGCCCACGCTAAAAATTCTCAAACAACTGCGGTCTCTCCAAGGAAAACTCAAGTATATCCGACGGTTCATAGACAACCTCTCAGGAAAATGTCGTTCCTACAGTCATCTAATGAAGAAGGGGACTCCATTCGTCTGATATCATAAATGCAAAAATGCACTAGACGAAATCAAGCAATACCTGCAGAATCCGCCGGTACTGACCGCTCCGGTCAAGGGAAAACCCCTTATCCTGTACACAACGACCATTGAAGGTTCTCTATGCGAGCTATGGGCACAAGAGAATGATCGGTGAAAGGAAAGAGCTCTGTACTATTTAAGTCAAGTTCTGCTGGGGGTAGAAAAAAACTACTCCCCTATCGAAAAGCATTGCTTGGCACTGATCTTCGCGATAACGAAGCTCAGACATTACGGCTTGGCACATGAGGTCCATCTCATATCAAAGGTAGATCCTCTTAAATATTTGATGTCAAGAGCCATACTAACAGGAAGGCTTGTCAAATGGGCCCTCCTCTTGATGGAGTTCTTGATAACATATCGACCCTCAAAGCAGTGAAAGGTCATGCCATCGCTGACTTCCTCGCCGAGCATCCGATACCAGCTAACTCTCCCTTAAATTGAGAGTTTCCAGATGAACACACGTTCGACACAATCGAAAGGGAGAAAGAAGAAAATAATGCCCAATATGAACTTTACTTCGACGAAGCATCCTCTTTGAAGAGGCGAAAGCAAAACACCACCATAATCAAGGCCGGGGTGGGCCTTATCTTTGTGACTCCACAAGGAGGGATAATGCATTTCTCCCTTTCCTTAACGTAGCCGAGAACAAACAACGAGACTGAATATGAAGCTTTGATAGAAGGTCTCGAGATCGCTATCGACATGGCAATCGAAAACCTCCTCATACATGGAGACCCCCGGCTGGTCGTTAGCCAAATAAATGGCAAATATCAGATGCGCAAACCAGAGATGATAAAGTATGGCAAAAGAATATAGAAACTGCTGACGTAAATCTCTTCTTACATCCTGGAAAGCATACCACGAGAGGAAAATAGCAAGGCGCACGCACTGGACAAGCTGGCTAAGGAATTGGCTGACGAGAATGTCGATGACGTAAGGATCATCATGCAAAGCCGCCAGGTTCTAGCACCAGCAGAAATATCTCTGAAAGATTTAACAGAGTCGTCTAAAGGAAAGGAAGCGACTAAACAAGCAGCCTTTCAAATAGAGGACGAAGGAAAGGTCAAGCATTGGAGGAAAGTCTTCATAAACTACTTCAAATCCCATCGAACGCCCAAAAACGTGTCGTCTAGACATCAGCTCATGAAACGAGCTCTGTCTTTTACCTTCTTCAATGATACTATATACAAGAGATCGCTTGACTGTTTGTGGCTAAGGTGTCTGGGGCCAGAAGAAGCAAGGAGAGTCATCCAAGAAACCTACGACGGACTCTGCGGTTCTCATCAAGCCGGACCAAAGATGAAGCTGAAGATCAAAAGAATGGGTTACTATTGGCCCACAATGATTCAAGACTGTCTCGAATATGCGAAGCAGTGTCACTCGTGCCAAATTCATGGGTACTTCATCCACCAGTATCCAAATCCGCTACACCCAACAAGGGGAACCGATATAATTGGCCCCATCGAACCAGCGTCATCAAAAGGACATAGGTTCATACCGTCAATGACCGGTTACTTCTCTAAGTGGGCAGAAGCAGTACTATTAAGGGAGGTGAAAACGGAGAATATCCTCCATTTCTTTTGGACACATATCATCTACCTGTCCGTCACTCCACGACGGATTATCTCGGATAATGGACCAGCATACAAGAGCCATAAAATCAGCCGCTTTGCAGAACAACATAAAATAGACTGGAGGTATTCTTCACTCTATAATCCCTGAGCCAAAGGTCTAGCTGAAGCTTTCAATAAGACCTTGACGAAGATTATAAAGAAAACGGTGTCCAGAACAAAATGGACTGGCACGAGAGACAGCATGAAGCACTTTGGGCATATCGAACAACGTTCAAAACGGCCACGAATACAACGCCATATGCATTGGTATTCGGCATGGAAGCAGTACTCCCCTGGAAATAGAGCTACCTTCTCTACGGGTAGAGTTCGATACGAGCTGACGGATGAAGAAAATGCCCATCTTCGGCTTGAGGAGCTCGATGCCCTCGATAAAACTTGCCTCATGGCGCAACAAAACCTGGAAGCTTACAGGGCAAGGATGACGCGCTCATACGAAAGACAGACCGGGCCGAGAACATTCCGCCAAGGCGAAGTCGTTCTAGTTGTCAAACGACCAATGATTCCCAATCGTGCCAAACGAGGGAAATTCGAGCCGAACTATGAGGTCCCGTACATCATAGACAAGGTCTACCAAGGTGGAGCCTACCTGCTCATGGACATGCATGGAGAAAGATCCTTCCAGCCAATAAACGGTCGATTCCTCAAAAAATACTATGCTTAACGGGTTACGATTTAGGTCAATGATAGATGACGACGCTTGTGTTAACTCGCTATCTTCCTGAGTCAGAACCCTAAAGGTAGTATTCAAAAGATCCGTTGCTTCGAAAATGGTAACAATGGACCACTACGTCCTTAAACTGGCCATGGACCTAGATGTCCCTAAACCAACAATGGACCAATACGTCCTTAAACTGGCCATAGACCGAAATGTCCTTAAACTAACAATGGACCACTATGTTTCTAAACTAGTGAGTCGCCTCAAACATGGCGCAGCGCCCCAAATATGGCGATATCCACCCTTGAGATCTATATTGCAATCGAAATCTCAACAGCAGAAGTTGCAACTCAAGTCATATCGACTACACAGCTACTATAGCAATGAAGCCACTTCCCAAGTCCCACCGACAAACAGATAGGTCACATGTGGTGAAACTACTCTCGAGAGTCTTACCACTAAAAAAACGGTACGTCCGTAACCGAAATGGGCACGGATGAAAACCCGAAAGGGCGCCGTGAGTAAAAATAGCAGGACTGCCGGCGAGCTTATGAAAACCCGAAATGGCACAATCTCGTTAAAAAAACGGTACGTCTACAAGCAAAAGGGGCACGAATGAAAACCTGAAAGGGCGCCGTGAGTAAAAACAGCAAGACTGCCGGCAACCTTGTGAAAACCCGGAAGAGCGCAATTTCGTTAAAATAAACACACTTGCGAGAGCCTCATGACTCGTAAGGAGAATTTCCCCTGTGAGACCCTCACGGCTCATAGGATTCAAAAGCCTTAAGCTACAGGGATCCAAACCTGTTCTTAAGCCATCATATTTCCCGAATTGCCCTACAAGCGGTCCATATTGACCCTTGTATACAATCCACGGGCACGAATAAATATTTCTTTGCCAAGTTCTACCAATGGTAAGATATGTCCCCATATGGTGAACAACACTTGTAGGTCCTCTCGACTTACAAGGAGAAAACACTCTTAGAAGATCTTTACGACTTATAAGAGAAGATATCACTTAGGAACCCCCACAATTTTTAAGGAGAAAATATACATATGAGATCCTCATGACTCGTAGGGAAAAAACCCTTTATGAGACCCTTACGGCTCATAAAGTCAAAAGCCTTAGTCGACAGGATCCTAACCATGTCTACTAAGCCACCTTTGTTCAAATCAGCAAGGGCAAATGATGATTCGCTCCTGGCACTATCCCAGTTGTAGCGATATTTATGTCTAAATCGGTATCAAATTTCAAGTCCTCTCAAGGCAAATGATGATTCGCTCCTGGCAATATCTCAGTTGTAGCAATGCTGATGCCTAAACAAGTGTCGAACTCCAAGTCCTTTTACTGCAAATGATGATTCGCTCCTGGCAATATTCCAGTCGCAGCAATGCTAATGCTGAAATTGGTATCAGGATCCAAGTTCCCGACTCTCAAGGAAAATATATGCATATGAAATAGCCGAAATGATAGGGCGACTCGCAATAAAAAATCAACGAGCAAAAAAATATGCATATGAAATAGACGAAATGATTGAGCAACTCGCAATAAAAAACAGCGAGTAAAAATAAAAAAATAGCCAAAATGATTGGGCACCACGAAAAATAGCCGAAATGATTGGGCACCGCGAAAATAGCCGAAATGATTGGGCAATCGCGATTTTCGCGATATAAAAAACTGAAATGATAGAGCATTGCGGAAATAAATAATAAAAAAATGAGAATGAAACTTATTCCCTGCAGGTGAGTCCACATCGACCCCTGTATACAATCCATGGGTACAAACGAAGAGGGAACCGTATTTTCCCAGCAGGCTCCGCCAAAGGGAGAGCCAAGTCTTGACGGTTCATATACAACCTAAATACAATCCCGGCGTTCCTTCTCATTCCAGCAGGATGCAGACGGAACGTCGACAAAATACAAAAGGGTCGAAACAAAACGGAGCCATGGCAAATTCCTAGCTCCAAGTCTTGACGGTTCATATACAACCTAAAGACAATCCCGGCGTTCCTTCTCATTCCAGCAAGATGCAGACACAACGTCTTCAAAAGACCCCAGGGTCGAAACAAAACGGATCCGTGGAAAATTCCTAGCTCCAAGTCTCGACGGTTCACATACAACCTAAAGACAATCTCGGCGTTCCTTCTCAGTCCAACAGGATGCAGACGCAACGTCAACAAAAGACCCTAGGGTTGAAACAAAACGGAGCCATGGCAAATTCCTAGCTCCAAGTCTCGAAAGGTTCATATACAATCTAAAGACAATCCTAGAGTTCCTTCTCAGTCTAACAGGATGCATACGCAACGTTTTCAAAAGACCCTAAGGTCCAAACAAAACGGAGCTGTGGCAAATTACTAGCTCCAAGTCTCGACGGTTCGCATACGACCTAAAGACTACCCCGGCATACCTTCTCATTCCATCAGGGTGCAGACACGATGTCAACAAAGCTCCAACGAGCCAAATCAAATTGGAGCGAAGGCATATTCCTAGATCTGGACTTCAACTGCAATACATACAACACGGAAGTCCTACAGATGTCGATCCTATTTCAGCAAGGAATCGGCACGACATCGTCAAAATAAAGAAGAAAGCGATAGCAAAATCCTAGCTTCAGGGTCTTGACATCAACTCAAATAAAACCCGAAAGACTATCGGAGATCATCCCACACCAGAGCGGAGTGGTTATAACTCATCGGGGCTCCAAACTGAGCCTAACCTCAAGTAAAAAGTATAATGGAAAATTCCTAACGTTTGCTCTTCCGACGGTCATATAGCCTAAGGAGATTACTTGAAGACGTCTTATCCAGCCCCGGAAGGGATCAGAGACACACCTGTCACGGGGCTACTCGAACAACAGCTTAAAGACTGTATATCGAGGAATATATCAGCCAAAGGGACAGTACCACGGACTAAAACCCTAGTACCACAAAACCTAACGGACCTCTGTCGCAAAGAGCAGGGGTTATCTATATATAATGTTAGGACAAGTTTGCCTATAAACCCAAAGGAGGTAAACTAAATAAACTCCGAAATGAGTACATAAACTAGAGACTCCAAAATGAGTGAATAAACTATAAATTCCGAAATGAGTACATAAACTAGAGACTCCGAAATGAGTGAATAAACTACAGACTCCGAAATGAGTACGTAAACTAGAGACTCCGAAACGAGTGACCAAACTACTAACTCCGAAATGAGTGAATAAACTACAAACTCCGAAATGAGTACTTAAACTAGAGACTCCGAAATGAGTGAATAAACTACAAACTTCAAAATGAGTACATAAACTACTTTACTTCAAGTCCACTTCAAGTCAAGACAGAAAGGTGCAACCCATAGGCATCAACCGTATGCTATGCCACCCTGAAACCAACCGTCTACTATGTAAGATAGTGGGGAGAGCATTTGATTCACATCCGATTAAGCGTTCATGCACAACTACATATGTACTTGAATGGAAATAGTGTTCAAAGCGTGCTGATTTATATATGAGTGAGAAGGATTAGTGCATGACATGAACACAACAGTGACGTTTGTATTCAACAAAAAAAATTCCTAAAGGTACAATATAAAGCACATGCACAGATGCAAGATGCACATACGAATATGTGATGAAGATGAAACATTCAACGGCCAACGAAAAGAGAAATACATTTAAATAAACGTCCTACTCCTCAGGGAAGAGATCACCAAATATTGGATTAGAGATACATGGGTTAACAAAACAATATACAAAATTCTCCAACTCCCTCTGTGTTTCCTCCACCATGACGAAGCGGCGATCTTCGCGAGGAGTCGCTCCCCATCGATCAGCGCCGTGCTCGTCAGTGAAGGCAGACATGATGGCCCGCTGAGCCCGTATTTGGCTTAGCAATTGAACCAAACGATCCCTCAGAGGCTGGGTAATCAAATGTGCCTCGTAGAAGCACTCGATCTTGTCCTCCACCGTGTCGAGAATCGCCGGATTCATCTCCGTCGGATGTGGGGAGATGTCAGCAAGCACGGATAGGAAGATCATCCGGAGCCAAATGGAGCCTATAGGAAAAGGAGAACCCCTACGAGTCAGGAACTCATACATCACTGTGTCGCATCGGTCATCGGTGAGAGTGGGATCTGCTAACCGCACAGCGAAATGAGGAATGATCTCCTCGATAGGTACCTCCCATAGTTGCCGACGAGCATGAGAATGATTGCAAGCCATAACTTTTGGTTTGTTTCTTTAAAAAAGTGGTTACTTTGAGTTCTATTAAAAGAAATGGTTTTCTCTTTACGAAAAAGGAAGAAGACGTTACTTCAGATTATATAGAGAAGCATTCAAGTCTAGGCAAATAAACTTATGTGCATGGTGGAACTATTTCCAAGGTCTGGAAAAAAGGGCATGGGAAAAGAAAGAGTTGACTCATAAGACTAAGAGCAAGAAGGTGGAACGACGCCAGCGCTTCACGTGCATAACATGTGAGCGATGGCGCCAATCCTTTATAGGATTAAAATAGGTGATAGTGCCTCACGCACATACCATGCGGGCGTCGGCGCCAGTCATTCGAACTTATGGCAGTGCCTCACGCGTATAACACATGAGCGCCAGTACAAGTTTTTTATATACATATATATGAGCAACTACTATTCATGTGAGGCATACATGAGCTGTGGTATAAAAGAAGGGCAAGTTTTGTCATTCATACTTGGGAAAATTTATTCATCGGTGATAACAACAAAACAAAAAAAACATCATCAAAATGTTTACAATGGCAAAACACTGAATTCCGGACATGGATTTAGGAATTCAGAAGCAAATCCGAGTAAAATGTTTCTAGCTTCTCTGACCATTTTCTTATGCATTTTCACACGAATGCAAGCGTTGGGATCCCTGCCGATATCGTCCACCCTCTGGTGGGCGGATATTATCGCCGTCTGTTGGAAGACGCGATGCAAAATATCGACAAGATCATCTCGCCGTCTCTTTAAGATCAAGCCCATCAGATATACTGAATGCACCTTGTCTTCAGTATTATCAAGTGCCTCAAGCGGCATAGTCTCGTCAAGTCCAGGAAGTGCTTCCCAAATCGCCCCCACTATAATTTTCAGAAGAGCGGAACGATGGGGGAGTAGTCAACCGTTGTAATCATCGAAGGGGCGCATCACCTCAGCGGATTGGGCGTCTGTAAACTCCTGGTCTTGACAGCGGCCTTGAACGTGAATGTCATCATAAGAGATAATCTCGTCAAGATCATACAGATAAGAATCCATAGTATCTGAAAAGGAAAATTAGTGAACGGTTAATGATCAAAATATCAAGATTCTCAAAATCTAAAAGAAAAGAAACAATAGTTCTAATCCCCCATCAATGATGAGGAAAGCACTCATTGTAAGAATCCAAAAGGATTCTCATTTAATGAAAAATCTCATTAAACGGTGGAGTTAAACTCCATCAAGAAACGAGCTCTACATCAAATTCAAAAGGGAGATAAAATTCCCAAAAGAAGAAATCTTCTCAGAGCTAAGCTCAGAAGAACAACCCGGAATAAAATTCCTTTAATAATGGGATTAAATCCCTGTGGGAAGTACATTGGAATTAAATTTCAAAGAACCCTTAAAGATCTTTGAGACCAATGGTCTGCTTAAATCAGCTCAAGAAAAGTGAAAAGCTCTGTTAATGAAATCCAAGAGAAAAGAGTCTCTCTTAAAGAAAAATGGCCAGAATCCTTACCAAGATTCTTGAAACTGTTAGTTATATGTATGCCCTAGAGATCATTGTTGTACATGTGATGTATATTATAATAGATGCTTGGATATATATAGAGAGGACTTTCTTGCTCGATATGATAGTATGCTATCTGGTTTCACTTTATCTTAACATGTTAACAAATACTGTTTTATGGTCACGTATTGATAAAGCCCTTAGGATATGTACTCGACTACTAGGACTATGATGAGATCATACTAGTGAGGCCAGGGTAGTCAACGAGTACATCCTATAAATGTTCCTAGTCAAGGGTGTATCGAGACAGGGCATCGATACTCCAGAGTAGACTAGCGTACACGCATCTTGACCCATATGATAGGCGATGAATGATCCTATATCCATTGGTGTTGGACATCAAAGATGGTGTACGGGTGCTCAGTGGAGACTGGGTATACTGAACAGACTCGCTGAGAACTCCTGGATGGTATTATACCTATCGTCAGATAGCAGTTCTCCAGTGACATTGGTACAGGTTAGTCTGTAGACCCAAGATCGTCATAGAGTCTTGTGTGATTCCCACTGTGCTTTGATTTCCACCTTACCATGTCCAAGAGGGCGTGCAAAACGGTAGCTTTTGGGTACAGTCCCGAATCACATGGAGGTAATGAGCGATAGGAGGGGTTTCGTCTCTCCCGGTATAGGGAGTTGATGTTGTGCTGTGTTCGATTGGCTATAACAGGAAGTCCCTGGCCAGGGCTGATATGAAGATTTATTGGTATGTGTTATCAGTAGTTTTTCGACCCGTTATGAGCCTTACATCGACACGACTTATCGGTTACTGGGGTCTGACGTTTTACCACCCTTAGACTAGATATGCAACATATCAGACAAAGAGATCGGACTGTACGGTAGTGTTTACTGATTGGATTTACAGGAGAATGTACAGGCTTTCTTGTTGATCTTCTAATCGCTCAATACCTAGGTGGCTGTTACGTTTAGCTGACCGCTTACAGCTTGTGGGTGTTTGATATGATCATCTCCTGCTGTCGGCGTATTGACGATTCTTTAGAGTCCTGCACAGAGGTTTCCTGGCTCGGGCAAAACGGAGTAGGAGCAGATATGTGATATGTACGGGACCGAGAATAATACGATATGAGATACCGTATTCTATTCTCGAGATATATGATATCGGCCGGCTATATGTGATATAGCCGGGTCATCGGATCAAGTGTTGATTCAATGAATCGGTACATTTAGATTAGTTGGTTATATGGTATATAGACCGATTGTCGGATCAAGTGTTGATTCGATAATTTAATGTATAATTATATATATGTGATATATTACATTTCGTTAACTAATATAAGCTCGCTTTATTGATTCATTTTCTCACCGGATAATACATTGATATATATGCGATATATGTTAATTGTATTATTTTCTTTTGTTGCAAAATATATTATATATATGTGATATATAATATTGCAACAAGTTAGGGTTACAAATACATATTTTGTGGAGATTAAACAAGTTAGGGTTTGATTTGGGTTAGCATTTGGGTTAGCTTTTTCATGAAGCTTTCTTTTGTTTTTTGCTAAGATATTTTGTATAGATATTTGTTAACCCAACCCAAACCCTTTACCTTAGGTTTATTCTCTACATGAGTTAAGACCTTCTTTATTAACCCATGGTTGGATTTATAACCAAAAAAACAATAATTCATTATTCATCACAAAAGCTTTCTTCTTCTTCTTCTTCCTTGAAAAAGCTTTCTAGCTTTTTGTGAAGTAATGACTTAAAGTGAGAAATTGAAAACAAAAAAGTGTAAAATTCTTACTTCGTCATCCTCATCTATTCTAGCCACTTAGATTAGGGTGTTCACTTCACTAATACTTGATTAGAGAAGTGAGAGCTTGAGTTTGAGATTCTTCAAGGTAGATCATATTCGAAAACGAAGACTTCAAGCAAGAATGGATCATTCGACTTGTGGAGACTCTCTTGAGTCCGGGAGATCATGGATCGCGGCAAAGGGACTACTCGGAGCTTATGAAGCGAAGGAACGGACTACAAAGGTTGTAATCCCTCTCTCTTAGATGTAATGTTGTTTACATGCATGTTAACCCTAATTCTCTAGTTAAGATCTTAGTTAGGGTTTGTTTAGCACCCCAAAAATTTTAAAGTAGCATGTTTGATGCTTGCCAAAACCTTGCTAAGGTGCTATGCTAACCCAACAAGTGGTATCAGATCCAAGCTAGAGCATTAGGAGTTATCTAAACGAAGTTAGAAGTCCGATCGAACCTCGAAACCCCGTAATGACCCCTTTTCTGGAAATTTTTCAAAAAGTTGACATTTTTCATATTAAAAATACTCAGAAAATCATGCAGGGAATTTTATGGACCCACCTGAATAAAGTGTCACTAACTCACTATTGTGACCGCGTAACCGCGGCCAAAACCTTATTTTGGCGGCGGTTCCGCGGCGCCACTGTGGAGGCTTGGGAAAGGCACTTCAGCGACGGTCCATAGGTGTTGGGGCATGCTACTGGGAATTTTTATTTTCTGCTCTAGTGTTGAGCTTACTGGGGTATTTTGGGAATTTGTTGTGTCTGTCGAATTATCTAACTTCGCCTAGTTATCTGTGATGTTTATGTGTTGCTGTGATATGTTATATTGGATCGTTGTGTATTGAATAGCCGGGGGTTTTATGTGAGATGAGAGTTTTCTTTTTCATTCATGTAAAATTCATTTTTATGTAATATTCTTTTATTGGGGCACTTCCGGGTTGAGAATGATGTCACCATTGTATATTATTTACTTTTCCGCATTAGGATAGACCCAAGACGGAGAGCACAAGTAGCCGGGTTCTACGGTCCAGTGGGAGGCCATTTCGAGGAGTCGAGACCAGGTCTCCTAACCCTAGAATTGGCAGGGTTACTTGCTGCTCTCGTAAGGGTATAGGGATATGGGTTTGGCTATTAATCATGAATGTGGAATCCGTGTTTTATAGAGGCTCAAAATAAAACACGGATTTCCTAGTATATCCAATACTTCATATGTTGACTTCTGCTGCAATGTTCTGTGATGAGATCATATTACTGCCTGAGATGAATGCTTATACTATATGTTGATATATAAATATTGCTGCTTTCGTTTCTTCTGTGATGCTTAGGAAGCTTAAATGATGGGTTTTTTTTAATGAGATTAATAAATGAAAAGAAACCTAAAAGATGTTGTAGAATCAAATTTTCAAAAAGGGTAGTTAGAGTTTTTGCTTTGCATAATGGTATTTCTTGTAGAATATCCAGCACCATATTTGATAAAGAAAGAGCCGAGATCCCTTCACCGGGAGTGACCTCTTTAGCAAAACTGGCAAATGCTACAAACTCACGGTTTAGTTTTTGATTACTTCTATAGTTCTTGCTTTGCACAGCGGTATTTATGAAATATCCTGCACCTTATTCGATGAGGAAAGAGCCGAGATCCCTTCACCGGGAGTGACCTCTTTAGCGAAACTAGAAAAGCCTCAAAAACACTCCTTTTCAAAATCACTTGTTTCTACAAACGATATCAAGTTCATTACGTTCATGGTTTTCAGAAAAACCTGCGTAGCCCTCCGTCATTTCAGATAAGTCCTACTTAGTATTCGTGCTACGTTTGTTGACTTTTGTCAAGGCGTAGTGTGCGGTAGCTGACTAGTATTTATCTGCAGCATGTGATGCGATTGTTTTAGAGTAGTCGTACGACCTTGTTGACCCCCGTCAAGGGTCGTGCGGGTGGGTTTAATTCAATCAGGAAATGACGGGTTGAACTTGACTAGTAGCCTATGGTTTGTTGACATCCATCAAGGTCATTAGACGCTAGGGGTAAAAGATATTATCATCGGAAATTTCAAGTGTTGAAATTTGCAATGAGATTGCAAACCTTCTATGAGATAGATGGATCCCGATACCCACTGCGAGTAAAAGTTACTCCTGGGAGAATTTTACACAGGACAATTAGCCGACCAAGTAGGTGTCTAGAAAGGTGTTAACGGGGTTATGCCTCTGGGATAACGAGGTTTATTTTAATTAGCTCTGTGCGAAAGCACGGGGAACCTCTCTCAAAGTACCAACACTGATCTGGCTGAAAGATTGGTGAACTTGTAAGGTGTAATTAATCCCGGATAATCTTACCTTTTTAGGGTTTGAAGGAAGATTTGATTAAAACAGTGGGAGCCATCCTGATTAGATAAGATAATAACCAATCTAATCTTGCAAGAGCGCACGCTAAAGTGATTTTCCTTCTCTCTCTCTCCAGGTAGCGACCATGTCAGGCCTTAATCAAGATAATAATATGGATGTATTAACCGAACCCGCTTATTATACTGAGCAGGGGAACGTTGGTTCCGTTCTTTCTTATAATTGATATAAGACTGAACAGGAAATAGAAGAATACCAAAATTCACACGCCGCCCAAATGAAGAATAAGCATGTTGATGCATCTTCTTCAGGTATGTTAGTTACCGAGAACTGTTTCTCAGTTCACTCTATGTCCTGGGCATTAAATACCGGATCAGGATCCCATATATGCAATATATTGCATGGGCTAAAGAGAGGTAGAGAACTAGGAATGGGTGATCATTCCGTAAGAGTAGGGAATGGTGAAATGTTGCAGCCAAAGCAGTTGGCGAATATCACCTTGTATTACCAAGTGGTAATACATTGATTCTGAACGAATGCTATTATATACCGAACATGATATGCAACATTATATCAGTTTCTTTATTAAGTAAAGAAAGATATAATTTTGTAATACAGGATAATGTTATGAATATCTTCCTAAATCAAAAGTTGATTGGATCAGGCTCGTTAAATAATGGCATATACGTTCTAAATCAAAACACGGTTCTTAATATACAGAACACACACAAGAGGAAAAGTTCAGAAATAAACGAATCCTTCTTGTGGCATTGTAGACTTGGTCATATCAATGCAGCACGACTTGCTAAGTTACATAAAGATGGTTATTTAAATGCGTTTGAATTATCATCTTATGAAACTTTCAATTCATGTCTCAAAGGCAAAATGACCAAAACTCCGTTTAGTGGACACGGAGAAAGTGTTACAGAACTCTTAGGACTGATACATAGTGATGTATGCGGTCCCATGTCTACACATGCCAGGAATGGTTCCTCGTACTTCATTACATTCACTGACGATCTCTCAAGATACGGACATGTGTTCCTGTTGAAACACAAGTCTGAAGCTTTTGAGAAATTCAGAGAATATAAGAACGAAGTAGAGAACCAAACGGGTAAAAGTATTAAAATCCTTCGATCTGGTCGAGGAGGAGAATACTTGAGCAATGAGTTCCTCGATTATCTAAAAGAGAATGGGATTCTCTTAGCTTACTCATCCCTATACACCACAGCACAACGGTGTATCGGAGTGGAGGAATCACACCCTATTAGATATGGTGCGCTCTATGACGAGCAATGCTGAGTGCCTATTTCCTTCTAGGGGTATGCGCTTGAGACATCTATACACCTATTGAATATGGTTCCTACCAAATCAGTGCCTACCACTCCATATGAGATATGGAAGGGGAAGAGACTATCTCTTAAGTATGTTAAGATATGGGGTTGTCCGGCCTATGTCAAAAGGCACAATCCGGACAAACTCGAGGCAAGGTCTGTCCTGTGCAAGTTTGTAGGATATCCCAAGAACTCACAAGGGTATATCTTTTACCACACTGAGGAACAAAAGGAGTTTATTTCTCGACATGCCACCTTTTTAGAAAAGGAATTTCTTACTAAGGAAATTAGTGGCGAGGAGGTAGAACTGGAAGACGTTCTGGCAACACAAACTACGACAGAAGATTTAGTGGAACCAGAGGATTCAGTAGTTCTCGATGAACCCCCGCCTCTCCGCCGATCTAGTAGGGTTCCTCATCCACCTGAGAGATATTACGGTTTTCTTATCGATGGTGGGAGCGAGGATTGCATCATGGAAGATGATGACCCGACTAGTTTCGAGCAGGCCATCACGAGTGGTGACTCTGTGAAATGGCTGGATGCAATGCGATCTGAGATGGAATCTATGTACACCAACAAAGTATGGACTTTGGAAGTTGCTCTTGAAGGGGTAAAACCCATTGGGAGAAAATGGATCTTTAAGAAGAAACTTGGTGTAGATGGAAAAGTTAAGACTTTCAAAGCTAGACTTGTTGCAAAGGGTTTTCGTCAACGACCAGGTGTGGATTATGACGAAACCTTTTCTCTAGTAGCTATGCTTAAGTCCATCCGGGTCTTACTTGCCATTGCTGCATACCATGACTACGAAATCTGGCAAATGGATGTTAAGACCGCCTTTCTAAATGGTGATTTAGAGGAGTGCGTGTACATGACTCAGCCAGAGGGCTTCGTAGATAGTGGGAGCGGCGGAAAGGTGTGCAAGCTGCTTAAATCCATCTACAGGTTAAAGCAGGCATCGCGGAGTTGGAACATCTGTTTTGATGTTGTAGTCAAAGAGTTTGACTTCATCAAAAACATAGATGAACCTTGTATATACAAGAATGTGGCAGAAAGTAAGGTTGTCTTCCTCGTATTGTACGTAGATGACATACTCTTGATAGGAAATGATATTCCCATGCTGCACTCGGTTAAGCTCTTCTTATCACATAGATTCTCAATGAAAGATCTAGGTGATGCCTCTTGCATTTTGGGAATTAAGATCTATAGAGATAGATCTAGACGGATACTGGGATTGTCCCAATCCAGGTACATTGACACCATACTAAAGAGGTTTAGTATGGAAGAATCCAAGCGTGGGAATTTACCCACGATCTCTGGACTCACTCTCTCCAAAGAGATGTCTCCCAGGACTGATTTGGAAAGAGCTCGCATGTAGGGGATACCCTATGCTTCGGCAGTAGGCTCTATCATGTACGCGATGCTATGTACCAGACCCGATGTAGCATACTCACTAAGTGTAGTGAGTAGGTAACAAGCAGATCCTGGAGAGAATCACTGGACAGCTGTGAAGAATATTCTTAAGTACTTGAGAAGGACTAAAGAGATGTTCTTGGTATATGGTAACGGAGAACTCCAGGTGGAGTCCTTTACCGATTCGAGCTTCCAGAGTGATAAGAACGACTCTAAGTCGCACTCGGGATTTGTTTTCACCCTAAATGGAGGGGCGGTTTGTTGGAAGAGTACCAAACAGGAAACCGTGGCAGACTCGATGATGGAGGCTGAATACATCGCTGCCAACGATGCTGCCAAAGAGGCTGTCTGGATAAAGAAGTTCATCACTGAACTTGGTGTGGTTCCGTCCATTGGGTATCCAATACCTCTGTATTGTGATAACAATGAAGCTGTGGCTTTGGCCAAGAAACCCGGTCCCATCAGAAGTCCAGACATATTCTGAGGCGGTATCACCTGATCCCGGAGATAGTTGATCGTCGGGAGATCGAGGTTAGGAGAGTTGATATGAAGGACAACACTGCGGATCCACTCACAAAGACCATTCCTCAAATACAATTTGAAAGACTCTTCGGGATGTTGGGTATGAGATACTACAACAGCTGGCCTTAGTGCAAGTGGGAGATTGTTAGTTATATGTATGCCCTAGAGGCCATTGTTGTACATGTGATGTATATTATAATGGATGCTTGGATATATATAGAGAAGACTTTCTTGATCGATATGATAGTATGCTATCTGGTTTCACTTTATCTTAACAAGTTAACGAATACTGTTTTGTGATCACGTGTTGATAAAGCCCTTAGGATATGTACTCGACTACTAGGACTATGATGAGATCATACTAGTAGGGCTAGGGTAGTCAACGAGTACATCCTATAATTGTTCCTAGTCGAGGGTGTATCGAGATAGGGCATCGATACTCCAGAGTAGACTAGAGTACACGCATCTTGACCCATATGATAGGCGATGGATGGTCCCATATCTATTGGTGTTGGACATCAAAGATGGTGTACGGGTGCTCAGTGGAGACTAGGTACACTGAACGGACTCGCTGAGAACTCCTGGATGGTATTATACCTATCGTCAGATAGCAGTTCTCCAGTGACACTGGTACAGGTTAGTCTGTAGACCCAAGATCGTCATAGAGTCTTATGTGATTCCCACTGTGCTTTGATTTCTACCTTACCACGTCCAAGAGGGCGTGCAAAATGGTGGCTTTTGGGTACAGTCCCGAATCACATGGAGGCAATGAGCGATAGGAGGGGTTTCGTCTCTCCTGGTATAGGGAGTTGATGTTGTGCTGTGTTCGATTGGCTATAACTGGAAGTCCCTGGCCAGGGCTGATATGGAGATTTACTGGTAAGTGTTATCAGTAGTTTCTCGACCCGTTATGAGCCTTACATCGACACGACTATCGGTTACTAGGGTCTGAGGTTTTACCACCCCTAGACTAGATATGCAACATATCAGACGAAGAGATCGGACTGTATGGTAGTGTTTACTGATTGGATTTATAGGAGAATGTACATGCTTGCTTGTTGATCTTCTGATCGCTCAATACCTGGGTGGCTATTACGTTTAGCTGACCGCTTGCAGCTTGTGGGTGTTTGATATGATCATCAGCTGCTGCCGGCGTATTGACGATTCTTTAGAGTCCTGCACAGAGGTTTACTGGCTCAGGAAAAACGGAGTAGGAGCACATATGTGATATGTGCGGAACCGAGAATAATACGATATGAGATACCGTATTCTCACGATATATGATATCGGCCGGGTATATGTGATATAGCCGGGTCATCGGATCAAGTGTTGATTCGATGAATCGGTACATGTTATATTAGTCGGTTATATGGTATATAGACGGATTGTCGGATCAAGTGTTGATTCGATAATTTAATATATAATTATATATATGTGATATATTACATTACGTTAACTAATATAAGCTCGCTTTATTGATTCATTTTCTCACCGGATAATACATTGATATATATGCGATAATGTTAATTGTATTATTTTCTTTTGTTGCAAAATATATTATATATGTGTGATATATAATATTGTAACAAGTTAGGGTTACAAATACAACATGTTTTGTGGAGATTAAACAAGTTAGGGTTTGATTTGGGTTAGCATTTGGGTTAGCTTTTTCATGAAGCTTTCTTTTGTTTTTTGCTAAGATATTTTGTATAGATATTTCTTAACCCAATCCAAACCATTTACCTTAGGTTTATTCTCTACATGAGTTAAGACCTTCATTATTAACCCATGGTTGGATTTGTAACCAAAAAAACAATAATTCATTATTCATCACAAAAGTTTTCTTCTTCTTCTTCCTCCTTGAAAAAGCTTTCTAGCTTTTTGTGAAGTAATGATTTAAAGTGAGAAATTGAAAACAAAAGAGTGTAAAATTCCTACTTCATCATCCTCATCTATTCTAGCCACTTAGATTAGGGTGTTCACTTCACTAATACTTGATTAGAGAAGTGAGAGCTTGAGTTTGAGATTCTTCAAGGTAGACCATCTTCGAAAAGGAAGACTTCAAGCAAGAATGGATCATTCGACTTGTGGAGCCTCTCTTGAGTCCGGTAGATCATGGATCGCGGCAAATGGACTACTACTCGGAGCTTATGAAGCGAAGGAACGGACTACAAAGGTTGTAATCTCTCTCTCTTAGATGTAAAGTTGTTTACATGCATGTTAACCCTAATTCTCTAGTTAAGATCTTGGTTAGTGTTTGTTTAGCACCCCGAAAATTTTAAAGTAGCATGTTTGATGCTTGCCAAAACCTTTCTAAGGTGCTATGCTAACCCAACAGAAATGGAGTACAACTCTAAGGCTTCCTTCAGAACAGAGATCTAAGATATGAAAAGAGAATTAAATTCTCAAAAGAAAAAGAAAGAGGATGATGAAACAGCAGTCATCTCAAGGGCCAAAGACCCTATTTATAAGACTTTAAGGGACGGTCCAACTCCCCAGAAAATCGAACGATGGAAAAGTGCACACCGTTGTACTTACGTGTAAACCACGTGAACACAACAGTGGGGGGCATTTGTTCCGCCAAATTTTTTGTCTAAGAGCCATTTGTTCTCTTATAAAAAAAAGAAAAAGAGAAAGAAAGGGGTAAACTCCCCACCATTTAAGTCTCACGTTTTAAACATGTGAGCGTCTATATGCAAAGCATATGCGCGCTGCATTTAAACAACTGATAGGCTAAATAAACCTTACGTGTTAAGCATGTGAGCACCTATAAGCAAAGCATATAGGCGCTGCAGTTAAAATGGGCTAAAAGAGAGCCATACATGTTAAACACGTGAGTACCTATATGAAAAGCATATATGTGCTACAGTCAAATAATTGGCAAGCCAAACATGCCTCACGTGTAAAACACGTGAACGCTTATATGCAAAAGCATAAGAGTACTAAAAATAAACAGGATAAACCCTCGCAGGGGTCACGTGTTAAACACGTGAGATATTCACAACTGATAGAATTAAATTCTATCTGATAGAATTAAACTCTATTTAGGAAATATTTCCTTGAATCTTTCTAATATGGAAAGAGTTTTCTATAACAGAAAATCTTGGATGAACCATCCGATAGAATTAAATTCTATGTGGAAATATTTCCATGATCTTTCTTAAAATTAGAAAGATCTTCTCCGTTAAACAGAGGACCCTTGGATCAAGGATCCAACGGTGATTATAAAACCACCAACCGACCATCTAATAAAATAAAATTCTATCTTAGAAAAAATATTTTCTAATCTTGTTAAACAAACAAGAAGACCTCTCTATTGGACAGAGAGCCTTTGGATTAAAATCCAATGGTGAATAAAATTCACCGATTGATCTAAACATCATTTTTAATCTCTCAATCAGAGATTTGCTCAACGAGATTGATATTTTCCCCTCTCATATAAATAGGAGCAAGGAGAGAAACAAAAAAAAACGGAAGAAGAAAAAAGAGACACGAAACAGACGAGACAGAGAGAGAGACAGAAAAAAGAGAATTTAATTCTCGGTGAGGACTTGTTTCGTCAGAAAACACAGATATTATTCTATCTCTCCTTTGCTTCTCTAAGGGTTTAACCCTTCATATAAGAACTCGGTTCTTCCTCTGGTTGTGATATGCAGAAGCAGATCTTCCCACAAGTTGAGAATTTAATTCTCATCGGGGAGATTCTGTCCTGCAGATTCAAGACATAGGGGAAAGAACCGAGTTCAAAGAAAGGAATAACTGGAACATATGGGAATTTAATTCCTCTGAAAAACTAGGATTTAACCCTATAAAAAGAATTTGATTCTTACAAAAACAAAGGAAAACTTGGTTTCTCAGTCCAGATGATGATAATCTGAGATCTTCCAAACCCAAATCTTAATGACTAGGAATGTCATTAATAAGATATCAAAAATTCTAAGAAAACAGAAGAACGACATGGTGATTCGTTAGTATTTAACATTATAATGAGACCTCACGTGTTTTTCACATGAGTGCTTCTAATGAACAAAAAGAACGGCCGAGACTGCCTCACGTGCTTCCCATGCGAGTGCTTACAAGAAAAACAAGAAGCACCTCCAAAGGCAGTCACGCATTTTACATGAGACCCCTAATCAAGTGCTTAGTACTTCTATAAAAGGGGAGGAAATAAAACCCAAGGGCAGCGCCCATATTTGGGGCGCCTCACGTGTTTCTCATGTGACCGTCACAAGACCCCAGTGCTTAGCACTAATTTAGTTCACGCATGAAATGCACGTGAGCACTATATGTCCCAGTTCTTAGTACTGCTGGATAATTTGGAGCCCAAATTGGCTAAGTTTCCCGAGGTCAAAACCTCTTTGATTTCCAATCAACCAAGCCCCTTGTGCTCATGATTTCTCAAACTGATCTTAGTCCCAAACATGACTAATGATCTTCCAACTGATGATATCCAAAATGATATTCATCCCACATTCCCCCGAGGAAATCTTAGTCTCAAACATACGACTAATGATTTTTGAGTTCACTACACATCATTTTCCCTCAAATACGGGATTTGGTTTAAGGGTACATCTCTCCACACCTATGATATATGTCGTTGTAATTCCTCAATATCTTTAGAGAGGCGGCGGGTCCCGATGACCAATAACTTTTTGGTGCACTTCCAAACCGACGTGCAAATCTCAAATCAGACCGCACCCCAAACTAGGTGCATTCCATATCACCACTGTTCATCCCGTCACGTAACAAATACACGTGCACACAAGATGGATAACGGACCGAAATGTCCCTAAACTAATATTCGCCTCCAAAATGGCGATATGGACTGAAACGTCCCTAAACTAATATTCACCTCCAAAATGGTGATAATCGAGCCTAAATGCTCCTTTATTGGGTCTAAAATAAAAAAGATTCCAAAACGTTGTTAAGTGGATCTTAGTCTCAAATTGGACTAACGTATCCTTAACAAAAAACGATCCAGCCCCAAATGCTCACTCACATTTAAGTTGATCTTAACCTAAAACTAGATTAACGATCCTTAAATAAAAACCTAAATCTAAAAATATACGGATTTGGACTTATCTACGCCCTACGAGCGACGACATAAATTAGTCTTCGTATACAATCCACGGGCAACCAAAAATAAAATAAACACATCCGACATGAAGTGAACTTCCGGAGCGGGAGAAAGTGGTTATCGTGATGCGGTAACGTAATTAACTGCAGGGGTTTGCGTCTGCAGGGAAGAACGTCCCCACAATCAAAACCCCCTCACAAATAAGGGGGAATCTGACGAAGTCTGCTACAACGGCCGCATCTGTCCAAACCTCCGATATATGGTGCCATAAATCAACTTGGTATTTTCGGAGAGGTGGACGGATAATTTCAAATAGCATCTGCCCCAGAATTCAGGCCAGACGTCCCAACATCCCAGTCCGTCTTTCGGCGGTGAACATCACCAAAAATCGCAAACACAATATTCAGAGTGAAACTAAAATTATACATATTGTTAAAGGAGTTAATTTTGATACCCCAAAATATGTTAAAATATGTTTCTGGATAATCTGCAAAAACCAGAAAACAACTTTCACTAAAAATTTGATATCTCTAGATTTTGTAAAGAGAATAAGAAAAATGAAAATTTTATAGATATCTACACAAAATTATCTACAACCTAAAATTTTCTGATTCTCCAAATTGTTAATATAAAAATTAAGAAAATTGTTACAATTTGAGTGAAGAACAGCCACTAGAAATGAAATTTCCGGTTTGAGAACCCTTTCTTTAAAAATTCATATAGAATTCATTTTATAGTAAAACCTAACCAAATATTTTTTACTAATTTATAAGGCAATTATCTACAATTTTTTAGTTTTATCTTTTAGCTAATTATCAATAGAGAGTCATCAAAAAAATTCAAAACCCCTAATATGTCATTGATTTTCAGCTATCAAGTAAAACTCACTCTCACTTCAAAACTTAAAATAAAGATGATACTTACCTATATAGAGTGAGAATAAAGAAATTCCAATCTCATAAAGTGTAGGCTTGAATCATTTTGAATTGGTGTTGGCCTTAATTTGATGTTTTTCTCAACTTCCATGATGGAACCATCAACCTTTCTTATGATATTTGTGATGAGTTGAAAATTTATATTGGAGATTTGAGTGAGAAGTGTTAAGTTCAGTTTTAGAGTAGAAATAATATCATAAGAGTTATGATAAAATAAAGGAGGAGGTGTAGTGATTTGGTGTAGAGAAAGAAGGAGGTGGAAGGAGCTTAATGTATGTGAGGGTGTGGTGAGCATGAAGGTTTATCTAGCCTAACATATAATATAACCATTCAAATAAATAAACACCTTTTAAAATTAAAAATTACCTTTATACATAACCACCACCATATAACACAAAATCTCTTATCTTTTTTAAAAATAGAACACTTATTATTTTATATGATATCACATATATCTCATTTTTTTCCAAAATAGTTACATTTTTACGGATATCAATCCGAAACCAAAATTCATATATGATAACATTTTTGTAAACTAATTATATTTATATTTAAAATTATAAATTAATATTTATAATTTTCCACAGAATTTGAACTGCTTCACTCGTCAAAGTGCCGAGTAGAAGTACATTATTTACTAGGAGTAGAAAATTTATGGAGGCGAAAATTGTGTGTCGAGGACATATGAGTCTATTCTACATCGAGAACGTAGATAGCTGCCCGTAAATTATTTTTCTATCAGTCAAAGTAATTAGTAAAGTTTAGGATATTTGGTTAGCTTAATGAAACAATCTGTTTCTCAAATAATTTATGGTTTTATAGGCTAACTATTCTATAAATGTCATAGGTGATATCATAGATGGGTTAACGTATAGATGAGTTGATTTAACTACTTATTTGGCATAACTAAAATCAACATATCTTTTTGTAAGCGTTGCCTTGTGTTCACCGCCGGAAATGGGAGATAGATCCGAGATGGATCGTCTAGCCTGAATTCGGGGGCAGATGCTATTTGGATTTATCCGTCCGCCACTCCGAAATTGCCAAGTTGATTTATGACACCGTATATCGTTGGTTTGGATGGATGCGGCCGTTGTAGCAGACTTCGTCAGATTCCTCCTTGTTTGCATAAGGAGTTTTTGATTGTGGGGACGCTCTTCCCTGCAGGCGCAAGCCCCTGCAGTTAACTACGTTATCGCATCGCGATAACCACTTTCTCCTGCTCCAGAAGTTCATTTCGTGTTGTGTGTGTTTGTTTTATTTTTGGTTGCCCGTGGATTGTATACGGAGACTGATTTTTGTTGTCGCCCGTAGGGCATGGATTAGTCCAAATCAGTATATTCTTAAATTTGGGTTTGTTTTGATTTAAGGATCGTTAATCTTGTTTGAGATTAAGGTCCACTTAAATGTTTGTTAAGGACACGTTAGTCCAATTTAAGACTAAGATCTACTTAACAGGGTTTTAGGATCATTCAGATCCAACAAAAGACGTTTCACTCTATTGTTAGTTTAAGGACATTACGGTCTGTTGTCGCCGTTTTGGAGGCAACGTTTAGTTTGAGGACGTTTCGGCCTGTTGTAGTTTGAGGACGTTACGGTCCGTTGTCACCATTTTGGAGGCAATGTTTAGTTTGAGGACGTTTCGATCTGTTGTAGTTTGAGAACGTCACGGTCCATTGTCGCCATTTTGGAGGCAACGTTTAGTTTGAGGACATTTCACTCTGTTGTAGCTTGAGGACATTTCGGTCTATTGTAGGTTGAGGACGTTTCGGTCTATTGTAGTTTGAGGACGTTACGGTCCGTTGTCGCCATTTAGTTTGAGGACATTTCGGTCATTTGTAGTTTGAGTACGTTTCGGTCTGTTGTAGTTTGAGGATGTTACGGTCCATTGTCGCCATTTTGGAGACAATGTTTAGTTTATGGTGTGCACATCATCTTGGGACGTCCACCCAAAAGCAGTTCGTTGTCGGGACCCTCTACCTCTTTGAAGGTCTGTTGTAGTTTGAGTACGTTTCGGTCTGTTTTAGTTTGAGGACGTTACGGTCCATTGTCGCCATTTTGGAGGAAACATTTAGTTTGAGGTGTGCACGTCATCTTGGGAGGCACCCAAAAGAAGTTCGTTGTCGGGACCTGCTATCTCTCTAAAGACGTTGATGAATTACAACGACATGTATCAGAGATGTACCCTTGAACCAATTCCCAAGTTTGAGGGAATATGAATTAATGGTCAAGCCCAGAAATCATTAGTCGTATTTTGAGACTAAGATTTCCTCATGGGAATGTGGGATGAATATTGTTTTGGATATCATCAGTTGATGAGTCATCAGTCGTGTTTAAGACTGGAATTTGTTTGGGAAAACATGAACACAGAGGCTCGGTTGATTTGGGGATCGAAGGTGTTTTGACCTCAGGAAGGCTTAGCCAATTGAGGGCGAAGTTGACTTCCCATAGTGCTAAGCACTGGTGTATGTTCAGCACTCACGTGTTCCCACGTAAGGCTCTGAATTAGTGTTAAACATTGAATTTTGGAGGCGCTCACATGTGAGCACGTGAGGCACCCCAAAGTGGGCGCTGTACATTGGGTTTAATTCCCCTTTTATATATAAGTGTTAAACACTTGGTTATTGTGGCGCTCACGTGTGGGCACGTGAGATCTCATTGTAGTGTTAAACACTAATGAATCACTAGGACATTCTTCTGTGGTTACGAGGAATCAAGTTCTCCCTTTATTCTTTGCAATTATTAAATTTTTTTTATAGGATTAAACCCTTGTTTCAGAGAAATTGAATTCTCATATGTTTTTTTGTAAGAGTTAAACTCTTTGAACTCAGTTCTTTCCTCTAGATTTTGAATCTGCATGACAGAATCTCCCCGATGAGAATTAAATTCTCAACTTGTGGGGAGATCTGCTTCTGCAGATCTCAACCAAAGGAAGAACTAAGTTCTTGTATGAAGGGTTAAACTTTTATAGAGACGAAGCAGAGATAAAATAATCTCTGTGTTTTCTTCTTACCTAGGGTTCTTTCTAAGTGGGGGATCTTCTTCTTTAAGAGAATTAAATTCTCTCTGTATTCTTTCCTTTCCTTCTCCATCTGTCTCCTTCTTTTTCCTTTTTTCTTCTTCTTCCTTTTCTTTCTTCTTTTCTTCTCTTCTCCTCCTTTTTTTTGCTTCTTCTTTTGCTCCTATTTATACGAGAGAAAAAATCCATTTTTTAAGAAAATCCCTCATTGAGAGATCATGATCGATTTCATAATCAATTTAAAGATATGGTGAAATTTATTCACCATTGGATTTAATCCAAAGGCTTCTAAGATAGAATTTAATTCTATTACATGAATATCTTGTTGGTTTAACAAGATCTGGAAATTATTTTCCTAATATAGAATTTAATTCTATTATATGGATAACAAGATTAGAATTTTATTCTAATATAGAATTTTATTCTAATATAGAATTTAATTCTATCACATAGAATTTTATTCTATCATATGAATATCTTGTTGGTTTAACAAGATCAGGAAATTATTTGCCTAATATAGAATTTAATTCTATCAAATAGTTCATCCAAAATTCTTTGTTAGAGAAGGATCTTTCCATATTAGAAAGATTTTAAGGAAATATTTTTCAAATAGAGTTTTAATCTAGTTGTTTAAAATTTAATTCTATCAGCTTCAAAAGTGTTAGGAGCACTCACATGTAGCACGTGACCCCTAATGGGACTAAGCATGTTCGCTTATATGCAACAGCATGTGAGTGTATCACGTGTTAACACATGACCCTTTTTGTCTTGCCATCTGTTTGAATATATGCTTTGCATATAGGCACTCACATGCTTACACCTGAGGCTCGGTTTTAGCCTATTGATTGCTTAAATACAGAGCCTATAAGCTTTGCATATAGGTGCTCATGTGTGGGCACGTGAGGCCTGTACTAACAGCAGTTTTTCTCTCTTTATCTATATATATATTCCCCCCAGCGTTGTTCTTATGTGGCTTGCATGTGAGTGCAACGCTGTCACCCTTACAGCCATTGGATTTGCTTAGGGGGATGGGGAGATGAACCGCTCCCCATGATGTCTTATAAATTCAGGGTTTTTTCCTCTGGGAAGACCACTGTTCTTTCATCTTCTTCCTTTCTTATTTTTTCTTGATAATTTAATTCACTTTTTTAAAGCTTAGTTCTCTACCTTAGATCTTTCAAAGCTAAACTCTGCAAAACTTCTTTTTGGGTAAGGATCTTAAACAACCCTTTCTTGCTTTCTGCCCTGGATTTTAAATCCATCAACAGAGCGTCGCTCTTTTCTTAAATTGATTTCTTAAAGATCCAAAACAAAATTTTTTTTGTAGATTTTGAAGTCTTGAATCAATGGGGATTGTTAATCCTCCTCGTAGGGTTTTACCCTGTCACCGATCTTTAAGGATCCTTGGAATTAATTTCCATTTTCTTCGCATCCTGGCCAGGGGGGTTTTCTGGGGTTTAATACCTTAAAGGAATTTACTTTTGTATTCACAGAGCTTGGCTCTGAGAGAGAGACTCAGATTTTTTTTTGAATTTTATCCCCTAATGTTCTCGAGTATTTTTAGGGTTTTAATGCCTTTAATACAGATTTGAATATATTGTGCTTTTTAACAGAACTCGCTTTAAGAGTTTTTTAAACATTATTGTTTGAAGAGAATCCTTTTTGATTCCTTCAATGGTTATTTTGCTTCAATATTGGTAAGCCGCCATACTGATTTCGTGGGGTCCATGGGTTTTGCGGGCAGTGGTCCTATGAAACAAACATGGCGTTGTTTTATTTTGCTGTTATTATATATATATATATATATATATATATATATATATATTATAAATGGTTTTTGTCACGC
Source organism: Agapanthus africanus (assembly GCA_030015575.1). Lineage (NCBI taxonomy): Eukaryota > Viridiplantae > Streptophyta > Magnoliopsida > Asparagales > Amaryllidaceae > Agapanthus > Agapanthus africanus. Next base: position 750,447,000 of record CM057339.1, on the reverse strand, counting down.
CCCGCTTCCCAGAGTACGCAAGATTGGGCACGTGACATAGCCAACCATGCTACCTGTAGGTAGGAAAATATCCCTCCACAGTCACATTACGGTTGTAGAGATATCAAGAACAAAATAAAAACTAATCTAATACATGTCCAAATCCATAATAACAAGAATCAATAAACAATAAGTGCGGAAGCAAATGATCCAATACAATAAATAAACAGTACGTCCCATAATGCGGGCTCACATCTGGAAATGAAATGAAATAAATAAACTAAACCCTAAGAAACTCACAGTTCAGCCTGCTGGCTGAAGTACTCCTGCTCGGTCGTCGATAGTGGTAAGGAATCTGGGCCATGCAAAACCCAGATGTCAGCGCGTTATGTCAACCAAATAATATAATATAAACATGGTAATAAGCAAAGCAGGTATGAACATGAATAAAGCAGTACTAAGAAATAACAGAGCAGGGTAATGTGCAGTGGTGACTAAACTGTCCTATCAGGTTTCTACTCTATAGTCTTTGAAATCAATTGATGAATCGTCGATGTAACTCAATAGTATCCCGTGCGTGCCCGGGACCACGGTCAAGGTTCTCGGGGCTGAATCCGAGACGTGCCGCTAAGCAGTAATAGGTAGCTGGATGGATGAGTGATGTCAGCATCATCACTCCGGGGCAGGCCAAGCCCGTAAGAATGATCAGAACCGGTATCGAACTGTTGAGTTACAAGTCGGTTTCACCTTTGATTTCCCCATACCCCCAAGTCATGTATGTCAGGTCAGGTATTCAATAATCATGGATTAATGCCGACACAGGATCAGGTAACAGGTCAGGTTTGTCTGGATAGGCAACAGGAGTGGTCCATGAGGACCCCAAGTCAAGTTTGTCGGCATTAGGCATGAGATCGTGTAACAAGTCAGGTCGTAGAACAGTAGGTTGAGGCAGTATGCAATGTAACCGAGTATGTGCTCTCAACAGGTATACAATCAAATAAGTAACAGCAGCAAGAAAAGTAATTAACAATAACGGTTCACTTAATCACAATAGCACATGAATATGGTGCAGTTGTATGATATTAACAGGTTCGAGCACCCTTGGGGTGCAATAATCACAGGGTAGCGCAATATCAATAACAGCAGGTAATAAAGATTTAAGTGTGCGACTATCATCCTCTAAATAGTGAAATGATTAGCAGGTAGTCGTTATTAAAGTTATGGTGGCAAAGTACAATTTAGATGGCAGTATTATAATGCATATCACATTTCGTCCAATGAGGACAAGTAACAACACTTAGTTAAAACAGCAAGTTTTATGAGTCAAATATTTAATTAGTTTAACGTAGCATGTAGCAAGAAATCTTGCCTCGACGGTTTCGCAAACCGGAAAGCACGGATGCAATGTCGGCAGAAAACACGAGACGGGTGCACGGGCTACGGGTCGAGACCTAACAGTGAACAGCGGGACCACACGGACCAGAATACTTCGCTGGAGCGTCGGGTCCAAACGACGGCACGGCCGGAATCCGGCGAAAAGTCAAACGGCAACACGTTAGCAAAAATACGATATACGCATATATATACAGATCAGCGGGGGGATTTAGCACACAAGGAAAGATAAAGGGATGCTTACAGGGAAGAACCAGGGCAACTACGACGGCTCGACGGCGATGGGCGCACCGGCGGCGAACAGGAAACGCGACAGCTCCGGCCAAAGGTTGCTGGACTAGGTGGTGCTGCGATGAAGGGAGGTAAGGGCCTGGTCTGGCTGAAGGAGGAAGAGGAGGTAGTCGAAGGTGGCTCTGGCAATGACGGCGATGATCGACGGCGGCTTTTCCGGCGAACTGAAGAGGGTGGTAGGGTTGCAGTTTTGGGTTCTGAGTGGCGTCGGCGCACGGGAAGGAGGAGGAAAGGTGTCGAGGTCGGAAGAGGGGCGAAGGTGGAAGATTCTGGCGTCGTCGGCGACGGGTTGCGGCGGCGACGGCGAGCGGCGACGGTGCGTGTGGCTACGGGGTTGGGTTGCACGGGACGTGGGAATGGAGGAAGGAAAGGGTAGCGGTCGAAGTCGAGGAGGTGTGGATGATGACGGCGAGGTCACGTTGAGGTCGGCGGCGAGGTCACGACGAGGTTAGGGTTAGGGTTCGGGGTTCGCGATGTTTTCTCGTGATGGAGAAGAAGAAGGGGCGGCTACGTGAATATATAGGAAGAGAGAGAGAGAGATTGTAGAGAAAGATTTTAGAGAGAGAGAGAGAAAGAGAATAGAGAGAGATAGAGAGAAAGAGAATAGAGAGAGATAGAGAGAGACGGAGAGAGAGAGAAAGGGAAAGGGGGCCCACGAGATTTCAGCCTCGTGATTGGCTGGCGTGGGAAAATTAAATTATTTAAAAGATTTCACAAAGATTTAATATAACTGTAAGATTGTATATATATTATGGTTTTAAAAATATACTATTAAATTGGGATTTTGGCGCTAAATGAAACATTTCCAAATCGCGTCCGGGTTGCGCCTAAATATTTCAAATTCAAATTATAGGATTTTAAGCGGGTTCCAAATTTTGAAAAGGGGTGTTTAATGATTAAAATGCATGCCCCCAAGTCGGACACTTGCACGCGCGCGTAGTCGTCCAAACTTGCCCGTTTAGCCGAACGGGACGGAGTCTCGACGTGCGGACGCTACTACGCGACTAGTGGCGACGAGTAGGCCAACATGGACATTTTTAATTTCATTTTCGGTGTTAAAATTTGTTATGTGCCAAAATGATTTAGCCGGTTAAAATTTAGCAATAAGCACCAAACCATCAGGATAATCGAAATGAGCAATGTATAACACTCAACAAGTACCAGAAATAGTATTATGGGCTCGGGTGTTACATCATACCCAACTACAAAAAGAATTTCGTCCTCGAAATTCCAAGAATACAAGATAGCTAACTACGGGAAAAGGTGAGGAAATTTCTGTCGGATCTCGTCTTCTCGCTCCCAAGTGGATTCTCCATGCGATCGATTACCCCAAGAAACTAGTACAAGAGGGATAACCTTGTTCTTAAGAACCTTTTCTCTTCGATCCTTGATTTCAACTGGTCGCTCCTCAAAAGTTAGGTCCTCCCGTACAGTCAACTCCGAATGATCCAAGACGTGGGTTTCATCACGAACATACCTCCGTAGTTGAGACACATGAAACACATCGTGCACTCCTGCCAAGGACTGTGGTAACGCCAAACGGTACGCTACCTCTCCAACACGCTCCAATATCTCGAAGGGTCCAACGAATCGAGGGCTAAGCTTTCCCCGACTCCCAAAGCGAATCACCCCTCTAGTCGGTGATATTTTCAGGAATACCAAATCACCCACGGCGAACTCTAGAGGTCTTCTTGACGTGTCAGCCCAACTTTTCTGTCTGTCTTGAGCTGCCTTCATATGCTTCCTGATTGTATTCACCTTCTCGACTGTCTGTACCACCAAATCTGGTCCTAGTAACCTCCGTTCACCAACATCATCCCAACAAACCGGTGAACGGCACTTACGACCATACAACGCTTCAAACGGAGCCATCTGAATAGTCGCTTGGAAGCTATTGTTGTACGAAAACTCCACCAGGTGTAGATGATCCTCCCAAGAACCTTTGAAGTCCAACATGCAAGCTCTCAACATATCTTCAAGGATCTGGATCGTTCTCTCCGATTGTCCATCATTTTGAGGATGATAAGCTGTGCTAAACTTCAATCGAGTCCCCAAACTTTCTTGTAAACTCCTCCAGAAGTGCGACAAGAACCGAGTGTCCCGATCGGACACGATGCTCACCGGTACTCCATGCAATCTTACAATCTCCTGCATGTACCGCTCTGCCAAAGTCTCTGTCGATTGACCAACCCGAAAAGGAATAAAGTGAGCCGCCTTGGTCAACCGATCGACAATCACCCATACGGCATTGTTGCCTTTTGGACTCCGCGGTAAAGCCGTCACGAAATCCATGGTTATATGTTCCCACTTCCACTGAGGGATCGGAAGTGGTTGCAACAAACCAGCAACCCTTTGGTGTTCAGCCTTGACTTGCTGACACACCAAGCACTTAGCCACGAAGCGAGCAATTTCCTATTTCATACCTTCCCACCAGAAGTGCTGTCGAATATCTCGGTACATCTTTGTCCCTCCTGGATGTACAGAGTAAGCTGAACTGTGTGCCTCCTTCATGAGCTCTTCACGCACATCCCCTTTTGGCACACACACACACGGCTACCATACCTCAACGAACCATCTTCATGGATCAGTAAATCGGTTCGCAGTCCAACTTCAACCTGCTCTCAAAACTTTTGCAGTCTAGGATCCTGCGATTGTGCCACTTTAATCTTCTCAACTAAGGACGACTGTACTTGCAACTGCATCAACTGTCTCGTAGCATGTGGTAGCACAACCTCCAAATCAAATCTCCGAAAATCCGCAATGATCTCCCTTTGTGCGGTCAATACCTGAATTCCTGGTAATCGACTTAGCGCATCTGGCACGACGTTAACTTTTCCCGGATGGTACTTAAGATCAAGGTCGTAGTCGGCCATCAGCTCCAACCATCTGCGTTGCCTCATGTTCAACTCCTTCTGAGTGAATACATACTTCAAACTCTTGTGATCTGTAAAGACTTCGACTCTCTCGCCCAAAAGGTAGTGTCTCCAAATTTTCAAGGCGAAGATCACCGCTGCAAGTTCCAAGTCATGAGTCGGATAATTCTTCTCATGCGTCTTCAGTTGTCTCGATGCGTAAGCGACGACCTTCTCATTCTGCATCAAAACACATCCCAATCCTTTTCCAGATGCGTCGCTGTGAATCACCAGTCCTCCTGAATTATCCGGTACGGTTAGGATAGGGGCGGTTATCAACTTTTGCTTCAACGTCTCGAAGGCCAATGCACATCCATCCGTCCAAACAAACGGTACCTCCTTACGCGTAAGCTTGGTTAACGGCTCTGCCAAACGAGCGAAATTCTCCACAAATCTTCTGTAGTATCCGGCGAGTCCAAGAAAACTTCTTATCTCCGCAACATTCTTTGGAATAGGCCAATCTCGAACGGCTGCAATCTTCTCGGGATCAACGGCGATTCCATTGCCTGACACAACATGCCCTAGAAACTTCACTTCTTCCAGCCAGAATTCACACTTACTCATCTTCGCGAATAATTTCTCTTGTCTCAGCGTCTGCAGTGCGATCCTTAAATGCTCAGCATGCTCCTCCGGACTCTTCGAGTATACCAGAATATCGTCAATGAATACCACAATAAACTGGTCTAAGAACGGTGAAAAGACCCGGTTCATCAAATCCATGAATATTGCTGGCGCATTAGTCACTCCGAAGGGCATTACCAAATACTCGAAATGTCTATATCGAGTTCGAAACGCCGTCTTGCAAATGTCTTCTGCTTTTACTCGGACCTGATGATATCCTGATCGCAAATCCAATTTCGAGAATACCCTCGCGCCACTAAGCTGCTCAAAAAGTTCTCCAATGCGAGGGATCGGGTAATTGTTCTTAATAGTCACCCGGTTCAATTCTCGATAATCAATGCACATCCTTCTCGTGCCGTCCTTCTTCTTTACTAAAAGAACTGGAGCTCCCCAAGGCGAGTTGCTGCTTCGAATCCAACCCTTCTCGAGTAATTCACCAACTTGTTTCTTAACTTCTTCCAATTCCACTGGTGCCATCGGATAATAAGATTTTGATACTGGCGCTGCACCAGGAATAAGGTCAATCACAAACTCCACATCTCGCTTCGGCGGTAAGCCTGATATATCTTCAAACACATCCATAAAGTCACGAACAACTGCCGGCTCTTCATTACTATCCGCTTCCATTGTCGCAAGAACACTGTTTGTCGGCCTAGCCCTAAACTCGACTGGCCCGACAGAGCTGCTTCCTCCAATGAAAGTAAACTCAGGGTGTCCGGGAATCTGGAAATTTACTTTCCTTGCCCTACAATCAATGTGTGCGCGGAAAGTGCCAAGAAAATCCATTCCCAAGACTACTTCATAACTGCCCGTATCTATCACCAAGAAATCTGCAAAAAGCTCCCGTCCGCAAACAACAACTGTACAATCTTTACATTCCTTACTAGCTATGATTTTCCCATTCCCAGTGTGTATGTCCCAGAAACTAGACAGGGTCGTGCGGGTAATCGAGTGTGTAGTTATAAATTTGGATGACATAAAACAGTGGGATGCTCCGGAATCAAATAATGCCAATGCGGGAAAACCATGAACGAGTAAAGTACCTGAAACCACTTCTTCCGATGCCTTAGCTTCCTCAGCTGTCAACGTGAACGCTCGAGCCTGATTTGGTCCTTGAGTCAGCTGTTTCTGCCCTTGGAACGGTCTCTGCGGAGGCTTCTGTATATCATCTCTCGTGCGAAGCTTCGACGGACAAGCACCAACTGCGTGATCGGCTGCTCCACAAACCAGACAAAGTCCCAATCTCCTTCGACAATCCTTCTGCACGTGCCCAGGTAATCGGCAGTAATCACAAATCACGCTCTTCCTTCAATCAACGATCACAGGCTTCTTCATTGGCGCTACACCTCGACGGTCCACTGGAATACCTCTGCGCCCATGATCTCGGTTAGGTACAAATGCAGGCTTCCTGGATGCAACTGCTGTCTGGTGAAGGTTCCCTTTCGATCCTGGTAAACTCTGTTGCTCTCTGGCTGCCGTAAGAACCTGCGAGAAAGTGGTCAAACCCAGGGAGACAATCTGCCTCTGGATGTCTACATCCAAACTGCGCAAGAACCTTCGCGCCCTGTCTGCCTCCTTGGCGACTAAGGGTCCAGCGAAGCGGCTGAGTCTCGTCCATTCCGCTGCATGTACATCCACAGCTGCTCCATTTTGTCTCAGCCCAATAAATTTCTCCTCCATTTCCTCCCGTGCAGTCCGCGGGAAGAACTTTTCCAAGAAACTTTTAGAGAAATCCGCCCAACTGATTGGCTTGGGCAAGCGGGTCTCCTCCACAAGCCACCACTCTCGGGCGTAATCCACCAGCTGAATGCGCACCACATCTACTCTCTTGTCTTTTGGGATCTGTGCCGCAATCAGTAAATTCTCCGTGTCCACTAACCACTGCTCGGCTGGCAACGACTCCTCCAAACCAGTGAAAGTAGTAGGACCCAACCGTCTGAAATCTGCCACGGTCCCTACTCGGTCAACTGGCTTCGCTACAGCGGTGTTTACAGACTGCTGAATAGCCTGCAAACCCTCCTGAAATGAATCTGCTTGCTGCTGGATCAGCTCAGTTTGCCTCTTCTGATTTTCCAACATCCCACGTATCACTCCTAACATGGCGGCTTCATCCACACGCCTCTGATACGTCTTGAAATTCTTATCTGCCATGGTCCTGAAATCAAAACAAATAACATTAGCATGATGATAGATTCAATATATAAATCAAGGCTAGAACTCCAAGATACTTAAATAGAGTACTGCATTATAGCTATGCCGCGGTATCATAGCCGCAATTACTTAACTCCACTCAAGTCGCCTAAGTCCTAGAGATAACAAGAAATTAGGTTTTCGAGTTGACAATGCAAAGTAAGTTTGCATGTCGACATGATCCGGAAGAATGATTCAAGGATGGTAAAAAGGTCAAGGTGGCAGGACATGTTTCCTAAACACGGGTATTCTGATTCGTGTATTGGGTACAATACCCAACTACAAAAGGATCAACCCGACTATCCTATGGCTCTGATACCAAAAGAACCATGTCACGCCCCGCTTCCCAGAGTACGCAAGTTGGGCACGTGACATAGCCAACCATGCTACCTGTGGGTAGGAAAATATCCCTCCACAGTCACATTACGGTTGTAGAGATATCAAGAACAAAATAAAAACTAATCTAATACATGTCCAAATCCATAATAACAAGAATCAATAAACAATAAGTGCGGAAGCAAATGATCCAATACAATAAATAAACAGTACGTCCCATAATGCGGGCTCACATCTGGAAATGAAATGAAATAAATAAACTAAACCCTAAGAAACTCACAGTTCGGCCTGCTGGCTGAAGTACTCTTGCTCGGTCGTCGATAGTGGTAAGGAATCTGGGCCATGCAAAACCCAGACGTCAGCGCGTCATGTCAACCAAATAATATAATATAAACATGGTAATAAGCAAAGCAGGTATGAACATGAATAAAGCAGTACTAAGAAATAACAGAGCAGGGTAATGTGCAGTGGTGACTAAACTGTCCTATCAGGTTTCTACTCTATAGTCTTTGAAATCAATTGATGAATCGTCGATGTGACTCAATAGTATCCCGTGCGTGCCCGGGACCACGGTCAAGGTTCTCGGGGCTGAATCCGAGACGTGCCGCTAAGCAGTAATAGGTAGCTGGATGGATGAGTGATGTCAGTATCATCACTCCGGGGCAGGCCAAGCCCGTAAAACTGATCAGAACCGGTATCGAACTGTTGAGTTACAAGTCGGTTTCACCTTTGATTTCCCCATACCGCCAAGTTATGTATGTCAGGTCAGGTATTCAATAATCAAGGATTAATGCCGACACAGGATCAGGTAACAGGTCAGGTTTGTCTGGATAGGCAACAGGAGTGGTCCATGAGGACCCCAAGTCAAGTTTGTCGGCATTAGGCATGAGATCGTGTAACAAGTCAGGTCGTAGTACAGTAGGTTGAGTCAGTATGCAATGTAACCGAGTATGTGCTCTCAACAGGTATACAATCAAATAAGTAACAGCAGCAAGAAAAGTAATTAACAATAACGGTTCACTTAATCACAATAGCACATGAATATGGTGCAGTTGTATGATATTAACAGGTTCGAGCACCCTTGGGGTGCAATAATCACAGGGTAGCGCAATATCAATAACAGCAGGTAATAAAGATTTAAGTGTGCTACTATCATCCTCTAAATAGTGAAATGATTAGCAGGTAGTCGTTATTAAAGTTATGGTGGCAAAGTACAATTTAGATGGCAGTATTATAATGCATATCACATTTCGTCCAATGAGGACAAGTAACAACACTTAGTTAAAACAGCAAGTTTTATGAGTCAAATATTTAATTAGTTTAACGTAGCATGTAGCAAGAAATCTTGCCTCGACGGTTTCGCAAACCGGAAAGCACGGATGCAATGTCGGCAGAAAACACGAGACGGGTGCACGGGCTACGGGTCGAGACCTAACAGCGAACAGCGGGACCACACGGACCAGAATACTTCACTGGAGCATCGGGTCCAAACGACGGCACGGCCGGAATCCGGCGAAAAGTCAAACGGCAACACGTTAGCAAAAATACGATATACGCATATATATACAGATCAGCGGGGGGATTTAGCACACAAGGAAAGATAAAGGGATGCTTACAGGGAAGAACCAGGGCAACTACGACGGCTCGACGGCGATGGGCGCGCCGGCGGCGAACAGGAAACGCGACAGCTCCGGCCAAAGGTTGCTGGACTAGGTGGTGCTGCGATGAAGGGAGGTAAGGGCCTGGTCTGGCTGCAGGAGGAAGAGGAGGTGGTCGAAGGTGGCTCTGGCAATGACGGCGATGATCGACGGCGGCTTTTCCGGCGAACTGAAGAGGGTGGTAGGGTTGCAGTTTTGGGTTCTGAGTGGCGTCGGCGCACGGGAAGGAGGAGGAAAGGTGTCGAGGTCGGAAGAGGGGCGAAGGTGGAAGATTCTGGCGTCGTCGGCGACGGGTTGCGGCGGCGACGGCGAGCAGCGACGGTACGTGTGGCTACGGGGTTGGGTTGCACGGGACGTGGGAATGGAGGAAGGAAAGGGTAGCGGTCGAAGTCGAGGAGGTGTGGATGATGACGGCGAGGTCACGGTGAGGCCGGCGGCGAGGTCACGACGAGGTTAGGGTTAGGGTTCGGGGTTCGCGATGTTTTCTCATGATGGAGAAGAAGAAGGGGCGGCTACGTGAATATATAGGAAGAGAGAGAGAGAGAGAGATTGTAGAGAAAGATTAGAGAGAGAGAGAGAGAAAGAGAATAGAGAGAGATAGAGAGAGACGGAGAGAGAGAGAAAGGGAAAGGGGGCCCACGAGATTTCAGCCTCGTGATTGGCTGGCGTGGGAAAATTAAATTATTTAAAAGATTTCACAAAGATTTAATATAACTATAAGATTGTATATATATTATGGTTTTAAAAATATACTATTAAATTGGGATTTTGGCGCTAAATGAAACATTTCCAAATCGCGCCCGGGTTGCGCCCAAATGTTTCAAATTCAAATTATAGGATTTTAAGCGGGTTCCAAATTTTGAAAAGGGGTGTTTAATGATTAAAATGCATGCCCCCAAGTCGGACACTTGCACGCGCGCGTAGTCGTCCAAACTTGCCCGTTTAGCCGAACGGGACGGAGTCTCGACGTGCGGACGCTACCACGCGACTAGTGGCGACGAGTAGGCCAACATGGATATTTTTAATTTCATTTTCGGTGTTAAAATTTGTTATGTGCCAAAATGATTTAGCCGGTTAAAATTTAGCAATAAGCACCAAACCATCAGGATAATCGAAATGAGCAATGTATAACACTCAACAAGTACCAGAAATAGTATTATGGGCTCGGGTGTTACAGTTTTTCTTTCCCTTATTTCAGGAACAATGGCTTCACTTTCTTACTGTAACGCCTAAGATTTAGATTAGTATTAGTTTAGACGATAGTGCGGGTTTTTGGTAAAAAGTTTACCAATTTGGGTTCCTCACATTTTATAACATTTATTAATAATTTATTATTATTTATTATGGCTTGCACGCACGTGTGCACGTTAATATTAGGGTTTGTTTGTGCTAATCTAGTTTAGTGACCATGACAACTTAACCTAATCCAATCCTTGTTTAAGCTTAACCTAAACCTCTTGATATTTTGAGAGAGATATTTCTTTTGGGTTTTGTTTGGAGAGGAGGTGGCATTTGAGTCATGCTAGCATTAATGAAGAGTTAATGCTTGGTGCACTCACCTTAACCTCACCTCTCTCTCTCTCTTTTCTTCACACCTCACTCATTTCTCTCTCACTTTATCCCTTATCATTTTCTTCATCCCTCTCTCATCTCAACTGAACACTCAATAATCATTCACTAATCCATCAATAAACTTCTTCAAATAACACAAAAATCACATCTTTACACCTGTTTTGCTTCGTGGAAGCATTAGAGCTTGGAAAGCTAGGATTTTTGAGCTTATGGGAGTAGGTAATGATCTCTATCTGTTCTTTATGATGTTGCAGTGTTGTGTAGTCTTTTAGTTTTAGTTTAGAACGCTTAAAATTAAGTTTCGTGCAAATATCATATTTTTAGTTTCATTTGTGATATCTGTGACCTGTTGTGACCCCGAGAATATACTAGAAAATCAAACAATGTAGTTGTGTTTTATCAAAGACTCTAAGCCTTCACCTGAAGCACGAACCCCTAGGCTTGGACCATGGCCGGCGACATCCCTTGGAAATCCGGCGACCTCGGACTTTTATTGGGGTTTTGGGTTGGGTTTTTCAGGGTAACTGTCTGCTTTGGATTAGGTGTGTTTGGTCCTGTTTGATTTTTGGGTTTTCTCTGTATACAAAATCTGGGATCACATAGCTAGTTTCTTGTGTTACGACCTACGCGCATTACGTTATATGACACGGTTCGTGCACTTTGTGTGGTTTTGCTCTTGGGTTGGTTTTGTAGTGTCGCTATGCACGTTAGCTACAATACGAACACTTGAGAGTATATGTGGAGTTGGTGCATCGGTCAAACGTAGTTTGTATGTGTTATTGGTCGATTGCTAATATACACTTGCTTTGTTGTTTTTAATTTTAGGATCGCAGGCGGGGACTTCGGACGCCGCAAAGAAGGGGAAGCAGGTGGTTGGCTTTACTTAGCCAGGAGCGTTGGTGAGTAGATTTAACATCTACAGGGGAATCGTCCGCATGGCGTTATGCGTCCGGGCTAGATTAAATGATATGACTATTAGTTAGAAGTATACAGATATTGATTGTGCATGTGTACCTTTGTTGCATATCTCATTTACCTATTGTGTAAGGACTTAGTACTAATGAGACACAACACCATTATTGACGGTTCATGTTTCACGAGCACTAATTGTATACTACACACACACCGTCGATAATTGTCATGACACGCACAACACCTATACATATGTGATATTGTATTGTGTAGGGATATTGAGACATGATCCTTATTTTCCTTCGTGCATATGACATATAGCATACCTGTATACCTACATGCTTATACATATGACTTGACATGATTACATGCTAATTACCCATATACCTATATGGTATTGTACCATTAGTGATAGGTATATACACATATGAGACATAGCTACATGTACATCTTGCATACATACTTACACTTATACCCGGAGGGTATTACATCATTACTGATAGGTAGATACATATACCTTGCTATACCTACATATTTACACATATATCTGGCTATAGCTACATGTTCACCTTTATTTGATGTTATATGGACTTGGAGAAATTAGGGACCGCATATATATATATATATATATATATATATATATATATATATATATATATATATATATATATATATATATATATATATATATGTATGCATGTATGTATGTATGTATATTAACTTATTGCAATTAAATAGCGGCTTTTCCTTTATATGCTCACATTTCAGTTTTATGTTGCATATATTATATTCATGGATTTTCGCATTGAGATATGGATTTTTCATGATGTTTTCTGGATTTGAGGACCGTGGTAGTTTCATGAAATTATGCATTATTTGAAAAACCTGGTTTCTCTTGATATGATATTTCAGCAGCCACCATGAGATTTCTCGGTTCTGATATATACCCCATACGAGGAGGCGTCGTGGGCCGTGTGCGGGTACATGGTGGGGCCCGGAGGTACCCCGGGGCAAGAAAGGTATGTTGATGGACCGCGCCGATAAGCCTGATAGGGGAATCATACCTACTGGTGACAGTATTTAGACTCGGCGGTTATCGTAAGGATACCGACAAGAGTTATGTACGTATCGATACGTCGAAATGCGAGGTTGAAGCTGGGCACTCGGGTTTTCAAGATAACGTATGATACGTACCTATCAGGGGCCAGTTGTGGTGACAACACTTGATAGATCGGTATTTATGTGTCGATACTTGACACTTGTTTTCATGATATTTTTACTCCTAAGTATATATAACAGTAGAATGTGACGCTGTTATATATATATATATATATATATATATATTAGTGGAATGGGATGCTAATATATATGTATACATATCTAATTTATATACATCATCATAATGATTCATGAAAATATACTTATTCATTTCATGAGATTTACTTGATATTGGATACAGGATATATGAGATTCACTTGATGTTGGATACAGGATATATGAGATTTACTTGATATTGGGCACTCAGGATATATGAGATTTACTTGATATTGGACACTCAGGATATATGAGACTTACAGGATATGAGAGCCAATTTGGGGGCTGATTTGAGGAAATTTGGGATTTTTATTGTCTTGATGGACTTTAGTCCTATCACGAGGTCAGGATTCCGTGAGGATGACATGTTTTATCACATACTCCGCATTTATTTCATATTGCCATTTATTGCTTCATATATTAGTAGTACCTAATAGAGTACCTTTCATGACTGTTGCATACATATTGCCATTTATTGCTATCCGCTTGCATATGTTAGATTCACGCTATACGTGCATACTTGCGATTACCTGCATATGTTATTTACTATTCACGAGTTGGCAACTCACCCCCGTTGTGCTACAGGGTTGCAGGTTGTTCCTTAGAGTAGTCGAGGCAGGGCTTTTCATCTATCGTATCATCTTTTGCTGCGGATACCGCTACGACTGACTGTGTACAGTTTTTCTATAGGTGGGTTTTGTTGTTATCCGATGTTGCTCATTGTATATTCGTTGTATTTTGTACTATCCATCTACCACTTTCTTGTATGACTTAGAGACTTGATGTGAGGACGATATTGTATATTATTTTGATGACTTAGAGGTCTTTTATGCAGTTTCTTTATATTGTCTTTTGTTTCTTCGCTACGGCGTCGCATATCTGTTGTGGTGGTTGTTTTCCGTCTTTGGGCGTGTTTTTGCTCCCATTTGGGGATGCTTTACTTATTATCTTTGCTGTACCCCTTTTTGGGGCTGGTTTTTACAAAGGAGGTGCTGCCAAAATTTTAAAGAAAACAAAGTTGGACTTAAAGAATTTGGTTTGAGATTTCAAAAGTTTTAAAAATGTTATTATCACTTACTACTTTTGATGGTTTAGATTGCTGGGTTTTCGGCTTACTTAAATTGCGCTACGCCTGTGGACGTTGCATAATTTAAGGGCCATCACGTGCCAATTTTGGGTCGTGACACTTACTTTCCTTATACTCGCTCAGAAGCCGCTTTTCCGCAATCGCCATCGGACGAGGAAGCTATGGCAATGATCAGGGCACATGAAAGGAACTGTATGAATCTTCTCTTATGGGGGGTTTGGTACGGTCACATCATCAGGGGTCGCCGTAGTTTTACCTGTGAGGTGCCAACAGAACCCATCAGCCTAATATCGCTGATGGAACGCCCATGGACTGCTTATGCGGTGGAGGCGACTAATTGGACTCCTACATGCCGACTTGAGCCGTAAACGACCGGGATACCCAACCAGTCCCTGCTGGAATTTTGGGGTGCCGCATATGTCAGGGTGAACCCCGACCCTGTGGGAAAGTTTATAAGGTAGGCGTTACCCCCTACCACCCCGTAGGCTACCTTCCTTGGGATCGATACATTCTTTCCGCCCAACGCGCACGGATGCAGAAGGTTGGGTTGTACCAAGCAGTTTACACACCTTTGTTTCATTACTACACCCCTTACGTCTAGTGGGTCAAGGCTTTTTTGAACCAATGGTATCTTCCCACCAACACATTCTTGCTAGGGGATCGCGAGGTCTCAATTTCACTGGAAGAGTTTCGCGAGATCTCCGGATTGCCGATCATAGGAGAGTATTATGAATAGTTACTGCCTCCTAATGAGTAAGTGTTTGCTACAGTGCCTGCTATGCTCAACGGCCCGACGACTTAAAACGTTTTCCGTCATAAGTACCCTAGTCTAATCAAGGCCCTGGGTATTTTTGAAAAACTGTTCGTGACATAAGAGGGGCAAGGCATCACCTTCAAAACTTTTATTGCTTTCTTTCTCCGTGGAGATGTCTTATCTAAAGAGGCTCCAAAATTTGCGAGCATCGACGACCCATTTGGGTTCGGGTTGAAGAAACTGCCGGCCAAAGAGGAAGACTTACCGCAGTTCTATATTCCGACCTCGTCGGCCATGGCTTTCGATGTGATTGCGGCCCCTGGCATGGATGAAGAGACCTTCTTTGTCAGCTTCATCAGTCTGTGGCTCAGTTGATTCTCCATACCGACACATCGACGCTTCATAAGTGCCTCCGTTCTCTACCCCGCTCACCGCATAGCTGAAGGGGCGCGATTGGCTGTTGGCGTTGAAGGATTGTCGCACCTATATCATGGGTTAAGCGTTGCGGCTAATACTTTGACCTCGAGCACGGATACTGTGAATTTCTCCCTCCACTACTTCACGTCGTGGATTGAGATGCACGTATTGGGAGCGTTTGCTGCACACCGGCGGCTAAATTTTTATGACTCATATACCTTCTGTCGGGACCCGGTGAAGATATCACCGACTAGAGGAGTGATTCGCTTTGGAAGTCGAGGAAAGCTTAGCCCCCGATTCGTTGGACCCTTCGAGATATTGGAGCGTGTTGGAGAGGTATCGTACCGGTTGGCGTTACCACAGTCTTTAGCAGGAGTTCACGATGTGTTTCATGTGTCTCAACTACGGAGGTATGTTCGTGATGAGACTCATGTCTTGGATCATTCGGAGTTGACTGTGCGAGAGGACCTGACTTTCGAGGAGCGACCAGTTGAAATCAAGGATCGAAGAGAAAAGGTTCTTAAGAACAAGGTTATCCCTCTTGTGCTAGTTTCTTGGGGTAACCGATCGCATGGAGAATCCACTTGGGAGCGAGAAGACGAGATCCGACAGAAATTCCCTCACCTTTTCCAGTAGTTAGCTATCTTGTATTCTTGGAATTTCGAGGACGAAATTCTTTTGTAGTTGGGTATGATGTAACACCCGAGCCCAATAATACTATTTATATTACTAGTTGAGGGTTATATATTGCTCACTCCAATTTTTCCTGATTTTCTGGTGTTTGTTGCTAAATTTTACCCGGTTAAGTCATTTTGGCACATAACAAATTTTAACCTCTAAAATGAAATTTAAGATGTCCATGTTGGCCTACTCGTCGCCACTAGTCGCGTGGTAGCGTCCGCGTGTCGAGATTCCGTTCCGTTTGGCTAAACGGGCCAGTTTGGGCGACTACGCGCGCGGGCAAGTGTCCGACTTGGGGGCATGCATTTTAATCATTAAACACCTCTTTTCAAAATTTGGAACCCGCTTTAAATCCTATAATTTGAATTTGGAACATTTGGGCGCAACCCGGGCACGATTTGGAAATGTTTCATTTCGCGCCAAAAAGGGCCCATTTCAATTTAATACCTTAAGCTATAATAATATACGTATATATATTCGTTATCAGTTCAATCCCTAAAATCTTTACTTTAATATTTCAGTTATCCTGCATCAGCCAATCACGAGCTTGGGTTTTCCTTCTCGTGGGCCCCGCCTCTCTTTCTCTTTCTCTTTCTCTCTCTCTCTATCTCACCAAATCTCTCTCTCTCTCTCTCCAATCTCTCTCTTTCTCTCCCTCTATATATTCATAACCATGCAGCCGCCCTCACCATCCCCTTCTTCGCGAGAAAACCCATCAAACCCTAACCCTAGCTTTCCGCGACCTCACCGCCGGTTCCCCCGCGACCTCGCCGTCGCCGTCAGCACCCTCAGCCTAGCCGCGTCTTCCTCCTCCCGTTCTCCCGACGACTCCCGCGCCTGCACCCAACCGCGACCTCGCCTCCACCATCGCAGACCTCGCCGTCGACGCCACCTCTCGTCGTCGACGACTCCCGCGACTCCCCCTCACCTTCCTCGTCCCGACCTCGTCGTCGCTGCCCTCCTCCCCTCGCCGGAACACCAACACGAGCCCTAACCCCTCGCCTAACCTCCGCTGTTCGCCGGAGAAACGCGCCGGCGACCTCGTCGACGCCACCTCCGACCACCTCCCTTCCCCCTCGACCACCAGAGTCGACTACCACCCTCACACTCGCTGCAGCACCCTCGTTCCAGCGAACTCAGGATTTTCCAGCCACCGTTCTTCGCCGTCGCTGCCTCGCCGGCGTTCCAGTGCCGTCGGGCCATCGTGTTTGCACCCTGTTTCTTCTCTGTGAGTTTTCCTTGTGCTTCCTTTTGGTACAATCCCTTCGCTGGTCGTATTTGCGTGTATCGTATCTTTGTTGCTAACTTGTTACCGATGACATTTTGCCGGAATCCGACCGTGCCGTCTTGGCGAACCCGACGCTCCAGCGAAGTCCCCTGGTCCGTGCGATCTCGTTGATCTCTGTTGGGACTCGATCCGTGGCCCGTGCTTTCATATCGCGTTTTCTGCCGACATCGCTTCCGTGTTCCAGTTTGCAGACCGTCGAGGCAAGTATCTGAATACTTGCTTGAACATGCTAGCGTGCGAGATCTAGTCTTGCCACGCAATTTAATTCACACTATTTAATACCGTAACTTAATGATGGCATTTGATATCGTATTATTGCTGTTATCTTTATAATGGAATCGTTACAACAGTTCCTCATAATTAATTAACCCACATCAATCCATGCTTTAACTAAATAAAACGACTGAATCATACCTGCTTAAACTGTTAAATCATTCATGAGACAATTATTATATTTAGTATAATTTCATGTAGTTCCTTAATTTATAATTGCGGATATTGCTTCACCTTGTGGCTATCGCACCCTAACGATGATTGAACCTGTTAATAAGAGAATATAAACATCACTGTGGTTATATGGAATATTGTAGTTAATTACTGTTTCCTGCTGCTGTTCATTATTGATTGTATACCTGTTGTGAGCACTTACCCGATTGCACGACATATTGGCCTGACCCTGCTACACCTGACATATACATACATATCGACTCTACCTGTTGAAAGTAATCTGACCTGTTACCTGATCTCAGGCCTAATGCCGACAACCCAGACCTTTCCTGCTGTCGATCCAGACAGACCTACTTTTACTTGACTTGTGTTGGCATTAGTCCTTGACTACTGAATACCTGACCTGACATACATAGCTTGGGGGTATGGGGAAATCAAAGATGAACCTGACTTGTAACTCGACAGTTCACTACCGTTCGAGTGTACACATTCCTTTCTGTGCCTAACGGCATGTCTCGGTTTCAGCCGAGAATATTGTGGCCGTGATCCCGGGTATGTACGGGGTAATACCGAGTGTACACTTTCCTTTCTGTGCCTTACGGCATGTCTCGGCTGCTGCCGAGAATATTATGGCCGTGATCCCGGGTATG
Organism: Agapanthus africanus; assembly: GCA_030015575.1. Lineage (NCBI taxonomy): Eukaryota > Viridiplantae > Streptophyta > Magnoliopsida > Asparagales > Amaryllidaceae > Agapanthus > Agapanthus africanus. The sequence goes on along the minus strand of CM057339.1, from coordinate 750,428,499 downwards.
TACGGGATACTAATACTTTCCTTTCTGTGCCTTACGGCATGTCTCGGCTGCCGCCGAGAATATTGTGGCCGTGATCCCGGGTATGTACGGGATACTATTGGGTTACATCGACGATTCATCAATTGGTTTCAAATACTATAGAGTAGAAAACCTGATAGGACAGTTTGGACACCATCGCACATTACCCTGTTGTTATTTCTCGTTACTGCTTTATTCATGTTCATAATTGCATTGCTTATTACCATGTTATACTTTATACTTGATGTCATGACGCGCTGACGTCTGGGTTTTGCATGGCCCAGATTCCGTACCTTTGTCGACGACCGAGCAGGAGTACTTCAGCAAGCAAGCTGAACAGTGAGTCCTTAGGGTTTAGTTTATTTATTGCTTTTCATTTCCAGATGTGAGCCCGCATTACGGGACGTACTGTTTATTCATTGTATTGGATCATTAGCTTCCGCACTTATTGTTTATTGATTCTTGTTATTATGGATTTGGACATGTATTAGTTTAGTTTATTTTTTTCTGTTCTTGATATCTTTACAACCATAATGTGACTGTGGACGGATGCGTCCTACCCACAGGTAGCATGGTTGGCTATGTCACGTGCCCAATTTTGCGTACTCTGGGAAGCGGGGCGTGACATGGTTCTTTTGGTATCAGAGCTGGTCCCTCAATAGTAGGTCTGTGGTTCGAGGACGAACTATTGTTCAAAGGTAGGGAGAATGTCGGGACCCGGTTCTTGCTCACAGAGCAAAGTGCCACACGGAACAAAGTGCCACGCCAAATGTCGTGTTATGTGGGCGGGGGCCACCTCTTGAATCCGTGGGGGCCACCTCTTGAGTCCGTGGGACCCACTGTAGAACAATGGGGACTCTTCGGAATACATTCCGAAAGGGGGCAGATTTGTACTATAAATGGAATGATACCACTCTTCAATATAGAGACGTCTTTTAAGTGAACCGGCACTACAGGAGCTTAAGAACTCCGTAGTTAAGCGTGCTCGGGCCAGGGAAGTCCTGGGATGGGTGACCTCCTGGGAAGTGGCCCCTGGTCGGGTCCGGTTCGCCCCGAAGGACAAAATCGTGCGGCTTCGGCCAGAGCGGACAATACTCTCTGTATTGGGGGTGGAGCGTGACACCTTCCCACGGGTTATGAGGTTGGTGGATTCTTCCACTCCCGATCCGACCCAGCTAGGGGCCCTCCGCATACTGCTCAACCCATACTTAAAAGAAGGCGGAATGGTTTTTAGCGACTGAGTCCTTTCTACTCCTACGAGGCCCATTCAGCAATTATTTAATTTGTCATAGGGTGGAGCGCTATCTCTAAAGCCTAAAGAGATTATGCACCTATACTCGATTAGGCCGGTCTATTTGGTGTTTCATCAGAATGACACTGTTCTCTTTATGTGGTATAATCTGCACCGATTTGCCCAGCAGTTAGGCTATAACCAAGGTGTTTCTTTCGAAGCATTTTTAGTTGAGCCCACTTTGTCTCTGGAGGTCACCCACGACGTCATCCACCATTTCATGCGGTTGAACACCGGCTCCCTCTTCATGATCCCAGAGCCTGACTATCTTCCAATGCCTGTGGGATCTTTCAAGGGTTGGTATTGCCATCGGGTCGGTCCTGTCATTGACGAGAAGAGGCGGGTACTCTTCGAGTGTAGAGTTCCAGCTCCGAACCAAGTTACCAGCACTCCGTTGCGGCCGTGGTCGGTTATTCGCCCTCCTCTAAGGGACAACGGTTCGGTGCTCATCCCCAAAACCGCAGAAGTAGAACCAGTCCTTCGCACTGCTGGTATGCTGGTGCATGCTAGAGCTGAGGCAGAAGTTCCTGGTAAAGAGCCAGAAGTGACACCACCGAAGGACGACATCGAAGGTGGCGTCGGGCAGCGCCGTGCCAAGGCGCCAAAGGGGAGGAAGCGCTCCTTTTCTAGTGTTAGCTCTGGCTCGAAAATGATAAAGAAAGCAATCACCGGCTGATTAGCACGCGCGCTTGCGCACGTCGTTTTTAAGTTCTAAACTTAACCACAATCAAGACGGCGTCGTTTGTAGCTATCCGCGATGAGTATGGGTCGTCCGTGGGGAGATGGCGCGTTTTGTGTTCTTGTTATGATGAGTTAATGCAAAAGGTCGGAAATGGTTCGAATCTAACCCAAGTGTCTATATGCAAAAGTATAAGTTATTAGGAATAGAGATAGGTTAGTGTAAATTAGGGAAGTCCGTACTCAATCTTTTGTGCTGAGCTTGACTATTGAAACTAGAGCAATCGGCAACAACGTGAATTAGGGTGCTTAAGCACGGTATTAGTGAAATTCGGCTTATTGCCCCTTGTCCGTCCGTTCTTATCTCTTGACTTTTGCCTACGTCCAAACCGAACGCAACCGGTCATAATTAGGGACCACCGATACCTTGGTAGGGTAGGGTGCCTAATAGAGCGTTTGCGTAAGGTTTAGGCAGAGTTCAATTGGAAAATATCGGGCAAAGTAACGAGAAAAGGAAACCTTAACTTACAATACCATTCTTTTTCCTAACAACACCATTATTCACAAACCATCAAAACAACAAAAAGGAAAAGCAAATGAAATGATAAAAGAAAAGAATAGAACAATAATGCAAATAAGTAAATGGCAAGAAATAAATAGCAAGTAAGTAAATGGCAAGAAATAAATACAAAGAACCCAAGTGCAAAATGGAAGCTTTATTAACTTCAAATGATGATAAAAACCATGAGTTCAATAACCAAAACTTAAATTTGCAAGCTCAATGAAGAGGTTGCAAGATCAAGAGAAGGCAAAGAACTCAAGGCAAACTAGCTATGTACAAGGATTCAAAATGAAAAAGAAAACTTTAGCTCAAAGTATATCCAAGTATCAAGTATTAAGTCCCCTTCTTCCCTTGCTCACTGATCTGTATTCATAGGCACAAAATAAGATTAAACAAATAATAAAAATAAGATGATGTGACAACAAGGGATGGACAGAAGAAAAATGGGGCTCATTGGGCTTGATAAAACCGGCGGCGTCGGACTTTTGGAGCATCTCGCCGGTTTTCATGAGGAGTCTGGGGCTGGGGTCCGCGCTTTCTGGTTGTACTCCTCCTGCGCGTCGATGTACTTCTGCCGGTCCGTGCGCTTGCCGTTAGGCTGCACGGGCTTCTTGATCTTCTTCTTTCCCTTTGAAGAATTTGAAGGCTTGACCTGGGTGTTTTGCCCATCGTTAGCATTTTTCGGTGCGGGACGTGGTTCAAGCATCCCTTCAATGATCTCGGGCTCCAGCGGGCTTTTCCACCTCATCGCCGGACATGCCTGGGGACCCCCAGCATTCTTTTGGTTTTATCTGAAAGGACAACTTCCCATAGAGCCTCTTCCACAAACGAGCATGATGCCCCCGGCATGTCCACCTTTTTAGGAGCATGCCTCTGTGGAGGGTTCACCTTCCAGTTCTCTGATAGCGCAAACTTACCCCGTTGATACTGGTCCTCGATCCAATTTTTGAAAACATAGCAATCTTCGATTGGGTGGCTCACCATTTTATGATAGGTACAGTAGTTGGGGTTGTTGACGTCACTGGGCTGTGGTGGACATTTTGGGTCTGACAGAGTGATGAGTTTGTTGCGCACTGCCAATTCAAACAATCTCTTTGTTTTATCACGGGGAAATGAGTAAGCGCGTCCTAGATTCTTTTCGAGGGATTAGTTTGGGAGCGCGTTATTTTGACGAGCAACCGGTTTCGGGTCACTAGGTTGTTGTTGCGTGTCGGCAATGAAGGCCGCTTTCCCTTTACCCTTTGCATTCCGATGGTTTATTTTTTAAGAGAAAGGTCTGCAACCCATCTGGTCCATTTAGGCCAGCTTGTCGATCAGCGCCTGGAAGGTGGTCGGTTTGAAGAACACCATGAACTGGGATATAGTTTCTTGAGGATCAAGAGTCCCTATGAACATGCCCACGGCAAGAGCTTCTTCAACGCGTTGTTCACATTTTGACCAAAAGTTCCTCCACCGAATTGCGTATTGAACCCAGGTCACTCCCAGCTTCACCCTGGAGTTGATTAGTGTCATGATCGGGGTGCGTTCGCTTGCGTTTTCGAACCGCTGTGTGAACAGTAATTCCATTTTCGTGAATGTTTTGACGGAGTTATTTGGGAGCTCCGAGTACCATTCGAATGCTGTTTCCGACAGACAGCCAACGAACCGGCGAAGCAGCAATTTGTCGTCGCATCCAGTATTGCCGCATAGAGCTCTGAACTGAGCGACGCGCTGATGAGAATTGCTTGTCCACTTGTATACGTAGAAATTGGGGATTGTATATCCCGGCGGGTACTTGATTTGATTGTACCAGCCTGGGTAAGGTCGTCCGGTTCTGACGACTTGGCCAGCCGCCTCGCTTGCCTGATGAGCTCGTATTTGCTGAGCTGTGTAGTCATCGAGGGCAGCTTTAGAGATTGTCTCTTCCGTGGCTGCTGATAGAGATGGAAGAGGGTTTGATGTTTCCCCTATGTCGTCCTCGATGATTATCGGTGGATCTTCGGCTGGAGGTTCGGGTTGGATCACCATTCCAACCATGTCTTGGAACAGAAGCGCCATCTGTTTTATATTAGCCGCTTATTCCGTGGCCTCCTGATTGGTCTCGAAAGAGTGTGTTTGTAGAATAACCGCAATCAATAACGGTGTCGCGTGTAGCTAGACCGAGATGAGTACGGGTCGTCCTCAGGGAAACGTTGAACCTTTTACTCTTACTTTAGATGTGTTGAAAAAGAGAGGAGAGATAAAGAATATTGTAGAATAGTTTCTAGATCTACGTTAAGCACTAATGCAAAATATAGATCTAGATTATTTTAAAGATGTGGATAATATAATAAGAGGGCTTGTAGGGTTCGTTAGGATTTAGTAGTTATGAACGATTAATTAAAATTTACCCTTTTTATCCATTAATAGATTTAGAACTAGAACGACGGTGATGCGTGTAGATTAGGGTTTCTGGAGGGAAAAGGAATCCCACTCTTAACCCTTATCTCGACACGGAACTCCGTTCATATCTAGCCTTTACCAAAACAATCATTAATCTAATCTCTAATCGCGGTCGGAACTAGCAAAGAATTGCTAGCACGCCCGATTAGGATGTTAATGATTCTTTTGATAAAGTTCCTAAACTTTATAGGACTTAAAAAGGGTTTAATTATTTTCATCGTCCATTAGCCTACCCTAATCCTACGAACCCTAACAATCGGAGAATTACTCGCGCATGTTGGGAGAAGAAGATGAAAAGAAAGAGAGGGAAAACATAATGTAAAATACAAAAGAATTAAATAAAACAACTACCTTTATTAATCAACTTGAACAATCTACACTTTGATTCCTTAGAAAATGATTACAAAGACTAGTTTGCTTCTCGATCTCTTCCAAGGAGGTAGATGAACCGTTGATGATCAGCCTGGATGCGTGAGCCGTCTTGGACTTCGTGATCGCGTCGGCTTGATACCTTTTCCAAGAGGCTCTCGGTGCCCTTTTATAGTGCAAAGCCAGAATCTTATTGTTGAAAACTTGCTAAAATATAGCATAGATTTACCCCAAAAATCCTCTGCCCCTAACTCCCTGGAATTGCAGTGGATCCGCGGCCCAAGGGTGGGTTTGGCCGCGGATCCGCGCTCAATGGGTGAGATCTCTTGATGAGTTTTCTTGGGCTTGCATCTTGTGACATGTGGCAATCCTAGGCACCTTCAGAATTCAGAAATCTTCTCTCGGTTGCTTCCAGACTTGGTCTCCAAGTTTTGCTTCTTAATTTGGCAAGATTTCTTCAACAGCTTGATTTGTTTGATAGATTCTGCATAACAACTTGGAAAATTCTGCACAATAATCTCAAATAATATTTAGTAGACTTAGTTCTACTAGGATTAGGTCAATGGATTTATTTGCACACATTTTTCTACCAAATACTAATTAAAATATATTAACACATGGAAAATGGTGTTTTCACACATAAACCCTCATATGTATAATATATTATAATAAAGTCCTTTTCTAATATGAAAATGGTAAGAAAAATATAATACAAATGTGCAGTTTTATCAACTGAACAAATACCCCCAAACTTATCTTTGATCGTCCCGAGCAAACTAGTTTATTTAAGAGGAGAAAAAGAAAGGAGAAACTAAGCACACTTTCGTAGGCAGACACGATTGCACTGAGCACGTGCAACAAGCCGTTAAACCTCTAGGTGTCCCTAGTAGGAGGAGTGTTGTCTCCTGAGGGTTTTCAGCGGATTACACCCACAAAATCCAATAACAAAAGAAAGATGGTGAAATTTACATATAAAGACAAGAACCATAAAAGAAAGGCCTTGAAAAGAAGAGTTTCCAACTATACTAGCTTTTCAGTTGTCATGAGCCCTATCTTAATAGTCATGAAAAAATGTTAGAAATCACATCATCCCTCAATAAAACATCGTCTTTATTCTTCATTCCTACCTTTCATCCAAACATTGATCATATAACCCCACGTGTGTGTAAATAACATCCCTACACTCGGAGAATTCAATTCAAGCTATCATACTCTTGTCCATCTACCTTAGTACTTTTTAATTTGATGAATATTAAAGATTTGCTCACACATTTTCATGTGACCGTTAATACTTCTTGAGGTACTAACCGAACGATTACTCGCGTGCTTGCTGATTAGGTGATAATATTTTCCTCGTCTTGCACCACCTAAGGCTTAGCAGTGACTCCCAGACCAGTTGGCCTTAGGGCACTAGGTGAAGAGGCACCCTCGCTATATTTTTTTATTGCTGCCTTGGCGATAACAAAACCAGTGTTCATTTTTTTTTCTTTTCACCATTTTTATATATTTTTTTTCATTTCCTTCGTACTTTAGCTTTTAGACAAGAGCATTTCAAGGTATCCTCTACTATCCCGAGTTTCAAGACGTGTGTAGGTGCATATTGTAGGGTATCAACATTCAAATGTTTGGCTTCCAGAATAGAAACTATTTTTCAGACTTATTTTTATCCTCAGATTAGTGACTTCCTTCATCTTACTAACCCTTGGGACAACAGCTCATAACTACTTATTACTAGTTCGTATAAGAAAGCTTCTAATTTTCTTGGTTTTCTTAAACTATTCCTATCTTTTGGATGTAATTTTTCACTTTCTACTCTTTTGTTATAAAAGAATTTTTTTTTTAAATTTTTGAAAACGTTGTGCTTATGCAAAGTATGATGCAAATTGATGTGTAAATAAGCACAAACCTCCCCCAAAGCTGTTTACAGCAGTGTCCTCACTGATGTCATCCGTTAAGCTCAAAAAACCTGTAGACTTGGGAGGAAATTATTAATGGGGGCAAGAATATATGAAAGTGAAAATCCTCCCCCAAACTTATTTTAGGCTCACAATTTTGTAAAAATCATTTTCTTTCAAGAGCCAAAATATACCACCCCTCCCCCAAACTTGAGTTAAACATTTTTAATCTTTTAAAATCACATGAGGGGGTCAAGGTTATTGGTCAATGCCAAGTTTTGCAAAGACCGAAGGTCAACACCAACCATTCAAAAATTTTATCGATGAAGCACCAAGGTTGGTGGAAGAACATGTCACCTATTGACGTGAAGAAGTGGGGAGGTGACAAGAGGTGTATTAGAAAAGGACTGCGTCTCAATTTGGAGAGACGACACAGTGATAGTAATGATGGATTACTCGCATTATCATGATTGTCCAAAAGAGGGGGTGGAGGTCCAATTTCTTCATCTTGGAGTCGATTCATCTCAACACCCGTGTCTTGTAAAAATGCGAGTTCATCAGCGAAAATTTCCTCAAAGCTTTCATCGATACCGCGAAAAATAATGTTATCAGAAAAAATAGGGTGATCGTCAGACTCTATAAAAAGTTCCCCATCAGTGTTGGATGTTGACCCGGACAAATCGGTGGAAGAGTACATGGTTGGGTCAAACAACAACATATGAAAAGAGTCTATATCATGAGGTTGATCAAATTCGCTGCTGTCGACATCCATTAATTCGACAGAACACATATGAGCATAAGGTTCGGAGGGTTCACTTCCCAACTTGTAAATGTTAAGCTCAATTGACTTCTTTCCAAAGGATAGGGTCATAGAGCCGTTTCTATAATTAATTACTGCGTTGGAAGTGGCCAAAAAGGGTCGACCAAGTATCACCGGAATTTGATTGCGTGGGTTTGCCACAGGTTGTGTATCTATAACGATAAAGTCCACAGGGAATATGAATTCCCCGACTTTGATTAACACATCCTCTAGCTCACCCCTTGGTTGGATGATAGATCGATCGGCCATCTGAAGAGTGCAATGCGCAGGTTTTAACTCTCCGATCCCTAATTGCTCATACACAGAATACGGAAGCAAGTTAACACTAGCACCAAGATCGAGTAGAGCACGATTGATATTTTTACCCCCAATAGAGATTGAAATTGTAGGACTTCCGGGGTCCTTTCGTTTCTTGGGAAGTTGTTGTGTAAAAGCTGTGCTCACATTACTCGCAAGGAAAACTTTTTTAGGTACTTGAACTTTTCTCTTCCTAGTGCACAAGTCCTTTAGGATTTTCGCATATGACGGAACATGCTGAATAGCATCTAGGAGAGGAATGTTTATGTTAACTTGCTTAAAAATTTCCACGATCTTCTCCATTTGTGGACTTGGTCTGTTGCCCCTCAACCTGTTTGGATAAGGTGCTTGACCAATAAGTTTTGGGTCCAACGTTTGTGGAGAAGACTGTGGGGATGGATTCGATCCCAAAACTGGAGTGGGAATCGACTTAGATAGACTTGGCGAAATGGGCGAAGGGTTCGAGCCTTGGGAAAAACGGAGAATAGGCTCGGATGAAGATGGGAGACTAGACGAATTAGGGGAAGAAGAAGAAGCTGGGGTATCATTGGTGTCACTATCATCACACTGCTCACCCACTCGGTCATTCAGCACTTTTCCCGATCTCAACGTGGTAACAGCACTCACATTATAACTTTGTGAGTGGCCAGGATTAGGTATGGGTTGAGATGGGAGTTTCCCTTTCTCTCTCGCACTCATTGCGGCGTTTAACTGTGCGATTTGGTTTTCTATTGATTTGATACTCTCACCATGGGAGGAGTTTTTCGTTAGGGTATCAATAGAAGACCTTATCTCAGCCGAATTTTGCATGGATTGTTTCATGAACATATCCAAAGTTTGTGCAAGTGAGTTTTCAGTACCGGCCACCTGTGGTGTAGAAATGTTGGCCGGATTTTGGAAATTTTGTGACTGAAAGGGGGGCTGATTCTGTGGTTGTGGTTGCTGTGGAGGAGGTCTTTGATAATTACTTTGTTGGTTTTGATTCCAAGCAAAGTTAGGATGATTCCTCCATCCTTGATTGTATGTGGAAGAATAAGGGTCGTTTCTAGGTCGCTGCTGAAAAGCAGCATTAGCTTGAAACGATGCATTCATAGGACATTCTTCCGTTAAGTGTGAAGGATCCGAACAGCAACCACAGACAGTCTTAGAAAGCGTGACCTGATTTAGGGAGAATGTTGAGAACTTGTTTTCTATAGCATCGAGTTTCTTCTGTATCGCTGCCATTTCGGCTTTTACTGCGATAGAAACATCGAGCTGGTGAATACCTCCCTTAGTTGAAGGTGGTCTTACGCTTTCCCATTGCAACGTGTGTTCAGCAAGGTCTTCCAGATATTTCCATGCTTCACCGTCATCTTTAGACATGAAATTGCATTGACACATTGTTTCAAGCATCTGCTTTGTCGCTGGATTAATGCCCTCATATATAATCCGACATAAATCTCATCTTTGTATTCCGTGATGGGGGCATTGGACAAGCAGATCTTTGAAACGTTCAAAGCACTTCCAAAATGGTTCATTGGGAAGCTGGGTGAACTGGTTGATCTCGCTCCTAACATGTGCAGTCTTATGATTTGGGTAAAACTTCTTAAGAAATGCTACGACGAATTCATCCCAATTAGCGATAGAATGTGCGGCAGTATTATAAAGCCATTTTTCTGCCAAGTCGCACAGTGTGAATGGGAGAAGACGTAAGCGCATAGCATCTAAAGTCAATTGTGAAATACCCATCATTGCGCATACGTTCTCGAATTTGGTGATGAAAACGTACGCGTCTTCCGACTCAAGCCCGTGAAATTTGGGCAGCAGATTGATGTAGTGGGGTTTAATTTTGAAATTATCCCCGTTAGGTGGTGGAAGAGATAGACAAGTAGGAAGAGGACCACGAATGGGATAGCATCTCTCTTGGAGAGAGATGCGCGGTGGATTCTGCTCACCTGCGGGCGGTGGCAGCGTGGTGTTATAATTAGATGGAGTGCCGTCCATCACGGTCGATGTGGTGTGTGGTGGGGGAAAAGAATATGAAGAAGTACCGACTTCGGCGTCGATAGCAGGAACGCGGACAAGACTGGCACTAGGATCCCGTGTCCAGCCGAGCATGCACTAAGCGGGTTTAGTGCAAGTGGCAGCGTGTGTGTGATTTTAAAATTGGCTTGTTTTGAAAAAGTGGGACTCAAGACAAATCTCCCTAATATGCACAAGCAACCTTAGAACTAAGGTTACCTAGGTCCAGTCTCTAGACCGCTCCTAGACTTCCAAAGGACAAGCCGCAGGATAAATCCTCTACCGCCTCCGTACTACCCTTATAGCCAGATAAGTGCCAGGTAAGTGCGAAGGAACCACATCGTGGGCCTAATTAAAAACCACTAGCCTTTGACACACTTGCCTAGGCACTACAAAAGTAATGCGGATAAACGATAGATTACCCCCGACCTTCCTCTGTCCTTATTGAGCGCGACAGTCCTTAGAGTCTGGTCTAGATATTTTTTAAATTAATGAAGGGTTGATCTATATGCTCGGTTTGTGATTTGTGGGGCTTAGGAAGGGTGATGAAATCCCCACCTAATCTTGATTTGGTCTTTGCCCCTTAGAATCCGTATTAAAATATGCAAAACAAAACCAATCACAAAACTTTTGCAAAAAGATTTTTTAGCGGCGCAATTTTCGCAAAGAATCCTGCAGAAGATAGATTTTATTGGATTTGAGAGGAGAGAGAAGGAGTTGAGAATCTTACCAGAGAGTTCTGTAGCCCTAATCCCTCCAAGCAGCCGCGTTTCCGCCGCAGGAAGCACCTTAGTGCCACGGTTCCGCCGCGAGGTGGATGGATCGCTTGCTGAAAATTTTTCTGTGTCCCTCTGTGCTCCTCTGGATCTAGATGAATGGCTCTGTCTTCTGTTTTCCTCAATTCTGTAACTCCAGATCTCCTTGCAAAATTCACGCACAAGTCGTTAAATATGCAATTTGCAGTTTTGTGTTAATAATGATATAAATCGTTTAAGAATTCAACACAAATAGTAAAAATAAAAAATTACGCACGTATCCCCGGCAACGGCGCCATTTGATTGGTCTCGAAAGAGTGTGTTTGTAGAATAACCGCAATCAATAACGGTGTCGCGTGTAGCTAGACCGAGATGAGTACGGGTCGTCCTTAGGGAAACGTTGAACCTTTTACTCTTACTTTAGATGTGTTGAAAAAGAGAGGAGAGATAAAGAATATTGTAGAATAGTTTCTAGTTCTACGTTAAGCACTAATGCAAAATATAGATCTAGATTATTTTAAAGATGTGGATAATATAATAAGAGGGCTTGTAGGGTTCGTTAGGATTTAGTAGTTATGAACGATTAATTAAAAGTTACCCTTTTTATCCATTAATAGATTTAGAACTAGAACGACGGTGATGCGTGTAGATTAGGGTTTCTGGAGGGAAAAGGAATCCCACTCTTAATCCTTATCTCGACACGGAACTCCGTTCATATCTAGCCTTTACCAAAACAATCATTAATCTAATCTCTAATCGCGGTCGGAACTAGCAAAGAATTGCTAGCGCGCCCGATTAGGATGTTAATGATTCTTTTGATAAAGTTCCTAAACTTTATAGGACTTAAAAAGGGTTTAATTATTTTCATCGTCCATTAGCCTACCCTAATCCTACGAACCCTAACAAGCGGAGAATTACTCGCGCATGTTGGGAGAAGAAGATGAAAAGAAAGAGAGGGAAAACATAATGTAAAATGCAAAAGAATTAAATAAAACAACTACCTTTATTAATCAACTTGAACAATCTACACTTTGATTCCTTAGAAAATGATTACAAAGACTAGTTTGCTTCTCGATCTCTTCCAAGGAGGTAGATGAACCGTTGATGATCAGCCTGGATGCGTGAGCCGTCTTGGACTTCGTGATCGCGTCGGCTTGATACCTTTTCCAAGAGGCTCTCGGTGCCCTTTTATAGTGCAAAGCCAGAATCTTATTGTTAAAAACTTGCTAAAATATAGCATAGATTTACCCCAAAAATCCTCTGCCCCCAACTCCCTGGAATTGCGGCGGATCCGCGGCCCAAGGGTGGGTTTGGGCGCGGATCCGCGCTCAATGGGTGAGATCTCTTGATGAGTTTTCTTAGGCTTGCATCTTGTGACATGTGGCAATCCTAGGCACCTTCAGAATTCAGAAATCTTCTCTCGGTTGCTTCCAGACTTGGTCTCCAAGTTTTGCTTCTTAATTTGGCAAGATTTCTTCAACAGCTTGATTTGTTTGATAGATTCTGCATAACAACTTGGAAAATTCTGCACAATAATCTCAAATAATATTTAGTAGACTTAGTTCTACTAGGATTAGGTCAATGGATTTATTTGCACACATTTTTCTACCAAATACTAATTAAAATATATTAACACATGGAAAATGGTGTTTTCACACATAAACCCTCATATGTATAATATATTATAATAAAGTCCTTTTCTAATATGAAAATGGTAGGAAAAATATAATACAAATGTGCAGTTTTATCAACTGAACACCTCCTTATCCTTTCTCTCCAGCACCCTTCGCAAGAACTCCGTATCGGTCTCCTGTTCCTGGCGCTGCTCAGAGATCGATTTCGGGCTTTCTTTCTGCCCGGTGAGTGCTGACATTTTGATCAACATCTCCTGGAGCTTTTGTTGTTGCTCTTGAGCTTTTGTCAACGACTGACTGAGTGGTCGATGACTAACAGAAGCACGGCTTTCCTCTTTTCCGGAAGCCATGTAGACCGTGTGCACTATCATGCCCCTATACTTGGGGCGTTTGGGTCCAGCGCCTTTGAAATTTGCCGTCGGCATCGGGATCTTCTCCGGCCTTCTCTTTTTGTGGGAAGTCGAAGTTGAGGGGGCTATTGCAACAGGCGCCTATGTGGATGAGGCCTTCCGCGGTATGGCGGAGGGATGGTCCTCCTCTTGCTGAGCCTTCTTATTCTCCAGTCGGCGAGGGTAGTCTTTGTTGATCACAGAATCTTGGACTTTCCGCCAGACTCTGTGGATTTTGGAGGACAACCATTGAGGGGGTTGCTCCGGATTTGCCTACATCATGTTTTCAGCAGGCCGGGGAGACTTCTTCAATACAGCGGTTGGAGAGTTTTTTCGCACCCTCTTGAGCGGATTGAAGCTGTTCCTAGTTGGAACAGCAGCGTTAATTTCCACCATTGGAGCTGGTGGGGTAAGTCCAGAGGGGGAACTGCCCCCAGCTTTCCTCATTCGGCACCAGTGGTGACGTCGAGCATGTCTTGCAGACTGGATTGCCTTAGTTGTGGAAGCGGCTTCGTCATGCCCCCTGCTTTGGTGAATGGCTACTACTGGTGCCAATCTGTCGAAGACTGACGTCTGTTGAAAGGGAACGACCAATCTATCGAAGGTCGACTTTTAGGTAGGGGAAGCACTTCGGATGACTTCACCCGTAGTAGGAATTGGAACGACCAATCTTGCGAAGATCGATCCTTTGGTAGGAGAAACCCTTTTGATGACTTCATCCGCCGGACTGGGACAGCTATCCGTTTTGGGATAACACATTCAGGTTTGCGAGCCTCTTTGTTGGCCCACTTGAGCTTTGGCTCTGCCTGTTGAAGACTGAGGTGTCAGAATTGGACGACTCGTTGAGAGGGGCCGTGGAGGTTGCAAGTCGATCGAAGACCGACTTCTTGGGTGCTTCTTGTGGTGGTACTGGGGCACTGAAACTTGCTAGCGGGATCATGGCCCCGAAGAACAATCCAATGGTGGCTTGAGTCACCTGCTCCATTGGAATCGCAAAGATGGAGGCCGCATGGGGGCCATAAGTCACTCCTCCATTTAGGGTGGAGCGAGAGTTGCTGTTGCAGTTTGTGCAGCAGGAAGCCATCGATTTTTCTTCTCTTCTGCATAGGAGCAAGACACTAAATCTTAGTACCTCGAATACATGGGTAACCATAGCAAACAGTGATTTTTGTTCGCAAACACGACACACAAAGTGTGGAGTGGAAAGAGGAAAAGGTCCCACCGGGCGTGCCAGAATCTGTTCACCGCCGGAAATGGGAGACGGATTCGGGATGGATCGTCTAGCCTGAATTCGGAAGTAGATGCTATTTGGATTTATCCGTCCACCTCTCCGAAGATGTCAAGTTGATTTATGACACCGTATATTAGAAGTTTGGACGGATGCGGCCGTTTTAGCAGACTTCGTCAGATTCCCCCTTATTTGCACAAGGAGTTTTTGATTGTGGGGACGCCCTTCCCTGCTGGCGCAAGCCCCTGCAGTTAATTGCGTTATCGCATCACGATAACCACTTTCTCCTACTCTAGAAGTTCACTTCATGCCATGTGTGTTTGTTTTATTTTTGGTTTCCCGTGGATTGTATACGGAGACTAATTTGTGTTGTCGCCCGTAGGGCGTGGATTAGTCCAAATCCATATATTCTTAGATTTGGATTTGGTTTGATTTAAGAATCGTTAATCTTGATTGAGATTAAGATCAACTTAAATGTTTGTTAAGGATACGTTAGTCCAATTTGAGACTAAGATCTACTTAACAGGGTTTTAGGATCATTCAGATCCAATAAAAGAAGTTTCGGTCTATTGTTAGTTTAAGGACATTACGGTCCATTGTCGCCATTTTAGAGGCAACGTTTAGTTTGAGGACATTTCGGTCTGTTATAGTTTGAGGACGTTTCGGTCAGTTGTGCTTTGAGGACGTTACGGTCCGTTGTCGCCATTTTGGAGGCAGCATTTAGTTTAAGGACGTTTCGATCTGTTGTAGTTTGAGGACGTTTCGGTCTGTTATAATTTGAGGACGTTTCGGTCTGTTGTAGTTTGAGAACGTTACGGTCTGTTGTCGCCATTTTGGAAGCAACGTTTAGTTTGAGGACAATTCGGTCTGTTGTAGTTTGAGAACGTTTCGGTCTGTTATAGTTTGAGGACGTTACGGTCCGTTGTAGTTTGAGAACGTTACGGTTCGTTGTCGCCATTTTGGAGGCAACGTTTAGTTTGAGGACATTTCGGTCTATTGTAGTTTGAGGACGTTTCAGTCTGTTGTAGTTTGAGCACGTTACGGTCCGTTGTCGCCATTTTGGAGGCAACGTTTAGTTTGAGGTGTGCACGTCATCTTAGGACGTGCACCTTATTTACCGTCGGAAGCCGGGAAAGACAAACGTATTGCCTGCATTTAGGGGCATATGCTATTTGGTTTTATCCGTCCACCTCTCCGAAGATGCCAAGCTAATTTATGGCACTATGTATAGAAGGTTTGGATAGATGCGGCCGTTGTAGAAGACTTCGTCAGATTCCCCCTCGTTGTGAGGGGTTTTTGATTGTGGGGACGCTCTTCCCTGCAGGCACAAACCCCTGCAGTTAATTATGTTACCGCATAGCGATAGCCACTTTCTCCTGCTCCAGAAGGTCACTTCATGTCGTGTGTTTGTTTTATTTTTTGGTTGCCCGTGGATTGTATATGGAGACTAATTTGTGTTTTTGCCCGTAGGGCGTGGATTAGTCCAAATCTGTATTTTCTTAGGTTTGGGTTTGGTTTGATTTAAGGATCGTTAACCTTGTTTAAGATTAAGATCGACTTAAATATTTTATACGGATACATTAATCCGATATTGGACTAAGATCTACTTAATGGGGGTTCAGGATCATTTTTTATCCAACGAAAGAGCATTTGGGCTCTATCGTTTTAGTTTAAGGACTTTACGGTCCACAGCTAGTTTAAAGACATTATGGTCCACATCTAGTTTAAGGACATTACAGTCCATGGGGTATGCTCATGGGTTCGAGAATGTACCAAAAGAGCTGTTGGTTGTCGGGACCCTTCATCTCTCTGAAGATGTTGAAGAATTACAACGACATATATCAGAGTTATGGAGAGATGTACCTTTGAACCGAACTCCAGATTGAAGGGAGAGACCATGGTGGAACGAACATCATTTTAGATGCCATGTGTCAGGAGATCACTAGTCATCTTTGGAACTAAGATCGATTTGGGGAGACCTGAATATAGGAGGGCTCGGTTGATTGATGGTCAAAAGGTTTTTGGCCTCAGAAGAATTGGCTAATTTGGGCTAGGGTTGGCCCCTCACAGTGTTAAACACTGCTAATTGTTTGGCGCTCACGTGCTCCCACATGATGCACTTAAGCAGTGTTAAACACTGAAATTTGGAGTGCTAATGTGTGGCACGTGAGGCACCTGAATATTGGGCATTGTTTCTTTAGGCTTATTCCCTTGTTCTATACATATAAATGTTAAACACTTAAATCTTGTAACCATCACGCGTGGACACGTGAGGCGCCCCCAAGTTGGGCACTGGCTCCTTTAGATTTATCCTCCTATTCTTTTCTAAGTGCTAAGCACTATTGGAGGTCACGTGGGATCACGTGACTCGATCTCAGTTGTTCCTTTTTGTTCCTTAGGGGTGCTAATGTGGGAACGCGTGATCTGTCGTTATAGCGTGAAACGCTAATATGCATGGAGCTCTTGATCTAAGTCTTGAGAATTTCAAATTCTTTGTTTTATAAGAATTAAATTCTTATGCAGGGTTAAACCCTAGTTTTATCAGAGGAATTAAATTCCTATATCTTTGGAAGAATTAAATTCTTCAAATCTAGTTCTTTCCTCTAAGTTTTGGGACTGCATAACAGAATCTTCCCGATGAGAATTAAATTCTCAACTTGTGGGGAGATCTGCTTCTTCAGATCTCAAGTAGAGGAAGAACTAAGTTCTTTTTTGGAAGAGTTAAACTCTTGTAAGAGAAGATAAATATGCTCTCTAGGTCTTTTTTACCTAGGGTTTCTTTTTCTTCAAAGGGAACTCTTCTTTTTGTTTTCTCCAATTTTATGGGGGTCTCCTCCTGTTTCTCTTTTCAGTCTCGAGTCCTTTATATAGTAGAGGCGAGTTTGTTGATTTAGTTAAGGAAATCTCTCATTGAGAGATTTTTTTAATTGATTTGGGGATTTTATCCGCCGTTGGATTTTTGATCCAGGGACTTCTGTTTTATAGAAGACATTTTTCTTGTTTTTAACAAGATTGGAAAAATATTTTTCCATCCAGAGCTTATTCTGTAGCTTGGTGATTTTTAATCACCATTGTATCTTTAATCCAACGGTGCTCTATTTTACATAGCACAATCTTTCTTGTTTAGAAAGATTGGGGAAATATTTTTCCATACAGAGCTTATTCTGTAGCTTAGTGATTTTTAATCACCATTGGATCTTCAATCCAACGGTGCTCTACTTTACAGAGCATAATCTTTCTTGTTTAGAAAGATTCAAGAAAATATTTTCCAAACAGGGTTTTGATCTCTCTTATTTAGAATTTAATTCTATCGGCTCGGAAGGTATTAGGAACCCTCACGTGTAGCATGTGACCCTTAGTATTAGACCGGTTTGCTTATATGCAGCAATCTCAGAGAAAAGCATCACGTGTTGGCACGTGAGCTTTTTTGGCATGTTATTTGTTTTAGGAAGACGCCTATATATTTTGTATATAGATGCTCACGTGCCTGCACGTGAGGCTCAATTTTAGCCTTATTTGTTAAGCGTAATGCCTATAATTTTTTCTCCAACGCGTATCACGTGCGGGTACGTAATGCTCCATTTAGAGAATTTTTCCCATCGCTTTCTATTTATTATTTATATTTTTATAAAGGAACAAATACCCCCCACGGCGTTGTTCTCACGTGGCTTGAACGTGAGTCCAACGCTGTCACCGTTACAGCCGTTGGATTGCCTTGGGGAACGGGGAGGTAAACCGCCCTTGTCATGTCTTAGAAATGCAAGGGTTTGGACTTTGGGAAGCCACTGTTCTTTCATCTTCTTCCTTCCTTGTCTTCTTCAAGAATTTAATTCTCCTCTTCAGAGCTTAGTTCTCTGTCCATTGCAATTCCAGAGTTAAACTCTTTCAGAAAAAGCAACCTTTTTTAGGTAAAGATCTTGAACATCAGATAAACCCTTTTCTTAAAGAAAATTTCTGGATTTTAAATCCATCATGAGAGCTTTGCTCTCTTTTGAAACCCATCTCTCAGAGATCCAAAGACGTGATCTTTGAGTAGTAACCCTCAATGCCTTGGGCATTCCTCCTCTGACCTTTAAGGATTCATGGCATTTTCATTTTTTATTTCCTCATCATGGGGGTTTCTGGAGTTTAATTCCATCGCATAATAGGAATTTAATTCCTCACCGAAGAACTTAGCTCTGAAAGATCAAAAGGGCCCTTCAGAAATTTCATTCCCTGGTGGTCTTGAGAACATTTTCATAGGGTTTTTTCTTACTTACACAAATTCAAATTTGTTGGATATTTTAACAGAACTTGTTTTCTCTATGAGGATGTCAAGAGTTGTTTAAACTCCCATGTATATTTAATGAGAATCTTTTTAGATTCTCATAATAAGCATTTCTTGATCGTCTCGATCGCTAAACTCTTGCTGATTTTTCTTTTTAGATACTATGGCCGTTTATTTGTATGATCTTGACGAAATTATCTCTTATGAAGACATTCGCATCCAAGGTCGCTGTCAAAACCAGGAGTTTATGAATGCCCAATACGCTGAGGTTATACGTCGCTTCGATGAATACAACGGTCGATTACTCCCCCGTCGTTCCGCTCTATTGAAGATCATTGTAGGCGCGATTTGGGAAGCACTTCCTGAATTTAACAAAGCCATGCCGCTTGAAGCACTTGATGATGCCGAAGAAAAGGTGCACTCTGTATATCTAATAGGCTTGATCTTGAAGAGGCGGCGAGATGGTCTTGTTGATATATTGCATCAAGTTTTCCAACAGACGACGATAATCTCTGCCTATCAGAGGATGGATGATATCGGCGAGAATCCAGATGCTTGCATTCGTGAGAAGATGCACACGAAAATGGTCAGAGAAGCCAGAAGTATTTTACTCGGCCTTGCTTCTGAATTCCTCAATCCATGTCCAGGATTAAGTGTTTTACCATTGTAAACATTTTCTTTTGTTTTTATAGCATGTATAAGTTCCTGGAGCATGAATAACAAAACTTCATTTTCCCCCATTTTTTATGCTCACATGTATTCTGCACAAGGTGTTATTATACTGTTGTTAGTATTCACGTATTTTGCGCATGAGGCGCCATTGGTGAGTTTAATCCTGAGCTAGTGACGGCGCTCACGTGTTATGCACGTGCGGTACCGCTTTAGTTTTCAAAAGGATCAACGCGGGTGTTCACACGCCATGCACGTGAGGCTCCGTTGATGAGGCCGTTTCGCCTCTCTACTCTAATTCCAATGAGTCATCCCTTTCTTTTCCCATGCCCCCTTTTTTGGCCTTGGGAATAGCTCCACCATGCACGACATTTTCTGTGCATAGCTTTGAATGCATCTCTTTATAACCTGAAACTACATCTTCCTCTTTCTTCACAGAGAGAGAACCATTTAGACCCGGTGATCATTTTGAAAAACAAACCAAACGTTATGGCTTGCAACCGTCCCCACGCTTGTCGGCAACCCTGGGGGGTGCCTATCAAGGAGATTATTCCTCATTTTGCCGCACGGTTAGCGGATCCTCTTTTCACAGATGACCAATGAGACGCGGCACTGTACGAACTCTTAGCCCATAGGGCTCTCCTCTTCCCATGGGTTCCATTTGGCTCAGGATGATTTTCTTGTCCGTGCTTGCTGATATCCCCCTCATCCGGTGGAGATGACTCCGGAGATTCTTAATGCGACGGAGGACAAAATTGAGTGTTTCCATGAAGCACACTTAATTACTCAGCCTCTAAAGGTTCGTTCGGTTCATTTACTGAGTCAGATAAGAGCTCGGCGGGCCATCATGTTTGCTTTCGCTGATGAGCACGGTGCTAATCGATGAGGAGCAACTCCTTGCGAAGACCGTCGCTTCAACATGGTGGAGAGGGTAGAGAGGGAATTGGAGAACTTTGTATTTTGTTTTGTTAACCCCTGTATCTCTGATCCCCTATTTGGTGATCTTTTCCCTATATGGTAGTTTATTTATATCGATGTATTTCTCTTGTTATTGACTGCTGAATGTTTTCTGTGGAATGTTTTCTGTTCATCATATATTCATATGTGTATCTCGCCTCTGTACATGAGCTTTATACTTTACCCTTAGGAATTTTTGCTAAGTGCGAGCGCCATTGTAGTTTCGTGCGTAGATCAGCACGTTTTGGACACCATCTTCATTTAAGCAGGCACACAGTCGTGAATGCATACTTAGTGGGGCGTGAACCAAAGACTCTTCTTACTGCCTTGCACAGTACAAGGTTGGTTCTTGTGGGTTGCGCTTTTCTGTTTTGGCTGAACGTGAAGTAATTTATATACTTATCTCGGAGTTTGTTTAGTTTACCTCCTTTGGGCTTAGAGGCAAACCTGTCCTAACATCATAGTTAACCCTTGATCTTTATGACAGAGGTCTATTAGGGTGTATGGTATTAAGGCATTCCCGATACGCAGTCCTGCTGTCGTGTTTCTGCCCCCTTTAGGGTTGGACAAGGCACCCTTGAATAATCTCCCAGGTCATGTTACCGTCGGGAGAGCACATCCTCCCTAGAAATTGTGAGGATTTCCAAGTGTCTATCGCCTCCTTGAGTCCCCAGGATCTCACTCGGATTTTTTTTTATACTTGTGTGTCCCTTTAGCAAAAGCGTCTTGTAGATAGTCTATCTTGATCTCCTTGCAGAGTAGCGATGGCTTAGAAGACAGGTTCAGATCTGCCATCCAAGACTTTTCAACTTTATGAGCTGTGAGGGTCTCATAAAGACTTTTCTCCCTACGAGTCGAGAGGATCCCATAGGTGTATTTTCTCCTTAGGAGTCGTGAGGACTCCTAATTGTGTGTTTTCTCTTAAGAGTCGTAAAGATCTCACAAGAGGATTTTCTCTCCTTACAAGTCGAGAGGACTCGTACGTGGTTGTTTCCCTCTTTGTCGATATTCGATTTTGGAGAGTGTGGCCCGTGAATAGTATGCAATAGTCCATCTTGGACTGACTTGCAAGGCCCCGGTACTTAGGAAACATGTCCTTATCCCCATTGTCTAAGGCTTTTCCCTACGTGTCAAGATAAATCGAGAAGTTCTCGCAAGGACACTAATTTGCTCACGATCCGAGACGAATCGAGAAGTTCTCGTAAGGGTTTCCTAACATCACAGTTAGCTCCTGGTAATAATAGTCCGTTAGGGTCTGTGGTACTAGGGTTTTTTATCCGTCGCACCATCGTGTTGGCCGATATATTCCCCGATATACAATCTTGTTGTTCGAGTAACCCCGCGACTGTCGTGTCTCTGATCCCTTCAGGGGCTGGACAAGACGTCTTCAAGTAATATTCCAGGTAATATTATCGTCGGAAGAGCAAGCGTTAGGGATATTCCATGTTGCTTTTTACTTGAGGTTAGGCTCAGTTTGGGAGCTCGATGAGTCATGACCACTCCGCGCTGGAGTGGGATGGTCTCCGATAGTCTTTCAGGTCTCATTTGAGTTGCCATCAAGACCCTGAAGCTAGGGATCTTCCTTTGCTTCGTTGGTTGACATTGTGTATGCAATATTGCGACGAATGTCGAGGTTGTTTCTGGGTTATCTGTGAACCGTCGAGATTTGGAACTAGGGGACTTTGCCATTGCTCCGTTTGTTGATGTCGCGCCTGTATCCGGCTGGAGGGAGGAAGAACGTTGTCGTTGATCTCCAGGCTGTAGATGCTGTCGTCGAGACTTGGAACTAGGGACTTTGCCATGGCTCCGAGGTAGTCTCTTTAGGCTGTCTGTGAACCGTCGAGATTTGGAACTAGGGAACTTCGCCGTGGCTCCATTTTGCTGACATCGTATCTTCTTCTGGTTAGAACGAGAAGAAACGCCGTTATTGATTTCTAGGCTGTAGGTGTAGCCATCGAGATCTGGCTTTCCGTTGACGAAGCCTGGTGGGACGATATGGTTCCCTTTCTGTTTATGCCCATGGATTGTATACAGGGGTCAATGTGATCTCACCTGCAGGGAAAAAGTTTCATTTTATTTTATTTCTTTCCGCGACGCTCTATCATTTCAGCTTTTTATATCGCAAAAGTCGCGATTGCCCAATCATTTCGGCTATTTTTCGCGGTGCCCAATTATTTCGGCTATTTTTCTTTTTCTTTACTCGTTATTATTTATTGTGAGTTGCCCTATCATTTCGGCTATTTCATATGCATTTTTGGCTCGCTGATTTTTGCTGCGAGTATGGAACTTGAGATCTGATACCAATCTTAGTATCAACATCGCTGCGACTGGAAAATGGCCAAAAGCGAATCATCATTTGCCGTGAAAGGACTTGGAATTTGATACCGATTTAGGCATCAGCATTGCTACCACTGGGACATTGCCAGGAGCAAATCATCATTTTCGTTTGTCGATTCGAGCAAAGGTGGCTTAGCAAACAGGGTTAGGATCCTATCGACTAAGGCTTTTGACTTCATGAGCCGCAGGGGTCTCATAAAGGTGTTTCTCCCTACGAGCCGTGAGGATCTCATAGGTGCGTTTTCACCTTAGGAATCATGAGGATTCTTAAGTGTGTGTTCTCTTGTAAATCGTAAGGATCTTTCAAGAGTGTTTTCTCCTTATAAATCGAGATGAGTAACAAGTGTTGTTCGCCAAATGGGGAAATTTCGCGCCATTGGTGGAACTCGTTGAGGGAAACGTTTATTTGTGCCCGTGGATTGTATACAAGGGCCGATTTTGAACCGTTTGTTGGGCAACTTGGGGTGTGTGATGGCTTAAGAATATGTTCAGATCCCTATAGCTTAAGGTTTTTGAATCCTATGCGCCGTGAGAGTCTCATAGGGGGATTCTCCTTACGAGTCATGAGGATCTCGTAAGTGTAATTTCTCCTTAGAAATCGTGGGAATCCCTAAGTGTGCTGCTCTCTTGTGAGTCGTAAAGATCTAACGCAGGTATTTTCTCCTTACACGGTCGAGAGGACCTTGCAGGTGTCTTTATTTTAATGAGATTGAGCCCTTTCGGATTTTCACAAACTCGCCGGCAGTCCTGCTATTTTTACTCACGGCGCCTTTTCGGGGTTTCATCCGTGTCCATTTCGATTGTGTACGTACCTTTTTTGGAGAGGAAACTCTCAAGAATAGTTTCGCCGCATGTGGCGTATTTGTTCGCCGGTGGGATTTGAGTCGTAGTCCTCACTGCTGGGACTTGTGGACTTGCACTCCACTATCGTCGTGTTTGAGGCAACGTTGTTAGTGTAGGGACTTCTCAGTTTGTTGTTATTTTAAAGACATCTCGGTCCAATGTTAGTTTAAGGACATCTTGATCCACAGCTAGTTTAAGGACGTTGCGGTCTATGGTACTTTTGAGGCGAGGTTTCGCTGAATACTACTTGTAGAGTTTGGACTCAGGGAGATAGCGAGAGGACACGAGCATCGTCATCCATCATTAACCTGAGCCGTGACTTGTCAAGCGTAGTATTTCTTAAGGAACCGGCCATTTATTGGCCGGAAAGGTCTTTCGCCATGCATATCCATGAGCAAGTAGGCCTCACCTTGGTAGACCTTGTCCATGATGTACGGGCCCTCATAGTTTAGCTCAAATTTCCCCCGTTTGGCACGGTTGGGGATCATAGGTCTTTTTACGACTAACACAAGTTCTCCTTGGCGGAATGTTTTCGTCTTAATTAGTCTTTCGTATGAGCGCGTCATCCTCGCTTTGTAAGCTTCTAGGTTTTGCTGCGCCATGAGACGGGTTTCATCGAGGGCATCAAGTTCCTCGAGCCGAAGATGGGCATTTTCTTAATCCGTCAGCTCGTATCGAACTGCTACTCGTATAGAGGGTAGCTCTATCTCCAAGGGAAGTACTGCTTTTATGCCAAATACCAACACGAATGGTGTTGTATTCGTGGCTGTCTTGAACGTGGTCCGATAAGCCCAGAGAGCTTCATGCAATCTCTCGTGCCAGTCCTTTTTATTTCTGGATACCGTTTTCTTTATGATCTTTTTTAAGGTCTTGTTGAAAGCCTCAGCTAGACCGTTAGCTCGAGGATTATAAACTGAAGAATATCTCCAATCTATTTTATGCTGCTGTGTGAAGCAGCTGATCTTATGGCTTCTGTAGGCTGGCTCGTTATCCGAGATGATCCGTCGCGGAGTGCCAGACCAGTAGATGACATGCGTCCTGAAGAAATTGAGGATGTTATCCATCTTCACTTCCCTTAGTGGTATTACTTCTGGCCATTTAGAGAAATAATCGGTTGTTGCTAGTATGAACCGATGCCCCTTGGATGATGCTGGCTCGATGGGCCCGATTATATCGGTTCCCCACATTTCGAATGGCCAGCTAGCCAATGTTGGGTGTAGCGGATTCGGATGCTGGTGGATGAAGTCCCCGTGAATTTGGCACGAGTGACACTGCTTCGCATATTCAAGGCAGTCCTGAATCATCGTGGGCCAATAGTAACCCATTCTTTTGATCTTCGGCTTCATCTTTGGCCTAGCTTAATGGGAACCGCAGAGTCCGTCATGAGTTTCTTGAACGACCCTTCTTGCTTCTTCTGGTCCCAAGCATCTCAGCCATAGACAATCGAACGATCTCTTATAAAGAGTATCATTGACGAAGGTGAAAGACAGGGCTCGGTTCATGAGCTGATGTCTTGACGACGCGTCTTCGGACGTTCGATGGGATTTGAAGTAGTGTATGAAGACTTCTCTCCACTCCTTAGCCCTTTCTTCATCCTCCAATTGGAAGGCCTCTTATTCGGTTACTTCCTCTCCTTTAGACGTCTTTGGAGATATTTCTGTTGGTGCTAGAATCCGGCGACTTTGCACAATGATCTTTATGTCATCGAGGTTTTCGTCGGCCAGTTCTTTAGCGAGCTTGGCTAACGCATCCGTCTTACTATTTTCCGCACGCGGTATGCTTTCCAGGATGTAGAACGGGAATTGCGTCAGCAATTGCTGCACTCTTTCACCATACCTGATCAGTTCTGGCTTGCACGTCTGGTAGTCGCCATTTACTTGGCTAACGACCAGCTGGGAGTCTCCATATATGTGGAGGTCTTTGATCCCCATGTTGACAGCAATCTCGAGACCTGCTATCAAAGCATCATACTCATCTTTATTGTTTGTTCTTAGCTCCGTTAAGGAAAGGGAAAACGCATAATCCCTCCTTGTGGAGTCACGAAGATAAGGCCCACCCCGGCTTTAATCATGGAGGTGTTTTGCTTTCGCTTCTTCACGTAGGACGCTCCATCAAAGTAGAGTTCCCATCGGGTATCATTCCCTTTTTTTCCCTGTCAATTGCGTCAAACGCGTGTTCGTCCGGCAACTCGCAGTTTAAGGGAGAGTCGGCAGGTATCGGATGCTCAGCGAGAAAGTCGGCGATGGCCTGGCCTTTTATTGCTTTGAGGGGTCGATATACTATCGAGACCTTCATCAAGAGCAGGGCCCATTTAGCAAGCCTTCCTGTTAATATGGCTCTCGACATCAAATATTTGAGAGGATCCACCTTTGATATGAGATGAACCTCATGTGCCAAGGCGTGATGTCGGAGCTTCGTTACTGTGAAGATCAATGCCAGGCAATGCTTTTCGATTGGAGAGTAGTTGTTTTCTGTCCCCAAGAGAACTCTACTCAAATATTAGAGAGCTCTCTCCTTCCCCTGGTCATTCTCCTGTTCCCACAACGCGCCTAAAGAACCTTCAAGGGTTGTTGTATACAGGATGATGGGCTTTCCCTTGACCGGAGCGGACAGTACCGGCGGGTTCTGAAGATATTGCTTGATTTCATCCAGTGCGCTTTGGCATTTGCGATCCCAACGAACGGGGTCCCTTTCTTCATTAGATGACTGTAGGAGCGGCATTCACCGGAGAGGTTAACTATGAACCGCTGGATATATGCGAGATTTCCTTGAAGAGACCGCAGTTGTTTGAGAGTTCTTGGCGCGGGCATTTCCATAATTGCCTTGATCTTGGACGAGTCTATTTCGATGCCCCGGTATCGTACGATAAATCCCAGGAATTTTCTCGAGGAAACTCCAAATGCGCATTTCAGAGGGTTCATCTTCAGGTTGTATTTCCGAAGGCGCCGGAACACTATCTTCAGATGCTCTCAGTGCTCTTCAATATAACATTCAACAATCTCATGTATGAGGTCATCAAAGATCTTTATCATGGCCCTCTGGTAAGTGGCGGCAACGTTCTTCAGACCGAAGGGCATCACTTTGTAGCAGAATATGCCTAGCGGGGTCCGGAAAGCGGTGTGCTTTTGGTCTTCAGGATGCATCTTGATTTGGTTATACCCTGAGGATCCGTCCATGAAGGAGAAAACTTCATGGGTGGATGTATTATCGATCATCAACTCGCTAACAGGCACTGGGAAGTCATCTTTCGGACAAGTTTTGTTGAAATCCCGAAAATCTACGCAAATGCGTACTGTCCCATTTTTCTTCATTACCGGAACGATATTGGCGATCTAGTCAGAATATTGAACTTCTTGGATGAAGCCGGAGTCAATTAGCTTCATGACTTCGGCATTGATACTCATATCAAGCTCGAACCACATTCTTCTTGGCGCATGTTTGACTGGCTTGACGTCCGGTGATATCACCAGTTTATGCACAGCTATCTCTGGATCTAATCCCGGCATCTCAAAATAGTTCCTTGCGAAACAGTCTTTATACTACATAAGCACGTCGTTTAACGTGGCTACCTGTTTCTCAGACAGCAACTCACTGACGAACTTTGGCCTTGGATCGTTTGCTGTCCCAAAGTCAATTTTTCTCAAGTTGTCTGATGTGGTATGTATCCCATCTTCCAGCTCTTTTGGCACTGGTGGAAATTCTGAGATCACCTCGTTCTCATCTTCATTTGTGAAGCATTGTAAGGGGCATTCTCGTGCTCACCTTCCTTTGAGAATGTTATCATATGGAAGGTACGAGCTCGATTCCAAGCTCGATGCTAATCTAGACTTTCCCTCGCAGTGTAGGTTGCTCTGGGCTCATGCTTTCGTCGCGGGACTATGCTCCAACTGTCGGATAGAGCAAACATGCCTTGCTGATACTGATCCTCAATCCAGTCTTTGAAGGTGAAGCAATTTTCAAGAGGATGTCTCATTATTCGGTGTTAGGAGCAATAATCTGGATGATGGACCTCGTTCATCTGTTCGGGGTATCGATACTCTGGGAGCATCATCATTTGATACTTCATGACAAGGTTGAATATTTTTCTTGTCTTGTCTTGAGGGAAAGAGTACTCCCGACCCATCTTCTTCATAAAAGATAGGTTCCGGCTGACTTTTCCTCGCTTGCGTGGCTTCTTGGATCCGCTTCGCTGTCTTTGAACGTCGTCCCCGTTCTTAACCTTGCTGTTGTTTCTACATCGTGCTTTCTTTTTGCCACGAGAGCGCACAGCGGGTTGGGGGTGAAAGGGATCGTAATCCTCAGTAGCTTGCTGAATGATACGTTGTGTCCTGGCTTTTTCGTAAATTGTCATTTCGCGGCTGTGGTCATCCCGAACCCTTTGACCTGCTTCTCTTATTAGCTTGTCAATCTGCTCTTCGAATAACGAACTTGATATTCGTACGGCGGGATTTTGCTCTGCTTTAATATCAGCGCTATCCGGAAGGGCATTCTCTTTTCCACCGAAACCATTTATAACATAGCAACCATGGATTCGCTCCCGTTTTTTGGACCGAGCGTATCCAAGGCCGGTCGTCTCCATTCTCCCATTGGGCATCTTCCGCTGAGTCCCAAGAACGTTCCAAATCTTGTTATAGAACTGGGTTTGTCGAGCAGTCTGTTTGAAGCGTACGCCTTGGCGTCTCAATAGCCTTTTCAGTCCCTCTGCGTAGTATCTGGGCAGAAGGATTGGTTGAATCCTGTCGAGCACAGGTTCAGCACCGTGCCATACTTATTTCTCCACTTTAGTCTCCGCGGATTAGTAGAAAAGGATCGCATTCTCACCTCTTTGCTTAGGAGGGATGTAGAAGATCTGCAGCTCTTGCACGTTGTACGTACCAAGTGCATCAAGTTCTTTGTAATGCCGCTGCAGGACCAGGGTAATCAGTAAACTCTGGTCAGCAAAGGTCTGTATTGACGGGCGGATGGAGAACACTGCGTTGGCCTCGTCCTCAAAGTCACTGCTAAAGACCAGTATAGGAGTAGATGGTCCAGGCCTATTGCCTTGGGGTTGTCCCGAGTAGACCATCTCTTCATCTTCTTCGGTATCACTCCCGAATATCGGGATAGTGGCGATGGATTTTTGTTTATTCTCCGGTTTGCGACATCTTTCCATGTCTTCGAAGTCTGGTAAGAAGTACTTGGAGTCTTCATATTTGCGAACTTCATTTACGGAGAATGGGTTCAGCTCCCCTGTAACTGTGTACTCGAGACCGTCCTTGAAGTCCTTCATACACTGATGTTGTGTAGAAGGGATGATGTTGTACTCATGTAACCAAGGCCTGCCGAGCAAAGCGTTGTAGCAAGTCTTGGCGTCAATAACATAGAACTTGATGTCGGTGACGAGCAGCCCGAAACGTAATGTCAGTATTACAGACCCGAGCGTTTGTGATGATTGGGAGTCAAAACCGGAGATGGTAATTTTATCCCGAGCCAAATGCTGAACGTTCATGCAAATCTCCTTCAGTACTCTTACATTGAGAAGGTTGACGGAGGACCCGTTGTCAACCGGGATCTTCCCTATCTTGATATCATGGCAATACCCTATTACATACAGCGGACGGTTGTGCTCGCACGTTCCGAGAAGGAGATTTTCATCGCTGAAGGTGATACAGCCGTGTGGGCTTCTTCCAGCTCGTCCTTCATCTTTTCTTCCGTCAGGAAGGCTTGAAACTGGTCGGGCTCTTGTAACGCCTTGATCAAGGAATTTTGTGCCTCTTTAGACAGGAGAAGGGCATCCAAGATACTCAATTGTGAGGGAATCTTTCTCAGATGCTCCGGGACATTGTAATCCACCTTGTTCTTCTTGAGCGGGTCCTTAGCTGTGAGCTCTTCGACAACTCTATCATCGAGAGCAATCTCTTCAGGGACTTTTTCCTTTCCTTTGTCCCTTTTGCCCGAATCTTTGTTTGAAGGTCCGAAATTCTTTTCAGGCAACGTACGGTAACGCAGCTGAATGTTCTCACAGTTCTTCATCTTCTCTTCTTTTTCAGAGGTGAATTCCTTGAAGAGAGGGCTGAAAGCTATTTCTTCGTCAGAATCGCTCTCGAAGGTAAGAACTTGAGGTTTTGCT
Organism: Agapanthus africanus; assembly: GCA_030015575.1. Taxonomy (NCBI): domain Eukaryota; kingdom Viridiplantae; phylum Streptophyta; class Magnoliopsida; order Asparagales; family Amaryllidaceae; genus Agapanthus; species Agapanthus africanus. The sequence continues at coordinate 750,398,959 of CM057339.1, read as the reverse complement.
CTTGTCAGGATGGCATCAACCATATGACAGTTATCGGCTGTTCCTTCACGCTCGTTTTTCACGCTTCTCTGTTCCCGACGTGCTTTGCGCTTCATTTTCTTAAATTGTTGTCGATGGGCAACGTATCCCTGCCACTACTTCTTGAAGGCATTACACTTTTCGGTAGGGTGTGTGACCTTCCGATGGTATAATCAGTAGTTCGGATTTACATCCGGTTCATCGAGGCACATACTCTTGGAAGAATTTTCTTTGAAAGGTGGCAGCTTCATCCCAATTGACAGAGCTTTGGCGAACTGCTTCCTTATCTTGATTCTGCTCTTGCTGGTGGCAAGGGTACTTTGATCCGGTTGAGGTACTTTATGGCTTCTCATCACCAGAGATTTTTCATCCTGACACCGACGCTTGGCCTTTTCGTAAATGGTCGCTTCACGTTCTCGATCGGCTTTGCTCTTTTGAAGAGCTTCGTTCAACAGCTTATCGATGAGGTCATCTGACGGTTCTATGGATTCTGGCTCTGGATCTTCCCCCTAGTTTCTCTACGTCAGGAGCTTCTTTGCTATTTATCGACGAGTGAGAGATAATGTGGCAACTCGCTACATGATTCTCAGGTTCTTCCGAAGAATCGTTTCATTCATCAATATCACTGTTTCCGTTCTCAAGGACATGCTTGAAGAACTCTTCCAGTGTGACTGGGGTCCATGCCTTTTAGTTGTATTCATCCAGTGCATCGATATATTTCTGCAGACCCGTACGATTTTTGTCAAGCTGGACGGGCTTCTTGGCCTTTTTCTTTTTCTTTGAAGACTTCGGAGGCTTGGCCTGGAGGTTTTGTCCATCGTTACCAACTTTTGGCATTGAGCACGGTTTCAGCATTCCGTCAATAATTTCAGGCTCCAGCGGGCTTTTCCACCTAATCGCCGGACATGCTTGAAGATCCTTCAACATTCTTTTAGTTTTAGCTGAAAGGACCACTTCCCACGGAGCTTCTTCCACAAATGAGCACGATGCCCCCGATGTATCCACCTTTTTAGGAGCATGCTGCCGCGGCGGGTTTACTTTCCAGTTTTCGGACAACACGAACTTGCCCTGTTGGTACTGGTCTTCGACCCAGTTTTTAAAGACGTAGAAATTTTCGATTGGGTGGCCCACTATTCGGTGGTATGGGAAGTAATTGGGATTGTTGACGTCACCCGATTGTAGTGGGCGTCTCGGATCTGGCAGAGTGATGAGCCTGTTGCGCACCGCTAGTTCGAATAGTCTCCTTGTTTTATCCCGGGGAAATGAGTAAGGACGTCTCAACTTCTCTTCGAGGGCTCGCGGTCTGTTGTTTTGGCAAATAACCGGTTTTGGATCACTCGGTTGTTGTTGAGCGTTAGCGACGAAGGTCGCTTTACCTTTGCCCTTTTCATTCTGAAGATCTGTCTTTGTAGAGGACGGCCTATGGCCCATCTGGTCCATTTGGGCCAGTTTGTCAATCAAGGCCTGGAAGGTGGTTGGCTTGAAGAACATCATAAACTGGGATATAGTTGCCTGAGGATCAAGGGTCCCTACGAACATGCCCACAGCAGGAGCTTCTTCTATGCGCTGTTCACATTTTGACCATAGGTTATGCCACCGAATTGCGTATTGAACCCAGGTCTCTCCCGGTTTCATTCTGGCGTTGATTAATGCCATAATTGGGGTGCGCTCTCTTGCGCTTGCGAACCGCTGTATGAACAGTAGTTCCATCTCCGTAAATGTCTTAACAGAGTCATTTGGGAGCTCGGAGTACCATTTAAATGTCGTCTCCGACAAGCTGCCAACAAACTGGCGAAGCAACAGTTTGTCATCGCCCCTAGTATTACCGCACAAAGCTCTGAATTGAGCAACATGCTGATGCGGATTGCCCGTCCCCTTATACACATGGAATTTGGGGATCGTATATCCTGGCGGGTACTTAATTTGATCGTACCAGCCTGGGTAAGGTCGCCCAATTCTAACGACCTGGCCTGCCGCTTCGTTCGCTTGTTGATCTCGTATTTGTTGATCTATGTAGTCATCAAGGGTATCTTTGGAGATCGTCTCCTCCCTAGCTGTTGATAAAGCTGGAAGAGGGTTTGATGTCTCCCCTCTGTCGTCTTCAATGATTATTGGAGGGTCTTCGGCCGGTGGATCCGGTTGAATCATCATCCCCACAATGTTTTGGAAAAGAAGCGACATCTGTTTTATATTAGCCGCTTGTTCCGAGGCCTTTTTATCTTTATTTTCGAGCAACCTCCGTAGGAATTCGGTGTCGGTCTCCTGCTCCTGGCGTTGTTTCGACGATGCTTCCGGGCTTTGTTTCTGCCCAGTAAGTGTGGACATCCTTGTCAACATCTCCTGGAGTTTTTGTTGTTGCTACTAAGCTTTCGTCATAGACCGTGTGAGTGGTCGATGACTCACGGAAGCATGCTTATCCTCTTTTCCGGATGCCATATAGACGATATGCACAACCATGCCCCCAGACTTGGGGCGTTTGAGTCCACTGCTTTGAAATTTGCCGCGGGCAGGGGGATCTTCTCTGGCCTTCTCCTCTTATGGGAGGTCGAAATTGAGGGGGCCGTTGGGGCAGGAACCCATGCAGACGATACCTTTCGTAGTATGGTAGAGGGATGGTCCTCCTCTTGCCGAACATTCGTCTTCTTCAGCCGACGAGAGTAATCTTTGTCAATTACAGAGTCTTGGACTTTCCACCAAACTCTGTGGATCTTGGAGGACAACCGCTGAGGAGGTTGTTCCGGCTTTACCTGTGTTGTGTTTTCGATGAGCGGAGGAGACTTCTTCAAGATGGCGGTAGGAGAGTTCTTGCGCACCCTCCTGAGCAACTTGAAGTTGTTTCCGGTTTGAACAGCAGCGTCAATTTCCACCATTAGAGCTGGTGGGGTAAGTCCAGCGGGGGAACTGCCCTCAGCTTTCCTCACTCGGCGCCAGTGGCGACGTCGAGCATGTCTTGTGGATGGGATCACCTCAGTTGTAGAAGTGACCTTGTCATTGTAGGGTTCCTAAGCACACTCAAGAGGTTCCACAAGGCATCAACCATGCCAAAATCAAATTTTTCTTGAGCTGGGAAACCCTAAGACTAGATCGTTAACTAGAGGTAAGGCGAAAAACATACAAGTAAACAACTTTACTAGAAAGTGAAAGTGACTACAACCTTTGTAGATCCGGTCCTCCACTTCTTTAGCTCCGTGTTGACGTCCCTCCGCTGCGATCATCGGAATTCCAGACTCTAGCGTCGGTTCCATCGGAGAAATGGGCGGGCTAGGTTGTCGACTTCGATGCCGAAAATGATCTACGTCGAGGCAACTCAAACTCAAGCTCCATCTTCACTAGGTCATGAAACTTGTGAAGATAACACACTCTACTACATGGCAAGTGGTAGAGGATGAAGAAATAAGAAGTGGGTTCACTTTGGATTTGGATTTCTCACTTGGATTCATCACTTGGAATTTTCTAGCAATGGTTTTCTTCTTCATGAAGAAGATGAAGAAGAAGAAAGAAAATAATGAAAAGAAAAAAAATGAAAAAGAAAATCAAGTGATGCTTATAATTTAGCAACCATGGGTGCGGTAACTAATATAGAGAATAAACTAAGGTTTAGGTGAAATGGTTAGGTTAAGGAATAAAAACAAAATGGTTACTTTGCCAAAGATGCATGAAACATCAAGAAGCTTCTTGCATAAAACAAAAGAAACCATTTAGTTTTTTTCTTTTAACCAAAATAAATAAGGTAAATAAAACCCTAACCATTTACAAAACATGGTGTATAGCATACTCACACCCAAGTTTGCATGTATCATCAAATATGATACAATCAAGTGCACAAAAAAATATATCATATATACAACTTGTGCAAATCAAGTGAGAAAATCCATCTTAAGTGAACAAATACTAGTTAATGTAAAGTAATATATCAAATATATAATTATACATTAAATCATTAAATAAACACTTGATTTAATGATCCGGTCATACTGCATATAACCGACTAATATTAAGTGTATCAATGTATCGAATCAACACTTGATTCGGTAACCCGGCTATATCTTATATAACCGTCCAATGATACAAATCGCGAGAATAGAATCCAGTATCACATACTGGTATTATTCTCGGTCCCGCACATATCTCATATGCGCTCCTATTTCGTTTCGCTTGAGCCAGGAAACCTCTGTGTAGGACTCTAAAGACTCGTCAATACGCCGGCAGCAGGTGATGATCATATCAAACACCCACAAGCCGCAAGCGGTCTGCTAAACGTAACGGCCACCCGGGTATTGAGCGATCAGAAGATCAACGAGCAAGCCCGCTCACGCTCCTGTGAATCCAACCAGCAACACTTACCGTACAGTCCGGTCTGTTCGTCTGATATGTCGCATATCGCTCCTAGGGGTGGTAAACGTCAGACCCCAGTAGCTCGATAAGTCATGCCGGTGTAAGGTCCATAACAAGCATGAAACTACTGATAACACTTACCAGTAAATCAGTGCAACCCTGGCCAGGGATTTCCAGTTATGGCCAATCGAGCATAGCACAACATCAACCCCCAATACCGGGAGAGACGAATCCCCTCCTATCGCTCATTGCCTCCATGTGAATCGGGACTGTTCCCAAAAACCACATGTTTGCACGACTCAGTAGAGCCGTGGTAGGGTGGAAATCAAAGCACAGTGGGAGACACACAAGACTCTATGACGATCTCGGGTCAACAGACTAAGCTGTACCAGTGTCATCTGAGAACTGCCATCTGACGTGAGGTATAATACCATCTGGGAGTTCTCGGCGAGTCCGTTCAGTGTACCCAGTCTCCACTGAGCACCCGCATACCATCTCTGATGTCAAACACCAATGGATATGGGATCATCCATCGCCCATCACATGGGTCGAGAAGATATACGCTAGTCTAGTCTGGAATATCGATGCCCCGTCTCGATATTCCCACGACTAGGAACATTGAAGGATGTACTCATTGACTACCCAGGCCCCACTAATATGATCTACATCATAGTCCTGGGAGTCGAGCACACATCCTAAGGGCTTTATCAACATGTAATAGAGAGACTGCAAGTATACATGTTAAGATAAAGAGCAACCAGATAGTGTACTATCATGTCGAGCAAGAAAGTCCTACCTATATATGTCCCAGCATCCACTACAATATACATCCTATATACTGTAATGGCCTCTAGGGCATACATATAACTAACAATCTCCCACTTGCACTAGGGCCATCTGTAGCAGTGGTTGCAGTATCTAATACTCAACCATCCCATAAAAGTCTCTCTTTGGGAAAAGGCCTTTGTGAGTGGATCCGCCGTGTTTTCCTCTGAGTCTACTCTCCTAACCTTGATCACCCTGGAGATCAACTATCTCCATGATCAGGTGATGCTGCCTCAGAATATGTCTGGGTCACTGATGGGACCGTGGTTCCTTGGCCAAAGCCACACTTCCATTGTCATACAATGGTAGGAACCTAGTTCATCTCATGAACCATTATACACCCAAACTGCCTCTTTGGTAGTATCTTTAATAGCGATGTTACCAGCCTTTATCGTCTAGTCTGCCACGGTATCTAGCTTGGAACACTTCCAACATACTGTCCCTCCACTAAGGGTAAAGACAATGCCTGCGACTGACATTCAGTCGTCCTTATCACCCTGGAACCTTTCCAGTGATTCTCCCCAGGATCAACTGATACCATCTCACTACAACTAGTGAGAATCCTAACATCCATTTAGATCTATCTCATAGATCCAAAACCCAGGATTTAGGAGGTATCACTTTGATCTTATATGGAGAATCCATGTGATAAGAGGATATTGACCGTGCGTAGCATAGGAAACTCTTTTCTTATCAAGAGTATGTTGTCCACGTACAATACGAGGATGACCACCTTACTCTCTATTACCTTTTTGTATATACAAGGTTCGTCTACCATTTTGATGAAGTCAAACTCTTTGATTACCACATCAAAACAGACGTTCCAACTCCGCGATGCCTGCTTTATCTTGTAAAGCAACTTGCACATGTTTCCGCTGCTCCCACTGTTTACGAAGCCCTCTGGCTGTGTACTTATAGACGTTCTCTTCTAAATCAGTATTTAGAAAAATAGTCATGACACCCAACCACCAAATATCATAGTCATGGTATGTAGCAATATTAAGTAGGATCCGGATGGACTTAAGCATAACCACTGGAAAAAGGTTTCATCATTATCCATGCCTGGTCGATGATGAAAACCATTAACAAGTCTAGCTTTGAAAGTCTCAACTTTTCCATCTACACTAAGTAATCTTCTCAAGATATACTTGCTTCTGATGGGGATTTAACCCTTCAGATACAGCATCCAAAGTTCATACTTTGTTGGTGTACATGGATTCCATCTCAGATCGCTAAGCATCCAGCCATTCTTACAGAGTCCCTACTCTCGATGGCCTGCTCGAAACTAGTTGGGTCATCATCTCATGATGCAATCCTCGCTCCCACTGTCATCGAGAAACCGAAGTATCTCTCAGGCAGGTGAGGAACCCTGCTGGATCGGCGGAGAGGCTGAGGTTCGTTGGGGACTATAGAATCCTTTGGTTCTGTCAAATCATCAGCTGTAGTTTGTATAACTGGAACTCCTTCCAGTTCTACAGAACTGACCTTGCCTAGATCTTGTCCGGAATTTTCTTTTGATATAGGCCGGACAATCCCAAATCTTAATTTACTTAAGAGATAGGCTCTTCCCATACCATATCTTATATGGAGTGGTAGGCAGTGATCTGATTCGAACCTAATTCAAATAGGTATGCAGCTTCTCAAGTGCATAACCCCCAAAAGAAAATAGGTAACTCAGCAGTACTCATCATAGAGCACACCGTATCTAATATGGTACGATTGCTCCTCCCCGATACACCTTTGTGCTGTGGTGTATACAGAGGAGTAACACTGAGAGAGAATCTCATTCTCCTTTAGAATAGTCCAAGAATTCCATGCTCAAGTATTCTTCTCCCTGATCCCATCATAGGACATAATACTTATACCCGGTTTTTGGTTCTCTACTTCTAACTTATATTCGATGATTATCTCAAAAGTTTCGGACCTATGTTTCAACAGGAACATATGACTGAGCCTTGAGAGATTATCAGAGAATGTAATGAAGTACAAAGAACCGGTCCTGGCATGTGTAGATAGGGGACCTTACATACATCATCATGTATCAGTCCCAAGAGTTTACTAACTCTTTCTCTGTTTCCAATAAACAGAGCTATGGTCATCTAATCTTTGTGACATGACTGGCAAGTTTCACAAGATATAAATTCAAACTGATTTAAATATGCATCTAGAATGTAACTTAAGCTAGTTGTGTCGCATTGATATGACATAGTCTACAATACCTTAAGAAGGAATCGTTCATATCTGAATTCTTCCTCTTGTGTGTGTTCTGTATACTAGGAACTGTAGTTTGATTTAGAACGTCAATGCTTTTAGATAATGTGCCTGAACCGATCAACTTTTGAAATGTTCAATACAAAATTATATCCTTCTTTAATAAATAAAGAGATTGATATGATTTTGTATATCAGGTTCGGTATCTAATAGCATTTGTTCAGAATCAATGTATTGGTAATACAGGGTGACAGTGACCAACAGACTTGGCTGCAACACTTGCACCGTTTTCTATCTCATGAAACTTATCACCCGTTCTCAGTTCTCTGCCTTTCTGTAGCCCTATGTAACAGATTACATATCTGGGATCCTGATCTGGTATCAGATACCCAGGACGCAGAGGATACTGAGAAACAGTTCTGTGTAACGAACACACCCGAAGAAGATGCATCATATGCACTTTCTTCGTTTGGGCGGCATGGGAATCTTGGTATTCCCCTATTTCCTGCTCTGTCTTATAACAATTATAAGTTGGAGCGGGACCAACGTTCCCCAGCTCAGTATAACAAGCGGGTTCGGTCAATTCATCCATATTATTATCTTGATTAAGGCGTGATATGGTCGCTACCTGGAGAGAGAGAGAGAGAGAAGAAAACACTCTGCGTGTGCTCTTGCAAGATTAGATTGGTTATTTATTTTATCTAATCATGATGGCTCCCACTGTTTTTATCAAATCTTTCTTCAAACCCTAAAAGGAAAGACTAGCCGGGATTAATTACACTTTACAAGTTCGCCAATCTTTCAGCCAGGCCAGTGTCGGTACTTTGAGGGAGGTTCCCCGTGCTTTCGCACGGACCTAATTAAAGTAAACCCCGTTTTCCCATGGGCGTAACCCCGTTGACACGTTTCTAAACACCTACTTGATCGGCTAATTGTAAAATGCAAAACTCTCCCAGGAGTAACAATTACTCGCAGTGGGTATCAGGATCCAACTATCATATAGAAGGTATACAATCTCATTGCAAATTTCAACACTTGAAACTCCCGATAGTGGTTTTTACCCCTAGCAGCTATGACCGTAACTATGGTCAACAAATCATAAGTACTAGTCAAGTTCTACCCGTCATTTCGTGATTAATTAGACCCACCCACATGACCCTTAACTAAGGTCAACAAAGTCACGCGACTGTCCTAACTAATCGCATTATATGCGGTATAGGAAGACATCACTTAGCTACCGTACACTGTGTCTTGACTATGGTCAACAAACACAGCACGAATACTAAGTACTCTACTTCCTAAAATGACGGAGGGTTGCGAATGTTTTTTAATAAAAACCTTTAACTCTTTGAACTTGATCTCGTTGCGGAATCAAATGGTTTTTAAATGGAGTGTTTTTTAGGCTTTTCTAGTGTTGCTAAAGGGGTCACTCCCGGTGAAGGGATCGTCGGCCCTTTCCTCATCGAATAAGGTGCAGAATATATCATATATACCGCTGTGCAAAGCAAAAACTATAGAAGCAATCAAAAGACAAACCGAGGGTTGTAGTATCTGCCAGTTATTGCTAAAGGGGTCACTCCCGGTGAAGGGATCTCGGCCCTTTCCTTATCGAATAAGGTGCAGGATGTTCTACAAGAAACACCGCGATGCAAAGCAAGAACTGTAGCTACCTGTTTTATTTTTGAAATTCGATTCCACAACATCTTTTAGGTTTATTTTCTTTCATTAACCATATTAATGAATGTCCCATCATTTAAGTCCAACTAAACATCACAGATAAATATAACGTACGCTTATGCCATCCGCATTCGCCTCGATGTCTCGTCTGCACCGTTAGGTTAGGTAACTAACGGCAGAGCGAGGCAGGGCTAGCGCGGGTGTAAAACATAAGCAACGTATATATAATATATCATATATACTATATACAATATCTATCTGAACATATCACATGATCACATCACAGATAACGCAGCAGAAAATATCATATGAAATATTGGATATACTAGGACGTCCGTGTTTTTATTTTGAGCCTGAATAAAACACAGATTCCACGGTCGTGATGAATAGCCAATCCCACACCCCTAGACCCCTACGAGAGCGGCAAGCAACCCTACCAATTCTAGGGTTAGGAGACCCGGACTCGACTCCTCGAGATGGTCTCCCACTGGACCCTAGAACCCGGTTACTTGTGCTCCCCTCCTTGGGTCTATTCAAATGCGGAAAAGTAAATAATATATATCAACGGTAACATCTTCCGCAACCTGGAAGTGCCCCAATAAAAGAATATTACATATAAGTTTTTACATGAATGAAAATGTAAAACACCCATCTCACATAAAAAAAACCCGGCTATTCAAACACGACGATCCAATATAACATATCCAGCAACACATAACATCACATGTCATCAACGTAAGTAAACATGCGTATCCCAATTGTCGTTGACATATAGCAACGAAACCGGCGATATCACATATTACACTTACGGTCACAGAAAAGAAAATGTAAAACCACAACAGTTGGAATCCGCAAACTCTTTAGACATCACATGCCTAACCAAATGAATTCCTTAGACATCGCATGCCTAACAATTATAAACCCCGCATTTTAGTCTCAATATCGAAAACACTTTTCAATATAAAGTCGGGCAATTCAACAAGATTCCCGGCATCCAGATTGAATGCTCGTCGCAAACTTTAGTAGACGGCCGCACCCCCGATACCGTCGACGAAGTGCACTAAGGCGGAACACCGCTGCTGCGAGCACCCAAACGGATGCTTTCGGCAACGGGGATCTCCTACAGTCACTTGGTCGGGGCTATGGTGCGTGGCTATCTATTAAGTTTACCGGCGAGTATCCATGTACGCAACGTGATTGCGACGGACTTTTGATCGCATCAAAATTCCGTGGCAACCGATCAAGTGAGACTAAAGTGCTATGTTTATAACATCCAAATCAGTTATCTCATAACTACTTGTGGATTCCAAATATTGTATCACATTCCAGATAAATAGAAAATGTTAAACTTTCCGATCGAACAATCAAACACCCAAGTTTTCCCAAAACAGCTCAACACATGAAATAAGTTTAAAAACATTCACTTCATGCCACAGTACCAACGGTCCAGCCGTAGAAGGGTCAAGCCAACGCCTCACATGTGGCACGCCGTACTGCCCCAAACCCTAAGGTTCAAAGGGCAGTTTAAGACGGTCACATAATCGAGTTAAGGTTTGTTGTCTTCTAGAGGGTCCATTGCGTTACTTGCACTACTTAGAACGTTCTTAAACCACGGAAAAATCTAACACTTGGAAATTTTCCGGCAGAGGAAAAATTGGGTATTTATATCCGGTCGAACTTTTTAACATGTTCTAAAATTATCCGGAAAAACACTTAGACGAAATTAAACTTTCGATCGAAACAACGAACTCCCAATACAACCCAGAAAACTCAACTGTGGGGTATAAATTAAAAATATCCAGAAGAATCAGGAATGACATAAGAACATTACTGTGCAAACGACATAGAAAGAGGTGACTGTACCGCCGCGGAACCGCCGCACGAGCCATGCTCCTGCCGGGGTTCCACGGCGCTTTAATCGACTTAGGTGCACGTGATGCACAGTAACTCTTAAAAAACCCTGCTGATTTTTCTGCATATTTTTAATTCACAAAAATCCCAGTTTTGAAAAAATGTACAGAGAAGGGTTTTCAATTAGGGTTTCGGGTTCGATCGGACTTCTAACATCGCCTACACTTCGCCTAAAGTTTTAGCTAGGCTCTGATACCACTGTAGGGTTCCTAGGCACACTCAAGAGGTTCCACAAGGCATCAACCATGCCAAAATTAAATTTTTCTTGTGCCGAGAAACCCTAAAACTAGATCGTTAACTAGTGGTAAGGCGAAAAACATACAAGTAAACAACTTTACTAGAAAGTGAAAGTGACTACAAACTTTGTAGATCCGGTCCTCCACTTCTTTAGCTCCGTGTTGACGTCCCTCCGCTGCGATCATTGAAATCCCGGACTCTAGCGTCGGTTCCATCAGAGAAATGGGCGGGCTAGGTTGTCGACTTCGATGCCGAAGATGATCTACGTCGAGGCAACTCAAACTCAAGCTCCATCTTCACTAGGTCATGAAACTTGTGAAGATAACACACTCTACTACATGGCAAGTGGTAGAGGATGAAGAAATAGGAAGTGGGTTCACTTTGGATTTGGATTTCTCACTTGGATTCATCACTTGGAATTTTCTAGCAATGGTTTTCTTCTTCATGAAGAAGATGAAGAAGAAGAAAGAAAATAATGAAAAGAAAAAAAATGAAAAAGAAAATCAATTGATGCTTATCATTTAGCAACCATGGGTGAGGTAACTAATGTAGAGAATAAACTAAGGTTTAGGTGAAATGGTTAGGTTAAGGAATAAAAACAAAATGGTTACTTTGCCAAAGATGCATGAAGCATCAAGAAGCTTCTTGCATAAAACAAAAGCAACCATTTAGTTTTTTTCTTTTAACCAAAATAAATAAGGCCCTAACCATTTACTAAACATGGTGTATAGCATACTCACACCCAAGTTTGCATGTATCATCAAACATGATACAATCAAGTGCACAAAAAAATATATCATATATACAACTTGTGCAAATCAAGTGAGAAAATCCATCTTAAGTGAACAAATACTAGTTAATGTAAAGTAATATATTAAATATATAATTATACATTAAATCATTAAATAAACACTTGATTTAATGATCCGGTCATACTGCATATAACCGACTAATATTAAGTGTATCAATGTATCGAATCAACACTTGATTCGGTAACCCGGCTATATCTTATATAACCGTCCAATGATACAAATCGCGAGAATAGAATCCAGTATCACATACTGGTATTATTCTCGGTCCCGCACATATCTCATATGCGCTCCTATTTCGTTTCGCTTGAGCCAGGAAACCTCTGTGTAGGACTCTAAAGACTCGTCAATACGCCGGCAGCAGGTGATGATCATATCAAACACCCACAAGCCGCAAGCGATCTGCTAAACGTAACGGCCACCCGGGTATTGAGCGATCAGAAGATCAACAAGCAAGCCCTCTCACGCTCCTGTGAATCCAACCAGCAACACTTACCGTACAGTCCGGTCTGTTCGTCTGATATGTCGCATATCTCGCCTAGGGGTGGTAAACGTCAGACCCCAGTAGCTCGATAAGTCATGCCGGTGTAAGGTCCATAACAAGCATGAAACTACTGATAACACTTACCAGTAAATCAGTGCAACCCTGGCCAGGGATTTCCAATTATGGCCAATCGAGCATAGCACAACATCAACCCCCAATACCGGGAGAGACGAATCCCATCCTATCGCTCATTGCCTCCATGTGAATTGGGACTGTACCCAAAAACCACCTGTTTGCATGACTCAGTAGAGCCGTGGTAAGGTGGAAATCAAAGCACAGTGGGAGACACACAAGACTCTATAATGATCTCGGGTCAATAGAATAAGCTGTACCAGTGTCACCTGAGAACTGCCATCTGACGTGAGGTATAATACCATCTGGGAGTTCTCGGCGAGTCCGTTCAGTGTACCCAGTCTCCACTGAGCACCCGCATACCATCTCTGATGTCAAACACCAATGGATATGGGATCATCCATCGCCCATCACATGGATCGAGAAGATATACGCTAGTCTACTGTGGAATATCGATGCCCCGTCTCGATATTCCCACGACTAGGAACATTGAAGGATGTACTCATTGACTACCCAGGCCCCACTAGTATGATCTACATCATAGTCCTGGAAGTCGAGCACACATCCTAAGGGCTTTATCAACATGTAATAGAGAGACTGCAAGTATACATGTTAAGATAAAGAGCAACCAGATAGCGTACTATCATGTCGAGCAAGAAAGTCCTACCTATATATATCCCAGCATCCACTACAATATATATCCTATGTACAGTAATGGCCTCTAGGGCATACATATAACTAACAGTCATGCCCCTTGCTTTAATGAGAGGTTGGTTTTGGTGCCAACCTGTCGAAGACTGACGTCCGTTGAAAGGGAACGTCTAACCCGTCAAAGACAGACTTTCGAATAGGGGAAGCACTTGTAATGATCTCACTCGTAGCAGGAGTTGGAACGGCCAGTCTTGCGAAGACCGATCCCTTAGCAGGAGTTTGAATGACCAATCTTGCGAAGACCGATCCCTTAGCAGGAGAAGCCCTTTTGATGACTTTGTTTACCGGGGCTGTAATAGCTATCCATTTCGGGATAACCCCTTCAGGTATTGCGGGTCTCTTTATGGGCCCAGTGGAGTTTTGGCTCAGCCTATCGAAGACTGAGGCGGCAGACTTGGATGACCCGTTGAGAGGGGCCACGGTGGTTGCGAGCCAATCAAAGACCGACTTCTTTGGGGCTTCTTGTGATGGCATTGAAGCATTGAAGCTCAGCGGCGGGAGCATAGTTCCGAAGAATAGTTCAGTGGTGGCCTGAGTCACCTGTTCCATTGGTATTGTGAAGATGGAGTCCGCTTGGGGCCCATAAGTCACTCCTCCAGCAGGGACAGAGTGGGAGTTGCTGTTGCAATTGGTGCAGTTGGAAACCATCGATGTCATCTTCTCTTCTGCATTGGAGAAAGACACCAAATCTTAGTACCTCGAATCCAAGGGAAACCATATTAAACCGCGATTCGTTCGCGAACACGACACACGAAGTGTGGAGTGGAAAGAGGAAAATGTCCCACCGGGCGTGCCGGAATCTGTTTACCACCGGAAGCCAGAAAAGACAAACGTCTTGCCTACATTTGGGGGCAGATGCTATTTGGTTTTATCCTTCCACCTTTCCGAAGATGCCAAGCTGATTTATGGCACCGTGTATCGAAGGTTTGGATAGATGCGGTAGTTGTAGCAGACTTCGTCAGATTCCCTCTCGTTGTGAGGGGTTTTTGATTGTGGGGCGCTCTTCCCTGCAGGCGCAAGCCCCTGCAGTTAATTACGTTACCGCGTAGTGATAATCACTTTCTCCTACTCCAGAAGGTCACTTCATGTCATGTGTGTTTGTTTTATTTTTGGTTGCCCGTGGATTATATACGGAGACTAATTTGTATTGTCGCCCGTAGGGCGTGGATTAGTCCAAATCTATATTTTCTTAGATTTGGGTTTGGTTTGATTTAAGGATCGTTAACCTTGTTTGAGATTAAGATCGACTTAAATATTTGTTAAAGATATGTTAATCCGATATTGGACTAAGATCTACTTAACGAGGGTTCAGGATCATTTTTTATCCAACGAAAGAGATTTGAGCTTTATCGTTTTAGTTTAAGAACGTTACGGTCCACAACTAATTTAAATACATTACGGTCCACAGCTAGTTTAAGGACATTACGGTCCATGGGGTATGCTCATGGGTTCGAGAGTGTACCAAAAGAGCTGTTGATTGTCGGGACCCTCCATCTCTCTGAAGACGTTGAAGAATTACAACGACATATATCAGAGGTATGGAGAGATGTACCCTTGAACCGAACTCCAGATTGAAGGGAGAGACCATGGTGGAACGAATATCATTTTAGATGCCATGTGTCAGGAGATTATTAGTCATCTTTGGAACTAAGATCGATTTGGGGAGACCTGGTTATAGGAGGGCTCGGTTGATTGATGGTCAAAAGGTTTTTAGCCTCAAAAGACTTGGCTAATTTGGGCTAGGGTTAGCCCCTCACAGTGTTAAACACTGCTAATTGTTTGGCGCTCATGTGCTCCCACGTAAGACTCTTAAGCAGTGTTAAACATTGAAATTTGGAGCGCTCACGTATGGCACGTGAGGCACCCAAATATTGGGCACTGTTTCTTTGGGCTTATTCCCTTGTTCTATACATATAAGTGTTAAACACTTAAATCTTGTAATCATCACGTGTGGACATGTGATGCGCCCCCAAGTTGGGCACTGCCTCCTTTAGATTTATCCTCCTATTCTTTTCTAAGTGCTAAGCACTATTGGAGGTCACGTGGGATCACGTGACTCGATCTCAGTTGTTCCTTTTTGTTCCTCAGGGGTGCTCACGTGGGAACACGTGATCTGTCGTTATAGCGTTAAATGCTAATATGCATGGAGCTCTTGATTTAAGTCTTGAGAATTTCAAGTCCTTTGTTTTATAAGAATTAAATTCTTATGCAGGGTTAAACCCTAGTTTTATCAGAGGAATTAAATTCATATATCTTTGGAAGAATTAAATTCTTCAAACCTAGTTCTTTCTTCTAAGTTTTGGGACTGCATAACAGAATCTCCCTAATGAGAATTAAATTCTCAACTTGTGGGGAAATCTGCTTCTGCAAACCTCAACCAAAGGAAGAACTAAGTTCTTTTTTGGAAGATTTAAACTCTTGTAAGAGGAGATAAATATGCTCTCTAGGTCATTTTTTTACCTAGGGTTTCTTTTTCTTCAAAGTGAACTTATCTTCTTTTTTGTTTTCTCCAGTCTTATAAGGGGGTCTCCTCCTGTTTCTCTTTTCAGTCTCGAGTCCTTTATATAGTAAAGACGAGTTTGTTGATTTAATTAAGGAAATCTCTCATTGAGAGATTTTTTTAATTGATTCAGGGATTTTATCCACCGTTGGATTTTTGATCCAGGGACTGCTGTTTTACAGAAGACATTTTTCTTGTTTTGAACAAGATTAGGAAAATATTTTCCCATACAGAGCTTATTCTGTAGCTTGGTGATTTTTAATCACCATTGGATATTTAATCCAACGGTGCTCTGTTTTACAGAGCACGATCTTTCTTGTTTAGAAAAATTAGGGAAATACTTTCCCATACGGAGCTTATTCTGTAGTTTGGTGATTTTTAATCACCATTGGATCTTCAATCCAACAGTACTCTGCTTTACAGAGCATAATCGTTCTTGTTTAGAAAGATTCAAGGAAATATTTTCCAAATAGGGTTTTTTGATCTCTCTTATTTAGAATTTAATTCTATCGACTCAGAAGGTATTAGAAATCCTCACGTGTAGCACATGACCCATAGTATTAGACCGGTTTGCTTATATGTAGCAGTCCCATAGAAAAGTATCACATGTTGGCACGTGAACTTTTCTGGCCTGTTATTTGTTTTAGAAAGGCGCCTATATACTTTGTATA
Source organism: Agapanthus africanus (assembly GCA_030015575.1). NCBI lineage: Eukaryota > Viridiplantae > Streptophyta > Magnoliopsida > Asparagales > Amaryllidaceae > Agapanthus > Agapanthus africanus. The sequence continues at coordinate 750,382,438 of CM057339.1, read as the reverse complement.
TAGATGCTCGCGTGCCTACACGTGAGGCTCAATTTCAGCCTTATTTGTTAAGCATAATGCCTATAATTTTTGCTCCAAGGCGCATCACATGCAGGCACGTGATGCTCCATTTAGGGAATTTTTCCCATCGCTTTCTATTTATTATTTATTTTTTTATAAGGGAACACACCCAAAAGCAGTTGGTTGTTGAGACCCGCTACCTCTCTGAAGACGTTGAAGAATTACAACGACATATATTAGAGGTGTAGAGAGATGTACCCTTGAACCAATTCCCATGTTTGAGGGAAAATGAATTAATGGTCATGCCCAGAAATCATTAGTCGTATTTTGAGATTAAGATTTTCTTGGGGGAATGTGGGATGAATATCGTTTTGGATATCATCAGTTGAGGAGTCATCAGTCGTGTTTGAGACTGGAATTAGTTTTGGAAAATATGAGCACAGAGGCTCGGTCGATTTGGAGATCGAAGATGTTTTGACCTCAGAAAGACTTAGCCAATTGAGGGTTGAAGTTGACTTCCTATAGTGCTAAGCACTGGTGTATGTTTAGCACCCACGTGTTCCTACGTGAGGCTCTGAATCAGTGTTAAACACTGAATTTTAGAAGCGCTCATGTGTGAGCACGTGAGGGACCCCAAAGTGGGCGATGTACATTGGGTTTAATCCCCCTTTTATATATAAGTGTTAAACACTTGGTTATTGTGGCGCTCACATGTCAGCACGTGAGATCTCATTGCAGTGTTAAACACTAATGAATCACTAGGCTGTTCTTCTATGGTTCTGAGGAATCAAGTTCTCCCTTTATTCTTTGCAAGAATTAAATTCTGTTTATAGGGTCAAACCATAGTTTCAGAGAAATTGAATTGTCATATGTTTTTTTGTAAGAGTTAAACTCTTTGAACTCGGTTCTTTCCTCTAAATTTTGAATCTGCATGACAGAATCTCCCCGACGAGAATTAAATTCTCAATTTGTTGGGAGATCTACTTCTGCAGATCTCAACCAGAGGAAGGACTAAGTTCTAATATTAAGGGTTAAACCCATAGAGAGGCGAAGGAGAGATAAAATAATCTCTATGTTTTCTTCTTACCTAAGGTTTTTTCTAAGAGGAGGATCTTTTTGTGTAAGAGAATTAAATTCTCTCTGTATTCTTTCCTTTCCTTCTCCGTCTGTCTCCCTCCTTTTCCTTTTTTTTCTTCTTTTTCTTCCTTTTCTTTCTTCTTCTCTTCTTTTCTTCTCTTCTCCTCCCTTTTTTTGCTTCTTCTTTTGCTCCTATTTATACGAGAAGAAAAAGAATCCATTTGTTAAGAAAATTCCTCATTGAGAGATCATGATTGATTTCATAATCAATCCAAAGATCTGGTGAATTTTATTCACCGTTGGATTTTTAATCCAAAGGCTTCTAAGATAGAATTCAATTCTATTATATGAATATTTTGTTGGTTTAACAAGATCAGGAAATTATTTTCCTAATATAGAATTTAATTCTATCATATAGATAACAAGATTAGAATTTTATTCTAATATAGAATTTAATTCTATCACATAGAATTTTATTCTATAATATGAATATCCTGTTAGTTTAACAAGATCAGGAAATTATTTGCCTAATATAGAATTTAATTTTATCAGATAGTTCATCCAAAATTCTTTGTTAGAGAAGGATCTTTCCATATTAGAAAGATTTTAAGGAAATATTTTCTAAATAGAGTTTTAATCCTGTTGTTTAGAATTTAATTTTATCAGCTTCAAAAGTGTTAGGAGCACTCACGTGTAGCACGTGACCTCCAATGGGATTAAGCTTGTTCGCTTATATGCAACAGCATGTGAGTGTATCACGTGTTAACACGTGACCCTTTTTGGCTTGCCATCTGTTTGAATGTAGCGCCTATATGCTTTACATATAGGCACTCACGTGCTTACACGTGAGACTCAGTTTTAGCCTATTGATTGCTTAAATATAGAGCCTATAAGCTTTTCATATAGGTGCTTACGTGTGGGCACGTGAGGCCCGTACTAACAACAGTTTTTCCCTCTTTCTTTCCATTTATATATATATATATATATATATATATATATATATATATAAGGGAACACCTTGGAGGTATAAGGTTCGAAAGAAAAAGACCATTTCATTGCAATTAATTCACTCTGACAGTTGCGGACCAATAAATACGAAGAAACAGGATGGTGCTTTCCATTTCAAAACCCTTATAAATGATTATTCGATGTACAGCTAATAGTCTCGCAATTAACTGAAGTATTGATTTGTATCAACCGCTATATCAGTAAAGTGATTAGTCAGTTTACACAAACAGGGTTGTGCATATTTAAAGAAATAATTCTGGAAATTATGTATAAGCCGCGGATATCGGTTAGAGCGGTTAGGGTGTCGTGCGATGGAAAAGGAGTCGTCGGACAGCTAATGATACTGTACACTTTGTAACAAAATGATGTTGCAGAGATGAGAAATAGGAAACACCATATATAGTTAGGAGCATGATGGCAAGGGCCAATCTTTCCATACGTTGGGAAGTTGCGTAGCTTGGAAGCGGCTCATGTTGTTATCTTTGTACTTTCAACAATTAGTATAGTCAACACTTATGAGCAATAGATGTATGAGAGGCCTAGGAGGATCATTTGTATCTGTTAGGATGTGTTAACTATTAAGTTTGGACGCACAGTATTAATTGCCTCAGAGAGGGAACAACAAACAAGTTTTTCGAGGAAGAATTTTTATAAAATGTGGAGTAGTGAATAGGATTTGGGATCCTATGAGTTTTAAGGACATTTCTAAATCAACCAAGAGATTAGTTCCTTCGACTGTTGGGGACAGTGGGAGCGATATTCATGATGATAGCTCGGAGCTTGTCACGGAATCTTAAGAGCCTTGTGGGTTAATCCATGTTAGTCATGGCAACGCTGTATGTGTTGCACAACCCAAATCATTTAAGGACACTACTTCTAGGCCTATTGGAAAAGAGTTAATAATAGCGATGAAAGAGGTGCAAAAGTCAACAATGAGAATTTAAGTCCGGGACTTGATTGACTTTCCTGTCGGATCCAAGACTGTTGAGGAGAACTGGGTTTTCAGAAGTCATGTGAAAGAAGAATAGCACTGTTAAAAGATGCTAGGTAAACTAATTGGCAAAGGAGCTCACCTAGAGTAGTTGGACTGGGAATAGATATTCTCATCAGGGGTGATAACTAATGTCTATCATCTTTAGCCAATGAATCGTTACACATAAATATCTAGAATTAGTGTTGGGGACTTAGATTATTTTCTCGATAGATATTTGGATAAAGAGGTCTTGGAGATCTATCTACAGGTTTCGACGCCAAGACATGAGTCGACTTAGAAAGTCTATACATGGCTTGAGACAAATATATATGCAGTTGTATGTTTGATTCATCAATCCATATAGGATTATGGACTGACAATGATTGAATGTGACAACTGCAAGTTTTGAGATATTGTCGTTATATATGAATGAAGTTGGAATGACCAAAAGTGACTTGGAGACAATAAAAGCTATTTGGATATGGTTATCCTTAACTATCACGGTAAAGGACTTGCGAAATGTTGGATTCGTGTTTGGGAACTGAATCCAAGAAGGACTATTTCAAGAACATTCTATATTTGTCTTCAAAGACTCACGTCAGGCATGTCTTAGAACTGTTCAAACTACATGATCGCTGTCTCGTTTTGGTCTCTAGTCATCAGTGCTCATATTCGTTTTTCTTGATATATACTCTAAGACTCTTAATAAAGAGAGACAGATGTTAAGAGTTTCATTTTGCATATCGATAGTTTAACATACGTATAGTGTGTACTTGACTCAATATCTTTTACTTTTGGACTTCATATTCAGGCTCTACTTGTTATGTTGAAGTGGAAGATGATCATGCAGTATTTATGTGGGATGGCCACTATTGTGGGAAATACGATTACGAAGCAATAAACAAATGATAAAGAGAAGAAACAAATAATCAAAAGCAATAAGAATAAAGTACAAACCAAAATACATAAGATTTACGTGAAAAATGCTTACGGGAAAAACCACGGGCGAAGAAGAAGCTTTACTAATTGAAAAATTATGGAGCATTACAACGGTGAATCAACTCTCACAAGATCCCCAACTAAGAACTCTTACCCCCTCTTTCTTAATTCTGATTTCAAAGGGTTAACCCAATTAGGGTTACAAACTACAATATATATATATAGTATATGCAAATCAGATTAGAAATAGGATTGCCGAAACAGCCCAGAATTTGGCCTAATAGACTTCGAGCCGGCTTAAATTTACCTTGAGCCGTATCATACGAACAGAGAGAAATCTGTAATTCCAGATATGCTATGAGTCATCTCATATTTCACTTGAGCCGTCTCATTATAGGATTGAGCTGGCTCAAAATTGTCCTGAGCCGTCTCTTGCAAACAGAGAACAATTGATAATTCCAAACGACTTGTGAACCGGTTTAAGATTGTCATGAGCTGGCTCAACTCTTAAGGATTAAAGAATATGAGGTAAACTAAACAAATCTCCATCTTACCTCGCATTCGCCACAAAACTCCTCCATAATATTAGTAGTAGCTCCACCTTCTCCACAAAACCTCTCAAGGGCTCAATGAGTGCGACAAACTCCAATTAAGTTCAAGCAATACTCGAACTTAACAAATGAAAGAGACTTAGTCAATATGTTGGTCGGATTATTTGTTGTGTCAACCTTCTTTACGATTATCTTTTCCTCTTCAATGATATCCTGAACAAACCAATACCGAACGTCGATATGCTTCGTTCTGTCATGATGCATCTAGTCCTTTATCAAATGAATCGCACTTTGACTATCATATTAGACTATTATCATATTCTTTTAGATACCAAGTTCTGAGAATAGTCTCTTCAACCAAATTGCTTCCTTAACGGCTTCAACAACGGCCATATATTCTGCCTCCATCGTAGACAACGCTACCATAGACTGTAACGAAGTACGCTAACTAATAGCACATCCTTTTAAAGAGAACACATAGCCGATGATCGACCTTCGCCTGTCGAGGTAACATGCATAGTCAGAATTTCTGAAATGAATTAAATTGTCACAGTTCCTTCCAAACTCCAACCCCACTTTAGACGTACCTTGTAGGTATCGTAAAATCCATTTCACTGCTTGCCAATAGCCTTTACCAGAAGATGCCATATAGCAACTAACAACACCAACTGCATGTGAAATGTCGAGTCAGGTACAAACTATGGCATACATAATGCTACCCACCGCACTCGAATAAGGAATACACAACATATACTGAATTTATTCCTCTGTTTGCAGTGATGAACGAGTTGAAAGTTTGAAATTAGTTGCCAAAAGGGTACTTACAGATTTAGCGTCGGTCATGCCAAAACGCTCTAAAACTTTCTCAACGTATCGCTGTTGAGACAAGTAAAGTTTACCCCCCTTGCGATCGCGACTAATTTCCATACCGAGAATTTTCTTGGCCGCTCCCAAATCTTTGGTCTCGAACTTGCCTTTCAACTGTTTCTTAAGCTTCTGAATATCAACCAGATATCTTGCTGCTATCAACATATCATCAACATAAACTAAGTATATGAAAGAACCATCGACGAGTTTCTTGCAATAAACACAATTGTCGTCCTTATTTCTCGTAAACCCAATATACCTCATAAATGAATCAAATTTCTTGTACCATCGTATAGGCGACTACTTCAAACCATAAAGAAACTTCTATAGCAAAAAATGTGGTCTTCCTTATTTTTGAAAACCCACTTGAAGCCAACTACTTTCTTTCCTCCTTCGGGCTTAACGAGCTTCCATGTTTGGTTCTTATGAAGAGACTCATTCTCTTCATTCATAGCGACTAGCCAACGAACTAACTCATCGAAAGAGATAGCTTATTGATGGCTCGTAAGTTCACTACTATCAACTATCTCTGCAATGGACAACGCATACACCACTGGATCATCGTAGCCATATCTCTGTAGCGGCTTAATGTCCCTTCGTTGTCGGTCTTGAGCGAGTAGATACTGCTCATCTTGGAACTGTTCTTCATCAGACGATGGTGAAGGAAAGATCTCTTGAAAGCCCTGAAAGTTCCTATTGCCTCCTCCACGAACCCACGGCCGCCGCGGAATCCAAAAACGAAAATTTTGATGGCATTAGAAACTCTAACCCAAGAATCTAAACCAAACACCTAAACTAGCAAGCACAAAAGGATAGAAATCACAACCTTTGTAGCGTCTTCATTTGCTTCAATTGGGTTGGGCTCTAACATACTCTCAAGAGCTCCGGATCGCTCTTGCAAGCCGATCTTCCTTCGCCGAAGATGATCCATTCGAGGGAACCAAGTTCAAGCTTCAATTTCATCAATGAAGTAACTAAAGATCTTAGGCAGCCAATTTAGAATGCTTAGTGATGTGTGTGAATATTCTAGTATTTTTTTCTCTTTATCTTCATGATTCTCAACTCATAAGAGGGTTAAAAATGAAGAAGGAGCCATGGAAGAGAGAGAAGTAAAATGGTAGAATGAATAAACTTCATTTCAAATTCAAGTATGCTTGATTTCTTTTGTTAAAAGAATTTTCTCCATTTAAAATTACAACCATACTTGAATAGTGTGTGCAAATGAATATATAATTCATTTATCCATACCCTCCACCATTTCTCTTTTCCACCCCATTTCATAATTTCTAAAAAAGAAATTCCTAGAAATGAAGTGTCCTCCTTCTAGAAGTATTCTTATATAAATACAAGAATACGTCCCAGCAAATATATGCTCGTATTCGTATCAAAATAAGAATACTCAAGAGATAGAAATACAATGAATATAATACTAGAAAATACATATTGTTCATCACAGAAAACTGCATTTTAATACCACCCATCCATTATCTATTTTTTGTATATCAGTACTATTAACCAGTGTCTGCTCAGTAAATACAGATTATAGGTATTCGTGATAAAATACTGGAAATACACTCAAAATCACGGATATAACATTTGGGAGCTGACACTGCAATCAGAACAGAAAACCGACCAATATTCAAAGAGCACTTTTGCAAATAATCATGTGTACACAATTTTGGTCCAACACAATACAATTGTGCACATAGCTCTTTGGTTCTTGGACCTAGGTGGGGCTGTCCATGCCACAAGTGGGTGTGATGTGTGACAAATGAAAAAAAGTTGTGATGTGAATGAAAGTGCAAGTTTCTCTCCAAATCTACTGAACACAAACCAGGGCTTTATAATAATATCAAACAATACCAGTAGACTTGTTGAGTGCACTCAAGACCACCATACCAAAACGAGCCACTTTTCCCAAGTTTGGACCGGCGAAAACCCCCCATGACTGGCACCACCGGGTCCCTAGCTCCAAATGTCCCCATTTTTCTTCTGGTTCTTTATTAGGGTCACATCAGTCCATCTATATTGTTTATTTATTCTGGAGTTGAGCCTATAAATACCAAAACAGATATTGAGCAAAGGGACATATGTATGTACCCATTTCTAGTTTTGTTTTTGGTTTAGCTTGAGAGTTGTGTGACCCTAAATTTGGTTTCTTCTTCTTCTTCCCTCTTGGAGCTCTCTTTGGAGAGCTTCATTATGGAGTTGAATAAGTAACCAATATCTTGTACCTCAACTTATTCAAGTGTTAATAATATTTCTTTATCATTTCTTTATTTGCTTCTTTTGTTTCTTGCTTTTCATTTCTTTTGCTATCATGTTGTATAACTAATCTTTGGTTGTGGTTGTGGTGAGGATGTGAGATGAAAGGCCACGCCTTCCTCCTCCTCTTGTTCATATTTAATGTGTTTATATTTGTGATTCTAACTTAAAAATTGCATTATGTTTTGATGTGATATGGTATTTTGAAACCATGGTTACTTGGTAACCTCTTCATATACCATATTCACTCTCTTCCCTATTTCATAATGTTTAAATTAAAATCAATTTAGTGTTAAATTTGCTAAGTTTAGATATGGTATTTTGTGACCAAGTGGCTTGACAAACCTCTTGGTTTTATATACCCTATACTATCACAAACACTTAGCAAAGTTAACACTAAAACCATTTGCTCTCACTCGCTAATTTGTGTTTTTGATGTTGCGGTATACTTGCTAACCCTTGTGTTTAGTGTTGATACCGCAAGCTTGGATATACAAACGGTAAGTGAACAAAACAGACTCGTCACTTGTTTTGAGTCGAAATCCGAGAACTTGATGACTTGTGCTTCGCAACTACGTTGACAAGTCATGCTTCTCATCGGGATCGACACAAGGACGGACAACTCATGAACAAGGGAGCGTCGAAGGAATCTCCGCGATTCAACCATCCGAGCCAAAGCCATGACCATCTTTCTTTCCATTCTTGTTTTCGTATTTTATTTTTTAAGTAACAACCAAAACATATCTTTATTTGTTGAACCTTAAACAACAAAACCTAATACCCAATTCCCTTCGGATCGACCCGTACTTGCCAGATCGCTACAACGCGCCGTGCACTTGCGATTTATAAATTTTAAAATGAGACCGAGCTCTCGTGCGCAACTCTTTTCCAAAACCATTCTATTTCCAAAACATGCACGTTTGCGCGCGCGGGTGAGGTCCCAACACATATCGAAATTATATATATATATATATATATATATATATATATATAAATCAAAACTTGATTTAATAATCCGGATTAATTCTAAATCGGCTAGTATTATCATCTGCCCAATTAAAGTATGTGTGGTTAGCACACATACCTAATCGGAACCTTGCACGTATTAATATACGGCCACTATATCATTTTGCCTGAACCGAGAAAACCCTCTGTATGGGATTCTAATGACTTGTCAATATGCTGGCAGTGGGTCTAACCACAAACACGTCGGCGGCACTATCTGTACGTAACGGCTACCCAGGTATTGAGCGAAAGGAAGGCCGACGAGCAAACTCATCCATACCCCTACTGAGCTTGTATGTTACAATCTCCATACAGTCCAATCTTTTCGTCTAAGATAATCGCATACCGGGTTTAGGGGTGGATAACGTAAGACCCCTACTAACCCGATAAGTCGTGTCGGTATGAAGCTCATCGCCCACCGAGAAACTAATGATATCACATCAGTACATCTTATCCACCTTGGCCAAGAATTTATGGTGACAGCTGACCCAACACAGCGCGATATTGACTCCCAATATCGAGAGAGAAGAATCCTTGACGATTGTTCACTACCTCCATGTGGCTCAGGACCGTACCCAACTAAAATCTGTTTGCACGACTCTTTTAAGCCGTGGTAGGATAGTAATCTAAATACAGTGGGAACTCACACGAGACAAATGAAAATCTCAGGTTAAAGGACTAAGCTGTACTCATACCATAAGAGAACATCCATTTGACGATAAGTATAATACCATCCGGAAGTTCTCGGTAAGTCCGTCCGGTGTGCTCACTTCTAGTGAGCACATGTATACTATTTTATGTGATTCAACACCAATGACTTGTGAGACCGGCCACCGCCTCTCGTCGGGGTCTCGAAAAGTATACACTATTCTACTCCGAAGTATCAATGCCCAGTCTCGATACTATTTTGACTAGGGTCTTTTAAGAATGTTCTTATGGACTACCCATCTCCCACATATATGATCGACATCACAATGCTGGTAGTCAAGCAATAATCATACGGGCTTTATCAAAACGTATACACATAATGACAAAGACAAACCAAATAGCATATTATCATCTCGAGTAAGACTGTTCTACCTGTATAGGTTCTCGTTCAATTATCATAATCGTCTACCTGCAATTATAATAATTGCATTGAGAGCACTATATCTAACAAATCTGAGGTTTCACCGACCTCAAATTCAATGCTCAGCTCGTCCTTCCATGTATCGTCTTGAATTGGAGATTCTACTTTCTTCAACTTCAACATTGCAGACTCGTCAAAAGTGGTATTTCTGCTAATCATAAATTTTGACGACTTAGGATCTGGACACCACAATCTATAACCTTTGACCTCGGTGGCATAACCAAGAAAAATGCATTTTTTTGCTCGAGGATCTAACTTGCCTTCATGGTAATGCACATATACGGGACAACCAAACGCTTTAAGTGTAGAATAATCGGTGTGCTTCCCAGACTATACTTGCTCCGGTGTTTTACTACCAAGCGCTGTATGAGGCGATGGATTGTAGCATGTCGTGTTCACCGCTTCTGCCGAAAACTCCTTTCCGAGCCCTGCATTCGATAACATGCACCGAGTTTTCTCCAAAAGAGTCCAATTCATGCGCTTCGCGGTTCCTTTTTGCTATGGTGTATGGACAACGGTATGATACCGAACGATACCTTCATTTTTGCAGAATTCATTGCAATCTCCACAATAAAATTTCAATCCATTGTTTATACTTAATCTCTTAATCTGCTTGCTTGTCTGCTTCTCAATCAATATCTTCCATTACTTGAACGTAAGAAACACATCACTCTTGTGCTTCAAGAGGTAGACCCAAACCATTCTCGAAAAATCGTCGATGAAAGTAAACAGATATTTTGCACCGCTTCCTTTGAAAGCAACATAAGAGGGTTCCTAAAGATCCGAATGGATATAGTTAAGAGTACATTTTGTGTTGTGCACCGCCGAACTGAAGCTAACTCATTTCTGCTTCCCAAAAATACAATGCTCAAAAAAATCCATCTTCGATGTATTTTGACCATAAAGTAGATCCTACTTCGATAACTCGTCCATACCTCTCTCACTCATATGCCTGAGCCCCATGTACCATAATTTAGTAACAACTGAATCTGACATAAATTTAGATGATGAAACTTCCGCCGACCCAATAGTTGTCGAACCCTGCAATATATATAAGGACCCAATTTTCAAGCCCTTCATAACGACGAGAGCACCTTTTGTTACTTTCAAAACTCCACCTTCAGCGAAGAATTTATAACCCTTAACATCATACATACCCAATGAGATGAGATTCTTCTTCAAGTCAGGTACATACCTAACTTCAGCTATTGTTCTCACAATGCCATCAAATATCTTGATTTGAATCGTCCCCTTACCAATAGCTCGACACGAACTATTGTTTCCCATCAAAACTACTCCACCATCAACAGACTCACAGGTGGTGAACAAATCCCTATTGGGACACATATTGCTGTAACAACCCGAATCCATGATACATCCATCCTTGGATCAATGTGTGTTATCAAGAACCACAAGTAGATATCCTTCTCCTTCCGTAATAATAGCTTCAGCTGAAGACTCCTTCTTCTGATTGTCTTCATGTTTCTTCTTGTTCTGCAATTTGAAACAATCGATTTTGAAGCACCCCTTCTTCTTATAATAATTACAGGTCAAATTCTTATTCTTGGACTTCAATCTTGACTTCTTCTTACTACCTTCTGGATCTCTCTTCTCCGCTCGCTCTCAAACAAATTAGCATGAAGATTGACCATCACCTTCGCTAGAAATTAACTCCTTGTCGATTTTCTCCTTGTTCATCAAATTTTCTTTGACATCCTGATCGAAATAGTATCTCGTCCATAGACCATGGTGTCATGAAAGTGCTTAAAAGAGGGTGGCAAAGAACATAACAATAAAAGTGCTTGGTCTTCATCATCATTCTTAATATCGATCTTACCTAGTTATGTAATGATCGAATTAAACTCACTGATGTGAGATTTGATAAGAGAGCCTTCTGATATACGAAGTGTGTAGAGACACTGCTTCAAAAAGAGTTAATTTGTGAGAGACTTCTTCAAATATAACTCCTCTAACTTCAACCACAAACTAGCCTCCATCTTCTCCACCAAAACTTCTTACAAAACTTCGTTTGTCAAACATAATTGGATCGCCGTAAGAGCCTTTTCATCCAACTCCTCCCATGTTTCCTCCATCATAGTGGAAGGCCTTGAATTCTTCTCAAGAATCGCCTTTCTTAAATTATTCCGTGTCAATACGGCAAGCATACGAAATTGCCATAAACCTAAACTCATATTCCCATTAAATTTCTTAATGTCGAACTTTATAATCGTTGGAGACAAGATACAGGATCAAAAGAACCCAAAAAATTTCAAAATCACAATCTAAGAAGATGGGAAAGAGGACACAAGCGTCATTATCCGCCGTAAACTTAGATCTTGAGCTCGAAGACCTAACGGTTCAAACAAAACACTAAATCTTCCAAACACAATATAGCTCTGATACCAGTTTGTTGCAGCAAATACGATCACGAAACAATAAATAAATGATAAAGAGAACAAACAAATAATCAAAAGCAATAAGAATTAAGCACAAACCAAAAAATACAAGATTTACTTAGAAAACCCTTACGGGAAAAACCACAGGCGAAAAAGAAGCTTTACTAATTGAATAAATGTGGAGGATTACAACAGTGGATCAATTCTCACAAAATCCCTAACAAAGAACCCTAACATACCCTCTCTTAATTCTGATTTCAAAGGGTTAACCCAATTAGGGTTACAAACTACAATATATAGTATAGGCAAATCAGATTAGAAATAAGATTCCCAAAATAGTTCAGAATTCGGCCCAATAGATTTCGAGCCGGCTCAAACTTACCTTGAGCCGTCTCATACGAACAAAGAGAAATCTGTAATTCCAGACATATTATGAGCCTTCTCATACTTCACTTGAGCCGTCTCATCATAGGGTCGAGCCGGCTTAAGATTGTCCTGAACCTTCTCTTGCAAATAGAGAATAATTGATAATTCCAAACGACTTATAAGCCGGCTCAAAATTTTCATGAGCCGGCTCAACCCCCAAGGATCAGAAAATACGAGGTAAACTCAGTAGCCATTATACTTTGTTCTATAAGGGATTAGACTTGCGGTTTCTTAGATATACAAATGCCGACTGGGCCGGTGATTTGTATAAGAAAGCATCCATATCTGCATATGCTTTCTTTCTTAATGACAAGATCATTAATTGGATTAGCAAGTGGCATAATTAGATAGTCCTTTTCCACTATAGAGGCAGAATATGTAGTTGTCATAGAAATGACCAAAAGGGTCGTTTGGTTGTAAAGATTCCTTCGGAATTTGCCCGTGATTCCACACGTGAGAAACATGGTTACTCTCTATTGCAACAAGAGGTCGGCAATAGAATTCTCGCATATCTCAAATATCACGGAAAGTTGAAACATGTTTTGATCCAAAACCACTTCAAGAGGTAGTGCAGTGTTTTATCCTTATGGGTTAGATGATATGGGATTTATGACGAAGGATATGGCCGAAGAGCGGTTCTTACATAATATTAGAGCCTTAAGGCTACGTCTTGAGTGATGATTAAGTGAGACCCCTTTTCATTTATATTATTATTCGATATTATTATGGATAGAGGTTTTATGGACATATTTTGATTGATAGTAGATCGCTTTCATTCATAAACAAAGAAAATACATGTCTATATTTATTTGATTTTGTGGCATGGAGTATATACATTGAGTTTACATGGTATGCCAAGCGCATAGGGTGTACATTTATCAAAGTTACGTCAGCAGGTAGGAATCTCACTCATACGAGAGATCCCCTTTGAAGATGTAGCGGCAGAAAAAGGTGAGACTAAGTGTCGTGAGTCATTTACTGGGAGCAATGACCACACTGTCGTGTTATTAGGTGCGGCGACAGTGGGAGCACTTAAATAAGCCGTCCTGACTAGGTCATGATGAGGTTGTGGCATTTTCTTATACCGAGCGATCGAAGTAGTGACCCTACAACCACTTTAACTGTTTATTAATAGCCGGACTAAGGTCTGATTTGGCACAAGAGAACCCAGGCATATAGCGAGGCAGTATGGCCAGACAAGTCAATCACGGGATAATTGGACTTGGATCCGTACGGTATAATTTTAATGACGTATACTCTCAAGGAAAGAACATATACCGTAACACGTTACCATACGACGTATGCTAAGACCGCATATAAAGAGGTTGTAAGGGATTGATTCCATTTCCCTCACGGTGTGAGCCCTTATAGATGAGCACCATAATGGTGGGCATCCACATGTACCCTTAGTGACACTGGGCTATCTAGATAGACTTGTTATGAGCGTCTACTACTTGGCTGCTGTTTTCTGCTACGATGAGATTATACTGCACATACGGGGCAGTGTCAGGAAAGCGGGTGAATAGCAAACCTAACTAATCAGAGCCGGAGGAAGATCGATTGGTATGTCTCCTCATTGTATCGCATGTCCAACTCTTATTAATGCCGGGGACGAGATTTAAGAGTGAGATGAATCGAGAGAAAAACCTAGAGGTTCACGTACGCTTTAGATGGATCGGAGGTGTTTGAGCAGACATGATTGATCGGATCTGTGGTACGAGACTTCGCGAGCGAAATATTTTATTTATGTTCTTTTTCTCAGGAAGATCTTTGTGTGGGTCCCAATAGATCTGGCTGTAAGGAGACCCGCTTGTAGGTTCTGAACGGTCCACGCCACACTAACATGTAAGTAAACGAAAGGAGAAAGATTCTCAAGGAGATATTGACTCGAGGAGTCATCGGCTCAGGAAGCTTTGGACGGGGCCCACTCACTTGTGCGAATGGGAGTATGTTGGCATTTAGGCCGCTTGGCCCATATCCGTCCAAGTGATTGGTGGTTCCCTATATAAGTATATTATAAGCCTAGGGTTTGTAAGTGATTAATGATATACAAAAATTAGGGTCTGTGCCTCCATCAAAGAATTAGCCGTCATTTTCTCTCTCTTCTCTTCTTCCCTTTTGATGGTTAGTAGCGGAGTGACTACGTGGGGGCTTCTCGCCGTTCAACGAGATTGCCCCCCGACCGTTGGTATAAGGAGATACGATCCATACATGGCGTGAGTAAGAATGGCATGAGTAAGAGATTTGATCTGATCGACATGAGCTACAATCGATCCACTTCTCTATAGAATTATCACATCATAAAGGTTTTGCTTCCGCTGCTATGTTTGATCTCATTTAGATTTCTATTTAGATGATTGATTTTGTTCATTCTATATACGTGCGCAACAAGAGTAAAAAATGACATGTCACCAAATGCTCTCTAAGTCAATTCTTTTGGCTTCCAACTTTGAAATCCATGTTTTGTTCTTCATAGGCCACCAGACCATTGCAAACAAACATGGATTTCAAATTTGAAGAGGATATTGTACCTGGCATGGGTGTTTTGTTCTCTAAATCCATCTCAAATCCAAGCAAATCCTAGTAATCAATCACCCCCATAATGCAGCAACAAATAAGGATTTGAGTATTTTTATTTGCAACAAAATATTGCATGCTTGTTCTGATTGCTAAATGTACTTCTGTCTTGTTGCCATCCTAACACCCCCAAAGATACAGTAAGCATATGCCCACATTCATACAGCTCCCACAACAATACAGTCACAAGATCTAAAGGTTTATCTTAACAAGCACAGAAATTTTGCTAGTTCCACAACTAAAATGTACAGCAGCACAGTATTATATATACACTACAACTAAAAATTGCAGTCCAATGCACTTCTACACACAACAAGGGACTCCCAACTGCTAGTACCAAGACACTCCAAACCCATTAGCAGGATCCTAGAGTAAAACTCTGAACCAGTCTTTAACCTAGCACAAATGGAGTAAAATTAAATTACAGACAATACTTCACTAAAATCAAATGCAGATGCCCCAATCATTTTCACCTAGGACTAGTAGAACTCAGGTACCCCAATTTCTGGCTCAATATATTGATATCCTCATCCCCTCCCTCATCAGCACTCCCCTTCTCCTCACCAATCCCTTCATTCAAAAGCTCCTCCCAAAACTCATCATTCAGCTCGACATCAACTTCTTCCGGCTGCTCTCTATGCTCAAACCCCTGCATCTCCATCGCTAAACTCTCAAGCTCCGGCATTTGGGGCCTGCTCGTTCCTACGTTGTGTCGAGACAATGTGGCCTGCTCTATTGGCCTTCGCCTCTTTTTCGAAATGGCTTCTTCGAGCTCCTTCCTATTGTCCTTCTGTTGAATGAGTTGCTGTAAGAAGTTGGGATTTCGCATGGCTCGAGCTAAGAAGGCCATCATTTGTTGCTGCCTTTGTTCAGTACCTTGGAGCCTTTCCTCCATCGCTTTGAGATGAGCTCGGGTGTTTTGTTGCTCTTGCCTTAGCTTTACAAGCTCGGCCATTAGGATGTTCTTGTCGCGCTTCAGCCTGCCGATCTCTACATCGTGCCCGAATTGGCCTACCTCAAGGTACGGAGTAAGGGATTGGTGCTGAGGTGTCACATGAGATGATGAGGCTCGTCTTCGCTTTATGGCCTTGAGTAGATGCTTCTGGCCTCGGAGAAATCCTTCATTTGCGAATTCCCATCTGTCCGGGTCCACTTTTCTAAATCCCTGTTTTGGATCCAAATCGTGAGTTGAAATTGACATTCAAGTGTCAAAAACAACCGAACAAGTTGGATATCGTTTAGAAACAGAGAGTTGTAGTTCATGTGTTATGGGCCGAACAATTGGAGCTGGTTGAAGATGGAGGAGAACGAGTAGATAACACCATTTACCTCGAAAATATGACTCTAATAGTAAGTCATCTCAATTGCAGAATCTCTTTCTATATCTTTATTCTTCTTTCTTCAGCACTAGAATTCATTTACAATTATACGAAGTAGAAACACTAGAAGGTCAGAATGCAATTCCTAATTATATAAGCATTTGAGAGTTAATTAGATTACTTTTGACATTTCCACTCTTATGCAATCATATATCATTTTTCATTACCGAGAAGTATATTTTTTCCCTAATGCATGTAGCTTTCTGTATATCTATTTTTATGGGGTAGAAAATTTCTGGTTTGTTATTTTATTTCACCTCGTGGCGCTTGGGTTGATATCTTCAACTTCAAACTTGATCTATTTGATCAGCAGCTGTGGAACAATAACAAACAAATTACTCCATTGCAATTTTTTTCATTGCTTTTAGCAGGTGAATTTTTTTAAATCTTTGTCAAACAGTAACACGAGCGTACAAAAGAAATGTAGTGCGCACATAACACGTGTCAGAATATAAAAATATATCCCTTAACCCTCATCACAACTTCGGAGTTCTCGTGTGGTGGCATGGACTATAAAATAGCATCAGAGCAACCCAAGAGTAGTTGCTTGTTATATCTTAAGCTTAATCTTCCTAGTTTCACTATTCCTACTTTTAAAATAACTACTCTATTGTAGAAGGTTGTTTCCCCCCTCAGACCATGAAACTTTTTGTATCATTGCAGCTAATGGAACAATTAGAGTATAACCCCTATAAGTTGGACATTCTCAGTATTCCAATAGTTCCATTCTTTGGGTCGACCAATTAGAGTTTAAATTCAAATAATTGCTATATTGCTACCATTTTGATCAACTCCCGTTCTTTGGGTTGCTAGGATACCTATTAGAGTTTAAATTCAAAAGGTAGCTTTCCCTACCATTCTGATCAAGTACAGACTTTCTAAAAAGAAAGGGTTAATTGCATATATCTGTATCTTCTCCATCACTACAACCTCTCAACCGCATATCAACTCTCCATAGCTCAGAGATCAACATCGATCAAGTAAAGTTTTCATTCCACACAGATCGATACTAACCCCAAAAGTATCACTCAGTTGTGAGACTAGGTGCATATCAGCGGCAGTGGGATAAGTTGGTGAAAGTGAAATTTACACTAATCTACTCACAATGCAACTTTCTACCATACAAAGATAAGAAACAAGAACCATCAACTACCATCAATTCAATATAACATCCCACAGGGCATTCGATTTTTAATACTAGCGTTAGTTGCATACAACAACATTACCTACTTATTAGACTCTCAGCCAGCTTACACAACTGAAAAGGGTCTCAATCTCAGCTGAAACAACACCAAAAAGGGGTGTTTTACAGAATATCCAACCACAGAATTGTAATTAGGGTTTGTTGGGTTCCTCTAATTCGAGGAACCGGTCTCAATCTAGATTGAAACAAAACTTAATAGATTTCCAATTCGGGGTTTTCTCCCCAAATCAAGAGGAAACCCTGCTGAAATTTGACGAGATCACTCCAAGAACCAAACATTATCCCAAACTAAAACCAAAAATTCACAGAAAATCACTATAAGAGAAGAATATATGCTTACATAGGTATTGAGCTGCCTCACGAAGCTAGAGAAATTGCTGTGCTTGAAGTACTTAGGCAGCAACGTCATCGAGAAGGCGCAGGGATCCCAGACGACGAAGCTGTTGTGGGTGCTGCTCCACGACACGATCTGATCGGTGACGGGATCATCGACGACGTCGTAGGTTTTCATCAGGAACGGCGGCGGCCCTTGGTCGTGGAGCCCCTCCATCGGCCGAGGAGGCCCCGCCCCCGCCCCCGCCCCCGCCGTCTCCGAGCCCTCGATGAGCTCCTCTTTGATGACGGATGATTTATGATTGATGTGGTTTTGATCCATTTGAGGAATCGAATAGAGGGATTTAGTTGGAGAGCGACAGTGAAATTTGTAGCGAGGGGGAGATGAGAATGGTAGAAGTTGAAGTACTTTGTGTGGGGAGGAACGTTCTGGAAGCAAGTGGGAGGACACCAATTTTGGGAGGGGGAAAGGAAGGTTCTGGAAACTGTGGGTGTTGAGTAAAAGCCCCCGTGAGCTTACCTCACCTTTCCTTGGGATAAGTATTTTTTTGCCTACCTTTAAGTTTCTAAGGGCACGCCACCACGGGATTTTTTATTATGTGGACGGGGTATGACACTTCCACACAGGGGTTAGAAAGAATGAAGAGTTTCGGACAGTTTTGGACTGCGTGTGATACCTATATTTCTATTTTTTTTTTCTATTGTCCGAATGTACTTAGCCTACGCATGAAATAATTTTTCTTATTGTCACAACCATTTTGGTTGTGGCCACATCCTCATAAATGAGGTCACTTCTTTATTTTCTTATTTACCCTTCTTCTTCTTTTAATTTAGGCATCAATTGGCCCATTACAATTATCACGTATATTTTCTCCTCCAGGCGATTCTCATCTCCTCCACCATTTCGGCCGCCTCAGCTGTCACGATCCGAAAATGGCACGTGTCATACACTTAAATCACGTGAAATCTATATGATCCCGCCGTAATCCAAGTAAGAAAAAAAAAACCAAGAATCTAAACATTTTAAAGCAAGCAGTGGAGGTGAAGTTTGGAAAAGGGATATTAATGAAATCAAGTTCTGCTTTTTAAGATATAAATAAAGTTTATTTGAAAATGAAAGTGGATTGTATACTGAAATTTAAAAATATTTTCGTTATTTGAAATTTTGAAAGTATCTCTTTCGTAAATTTTAATCAAAACCAGTACATAAATAATAATAATAATAATATAAGCATCCCAATCGGAGCTATCATATCGCCAATCGGCAGAATCATAACCACACGGTGCATACGACGACTAAGGCGAAGATCAACACAAGAAAAGGAAAAAGAAATACCAAAAATATCATCAAATCAACTATATAGAATAATATACAAGTCCCGTCTCTAACTCTGAAAGAATATACAAGTCTTGGTTTCTAAGTCCATAAAATATACAAATTTGGTTGATAGAGTTTTTAACTAAATTATAAATAAATATAAATATACAAGCGGCGGTTACGATCTGTAATGTAACTCACCTACCAAGCAATCACCTGAAAAAGTGTGTCAATAAGCCATTACTGATCCGAGCAGTCTGTCCTGCAAGAAAACTATGGCACAACAGTGGTGAGTTGCCAACTCGTGATTAGAAGACATTATCAGATAGAAATCGAATGCATAACGATCTACTTAAATCAAACTGTATAATAATATCATACTATTTGGTAACAAAAGTGAATATGTGTATATATACAGAATATCGTGTCTGTATCAATATGTAGTAATATGCCATCCATAACATATTTATATGTATATATCATCTAATGTGTGTCCATCGATGACACTCGAAACCATCATAAAATAATAAGTGTCCAGTATTGACACTTGAAATTATCATCAAATATTGAGCGCCCAATATCGACACTCGAAATGCTCATATCTCAGGCGCCGTTTCTAGGATCGGCCCTCATATCCATTTGTATCGTATCACTCTGGTCGGTATCCTCCGAATATCCGCCGAGTCTCATACTGTCACCGGTAGATAGTGTTTCCAGCCAGACTCAACGTCTTTCTTGCCCCTGGGTACCGTATCGGGTCCACCATGTATCCGCAGACGGTGACTTCTCACTCATCGAATCTGATAATAATCATAACTCGGAACCGAGAAATCTCATGGTGGACGTTGAAATATCATATCAAGAGAAAACCGCATTTTTAAATCGTTCACAAGTATTATGAAACTGTTTCCACGATTTCTCAAATCCAGAAATCTCATGAAAACGCTATCTCATAATAACATGGCAATATTGGAATAATATGTAAAGTCAGAGAACAATAATTTAATGCATAACAAGTGTGTTCGTATAAGCGTGTCGTATGAGCAATATAAAGAAAATACAATATTTGAAACAGTACGTGGTGCAAGTACTAAGAGAAATCTAAAATGCTAACAGGGTATAGTATGATACAGTGACTTGGTGAGCTCTATCTGTGTACGTGGTATGAAAATTACCGATGATGTGTATGCGAGCATACGAGTATGTGTACGTGCAACATATAAGTCATCGGTAATGGTGCGCGCGTCCTAATAAACAAAGTCGAGTAGAGCTATATATATATCGTGAATGATCGAAGCGCGAGCGTATGCAGAAATAAGAAATCGAAATACGAGCGTAGACAGAATAATGAAATCGTAACGTGAACGAGTATTGAATTATCCAACAACGTATGAGCCATACAGCTATAGTTTAAAATAGCATGAAATATTGTTTTGGAAATAGGGGACTACGATATTTTTAAAATAGACATCATTTGAAAATGTGTAGCGCACCCTTAAAACTATAATTTAAAAATATGTAACGAATCGTTAGTTTTAAAAACAGGTATGGCTCTAAACATCTTATATTTTCCACTTTAAAATATTAACAAGACTCCTCGAGTCGAAATAAATATCGGCCGTAATCGACAATCAATCCTCATCATATCACGTACGGAATATCTCTCGTACGATATTGTTCCCCTCCGAAAGACGCGGCGGAGACGCGACGGACGTCTTGTCTGAATTTCGGGGCAGATGATAATTGGTGCTATCCGTCCACCTCTACGAAGATGCCAAGTTGATTTATGGCACCACATATCGAAGGTTTACACGGATGCGGCCGATGTAGCAGATTTCGTCAGATTCCCCCTCATTTGAGGGGTTTTTGATTGTGGGGATGCTCTTCCCTGCAGGCGTAAGCCCCTGCAGTTAATTACACTACAGCATCGCGGTAACAACTTTCTCCTTCTCCAGACGGTCACTTCGTGTCGTGGGTGTTTGTTTTGTGTTTGGTTGCCCGTGGATTGTATACGGAAACTAAGTAATGTTGTCACCCATAGGACGTGGACTAGTCCAAATCCGTATCTTCTTAGATTTGGGTTTGGGGGTTTGGGTTTAAGGATACGTTAGCCTCATTTAGAACTAAGATCAACTTAAACGTATGTTAAGAATACGTTAGTCTAATTTTAGACTAAGATCAACTTAACGGGATCGTTTAGATCCGACAAAAGAGCAATTTGGCACTATTGTTTAGTTTAGTGACATTGCGGTCGATAATTAGTTTAGGACATTACGGTCCATTGGTAGTTTAATGACATCTCGGTCCAATGTTAGTTTTAAGACATCGCGGTCAAGGTTAAGGACATCATAGTCCGTGGATTTAAGGACTCCACAGTCCAATGTTAGTTTAAAGACATCACGGTCGAGATTAAGGACATCATAGCCCGTGGATTTAAGGACCCCATAGTCCAGTGTTAGTTTAAAGACATCACGGTCGAGATTAAGGACATCATAGTCCGTGGATTTAAGGACCCCACAGTCCGTGAAATGTATGGTTGTCGGGACCCGTCACCTCTTTGAAGACGTTGAGAAATTACAACGACAAATATCAAAGGAGTGAAAAGATGTACCCTTGAACCAAGATGGATTAAATGATCTGTAGCCCAGTTTGGAACTAAGACCAATTAATTATATTATGAGCACAATAGCTCAGTTAAGTCTGAATTGAGAACTTATGGCCAATTTGGGCCAAGTCCAATCAAGTTAAAATGTTTAACATTCATTTTATGCTGTTAAGCATTTGTTTGGGCTTGGCCCTTTTAACAATGCGGAGCATTGATTTAAATTCTGACAATGTTTGTCTTTTATTGAATGCTAAGCATTCATCATAGCTCTGGGGCTTATCCAAAGAACAATTTATGTTCTGCCCAAGCGCACATAAAAGTATATAGCGCGCTTGGCACTAGCGCCAGTCGTTTAGCGCAGTGCGCTATGGTTAAAGCGCTAATACGCTTGGCGCTTTGTGACAAATGTTAAGTGCTGATGCGTTTAGCGCTTTTCGCTAAGTGAAGAGCGCAGATGCGCTTAGCGCTTTGCGCTAAATGAAGAGCGCTGATGCACTATAATTGAAGCGTTGAGACGCTTGGTTCTGGTGCCATATAATGAGCGCGAAGCGCTTTTAGTAATGCAGCACACACGTGAGGAGCACGTGGTGCGCTTAGCGCTGAACGCTAGCCAATGAGCGCAGTGCGCTGTTATTTGAAGTGCTATTGCACTGCAGCGCTTTGCGCTAGATGAAGAGCACTAAGACACTTTTAAATTAGGAGCGCTAAGGCTCTTCTTAGGTTAACTTTACGCTCTGAAGATTATCTTCTTTGATAAGAGACTTTGTCTCAAGATTCCAAGAACAAAGTTCTTAACTTATAGGAGATACTTCAATCTCTTTTTGATGAAAGGTTTTGCCTTTATGGATCTGTGATCCTAAGAGAATTGAATAATTCTCCCCCCCCCCTTTATAATGAGATGTTCATGATCTCAGAAAGACAATTTGTCTTATAGATCTATGATCTGTGAAGTAAGTACTTCTTTATTTTATGATAAGATATTTTTGATCTTTGTATAAAAGACCTTAGTCTTTGTAGATTTATGATCTTTTAAGAAGAGAATTCTTCACTTTAATTATGAGATGATTTCATCTCTTTGTTCATCACCGTTCTTTTTACCTTGAAGAAAAATCTTCTTTTGCCGAGAGCTATTTCTTCTTCTTGAGATTTTCTCAAAATTTAGGGGGGGGGGAGGGGATCCTCCTTTTTTTAGACTTGAAGTCTTGGGTCCTTTATATAGGGGAAGCTGATTTGTTGAATCAGTTAAAGAGATTTATTCTCCAATTGATTTGGGAATTTCCCCACCGTTGGATCCTTGATCCAAGGGTTTCTGATTTACAGAAGATAATCTTCTTGTTTTAACAAGATTAAGAAATCTTTCCTTCTTCACAGAATTTATTATGTATTTTAGTGATTTTTAATCACCATTGGATCATTGATCCAACGGTATTCCAAATTCAGGGCACAAATTTTTCTGTTTGGAAAGATTCAACAGAATTTTATTCTTGTTAACTGATGATTTAATCATATCCGTTGGATATTTGATCCAACGTTGAGGAACATCTAGTTCCAGCGCTAGCGCTTATGCGCTCTGCCCATGGTGCGCTAATTGGAGCTCAGCACTCTTAGCGCTAGCGCACACGTGCGTTGCACTGGGTGCGCTAGTTGTAGAGAAACGCTTTTATAAAAGCGCGGCTTTAATTCAAATTTTGAATTCTGAACAGAGCTTTGCTCTAATTGGGGAAACAAATGCCCCCCCACCGTTGT
The DNA here is from genome assembly GCA_030015575.1 of Agapanthus africanus. Classification (NCBI taxonomy): domain Eukaryota; kingdom Viridiplantae; phylum Streptophyta; class Magnoliopsida; order Asparagales; family Amaryllidaceae; genus Agapanthus; species Agapanthus africanus. The sequence goes on along the minus strand of CM057339.1, from coordinate 750,358,640 downwards.
GCTCATCGAGCCCACACGTGGGTGCAGCGGTGACAATATCTCGACTCTTGGATCACCCAAGGAACTGAAACGGCGCTTAATGCCTATAAATAGGACCCTTGGCCCTTGAGATGACTTCTGTTCATCTTCAATCCTTCTTGAAAATTTATTTTCTTCAGAGCGCAACTCTTCTTCTTAAGAATTTTTAAGGACAGAACTTTGTCGAATTAGGTAAAAGATTAAATCTTTTTAAGACATCTTTTAGGGTTTCACCCATTAACAGAGCTTTGCTCTTCATAGATCTTTGATCTAAAGAAAATCCTTTTTAGGGTTTTATTAATAGAGCTTTGCTCTCTTGAAATCATAGATCTAAAAGGATCTTGCTTATGATTTCTTAATCCATTAATGGAGCTTTGCTCCTTTCAGATCATATAGAAGAACTCTTAAAAGTTTGTTCATGGATCTTGAAGATCAAATTGAAATTTTATTTTTTATAGATTATTCCATCATCTTTTCAGAGCAAGGCTCTTCTTAAGGAATTTTATTCCTTCATCATTAAACTTTGACAAATGTCTGTCTAGTGAAGAGCGCTGCTCTCAATGGGAGTTTTACTCCTCTGCCCGAGGGATTTCTCATTTAATGAGAATCTCTTGAGGATTTCCTCATTTAATGTCAGCCTCATCCAATGATGATACTGTTTTATTAATGATGAACTATCATCTAGATTTTGTGGGTCCCCTTTGGTCCCCTTTAACTGCATTGCAGTGCGGTACGGATTTATAGTACCTTGTAACAAAATTTAATTTATAGCATTGGTGGCTGAAAAATTCGTTCTTTTCTGCACAGGCATTATGTCTTCCGACACCTCCTTCCCATTCATTCGTTCAGAAGGCGGATTTCCTGAAGCACCCGTTGACCAAGAGGTTTTCACGCTAATAAAAGACTATGACCCGGAGCATAAGAGTCTTCATCTATGGGGTAAATGGTATGATCAAATTATCATGGGCCGACGGAGCTTTTCCTGTGCGACACCCTCGGAGCCTATTTCAGCGATTGCTTATGCAAATGCACCTCCGATAAATTACACTGTGGAGGAGGTCAACTGGACTTCAGAAGGTCTCCTTCGGCCTTCTATTGCCGCAATACCCGTGCAGCCGCCGGTGGCTTTAGACATCCTAGGGCGACACATATGTCAGGGCAAGTCACGCTCCTGAGGACAGCCGTACAATGTAGGACTAACTCCCCGTCACCCAGCCGGGTATTTGCAGTGGGCCCGGTATATTCTATCGACGAGGAAGCCACAGTTGATGAAGCTCGGATTGTATCCCGCCGTTTATGCCTCTTTGTTTCAATATTCCACACCCCCTACATGGTGGGTCAGGGCATTTCTAGAACAGTGGAACATCCCAACCCGCGCCTTCCTTTTATCAGATCGAGAAGTCTCCATTTCTTTGGAGGAGTTTGCAGAGGTCTCGGGTTTACCCGTTAGGGGGGAACATTATGAGGAATTGCTTCTCCCGGATGGGTATGTTTTCGCTACCAAATTAGTGGTAATGGGTCTTACTCCCGAGAATGCTATTCAACACAAATTTTCGAGCTTAATAAAGGTGTTGAATATGTACGAGAACCTCTCTCTTGCATCCGAAGGTCGTGGAGTTAGTTTTACGGCTTTTATCGCTGATTTTCTTCGCCCGGAAATATTGAAGGAAGAAGTCGAGAAATTCGCCACTCTTGACGACCCCTTCGTCTTGGGTTTAGGCAATCTGCCAGTGGTGGAGGTAGATCAGAAGAGCTTCTTTCTACCTGATACCCCGGTCATCCCTTTTGCAGAACTGGCGGCCCCTGAGATCGACGAAGAAGCGTTCTTTTTAGGGTTCCTCGGGCTGTGGCTGAGTTGGTTCGCGCTTCCCATGCACCCTCGCCGTATGAGGCCGTCCGTCTTCTATCCTGGGCATCGGATGGTTGCTGGGGATACAAGTGGCTGTGGGGATTGCTGGGTTAGCCCATATGTATCACGGCCTCAGCTTGGCGGCTGATACCACTGAGCCAGGGGTGCAGTCGGTAAACTTCCCGATGCATTATTTCACGTCATGGCTCGAGTTACACGTGTTAGGTGTCTTTGGCATCCACAAGAGGCCGAGTTTTTATGACAGGTGCAGGTTCCCTCGGATCATGCGACTGGTTGGCGTTTCTATTGTGACTCCGACGCAACGGGAAGCTAGAGGCTTGCTTCTTCGCCCGCGCACGGTTGGGGCTTGCATGTCCTTTACTGATAAAGTTCTGACCGTCGGCCAAGAGTCGGGGAAGACGGTGCTGCCACTGCAGGACATATTTAAAGATGGGGCCTCTGTGTTGAAAGCTCGGAAGATCCTTCATTTATACTCCATCAGACCGGGTTTCTTAGTGTTCAGGCAAAATGATGCGGCGTTATTCATGAGATACAATCCGCACTGTTTCGCCCAGCAGCTAAGTTACAATCAGAGCGTTCCACTTGAAGCCTTCTTGGCCGAACCTGCTGCTACCGAAGAGGGAATGCGGAGCGCACTGCATCATTTTATGCGCTTGAACACAGGGTCCAACTTCTTTATCAACGAACCGAGTTGCGTCCCAAAGGCTCTTAATGCGTACGTGGCGTGGTATCAGCATTCAATAGGCGCCGTCATCAGGGAAGAGAAGCGATTGTTGCTCGATTGCAAAGGTGCAATGCCGGCTGGTGATCGAAATGTTCCTCTGAAGCGACGGAACATTGTTCATCCTCCCCTGAGAGAGGTCACTGTAGTTGAGCCTCCACACGTGTTAAGCCCTACGCGTGGGTTGCCCCCACCCAGCGTGCCTGAAAAAGAGGTGGTTGCCGCGTCCCCCGAGTCGGACGTAGGAAAAGAAATTGGAACTCGTCGTCCAAAAGCGTATACCAAACGCAAACTCGTGTTATCGGCCACCGGCGCCCGTCCTCAGAAGAAAAAGAAACAAGTACTTTCTTTGGACACCATATTAGGCTCGACGCCCCCTGATCCGTCTAGCGAAGGCTTGAGCGAATATGGGACCAATGAAGGCTTATTCGGGACGCTTGATGATACCAATTTGGAGGCTGCTATCGAAGCTTCCAAACAGTCAGCCATCCTTGAAAAAGAACTGGCTGCCCTTGCGCAGTCAGGTATACTTTACCCTTATCTCTCCGTTGTTCATTCTTTCTATCATGCTTTGACTGACGCTTGCTGTTTTAACAGGTGCCTCTACAGAAGAAGCTATTTCTGCTTCGCTTAAAACCTTTGGAGAGAAGGAAAGGCTTCGCGTCTCATTGCCAACAGATGCTCCGCTTGAACGACCGATGACGGATACCGTACCGGTTCCGAATGTAAAACCCAGCTCTGATGATAATATCCCCATGGCGAAGGTCCTGAAGAAGTCTTCTCTCTTTGTCAAAACCGAGAAGCAGCCCAAAAAACAGACGGCAACGGGAAAGAAGCGATCTTCTAGAGCCATTAGCTCTGGGCCAAAATGGGGGAAGAAGACCGCTGCTAATCCACCAGATGACAGTCTTCTTTTTCCTGGTTCATCTGCCGAGGAAGCTGCACAACTGGCTGAGGCTATAAGACGTTCTCAAGACGAGTTAAAGAACGTAAGAATTCCGAAAAAGCCCTACCCAGCCGTCATTTTTTATGAAGACCCTTCGTGGATCCGACAACAATTCATCGGCCCTTTGGAGGAATGGGGCGAAAGGGCCTTTAAACAGGCTGCTTCGGAGGACGTTGCGGATGCGCTTTCATTGTGGACCGGCGACCACGAGTCTTCCCTTGAACCTCGGCGAGCACACCTCCTTGAGAAGGAGTGTCAGCTTGAGCGAGCCATACAGAAAGCTTCCTTGCGCATCGGTATGTTTCGGTATTTCTTTGTAATACTTCATATTGTCTGCACTTGTATATATGTATTATTATCCTTGTGTGAACTGTGCAGAGACTTCGGCGATGGGGAAGGTTCCCACGGGTTTACTGACCGCAGAGCCTGCTGATACCCCTAGTGAAACACTGCTCAGTGTGGAGGGGGCTGATGAAACCGTCCCTCCTGCGATGGAGCTTCCCTTAGTGATTCCTGCTCCCCAGGTGATTGCTCCTCTGGAAGAGGCATCTTCATTGGCCGTGGGTTCAATGGATATCCCTGGGGACAGCCCGGAGACTGCGGGATAGGTAATCAAGGCCACCATCCTTCCATTGGAGCCTATTGCGATGGTCACTGCTCCTCCACCGGAAGTTGCTATACCGGTTCACCTCCCCGATGATGTGTCGGGGGGCACGGAGGAGGCCGTCGAAGCTGTTATCCCTCCAACCCAAAATGGGAGGAGCATCGAAGGTATTGTTCCATCTTTTATTTTAACGATCTCTTCATTATTTGAACTTTTCTGTCTTTTCAGAGCTACAAGAATTGGCGGCGTCCATCGCTGGCCTGTCTCCCAGAAAGTCTTTCCAGCGTCTGCTGGAACTGGCTGCTCCACAGAAGATATCCCCTCAACGCATCATTCTATCTTCCGGACAAGGTTAGCATTGTTCGCTCCTTTCTCGATATTGTTACTTCTTTATGTAACAATGTTCATATCTTCTGTAGTTCTGAAGGCTGATGATGAGGTTGAGGTCCTCGATGGGCCCGGAGATCTTCCAAACTCTTCTCGTATAAACGTGGGTAAATAAAGTTTCGACGCCTTTGCATCTGTCCTCTGTTTGCAACCTTCGTTGATCCTTTATCAATCTTTAACAGTTCTGCCTACTTTTACCGCGTTGGAGACTCGCATTCTCATGCCGTCTGGCCCTTATGCGCTGCGTGCATCCGAGCGTATGGCCAAGTCAAGCCTTCACTCTTTGTTAGAGTTAATCGAAGACCTTCATGTTGGTAGCTCGCTCACAGCCGAAGAATTTGCCGCTGAAGCCAACGGTTCTCTCCCCTTTCTTGCCACTTATCACAGTGAAGCATTTGTGCAAGTTTGGGTCAAATTCTGTCTTCGAGTGGAGGCTTGCTTGCATAATCTTGAATGTGCACGCCTTCCTTCGGAGGTGGTGGCTGCAAAGACAAGTTTGCAGGAGTTGATTAAGTGGTACGCCGTTAATATGCTTTCTTGTGAAAAGAGGCTCCGCCGAAAGTTCTCAGAGAGGAAGCTGGCTTCAACCGCGCTAGGGGAGCTTCAAGCCGAACTTACATCTAAGACCACCCGTGCATATAAACTTTGGCAAGAGCTTCAAGCCGTAATCAAAGACGTGGTGGCTGTTGATAAAGCTGTTATCTTCACCCGGACGATGGTTGATGCTCATAAAGCTATTGAGCATGAACTTGAAGGTCGGCTTGCCTTGCATCAGGTCCAACAGTCGGAAGCGGAGACCCGTCTTGCAACCATAACCAATTTTGAAGCTGAGACCCAAGAAAGGAAGGATGAACTGATGAACCTTTTGAATCATCCGCCAGCTTGAAGAATTGTATATATTTTTTATTCTTCTTTTGTACATACTCCTGAATGAGAGTATTTTGGTTCTTTCATAAGTTGTACTTTGTATTCATTTGGATTCATGAATAAAAGGCATATTTTGCTTCATGATGGTGTGTCCCTTTTAGTAAGTACATTTTATGGATAATCTATTTTGATTTCCTTGTAGGAGAGCGATGACTTAGGAGTCAGGTTAAGATCTGCTTCCTAAGGCTTTTCAATTTTATGAGCCGTGAGGGTCTCATAAAGAATTTTCTCCCTACAGGTCGAGAGGATCCCGTAGGTGTATTTTCTCTTTAAGAATCATGAGGATTCTTAAGTGTGTTTTCTCTTAAAAGTTCTAAGGATCTCACAAGAGAATTTACTCCCTTACGAGTCGTGAGGACCTGCAAGTGATGGGTGAAGTTGTCCTTATCCGCATTTTACGGAGTCAGGGGTTGCTCTGGATGCTTCTCACGGGTGTACTGCCGTGTTCTGCGAGGACCAGGCTCCGCTGTGGATGCTTTCCAGGATACCGTAGTTTAAAGACATCGCGGTCGAGGTTAAGGACATCATAGTCCATGGATTAAGGACTCCACAGTCCGTTGTTAGTTTTAAGACATCACGGTCGAGGTTAAGGACATCATAGTCCGTGAGTTTAAAGACCTCACAGTCCAATATTAGTTTAAAGACATTGCGGTCGAGGTTAAGGAGATCATAGTCCATGAGTTTAAGGACCTCACAGTCCGATGTTAGTTTAAAGACATCACGGTCGAGATTAAGGACATCATAGTCCGTGAGTTTAAGGACCTCACGGTCCAATGTTAGTTTTAAGACATCACGGTCGAGGTTAAGGACATCATAGTCCATGAGTTTAAGGACCTCACGGTCCAGGAATTTTTCTCTGGATGCTTCCCACGGGTTCACTGCCGTGTTCGGCGAGGACTAGGCTCCGCTCTGGATGCTTCACACGGGTTCACTGCCGTGCTCTGCGAGTACCAGGATCCGCTCTGGACGTTTTCTACGGGGTCAGAAGTGACATAATCCGCGTTCCACGTAGCCAGGAATTTTTCTCTGGATGCTTCCCATGGGTTCACTGCCGTGTTCGGCGAGGACCAGGCTCCGCTCTGGATGCTTCACACGGGTTCACTGCCGTGCTCTGCGAGGACCAGGCTCCGCTCTGGACGTTTTCCATGGGGTCAGAAGTGACATAATCCGTGTTCCACGTAGCCAGGAATTTTGCTCTAGATGCTTCCCACGGGTTCACTGCCGTGTTCGGCGAGGACCAGACTCCGCTCTGGATGCTTCATACGGGTTCACTGCCGTGCTCTGCGAGGACCAGGATCCGCTCTGGACGTTTTCCACGGGGTCAGGAGTGACATAATCCGCGTTCCACGTGGTCCGCTCTGGACGTTTTCCATGGGGTCAGGAGTGACATAATCCACGTTCCACGTAGCCAGGAATTTTGCTCTGGATGCTTCACACGGGGTCATTGCCGTGCTCTGCGAGGACCAGGCTCCGCTCTGGATGCTTCACACGGGTTCACTGCCGTGCTCTGCGAGGACCAGGATCAGCTCTGGACGTTTTCCACGGGGTCAGGAGTGACATAATCCGCGTTCCACGTAGTCAGGAATTTTGCTCTGGATGCTTCACACGGGGTCATTGCCGTGCTCTGCGAGGACCAGGCTCCGCTCTGGATGTGCTTCACGGGGGGTCATTGCCATGCTCTGCGAGGACCAGGATCCGCTCTGAATGCTTCCCACGGGGTCAGGAGTGACATAATCCGCGTTCCACGTAGCCAGGAAGGGTTGATTTTATCCGCATTTCACGGAGTCGGAGTTTGACTCTCGGTCATCAGTACACCGCCGAGTCATGGAACTGAGAGTTACCGCTGTTCCGCTTTGCTTGATGTTGTGTCTACTGTAATGAAAGGAATGTTGAGATGATCTCCAGGCTATCTGTGAATCGTTGAGATTTGGCCTCTCCTTCTGATGAAGCTTGGGGAGGAAGGGTGTGATTTTTTCTTTGTTTGCGCCCCTGGATTGTATACAGGAATTGATATGATATCACCTGTAGGGCATAAATTTCATTTTTTTTATTTCTTTCTGCGATGCTCTATCATTTCAGCTTTTATATCGCGAAGGTCACGATTGCCCAATCATTTCGGCTATTTGTTTTATTATTTTTACTCGCTGTTTTTTTCACTGCGAGTTGCCCAATCATTTCGGCTATTTTGCATGCATACATTTTTACTTGCTGACTTTTTATTTGCAAGCTGCCCCATCATTTCAGCTATTTTCTATGCATGTGTTGCTTGCTGGCTTTTTGCTGCAAGCTTGGAATTAGACACTGATTTCAGCATCAGTATCGCTACAACTGGGATATTGCCATAAGCGAATCATCATTTGCCTCTGTCGATGTCGGACAAAGGTGGCTTAGTAAACAGGGTTAAGATCCTGTCGACTAAGGTTTTTGACTTCATGAGCCGTAAAGGTCTCATAAAGGTATTTCTCCCCGCGAGTCGTGAGGATCTCGTAGGTGCGTTTTCTCCTTAGGAATCGTGAGAACTCCTGAGTGTATGTTCTGTTATAAGTCGTAAGGATCTTACAAGAGGGTTTTCTCCTTATAAATCGAAATGACTTACAAGGGTTGTTCACCATATAGACATATCCCTAGTCACGGATGGGACTTCGTTAGGGAAATGTTTATTCGTTCCCGTGGATTGTATACAAGGGTCAGCATTGAGCCGCTTGTAGGGCGATATTGGAGGTTGTGGGGGCTGCTTAAGAACAGGTTCAGATCCCTGTAGCTTAAGACTTTTGAATCTTATGAGCCGTGAGGGTTTCCCATAAAAGGATTCTCCTTACGAGTCCTGAGGATCTCGCAAGTGTAATTTCTTCTTAGGAATCGTGGGGATCCCTAAGTGTGTTGCTCCCTTGTGAGTCGTAAGGATCTCACGCAGGTGGTTTCTCCTTACAAAGTCGAGAGGACCTTGAAAGTGTCTTTTAACGAGATTGCGCCCTTTCGGGTTTTCACAAAACTTGCCGGTAGCCCTGCTGTTTTTACTCACGAAGCCCTTTCGGGTTTTCATCCGTGCCCTTTTTGCTTATGGACATACCGTTTTCTTTTTTCTCCTTTTTTTATTCTTTCTTTTTCTTTTATTCTAACGAGGTTGCGCCCTTTCGGGTTTTCACAAAACTTGCCGGTAGCCCTGCTGTTTTTACTCACGGAGCCCTTTCGGATTTTCATCCGTGCCCATTTTGCTTATGGACATACCGTTTCCTTTTTCTTTTCTCACTTTTTTTTTCTCTTTTTATATTCTAACGAGCCTGCACCCTTTCGGGTTTTCACAAAACTCGCCGGTAACCCTGCTGTTTTTACTCACGGAGCCCTTTCGGGTTTTCATCCGTGCTCATTTTGCTTATGGACATACCGTTTTCTTTTTTCTTTTTTTTTATTCTTTTTTTTTTTGTAACAGCCTTGGGATGCTGCAATCCACCGTAATTTATCGACATCTCGGTCAACGGCTAGTTTTAGAACAGAGTGGTCCATTGTAAGTTTAAGGACGTTTCGGTCCGTTATTAGTTTAAGGATGTTTCGATCCGTTGTCAGTTTAAGTACGTTTCGGTCCGCTGTAAAGGAAGACGGTTACTACTTATAGAGTTTGGGCTTAGGAAGATAGCGAGCGGACATAGTCATCGTCATCTATCATTGACCTAGGCCGTGACTCGTTAGGCGTAGTATTTCTTCAGGAAGCGACCATTTATTGGCCTGAAGGGCCTTTCGCCATGCATGTCCATGAGTAGATAGGCTCCACCCTGGTAGACCTTGTCTATGATGTACGGGCCTTCATAATTTGGTTCGAACTTCCCTCGCTTAGCGCGATTAGGGATCATAGGTCTTTTGACCACTAGCACGAGTTCGCCTTGGCGGAATGTCTTCGGCCTAGTCAATCTTTCATATGAGCACGTCATCTTTGCTTTATAAGCCTCCAGATTTTGTTGCGCCATGAGCCGGGTTTCATCAAGGGCATCGAGCTCCTCGAGGCGAAAGTGAGCATTCTCTTCGTCCGTTAGCTTGTAATGAACTTCCATTCGTAAAGAGGGTAGCTCTATCTCGAGGGGGAGTACCGCTTCTGTACCGAATACCAACGCGTACGGCGTTGTGTTCATGGTTGTTTTGAACGTCGTTCGGTACGCCCAGAGAGCTCCGTGCAGTCTCTCGTACCAGTCCTTTTTATTTCGAGACACCGTCTTCTTTACAATCTTCGTCAATGTCTTGTTAAAAACCTCAGCCAGATCGTTAGCTCGAGAATTATAGACTGATGAGTATCTCCAGTCTATGTTGTGTTGTTGTGTGAAGCGACTGATTTTGTGGCTTCTGTAGGCTGGCCCGTTATCGGAGATAATCCGTCGCGGAGTACCAAATCGATAAATGACGTGTGTCTTGAAGAAATGGAGGATATTCTCCGTCTTCACTTCCCTCAGCGGTACTACTTCTGCCCATTTGGAGAAGTAATCAGTTGTCGCCAAAATAAATCGATGTCTTTTGGAGGATGCTGATTCGATGGGACCGATTATGTCAGTTCCCCACATTTCGAACGGCCAGCTAGCCACCGTTGGATGTAGTGGATTTGGATGCTGATGGATGAAGTCCCCATGGATCTAGCATGAGTGGCATTGCTTCGCATACTCAAGACAGTCCTGGATCATCGTGGGCCAATAATAACCCATCCGTTTGATCTTCAACTTTATCTTTGGCCCGGCTTGGTGAGAACCTCAGAGTCCGTCATGAGTTTCTTGGACGACTCTTCTTGCTTCTTCAGGTCCCAGGCATCTCAGCCATAAAGAATCAAATGACCTCTTGTACAGAGTATCATTGACGAAAGCGAAAGACAGAGCTCGTTTCATAAGCTGATGTCTTGAGGACGCATCTTCAGGTGTTCGACGGGATTTGAAGTAGTCTATGAAGACTTCTCTCCAATCTTCAACCTTCTCTTGGTCTTTTATTTGTAGAGTCATTTGCTCGGTCGCTCCCTTTCCTTGGACGTCTCTGGGAATATTTCTGTCGGTGCGAGGACTCGACGGCTTTGAACAACGATCCTCACGTCATCGAGGTTTTCGTCGGCCAATTCTTTAGCGAGCTTAGCTAATGCATCTGCTTTGCTATTTTCTGCACGCGGTATGCTTTCCAAGGTGTAGGAAGGTATTTGGGTCAGCAGTTGCTGTATCCTCTTGCCGTACTTCACCAGTTCTGGTTTGCACGTTTGATAGTCGCCGTTTACATGACTAACGACCAATTGGGAGTCTCCGTATATGAGAAGGTTTTCAATTCCCATGTCGATGGCGATCTCGAGACCTGCTATCAAAGCTTCATACTCGGATTCATTATTTGTCCTTGGCTCTGTTAAGGAGAAAGCAAAGCGCATTATCCCTCCTTGTGGAGTTACGAAGATGAGGCCTACCCCTGATTTGATTATAAGGGTGCTTTGCTTGCGCTTCTTCATGGAGGATGCTCCATCGAAGTAAAGTTCCCATCGGGTGCCATTACCGTCGATCGTGTCAAACGCATGCTCATCTGGCAGTTCGCAATTCAAAGGAGAATCGGCAGGTATCGGATGCTCAGCGAGGAAGTCGGCGATGGCTTGGCCTTTTACTGCCTTAAGAGGATGATAAGTTATTGAGAACTCCATCAAGAGCAAGGCCCATTTAGCGAGCCGCCCTATCAATATGGCCTTTGACATCAAATATTTAAGAGGATCCACTTTCGATATGAGACGGACTTCATGCGCCAACGCATAGTGCCTGAGCTTTGTTATCGCGAAGATCAATGCCAGGCAGTGTTTTTCGATGGGAGAATAATTGCTTTCTGCCCCCAGCAGAACTCGACTCAAATAGTATAGGACTCTCTCCTTGCCTTGGTCGTTCTCTTGTGCCCATAATGCGCCTAAGGAACCTTCGAGGGCGGTCGTATAAAGAATGAGAAGCTTTCCCTTGACCGGAGCGGCCAGTACTGGCGGATTCTGCAGGTATTGCTTGATTTCATCTAGCGCGCTTTGGCATTTGTGATCCCAGACGAAAAGGGTTCCCTTCTTCATCAGGTGGTTGTAAGGACGGCACTTGCCCGAAAGATTGGCTATAAATCGCCGGATATACGCGAGCTTCCTTTGGAGAGACCGCAATTGTTTGAGAGTCCTTAGCGGGGGCATTTCCGTGATCACTTTGATCTTCGACGGATCTATCTCAATGCCTCGGTGTCGGACGACGAACCCCAAAAATTTGCCCGAGGAAACTCCGAACGCGCATTTGAGAGGGTTCATCTTCAAGTTGTATTGCCGAAGGCGTTGAAATACGGACTTCAGATGCTCTAGATGTTCCTCGTATGATTTGCTTTTAACTACGAGGTCGTCGATGTAGCATTCGACGATTTCATGTATGAGGTCATCAAAGATCTTCGTCATGGCCCTCTGATAGGTGGCACCGGCGTTCTTTAGACCGAAGGGCATCACTTTGTAGAAGAATATACCCAAAGGGGTCCGAAAAGCAGTGTGTCTCCGGTCCTCGGGATGCATCTTTATCTGGTTATATCCCGACGATCCGTCCATGAAGGAGAAAACTTCATGAGTGGACGTATTGTCTATCATCAGCTCGGTGACCGGTACTGGGAAGTCGTCTTTCGGGCAGGCTTTATTGAGATCCTGAAACTCCACACATATGCGCACTGTTCCATTTTTCTTCATCACCGGGACGATATTGGCGATCCAGTCGGGATACTGAACCTCTTGGATGAAGCCAGAGTCGATCAGCTTCTTGACCTCGGCGTTGATGCTCATCTCAAGCTCGAGCCGCATTCTTCTCGGCGCTTGTTTGATTGGCTTGACGTCCGGTGATACGGCCAGTTTGTGGACAGCAATCTCTGGATCTAGTCCTGGCATCTCGGAATAGTTCCATGCGAAACAATCCTTATGCTGCATAAGCACGTCTTTTAGTGTAGCTACCCTTTCCTCAGACAGCAACTCACTGACGAATGTCGGTCGTGTTAGGTCCACGTTACCTCTCCCGGTTCTTTTGGGGTTGCGGAAACGGTGAAAAACAATTTTTAGGGTTTTGGTAACATGGATAAGAAAACCCGGATCTTTGCTAAACAACACACTAGCAACAACTACGAGCTTTAGCTACTCGGTTAGGGGGTTATACCTAGTCTTGAACTCCTTCCTTTCTTGTTGTTCTCCACCTTGCTTGCTCCTTGTAGTAGTTTGAACGGCTCCTCCTTCTCTTCTCCTCTTTACCGAAGATAGATCCACCCGAGAGCCTCGAACTTGAGCTCCTACCTCAACCTAGAGGTAACTAAAGTATTAGGCTTGCTAGACCTTCAACCTTAGGATGAGTAGAGATGAGTTTTGGTGTTTTATCTTGAAGGCAAATGGTTCTCAACTCATGAGATGGATTTTGCCTTGAGAGAGAGGAAGAGGATGAGAGCTATGGATGAGAGAGAAGATGCAAGTAAGAATGATCAATTTTACAACCATGCTCTCATCTTTTGAAAATGATAATAATAATAATAATTAACGATTTGTGATGGTGAGTTGATGAATGACCATTATCATTTCATTCATTAAATGCTTTGTGCAAAAAATAAGAAGCATCTTTGAAAACAAATGATGATGGTCAACAAGTCTACTTTGGTCAACCGGTCAACAAAAGTCAACAAAAGTCAAGAATTCAACTCAACCATGGCACAATAATTGTTAACTAATATTATTAATCATATTTCCTATTCTCATTAGGGTTTGGAAAAAGACAACAGTCAACTGTGCATACACACCCGTACCATAACCCTAATGAGAATCCTCTGCCTCTGTCTCAGTCAACTGTGCATACACACCCGCATCCGTGTTCCGAAGAACACGAATACAAAGAGATAAAACTAATCCCAAAACATATACTAGGATCTGGCTTAATCCAAAGCCCGCTAGTAATAACTATCCGGACACCAAACGTGCACAAGTGCGAGGATGTGAACGAACCATGTCGCAAAACCATGCGACCTCTACTCTGTTTTGCCCAAAGGCGAATAACCCTCTGTGTGGGACTCTAAAGACTCGACACTACGCTGGCAGTGGGGTTAACCACAGACCGCAAGCGGCACTAGCTGTACGTAACGGTCCCCAGATAGATGCCGATGAGAAGACCGATGAGGTGAACCCATCCGAACTCCTACTAAGCCTGTATGTGACAATCTCCGTACAGTCCGGTCTGTTCGTCTAAGAGTATCGCATGGCGGGCCTAGAGGGGTGGCAAACGTCAGTCCCCTAATAGCGGTACAAGTCGTGTCGGAGTACAACCCAAAACACCCTGAGAAACTACTGGTAACACTACCAGCAAATCTCGCTTGCCCTGGCCAGGGACGACTATGTGTAATGGCTCTCTTAGACACAACGCGATATCAACCCCCAATACCGGGAGAGACGAATCCTGTCTAACCATCACTGCCTCCAAGTGCTTCGGGACTGCTCCCAACTACTACATGTTTGCACGACTCGGTAGAACCGTGGTAGGGTAGTAATCAAAGAACAGTGGGAACACACTCGAGGCGAAGTGACAGTGTCAAGTCAGCGGACTAAGTTGTACTCATATCACCTGGGAACTGTTAACTGACAATAGGTATAATACCAACCAACAGTTCCCGACGAGTCCTGTCCAGTGTACTCGTAACCTAACGAGCACCCACTTACTATCTCAAGTACGACGTACTGACGGCTGTGGGACAGACCGTATCCCCTGCTGGGATGAGAAATGCATACGCTAGTCTACTCCGGAGTATCGATGCCCTGTCTCGATAGTCCTACGACTAGGGACCTGCATAAGGATGTGCTTGTGGATTACCCAGCCCCCACGAGTGTGATCGCCACCACAACGCCGGTAATCAAGCAAAGATCCTAAGGGCTCTACTAATGTGTATAGGCGATATGTTAAAAGAAACACATGTACACACATTGAAGTAGAAACAAACCAAGTAGCATACTACTATTTTGAAAAAGATTGTGTATACAATGGTGAATATCCCAAGCTTCCATTAAGTAATATACAAACTAGCATGATACAGTAATGGCCTCTAGGGCATATACACTAACAATCTCCCACTTGCACTAAGGCCATGTACTGGCGTGTCGAAGACCTATCATCTCGATCAGCCGCTCGAATTGAGTCTGGGGTAATGCCTTCGTGAATAGGTCCGCTGTGTTGTCCTTTGTGTCCACTCTCCGCACCTCGATCTCCTGGCGATCAATGATCTCCCTGATCAGGTGATACCGCCTTAAGATGTGCCTGGATTTCTGATGGGACCTTGGTTCCTTCGCTAAAGCTATAGCCCCATTGTTATCGCAATACAAAGGTATTGGATCAACAATAGATGGAACCAGCTGAAGTTCACTAATGAACTTCTTCATCCAGACCGCCTCTTTTGCGGCATCGCTTGCAGCAATGTATTCAGCCTCCATCGTCGAGTCTGCGACGGTATCCTGTTTGGAACTCCTCCAACACACCGCCCCTCCGTTGAGGGTAAACACAAAACCCGAGACAGACTTGCTGTCATCTTTGTCACTCTGGAAGCTTGAGTCGGTAAAGGACTCGACCCTGAGGTCTCCATTACCGTAAACCAGGAACATCTCCTTAGTCCTTCTCAGGTACTTGAGAATGTTCTTCACTGCCGTCCAGTGGTCCTCACCTGGGTCTGACTGATATCGGCTCACCACGCTAAGTGCGTAAGCTACATCTGGTCTTGTACATAGCACCGCATACATTATAGATCCTACCGCCGAAGCGTAGGGTATAGTGCTCATGCGAACCCTCTCCTCGTCAGTCTTACGAGACATCTTCTTGGAGAGGGTAATTCCATGCAATGCGGGTATGTTACCGCGCTTGGAATCCTCCATACTAAATCTCTTTAGTACGGTCTCTATGTACCTGGAGTGCGAAAGTCCCAATAGTCTCTTGGATCTATCTCTGTAGATCTTGATCCCCAGATTGTACGAGGCATCAACCAGGTCCTTCATTGAGAACCATTGTGACAAAAATAGCTTGACCGATTGTAGCATAGGAATGTCATTTCCTATCAAAAGAATGTCGTCCACGTACAAGACTAGGAACACGACAATTCGTCCTACAATCTTCTTATAGACACTAGGTTCATCTTCGTTCTTGATGAAATCAAATTCCTTGATTGCCTCATCAAAACAGATATTCCAGCTCTGCGATGCCTGCTTTAATCCATAAATGGATTTAAGCAACTTGCACACCTTCCCGCTGCTCCCACTGTCTACGAAACCTTCTGGCTGATCCATGTAAACGCACTCTTCCAAACAGCCGTTTAGAAAAGCCGTTTTAACGTCCATCTGCCAGATTTCATAGTCATGAAAGGCAGCAATGGTCCACACTTTATTGGCGTACATAGACTCCATTTCGGATTGCATTGCTTCCTGCCACTTATCAGAGTCCCTACTGATGATGGCCTGCCTGAAACTGGTAGGGTCATCTTCTTCCAAGATGCAATCCTCTCGATCCCCGTCTATTGAGAAAACCGTAGTATCTCTCGGGCGGATGAGAAATCCTACCAGATCTGCGGAGTGGCTGGGGTTCGTTTGGGTTATTGAATCGTGAAGTTCTGTCAAATCTTCAGTTTCAGTTTTGGTCGCTGAATTTCTTCCAATTCTACGATGCTCCCACTGATTTATTTTGCAAGAAACTCCGTTTCTAAGAAAACGGCATGCTGAGCAACAAACACCTTCTGTTCCTCGGTGTGGTAGAATAGATATCCATAACCATTCTTTGGATATCCCACAAACTTACATAAAACTGACAGTGCCTCTAGTTTACCTGGTTTAAGCGTTTTAACATAAGCTGGACAACCCCATATCTTAAATCTTTTAAGATATGGCCTTTTACCATTCCATATCTCGAACGGTGCCTTAGGCACAGATTTAGACGGAACATCGTTCAATAGATATGCCGCTGTCAATAGCGCATGTCCTCAAAATGAAAGAGGAAACTCGGCATTACTCATCATGGAACGAACCATATCCAGTAGGGTACGATTCCTCCGCTCCGATACACCGTTGTGCTGTGGTGTATAAGGGGAAGTAAGCTGAGAGAGAATACCATTCTCTTTTAAGTAATCTAAGAATTTCGTGCTTAAGTACTCCCCTCCCCTATCAAACTGGAGGATCTTGATACTTTTTCCAGTCTGGTTCTCTACTTCGTTTCTGAATTCCTTGAATTTCTCAAAAGCTTCAGATTTGTGTTTCATCAGATACACATATCCGAATCTAGAGAGATCGTCAGTGAATGTGATGAGTATGAGAACCCACCCCTTGCATGTATAGACATTAGACCACATACATCACTATGTATGAGTTCCAAGAGCTCTGTTGCTCTTTCTCCATATCCGGTGAACGGAGATTTGGTCATCTTCCCTTTGAGACAAGACTGACAAGTTTCATAAGATGAAAACTCGAATGTATTCAAGAGTCCATCTTTATGCAACTTACATAGTCTTTTCTCTCCGATATGACCAAGTCTACAATGCCACAAGTAGGATTCATTCGTATCTGAATTCTTGCTCTTGCGTGTGTTTTGTATATTGAGAACTGTATTCTGATTTAGAACGTAGATACCATTACACAGTGTACCTTCTGCAACCAGTACCTTATGAAGGTAAATGTTCATGATATTCCTATCAAGAACAAAGTTATATCCATCTTTATCGAGTAAAGAAACTGATATGATGTTGCAAACCATGGGAGGTACATAGTAGCAATCGTTCAAAATCATAGTATTGCCATTTGGCAGCACTAGGTGATATTCACCGACGGCTGCAGCATTAACTTGTGCTCCGTTCGCTACTCTGAGCGACATATCACCAGGTGCAACTTTCCTACTTTTCTCAGGCCTTGCAATAAATTACAGATATGATATCCTGATCCGGTATCAAGTACCCAGGAGGTAGGGCTGACCGTAAAGCAGTTCTCAATTACAAGAACACCTGAAGTAGATGCAAAACCATGCTTCTTCAACTGGGTATCCTTGGAATCCATACAATTCTCTTTCCCTTGCTCATACTTATGACTGTTGTCACAAGTTAGAGCCGAACCAACGTTCCCTAGCCCCGAATAAGAATTCGGATCAGTCAAGCGATACATTTTATTATCTTGCTTAGGGCGTGAAATGGTTGCTACCTGGAGAGAGAGAAAAGAAACACTCAGCGTGCGCTCTTGCAAGATTAGATTGGTTTATCGATTTATCTAACCAGGATGGCTCCCACTGTTTCCTCAAATTCTTCTTCAAACCCTAAAAGAAAAACTAGTCAAGATTAATTGCACGTCACAATACTTGCTTAACCTTTCAGCCAGGCTGGTGTTGGTACTTCGAGAGAGGTTTTCCAACGCTTTCGTGAAGTTCCTTAATTAAATAACCTCTTTTCCCTGGAGGCGTAACCCCGCTAACACCGTTCTAAACACCTACTTGGTTTATAGCATTGATTGTTAAATGAAATAATCTCCCGAGAGTAATCCAACTCATCAGTGGGATCGGGATCCAACTATCATTGTGTGATGACCTAAATGGAATCCACTCTAGACACCACACTCCAGAAGGTATGCTAAATCTGCAAGTTTCAGTTTCTTTAGAAACTGCCGATGTGGTTTTTGCCCCTAACGGTTTATGACCTTGACTAGGTCAACAAACCATAAACCGTTAGTCAAGTTCTACCCGTCATTATCCTGATTGCATTAGACCCACCCGTACGTGCCCTTGACTAGGTCAACAAGGCCGCACGACTGTCCTAACCAATCCCATTTGCAATGCACAGAAAAAATATTATCTAGTTACCGTTCACTACGCCTTGACTAGATCAACAAACGCAGCACGAATACTAAATAATACCAATCCGAAATGACGGAGGGCTATGGCTGGGTTTTTGGCAAAAACCCCGTTAACGTAATGAACTTGATATCGTTGAAGGAACATGATTGCCTTTTTGAAAAATATAGTGGCGAAAACTTTTGCTAAAGAGGTCACTCCCTGTGAAGGGATCTCGGCTCTTTCCTCGTCGAATGAGGTGCAGGATATTCCAAACTGAATACCTCGATGCAAAGCAAGAATAATCGACTATAGTGAAGTTATTACCCTGACGCAAACTTTTTGTCCAAGGGGTCACTCCCGATAAAGGGATCCCGGCCCTTGCCTCGTCGAATGAGGTGCTGGGCATTCATAACCGAATACCTCTGTGCAAAACTAAAGTGAACGTCCTTGCAATAACAGCTTTTTGAAAATTGTTCCAACGTCTTTTAGGTTTATTTTCTTGAATTAATTTAATGTGTCCCATCAATTTATCCTACCATTGCAGAAAACAACAAAAATATGACGTACGCTTCCTCCATCCGCATTCGCTACGAGGTCCCGTCATCACCCGTTAGGTTACTTAACTAACGACAGAGCGGAGGCTGGACTAGCGCGGATGCAAAACATAAGCAACGCCTAAATAGATATCATATATAGATATATAAATCCATTCGTCAGATGCAATGATAGACATTCCAGATCACAGATGAATACTTTGGATATACTAGGAATCTGCATTCCGTTCGAGCCTGCAACGAAAAACAGATTACACGGTCGCGATGAATAGCCAAATACCCCACCCTAGACCCCTACGGGTGCGGTACACTACCCGCCAAATACCCGAAGTGAAGCAACCTCTCTCAACAACGTGAGTAGGCCACTCGGCACTTCGAGGTACCCGGTAGTTTATGCACCCCTCCAAGGATCTATCCTAGGAGCAAAAACAGTAAAAAGAAATTATACAATGACGGCTACAACCCCATCCCGGTTGTGCGGCCATATAAATAATATTACATCAATTTACATATTACATGAATTGAAAGATAAAGAAAACTATCATCTCACAACCCCCGGCTATTCATCCGCGACAATCCAACGAATTCATATACACAAACCATCAACATTACAGATCACAGATATGTATAACCCCCACTAATCGACGTATAGCGATTAGTAGACGTTCAATACATATATCACATTACAGATACAACCCATTAGCCAAAGTCTACAGAAATTCGATCAAAATACGGACTTGTAACCACCCCAAAAACAAATTTTGTTCTCTGGAAATTCTGGGCAGAAACAAACCATCCTAAAAATCACAAAACACCAATATAAGAACACTGCAAGAAGTTTGACCCACGGCCGAGTTAACTCGGCCGCGGTTCCGCGGTGCGTTAATCGACTCACTGGACCAAATTTCTTCTGTGTTCTGTAAAAACCATGAGCCGATTTTTAGGACATGATTTATTACTTTTTGAACAGATCTAAAAATCGGCAGAAAGGTAACCTTTTGTGCGTGTTTTGCGGTTTTTTGTCCGATCAAAATTCTAGATACTTTGCTAAGATACTAGTGTGTGTTTAGATAGGCTCTGATACCACTGTTAGGTCCACGTTACCTCTCCCGGTTCTTTTGGGGTTGCGAAAACAGTGAAAAACAATTTATAGGGTTTTGGTAACATGGACAAGAAAACCCGAATATTTGCTAAACAACACACTAGCAACAACTACGAGCTTTAGCTACTCGGTTAGGGGGTTATACTTAGTCTTGAACTCCTTCCTTTCTTGTTGTTCTCCTCCTTGCTTGCTCCTTGTAGTAGTTTGAACGGCTCCTCCTTCTCGTCTCCTCTTTACCGAAGATAGATCCACCCGAGGGCCTCAAACTTGAGCTCCTACCTCAACCTAGAGGTAACTAAAGTATTAGGCTTGCTAGACCTTCAACCTTAGGATGAGTGGAGATGAGTTTTGGTGTTTTATCTTGAAGGCAAATGGTTCTCAACTCATGAGATGGATTTTGCCTTGAGAGAGAGGAAGAGGATGAGAGCTATGGATGAGAGAGAAGATGCAAGTAAGAATGATCAATTTTACAACCATGCTCTCATCTTTTGAAAATGATAATAATAATAATAATAATAATTAACAATTTGTAATGGTAAGTTGATAAATGACCATTATCATTTCATTCATTAAATGCTTTGTGCAAAAAATAAGAAGCATTTTTGAAAACAAATGATGATGGTCAACAAGTCTACTTTGGTCAACCGGTCAACAAAAGTCAACAAGTCAACAAAAGTCAAGAATTCAACTCAACCATGGCACAATAATTGTTAACTAATATTATTAATCATATTTCCTATTCTCATTAGGGTTTGGAAAAAGACAACAGTCAACTGTGCATACACACCCGTACCATAACCCTAATGAGAATCCTCTGCCTCTGTCTCAGTCAACTGTGCATACACACCCGCATCCGTGTTCCGAGAAACACGAATACAAAGAGATAAAACTAATCCCAAAACATATACTAGGATCTGGCTTAATCCAAAGCCCGCTAATAATAACTGTTCGGACACCAAACGTGCATAAGTGCGCGGATGTGAACGAACCCTGTCACAAAACCATGCGACCTCTACTCTGTTTTGCCCAAAGGCGAATAACCCTCTGTGTGGGACTCTAAAGACTCGACACTACGCTGGCAGTGGGGTTAACCACAGACCGCAAGCGGCACTAGCTGTACGTAACGGTCCCCAGGTAGATGCCGATGAGAAGACTGATGAGGTGAACCCATCCGAACTCCTACTGAGCCTGTATGTGACAATCTCCGTACAGTCCGGTCTGTTCGTCTAAGAGTATCGCATGGCGGGCCTAGGGGGGTGGAAAACGTCAATCCCCTAATAGCGGTACAAGTCGTGTCGGAGTACAGCCCAAAACACCCTGAGAAACTACTGGTAACACTACCAGCAAATCTCGCTTGCCCTGGCCAGGGACGACTATGTGTAATGTCTCTCCTAGACACAGCGCGATATCAACCCCCAATACCGGGAGAGACGAATCCTGTCTAACCGTCACTGCCTCCAAGTGCTTCGGGACTGCTCCCAACTACTACCTATTTGCACGACTCAGTAGAACCGTGGTAGGGTAGTAATCAAAGAACAGTGGGAACACACTCGAAGCGAAGTGACAGTTTCCAGTCAGCGGACTAAGCTGTACTCATGTCACCTGGGAACTGTTAACTGACGATAGGTATAATACCAACCAACAGTTCCCGACGAGTCATGTCCAGTGTACTCGTAACCTAATGAGCACCTGCATACTATCTCATGTACGACGTACTGACGGCTGTGGGACAGACTGTCTCCCTTGCTGGGATGAGAAACGCATACGCTAGTCTACTCCAGAGTATCGATGCCCTGTCTCGATAGTCCTACGACTAGGGACCTGCATAAGGATGTGCTTGTGGATTACCCAGCCCCCACGAGTGTGATCGCCACCACAACGCCGGTAATCAAGCAAAGATCCTAAGGGCTCTACTAATGTGTATAGGCGATATGTTAAAAGAAACACATGTACACACATTGAAGTAGAAACAAACCAAGTAGCATACTACTATTTTGAGCAAGATTGTGTATACAATGGTGAATATCCTAAGTTTCCATTAAGTAATATACAAACTAGTATGATACAGTAATGGCCTCTAGGGCATATACACTAACAGGTCGCGGGTCACTTGCCGTCCCCAAATCGATTTTCTTGAGGTTATCTGCAGTAGTATGTATTCCATACTCCAGCTCTTTCGGTGCCGGTGGAAATTCTGAGATTACCTCGTCATCATTGTTTTCGAAGCACCAGGGGAGTTCATCCATATTCTCGGGCTCTTCTTTTGATAGCGTTATCATGTGACAAGTACGAGCTCGCTTCCAAGACCGATGTTGATCTGGTTTTATTCTCGCTGTATGCGCGGCTTTGGGTTCATGCTTCTGCGGTGGGGTTACACTCCAGCTGCTGGATAGAGCGAATCTGCCCTGTCGATATTGATCTTCGACCCAGTTCTTGAAAGTGAAGCAGTCTTCAATAGGATGTCCTATTGCCCTGTGATAAGAGCAATAGTGCGGATGAGAGACTTCACCTGCTTGCTCAGGGTGTTTAGACTCCAGAAGTGTAATCAGTTGATGTTTTATAGCAAGATCAAGTATTTTCTTCGTCTTATCTTGGGCAAAAGAGTATGCTCGACCCATCTTCTTTATAAGAGATGAATCCGGATTGCTTGACTTCTGATCGCGTGGCTTCTTGGACCAGCTTTGTCGTTGTCGAACGCCTTTCCCGTTCTTTGGTTTGTTTCTGCCTCTGCGTCGGGCTTTTTGTATGACGGGTTGATAAGGAAAAGCATTTTTATCTTTCGCAGCCTGTTGAAGAAGGCGTTGCGTCCTGGCTTTCTCATAGATGGCCATTTCGCGATTATGGTCGTCTCGAACCTTTTGACCCGCTTCCCTTATAAGCTTGTCCATTTGTTCTTCGAACGACGGACTGGGCCTTTTCACGTCAGGAGCTCTTTCTGGTTCAGGGATAGCATCTTCCCACTGAGCATCCCCTTCTTCATCAAAGTCATGTATGACGCAGCAGTCGCGGAGTAGCTCCCGTCTCTTGGTCCGAACATATCCAAGCCCGATCGTTTCCATTCTCCCATTGGGCAACTTATGCTGAGTTCCGGGAACGTTCCAGATCCTGTTATAGAACCGTGCTTGTCGCGCAGTTTGCTTAAGGGGTACACCTTGGCGTCTCAAGAG
Source organism: Agapanthus africanus (assembly GCA_030015575.1). Classification (NCBI taxonomy): domain Eukaryota; kingdom Viridiplantae; phylum Streptophyta; class Magnoliopsida; order Asparagales; family Amaryllidaceae; genus Agapanthus; species Agapanthus africanus. The sequence goes on along the minus strand of CM057339.1, from coordinate 750,335,535 downwards.
TCTTTTAACCCGTCTGTGTAATATCTGGGCAAACGGATGAGTTGAAGCTTGTCAAGTGTAGAATCTGCGCCATACCAGATTTCTTTCTGCTTTGGTTTCCCTGGATCGGTAGAATAGGATCGCCTTTTCACCTTCTCGCCTAGGAGGCACATAGAACGTCGGTAGCTCTTCCACATTGTAAGTATCAAACGCGTCTAGTTCTTTATGATGCTTGGACGGAACCATGGCAACTTGCAAACTTTGCGCTTCATCAGCAAAGGTTTGTATTGAAGGCCGAGCAGAGAATATGGTGTTGATCTCATCTTCTGAGTCGCTGCCAAAGATCAACATAGAAGCGGACGGTCCCGGCTTGTTGTACTGGGGCGGACTCGAGTAAACTATCTCTTCCTCCTCCTCGGTAACACTCCCGAAGACCGGAATGGTGGTGATAGCTTTGTTCTCCGGTTTGTGACATCTCTCTGTGTCTTCAAAGTCTAGCAAGAAGTATTTTGCATCTTCGTACTTTCAGACTTCGTTCACGGAGAATGGGTTCAACTCTCCCGTCACAGTGTACTCGAGGCCATCTTTAAAATACTTCATACACTGGTGTGTTAGTTATATGTATGCCCTAGAGGCCATTACTATACATAGGATGTATATTGTAGTGGATGCTGGGACATATATAGGGAGGACTTTCTTACTCGACATGATAGTATGCTATCTGGTTGTACTTTACCTTAACGTGTACACTGATTGTCTTTCTGTTACATGTTGGTAAAGCCCTTAGGATGTGTACTTGACTACCTGGACTATGATGCGGATCATACTAGTGGGGACATGGTAGTCCATAAGTACATTCTTCAAAGTCCCTAGTCGTGGGTGTATCGAGACGGGGCATCGATATACCAGAGTAGACTAGCGTGTACCTTCTCGATCCATACAGATGGGCGATGGATGATCCCATATCCATCGGTGTTTGACATCAGAGATGATATACGGGTGCTCAGTAGAGACTGGGTACACTGGATGGACTCGCCGAGAACTCCCAGATGGTATTATACCTTACGTCAGATGGCAGTTCTCTGGTGACACTGGTACAGAGTAGTCTGTTGACCCGAGATCGTCATAGAGTCTTGTGTGGTTCCCACTGTGCTTTGATTTCCATCTTACCACGTCCAAGAGGGCATGCAAAACGGTGGTTTTCGGGTACAGTCCCGAGTCACATGGAGGCAATGAGCGATAGGAGGGGATTCGTCTCTCCCGGTATAGGGAGTTGATGTTGCGCTGTGTTCGAATGGCTATAACAGGAAATCCCTGGCCAGGGTTGCTGAGATTTACTGGTAAGTGTTACCAGTAGTTTCTCGAATTGTTATAGAGCTCATATCGATGCGACTTATCGAGCTATTGGGGTCTGACGTTTACCACCCCTAGGTGAGATATGCGACATATCAGACGATCAGACCGGACTGTACGGTAGTGTTACTGGTTGGATTCACTGGAGTGTGAGCGGGCTTGCTCGTCGATCTTCTGATCGCTCAATACCCGGGTGGCCGTTACGTTTAGCAGACCGCTTGCGGCTTGTGGGTGCTTGATATGATCATCATCTGCTGCCGGCGTATTGACGAGTCTTTAGAGTCCTACACAGAGGTTTCCTGGCTCAAGCGAAACGAAATAGGAGCGCATATGAGATATGTGCGGGACCGAGAATAATGCGTGTATGTGATACCGTATTTTATTCTCGCGATGAATGTGTCGAATGGTTGTATGCGATATAACCTAGTTATCGAATCAAGGATTGATTCGATAAGCCGATACATTGGATACTAGCCGGTTATATGCGATATGACCGGATCATAGAATCAAGTGTTGATTCAATGATTTAATGCATAATTATATATTTGATATATATTACTTTACATTAACTAGTATTGGTTCACTTAAGATGGATTTTCTCACTTGAAGTGCACATTGTATATATGATATAGTTTTGTGCACTAGTTTGTATCATGTTTGATGATGCATGCAAACTTGGGTGTATGTTTGATTTGAACCATGTTTAGGTTAATGGTTATGGTTTTAAAGTATTCACTTATTCATTTCATTTATATTCTTTATTTCTTTTGGCTAAAATGAAATGGTTGCTAATTTTGTCTTTTGTGGAAACTTCAGGACGCTTTGAATTTGTAACAATTTTGTTTTATGTTTAAACCTAACCATTAGCTAAACTAGAGTTTGCTCTCTACAAGAGTTAAATCTAACCCAAGTTTGCATTATGATAAGATCAATTAGATTTTATTATTGATTAATCTTCATCATATCTTCTTCTTCTTCTTCATCTTCTTCAACATGAAGAAAAAGCTTGCCTCTTCAATGGCAACTAGCTAAAACAAGTGAGAAATCCAATTCTAAAGTTTACCCACTTCCTATTTCTTCATCCTCTACCTCTTGCCAAGTTGTATAGGGTGTTTCCTTCACAAGTTTTCAAGGCTTGGTGAAGTTGGAGCTTGTTCTAGCGATGCCTCGACGTAGATCATCTTCGGCATCGAACCGACGATCAAGCCCGCCTATTCTTCGATGATGCCAATGCTAGAGTCAAGGGATCGATTTGGACAGCGGAGGGAGATCATCGCGGAGCTATGGAGGTGGAGAACCGGATCTACAAAGGTTGTATTTCCGTATTCTAGTAGTTAAGTGTTAACTAGTTTGTTTTATCGCCTATATATCTAGTCAACGATCCGTTCTAGGGTTTCTCGGCACCGGATAAATTTTAGAAATTGGCATGTTTGATCACTTGCAAGACTTCATTAGAGTGCCTAGGAACCCTACAGTGGTATCAAAGCCTAGCTAGAGCCTTAGGCGAAGTTTAGACGGAGTTTGAAGTCCGATCGAACCGAAACCCAACCCAAAAAATTGCTCTCTGTACTTTTTCTAAAATCGTGGATTTTTCCACATTAAAAATATGCAGAAAAATCAGCAGGATAATCTAAGAGTTACTGTGAATTTCGATGGACTAATTCCATCAATGAGCCGCGGATCTGCGGGCACGAGCATGGCTCGTGCGGCGGTTCCGCGGCCGTTTTGTCGTTTTGTGTATTTATATTTTCACAGTAATTCTCAGTTTTCTGTGCTGGTTTTCCTGGGAATTTTTAATATTTTTTCAAGAGTTGAATTTTCTGGGTTGTTTTGGGGATTCGAATGTTCGACCGGATTATCAAATTTTTGTCTGTGTGTCTTTCCGGATAAATTTTAGAATATGTTAAAAAGTTCGACCGGATATAAATACCCAATTTTTCCCCTGTCGGGAAATTTCCAAGTGTTGGATTTTTCCGTAGTTTAACGACGTTCTAAGTAGTGCAAGTAACGCGATGGACCCTCTAGAAGACAAAAAACCTTAACTCGATTATGTGACCGTCTTGAACTGCCCTTTGAACCTTCGGGTTTGGGGCAGTACGGCGTGCCACATGTGAGGCGTTGGCTTCACCCTTCTACGGCTGGACCGTTGGTACTGAGGCACGAACTGAATGTTGTTAGATTTATTTCATGTGTTGAGCTGTTTCGGGAAAACTTGGGTGTTCGAATGTTCAATCGGAAAGTTTAACATTTTCTGTTTATCCGGAATGTGATACAATAATTGGAATTCACAAGTAGTTATGAGATAACTGAATGAATGTTATAAACATAGCAGTTTAGTCTCACTTGATCGGTTGCCACGGAATTTTGATGTGATCAAAAGTCCGTCGCAATCACGTAGCGTACGCGGATATTCGCCGGTAAACTTAATAGACAGCTTCACCCCATAGCCCCGACCAAGTGACTGTAGGAGAACCCCGTCGCCGAAAGCATCCGTTCGGGTGCTCGCGGCAGCGGTGTTCCGCCTTGGTGCACTTCGTCGACGGCGTCGGGGGTGCGGCCGCCTACTAAAGTTTGCGACGAGCATTCGATCAGCATGTCGGGAATCTTGTTGAATTGCCCGACTTGATATTGAAAAGTGTTTTCGATTTTGAGACTAAAATGCGGGGTTTATAATTGTTAGGCATGCGATGTCTAAGTAATTCATTTGGTCAGGCATGCGATGTCTGAGGTGGTTGCGGATTCCAACTGTTGTAGTTTTACACTTTCTTTTCTGTGACCGTAAGTGTAATATGTGATATCGCCGGTTTCGTTGCTATATGTCAACGACAATTGGGATGCGCATATTTACTTACGTTGATGACATGTGATGTTATGTGTTGCTGGATATGTTATATTGGATCGTCGTGTTCGAATAGCCGGGGGTTTTTATGTGAGATAAGCGTTTTTCATTTTCATTCATGTAAAAACTTGTATGTAATATTCTTTTATTGGGGCACTTCCAGGTTGCGGATGTTGTCACCATTTGTATATTATTTACTTTTCCGCACTAGGATAGACCCAAGGAGGGGAGCACAAGTAACCGGGTTCTGGAATCCAGTGGGAGACCAACACGAGGAGTCGAGTCCGGGCCTCCTAACTCTAGAATTGGTAGGGTTGCTTGCCGCTCTCGTAGGGGTCTAGGGGTGTGTGTTTGGCTATTCATCCGACCGTGGAATCCGTGTTTTATACTGGCTCGTATTGAAAACACGGACGTCCTAGTATATCCAATATTTCATATGTTTCTTCTGCTGCGATATCTGTGATGTGATCATGTGATGTTCTGTGATAGATACAGTATATAGTATATATGATATATTATATAACCGTTACTTATGTTTTACACCCGCGCTAGCCCTGCCCCGCTCTGCCGTTAGTTACCTAACCTAACGGTGCACGAGGGGACATCGAGGCGAATGCGGATGGCATAAGTGTACGTCGTATTTATCTGTGATGTTTAGGTACTTAAATGATGGGACTTCATTAATATGATTAATGAAATAAAAGAAACCTAAAGATGTTGTAGAATCGAATTTCAAAATAAAACAGGTAGCTACAGTTCTTGCTTTGCACAGCGGTATATATGATATATCCTGCACCTTATTCGATAAGGAAAGGACCGAGATCCCTTCACCGGGAGTGACTCCTTTAGCAATAACGGGCAGATGCTACACACTCGGTTTGTCTTTTGATTGCTTTTAAGAGTTTCTGCTTTGCACAGTGATATATATGATATATCCCGCACCTCATTTGACGAGGAAAGGACCGACGATCCCTTCACCGGGAGTGACTCCTTTAGCAAAACTAGAAAAGCCTAAAAAACACTCCATTTCAAAATTCATTCGATCCTACAACGATATCAAGTTCATTACGCAATAGGTTTTCAGAAAAAACCTGTCGTAGCCCTCCGTCATTTCAGATAAGTCCTATTTAGTATTCGTGCTACGTTTGTTGACCTCCGTCAAGGCGTAGTGTGCGGTAGCTAACTAGTATTTATCTGCTTATGCATATGATGCAGATTGGATTAGGGTAGTCGTGCGGCCTTGTTGACCTCCGTCAAGGATCGTGCGGGTGGGTTTAATTCGATCAAGAAATGACGGATTGAACTTGACTAGTAGCCTATGGTTTGTTGACCTCCGTCAAGGTCATAGGACGCTAGGGGCAAAATTATCGGGAATTTCAAGTGTTGAAATTTACAATGAGATTGCATACCTTCTATGAGATAGTTGGATCCCGATACCCGCTGCGAGTAAGAGTTACTCCTGGGAGAGTTTTACACATTACAATTAGCCGATCAAGTAGGTGTCTAGAAAAGTGTCAACGGGGTTACGCCTCTGGGAAAACGAGGTTTACATTAATCAGGTCCGTGCGAAAGCACGGGGCACCTCCCTCAAAGTACCGACACTGGCCTAGCTGAAAGATTGGCGAACTTGTAGTGTGTAATTAATCCCGGCTAGTCTTTCCTTTTAGGGTTTGAAGGAAGATTTGATAAAAAGCAGTGGGAGCCATCCTGATTAGATAAAATAATAACCAATCTATTCTTGCAAGAGCGCACGCTGAGTGTTTTCTTCTCTCTCTCTCCTGGTAGCGACCATATCACGCCTTAATCAAGATAATAATACGGATTATTGACCGAACCCGCTTGTTATACTGAGCTGGGGAACGTTGGTCCCGCTCCAACTTATAATTGTTATAAGACAGAGCAGGAAATTGGGGAATACCAGATTTCCCGTGCCGTCTTCGGGTGTGTTCATTATAAAGAACTGTTTCTCAGTATCCTCCGAATCCTGGGTATATGAAACCGGATCAGGATCCCAGATATGTAATCTGTTACATAGGGCTACAAAAGGGTAGAAAAACTGAGAACAAACGTAGGAAGTTTGTCTTGCTTGCCATCGTGCCTGTCGCAAGCGCCTTAGTTTCAGATTGGTCAGGAAGTAGCCTGGCAACTCCGACAAGCTGGGACGGGTTTGGGAACTCCAAGTTCGGTTCCCAAACACTGTCTTCGATGAGGCAGAAAACGGGGCAAGTGTTGCAGCCAAGTCTGTTGGTCACTGTCACCCTGTATTGTAATACATTGATTCTGAACGAATGTTATTAGATACCGAACCTGATATACAAAATCATATCAGTCTCTTTATTAGTAAAGAAATGATAAAATTTTGTATTGTTGGATAATGGTTTGAACATTTCCTATATCAAAGTTGATCGGTTCAGGCACGTTATCTAAAAGCATTAATGTTCTAAATCAAACTACAGTTCTAAGTATACAGAACACACACAAGAGGAAGAGTTCAGAAATGAACTAATTCTTCTTGAGGCATTATAGACTAGGTCATATCAATGCGACCCGACTGGCTGAAGTTGCACAAAGATGCATATTTAAATCTGTTTGAATTTACATCTTGTGAAACTTGCCAGTCATGTCACAAAGATATAATGACACCAGCTCTGTTTATTGGAAACAGAGAAAGAGTTAGTAAACTCTTGGGACCGATACATGATGATGTATGTAAGGTCCCCTGTCTACACATGCCAGGACCGGTTCTTTGTACTTCATTACGTTCTCTGATGATCTCTCAAGATTCAGACATATGTTCCTGTTGAAACACAAGTCCGAACCTTTTGAGATATTCACAGAATATAAGATAGAAGTAGAGAACCGATACGGGTATAAGTATTATGTCCTATGATGAGATCAAGGAGGAGAATACTTGAGCACGGAAATCCTGGACTATTTTAAAGGAGAATGAGATTCTCTCTCAGCATTACTCCTCCGTATACACCATTGCACGATGGTATGTCGGGGCGGAGCAGATACATCCTATTTGATATGGTGTGCTCTATGATGAGTATTACTGAGTTACCTATTTCCTTTTAGGGGGTTATGCACTTGAGAAGTTGCATACCTATTGAATAGGGTTGCAATCAAATCAGTTGCCTACCATTTCATATGTGATATGGAATGGGAAGAACCCATGTCTTAAGTTAGTAAAGATTTGGGGTTTTCCGGCTAATGTGTAAAAGCAAAATCCGGACAAGCTCGAGGCAAGGTCTGTTATGTAGAAATGGAAATGTTCCATCTATACAAACTGCAGCTGATGATTTGACAGAACCAAAGGATTCAGTAGATTCCAACGAACCTCAGCCTCTCCGCCGATCTAGTAGGGTTCCTCACCCACCTGAGAGATACTTTGGTTTCTCTATGACAGTGGGAGCGAGGATTGCATCATGAGATGATGACCCAACTAGTTTCGAGCTGGCCATCAGGAGTGAGACTCTGTAAGAATGGCTGGATGTTTATCGATCTGAGATGGAATCCTTATACACCAACAAAGTATGGACTTTGGTTGCTATATCTAAAGGGTTAAATCCCCATCAGGAGAAAGTATATCTTGAGAAGATTACTTTGTGTACATGGAAAAGTTAAGACTTTCAAAGCTAGACTTGTTAAAGGTTTTCGTCATCGACCAGGCGTGGATAATGATGAAACCTTTTCCAGTGCCTATGCTTAAGTCCATCCAGATCCTACTTGCCACGGCTACATACCATGACTACGATATCTGGCGGTTGGGTGCCATGACTCCTTTTCTAAACGATGTTTTAGAAGAGTGTGTCTATAAGTACACAGCCAGAGGGCCTCGTAGACAGTGGGAGCAGCGGAAACGTGAGCAAGATGCTTTATCTAATAAAGCAGGCATCGCGGAGATGGAACATCTGTTTTGATGGATTAGTCAAAGAGTTTGACATCATCAAAATGGTAGATGAACCTTGTATAAACAAAAAGGTAGTGGGGAGTATAGTGACGATCCTCGTAGAGTACGTGGATGACATACTCTTGATAGGGAAAGAGTTTCCTATGCTACGCTCGGTCAATCTCCGCTTATCACAAGGATTCTCCAGATAGGATCAATGTGATACCTCCTCCATCCTGAGTTTTCATCTATGAGATAGATGTTATTTGGGTGTTAGTATACTCACTAGTTGTAGTGAGATGGTATCAATCGATCCTGGGAAGAATCACTGGAAGTGTTCCAGGGTGATAAAGACGACTGAATGTCAGTCGCAGGCATTGTCTTTACCCTCAGTAAAGGGACGGTATGTTGGAAGAGTTCCAAGCTAGATACCGTGACATACTAGACGATAAAGGCACGATACATCGCTACTTAAGATGCTACCAAAGAGGCTGTTTGGATGTATATTAGTTCATGTGATGAACTTAGTTCCTACCATTGTGTGACAATGGAGTTGTGGCTTATGCCAGGAACCCTCGTCCCATCAGTGATCCAGACATATTCTAAGGCAGTATCACCTGATCATGGAGATGGTTGATCTCCAGGATGATCGAGGTTAGGAGAGCAGACTCAGAGGAAAACACGGCGGATCCACTCACGAAGGCCTATTCCCAGAGAGAGACTTTTATGGGATGGTTGAGTATGAGATACTATAACCACTGCTACAGATGGCCCTAGTGCAAGTGGGATATTGTTAGTTATATGTATGCCCTAGAGGCCATTACTATACATAGGATGTATATTGTAGTGGATGCTGGGACATATATAGGGAGGACTTTCTTGCTCGACATGATAGTATGCTATCTGGTTGTACTTTACCTTAACGTGTACACTGATTGTCTCTCTGTTACATGTTGGTAAAGCCCTTAGGATGTGTACTTGACTACCTGGACTATGATGCGGATCATACTAGTGGGGACATGGTAGTCCATAAGTACATCCTTCAAAGTCCCTAGTCGTGGGTGTATCGAGACGGGGCATCGATATACCAGAGTAGACTAGCGTGTACCTTCTCGACCCATACAGATGGGCGATGGATGATCCCATATCCATCGGTGTTTGACATCAGAGATGATATACGGGTGCTCAGTAGAGACTGGGTACACTGGACGGACTCGCCGAGAACTCCCAGATGGTATTATACCTTACGTCAGATGGCAGTTCTCTGGTGACACTGGTACAGAGTAGTCTGTTGACCCGAGATCGTCATAGAGTCTTGTGTGGTTCCCATTGTGCTTTGATTTCCATCTTACCACGTCCAAGAGGGCGTGCAAAACGGTGGTTTTTGGGTACAGTCCCGAGTCACATGGAGGCAATGAGCGATAGGAGGGGATTCGTCTCTCCCGGTATAGGGAGTTGATGTTGCGCTGTGTTCTATTGGCTATAACAGGAAATCCCTGGCCAGGGTTGCTGAGATTTACTGGTAAGTGTTATCAGTAGTTTCTCGAATTGTTATAGACCTCATATCGACACGACTTATCGAGCTATTGGGGTCTGACGTTTACCACCCCTAGGTGAGATATGCGACATATCAGACGATCAGACCGGACTGTACGGTAGTGTTACTGGTTGGATTCACTGGAGTGTGAGCGGGCTTGCTCGTCGATCTTCTGATCGCTCAATACCCGGGTGGCCGTTACGTTTAGCAGACCGCTTGCGGCTTGTGGGTGCTTGATATGATCATCATCTGCTGCCGGCGTATTGACGAGTCTTTAGAGTCCTACACAGAGGTTTCCTGGCTCAAGCGAAACGAAATAGGAGCGCATATGAGATATGTGCGGGACCGAGAATAATGCGTGTATGTGATACCGTATTTTATTCTCGCGATGAATGTGTCGAATGGTTGTATGCGATATAACCTAGTTATCGAATCAAGGATTGATTCGATAAGCCGATACATTGGATACTAGCCGGTTATATGCGATATGACCGGATCATAGAATCAAGTGTTGATTCAATGATTTAATGCATAATTATATATTTGATATATATTACTTTACATTAACTAGTATTGGTTCACTTAAGATGGATTTTCTCACTTGAAGTGCACATTGTATATATGATATAGTTTTGTGCACTAGTTTGTATCATGTTTGATGATGTATGCAAACTTGGGTGTATGTTTGATTTGAACCATGTTTAGGTTAATGGTTATGGTTTTAAAGTATTCACTTATTCATTTCATTTATATTCTTTATTTCTTTTGGCTAAAATGAAATGGTTGCTAATTTTGTCTTTTGTGGAAACTTCAGGACGCTTTGAATTTGTAACAATTTTGTTTTATGTTTAAACCTAACCATTAGCTAAACTAGAGTTTGCTCTCTACAAGAGTTAAATCTAACCCAAGTTTGCATTATGATAAGATCAATTAGATTTTATTATTGATTAATCTTCATCATATCTTCTTCTTCTTCTTCATCTTCTTCAACATGAAGAAAAAGCTTGCCTCTTCAATGGCAACTAGCTAAAACAAGTGAGAAATCCAATTCTAAAGTTTACCCACTTCCTATTTCTTCATCCTCTACCTCTTGCCAAGTTGTATAGGGTGTTTCCTTCACAAGTTTTCAAGGCTTGGTGAAGTTGGAGCTTGTTCTAGCGATGCCTCGACGTAGATCATCTTCGGCATCGAACCGACGATCAAGCCCGCCTATTCTTCGATGATGCCAATGCTAGAGTCAAGGGATCGATTTGGACAGCGGAAGGAGATCATCGCGGAGCTATGGAGGTGGAGAACCGGATCTACAAAGGTTGTATTTCCGTATTCTAGTAGTTAAGTGTTAACTAGTTTGTTTTATCGCCTATATATCTAGTCAACGATCCGTTCTAGGGTTTCTCGGCACCGGATAAATTTTAGAAATTGGCATGTTTGATCACTTGCAAGACTTCATTAGAGTGCCTAGGAACCCTACATGGTGCTGTGTAGAAGGAATAATGTTGTACTCATGCAACCAAGGCCTACCGAGCAAAGCATTGTAGCATGTCTTAGCGTCAATGACATGAAATTTAATATCTGTGACAAGCAGCCCGAAGCGCAGCGTCAGTATTACAGACCCGAGGGTCCGTGAAGACTGGGAGTCGAACCCGGAGATGGTGATCTTATCACGAGCGAGGTGTTGAACGCTCATGCAGATTTCCTTCAACACTCGCATGTTGAAGAGATTGTCGGAAGACCCATTGTCGACCAGGATTTTGCCTATCTTTATATCGTGGCAGTATCCTGAGACATAGAGGGGACGATTATGCTCGCACGTCCCGAGGAGGAGGTCTTCATCGCCGAAGGTAATATCGGCTGTATGTACTTCTTCCAGCTCGTCCTTCATCTTTTCTTCAGCGAGGAAAGCTTAGAACTGCTCTGGCTCTTGCAGCGCTTTGATCAATGAATCTCTTGCTTCTTTTGATAGTAAAAGAGCGTCGAGAATGCCGAGTTGTGAGGGTAATTTCCTCAAGTGCGCCAAAACGTTATAGTCCACCTTACTTTTCTTTGGCGGGTCCTTGGCGGTCAGCTCTTTCATGGCTTGGTCATCTAGGGCGATATCCTCGGAGACCTTTTCTTTTCCCTTATCTTTCCTATTTGACCCACTATTCGAGGGCCTAAGATTCTTTTCGGGTAGCGTACGATTGCGTAGCTGAATGATTTCGCAGGTCTTCGGATCTTCCTCTTTTCCCGAGGTAGATTCTTTGAATTCGTCGGAGTCACTTCCGAAGGTGAGGACTTGCGATCCCCCAGCGTTGACCACGCGACAGTCGCTGGTAGTTCTTTTATGCTCTTCGGTCGTACTTCTCTGCTCTCGACGAGTTTTGCGTTTCATCCGCTTAAAATGTTGCCGGTGAGCAACATATCCCTGCCACCGTCTTGTAAAAGCGTTGCACTCTTCGGTGGGGTGCGAAATCTTTCGATGATATAGACAGTAGCTAGGATGTGTTTCTCCTTCACCAAAAGCGTTCGCTTCGGAAGATGGCAGCTTCATCCCCATTGATATGGCTTTAGCAAGCCTTTTCTTCGTCTTAGACTTGTTTTTGTTCGTGACAGATGTACTTTGATCTAGCGGGAATGTTTCAACCCTTTTGTCCAGCCGCCGGCGTTTGGCTTTCTCAAATAAGGACATCTCACGCTCTCGATCAGCTTTGCTTTTCGAAAGAGCTTCGTTTAGGAATGCGTCGATCATTTGATCTGATGGCCCTGGAAGCTCCGGTTCAGGATTTGCCCCCAGTTTCTCTGTGTAAGGAGCTTCTTCATCGTCTGTAGACGAGTGAGAGATCACATGGCAACTTGCCACATAACCTTCAGATTCATCCGACGAGTCTTCCCCATAGTCTTCGTCCTCAAGGACGTGGCGGAGAAACTCTTGGAGCGTGATTGGAGTCCGCGCCTTCTGGTTATACTCTTCCAACGCGTCAATCTGCTTTTCCAGGTCCGTACGCTTGTCACCAGGCTTCACGGGCTTCTTTGATTTCCTCTTCTTTTTCGAAGATTTCGACGGCTGGGTGTATGTGTTTTGGCTATCACCACCGATCTTTAGAGTTAGGCGCGGCTTCAGCATCCCCTCGATGATCTCAGGCTCCAGTGGATTCTTCCATCTAATTGCCTGACATGTCAGGAGTTCATTCAGCATCCTTTTGGTTTTGGCCGAAAGGGCCACTTCTGTCACAACCCAAAGTTTGGCCCGTGACCGGCACTTAACCACGTAACGTCTACAGGCGTAACGCGACTAAGTGAACCGAAAACCCAGAAATCAAACCAGTGAAAGTATAGAGTGTTATAAGTTTTAAATGAAAGCACTTACTAACATGATAAGAAATCTAAGTAAACAATCACCAAGATAGCAATATACGACGCCGTAGCGAAGATCAAGATCCACAAGTGGGAACATCACAGATAGAATAAAACTGCATAAGAAAAGTCGGCTCACAACGAGCTCGACGCCAGGATACCAATAATATACATCATCGTCCTCACACTGTCTCTAAGTCAAATACATACATAGTAGATGGAGAATACTACATACAACAATGTACATAACTGAAAGATAAACAGATACCGCACAAAACCCACCTATCAGCAAAAGAGCTAGTATACCAACTATGGGGGTATCTGTGTCAAAAGATGCACAACGCAGCCTGTCGCGACTACTCCGAAGGGCAACCTGCAAACACTGTGGCACAACGGGGGTGAGTTGCCAACTCGTGAATAGAGATAACATATAAAGGTAATCGCGAGCATGCACGAACTGCGCTACTCTATCATATGCCAACAGATGATATTAATATGTGATAAGCAGTATGTGCAATAATCATGCAAGTGCTCTATCGGGTAATATAACTACAGGATGAGGTACAATAATAAATGCTGAGCATGGACAATATAACATCTACACGGAATGTCAACGTGGAATATATAATCGGTGTCCATCAATGCACCCAGATCCCCCAAATAGCTCAGGCGTCGGCACCCTCATCAGCCCTCAAATCCTATAAATCTCTGAGAATCCCGAGTGCCCAACATCGGCACCCAAATATCATAAATACTCGTGTCCGGCATCGACACGCAAATCCTCATCCATCGGGCCCCGTCAGTCCGGGTCAGCCCACGGGCTTCGTCTGCGGTATCGGCCCTCGGCCCCGGCAGTACGGATCACCCCGCATCCATCTATCGACTCTGATCAGTACCCTTCGGATAACTGTCAGGTCCAACCAATCACCGGTAGGTAGTAGTCCCTCTGCCAGGCTCACCGTCTACTACACAGCGAAACCGTTCTCGTCCCGGGGTACCATACCGGGTCCACCATGTACCCGTAATCGGCCTCAACCAGCTCCTCGATTCAGGTTCACATATATCACTCTAGCACCAAGGAAACACATGGTGGACGCACCGAAATATCATATCAAGGGAACCGGGTTTTTAAATGATTACATATTTGAAATAGCCACGGTTCCCAAATCCAGAAATCACATGTAATCCAAACCAATATGCAAGTCAATGATCCGATATGATATGTGCATCAAATATGAATATCATGTCAAGTCACATAAAGATGAGCTACAACATAACGATCCGATGTAATATATGCATCAAGTATGAATATCATGTCAAGTCACATATAGATGAACTACAACATAACAATTCGATGGAAATTCTACAGTGTGAGTGTCATGGCAATTACTAACGGTGTGTGTGTAACATGCAGGATAGTGCTCGTGCAACATGGACCGTTAGTAATGGTGAGGTGTTCTATCAATTCTAGTTTATATCCATATAGTAGGGAATGCAGTATGCAGTAAATAGTAGCCATGCACAGTCAATGTATGTAAATGTAGCTATAAGGTCCTATCAGCCCTGACGTAGAACGCCATGCGGGCGATATCTCCGTAGATGTTAAATCTATTCACCGTAGTCTCTCGCTAGGCATAGCCAACAACTTGTTTCCCCTTCTACGCGGCGTCCGTTGTACTCGTGTGCGAACCTAGAATTACACAATACATCATACATAAGCTTGACATCACACAAACACGACATTAAAGCCGAACTAGTAACTCGTGTCGTGAACCAAGCGCGCGTGTGCGCGATAATCTAAAACGTGTGATTATGCGCCTGAAGCCACTCCGACGCATCACGATACGCAGAAACCCCAAACCCACACACACGTATCACGCGTGTCGCGAAAGATTGAAAATACGGGAAAATAGGTATTCTACTCTAGATTTTGATACAGAAAAGATATTGTAAAAATATATATACCAAAATAACTCACATAGCAGCAGACACCATCACCCCAAACCCCAACCCAAAACACCCCCATCTGGCCGCAAATTGCGGCCATAATGCTTATTTCGGCGGCCTGGGTAGGGAATTGGGCTCCCGGGTTTGGTGTGTGCACTCTATACCCCCCCAACTCCCATACATGCTACAGTGACCTCTAGTTTCACTCTGAAATATCTCGGGTAGCTGCAGATCCTACAGAGCCTTAATTCTAGTTAAAATCCACACTTTTACACTAAAATCAAACTTTGGGGTATTTTTCTGAAATCTGAAACAAACCTAAGTCTAAATCCACACTAATAACTCATTAACAAGCTAATTAAGCCACAACAATATAAATTTAACATATTAACACTAAATCCCTTCAATAGCACTAAAATTGCACAAAAAGGTGATATTTGGAAGCTAAACATGCAAGTTATGGAGATAGGGTGCTAGGAGTGAGATTTATACCTTCAAATGACCTTAGAAAAACCAAAAGTTCCAGCTTCTCCTTCAAGTATGCAGATTTGCCTCCAAACACCTCAAAAACTCATTTTTCCTAAGGTTTTGTGAAGGAAATGTGTGGTTTTTGTGTAGGATTTGAATGAGGAACTAAAAAGAAATGAAAAGAGAAGAGAATATGGAGAAAAATGGGGGTTTGCTGCTGGAATTTCTGCAGAATTTCAGAATGAGGGAAAGAGAGAGAAGAGGAAAAGAAAAAGGGTCAAAAGTCAATTTTTTCTACGTAACACCATGCTCATTTGTTTATTAGGATTTTGAATTATGAAAAAGGGTTTTGTTTTGGATAAAAGGGTGGGGAAATTAACAACCATGCATGAAAGAAAATGGTTAACATGTTATACCAAAAACCCTAAGTCACAAAAATGGCTAAGTGTGCAAAGTGTACACTACAAAGGAAAATTTCCCAATTTGCTAACACGACTAAATATAACTAATAATCGTAGATACACATATATAATAACACGTACGATCACTAATTATCACGAAAGACATTCTAACAGAAATTCAAAATGTTACAATCTACCCCCCTTAAAGAAATTCGGTCCCCGAATTTAAAAATCTAACTATACGCACCTTCAAAAAGATGGGGATACCTCTTCCTCATCTCGCTCTCGTTCTCCCAAGCGACTTCCTCACCGCTCTGGCCACGCCAAAGTACCTTGACGGACGGTATCTCCTTTGACCTCAATTTCTTCACTTGTTGATCCAAGACCATCACCGGCTGCTCTGCATAGGAAAGGTCGCGCTCAAGCTGGATCGTCGGGTGCTGAATCGCATGCGAAGGATCATGAAGATATCTGCGGAGCATCGAAACGTGAAATACGGGGTGCACGTCTGGAAAACCGGGCGGAAGGGCTAATCGATACGCAACCGCGCCAACACGCTCGAGGATCTTGAAGGGCCCCACATATCTGGGACTAAGCTTTCCCTTCTTCCCAAATCTCATCACGCCTTTCATTGGGGAGACCCTCAAGAAAACATGATCACCAACAGAAAACTCAAGTCTGCGCCGACGACGGTTCGCATAAGACCTCTGCCTACACTGGGCTGCTCTCATCCTATCGCGAATCAACTGGATCTTCGCGGCCGTCTCCTCCACAATCTGCGGCCCTAAGATACTGCTCTCACTGAGCTCCGTTCAACAGGTGGGCGATCTGCATCTCCTCCCATAAAGAGCCTCAAACGGTGCCATCTGAATAGTCTCCTAGTAGCTGTTGTTGTAAGAGAACTCTACTAAGGGAAAATGATGATCCCAGCTACCTCCGAAGTCTAAAACGCATGCTCTGAGCATGTCCTCGAGAGTCTGAATAGTCCGCTCTGACTGTCCGTCGGTCTACGGATGGAATGCTGTGCTGAAACTCAAGCGAGTGCCCAAAGCCTCCTGAAGCCTCTGCCATAACCGGCTGGTAAACTGGGTGCCTCTATCGGACACGATACATGTCGGAACTCCGTGCAGTCGTACAATCTCATCAATGTAAATCTGGGCATACTGAGCAAACCCGAAAGTCGTCTTCACCGGTAGGAAGTGAGCCGCTTTCGTCAAACGATCCACGATCACCCAGATGGAGTCATACCCTCGACTAGTCCTGGGTAGACCCACAATGAAATCCATAGAGATCTGTTCTCATTTCCACTCCGGAATGGGTAACGGCTGTAGCTCTCCCGCGGGCCTCTGGTGCTCAGCCTTGACTTGCTGACAAGTCAGGCATCTCGACACAAAATCTGCAATGTCCCTCTTCATACCGTCCCACCAGTAAACATCTCTCATATCGTGGTACATCTTGGTGGAACCGGGATGAACACTATATACCGAACGATGTGCCTCCTCAAGAATCTCGCGCCGCAATCCCTCAGCATCTGGTACGCACAGTCTAGCTCCAAATCGTAGTATCCCCTGATCATCGATCACGAACTCAAAAAATCTGTCATGTCCCATCTGTGTCCTGATCTCTGAACAGCGGTCATCACTGTGCTGTGCCTCATGTATACGGTCAAGCAACTGTGGGCGTGCACGAACATGCGCAATCTGTCCTCCGATCGGCATAAACTCGAACTGTACCCAGCTGTCGCATAGGATCTGCCAATCCGCCGACGACTGCCTCTGCACTGCGCTCAAACAGGATAGACTACCCCAGGGCCTCCTGCTCAAAGCATCCGCCACCACATTCGCCCTGCCCGGGTGATACAAGATCTCACAATTGTAGTCCTTCACTAACTCCATCCATCGGCGCTGTCTAAGGTTCAGGTCTCGCTGCTGAAATATATACTTTAAGCTCTTGTGGTCAGTGAATATCTGGCACGACTCTCCATACAGATAATGTCGCCAGATCTTGAGTGCAAAGACCACCGCAGCCATCTCCAGATCATGAGTGGGGTAATTCTGTTCATGTTTCTTTAATTGCCGCGAAGCATACGCGATCACCCTATCATGCTGCATCAAAAACGCACCCCAGCCCCACTCGTGAAGCATCACAGTAAACCACAAATCCGCCTGATCCTGAAGGCAATGATAGCACTGGTGTCGTAGTCAGTAGAGCCCGTAGCTGCTGGAAACTGTGCTCACACTCCTCCGTCCAATCGAAGCGAACTCCCTTCCGGGTCAAACCGGTCAAAGGTGTAGCAATGCGAGAGAAGTCCTACACAAATCGCCTGTAATAGCCTGCCAGCCCTAGAAAGCTGCGAACCTCCGTCACTGACGTGGGTCTAGGCCAACTCCGAACTGCCTCGATCTTCCTCGGGTCGACACATATACCATCTCGTGTAATCACATGCCCCAAGAAGTCTACGCTGTCTAGCCAGAAAGCACACTTTGAAAATTTGGCAAAGAACTGATGCTCCCTCAAGGTCTGCAGTGTAATCCGCAGGTGCTGCTCGTGCTCCTCTCTACTCCGAGAATACACCAAGATATCGTCAATGAACACTATGATGAACAGATCAAGATACAGCCGGAAAATACGGTTCATCAAGTCCATGAATGCTGCTGGCGCGTTGGTGAGTCCGAACGACATCACCAAAAACTCATAATGGCCGTAACGTGTGCTGAAGGCTGTCCTAGGAATGTCCTCCTGTCGAACCCGCAGCTGATGGTAGCCTGATCGCAAATCGATCCTCGAAAAGTATCTTGCCCCCTGAAGCTGGTCGAACAAATCGTCGATGCGTGGCAAAGGATACCGATTCCGCACTGTCACCCTGTTCAGCTGGCGGTAGTCGATACACAAACGCATACTGCCGTCCTTCTTCTTGACGAACAGGACTGGAGCACCCCAAGAAGAAACACTGGGTCGAATAAGTCCCTTATCCAGCAAGTCCTGCAACTGGCCCTTCAATTCTCGAAGTTCCGCCGGGGCCATCCGATAAGGCGGTACAGAAATAGGCCCCGTGCCAGGAACCAAGTCAATACAGAAAGAAATATCACGCTCGGACGGTAGCCCAGGAAGCTCGCAGGGAACACATCAGGGAACTCGCTAACAACTGGAACCTGATCCATCGGAACCTCTGTAGCTCTAGTATCGCAAATATAGGCGAGAAATCCCTGACATCCCTTCCGCAAAAGCTGTCCAGCGTGAAAAGAAGAAATCACACTGTGAGGGGTGGCACCACGGTCCCCCAACACAACAACAACCGACTCGCCGGGAAAACAAAATCGAACTGTCTTCTCGCGGCAGTCAACAGAAGCATAGCACGTGGTGTCACGACCCGAAAGTACGGAACATGACTGGCACTTAGACTACGAACGTCTCAAGACGTACGTATGCTAAGTAAGCCGAAACCCAGAAATCCAAACCAAGAGAAGTAGTAGAGAATAGGAAGAACCATATCAAATCAACCTGTATGCAACATAATATACAACGCCTAAAGGCGAGAATCACAACAGAAATGGAACTCAACCAGCAAGAAACTCAAGAAATATAACATGCTACTCTATGGTCGAAAGAATAACATTACTGGTCTCTATCTCAAAAAATACAAGTTTGGTTGATGGAACTTCTAGATTCAACTGAAATATAATATACAAGGTATAATGATGGGTAAGATACAATAAACCCACCTACTAGCAAGTCACCCGAAAAGAAACCGTGCCCGCAAAGCCGTAATGAAATCCGTACGACAACACCTGCAAGAAACTGGGGCACAACGGGGGTGAGTTGCCAACTCGTGAGTAGAAAAAGATCTACGAACAGAAAATCGCATGAATAACACAACCTAGGTCAATGATCATAATATATCCTCAATATATGAATAACATGCAGCCTATAACAATGGCTAGGGTAATATCTAACCTGAGTGTGATCTCACGTACCCGTGTCAGTGCCTCAGGTAGCAATATATCATATGAATGAGGTATGAATGCATGAAAACAGAATACATGTAAATGAAGAAACTGTTTTCATAAATTAGTGAGATTTCCTTTGTATTTTTAAAATGAGGTATCATAAATGAAATCAGCACCAACAGTGTCTAGCATCGACACAAAACATAAATCTCAATGTCTCAAAACCTCAGGCTCCGGCCATCCGGACTGGCCTGTATCATCAAATCTCAGTACCTCAATATCTCGAAATCTCAATGTCTCAATCTCAATATCTAGGGCGCCGTCAGTCCAGACCGGCCCCTACCATCCATCTCAAGACCACGACGGTATCCTCCGGATATCCGACGCGTCGGGTAAAATCACCGGTAGGTAGTCTCCCCCTGCCAGGCTCATCGTCATCACCACGAGCTTCTTGCCCCGGGGTACCTTACCGGGTCCACCATGTACCCGAAACGGTTCATCCAACTCCTCGAATCGGGTCTCCAAATCCATCAGCAAACTCATGGTGGACGACTCATACATCATGGGAAAAACCGCGCTTTTTATTTAAAAAGAGAAAGAAGAAGTTTGTATATGTTTTGCGGTTTTCCCCAAATCCAGAAAATCTCATGGAAATCCAAATCCAAAACCTCAATAGCACGTAAAAAGTGAATATATGCATGAGAATCCATGAATGCGGCATAACAATGAATAACAGTATGCATGAGGTAGCAGGTAATAACTACAATGTCTAAACTAACATATAAGGCAAGTACACTAATATCATGTCTAAACTATTAGCTAACAGGCTATGTCAAGCAATAATATTTTCTAAGGTGTACGTGACATGGCAATTACCGATGAAGATGTGTGTGAGCCGGCAAGTAAGTGTACGTGGTACATACGCATCATCGGTAATGGTGCTGGTGTCCTAACCACAAGATATCAACAGTAGAATATGAAGCATAATATAAGCATGTGATGCAGAGCAAACAACAATAATGAGCGGGAACTGAATACTAGACGCAACGATAACTAATCTGTTTTAACCTAATATAAGTCCTACAATGGTGCCTTTTGAAATAACACGAGTCGTGGGGTTTTGAAAATAGGGGCTACGGTGTTTTTAAGAAAAGATACGTTTTTTTTTTTGAAATATCCGTAGGATCCCTTAGGCTGTCTTTAAAAATACGCACGATTCGCAAGCTTTGAAATAGGTAGGAACCGAATCTAATCTAACAACTAACTAAACTAAAGGGCTACGCTACAAGCTAGACTACAGGTAAGGAAACCGCCTAACATCTGAGTCGATACATATACATACCTGTATATATATTAGTCGGTGATCCCGCCTCAATAATATCATATCCGATACCATATCTATAATCAGACATCCCAAGTCAAGAGTGCGGATCAATCATCAAGATATAGCCCGTACGTAAATCCGTCGTACGGCATCCCCCAATTCTGGGTACGGGTCAAAATCACATTCATCATACTATTCATCTGATATCCTCTTTATCAAATCATGATCGGGGTACTGATCTACGTCTAGTACCATATTGATGCCGCCTACGTATGCATGGACGTGTGTGAAACACTACGTCAAGGACCCGCTACAACGTCATGTCGTATCTCAAATACGAACCCTGCTAAATCACCGATCTCACGGCCTCAAATCAAATCTCATCGACTCAGCTCAATCCCAAGTATCATCCTCAAATCCGTATGTGAACACATAGTCCCATACCCATGTGAACCCATAACTATATAACCTCATATAAGCACATATGAAGAAAAATGTATGCAAGTATGGGTGTGTGTATAAATGTGGTGCAGCCTCTACTCTAGGGTCTCGCAACACTAAACATATCTATTCACACCTAAAATCTATCTTTATCATCAATAACCTCAATAAATAATAATCAATATATATGTGTGTATACGTATTCGTATACATCACCACGGACTGCCGGGGTGCTATACGCCATCCACCCGACTTCTCCCCGTAGATATAAATCTACTCACCTGGTCCTCGCTCGCCGGTGCCGACGTCGCGACGAGCTTGCTTGTCGTCTCGAAGTCTACATGGGTTACCTACATATCATAACGCACCGTATCGCATTAAAATCCGACTCAAGACCAAAACGACTCACGAATCTCACATAGGTCAAAACTTATGGTTGCTTTCACAAATCAACCCAAAAACTCTCGACGTCGGTGTACAAACGCCAGACCATCGAGAAAACCCCAAATACACTCATTTGTAAAATCATGAGCACTAATTATAATATAAAATAGCTTAAAATTCACAAAAACCCCAAATTCACTTTAAAAGCCATTTTTCCGAAAATCTAGCAAGCACAAATTACCCGTTTTAATACAACATCTTGATGTTTAACCGAATCTAGCGGCCACAATATTCACTAAATATCATAACAAACTCATATAAACCATTCCTATAATTTATTCTCATCAATTTCCATAATTTCCAAAATTCTAGTTTACAATATACCCAAATTTAACAATTTTATAGCAAAAAAATGCATAAACCACAATCTAGCTTGGATTTTCATGAACTAAAGTATTAAACTACACATTATAATATTAATAATGACATGAAACCTTAATTTAAATTTTAATCCCAAATATAAAACCATTTCAAAAAAACCTAGTTAGCAAAAAGAACATTTATCACAATTTCCAACTAACAATTTGAAATTTGTAACTAGATTTGGTTTTAGCAAGAATTAATATGTTAATCCACTCATTAAGATCAATACCCAAAGATGAAAACCCTAATTTAATTTACAAACCCTTCTCTTGAATTTTGAATCACAAATTTAAAACCATAATTAAACATCTAGTTAAACTAGACTAAAGCATTAGCAACAAATGAACATGGGTTTAGGGTTTATACCTCACTATCCATGGATCAAACATGGAACTAAGCCACCCAAAAATAGCTCCCATACACCTAGATCCATGCTAGATAGGCCAAGGGAAAATGGGTATAGCTTGGATTTTGAGTTTGCTTTGAATTTGCATGGATTTTTGAAGCATTTTAATGGATTTTTGAGGCAAAATGGTGTGGGATTTTGGTGAAGGGCTGCTGCTGTAGGGGATTTCAGATTTGGCCAGAAATGAAGGGGGTTTGGATGAGGGAGGAGAGAGAGTGAGGTGGAGAAAGTAATATCTAGTCAAAGTCCACCCTTTTTCTATCATTTTCCTTTCTTTTCTTTTCTTTTCTTGGTGATTGGAGAGAGAGAGAGAGGGGGAGGGCTGTCATGGTGGGGCCGGCCACATGGGGAGGGGAAGAGAGGGTGAGGTGTGGGTGTGTGGGTTAGGAAAAAAGATAAATGTATTACCCCAATTCCCATTAACACTAATTTCACCGAAAAAAGCCTTTTTATTCGATATTTTTCTAAACCATTTTGGCAAACGATTTCGTTTCAAAAACCACATGATAAAATTTTATTTAATGTTTTATGATGCACAAAATTTGTTTCAACTCATTCCAATTTGTAATTTTCCCTAATTAAATATATTAGTGACGGCTTAAAATAATAATAAAATAATATTTTTTTCAGAAAATTTGAAATTTCACCCGCGGCTCAATAAACACCAAATAATAGCAATTTCATAGCTAGAATATGTATATTTAATTTTTATAATAAGATATTTGCATTTTGACTTTTAACAGAAAACCCCCTTATTTTACCGATTTTCCGAAATTTCACCGAAACGATTTTCAAAACGCTACAATCTTCCCCCCTTAAAAAAAATTCGGTCCCCGAATTTAAAGTAAAACTCCCCCCAAATACTAAAACATCTAAACCAAAACCATCAAGTCGTCGGGGCTCCGAAATTGTAAATACATAAAACAAATTGTAGCGCAGCGCATGCGCATGAAAAATGAGCATATAACTCAAATCAAAACTCCGTCAAGCATCCCGCAATCATCGGAGTCATGGTAAAGACACAAATGTCAAATCCAATATAAAACCAATATGATATAATCTTGAAACTATACATGTAAATATCAACTCTATATATGTAAATATCTGAAGAAAATGCATGCCAAATCTTTTAAAGTCGCTGTGCAATGCGAATACACTGCACAGTGGCGAACGTCTATCATAAGAAAATAATCATATACATATATACCTTTTGTTTGAACTGTACGTTCCGCCATTTTGGGAAACAATTTGGAAGGGTTTTCTTTATTTAAACGTTTCGTGTCATATGAGACACGTAGGTAAATACTGAGACTATAGCTCGCTTTTTGGAATTCCCTTCGATAGCTATCAATGCATGCAAAATACATTCAGGTACTGTCCTCTGACTAGTCCTGCTCAGTACGAAAACACATAGCAAATATCATAAAAACGTACTGCTCTATAACAAATCAATCCCAAAATATGCATATGAATACTACGTGTGTCTGGTGCGCACGGAAATCAAAATCCATATATGTGTCAACATGTGTACAGAAACAAGATCTAAGTGCATCGGGTGTGCATGAAACATCTGTCATAGGCAACGTGAGTGCCTGACAGCAAAACGGATGCATCTGACATGCACGAAGAATCTCGATTTAGTGCAACTGGTGTGCACCAAAATCGTATCTCAAAACATGTGCTCAACATGCGCGAAAATCCAAACCAGGTGCATCCATCATGCACGAAATCATGAAATCCAATATCAAGTGCCGAACATGCGCAAAATGAAATCAGGTGCACAAGGTGCACAAAACAAATATCGAACATCACCATCGAAATCAAAGTCCAGGGCATCTAAATGCATAACATACGTACACTGCACTACAAGCATATATGAACTATACCGCGTGCAAAAACCAAATAGTGTGCGTATATACGCACAAAATTAACTCAAATGTCTAAAACCGTAAAATCATAAACATGTGAAACCAAGCACGAAAACGATATCAAGTGCAACACTGTGCAACGATCGTAAATCCTCAATCATCAAAATCAAATCATGCGAATAAATCACCCAAAACATCAAAATCAATAATGGAAGAATAGTACCGCTCAAGCGCATCCTCTAAGAATCTCGGGCCAACTGTCGCGGTCACTAGTGGGACGTCTCGTCGATGATCATGAACTCTGGCCTGCTGGTGTGCGTAACAATGACCACTCCTGGGTCAAGGTCTTCACTGTGAATTACCAATCTCTCGGTCCATCGGCTCATCGGCCCTGTCAGGTGTGCTAACGGGGATGATTCCGTTCTGGCACTTCTCTGGTCATCTCTCGGTCAATCATCGCGACCACTCGTAAGACAGCATATTACTGGCGTCGGCCTCTGGCTCTCTGAATGTACGTGACACCTCTGATCCTGGGTGCAAGTATCATTGCAGCAGTGTCCTGGAAGGAATCCTGCTCACGGTCTCTTCCATGTCTCGTCTCTGCCAACTGTCCGGAAGTCATTGTCCTTTCCTATATCTGCATCTTGCTCTGGAACGACTGCATACTCATCGCAACTCCTTCTGGGAGGTAAGTCCAAGTACCATTCCTCGGCATGCGCATCGCATCTCTGATGTCGGCGGAGTGGAACGTCATCTCATCTAGATCTGGTACGAACCTCTTACTTCACTTTTCTCTAATGTCGTCTGCTTTGGACTCGTCTCGTCGCGGCTGCATGGACTGAGCTCCAACAGCTATCCTCGTATCTGGAGTCTCCCAAGAATGCATCTCACCACCTAGCATCCGAATTAAGTTGAGCCATCCGATCGAGTCGTCAAAACCTCATAATCCCCCAAGAGCTCAACATCTTGGGCACAGTTTAATAGTATCGAGTACATACCACAGCATCGGTGGTCCAGCCGTAGAAGGGCAAACCCAAGCCTCACTAATGGCGCCGCAGAACTGCCGCAAACGCGAAGGTTCCAAGGCTTTCACACGGTCATTAAGTCGAGTTGGGGTTTCATTCTTCTAGAGGGACCACAGAATTGCCTGCATGTCTTTCCGACTACTTTAAACTTGGAATAATAGGTTTCTGACATTAGATCGTCTCTGTCGACTCCCAACGTCTCCGCGTGAAGTCGTCTCTAGCTGGAATCAATCTATCTGATGACCTTGCATCGGGGTAGGCGAACGAACCACCTGTCCTAGTCATTTATCCTCGGGTGACTAGCGACCTTCTATCATCTCTTAGTACAACTCGTACTGCAATGGCTCCAACATCTGGGGCGATATCTCGTCGTTCGCAGCAATAACTGGCTCACTCGCCTGCATACTGAACAGTGCCTCAATCAACATGAATAAGCAATGCGCCAACGGTCATCAAAAATCTGGCTGGCCTCTGTCGGTAGCCCAATCCTTTGGTACTGATCGGCACGTCCGAGAAATCTCGTAAAGGCGATCCGCCAAACGCTCGTGGCGCGAAAACACAGTAAAAAGACATATCTCTGCAATCGTGTGTTGCCGGAATTACGCCCTGGTCAGTCCTCGTTCATGACGAGCTTGTGCTGACCGCAACTCTAGCCGTAGCTCTCCCTGCCTGTAACCGTAGCAACAAAACCAAACTGGTACCGATGAGGCTAGATCAGGAAGGAATATAATACTGAACAAGGAAATGTACATCCTAAGGCTTCATAAGTGGAGTGGCGTGTCGTAAATATACCGCGGAACATATCAACGGTACGTCACTCTACATTAGTCACCTATTCCATCAACCAAGGGTCATCCTACGCTCCTAAGGTTAAAACCTAACGCTCTGATACCAACTTTGTCACGACCCGAAAGTACGGAACATGGCTGGCACTTAGACTACGAACGTCTCAAGGCGTACGTATGCTAAGTAAGCCGAAACCCAGAAATCCAAACCAAGAGAAGTAGTAGAGAATAGAAAGAACCATATCAAATCAACCTGTATGCAACATAATATACAACGCCTAAAGGCGAGGATCACAACAGAAATGGAACTCAACCAGCAAGAAACTCAAGAAATATAACATGCTACTCTATGGTCGAAAGAATAACATTACTGGTCTCTATCTCAAAAAATACAAGTTTGGTTGATGGAACTTCTAGATTCAACTGAAATATAATATACAAGGTATAATGATGGGTAAGATACAATAAACCCACCTACTAGCAAGTCACCCGAAAAGAAACCGTGCCCGCAGAGCCGTAATGAAATCCGTACGGCAACACCTGCAAGAAACTGGGGCACAACGGGGGTGAGTTGCCAACTCGTGAGTAGAAAAAGATCTACGAACAGAAAATCGCATGAATAACACAACCTAGGTCAATGATCATAATATATCCTCAATATATGAATAACATGCAGCCTATAACAATGGCTAGGGTAATATCTAACCTGAGTGTGATCTCACGTACCCGTGTCAGTGCCTCAGGTAGCAATATATCATATGAATGAGGTATGAATGCATGAAAACAGAATACATGTAAATGAAGAAACTGTTTTCATAAATTAGTGAGATTTCCTTTGTATTTTTAAAATGAGGTATCATAAATGAAATCAGCACCAACAGTGTCTAGCATCGACACAAAACATAAATCTCAATGTCTCAAAACCTCAGGCTCCGGCCATCCGGACTGGCCTGTATCATCAAATCTCAGTACCTCAATATCTCGAAATCTCAATGTCTCAATCTCAATATCTAGGGCGCCGTCAGTCCAGACCGGCCCCTACCATCCATCTCAAGACCACGACGGTATCCTCCGGATATCCGACGCGTCGGGTAAAATCACCGGTAGGTAGTCTCCCCCTGCCAGGCTCATCGTCATCACCACGAGCTTCTTGCCCCGGGGTACCTTACCGGGTCCACCATGTACCCGAAACGGTTCATCCAACTCCTCGAATCGGGTCTCCAAATCCATCAGCAAACTCATGGTGGACGACTCATACATCATGGGAAAAACCGCGCTTTTTATTTAAAAAGAGAAAGAAGAAGTTTGTATATGTTTTGCGGTTTTCCCCAAATCCAGAAAATCTCATGGAAATCCAAATCCAAAACCTCAATAGCACGTAAAAAGTGAATATATGCATGAGAATCCATGAATGCGGCATAACAATGAATAACAGTATGCATGAGGTAGCAGGTAATAACTACAATGTCTAAACTAACATATAAGGCAAGTACACTAATATCATGTCTAAACTATTAGCTAACAGGCTATGTCAAGCAATAATATTTTCTAAGATGTACGTGACATGGCAATTACCGATGAAGATGTGTATGAGCCGGCAAGTAAGTGTACGTGGTACATACGCATCATCGGTAATGGTGCTGGTGTCCTAACCACAAGATATCAACAGTAAAATATGAAGCATAATATATGCATGTGATGCAGAGCAAACAACAATAATGAGCGGGAACTGAATACTAGACGCAACGATAACTAATCTGTTTTAACCTAATATAAGTCCTACAATGGTGCCTTTTGAAATAACACGAATCGTGGGGTTTTGAAAATAGGGGCTACGGTGTTTTTAAGAAAAGATACGTTTTTTTTTTAAATATCCGTAGGATCCCTTAGGCTGTCTTTAAAAATACGCACGATTCGCAAGCTTTGAAATAGGTAGGAACCGAATCTAATCTAACAACTAACTAAACTAAAGGGCTACGCTACAAGCTAGACTACAGGTAAGGAAACCGCCTAACATCTGAGTCGATACATATACATACCTGTATATATATTAGTCGGTGATCCCGCCTCAATAATATCATATCCGATACCATATCTATAATCAGACATCCCAAGTCAAGAGTGCGGATCAATCATCAAGATATAGCCCGTACGTAAATCCGTCGTACGGCATCCCTCAATTCTGGGTACGGGTCAAAATCACATTCATCATACTATTCATCCGATATCCTCTTTATCAAATCATGATCGGGGTACTGATCTACGTCTAGTACCATATTGATGCCGCCTACGTATGCATGGACGTGTGTGAAACACTACGTCAAGGACCCGCTACAACGTCATGTCGTATCTCAAATACGAACCCTGCTATATCACCGATCTCACGGCCTCAAATCAAATCTCATCGACTCAGCTCAATCCCAAGTATCATCCTCAAATCCGTATGTGAACACATAGTCCCATACCCATGTGAACCCATAACTATATAACCCCATATAAGCACATATGAAGAAAAATGTATGCAAGTATGGGTGTGTGTATAAATGTGGTGCAGCCTCTACTCTAAGGTCTCGCAACACTAAACCTATCTATTCACACCTAAAATCTATCTTTATCATCAATAACCTCAATAAATAATAATCAATATATATGTGTGTATACGTATTCGTATACATCACCACGGACTGCGGGGGTGCTATACGCCATCCACCCGACTTCTCCCCGTAGATATAAATCTACTCACCTGGTCCTCGCTCGCCGGTGCCGACGTCGCGACGCGCTTGCTTGTCGTCTCGAAGTCTACATGGGTTATCTACATATCATAACGCACCGTATCGCATTAAAATCCGACTCAAGACCAAAACGACTCACGAATCTCACATAGATCAAAACCTATGGTTGCTTTCACAAATCAACCCAAAAACTCTCGACGTCGGTGTACAAACGCCAAACCATCGAGAAAAATCCAAATACACTCATTTGTAAAATCATGAGCACTAATTATAATATAAAATAGCTTAAAATTCACAAAAACCCCAAATTCACTTTAAAAGCCATTTTTCCGAAAATCTAGCAAGCACAAATTACCCGTTTTAATACAACATCTTGATGTTTAACCGAATCTAGCGGCCACAATATTCACTAAATATCATAACAAACTCATATAAACCATTCCTATAATTTATTCTCATCAATTTCCATAATTTCCAAAATTCTAGTTTACAATATACCCAAATTTAACAATTTTATAGCAAAAAAATGCATAAACCACAATCTAGCTTGGATTTTCATGAACTAAAGTATTAAACTACACATTATAATATTAATAATGACATGAAACCTTAATTTAAATTTTAATCCCAAATATAAAACCATTTCAAAAAAACCTAGTTAGCAAAAAGAACATTTATCACAATTTCCAACTAACAATTTGAAATTTGTAACTAGATTTGGTTTTAGCAAGAATTAATATGTTAATCCACTCATTAAGATCAATACCCAAAGATGAAAACCCTAATTTAATTTACAAACCCTTCTCTTGAATTTTGAATCATAAATTTAAAACCATAATTAAACATCTAGTTAAACTAGACTAAAGCATTAGCAACAAATGAACATGGGTTTAGGGTTTATACCTCACTATCCATGGATCAAACATGGAACTAAGCCACCCAAAAATAGCTCCCATACACCTATATCCATGTTAGATAGGCCAAGGGAAAATGGGTATAGCTTGGATTTTGAGTTTGCTTTGAATTTGCATGGATTTTTGAGGCAAAATGGTGTGGGATTTTGGTGAAGGGCTGCTGCTGTGGGGGGTTTCAGATTTGGCCAGAAATGGAGGGGGTTTGGATGAGGGAGGAGAGAGAGTGAGGTGGAGAAAGTAATATCTAGTTAAAGTCCACCCTTTTTCTATCATTTTCCTTTCTTTTCTTTTCTTGGTGATTGGAGAGAGAGAGGGGGGGAGGGCTGTCATGGTGGGGCCGGCCACATGGGGAGGGGAAGAGAGGGTGAGGTGTGGGTGTGTGGGTTAGGGAAAAAGATAAATGTATTACCCCAATTACCATTAACACTAATTTCACCGAAAAAAGCCTTTTTCTTCGATATTTTTCTAAACCGTTTTGGCAAACGATTTCGTTTCAAAAACCACATGATAAAATTTTATTTAATGTTTTATGATGCACAAAATTTGTTTCAACTCATTCCAATTTGTAATTTTCCCTAATTAAATATATTAGTGACGGCTTAAAATAATAATAAAATAATATTTTTTTCAGAAAATTTGAAATTTCACTCGCAGGTCAATAAACACCAAATAATAGCAATTTCATAGCTAGAATATGTATATTTAATTTTTATAATAAGATATTTGCATTTTCACTTTTTACAGAAAACCCCCTTATTTTACCGATTTTCCGAAATTTCACCGAAACGATTTTCAAAACGCTACACGTGGCTAACCAATCCATGCCCAAAAAAACGTCGAAGTCCAACATCTCAAGAAGGATCAAATCGACCGGCAACTCTCTCTCGCCAATACGGACGGTACAGGATCGGAACACGTGCCTAGCAACAAACGACTCTCCCACAGGAGTAGTCACAACAAGCGGCTGGTCAAGTAAACCGGACTCTCTACCCAAACTCGGCACAAAGTGTGTGGATACGTACGAGTGCGTGGATCCGGGGTCGAATAACACGTGTGCATCAACCGAACATACAGGAAGGATACCTGAGACCACCGCATTGGACGCCTGCACGTCCTGATGCGTCAAAGCAAAAACTCGCGCCTGTCCTCCACCTACAACTAACTGTCCCCCGCCGGCCGCTGGCTGCCCTCTACCTCGGTCACCTCGTCCTCTATGAACAAATCCTCCGCGACCACGACCTTTCTGTGAATGCGTCTGACGCGGAGTAACAGTAGGTACTATCGGCAATGTCGTCTGGGGTGGTGAAGGTGGTAATGTGACATGCGGTGCTGCCGCCTCACTCCGGGATACCTCCGGACAATCTCGCACGCGATGATAAGAACTCCCGCAACGGTAACATCCCGATGATGGTCGCTGACCCTCCTGGGGATAGGAGCTAAACAATCGGCCTCGTCTCGAATCTCTGCCACCTGCAAGGTGCCTGTCACGACGCCGGAAAGGCCGTCTCTGCACTAACGTAGGCTCTGGGACTGCCGAAGTCTCAGCAAGACGCTCCTCAACTAATAATGCTGCATCTGCTGCTGTTGCGTAGTCTCGTAATGCTGCGCGCTGATAGCAAGGAATAGGGGTGTAAGCAAGCCTCGGACAAATCTCTTGACTCGCAACTCCTCAGTAGCCACTAAATACGGAGCATAAACTGATAGCTCGGTGAACAGCACATCGTACTCTGCCACTGACATCTCTGACGTCTGGCGTAAGGACTCGAACCTGCGTGCTCTAGCATCTCTGACACTCAGGGGAAGAAAGCGGGCAAGGAATAGCGACACGAACTCTGTCCAGGTCATAGGAGGAAGACCTGCTGCTCTACCCTTCTCGACTGATTCGCACCATTTCTGCGCAAGACCTTCCAGGCGAAAGCTCGCGAACTCAACCCATCTCGCATCTGCGCATCTAAATGAACGACATATCCGCGCCATCCTATCAATGAAAGACTGTGGGTCCTCGGCCACATCGGTGCCTGTGAAGACCGGAGGCTTCAGCCTCATAAACTCTTACAGCGATACTGTAATAACCTCTGTAGTCGCAGGTGCAACTTCCTGAACTGTGGGTACCACCGCGGTCTCTGCAACGGGTGGAACTACCTCTGGTCGCTGCGCTCGAAGTGTCTCAACTAGAGATCCCATCATCTAGCGCATCTCCTGCATACTGGATCCCATCGTCTGGCGTATCTCCTGCATACCAGCCCCTAACATAGCAATTTGATCTGTCACGGCAGGAACAGCCTGCTCGGGCATAACCGGTGTACTACCCGGATCAGTCCTCGTCTCGGACGAGTCAACTCGAATCTCAGCCCTCGCAGCCGCTCTCTGCGCTCTCGTGGTCTTTGGTGGCATATTGGCTGAAAGGAACAATAGGATTCGATAAGGATACGGAAATTGAATCGCAAGAATGCATAGACTCAAGAAGGAATTTAAATCAATAAGTCCTAAGGTCGCGTAGGCGGAGTACCGTGTCGTGAGTATGCCGCGGAACATACACACGCTACGCTACCCTGCTGCAGCTACCTACTCCATCATACCAGGGTCATCCTACACTCCGAAAGGTAAAACCTACGCTCTGACACCAACTTTGTCACGACCCAAAGTTTGGCCCGTGACCGGCACTTAACCACGTAACGTCTACATACGTAACACGACTAAATGAACCGAAAACCCAGAAATCAAACCAGTGAAAGTATAGGATGTTATAAGCTTTAAACGAAAGCACTTACTAACATGATAAGAAATCTAAGTAAACAATCACCAAGATAGCAATATACGACGCCGTAGCGAAGATCAAGATCCACAAGTGGGAACATCACAGATAGAATAAAACTGCATAAGAAAAGTCGGCTCACAACGAGCTCGACGCCAGGATACCAATAATATACATCATCGTCCTCACACTGTCTCTAAGTCAAATACATACATGATAGATGGAGAATACTAGATACAACAATGTACATAACTGAAAGATAAACAGATACCGCACAAAACCCACCTATCAGTAAAAGAGCTAGTACACCAACTATGGGGGTATCTGTGTCGAAAGATGCACAACGCAGCCTGCCGCGACTACTCCGAAGGGCAACCTGCAAACACTGTGGCACAACGGGGGTGAGTTGCCAACTCGTGAATAGAGATAACATATAAATGTAATCGCGAGCATGCACGTACTGCGCTACTCTATCATATGCCAACAGATGATATCAATATGTGATAAGCAGTATGTGCAATAATCATACAAGTGCTCTATCAGGTAATATAACTACAGGATGAGGTACAATAATAAATGCTGAGCATGGGCAATATAACATCTACACGGAATGTCAACGTGGAATATATAATCGGTGTCCATCAATGCACCCAGATCCCCCAAATAGCTCAGGCGCCGGCACCCTCATCGGCCCTCAAATCCTGTAAATCTCTGAGAATCCCAAGTGCCCAACATCGGCACCCAAATATCATAAATACTCGTGTCCAGTATCGACACGCAAATCCTCATCCATCGGGCCCCGTCAGTCCGGGTCAGCCCACGGGCTCCGTCTGCGGTATCGGCCCTCGGCCCCGGCAGTACGGATCACCCCGCATCCATCTATCGACTCTGATCAGTACCCTCCGGATAACTGTCAGGTCCAACCAATCACCGGTAGGTAGTAGTCCCTCTGCCAGGCTCACCGTCTACTACACAGCGAAACCGTTCTCGCCTCGGGTTACCATACCGGGTCCACCATGTACCCGTAATCCGCCTCAACCAGCTCCTCGATTCGGGTTCACATATATCACTCTAGCACCGAGGAAACACATGGTGGACGCACCGAAATATCATATCAAGGGAACCGGGTTTTTAAATGATTACATATTTGAAATAGCCACGGTTCCCAAATCCAGAAATCACATGTAATCCAAACCAATATGCAAGTCAATGATCCGATATGATATGTGCATCAAATATAAATATCATGTCAAGTCACATAAAGATGAGCTACAACATAACGATCCGATGTAATATATGCATCAAGTATGAATATCATGTCAAGTCACATATAGATGAACTACAACATAACGATCCGATGGAAATTCTACAGTGTGAGTGTCATGGCAATTACTAACGATGTGTGTGTAACATGCAGGATAGTGCTCGTGCAACATGGACCGTTAGTAATGGTGCGGTGTTCTATCAATTCTAGTTTATATCCATATAGCAGGGAATGCAGTATGCTAATAGTAGCCATGCATAGTCAATGTATGTAAATGCAGCTATAAGGTCCTATCAGCCCTGACGTAGAACGCCATGCGGGCGATATCCCCGTAGATGTCAAATCTACTCACCGTAGTCTCTCGCTAGGTATAGCCAACAACTTGTTTCCCCTTCTGCGCGGCGTCCGTCGTACTCGCCTGCGAACCTAGAATTACACAATAAATCATACATAAGCTTGACATCACACAAACACGACATTAAAGCCGAACTAGTAACTCGTGTCGTGAACCAAGTGCGCGTGTGCACTATACGCTAAAACGTGTGATTACGCGCCTGAAGCCACTCCGACGCGTCACGATACGCAGAAACTCCAAACTCACACACACGTATCACGCGTGTCGCGAAAGATTGAAAATACGGGAAAATAGGTATTCTACTCCAGATTTTGATACAGAAAAGATATTGTAAAAATATATATACCAAAATAACTCACATAGCAGCAGACACCATCACCCCAAACCCCAACCCAAAACACCCCCATCTGGCCGCAAATTGCGGCCATAATGCTTATTTCGGCGGCCTGGGTAGGGAATTGGGCTCTCAGGTTTGGTGTGTGCACTCTATACCCCCCATACATGCTACAGTAAGCTCTAATTTCACTTTGAAATATCTCGGGTAGCAGCAAATCCTACAGAGCCTTAATTCTAGTTAAAATCCACACTTTTGCACTAAAATCAAACTTTAGGGTATTTTTCTGAAATCTGAAACAAACCTAAGTCTAAACCCACACTAATAACTCATTAACAAGCTAATTAAGCCACAACAACATAAATTTAACATATTAACACTAAATCCCTTCAATAGCACTAAAATTGCACAAAAAGATGATATTTGGAAGCTAAACATGCAAGTTATGAAGATAGGGTGCTAGGAGTGAGATTTATACCTTCAAATGACCTTAGATAAACCAAAAGTTCCAGCTTCTCCTTCAAGTATGCAGATTTGCCTCCAAACACCTCAAAAACTCATTTTTCCTAAGGTTTTGTGAAGGAAATGTGTGGTTTTTGTGTAGGATTTGAATGAGGAACTAAAGAGAAGTGAAAAGAGAAGAGAATATGGAGAAAAATGGGGGTTTGCTGCTGGAATTTCTGCAGAATTTCAGAATGAGGGAAAGAGAGAGAAGAGGAAAAGAAAAAGGGTCAAAAGTCAATTTTTTCTACCTAACACCATGCTCATTTGTTTATTAGGATTTTGAATTATGAAAAGGGTTTTGTTTTGGATAAAAGGATGGGGAAATTAACAACCATGCATGAAAGAAAATGGTTAACATATTATACCAAAAACCCTAAGTCACAAAAATGGCTAAGTGTGCAAAGTGTACACTACAAAGGAAAATTTCCCAATTTGCTAACACGACTAAATATAACTAATAATCCTAGATACACATATATAATAACACGTACGATCACTAATTATCACGAAAGACATTCTAACGGAAATTCAAAATGTTACAACTTCCTATGGAGCTTCTTCAACAAAAGAGCACGTTGCCCCCGGTGTATCCGTCTTTTTAGGAGTGCGGTTGTGGTGGGTTTACTTTCACTTCTCAGACAGTGCAAACTTACCTTGTAGGTACTGATCATCGATCCATCTCTTAAAGACGAAGAAATCTTCGATTGGATGGCTTACCATTTGGTGGTAAGGGCAATAATTGGGATTATTCACTTCGCCGGGTTGGAATGGTCGCCTTGGATTCGGCAAATTGATAAGTCTCTTACGCATCGCCAGCTCGAATAGCCTCTTCGTTTTATCCCGTGGGAACGAGTAAGGACGCTTCATCTTCTTATTATAATAGCGTCGTCTCTCTTCCAGTTGATCCGCTAGCTTTGGGGCACTGGGCTGCTGTTGGGTGTTCGCAGCAAAGATCGCCTTCCCTTTACCCTTTTCGTTCCGCGGTTCCGGCTTCGGGGGAGATGGTTTATGACCCATCTGGTCCATCTAGGCCAGCTTGTCGATTAGAGCCTGAAATGTGGTCGGTTTGAAGAACATCATGAACTGTGAAATAGTTGCATGAGGGTCTAGAGAGCCCAAGAACATGTCCACCGCTGGTGCTTCTTCGATGCGATGCTCGCATTTCGACCACAAATTCCGCCATCGGATCGCGTACTGAACCTACGTTTCGCCCGGCTTCATCCTGGCATTGATCAATGCCGTTATTGGGGTACGTTCACTGGCACTTGCGAATCGCTGAGTGAACAACAATTCCATTTCTGCGAAGATTTTGATGGAGTCGTTTAGAAGTTCGGAATACCACTCAAATGCCGTCTCCGCTAAACTGCCGACGAATTGGCGGAGCAAGAGCTTATCATCGCCACCAGTATTGCCACAGAGAGCCCTGAACTGGACAACGTGCTGGTAGGAATTGCCCGTCCCCTTGTATACGTGGAATTTGGGGATCGTGTATCCCGGCGGGTAGTTTATCTGATCATACCAGCCTGGATACGGTCGCCCAGTTTTGACAACTTGGCCGGCTGCTTCATTTGCCTGGTGAACTCTTATCTGCTGAGCGATGTAATCATCCAGGACGGACTTGGAAATAGTTTCCCCCTTGGCTGCTGAAAGAGCTGGAGGTGGATTTGATATTTCTTCTCTATCATCTTCGGTTATTACTGGAGGATATTGGCTGGGGGATCCGGCTGGATCATCATGCCCACCATGTCTTGGAAAAGAAGTGTCATTCGCTTTATGTTAGCCGCTTGCTCCGCGGCCTCTTTGTCCTTCTTTTCAAGCATTCTCCGAAAGAATTCGACATCAGTTTCTTACTCGTGGCGTTGCTCCGAGAATGCCTCCGGGCTTGCGTTCGGTCCTGTAAACGCGACCATAGCAGTCATCATCTCCTGAAGCTCCTGCTGTTGCTCTTGGGCTTTTGTCACGGATCGCGTATAAACGGTCGATAACCCGTGGAAGCGCGGCTATCCTCTTTCCTGGATGCCATATAGACGATATGCACCACTATGCCCCCGGATTTAGGGCGTTTGGGCTCAGTGCCTCTGACATTTGTCGAAGGCCTGGGGATTTTCTCCGACGCATGTTCCATTGGCCTTCGCCTCTTTTTCGAAATGGCTTCTTCGAGCTCCTTCCTCTTGTCCTTCTTCCTCTTGTCCTTCTGTTGAATGAGTTGCTGTAAGAAGTTGGGATTTCACATGGCTCGAGCTAAGAAGGCCATCATTTGTTGTTGCCTTTGTTCAGTGCCTTGGAGCCTTTCCTCCATCGCTTTGAGATGAGCTCGGGTGTTTTGTTGCTCTTGCCTTAGCTTTACAAGCTCGGCCATTAGGATGTTCTTGTCGCGCTTCAGCCTGCCGATCTCTACATCATGCCCGAATTGGCCTACCTCAAGGTACGGAGTAAGGGATTGGTGCTGAGGTGTCACATGAGATGATGAGGCTCGTCTTCGCTTTATGGCCTTGAGTAGATGCTTCTGGCCTCGGAGAAATCCTTCGTTTGCGAATTCCCATCTGTCCGGGTCCACTTTTCTAAATCCCTGTTTTGGATCCAAATCGTGAGTTGACATTGACATTCAAGTGTCAAAAACAACCGAACAAGTTGGATATCGTTTAGAAACAGAGAGTTGTAGTTCATGTGTTATGAGCCGAACAATTGGAGTTGGTTGAAGGTGGAGGAGAATGAGTAGATAACACCATTTACCTCGAAAATATGACTCTAATAGTAAGTCGTCTCAATTGCAGAAGCTCTTTCTATATCTTTATTCTTCATTCTTCAGCACTATAATTCATTTACAATTATACGAAGTAGAAACACTAGAAGGTCAGAATGCAATTCCTAATTATATAAGCATTTGAGAGTTAATTAGATTACTTTTGACATTTCCACTCTTATGCAATCATATATCATTTTTCATTACCGTAGAAGTTTATTTTTTCCCTAATGCATGTAGCTTTCTGTATATCTATTTTTATGGGGTAGAAAATTTCTGGTTTGTTATTTTATTTCACCTCGTGGCGCTTGGGTTGATATCTTCAACTTCAAACTTGATCTATTTGATCAGCAGCTGCGGAACAATAACAAACAAATTACTCCATAGCAATTTTTTTCATTACTTTTAGCAGGTGAATTTTTTTAAATCTTTGGCAATCAGTAACACGAGCGTACAAAAGAAATGTAGTGCGCACATAACACGTGTCAGAATATAAAAATACATCTCTTAACCCTCATCACAACTTCGGAGTTCTCATGTGATGGCATGGACTATAAAATAGCATCAGAGCAACCCAGGAGTAGTTGCTTGTTATATCTTAAGCTTAATCTTCCTAGTTTCACCATTCTTACTTTTAAAATAACTACTCTATTGTAGAAGGTTGTTTCCCCCCTCAGACCATGAAACTTTTTGTATCATTGCAGCTAATGGAACAATTAGAGTATAACCCCTATAAGTTGGACATTCTCAGTATTCCAATAGTTCCATTCTTTGGGTCGACCAATTAGAGTTTAAATTCAAATAATTGCTATATTGCTACCATTTTGATCAACTCCCGTTCTTTGGGTTGCTAGGATACCTATTAGAGTTTAAATTCAAAAGGTAGCTTTCCCTACCATTCTGATCAAGTACAGACTTTCTAAAAAGAAAGGGTTAATTGCATATATCTGTATCTTCTCCATCACTACAACCTCTCAACCGCATATCAACTCTCCATAGCTCAGAGATCAACATCGATCAAGTAAAGTTTTCATTCCACACAGATCGATACTAACCCCAAAAGTATCACTCAGTTGTGAGACTAGGTGCATATCAGCGGCAGTGGGATAAGTTGGTGAAAGTGAAATTTACACTAATCTACTCACAATGCAACTTTCTACCATACAAAGATAAGAAACAAGAACCATCAACTACCATCAATTCAATATAACATCCCACAGGGCATTCGATTTTTAATACTAGCGTTAGTTGCATACAACAACATTACCTACTTATTAGACTCTCAGCCAGCTTACACAACTGAAAAGGGTCTCAATCTCAGCTGAAACAACACCAAAAAGGGGTGTTTTACAGAATATCCAACCACAGAATTGTAATTAGGGTTTGTTGGGTTCCTCTAATTCGAGGAATCGGTCTCAATCTAGATTGAAACAAAACTTAATAGATTTCCAATTCGTGGTTTTCTCCCCAAATCAAGAGGAAACCCTGCTGAAATTTGACGAGATCACTCCAAGAACCAAACATTATCCCAAACTAAAACCAAAAATTCACAGAAAATCACTATAAGAGAAGAATATATGCTTACATAGGTATTGAGCTGCCTCACGAAGCTAGAGAAATTGCTGTGCTTGAAGTACTTAGGCAGCAACGTCATCGAGAAGGCGCAGGGATCCCAGACGACGAAGCTGTTGTGGGTGCTGCTCCACGACACGATCTGATCGGTGACGGGATCATCGACGACGTCGTAGGTTTTCATCAGGAACGGCGGCGGCCCTTGGTCGTGGAGCCCCTCCATCGGCCGAGGAGGCCCCGCCCCCGCCCCCGCCCCCGCCGTCTCCGAGCCCTCGATGAGCTCCTCTTTGATGACGGATGATTTATGATTGATGTGGTTTTGATCCATTTGAGGAATCGAATAGAGGGATTTAGTTGGAGAGCGACAGTGAAATTTGTAGCGAGGGGGAGATGAGAATGGTAGAAGTTGAAGTACTTTGTGTGGGGAGGAACGTTCTGGAAGCAAGTGGGAGGACACCAATTTTGGGAGGGGGAAAGGAAGGTTCTGGAAACTGTGGGTGATGAGTAAAAGCCCCCGTGAGCTTACCTCACCTTTCCTTGGGGTAAGTATTTTTTTGCCTACTTTTAAGTTTCTAAGGGCACGCCACCACGGGATTTTTTATTATGTGGACCGGGTATGACACTTCGACAGGGGTTAGAGAGAGTGAAGAGTTTCGAACAGTTTTGGACTGCGTGTGATACCCATATTTCTATTTCTTTTTTCTATTGTCCGGATGTACTCAGCCGGCACATGAAATAATTTTTCTTATTGTCACAACCATTTTGGTTGTGGCCACATCCTCATTTATGAGGTCACTTCTTTATTTTCTTATTTACCCTTCTTCTTCTTTTTTAATTTAGGCATCAATTGGCCCATTACAATTATCATGTATATTTTCTCCTCCAGGCGATTCTCATCTCCTCCACCGTCTCGGCAGCCTCAACTGTCACGATCCGAAAATGGCACGTGTCATGCACTTAAATCACGTGAAATCTATACGATCCCGCCGTAATCCAAGTAAGCAAAAAAAAAACCAAGAATCTAAACATTTTAAAGTAAACAATGGAGGTGAAGTTTGGAAAAGGGATATTAGTGAAATCAAGTTCTGGTTTTTTAGATATAAGTAAAGTTTATTTGAAAATGAAATGGATTGTATACTAAAATTTAAAAATATTTTCGTTATTTGAAATTTTGAAAGTATCTCTTTTGTAAATTTTAATCAAAACCAGTACATAAATAATAATAATAATAATATAAGCATCCCCAATCGGAGCTATCATATCGCCAATCGGCGGAATCACAACCACACGGTGCATACGACGACTAAGGCAAAGATCAACACAAGAAAAGGAAAAAGAAATACCAAAAGTATCATCAAATCAACTATATAAAATAATATACAAGTCCCGCCTCTAACTCTGAAAGAATATACAAGTCTTGGTTTCTAAGTCCATAAAATATACAAATTTGGTTGATAGAGTTTTTAACTAAATTATAAATAAATATAAATATACAAGCGGCGGTTACGATCTGTAATGTAACCCACCTACCAAGCAATCACCCGAAAAAGTGTGTCAGTAAGCCATTACTGATCCGAGCAGTCTGTCCTGCAAGAAAACTATGGCACAACAGTGGTGGGTTGCCAACTCGTGAATAGAAGACATTATCAGATAGAAATCGAATGCATAACGATCTACTTAAATCAAACTGTATAATAATATCATACTATTTGGTAACAAAAGTGAATATGTGTATATATACAGAATATCGTGTCTGTATCAATATGTAGTAATATGTCATCCATAACATATTTATATGTATATATCATCTAATGTGTGTCCATCGATGACACTCGAAACCATCATAAAATAATAAGTGTCCAGTATTGACACTTGAAATTATCATCAAATATTAAGCGTCCAATATCGACACTCGAAATGCTCATATCTCAGGCGCCGTTTCTAGGATCGGGCCTCATATCCATTTGTATCGTATCACTCTGGTCGGTATCCTCCGAATATCCGCCGAGTCTCATATTGTCACCGGTAGGTAGTGTTTCCAGCCAGGCTGAACGTCTTTCTTGTCCCTGGGTACCGTATCGGGTCCACCATGTATCCGCAGACGATGACTTCTCACTCATCGAATCTGATAATAATCATAACTCGGAACCGAGAAATCTCATGGTGGACGTTGATATATCATATCAAGAGAAAACCGCATTTTTAAATCGTTCACAAGTATTATGAAATTGTTTCCGCGATTTCTCAAATCCAGAAATCTTATGAAAACGCTATCTCATAATAACATGGCAATATTGGAATAATATGTAAAGTCATAGAACAATAATTTAATGCATAACAAGTGTGTTCGTATAAGCGTGTCGTATAAGCAATATAAAGAAAATACAATATCTGAAACAGTACGTGATGGAGGTGCTAACAGAAATCTAAAATGCTAACAGGATATAGTATGATACAGTGACTTGGTGAGCTCTATCTGTGTACGTGGTATGAGAATTACCGATGATGTGTATGCGAGCATACGAGTATGTGTACGTGCAACATATAAGTCATCGGTAATGGTGCGCGCATCCTAATAAACGAAGTCAGGTAGAGCTATATATATATATATATATATATATATATATATATATATATATATATATATATATATATATATATCGTGAATGATCGAAACGCGAGCGTATGCAGAAATAAGAAATCGAAATACGAGCGTAGACAGAATAATGAAATCGTAACGTGAACGAGTATTGAATTATTCAACAACGTATGAGCCATACGGCTATAATTTAAAATAGCATGAAATATTGTTTTGGAAATAAAGGACTACGATATTTTTGAAATAGACACTATTTGAAAATTCGTAGCGCACACTTAAAATTATCATTTAAAAGTATGTAACGAATCGTTAGTTCTAAAAATAGGTATGGCTCTAAACATCTTATATTTTTCACTTTAAAAAATTAACAAGACTCCTCGAGTCGAAATAAATATCGTCCGTAATCGACAATCAATCATCATCATATCACGTACGGAATATCTCTCGTACGATACCATCCAATCAAAAAGGTACAAATCTATAGTCGCGTACATTATAT
Source organism: Agapanthus africanus (assembly GCA_030015575.1). Taxonomy (NCBI): domain Eukaryota; kingdom Viridiplantae; phylum Streptophyta; class Magnoliopsida; order Asparagales; family Amaryllidaceae; genus Agapanthus; species Agapanthus africanus. The sequence goes on along the minus strand of CM057339.1, from coordinate 750,292,912 downwards.
CATCTCATCTCATATCATATCGTCTCATCTCATATCGTCTCATATCATATCATGTATACTTATATTATATATATATATATATATATATATATATATATATATATATATATCCGCATGTCACACACACAGCTCAATGGCTACGGAATAGAAACTAGATATATAATCTACTAAGTATACGAATATCCGCATATGGTATTTTAATAACTTTATAATCTAGGTATACGTTTCTATATATATAATATCATATTTCTACGGTTGTGCAGATGCTATACACCATTCACCCGACTTCCCCCGTAAATATACATCTACTCACCTAAACGTCTCGCCCCACTCGAAGCCGATGGATACCTTGCCCATCTTCGTCGTCTCGGAAGTCCTTGTGATCGTACCTACAATTGAAATCATATTGTGTCGTATAAAATTCCATATAAAAAACCGATACGACGAGCGAAGCGCACATAGGTTAGAACATATGGTCAACGCGTGCTAAAACGATAAATTACCCCCCGATGTCGACGTACAAACGTCGAACGACCGAGTCAAGACACAGAAATCCAAAATCCAAGTTTCAAATCTCGTAAAACATCATCAAAAGCTAAGTAAAATAACTTCATATTTTGAAAATCTGGGGCAAATTAGCATATAAAATAGGCTTATATATAATGTAAAACGCCTACATACCAAACCCCGACACTTAATTGCTATAGTAAATCACCAAATAATTCATTTTAATCGCAGTTTGCGGTCCAATTTTGGAGTTAGGGTCTCGTCTTTGGGGTGGGGTCTTCTAGTGGTCTAATTAGGTCTAATATATATGCAAAATATTTTTCAAAGAACCCAATTTGCACCAGATTTCAAATCAACTTCAAAACTCAATGAAAACCATGCCTTTAAACTTTAAAACTCTTTTAAAACGAATATTACTTGCACTAAAACACCATTATCTATCACTAAGAAGGTTGTAGTCACTTACTAACCTTCTACTATATCACCACTACAAGTTGTATCTACCAAAAACTCATTTTGAAAACTCAAGACTACTAAAATATGCACCTTTACTTTAAAACTAATTTGTGAAAGCAAGAATTGCAAGAACTTGTTATAAAGTGGGATTATTATCTCATAAAAGGAACTAAAAAAACTTCCAAGATGGCAGAAGATCCCGGAATGGAGATTGGATCACATTTTCTTAAATAGGATGAGAATTGGAACATATTTTGTAAAGGTTTCATGGTATTTTGAAGAGATTTGCATGGTGTTTGTTGTTTATGAATGAGGGCGGAGAAGATGGAGAAGGAGAAAAGGAAGAAGAAGATGATGATGGAATAAAATGAGAAGAGAAATGCAAATGGTTCGGTCAAGCCATACCACCTCTCATTTCTCTCTCTTTCTCACCTATACTTCTTTTAATAAAATAAAGCCACACCTCCATGCTCTCATGTCACATTTTCTTTTCTTTCCTTTTTTTCTAAAAACATAAAAACCCTCATTTAAACTCAAATGAAATATTAATCCTCTCATAAATATGTCATGGCAACTTAACACATGATTTAACAAAATGAAATGTGGTTTAATACACAAATAGGAAAACACTAATTAAGTTTAGCATTAAACTCTTATATGGATATAATTATATGTTAATTTATTAAAAGCCCAATTAAATAAATACTTTCATAAATAATAATTGATTTTAAATTCCAATTATTTTCCAAAATAGAGGTATATAATTATACCAATCTCCGAAAACTCAAATCCATGTTTGGTATATATCCATAAAACTCATTATATTATTATTTAAATTCTAAAATAATATTTTATATTTTCTGAAATGTTATAATTTTCTTCCCTTAAATAAATTCGGTCCCTGAATTTAAATTTAAACCCCCAAATCTTAAAACATTTTTAGTAAATCAAATCAACGGGGCTCCGAAATCATGGACGGATAGAAATATCATAGCGCAACGCGTATGGTTGAAAATAAGTGCAAACTCAAATAACCGAAACTTCGACAAGTATCATGCGAATCATACGAGTTACAATGAAAAATGCAATTTAATAAATCTACTGTTTAAATCAAGCACAATATAATTAAGGTTGCAATACGTATATAATACGCATCCATGTAAAATTATCTAAGTAGTTGAAAAATGTATGAAACCTTTTCAAAATCGCCATATGATGCGTATATTACGGTATAAGTAGCAGACATTCATTTTATAAAGACACACACACACACGTTTCATTTAAGATATACGTCCCGGAGTTTTGAAAATAACTTAGAAGGCTTTTTTTTTTGTAAAATCTTGTATTGCTCCATGACACATAGAAAAATAATGAGAGTATAGCTCTTTTAAAAACCTCTTCTGTAAATATCGATATATGCAAAAATATTCAGGCACTATCTCTCAGACCAGTCATGCTCGGCTACTACATAACATAGTATATATATTATAAAAACGCGATACTCGAAAAAAAAAATCAACATCAACTGATGTGCACGAAAACCAACCCACGTGCGACTGGTGCATATGAAAATCAAAATCAAAACCAAGTGAAACGAATGCGTACACAAACGAAAACTGAGTGCAGCGGGTATGCACGAAATATCTGTCAAGTGCAACGGGTGTGCACGACAACAATATCAAGTGCATCTACAGTGCACGAAAATCTCAATCAAGTACAACTGGTGTGCACAAAAATCTCCAAGTGTATCAAATGTGTACAAAACCATATCAAATGCTCCGAGTGTGCGCGAAAATTTAAATCAAGTGCATCAGATCCGCACAAAAACATCCACTGCAGTAGGATGCATGAAAATGAATATCAAGTGTAATTAGATGCACGAAAACACACACACACACACACACATTTGTGTGTGTGCGCGCGCCCGTGTGCACGCCCGCAACTGGTGTGCATGAAAACCACATCAATGCATCGAATATGCATGTAAACAATATCGAGTGCATGAATCAAAATCAGGTGTATACAACATGCACGAAATCAAAATCAAGTGTAACAGGTTGCACGAATATATACAACGGCGTGCACAAAATAATATCGAGTGCAATGGATATACACAAAAACATAAATCAAGTGTAATGAATGTATAAAAATATAAATCAAGTACAACTGTGTGCACAAAGAAAATATCCATCAGGTGCAACTACGGTGCATGAAAATATCAATCTTGAAATTTAATCATCAAAACACAAGAGTCAAAACGATGAAAGTATGATACTCGGATCACTAAAACACAAATAAAAAACAAATGATATTGAGCTATATCTCCTTCAATGTCGAAAAGTGCATGTGCACAAGAATTTCCACTTGCCTTCTACCCATGATCAGGCGTCCTCTGCTTCTAGGTCCTTATTCTCACTCTGGATCACCAAATCCACGGCTTCTCGGCTCGACAGCCTGATAAGGAGTAGCGAAGGAAACGGTCCCATCCTGACGCCTCTCTGAATACCTCCTGGCCATGTAACCTGGCCACTCGCAATGTAGCACGTCAACGACGGCGACCTCTGGCCCTCTGAGTACGTGTCATCAACTGATCCTGAGTCTAAATCTTTATCGCTGTAGTATCCCGGAAAGAACCCGTCATGGATTCTGTCGATCTCATCTCTGCTGAACTGCTCGAAAACTGGCACTCTTAAATTAATCTGTTTCCGTTCCAGAACAACTGCAATCTCATCACGACTTTCCTCTGAAACTGTGGTCGTATCTAACGCCTCTGCATACGTATCAAATCTCTAGCATCAACAGAGAGAAACAATTACTCATTAAGATCTCCCACGAATTTCTTAATCCACTTTTCTTCATTATCTACCTAATCAAAATCATATTTTGATAGCTGTGTAAACTGCAATTCATATTCGGTTAGGGTCATATCTGGAGTCTTACGCAAAGACTCGAAGGTACGAACTCGGGCATCTCAAACACTCGGTGGAAGAAATCTGGCTAAGTAAGCCCTCAAGAACTCATCCCAGTCATCGGAGGAATACGCACTGACTCTTGATCGACTCATACCAGATCTGAGCAAGACCTGTCAAACTGAAGCTAGCCAACACAACTGATCTAGCATTGGAGCATCCAAACGAACGAAATATCCTAGTCTCCCTATCCAGGAATGACTGAAGATCTTCTGTCACATCTCTACCTGCAAAATCATATGGCTTCAGCTTCGTGAACTTTGGAAGTGATATCTCGTCAATCTTAGCAACAACCGGTACATCATGCCTGCATGGTAGACAACACAACAATCCTACGAGTAGGCCATACGTCAACAGACCTCTCAATCCGACTGGCTTCAAGCAATAGCCCGATCATTTGGTGCGGATCCAGAACACTCGCCTCAAACGAGAAATCCTAACATAAAAGGATAACCAATCTGTCCCTGTGTCACCGGAATAACACCCTAGTCAGTTCTCGTCCCTGATCGCATCTCTAGCCGCATCCCACTCGGTTCGTGTAGCCATGGTGACAGAAACCACAAGCAAGTATCGATAAGGATAGAATATAAGAACGAATAGAAAAAGGATTTCAAGATATGTATATCGTAAGGTTACTTAAGCAGAGTATAGTATCATAAATATGCCACGGAACATACGTAGAGTACGTTACTCCACTTGAGTTACGTATTACATCAACCAAGGTCAACCTACGTAATGAAAGTTCTATAAGTTTATGTCGCACACCCCACGCGGTTTGTGGGGAGGCGGAATTTACAAAAAACGATTTCAAGACTTGCAACATCGACCTATCATGCAAGACCTTTTAGGAAACCATAACTAGCTAAACACTAAGAGATTCTAAACTACTATGATAGAGTTTTATACCTTTGATACAAGTCCTTTGGGCCTTCTTCTCCTCTCCTTGAGCTCCTAGAAAATGCGGATCGTGCTTGATCGTCGGTCTCCTCGTGTCAAAGTTGATCCACCTGAGAGTCTATGGTTCAAGCTTCAACCTCTAAACCGAGATAACTAAAGTACCTAGTTCGCCAATCTAGATAGCTTAGAAGATGTAGAGAGTTAATTGGAGTATTTTATCTCAAATGACCCTAGGATTCACAACACATGTGAAGGTTAGGGTTTTGAGAAAGAAGGAGAAGAACAATGGAGAGAGAATGATAACGATAAAATGAGCAAGTGTTTGTGCAAGTGAAGAATGACTAAGTCTTTTCCAATTCAAGCATGCAATATTTTTCATAAACAAATAGCAACCATACTTGAATAGTAAAGGCAAACCAATAAACTAAAAAATTAGCCAAGCTTCACCCATGCCACAAATATCTCCATTTTCCACCTCATTAATCTATTTTTCAAAAATAGATAAATCCAATAATGAGGTGTCCCCTTCTAGAAGCATCTCTTATAAAATTACAAGAATGCACTCACCGTATATACATACATGTATTCGTACTACAAAAATACGAATACGATGAGATGATAATAATAATCCAATAATATATTACTAGAATTCGGCTTAATCTTAAGCCCACTAGTATTATCCGTCCGAAAAACATCAGTGCAGCCAGTACACGTATATGATCGGAACCCTGTACGTAAAACCATACAGCTTCTACATCGTATCGTCTGAACCAGAGAAACCCTCTGTGTGGGACTCTAAAGACTCGACAATACGCTAGCAGTGGGTTTAACCACAAGTCCGTCAGTGGCTCTAGCTGTACGTAACGGCTACCCAGGTACCTGTCGAAAAGAAGGCCGACGAGCGAACTCATCCGAACCCCTACTGAGATTATCCGTGACAACCTCCGTACAGTCCGGTGTGTTCGTCTAAGAATATCGCATATCGAGCCTAAGGGGTGGTAAACGTCAGACCCCTGATAGCGCAATAAGTCGTGTAGGTGTAGAGCCTAATACACCATGAGAAACTACTAATGTACCTACCAGTAAATCTCACTTGCCTTGGCCAGGGACTTTGTGTATTGGCTATCCGAACACGGTGCGATATCAACTCCCAATACCGGGAGAGACGAATCCTTTCTATCTACTATTGCCTCCAAGTATTTCGGGAGTGCACCCAACAACTACCTGTTTGCACGATTTATTTGAGCCGTGGTAGGGTAGTAATCTAAGTATAGTAGGAACACACTCGAGATGAATAATGATGTCAAGTCAATAGACTAACATGTACTCATATCATCCGGAAACTGCTAACTAATGATATGTATAATACCAACCGGCATTTCCCAATGAGTCTGTCTAGTGTAACTCATAACCCAATGAGCACCTATATACTATCTCTGGTACCGCATACCAATGGCTGCGGGACAGTCCATCTCCCATGACTGGGATGAGAAACGTATACACTAGTCTACTCTGGAGTATCGATACCCTGTCTCGATAATCTTATGATTAGGGACAAGATAAGGATGTGCTTATAGACTATCCAGCCTCCACTAGTGTGACTGCCACCACAACGCTGGTAGTCAAGCAAAAATCCTAAGGGCTCTATCAATATGTATTAGCGATATGCTAAAAGAAACATATACACATATTAAGATAAAATCAAACCAGATAGTATACTATCATATTGAGCAATATTGTTATTATATATGTGTATATCCCAAGCTTCCAAAATATAATATACAATCCAGTACTATATAATAATGGCCTCTAGGGCATATATTACTAACAAGTTCGGGTCTAATACCCCCTTAGTCAAGTCTAAGTTCCATAAGTTCAAGCATTCGTTTTCTGAAATCTACGCGTTAGACTCCACATAGTCAAACCTATATTCGGACAAAGGTTAAACCTAACGCTCTAATACACTTTTGTCATGATCCGGAAATGGCACGTGATCGGCACTTGAATCACGTGAAATCTATAGGACCCCGCCGTAACCCAAGTAAAAAAAAAACCCAAGAATCTAAATCTTTTTAAGTAAATAATGGAGGTGAAGTTTGGAAAAGGGTTATTAATGAAATCAAGTTCTGCTTTTTAAGATATAAGTAAATTTTATTTAAAAATGAATGCGAATTGTATACTAAAGTTTGAAAATATTTTCGTCATTTGAAATTTTGGCTGCACCTCCTTTGTAAATTTTAATCAAAACCAGTATATAAACAATAATAATATAAGCATTGTTCATATCAGATTTTTGCATTTTCATACCGCCCAATTTTTATTACATTGCATATCGGTAGATACTCTTGAGCCGTATTTGCTAGTTAATTGCAGGATACAGGTTCTCGGTTCTAAAAACGGTGAAATTCATGGAAAACATGACAAAATCCGGGTTCCTGCCAACCACTGAGAAAACATGGTCTCCGCTCTTCATCCGTATGTTGCCAGATACCAGTTTAGGAAGACAAAATGACAAATCAATGTCGTTTTCATGCACAAGGCTCAATGGTAGCACAAGATCCAAGAAATCTACGCGGAGCTCGAGGAAATCATGACAAAAACATCCACATCAAAACACCTTTGGCTCAACAGAAATTCTGGAAAAATCTCGAAACAAATCTGAGAAAAGTCATATACCAGAATAAAGGGGACAGAAGACCAGGGAAGCCCAAAAAACAAGAGAGCCCAACTCCTCCAAAGGGCCGCGGAACCGCGCCCAATAGGGGGTCTAGGCCGCGGATCCGCGGCCATATGGTGGCGGCAGTTGACCATTTTTTAGGGGTATTTGGGTCTTTGTATATGTGTTCTGGTGGTTGCCCTAGATTTCCATTCTCCAGCCTATAAATAGCCCAGAACTTTGAGAAGGAAGGGGTCCATAATCTTGTATTCTCATTTTCTAGGTTTAGTTGTTTTCTTCTTCCTCTTCTCATCTCTTCTCCATTAAAACTTGTAATGAGCTTGGTGAGTGAAGAATGGTGAATAAAGAAGTTCATTTTATTATCATGCTTGTCTTGTTCTTTCTATAATTGTTGTAATTTTAATTTGTTAACTAGTTGTTGTTATTTCTTGTTGTTTCTTTCTTCTCTCTTTTTCTTTATCCTTAAAACGACCATGATGCTTACGCTCGATCCTCGCCAAGGTGAGGTCGCAAATAGCTAGTCGTTATCTTCTAATCTCTTTCTTTCTATCTTCCTCTTTTGTTTTGTTTTATTTTTCCGTATCATGATGTGTGAGTAGTTTCATACTTGTTAGGGTAGGATAAGGGAAGTTTGAGAGAAGGAAATCTCTCTCACTCTTTCCTTACCCAACAGCTTAATTCGACTCCCGTTAATTGAACCACAATCCGCTCCTTACGGCACCCTATCCTACATGATAGCGGTGATTCCGTAGTGAGACCGGTTGTGGTTGAATTAACCGGAGGTTATGGCTAATAGCCAAGAACGGACGGACAAGCACCAAAATGAAGAACTTATGCGTTGGAAAGCCTAGCTTATACTCGCAAGTTCCTTCCTAGTCGTGCTAATCCCCGTTGTTGCCGATTACCGTAACACCGATATTAAGAGGGGCAACGAAAGATGTGGGAGACTCCTAACTCAAACTAATCTAATCCTAACCCTAACAAGCTCTCTTTACGTATCATTTTACCGCTTAACTAATCACAACAAAATCTGGAAAACCGGACTTAACTCGTTAAAGCACACAGAAAAAGACTCCCATCTCCCTGCGGACGACCCGTACTCAACCGGCTAGCTACGTGCGAAACCGTCTTGATTGCGGTAATTAACTAAAACTTGAACACGCAGACTCTTTAACAATCAAATGGCGCCGTTGCCGGGGAGACGGTAGTTTATTTCTTTGTGTAATTTCGGGTTAACTTGTGAATATAAAAACAACCGAAAAACAACAAAAAAAAAATACTTTGTAAAAAAATCATCTTGTTATTTTTGATTAGTTTTTGTGCAAGTGTGCAGGAAAATACGGAGTTCGAGTTCAGTGCCAAAGACGTGGGAAGATAGACCCACATTTCGCGGCTACACCGCGACGGACAAAACGAAGCAAACGGTCTACTTTAAGATTCTGGAGCAGTTCTATCCAGATTCAGGGTCTTAAAAACAGCAGAGGACACCCAAAACAGCCCACACAAAAATTTCAGAGCCCCAACTCCCCAATTCCGCCGCGGAACCGCAGCATAAGCAAGCTTAGGCCGCGGATCCGCGGCCACTTGGTGGAGTTAGTGTGCACAATTCTCTCTGTAAGTCTCTCTCCTCTCTCCCACTCCTCTGGACTCCAATAAACTGTGTTTTCTGCAGATTTCTTTGCGCAAACTCTTCTCCCCCTTCCAATAAACTGTTCTTGTGCAGGATTCTTTGCGCTGCGCTAAAAAATAAAAATTGTTTGCAGTTGATTTGTTACTGCTTTGCATTTCTTAATACGGACTTAAGGGGCTTGAAACCAATTCAGATTGGGTGGGGATTTCATCACCCTTCCCAGGACCCCAAAAATCACAAAAAGCATATGCATTGTCCATTGTAAATTAAAAAACACTAGACTTCAGCCCTAAGGACTTCGCGCTCATTAGGACAGAGGACTAGTTACAGGCATCGGCCGTTTATCCTATCTGACTTTTGCGGTGCCTAGGCAAGTGTGACGAAGGCAAGTGGTTATTTAATTAAGGAACTTCGCGAAAGCGTTGGACAACCTCCCACTTACCTGGCACTTATCTGGCCGCATTAGACGGAGAAGAGGCGGTTTGAGGTCCTTTTTCTAGCCCTCTGGAACAGTTAGGAGCAGGTCTAGTTGACCTAGACGACCATAGATCTAGGTGAGATTGTGCATATCTTGTTTGTGATTACTTAAGCCGTATATCCGTACATATTTCTGTAAATCTCTTTCTAAAAAAAATACAAAAAAAAGAAAAAAGAAAAAAATCAAAAACTTTTATAAAAACTTGCCCTTTGTCGCCAAAATCCATTTTTCACCCACCACCCATCGCCTTTCTCCATTGACGTTTTCTTACCCTCACCTTCTCCGCTTTGACTATACTAAACTCGTTTAGTGTATGTCCGCTTGGACTCGGGACACTAGCGCCCGTCTAGTCCGCGTTACGTTAGTCGCTATCGACTACGCGATCGACTCAGACGTCGATACTCCGTCCACTCCTCTTTCACCCCTTCCTTTGCCGGCCAACTCCGACGTTGACCGGAATTCTGTTCATACATCTTCACCTTCACCTTCACCAACCTCTTCTTCCGCGTGTCAGGATTTAATCCGAACATCTCTTTGACTACCGCTGGATTAGCTCCACCTCCTACGGAGACCAATATCCCACCACCACCGCCTGTTGTAGCGCCGCAGCGAATCGCGCTCCAGGATCGTTTCTATCCCACCCGTTCTGCACTTCCCACCTGCCTTTCTCTTCCTCCGGCCAATGGGGACAACTTTGAAATTAAGCCCCACTTCATCAACATGCTTCCACGTTTTCATGGGCTTGAATCTGAAGATGCCTATATCTTCATCAACAAATTTCAAAACGTCTGTGCCATGATGAAAACCACCCAACTGTCGGACGATGCTATACGTCTACGGGTCATTCCGTTCACTTTATGCGATCTTGCTGAAAAATGGCTGTATAACACCGCTTCCCACTCAATCACCAGCTGGAACGAGTTTGTTAAAGCGTTTCTAAAAAAATTCTATCCGAATCATAAGACTGCAAGGATTCGAAATGAAATCAACCAATTCTCTCAGCTTCCTTCTGAACCATTCTAGAAGTGCTTTGACCGATACAAAGACCTTCTTGTTCAGTGTCCTCACCACGGTATAGAGAAATGGCAACTCTGCCAAACCTTATACGAGGGCCTGAACCCAGCAACGAAGCAGTTGTTGGAAACTATCTGTCAGGGCCACTTCCTATCGAAATCTGACGAGGAAGCGTGGCAGTTCTTTGATGACCTTGCGGAGCAAACGCTCAGTGGGAGAGCACCAGACCGACTTCTTCTTCTTCTACCTCCACTTCTACCGGTCAGTCTAGGGTAGGAATTCACCAACTTGATGTCTCTATTGCGATGAAAGCTGAAATGGCTGCAATAACAAGAAAGCTTGAAGCGATAGAGAGCAAATTTTCTGCTCCTGCCCCTGTTCTCCCCCTTCGTACCATCTGCGCTTGTTGTTCCGATCCTTCTCACTTGACCGAAGAGTGTCCTAAAAATCCACCCTCGCAAGGACAGGATCAGGTTAATGCTGCTTTCCAGCAAAGACCGAGGAATGATCCATACTCTTCCACCTACAATCCCGGTTGGAGGAACCACCCCAATTTCGCCTGGAATCAGAATCAGAATCAATTCCAAGGCAACAATTTCCAAAGGGCCCCTCCGCCGCAACAACAAGCGCAACAACAAACTCAGTATCAGCAGCCCTTCCAACCCCAACCTTTCCAAAATCAGACGAACAACTTTGCACCCAACAATTCTTTTCCACCAAACAACTTTGTTCCGTCAAACAACGATAAGGTTTCCTCGCTCGAACGAAGTCTGGAGGCGTTCGTTAAACAATCGACCCAATCCACCGCCAACATCCAGTCTTCCATTCAGTCCTTAGTGCAACACACTGCCGCACACGGGCAAAGCATCAAGACCATCGAGGCCCAGATTGCACATCTGAACGCGGCCTTAAGCGAACGAGAGAAGGGGAAGCTCCCGTCCCAACCACTCCCAAATCCCGGTCACCCACATAATGCACATGTTGCTCTTGAACAACAGAACCATAATGTGAGTGCCGTGACCACACTGAGATCGGGAAGGATGCTGCAAAACAACATTGGCACACGGATCAACGATAACACCCCGGCCGCTGCTTCTTCTTCCTCTTCTTCTTCTTCTTCTTTCTCGTCTTCTGAGCCTATTCTCCGTTCTTCACAAGGCTCTCCTTCCTCTTCTTCTGCTCTGAATGGACCCACTTCTCACTCCACGAAAACACATATTCTGGGATCCGTTCCAACTCCACAATCTCCTCCTCCAGCATTAGACTCAACCAATTTTCAAAATGTTCAATTTCCAAACCGGTTGAGGTCTAATAAACAAAATCCTCAAATGGAGAAGATTCTGGAGTTATTCAAGCAGGTTAACATTAACATTCCTCTTTTAGATGCTGTCCAACAAGTCCCGTCCTACGCGAAAATCTTAAAGGACTTGTGCACGAAAAAGAGGAAGTCTCAGGTACCCAAGAAAGTTTTCTTGGCTAGTGCTGTGAGTGATGCCTTTACCCAATCTTTACCACAAAAACGGAAGGACCCTGGCTGTCCTACGATTTCAATTACCATTGGGGATAAGAACATCAACCGCGCACTATTAGATCTTGGTGCCAGTGTTAACCTGCTTCCGTATTCAATATACGAGCAATTAGGCGTCGGAGAGCTGAAACCCACACACTGCACTCTCCAAATGGCCGACCGATCGATCACCCATCCTAGGGGTGAGCTAGAAGATGTGTTAATAAGAGTCGGGGATTTCATATTCCCCGTTGACTTCATTGTATTAGACACACAGCCTGTAGCTAACCCCCGGAATCAAATTCCGGTGATACTCGGTCGCCCATTTCTCGCAACCTTAATTGCTGTGATCAATTGTCGCAATGGTTCGATGAACCTCTCTTTTGGAAACATGACGATTGAACTCAACATTTTTAGGTTGGGGAATCAGCCTGCCGAACCTAATGCTCATATACTGGACGTCTGCTCGATCCAGGAGATCACCCCAGAAGAGTGTGAATTCGAGGAGTTTCTGTTTGATCACGATAATCTTGACGCCACTAGTGTGTTTCTCTTCGAACCTGCTGCTGTTTCTGCGCCCGACAACGACTACGAGTGTTTCACGTTCTCGAACGATCTTAGTTGCGCACAACCCGAGTTTGAATCCTTCGACTTTCCGGATGAGTTACCTGAACCATCCGACTCGGTCGCCCACACTCGTTTCGAACCTTTTCTGGAGTCCTTTGAGTTCGAGACCTTTGCACCAATCTTGCCTTCAATCGTTTCACCTCCAACGCTCGAACTCAAGCCTTTGCCGTCTCACCTTAAGTACGCTTACTTAGGTGAGAACGAGATCCTCCCTGTCATCATCTCGGCTTCTCTAGCTCCAGAGCAAGAGAAAGCCCTTCTCGCGGTCTTGCACAGCAACAGGCAAGCTTTTGGCTGGTCCATGGCGGACATCAAGGGGATTAGTCCCCTGATCGTTGAGCATCACATTCATCTGATGGATGATGCCAAACCAGCCCGGGATCCACAAAGACGGCTCAATCCAGTCATGAAAGAGGCTGTGAAGAAGGAGATCGTAAAATGTCTAGATAGTGGTATCATTTACCCTATCTCTGATAGCCAGTGGGTTAGCCCCATTCATGTTGTCCCCAAAAAGTCGGGCATCACGGTCATCACTAACGAGGCGAATGAGTTAATCCCTACTCGCACCCAAACTGGGTGGCGAGTGTGTATTGATTACAGAAAACTCAACGCCGCAACGCGGAAAGACCACTTTCCGCTACCTTTCATTGACCAAATGCTTGAACGATTGGCCGGACACGAGTACTACTGCTTTCTTGATGGCTACTCTGGCTATAATCAAATTCCCATCGCCGAAAAAGACCAGGACAAGACCACTTTCACTTGTCCTTTCGGCACGTTTGCATATCATCGCATGCCCTTTGGGTTATGCAATGCGCCCGCTACCTTCCAGCGGTGTATGATGGGTATCTTCTCAGACATGGTGGAAAAATTTCTGGAGATTTTCATGGATGACTTCTCCATCTTCGGCGATTCCTTCAACGAGTGTTTGCTGCATCTTGACGCTGTCCTTACCCGATGTAAGGACAAAAATCTCACTTTGAACTGGGAGAAATGCCACTTCATGGTGCGCGAAGGTATTGTCTTAGGACATATCATCTCGCAAAATGGCATAGAGGTTGACAAAGCAAAGATTGAGGTCATTTCCAATCTGCCTCCTCCCCGATGCGTCAGAGATATCCGATCCTTCCTTGGCCATGCCGGTTTCTATAGACGGTTCATCAAGGACTTTAGCAAGATTGCTAGGCCCTTGACTCTTTTGCTGGCCAAGGATACGCCTTTCGACTTCAACTCGAGCTGTGTCACTGCATTCGAGTCATTGAAACGCTCACTCACTTCTGCTCCCGTTCTTTCTTCACCTGACTAGACGCACCCATTCGAGATTATGTGCGATGCATCCGACTTTGCCATTGGTGCTGTCCTTGGACAACACATCAACAAGATGCCGCACGTAATCTATTATGCGAGCCGAACCCTGAACGACGCCCAACTCAATTATACAACAACTGAGAAGGAATTCTTGGCTGTTGTATTTGCTTTAGAAAAGTTCAGGCCCTACCTCATCGGCTCTCCAGTCATTGTCTACACTGACCATTCTGCTCTGCGCCATCTTTTTGCGAAGAAAGATGCAAAATCTCGATTAATACGTTGGATCCTCTTGCTTCAAGAGTTTGACCTTGTCATTAAGGACAAAAGAGGATATGAAAACGTAGTTGCCGACCATCTCTCATGACTTCCTTCTTCGCCTTCGCTTCCAATTCCGATCAACGACGTTTTCCCGGATGAACAACTCTTGACAGTATCTTGCGAACCCTGGTTCGCAGATATTATGAACTATTTGGCCACAGGATTACTACCGACTGAATGGTCAAGTCAGGACAGACTTCGCTTCTTATCCCAAGTAAAACACTTTTACTGGGACGAACCCTATTTGTTCAAGTACTGTCCCGACCAGATTATTCGTCGGTGTGTCCCTGACGAGGAATTCAAGAGTGTGCTGTCATTTTGCCACGATCAAGCATGTGGCGGGCATTTTGGGCCCAGAAAGACAGCTGAGAAGATCTTGCAATGTGGTTTCTACTGGTCACAACTCTTCAAAGACGCTCATGACTATTGCAAGACTTGCTCTCGGTGCCAACACATGGGCCGGATATCCCGGAGGAACGAGATGCCGCTCCAACCGATCTTGGTTGTGGAGATTTTCGATGTTTGGGGGATCGATTTCATGGGGCCGTTTCCCAGCTCTTTTGGGAACTTGTACATCCTTCTCGCTGTTGATTACGTCTCTAAATGGGTCGAGGCTGTGCCCAGCCGAACTAACGACAACAAGGTTGTCGTTAGGTTCCTTAAAGAAAACATTTTCTCTCGTTTTGGGCACCCCCGAGCGATCATTAGCGACAATGGAAGTCATTTCTGCAACAAGACTTTCGAGGCCTTGATGCGGAAGTACTCCATTAATCATAAGCTATCCACGCCCTACCACCCCCAAACCTGCGGGAAGGCCGAAGTTTCAAATCGGCAAATCAAGCAGATACTGGAGAAAACGGTTTCCAAGAACCGTAAGGATTGGTCGCTGAAACTCACTGATGCCCTTTGGGCATTTAGAACCGCTTATAAGACCGACCTTGGCATGTCTCCCTATCGGCTTGTGTACGGAAAAGCCTGCCACCTTCCTGTCGAAATAGAGCATCGCGCATTTTGGGCGATAAAGGAGCTGAATCTGTCTCTCGAAGATGCGGGCAGCCATCGGAAGCTGCAGTTGAACGAACTAAACGAGCTTAGGGATGAGGCTTACGATAACGCGGTTGTCGTTAAGAACCGAACGAAGGTGTTTCACGATAAACACCTTTTGCGCAAAACCTTCGTACCTGGTCAGCAGGTACTGCTTTACGACACCCGACTTCACTTCCATCCAGGAAAGCTCAGATCTCGTTGGAAAGGGCCGTATTTTGTGCGGAATGTGTATCCGCGGGGCGCTGTGGATTTGGAAAATCCAAAGGACGGTTCATTTTTCAAAGTGAACGGACACCGATGCAAACCGTACCTTAGCGCCGAACCAACAGAGGAGCTCCTGTTCTTACAGGAGCCAGTTTACCCTGCCTAATCTTCCTCTGCCTACCTCCAAACTTCGGTTATCCAGCCAAGAACAGTGGACACTGTTCCAAATAAGTTTGGGGGTATGTATAAACCATTTTGTATATATTTGTGTATATTCTTTTTCTTTTCTTTAAAAACAAAAAAAAATGGTGTATTGCTAACCGACAATTTTAACCCTACAAATGATCTCTTCATGCAACGACAGTGAGGACACTGTCCAGTTTAAGTTTGGGGGTACGCTCGGTACGCATTTCTTACCTTCACATTCATATGTATATTTTGCATCTGCATATTAAAATCCATAAAATCCATAAAAATCTGAAAATTTTCTAAAAACATAAATACTTTTCTGTCAAGTTAGCTTGTGGAAGAACTCTGATTCAAAATTTCGACGGTTTTTGTTTGAAAAAATAGGAATAACTAAATCTTATGTTTAGATTTTGAAAACCTGAAAGATAACTCTCCTTTGAAGTTAACTATAGCTGATATACATTTTTACATCACACTACACGTGTCGTGAGTTTTTGGGAATTAGATGACAAGTCTTTTATGTTTAAAAACTTTTAAACAGATAAATGATTTTCTGAGGATCAAATAGGTTTGTTCTGAAATAAGTAATGTCAAGAATAGTTTATGAAGTAAAGCGAATATGAAGGCATGTTATTGATGCCGTAATTGGAACTAAGTCTGAAAAATAACCCATCTGAAACTTGATTGGAATGATTACACACCGAAACCACTAAACACGTCTTTTATCCAAAAAAATAATTGAACTGCCGGTTATATCTCCGTTCGTATTAAATCATCTGATTTTCACGCCAAACTGTCTTTTGTTTTTGGACCTAGGTAACTTGAGTAATTAAGTCCGCTGGGGTGTTTCTACACCTAATGCCCTAAAATCAACTGGTTTGGGTGCATTGGCCCAAAGCTCGCTAAGAAGCCTAGAAAGTCCAGTTAAAACAAAGTCAAGCAAGTGTTCTCTCCGAGTTAAAATTCCTAACGGTTCTTTGTGTGAGAATAATCTTGATAAAAGACAGGCTTTTATAAAAAAAATTTAACGGAGATATGAAGGTTTTATTCTATGATAAAGACTATTGCACATTCACAGAGGTGTGTATGAAATGAAAACAAGAAAAAGGTGGAGTGAAAAATACGACTTAGTTTCCTGTTAAGGAAAATAGAAATTCTGAAGTTGAAACCTTACTGGAAAACGAAACTTGAAAAATGCTTAACTCTCTATAAAACTTATGTGATCCTTTTAAAATTGTTATCTGGGCTTTATTGTGCGACATTATGACTTTAATCGATCCTTCTGGAACTTAACGACACTATTTGCACTGCACGTAAAGACATATAAAATCTGTAGTTAAATAAGAAGCGAGGTGTGAAAAATAAAGGTTCGATAGTCTAGACTTAGGATTATAGAATTGTTATTTTCTGAAACAAAACTTTAGGGTTTGAATCTTAGTTATTTTACAAAAACCAACTTGACCGGATTTTGTGGGTAGTATCCGCTGAAAACCCTCAGGAGACAACACTCCTCCTGTAAGTCTACGCTAGCGCCCCGGCCGTCTACAGACGCCAAATGCGGAACAAAAACTTTTAAACTTGGCGCTATCGTATACTTTAACCCGGATCTGCCATTATTGCTAAACTAACAAACTGTAAAGAGTGTAGAAAAGGTATACCGAACGATCCGAGTCCTTCGTTCTTCAACCATCATCCCACGCTCCGTTGCGGCTGCTCCGATCTCGTCGATCTCCGATCTCCTCGTCGAGGTGGCACCACATGATCGGTTCTTTAAACGGGCTCCCGCCTCTGACTCGAGGCAACTCGATCGTCAAGTTTGCTAAAAGAGACGACCAAGATTGATGTAGAGAATGAGTAGATGACTTTGTCTCACTTCGTCCAAATCCGTGGACGATCGGTTAATGAAGTTGCCGTGGAAATCGGGTGATGGAATGAAATGAACTGTAAAATTCCATACACCCCGAATACTATCATAATCTTTTCTAGTCAAAATGAAACATCAAGTGAGAGTGTATGAGAGAGAGAGGAGGCTTATCATATATATAGAATGAGGAGGGTGAGTGTAGGAGCAAAGGTGGTGACTATAAGAGAAAAGCTTCTCACAAAAGATCATAACCAAAACAAGAATCATTAAAGAAAACAATGACTCACTAATAACACCTCATCAAGTAATAAATGCAACCAATTAGAACACAACACCAATTAGCCTCATCATCACTTCTAGAAGCTTCTAGAATGATGACTCACTCATATCAGAAGAAAAGATAAATCCTTCTTTAACCGAATGTTAAAAGACGGCTGATAGAAAACTGAAAACTGGCAACTTCCAAAAGTGATCCTGAAACGAATTTCAGGACAACCCCGAAACTGTATAAATATACCCGCATTTGTATTACGACCGAATACAAATGCAACTGAGACAAAGATATTATACCTACTCAATATAATACTCGGATCCGGCTTAAACCAAAGCCGACCAGTATTATCTGCCCGAAAAATAACACGTGCGTAAACGCACGTGCATTTTCCGAACCCTGCCATAAAACCATACGGCCTCTACAACGTTTCGCCCGAACTTGGGAAACTGTCTGTAGGGGACTCTAATGACTCGTCAGCACCCTGGCAGTGGGTTTAACCACAAACCGTCAGCGGCACTAGCTATGCGTAACGGCTGCCCATGGACTGACCTCAAGGGTGGCCGAGGAGCGAACTCAAGGGAGACCGATGAGCGAACTCCTCCGAAAACCCTACTGAGCCTAACAGTGACAATGTATATACAGTCCGGTCCGTTCGTCAATGAGTATCGCATATCTGCCTAGGGGGCTAGTAACGTCAGACCCCCAATAGCAGTATAAATCGTGTCGGAGTGAAGCCCAATAACACCCTGAGATACTACTGGAGTACCTACCAGTAAATCTCCTGCCATGGCCATGGACTTTGTGTAATGGCTCTCCTAGACACAGCACGACCTCGCCCCCAATACCGGGAGAGACGAATCCCCTGCCGATCCGCTCACGTGCCTCCATATGGCTCGGGACTGTACCCAAAAGCTACCTGTTTGCACGACTCCTTTGAGCCGTGGTAGGGTAGAAATCAAAGCACCGTGGGAACTCACACGAGACAAATGACGACCTCAGGTCGATGAACTAACCTGTACACATGTCACCAGGGAACTGCTATCTGACGATAGGTATAGTACTAACTAGCAGATTCCCGGCGAGTCCTGTCCGGTGTACTCATAACCCAATGAGCACCTGTATACATCTTAGGTGATCCAACTGACACCAGTGGCTTGTGAGACCGGCCACCGCCCCTCGTCGGGGTCTCGACTGTACACACTAGTCTACTCCGGAGTATCGATGCCCTGTCTCGAAACTCCCACGACTAGGGACCACAATAAAGGATATGCATATAAACTACCCAACTCTCACGTATATGATCGCCATCATACTGTTGGTAGTAAAGCAAGATCCTAAGGGCTCTATCAAAGTGTAACATGCAATCAGTCACCTGAACATGTACACGACTGATAAAGGCAAACCAGATAGCATACTATCATCTAGAGTAAGACTGTCCTACCGGGATAGGTCCTCCGCAATCATTGCAATCACGTACCTGCGATCCAATAATTGACTATGAGGGCACTATCTCCAACAATCTCCCACTTGCACTCAAAGCTAATATTGCGATGTCGACTACTCACAGCCCGTGTGAAACCGAACATCCAACTCCTCTACTAATCAGTTTCACAAAGCCCGTTTGTAAAACTATTGTGTTCGAGAAATAGCCTCGGTGAGTGGATCCGCCTAGAAGTATCTTTCAATATCTCTCTAAATCTCAAGTTCGCGGAGAAAGCCATCTCCCGAATTGAGTAGTACCTGTCTTAGAATATGTCTGGATATCTGATGGGACCTTAGTTCATAAATGAACTCCATATCCAAACTTCTTAGACTGTATCGATCACTGAACCTAATCAGTATCCGGCACCATGCCACCCACAGTATCCTCTGGAACCACCTGTCCATAATACTGTCCTTCGTCAGAAGGAAAACTAAAACTCTGACAATCACTCTGTCATCCATGTCACCTTTGAAGCCTGGAATGATAACCGTCTCCCGAAAGAGGCTGCCGTTATCAAATCCATAGAACATGTACTAATGTTCTAAAACTGCTTCCTTATGTTTCTCCAGGATTGGATTAATACAAACTCATTGCATCTAGTGCAAAAACAACATTTGGTGTGGTACTTGACATCTCATGATTGACTCAATTGCCTAAGCAAGTGATCTGTCAATCATGCACATCCCTCTCCTCTTTAGTCTGTAAGACACCTTTAGAGAGGGTGACTCCATCACCTGCAGGTACACCACCATGCTAGGAGTCTACTATTCCAAAAACCATTAGAATATCTGTCAAAGTACCCACATTGGGAAACTACCCAAATCCAGATCTAAAACCATAGATCTAGAAACCAGAATGTGAAATATTATATCCATATCCTGTCTGGAGAAACAACTGTGTGACGACCACAGTACAACCGATCGTAGTATAGGAATTTTACTTCCTACTCTGTGTATGTCATCCAGATACCATGACATCACACCCTACTGCCTTCTTAACTGATCCATCCCCTATTCTGATTGAAGTCAAACCCATGACTGTCACATCAAAATTAGATGATCTATCTCCGCTATAACTGCTCTAGTCTATAAATAGACATAAGCTACTTGCCCACCATGCTTCTGCTGCTCCCACTGACTACGACAACCCTCCTACCGGGTCTCATATCCTGGAACAACAGTAGTGTCAAGTCTGGGTAGATAAGAACCTCCCTGTCACCGTCCTTGAGCCTACCGAAGTACCTCTCGGGTGTCTGAGGTTACCTACCATACCTGCGGAGTGGCTATTGGAATGTCAAACCTGATTGAATGTATAGGTCCTATTAAATTTTCCGTAATCGTTCGCGGTTCTGGAATCACTTCCAGTTCTACCATACTCCCACTACTGTTTTCTGAAAAAGATCTGTTTTACTAAAACTGTGGCGAGTCAAGAACAATATCACTATTGATCTTCCAAATGGTAGAATATCAACCCTCGTCATAGCCAGGGTCAACCCACAAACAGCCATTACAGAAACGTGCCCTGAGTTATCCAGTGTCTGGTTTTAATCATAAACTGGACGACTCCACGTACCTCAATATCTTTTAAGGTACGAACTATTCTATATCCAATATAGAAACTTTGGCACTAATTTAATTGGAACCATATTCGAATCATGCAGTTGTCTCCAGTGCATATCTACTTAATGGAAAGAGGCTAATCAGCATTACTCAACTTAGGAATCCATCCAATTATGAGTAACCTGAAAGAGAAACACGTTTCTCAAAACCATCACTATCATCTGAATACCAATCACAAGAATCTACATCTTCGATCTCTTTGAAGAATCCCGATACTTGTGATACCTGGTTCTCTACTTTATTCTTATACCCACAACTTCTCAAAACTTAGACCTTGTATTTCTATGAAACACTCGTCTAAATACTAGAGAAGTTATAAGTAAATAGAACATAGTACTAGGACCTACCCCTTTGTCCTGATGGACACTTGGACAACATACAATACTCTGTATAAGTCCACTGAGTTGAACAACTCAAAACCTGTGCGTTGTAGGTGGAAAACTGTACCCTGGCGATTTCCTCAAATATCACCAATTACAACGAATTCCGATATAATGAGGATGATCACCTAATTCCCAATATCTTACTCCCACTCATCATCTGTAAAACCATACAGATATGAGAATGAAACCTGGTAAATACATACCCTTGGAGTAAGTGTCTAATCGGGAAAAACAGTTTTTCCTTAACAATGCACTGAAACATGAAAATGTTTCGTAGGGGTATCCTGGTATTCATAGCAATGCCTCTTCCATAATCCAATTCATGACTTCAACCGTATATCTTATTGCCATCTCTCCAAATCCCTTTATTTGTCTTTAGTCGTTACCTTCTGTACACCATCGTTAGGCTAAATGGTTTTCTTCCTTCCCTACCGTTCGGCACCAGCCTATGGTTTGGAAGAAGACTATCCAGTAAGCATAATAGGTGTACCCTCCTAAACCAAGGAGTACTCGCATCTCGAGAGAAGGTGACGATAAAAGACAACTGAATAATACCTTATTCTTTTAAAGGTGAAATAGGAGCGGCGACAAAGTACGCGGTTTTGGTCGTGAATGATATCAGTCGCAATTTACTTTGCCCTCTTTCTAATCCCTTTATTTTGTCTTTACATATTACCTTCTGCACACCCTACTTAGGCTAATTGGTTTTCTTCATTCCCTACCTTTCGGCACCAGCCTATGGTTTGGAATAAGACTATCCAATAAGCGTAATAGGTGTACCCTCCTAAACCAAGGAGTACTCGCATCTCGAGAGAAGGTGACGATAAAAGACAACTGAATAAACCAATTCTATTTCTCCTGAACCTGGATCCATCCTCGAAGAAGTCCCTTCGAGTTCGTATATAACCATACGATGGCTCTATCCAATGGAAGTGGATATCCGTAGTAATACGGGTGTTCTGAGAAATTCAAAGGGTAAAAGAAGGAGTGGCAATGACACAGACAATCCAGAAGCCAGTATTTTAAGAAGGTTCGGTCGACCTGGTCACTGAGTCATAGTCTAGGGTCGGTCAAAGGTCGCTGCCAAAGAGAGAGAGAGAAAAGAAACACTCTGCGTGCACTCTATCCTAGATCAGAATGGTCATCACTTTATCTAATCCGGAAACCTCCCACTGTCCTGTCAAATTCTCCTCCAAACCTAAAGAAGAATCAATCGGGATCACCCGAAGAGTAAACCAACTCATCAGTGGGAATCGGGATCCAACTCTCATCGCATGTTAACGTGATGGAATGCATCCACGTTATTCATACTCCAGAAGGTATGCGCATACTTGGCAAGTTTCAGTTTCTTTAGAAACTCCCGATATCATTTTCTTGCCCCATGCTCTTATGACCTTGGCGAAAGTCAACAAATCATAAGTCACATGTCAAGTTCTGCCCGTCATTATCTTGTTAATTTGAATCCACCCGTACATACCCTTGACGAAAACCAACAAGGTAATACGACTGTCCCAAACCAACTCATCTATCTATGCAACAAATGAATACCCAGCAGCTACCAAACACTATGCCTTGACGAAAGCCAACAAACATAGCTTGAATACTACTGACCATCCATAAGAAACGACGGAGGGCTACGACTGGTTTTTGGCGAAAAACCTTTAACGTAGTGAACTTGATATCGCTGAAGGAACCTGATAGCTTTTTATAAAAATATAGTGGCGAAAACCTTTTGCTAAAGAGGTCGCTCCCGGTCAAGGGATCTCGGCTCTTTCCTCGTGGAATGAGGTGCAGGATATTCCACTGAATACCGCTATGCAAAGCAACATGTAATCGACTATAGTGAAGTTATTACTTTGACGCAAACTTCTGTCCAAGGGGTCTTTCCCGGTGAAGGGATATCAGCCCTTGCCTCGTCGAATGAGGTGCTGGATATTCACACCGAATACCGCTATGCATAACAAAAAGAAACGTCTTTGTAATAACACCTTTTTTAAAATTGTTCCAACAACTCAAACAGGTTTGTTTTACTTTGCATTGATCAGAATCAACGCAGTCCCATCATTCAATCACACCAGAAAAGAACGAAAATAAAATGTACGTATATGCCATCCGCATTCGTCACTGGGTCCCGTCATCACCCGTTAGGTTACTTAACTAACGACAGAGCGGGGGCTGGACTAGCGCGGGTGTAAAACATATACAACATCTAATAGTATATAAACCAATATACAATAATCGCTCCAGGCGTGATAGTATGCAACATTACAGAAAAGTAATAAGCATTACAGAACAATACAGATATCTGGGATCCCCGGGTTTCACAGAGCCGCTGCTGAAACCCGACGTTCCCCTGTCGTGTGGATAGCCTGTGCAATGAAACCTAGACCCCTACGGGTGCGACAAGTTACCCGCCAAAACCTGAAGCGAGGTAGTCCCCACAGCATAGTGAATGGAACACCCGGCACTTCACGGAATCCGGTAAATTGAGCACCCCTCCTTGGGTCAACCTGTACCCCCTACGAGTGCGGCGAATAGTCTGCCAATTCTGAAGTGGGGCCCCTCTGCCTCTCAAAGCCATGAGATGCGGACCCGTTGCTTTCCCGAACCCGGCTATCCGTGCACTCCGTCGCGGGGCAAAACCTAGTACAGTAATGAAAAATAGTACAATAGGTACATCGACCGCAACCTGGTCGTGCCCCAAAAGAATATTATACAACAGGCAGTGACGGCTGTCCACAAGTTGGACGCTCGCCCCGCAATATCAAATGTACAAATGAACACAAACTGTACTACCATTGCACACTGCTATCCACCACGACAAATCCGCAACATCACAGCACAACACAGAACATCAACGCGAATGTCACGTTCGCAAACCCGTCTAAAAGAACTATAGCAGTTAAACGCGGTTTACCGATCAAATGACATTCCCGGTCGGAGATATAATGTAAGCACTGTAAACTAACGTGTTTAAATTTCGATCGACCAAAGACCAAATTTCAAAAAGTGGGCCCCACAGCTTACTGGTGAACAGTAACAAAATCTGGGCCAAAACTGTATTGACCAAAAACCCCAAAATCCTTCACAGAACCCACTGAAAAATTTTGGAGGCACGTGCTCCCCACGTGGCCGCGGAAGGGCGGCCAAACCATGGGTTTGGCCGCGCTTCCGCGCCTCCATGGAAGAATCATGACCCCAAATTTCTTCGTGGTTCTTAAAAAAGCCTGCTGTGATTTTTAAGACATACAGAAATCAATTTTGACACCGTTTAAAATCAACAGAAACTGTCACGTGAAGAAATTGGGATTTTTGATTTCCGGTCGGATCGATGTTTTAAACTCGTTAGCACAAGTTAGTATAGCAAAATGGTGAGGCTCTGATACCACTGTAAGTCTACGCTAGCGCCCCGGCCGTCTACAGACGCCAAATGCGGAACAAAAACTTTTAAACTTGGCGCTATCGTATACTTTAACCCGGATCTGCCATTATTGCTAAACTAACAAACTGTAAAGAGTGTAGAAAAGGTATACCGAACGATCCGAGTCCTTCGTTCTTCAACCATCATCCCACGCTCCGTTGCGGCTGCTCCGATCTCGTCGATCTCCGATCTCCTCGTCGAGGTGGCACCACATGATCGGTTCTTTAAACGGGCTCCCGCCTCTGACTCGAGGCAACTCGATCGTCAAGTTTGCTAAAAGAGACGACCAAGATTGATGTAGAGAATGAGTAGATGACTTTGTCTCACTTCGTCCAAATCCGTGGACGATCGGTTAATGAAGTTGCCGTGGAAATCGGGTGATGGAATGAAATGAACTGTAAAATTCCATACACCCCGAATACTATCATAATCTTTTCTAGTCAAAATGAAACATCAAGTGAGAGTGTATGAGAGAGAGAGGAGGCTTATCATATATATAGAATGAGGAGGGTGAGTGTAGGAGCAAAGGTGGTGACTATAAGAGAAAAGCTTCTCACAAAAGATCTTAACCAAAACAAGAATCATTAAAGAAAACAATGACTCACTAATAACACCTCATCAAGTAATAAATGCAACCAATTAGAACACAACACCAATTAGCCTCATCATCACTTCTAGAAGCTTCTAGAATGATGACTCACTCATATCAGAAGAAAAGATAAATCCTTCTTTAACCGAATGTTAAAAGACGGCTGATAGAAAACTGAAAACTGGCAACTTCCAAAAGTGATCCTGAAACGAATTTCAGGACAACCCCGAAACTGTATAAATATACCCGCATTTGTATTACGACCGAATACAAATGCAACTGAGACAAAGATATTATACCTACTCAATATAATACTCGGATCCGGCTTAAACCAAAGCCGACCAGTATTATCTGCCCGAAAAATAACACGTGCGTAAACGCACGTGCATTTTCCGAACCCTGCCATAAAACCATACGGCCTCTACAACGTTTCGCCCGAACTTGGGAAACTGTCTGTAGGGGACTCTAATGACTCGTCAGCACCCTGGCAGTGGGTTTAACCACAAACCGTCAGCGGCACTAGCTATGCGTAACGGCTGCCCATGGACTGACCTCAAGGGTGGCCGAGGAGCGAACTCAAGGGAGACCGATGAGCGAACTCCTCCGAAAACCCTACTGAGCCTAACAGTGACAATGTATATACAGTCCGGTCCGTTCGTCAATGAGTATCGCATATCTGCCTAGGGGGCTAGTAACGTCAGACCCCCAATAGCAGTATAAATCGTGTCGGAGTGAAGCCCAATAACACCCTGAGATACTACTGGAGTACCTACCAGTAAATCTCCTGCCATGGCCATGGTCTTTGTGTAATGGCTCTCCTAGACACAGCACGACCTCGCCCCCAATACCGGGAGAGACGAATCCCCTGCCGATCCGCTCACGTGCCTCCATATGGCTCGGGACTGTACCCAAAAGCTACCTGTTTGCACGACTCCTTTGAGCCGTGGTAGGGTAGAAATCAAAGCACAGTGGGAACTCACACGAGACAAATGACGACCTCAGGTCGATGAACTAACCTGTACACATGTCACCAGGGAACTGCTATCTGACGATAGGTATAGTACTAACTAGCAGATTCCCGGCGAGTCCTGTCCGGTGTACTCATAACCCAATGAGCACCTGTATACATCTTAGGTGATCCAACTGACACCAGTGGCTTGTGAGACCGGCCACCTCCCCTCGTCGGGGTCTCGACTGTACACACTAGTCTACTCCGGAGTATCGATGCCCTGTCTCGAAACTCCCACGACTAGGGACCACAATAAAGGATATGCATATAAACTACCCAACTCTCACGTATATG
The DNA here is from genome assembly GCA_030015575.1 of Agapanthus africanus. Lineage (NCBI taxonomy): Eukaryota > Viridiplantae > Streptophyta > Magnoliopsida > Asparagales > Amaryllidaceae > Agapanthus > Agapanthus africanus. The sequence continues at coordinate 750,266,148 of CM057339.1, read as the reverse complement.
ATCGCCATCATACTGTTGGTAGTAAAGCAAGATCCTAAGGGCTCTATCAAAGTGTAACATGCAATCAGTCACCTGAACATGTACACGACTGATAAAGGCAAACCAGATAGCATACTATCATCTAGAGTAAGACTGTCCTACCGGGATAGGTCCTCCGCAATCATTGCAATCACGTACCTGCGATCCAATAATTGACTATGAGGGCACTATCTCCAACACCTCCTACTAGGGACACCTAGAGGTTTAACGACTTGTTGCACATGCTCAGTGCAATCGCGTTCCCTGCGAAAGTGAGGTTAGGAAATTTTTTGTGAATAAATTGGCTTTGCTCGGGACGAGCAAATGATAAGTTTGGGGGTATTTGTTCATATCAGATTTTTGCATTTTCATACCGCCCAATTTTTATCACATTGCATATCGGTAGATACTCTTCAGCCGTGTTTGCTAGTCAATTGCAGGATACAGGTTCTCGGTTCTAAAAATGGTGAAATTCATGGAAAACACGACAAAATCCGGGTTCCTGCCAACCACTGAGAAAACACGGTCTCCGCTCTTCATCCGTATGTTGCCAGATACCAGTTTAGGAAGACAAAATGGAAAATCAATGTCGTTTTCATGCATAAGGCTCAATGGTAGCACAAGATCCAAGAAATCTACGCGGAGCTCGAGGAAATCATGACAAAAACATCCACATCAAAACACCTTTGGCTCAACAGAAATTCTGGAAAAATCTCGAAGCAAATCTGAGAAAAGTCATATACCAGAATAAAGGGGACAGAAGACCAGGGAAGCCCAAAAAACAAGAGAGCCCAACTCCTCCAAAGGGCCGCGGAACCGCGCCCAATAGGGGGTCTAGGCCGCGGATCCGCGGCCATATGGTGGCGGCAGTTGACCATTTTTTAGGGGTATTTGGGTCTTTGTATATGTGTTCTGGTGGTTGCCCTAGATTTCCATTCTCCAGCCTATAAATAGCCCAGAACTTTGAGAAGGAAGGGGTCCATAATCTTGTATTCTCATTTTCTAGGTTTAGTTGTTTTCTTCTTCCTCTTCTCATCTCTTCTCCATTAAAACTTGTAATGAGCTTGGTGAGTGAAGAATGGTGAATAAAGAAGTTCATTTTATTATCATGCTTGTCTTGTTCTTTCTATAATTGTTGTAATTTTAATTTGTTAACTAGTTGTTGTTATTTCTTGTTGTTTCTTTCTTCTCTCTTTTTCTTTATCCTTAAAACGACCATGATGCTTACGCTCGATCCTCGCCAAGGTGAGGTCGCAAATAGCTAGTCGTTATCTTCTAATCTCTTTCTTTCTATCTTCCTCTTTTGTTTTGTTTTATTTTTCCGTATCATGATGTGTGAGTAGTTTCATACTTGTTAGGGTAGGATAAGGGAAGTTTGAGAGAAGAAAATCTCTCTCACTCTTTCCTTGCCCAACAGCTTAATTCGACTCCCGTTAATTGAACCGCAATCCGCTCCTTACGGCACCCTATCCTACATGATAGCGGTGATTCCGTAGTGAGACCGGTTGTGGTTGAATTAACCGGAGGTTATGGCTAATAGCCAAGAACGGACGGACAAGCACCAAAAGGAAGAACTTATGCGTTGGAAAGCCTAGCTTATACTCGCAAGTTCCTTCCTAGTCGTGCTAATCCCCGTTGTTGCCGTTTACCGTAACACCGATATTAAGAGGGGCAACGAAAGATGTGGGAGACTCCTAACTCAAACTAACCTAATCCTAACCCTAACAAGCTCTCTTTACATATCATTTTACCGCTTAACTAATCACAACAAAATCTGGAAAACCGGACTTAACTCGTTAAAGCACACAGAAAAAGACTCCCATCTCCCTGCGGACGACCCGTACTCAACCGGCTAGCTACGTGCGAAACCGTTTTGATTGCGGTAATTAACTAAAACTTGAACACGCAGACTCTTTAACAATCAAGCATCCCCAATCAGAAGCTATCACATCGCCAATCGGCGAAATCACAACCATGCAGTATATACAACGCCCAAAGCGAAAATCAACACAAGAAAAGGTAAAAGAAATACCAAAAACACTATCAAATCAACTATATAGAATAGCAAACAAGTCCCGCCTCTAAGTCTGAAAGAATATACAAAGGAGGTGCTTCTATGTGTTTCTAAGTCCACAAAATATACAAGTCTGATTAATAGAGTATTTAACTAGATTAAAAATGAATATAAATATACAAGCGGCGGTTACGATCTGTAATGTAACCCATCTACCAAGCAATCACCCGAAGAAAAAGTGTGCCAGCAAGCCGTTACTGATCCGAACGGTCTGTCCTGCAAGAAAACTATGGAACAACTGGGGTGAGTTGCCAACTCGTGTGTAGAAGATATCATCAGGTAGAAACCGAATGCATAACGATCTACCTAGGTCATACTGTATAGTAATATCATGCTATGTGGTAACGAAAGTGAACGTGTGCGTGTATAGAATATCGTGTGTAACAACCCTAAATTTCCTGTACAACTTTCTGCAGATTTTTTTTTCAAAATTTCAGAAAGGGGTATTTTTGCCTGAGCACAAGATATAAATTTGTTTTGCTTTTTAATAGCAAGCAAGAGCTTGTAGCTCATTGGTAAGACTTTGCACTGCGGAACCAAGCCACCAGAGTTCAAATCCCACACCCCACATTATTTTTTTAATATTGTTTATTTTGAATTTTTAGAATACCAAGGGTTTACACGTGCATAACTCACAAAAACCCCATTACACATGAAAAAATAACTGTACCGAGGGACTATTTAACCAACGGGGGACCTTCCGATCGCCTAACTCGGCAGGACTCGGCCGAATCGGCCGGCGGACCGGCCGACTCGGGCCGCCGCCACCGGCCGGACTTGGCTGGACCGCCGAGTCATCAACATGAAACCTTTTTCTTTTCACCTCCCCTGCACCCCTGAACACTTTATTTCTTCAGACCAGTAACAGAGCCCCTTTAAAACACCAATTACTCTATTTTATTATATTTTTTTCAATTAAACCTTTCACCTATCCTAACCCTAACCTAACCCTGTAAATACAACCCCTAAACACTACCCGCTCACTCCAAAATTCTGATCAAAACTCTCAAGAAATTTCCTAGAACCCTAGTGTACTTTGGAAGAAGCGAAAGGCGAAGTTCCGGCGATTTTTCCGGCGACAACCCTAGGAGATCCCGGCGACGAAACGACGCACCAGAAGCTAGGTCTATTCTCTCTTCCTCTCTTCTAATATCTAAACCCGTAAGTCCCATTTTTCTTCTTTCCTATTCTTTCTAAAAACACGTATTTCTAAAACCTGACGGAATCCGAGTAAATCCGATTTTCGATTCGGTTTTTCCTAAAACCTCACTTTTTCTTAAATACAATCATGCTAAACCATTACATGTTGACTATTAAACATTAACAAACATATTGAACAAGCTTCATGACAACCTATTTCATTTTGTAATTTTTACCGTACTTTTCCACTAAAATACCATGTAGTTTCATTTCGACATTAAAACATCACAAACTTGTTATACCTTTAAGTAGATCACGAGGTAATGACCTACCTCCTCACAACACTCATATGCAATGTAACACAATACTTTTGGGAACCTAGAATATTGGAAAACGAAACATTTCAAATAAATACCATTTACTAATAAAACCATTTTTACAAGATTTAGTATTTTACACAAATCTTTGCAAAGCGCCGCTACAACCCAATTTGGGAAACCCGACTGAGATGGTGCGGATTATCGCACGTCCCTGGGCTTAGTAGTGCGAGATGCAGACCTCCACAAGAAACATTCGGTCTCGTGAGATTTAAAATACGAACATCTAAAGAAAATGAGATTTCTAGAAATATAATATATATATTAAAAATTATTTTTATATAAATATATATATATGTAACATCAAAATATCTATTTTATGATATTATAAATATTCCAACCTTTCCAAATCAAAGAATCACTTTATATTGAAATACCATGAATTCAATACAAGTTCAATATTACAATTTAATACCATGTATTATGAAAAAATAGGTTTATTTACTAGCAATATCACAAATATAAAATTTACATTCATGATAACTCTAAAGACGATAATTAAATACTTGGGGTGTATTTTGAAAATTATACAAAAGTATTTTTTACATAAAATCCCCTCAAGTTCTATAAATTACAATAAGGACCCAAGTAAATATAGGTTTAAGCGGGACCAATCTCTTGAGCCTCGGGGAGCCGGAGAAGTGGGTGCTTGCCTATTTAAGATAGACAACTTAACAACGGTGTTATCAACACGGTAATTGTTTTTGAAAAAGACACAAATCCTGCCGCCTATGTACAGCGGTTACCGATAATATCAAAACAATCAGGACTTCAATTTCTTTTATAATTGTTCTGACTCAGACCGAGTCTCATTATAATAATCTGACTTGAATATAATTCAAGTAGAATCTACAATTCAACATGAATCCATGAATACTTATATTCAATCTATTTAATCTGTATTGACTAAACCGAACCATGGATATACTTCCATTTTCATGATTCTCCAGTTACATCCATGATTCTCTGGTTACATCCATTTACTGATATCATGGTTTCGGAAGGTCATCCAATTATACAATCTATATATTACAATTCAATTACAAGTTACAATACAATCAAGACACCGCGGGGTTTAAGGGGTAGATTGGTACGAAAGGTGTTAGAAGTGGCACGAGACTGCAACCATAAGACACATAACCTATATTCAGTTGCTGTTATACCGTGGCATAAACGGATCCTTGAGCTCCTGATATCTTAGTCTCCGGGGCAAGTGAAACTCCTCTCGTATACACTGGCATCCTTCTGTACCAAGCTACAAACAACGGCGTTAACACTCAATACAACAATATAACAATATAATACAACTGTAAAAACTACACTCTTTCTCTTACTCTCTGTCTATTCTATTTCTCCCTTATCTTTGGGACTTACCGAGCGATTTGTTCGTTAACGACATTCTCTTTCTTTCTTCTTTAAATGTCGTCAGGTGATTCGGATCTTCCAGAGATCGAGCCTACTAGCGAGGACTTGGACCAGCTTGCATACGATCCAGAGCTCTAGCTACATTGTACACTTTTATTTCAGTAATTTTTCTTTTCTGTTATGCCACTGTTTAGGCATTGCTTCTTTCATATGTATTTTCTTTCCATGCATTGCACAAAAGAATGTGAATAAATAAAGTTGATGTTTTATTATATTTTATCTCTTGTGCATTTATTTTTATATTGCTTAGATACGCTTAGCGTACTTACTTCATAGTAAATACGTAGCGGCCTTATAGCGCCCCCTTAGCCGCACACCGGGAAGCGGGGCGTGACAGGTTTTGTTGGCGGCCCATGCAGGTCAGAGTTGTATGGAACACTACCATGCAATTCTGTTCTGCGTGAACAACCTAAGCAATATAACACAAGAACCAGTAACTAAAATATTCTTTACAATTCATACTTCTTGAATCTCATTATTTCATATATTTTGAATCTGTCCTAACCCAAAATTCGCTCACCTCTTTTACAATCTTACCAAAACCTTCGCATTCTTTCATTCCTTCACACATTTTTCATATACTATCATGTATTGCAATCACCAAACTTTTCTTAAATCTGTTACACTTTCCTTTTACAAATTTCGAGGGCGAAATTTTTATAAGGAGGGTAGAATGTAACAATCCTAAATTTCCTATACAACTTTCTGTAGAATTTTTTTTCAAAATTTCAGAAAGGGGTATTTTTGCCTGAGCACAAGATATAAGTTTATTTTGCTTTTTAATAACAAGCAAGAGCTTGTAGCTCATCGGTAAGATTTTGCACTGCTGAACCAAGCCACCAGCGTTCAAATCCCACACCACATATTATTTTTTTAATATTGTTTATTTTGAATTTTTAGAATACCAAGGGTTTACACGTGCATAACTCACAAAAACCCTACTACACATGAAAAGATAACTGTACCAGGGGACTATTTAACCGACGGGGGACCTTCCGACCGCCTAACTCAGCAGGACTCGGCCGGTGGACCGGCCGACTCGGGCCGCCGCCACCGGCCGGACTTGGCCGAACCGCCGAGTCATCAACATGAAACCTTTTTCTTTTCACCTCCCCCGCACCTCTGAACACTTTATTTCTTCAGACCAGTAACAGAGCCCCTTTAAAACACCAATTACTCTATTTTATTATATTTTTTTCAATTAAACCTTTCACCTACCCTAACCCTAGCCTAACCCTATAAATACAACCCTAAACACTACCCCCTCACTCCAAAATTCTGATCAAAACTCTCAAGAAATTTCCTAGAACCCTAGTGTACTTTGGAAGAAGCGAAAGGTGAACCTCCGGCGATTTTTCCGGCGACAACCCTAGGAGATCCCGGCGACGAATCGATGCACCGGAAGCTACGTCCGTTCCCTCTTCCTCTCTTCTAATATCTAAACCCGTAAGTCCTATTTTCCTTCTTTCCTATTCTTTCTAAAAACACGTATATCTAAAACCCGACGGAATCGGAGTAAATCCGATTTCCGATTCGGTTCTTCCTAAAACCTCACTTTTTCTTAAATACAATCATGCTAAACCATTACATGTTGACCATTAAACATTAACAAACATATTGAACAAGCTTCATGACAACCTATTTCATTTTGTAATTTTTACCGTACTTTTCCACTAAAATACCATGTAGTTTCATTTCGACATTAAAACATCATAAACTTGTTATATTTTTAAGTAGATCACGAGGTAATGACCCACCTCCTCACAACACTCATATGCAACATAGCACAATACTTACGGGAACTTAGAATACGGGAAAACGAAACTTTTCAAATAAATACCATTTACTAATAAAACCATTTTTACAAGATTTAGTATTTTACACAAATCTTTGCAAAGCGCCGCTACAACCCAATTTGGGGAACCCGACTGAGATGGTACGGATTATCGCGCGTCCCTGGGCTTAGTAGTGCGAGATGCAGACCTCCACAAGAAACATTCGGTCTTGAGAGATTTAAAATACGAACATCTAAGGAAAATGAGATTTCTAGAAATATAATATATATATTAAAAATTACTTTTATATAAATATATATATATATATATATGTAACATCAAAATATCTATTTTATGATATTATAAATATTCCAACCTTTCCAAATCAAAGAATCACTTTATATTGAAATACCATGAATTCAATACAAGTTCAATATTACAATTTAATACCATGTATTATGAAAAAATAGGTTTATTTACTAGCAATATCACAAATATAAAATTTACATTCATGATAACTCTAAAGACGATAATTAAATACTTGGGGTGTATTTTGAAAATTATACAAAAGTATTTTTTTACATAAAACCCCCTCAAGTTCTATAAATTACAATAAGGATCCAAGTAAATATAGGTTTAAACGGGACCAATCTCTTGAGCCTCGGGGAGCCAGAGAAGTGGGTGCTTGCCTATTTAAGATAGACAACTTAACAACGGTGTTATCAACAAGGTAATTGTCTTTGAAAAAGACACAAATCTTGCCGCCCATGTGCAGCGGTTACCGATAATATCAAAACAATCAGGACATCAATTTCTTTTATAATTGTTCTGACTCAGACCAAGTCTCATTATAATAATCTGACTTGATTATGATTCAAGTAGAATCTGCAATTCAACATGAATCCATGAATACTTATATTCAATCTATTTAATTTGTATTGATTGAACCGAACCATGGATATACTTCCATTTACATGATTCTCCAGTTACATCCATGATTCTCTAGTTACATGCATTTACTGATATTATAGTTTCGGAAAGTCATCCAATTATATAATCTATATATTGCAATTCAATTACAAGTTACAATACAAACAATACAATCAAGACACCGCGGGGTTTCAGGGGTAGATTGGTACAAAAGGTGTTAGAAGTGGCACGAGACTGCAACCATAAGACACCTAACCTATATTCAGTTGCTGTTGTACCGTGGAATAAACGGTTCCTTGAGTTCCTGATACCTTAGTCTCCGGGGCAAATGAGACTCCTCTCGTATACACTGGTATCCTTCTGTACCAAGCTACAAACAACAGCGTTAACACTTAATTCAGAAATATAACAATATAATACAACTGTAAAAACTGCACTCACTCTTTTACTCTCTATCTAGTCTATTTCTCCCTTATCTTTAGGACTTACCGAGCGATTTGTTCGCTGACGACATTCTCTTTTTTTCTTTTTTGAATGTCGTCAGGTGATTCGGATCTTCTAAAGATCGAGCCTACTAGCGAAGACTTGGACCAGCTTGCATACGATCCAGAGCTCTAGCTACATTGTACACTTTTATTTCAGTACTTTTCCTTTTTTGTTATGCCACTGTTTAGGCATTGCTTCTTTCAGATGTATTTTCTTTCCATGCATTGCACAAAAGAATGTGAATAAATAAAGTTGATGTTTTATTATATCTTGTCTCTTATACATTTATTTTTATATTGCTTAGATACGCTTAGCGTATTTACTTCATAGTAAATACGTAGCGGCCTCATCGCGCCCCTTTAGCCGCACACCGGGAAGCGGGGCGTGACAGGTTTTGTTGGCGGCCCATGCAGGTCAGAGTTGTATGGAACACTACCATGCAGTTCTGTTCTGCGTGAACAACCTAAGCAATATAACACAAGAACCAGTAACTAAAACATACTTTATAATTCATACTTCTTGAATCTCATCATTTCATATACTTTGAATCTGTCCTAACCCAAAATTCTCTCACCTCTTTTACAATCTTATCAAAACCTTCGCATTCTTTCATTCCTTCACACATTTTTCATACACTATCAAGTATTGCTATCACCAAACTTTTCTTAAATCTGTTACACTTTCCTTTTACAAATTTCGAGGGCGAAATTTTTATAAGGAGGGTAGAATGTAACAACGCAAAATTTCCTGTACAACTTTCTGTAGAATTTTTTTTCAAAATTTCAGAAAGGGGTATTTTTGTCTGAGCACAAGATATAAGTTTGTTTTGCTTTTTAATAGCAAGCAAGAGCTTGTAGCTCATTGGTAAGACTTTGCACTGCTGAACCAAGCCACCAGAGTTCAAATCCCACACCTCACATTATTTTTTTAATATTGTTTATTTTGAATTTTTAGAATACCAAGAGTTTACACGTGCATAACTCACAAAAACCCAACTACACATGAAAAATAACTGTACCGAGGTACTATTTAACTGACGGGGGACCTTCCGACCGCCTGACTCGGCAGGACTTGGCCGAATCGGCCGGCGGACTGGCCGACTCGGGCCGCCGCCGACGGCCGGACTTGGCCGGACCGCCGAGTCATCAACATGAAACCTTTGTCTTTTCACCTCCCCTGCACCTCTGAACACTTTATTTCTTCATACCAGTAACAGAGCCCCTTTAAAACACCAATTACTCTATTTTATTACATTTTATTATATTTTTTTCAATTAAACCTTTCACCTACCCTAACCTTAGCCTAACCCTATAAATACAACTCTTAAACACTACCCACTCACTCCAAAATTCTGATCAAAACTCTCAAGAAATTTCATAGAACCCTAGTGTACTTTGGAAGAAGCGAAAGGCGAAGCTCCGGCGATTTTTCCGGCGACAACCTTGGGAGATCCCGGCGACGAAACGACGTACCGGAAGCTACGTCCGTTCCCTCTTCCTCTCTTCTAATATCTAAACCCGTAAGTCCCATTTTCCTTCTTTCCTATTCTTTCTAAAAACACGTATTTCTAAAACGCGACGGAATCGGAGTAAATCCGATTTCCGATTCGGTTCTTCCTTAAACCTTACTTTTTCTTAAATACAATCATGCTAAACAATTACATATTGACTATTAAACATTAACAAACATATTGAACAAGCTTCATGATAACCTATTTCATTTTGTAATTTTTCCCGTACTTTTTCACTAAAATACCATGTAGTTTCATTTCGACATTAAAACATCACAAACTTGTTATACCTTTAAGTAGATCACAAGGTAATGACCTACCTCCTCACAACACTCATATGCAACATAGCATAATACTTTTGGGAACTTAGAATACGGGAAAACGAAACATTTCAAATAAATACCATTTACTAATAAAACCATTTTTACAAGATTTAGTATTTTACACAAATCTTTGGAAAGCGCCACTACAACCCAATTTGGGGAACCCGACTGAGATGGTGCGGATTATCGCACGTCCTTGGGCTTAGTAGTGTGAGATGCAGACCTCCACAAGAAGCATTCGGTCTCGAGAGATTTAAAATACGAACATCTAAAGAAAATGAGATTTCTAGAAATATAATATATATATTAAAAATTATTTTTATATAAATATATATATGTAACATCAAAATATCTATTTTATGATATTATAAATATTCCAACCTTTCCAAATCAAAGAATCACTTTACATTGAAATACCATGAATTCAATACAAGTTCAATATTACAATTTAATACCATGTATTATGAAAAAATAGGTTTATTTACTAGCAATATCACAAATATAAAATTTACATTCATGATAACTCTAAAGACGATAATTAAATACTTGGGGTATATTTTGAAAATTATACAAAAGTATTTTTTTATATAAAACCCCCTCAAGTTCTATAAATTACAATAAGGACCCAAGTAAATATAGATTTAAGCGGGACCAATCTCTTAAGCTTCAGGGAGCTGGAGAAGTGGGTGTTTGACTATTTAAGATAGACAACTTAACAATGGTGTTATCAACAAGGTAATCGTCTTTGAAAAAGACACAAATCTTGCCGCCCATGTCCAACGGTTACCGATAACATCAAAACAATCAAGACTTCTATTTCTTTTATAATTGTTCTGACTCAGACCGAGTCTCATTATAATAATCTGACTTGATTATGATTCAAGTAGAATCTACAATTCAACATGAATCCATGAATACTTATATTCAATCTATTTAATTTGTATTGATTGAACCGAACTATGGATATACTTCCATTTACATGATTCTCCAGTTACATCCATGATTCTCTAGTTATATCAATTTACTGATATCATGGTTTCGGCAAGTCATCCGATTATACAATCTATATATTACAATTCAATTACAAGTTACAATACAATCAAGACACCGTGGGGTTTAAGGGGTAGATTGGTACGGAAGGTGTTAGAAGTGGCACGAGACTGCAACCATAAGACACCTAACCTATATTCAGTTGCTGTTGTACCATGGCATAAACAGTTCATTGAGTTCCTGATATCTTAGTCTCCGGGGCAAGTGAGACTCCTCTCGTATACACTGGCATTCTTTTGTACCAAGCTACAAACAACAGCGTTAACACTCAATACAACAATATAACAATATAATACAACTGTAAAAGTTACACACTCTTTCTCTTACTCTCTGTCTATTCTATTTCTCCCTTATCTTTGGGATTTATCGAGCGATTTGTTCGCTGATGACATTCTCTTTCTTTTTTCTTTGAATGTCGTTAGATGATTCGGATCTTCCAGTGATCGAGCCTACTAGCGAAGACTTGGACCAGCTTGCATACGATCCAGAGCTCTAGCTACATTGTACACTTTTATTTCAGTACTTTTCCTTTTCTGTTATGCCACTGTTTAGGCATTGCTTCTTTCAGATGTATTTTCTTTCCATGCATTGTACAAAAGATGTAAGTGCACGGCGGCGCCCCGGCCTCCATCCCGAGGCCAAATGCGGAAGCGATGGTTAACTTTAATTTTCAAACCGGCACCACCGCGCACTATAAACCCGGATCGGGCCATTAACTAGTTCTAACTAACTACAAGATGGGGAAGAGAGATATACCAAGCGATCCGTGTCCTCCGGTCTTCTCGTCGTCGTCCCGATCTCCCACGGAATGTCCGGGCTCCGCCTCCTCGCCGGAAGGGCACCACGTCGCTTGCTTCTTTTACGGGCTCCCACCTCAATACCGAGGTAACTCGGGCACGAAGTTGGCGAGCCGACATGCCCAAGGTTTGCTGTAGAATGTGTGTGGAACTCATGTCTCATTTTGGGGTAGTGGATGTTGCCTTTGGTGGAGGAATGGGTTGTTCACCTTTTGGAGATGAAATGGGGGATTTTTGCAAGCACAATAGAATCAAAAATCCCTACACAAATATTGGGCAGCCCCCTTCCTATCATGGCCGGCCCCCATGAGGTGAAGAGAGTGAGAGAATGAGGGAGAGGTGTATGGATGATGGAACCACAATCATAATTCAAGAGAGAAAAGAATGGTGATAATCAACAATGATCACAAAACCAACCTCACACTCCATCTATCATCATAACAACCAAAAGTCATGCAATGATGCACCATCATGAAGTGAGCAAGTCAAAAGATGGTACAACCATCATGACACAAGAAAATGCAAAGAACACCCTCCACAAATGCTTATTTGCACAAATGCAAATAAACCCTCCTCCACCAATCTTCGGCCAATAAAAGATACAAATGAAAATGGCCGAAATGGAAAGCAAACTGGCAACTCCAGAAAACTGGTCCCGTAATAAATTACAGGAAAACCCCGATACTGTGTAAACACACCCGCATCTGTATTCCGACCGAATACAAATGCAATGAGACAAAGTCTACATTGTACTATACTAGCATCCGGCTTAAACAAAAGCCTGCTAGTATTATCCGTCCGATCCTGATCCGTGCAATACCGCACGTATCTGATCGAACCCTGCCATATCTCCATACGGCCTCTACAGCGTTTCGCCCGAAAACTTGAGCAACTGATCTGTGGGGGACTCTAAAGACTCGTCAATACTATGGCTGTGGATTTAACCACTAGCACGTCAGAGGTATTAGCCATACGTGACGGGCCACCAGCTATTGACCAAAAGGGACGTCGATGAGCGAACTCATCCTGACACCCTACTGAGCCTGTCAGTGACAATATCCGTACAGTCTGGTCCATTCGTCTATGAGCATCGCTTGGCGGGCCTAGGGGGTTGGTAAAAGTCAGACCCCCAAAAGCGGTACAAGTCGTGTCAGAGATCAGTCCAGAACACCCTGAGATACTACTGGAATACCTACCAGTAAATCTCCTGCCTTGGCCAAGGACTTTTCATGTTCTGGCTCTCCTAGACACAGCGCGACCTCACCCCCAATACCGGGAGAGACGAACCCCTGAAGATCCGCTCACTGCCTCTATGTGGCTCGGGACTATACCCAACTAAAACCTGTTTGCACGTCTCCTTTGAGCGTGGTAGGGTAGTAATCAAAGTACAGTGGGAACTCACACGAGATAAATTACGATCCCCAGGTCGATGAACTAACCTGTACACATGTCACCAGGGAACTGCTATCTGACGTCAGGTATAAGACCAACTGGCATGCTCCCGGCGAGTCCTGTCCGGTGTACTCATAACCCAATGAGCACCTATACACATCTTAGGTGATCCAACTGACACCAGTGGCTTGTGAGACCGGCCACCGCCCTTCGTCGGGGTCTTGAATGTATACACTAGTCTACTCTAGAGTATCGATGCCCTGTCTCGAAACTACCACGACTAGGGACCTTTTAAGGATGTGCTTATAGACTACCAGCTCCCATGTATATGATCGCCCTCATACTGCTGGCAGTCAAGCATGAATCCTAAGGGCTCTATCAACGTGTAATAGCAACCTGTCAGGTCACCTAAAGCAGTACACGATGATAAAGATGAACCATATAGCATACTATCATCTCGAGTAAGACTGTCCTACCGGGATAGGTCCTCCCTCAATCATTGCAATCACGTGCCTGTGATCCAATAATTGACTCTGAGGGCATTATCTCCAACAAAAGAATGTGAATAAATAAAGTTGCTGTTTTATTATATCTTATCTCTTGTGCATTTATTTTTATATTGCTTAGATATGCTTAGCGTATTTACTTCATAGTAAATACGTAGCGGCCTCGTCGCGCCCCCTTCGCCGCACACCAGGAAGAGGGACGTGACATCGTGTCTATATCAATATATAGTAATATGTCTTCTATAACATATTTACATGTATATATCATCTAATGAGTGTCCGTTAACGACACTCGAAACCATCATAAAATAATGAGTGTCCAGTATCGACACTCAAAATCATCATCAAATACTGATTGACCAGTATCGACACTCGAAATTCTCATTTCTCAGGCGCCGTCTCTCGGATCGGCCCTCATATCTCTGGCGTCGTCTCTAGGATCGGCTCTCATATCCATCTGTATCATATCACTCCGGTCGGTATCCTCCGGATATCCGCCGAGTCCTATACTGTCACCGGTTGGTAGTGTTCCCAGCCAGGCTTAACGCCTTTCCATATGATCTTCTTGCCCCTAGGTACCGTATCTGTCACGCCCCGCTTCCCAGTATACAGAAATGGAGACGTGGCGGGCCTACAATGTATTTACTAAGAAATAAATACGTTAAGCGTAAATAAGTAATATATGAAAAAAATGCACAAGAATGACAAGAGTTGTAAAATAAACAACTTTTATTAACATTCATTTTTTTTACATTACAACTACATTGAAAAGGAAAAATACAATGACATAAAATAATGCTTAAACAGTGGCATACAAACTGAAATAAGTACAAGATGAACTAGAAGTCAGGCTGGGCAATGAACTGGTCCAAGTCCTCCTGGCTCGGCTTGATCTCCTGAAAGTCGGTCCTCCTGACAAACATTCTAAAGAGAGAAATAGACAAAAATGTCGTTAGCGAACTAGCACTCGGTAAGTCCCAAAAGAAGAAAGAGAATATAGCAAGTAAAGATAACCGGAACTTGTAAGTTGTATAGGTATGTATTTGTTATCCTAACACGGTTGTTTGTAGCTTGGTACAGAAGGTATCTGTGTATACGAGAGGAGTCCATCTTACCCCGTGGACTATGGTAACATGTAGGTACAAGCCCCCGTCAAAACCCATGGGACAACGGCACTAGAGTTCATGTAGGTGTCTTTTAGTAACCATCTCATGCCACTTTAATACATTCCATACCAATCTACCCCGTTAACCCCGAATAATGTTTTGTATAGATTATATTACAAGTTTTGCCGAAACCATGGATACAAATTGTTCAAGTAGTCAGGTTCAGGATGTAGGCTTATAATCATGTCAAGTTATAACCATGATTCGGACAAGTCAAGTCTTGTATTCATGTTTGATATTCAGGTTCATATTCAAGTATACATGTTAGAATTTGGATTCATATTTGAATTGGATTCTGGTTTGAGTTTGGATTCAAGTTTGAATTGGATTCTGATTTGAGTTTGGATTCAAGTTTGATTTATACTCAGGCTGAGTCAGACACTTACAACTGATTTAGATCCTGAATTAGATTCGGGAGTTATCGGTAACTGCTGCACATGGACAGCAGGATTTGTGTCTTTTTCCAAGACAATTACCATTGATAACACCATTAAATTTTCTAACTTAAATAGGCAAGTACTCACTTTCTCCGGCTCCCTGGGGTTTAAGGGAATTGATCCCGCTTAAACCTATATTTACTAAAGTCCTTAAATATATTTTTATATAACTCGAGGGGGTTTTATGAAAATATTTTTAATATAGTTTCAAAATAATCTCGAGAACTTATTTATATTATTTAAGGTTTTCATGAATGTGAATTTTAAGGATTTGAGATATTTTAGTGATAATAACTTAGCTTGGAAAGTTCATGGTATTTTACTGTAAAACTTGACTTTTGTTGGTATCTTGATAATATTTTGATGAAACTTATAATTCTTTCATTGTACAAAATGTAACTTTATATATATTGAAAATATATAAATTTTGTAATATTTATATCATTATTAAAAATTAAAATTTTAATTAAGTAGAAAAATGTGTTTTTTCTTAAAACCGTATTAAAAGCCTTTCGAGACCGAATGCTTCGTGAGGAGATCTGTATCTCGCTCTACTAGCTTAAGGATGTGTGATAATCCGCACCATCCAATAGCGGGTCCCCTAACAAGGGTTGTAGAGCTATATTTGCAAAGGAATTTAAAATACAATTTAAAAGAAATTCGGTTTTATAGTGAGTGGTATTTTCTTGTAATACTGTATTTGTAACAAAAATTCAAATAAGGATATATCGTGCAATGGAACCATATGTGTATGTGAGAGGTAGGTCACTACCTCCTGAATTTTCCTAAAGGTATGTTTAAGCAAAACAAACAAAGATGGTATATACAGACTTCATGGTATTTTAATGTAAAACTTAAGTTAAAGTTATTTTGCATGATATTTTTGATTAAAAGTTGATTCTAGGTATTGGTTTTATGATTACAAATATGGTGTAAAAATATGAATGAAAAATATGTAAGAAAATGTGGAATTATAGAGTTTTAGAAGAAGATGTCGGTTTTAACTCCACTTTCGACATATATTTTGAAAAGAGATGTTCAAAGAAGAAGAAGAAGAGAGATTGGGAGGGACTTACTAGCTAGTTAGGTGAAGAGAAGGTAGAAGAAGATGGGGTTGTCGTTGTGGCGTCGCGGGGTTGCCGTAATTTGCTTCGATTCTCGCCGGAACTTGATCGCTTGCTAACTCCTCTTCTGCTCCACTTGTACTTAAGAAAGTTTGAGAGTTTTGGCTATAATTTTCAGAATGATATTGAGTCAAAAGATGGAGAAGTATTTATAGTATGAAATTAGGATTTTGGAATTAAAATGGTGAATTAAAATACATTAAAAATGTGATAAATTGAGAATTGAAGGGTCTCTGTTTGATTGCAGAGCAATCAAATAGTGTAGGGGAGTTAAGGGTAAGGGAAGGGTCGTGTGTGCAAAGCCCAAGCATCATTTGCCACTGATGGACCGTCGGTACCGGCCCTAAAGGCATTTTTGCCGACCGATTGAGGGAGTGGGGTCGTTGGATTGATGCCACGTGTACTCATATTTAAATCATTGTGCACATGTTTGATTTTTCTGTTTTTTCATTTTTATGTGCATTGCATGTGTAAACTTTTGGGCTTCTAAAAATTTTAAAAATAAATCAGAAAAAATAAATGTATCTAATGGGATTCGAACATAGGGGCTACGTCACAACAGTGCAATGGTTTTACCAGTGAGTTACACGTTGTTTTTTGCTATTCTTAAACAAAATTTACTTATAACTTGTACTCAGGCTTGTAAACTCCTTTCTGTACATTAAACTGAAAATTTTTGGTACAGTAAATTCAGAGTCGTTACAGTACCAGATCCACCATGCATTCACAGACAGTGACTCCTTACTCCTCGAATCAGATAATAATTATAGCTCGGAACCAAAAAATCTCATGGTGGATGTCGAAATATCATATCAAGAGAAAACGGTATTTTTAAATCATTCACAAGTTTTATAAAATTGTTTCTGTGGTTTCTAAAATCCAGAAATCTCATGAAAATACTATCTCATATTATATGGTAATAATGGAACAATATGTAAAGGCACGGAACAATAATATAATGCATGGCAAGCGTGTTCATATAAACGTGTCATATAAGTAATATAAAGAAAGTACGATATTTAAAACAGTACGTGGTGCTGGATACTAACAAAAATCTAAAATGCTAACAGGGTATAATATGATATGGTGACATAGCGTGTTCTATCTGTGTACGTGGTATGGCAATTACCAATGATGTGTGTGTGAGCATACGAGTATGTGTACGTGCAACATGTAAGTCATCGGTAATAGTGCATGTGTCCTAACAAACGAAGTCAAGTAGAGCTAAAAGTATAAACGTAGTATATATATATCGTGAATGATCGAAGCGCGAGCGTTAATAAGAAATCGAAATGCGAGCGTATACAGAATAATGAAATTGTAACGTGAACAAGTATTGAATTATCCAACTACGTATGAGCCATATAGTTATAGTTTAAAATAGCACGAAATGTTGTTTTGGAAGTAGGGGACTACGATATTTTTGAAATAGATATCATTTGAAAATTCGTAGCGCACCCTTGAAGTTATCATTTAAAAGTACGTAATGAATCGTTAGTTTTGAAAGTAGGTATGGTTCTAAAGATCTCATATTTTCCACTTTGAAAAGTTAACAAGACTCCTTGAGTCGAAACAAATATCGGCCGTAATCGGCAATCAATTCTCATTATACCACGTATGAAATATCTTTCATACGTTACCTTCCAATCAATAAGGTATGGATTTTAGTCGTGTACATCAACTCATCTCATCTCATATCATATCATCTCATCTCATCTCATCTCATATCGTCTCATATCATATCATACTTATATTGTATATATATTCTCATGTCATATATATTTATATCATAATAAGTGTATATATATATATATATTTTTCAATGATTAAGAAATAGAAACTAGATATATAATCTACTAAGTATACGGATATCCGCATATGGTATTCCAGTAATCTTATAGGCTAGGTATACGTTTCTACTATATATAATATCTTATTTCTACGGTTGCGGGTGTCTATACGCCATCTACCCGAATTCCCCCGTAGATATATGCATCTACTCATTTAAACGCCTCACCCTAGTCGAAACCGATGGATGTCTCGCCCATCTTTGCCCTCTCGGAAGTCCTCGCAATCGTACCTAAAATCGAATCCATATCGTGTCGCATAAAAATCCATATAAAAAACCGATACGACGAGCGAAGAGCATATAGCTTAGAACCTATGGTCAATGCGTGCTAAAACGATAAATTACCCTCCGACGTCGACGTACAAACGTCGAATGACCGAGTCAAGACACTGAAATCCAAAATCCATGTTTCAAAACCGGTAAAATATCATCAAAAGCTAAGCAAAACAACTTCAGATTTTGACTCAGGGAATCCGGGTCAAATTAGCATATAAAATAGGCTTATATACAATGTAAATCACCTACAGACCAAATACCAACATTTAATTTGTATAGTAAACCACCAAATAATTCATTTTAACTGCAATTTGCGGTCCAATTTTTGAGTTATGGTCTCGTTTTCGCGGTAGGGTCTCCTAATGGTCTAAATATGTCTAATATATATGCAAAATATTTTTCAGAGATCCCAATTTGCATCAGATTTCAAATCAACTTCAAAACTCAATGAAAACTATGTCTTGAAACTTTAAAACTCTTTTAAAACCAATGTTACTTGCACTAAAATACCCTCATCTATCACTATGGAGGTTGTAGTCACTCACTAACCTTCTACTATACTACCACTACAATTTGTATTTACCAAAAATTCATTTTGAAAACTCAAGCATACTAAAACATGCACCTTTACTCTAAAAGTAGATTGTGAAGGCAAGTATTGCAAGAACTTATAATAAAGTGGGATTATTATTTCATAAAAGGATCCAAGGAAACTTCCAAGATGGCAGGAGATCCCAAAATGAAGATTTGATCATATCTTCTTGAATAGGATGGGAATTGGAATATGTTCTGTGAAGGTTTCATAGTGTTTTGGAGAGATTTGCATGGTGTTTGTGGTTTATGGATGAGGGTGGAGGAGGTCGAGAAAGAGAAAAGGAAGAAGAAGATGATGAAGGAATAAGATGAGGAAGCAAATGCAAATGGTTTGGTCAAACCATAACCCCCACTGGTTTCTCTCTCTCTCTCTCTTTCTCACTCGTACCTCTTTTAATAAAATAAAGCCATACCTCCATACCCTCATGTCTCCTTCTAACATTTATTTTCTTTTTCCTAAAAGCATAAAACCATTGATTTAAACTCAAATGAAATATTAACTCTCTCATAAACATATCATGGCAACTTCACGCATGGTTTAACAAAATGAATTTTGGTTTAATACACAAATAGGAAAACACTAATTAAGTTTAACATTAAACTCTTATATGGATATAATTATATGCTAATTTATGAAAACCCCAATTAAATAAATACTTTTATAAATAATAATTTGTTTTAAATTCCAATTATTTTCCAAAATAGAGGTATATAATTATTCCAATTTCCGAAAACTCAAATCCATGTTCGGTATATATCCGTAAAACTCATTATATTATTATTTAATTTCCAAAATAATATTTTCTATTTTCTGAAATGTTACATCAGCCGCTGTGTCGTGAAGCGGCGGCGCGAATCAAGGAGAGAATGCCGTTGTTGGAGGCGCTGGACGAGTCATGGCGGTTGGTCCGGCCATTTTTCGGAAGAAAAAGAGGACTGCCCCTACGGAAGAAAAAGGGAACTGTCCCTTTCAAAAGGGAAATAAAAAAGTTGCAAATATTTCAAAAGGGGCTTGTAAAATGCCCCATTCCCAAACTCCTCTCGTTAATTTCACAGGAGGAAAAAAAATTAGCAAAACAAAAACTTGATCGATCGAATTCTTAAGATCTAAAACTATTTCGATCGAGATTCGTTGGATTTTGATCCTCGAATGCCAACGGATTTTGAGCATCCGATGATTCGAACTTGATTGTTGATGAGATCGATCGAATCTGAGCTCGAAATCGATTTGTAAATCCCTTAGTAGTTCGAATTGTGGGTTTTAGATTGAGGATTTGCCGAGAGAGCTTCATCGATGCCAGATCATATAGATTTTCAAAACAATGTAGTGTTGAGTTCGTCCAATGCTTTGCCTTACAAATCTCGAAGGTAAAAAATTTGTTTTCTTACCTTCAATCAGACCGTGATCAATTAAAAGTTGGGATTTTTATTTGTATTTATGATTGTAATGGGTCAATTGATACCTAAATTAAAGAAGAAGAAAAAAAAGAAGGATAAATAAGGAAATAAAGAAGTGACCTCATATAAATGAGAGATGAGGTTGTGGCCACAGCCATTTTGGCTGTGGCAATAGAGGTGCCGTCAAAAACAATACCCATGCTTGCCCCAACCGTTTAAGTGTATCACCTAGTTCGTTTAAGTGCATCATTTGGTTTGGCTGACCGACTTGTTCGTAGGATTTCATGGACCCGTATAAAAAAATGTTAAATTACTTTGTTATTTCGCTACCTGTCAACGTTAAACATTAAATCCATCACAGCAAAGACAACTTGTAAAGTTTATAGCAAAGATAATTGTTGGATAATAATATTTTTTTCTCCAAAGTATTGACTTCAATAATAATGTTGATTCTGCTAGGAGAAAAAATGAATGGTACATTATATCTCAACCCTAAAATCTTATTAAGAGGGTTATCTAGTTATTCTTGTTCTCTTATTTTTTTAGTTTGTCTATTCTTATCATTATCATCTGACTCCTAACATCTCTTAAAAGTAATTCTAAAACCGATGGAGATTGAGATCTTCTTCAGATGCTGTCCGCCGTCGATCTGGTAGCGAGCGTTCTTGGAAGGTTGGGATTGGATGTGAGAGTTGTTGAGCGTGTGGATCTCAATGGATTGATGTCGTGGTTGACGCCGAGCTACCTGCAAGAGAAGTCCTGAGGTGGGTGACCACCGTAGGACCCTCCGACGATCAAGTTAGTGTCGAGGAATATTAGAGCAGGGTAGCGGCGTATTGGAATCAATTTGGGTTACCTGAGTCGTCTGAGAGAGGGGTTTATATAGTGGTTGTGCGGAGCGAGCTGGTGCGAGATCCTAGCCGTCAGTTACGTCCTTACGTTACGCCGCGTAAACGGCGGGATCCGTCCATTAATGACGGGATACGCTCATTAATGGGGGATGCGCTAGCGTGGAACGCAGAACGTGGGGCGGCGGATATCTCGCTTTGGCGAGATACGTAGAGCCGTTGTGGAGGCACTTGGGCTCTGCGTTCTTGGTTGATCGGGAGAGCCGAGGAAGCTCGGCCTGTTCGATGACTTGGAGACGAGTCGTGAGGCCGAAGATGCTTAGGCCTTTCATCAGCCATGTAATAGCTCGGAGACGAGCATAGGGTGGTGCAAGTTCGGCTGCTGGATCGCTTAAGAATTGGAGTGTAGGTTCGGAGACCATCCGAGAAAAATTACCAACGCTCCACACCGATTTTATCTCTGCAACCCCTAGGAATCTAGTTGGGCTCATGCGGATGATACGTCATTCGCCATGTGTCGTGATCTAAGAAATTCATACTTGTGAGTATTATCATTAGCCCCCCACTCTCATTCCGATCTATTTATGGGTCGGGTCGAGAGTGGCCTGCCTGGTTTTCTCAGCATAGTCTGGGGCCGAGAATCATTAGTGTAGACTGCCCGGGAACGCCATGGCGTAGGGCTGCTATGTCGCTTCGATATTCGAGTCCACGTGGCGTCTCCCCCCGCGTCTTAATTTCCGCGCGTATCCCGATGACGTCAGTGGATGAGCAAAATGATTGCGATTTAAAGAGGGTGCACCGTTTCGCTCGATCGTCAGTTGGGCTACGAGCTACGTGTCCGTCGTTGGTTGGCGGGTGCTGTCTCTGAGTTTTGCAGTCGAAGAGCTACCCCTAATGGTTGACCGCCAAGTGGAGCCCCGACGGCTGCTAGGCACGACGTTTCGTTTTGGCGGGAATCGATCTAGGTCGTAGGATGTTCTCTTTGAGATGTATAAATAGGAGGGGACCATCCTAGGGCCAACACTCTGCCTTAATTCTCTTTCGTAGTTGAAGATTGCCAGGTGCACTTCCGCTTAGGTCAGATCCTCTCTGAATTTTCCTTAGTGAGTCCCTTTCTTTGAATCAGGTTAGATGTCTTCATCCGAGGAGTTTGTAAATGTAGTAAGGGTAGAGTCGGAAGATGAGGTCCCAGTTGTCGGGGTCGAATCCAGTGGATCTTCCTCCGCTTCGGCTTTCGATAGCCAAAAGGGTTTTTCTTCTTGTGCGTCTTCTATGTTGGGCTCGCCCTTAGAGTCAGGGCCGCCCTTGTCACTTTCCATCGGGCGGCGACAGAGGCCCCTAAGGTGCGCATCGTGAACACCCGCGATGCACCCTCCGTCTTGAAGAGTCCAGACGAGCTTTCCGAAATTCGGACTCCATTCCATATCCCCTCTAGCTATTCACCCCGTTTAGCTAGAGAGGGTGAGCGGGCAGACCAGGTGCGGGGTAAAAATATTGCTCTGTCTTTGGAAGCATTCCGAGCAGGAATGCGTCTGCCCTTCTCAACCGAGATTTGTGGGGTGCTTCGTTGTTTCCATCTTGCCCGGGCCAGCTAGCGCCGAACTCGTGGAGAATCCTCCTCGGGTTTCTGGTCCGGTTAAAACTTGATCAGATCCCCTTCAGTTTGACCCTCCTTATGTCTTTTTTTTGTTATAAAAATCACTCCGACACCAGCAAGGAATAGCCGAGCGGATGTATTTTTCGTTTAAAAAACGTAAGGGTGGGGCGGCCGGGTCGGGGGTAGTAGCTGTCCCTTCTTTCATCCATGAATGGAAGGAGAAGTTTGTATTCGTCAAGCCACCTGAGGGCGAGCCCTGTGCCCATACAGTGGCACAAGGCTGATTGCCTGAGGGCGAAGCAGTCGGCCTCCCTCGGGGCAAGGGTGGTGTCCTAGTGTGAACCGATCCAGCGGGCTGGTGTTGAGCTGGGTTCTGTCCTGCGCGTTTTTTGGGTAAGTTTAGGATTTTCACCGATCTGTTTAGACTTTGCCAGATTTCCTTTCCAGTTTCAGTGTCACTAACCCCCTTTTGTTTGTGTGTTCTTTTTGCAGAGCCCATGGACTGATCAAAAATCCTGGTCGCTATAGCTGCAAAGGCCCGAGGAAAAAAGACCGGGAGGGGGCAAGCTCGGGCCGAGCTCGGGCCAAGCCGGTCCGAGCTTGGCCCTGAGGCCAACTCCTCCAGCCAAGCCTTTCGCAGTGCCTCCAGTCCATGAAGAACGCCGTGGGGGGGAGGGTGTCATAAGCACATGCGGGACCCGGCGCCCGGGGCGTGGGAGGAGGAGGAGCCCGAGCTTGCCGAAGTCCCCCTCAAGAGGCATAAGCCGGTGGTCTCTCGGCCGCCTTCTACCAGGATCCAAGTGCTAGAGGGCGACTCCTGCGTTAAGGTGCTCTCCGGGCTCTTCGTTGCCGACAGCTTGCTGGCGGACATGGAACAGTCAGCTGGGGGAAAGATTCCCCGAGGGACCATGAAGGCCCAGGTGGCTGCCATAGCACAGGAGGCGGTTCAGGCTGGTATTTAACTTTTACATAAAAATTCCTCAAGTTTCATTTCTTCGGTTTTCAGTTTTTCTTTAACACATTTGCTGTCTTCCTCAATTCTTTCAGCACTGCGCTCTCCTCGTCGTCCTAGAGTCCGAGGAAGTAGCCCGGCCATGAAGAAGGGGGGCGAATCCTCCTCGTGGGAGGAAAAACTTCGTCTTAAATTGCAGCAAGAGGAGGAGAGGGTGGCCCTCCTCGACTCAAGACCAGTCGCCGAGGGGCTGACGAACTCCAAGCTGAAGGAGTCCCATCGACTCCTGAACGAGTTCAACCGGGCTATCCAAGCCAAGTTGGAGGAGACAAACGGCCTCTACAATGCTATGAAGAGGTCGAGGGACGCCCTCAAGAAGGATGCTCGGGCGGTCATAGACATGGCGAAGCTTGCTGAGAGCCGGGCGGCCAAGGCCGTGGAGGCATATAAGGCGTCGGATCAATTTTACGCCGATCTTGCTGAATCCGCATCTATCGTGTGGCACAGCGCCCTCGACACCGTCAAGGAGTCCATGCCGGAGTTCGTCGACTGCTAGCTCCGTGCAAACTACCCCCTCTCCGAGGAGGTGCCGCAGGGGGAAGTGCCGAGCAGGCCGTTGGGGGCGAGGATGCCGGCAGAAGCGCCGACCCTGAGATCGCGGTTTTGGTCCCTGATGGCGGCATCGAGCAGGGTGAGATCCCGGCCGAGCAGGCAACCTGATCTATCCTCCCTTGAAGATTTTTTCTTTTTAGATTTTTTTAAGCCTCCGGGAATTTTTGTAAGGCTGAGGAGCTCAAAATACCTTGTATTTATTTTGATTATAAATAAATTATACTTTTTTCTTTGCTCACATGTCTGCTGTGCTTTTCATTGTTCAAGTCTTCATTTTGCAAGTATTTTTAGCTCGTAAGTCTTGCAAGTGTTAGGTTAGTGTCCGGCCTTTCTAGGTGTCGACGCGGGTCGAGTGTGAGTTGACCGAGAGCCAAGTGTAAGAAGGTCGATATTCCGCCCATCCCTAGAGTCGAGGTGGCGATCGCGCATCTAGCATGAGTTGAATGCGAGCTAAGTGTAGGAAGGTAGGCACCCTCTCTTTCCCCAGGGTTGAGGTGTCGATCGTGCATCTAGCATGAGTCGAATGAGAGCTAGGTGTAGGAAGGTAGGTACCCTCCCTTTCCCCAGGGCCGAGGTGTCGATCGCGCATCTAGCATGAGTCAAATGAGAGCCAAGTGTAGGAAGGTCGGTACCCTCTCTTTTCCCGGTGTCGATCGATTTGTTGCGGTTCTTAGACTCATGTCTTCGTAGGGTAGGAAGTTGCCCCTTTCGGATGGACCGAGCAGGAATCTACACGGTGATCTAGCGATGAGGGATTTGGATCCACAGCGTTGTTGGGTAAGAAGCTACCCGTTGTGGATGGATCGAGCAGGAAGCTACTCGGTCACCTAGTGATGACGGCTTTGGATCCACAGCGTTTTTGGGTAGGAAGCTACCCGCTGCGGATCGACCGAGTAGAAATCTGCACGGTGGCCTCGTGATGAGGGCTTTAGGTCCATATCATTGTTGGGCAGGAATCTATCTGCTGTGGATAGACCGAGTAGGAATCTGCATGGTGGCCTCGTGATGAGGGCTTTGGATCCACAGCGTTGTTGGGCAGGAAGATACCCACCATGAATGGACCGAGCAGGAATCTGTACGGTGGCCTCGCGATGAGGGCTTTGGGTACACAGCGTTGTTGGACAGAAGCTACCCACTGTGGATGGATCGAGCAAGAATCTGCACGGTGGTCTCGCGATGAGAGCTTTGGATCCATATCGTTGTTGGGCAGGAAGCTACCCACTGGTGGATGAACCGAGCAGGAAGCTACTCGGTCGTCTCGTGATGAGGGTTTTGGATCCACAGTGTTGTTGGGAAGGAATCTACCCGCTGCGGATGGACCGAGCAGGAATCTGAACGGTGGACTCACGATGAGGGCTTTGGATCCACAGCGTTGTTGGGCAGGAAGCTACCCGCTGCAGATGGACCGAGCAGGAATCTGCACGGTGGGCCTCACGATGAGGGCTTTGGATCCATAACATTGTTGGGCAGGAAGCTACCCACTGGTGGATGAACCGAGCAGGAAGCTACTCGGTTGCCTCATGATGAGGGCTTTAGATTCACAGTGTTGTTGGGCAGGAAGCTACCCGCTGGTGGATGAACCGAGCATGAAGCTACTCGGTCTTCTATTGATGAGGGCTTTCTTGACTCTATAGCATCGCCTTGGGGAGTCGTTCAATCTCCCACGACCTGAAAAATCAGGAATGGTGACCGCCGCAGATGACACATAGCAGAATCATATCAGGAAAAGTGCGGTATTCCAGGATTTGCATCGTTGTGCGAGCAAATCGGGCATTGGAAGATTTTTGTTGAGACTATAAACATCTAAGGCATATTGGTTTCCTCCTAACCTTGGATTCTTCGAAGATGATTGGTCGCGCGTATACCATCAGGGAGATCGTTTCTCGCGATGACGTATACTTTTACAACCTCGATCGTTCCAAAGAGACATATGAAGCGGTGATAAGCCGCTTGGAGGGCCACTGTGGACGCTTGCTTCCTCAGCGATCTCCTCTGCTTCAGGTGCTAATTTATGCGATATGGAGGACTTCGCCAGGCCTATACAACACGCTGTCTCCGTAGTTGATCAACGAGGCCTTTGACAAAATGCACACGGTTCACGGGCTTGGTCTGATCTCAAAGAGCAGGCGGGATCACTCGGTGGACCTTCTGCTTGAGAGTTTTCAGCAAAAGTTGGTTGTTGCATCTTGCTCGGTGGACGGGGATCCCGGTGAGTCCGTGGCTTCTAGGGTTCATGAATACCGTCGAAGGGAGCGGGTCGAAGCTGCTTGGGATTGGCTGGAGGAGCTTTCCTCGGTGTATCACCGACAATGCTTTCTTAATCCTCGTCCTCCTTAGTTGTAATTATTGTAAGGCCGGGAAGCCCATAATACCTCTTTAATAAATAAATTTATTCTTTTGTTGAGGTGTATTGTCTCTTTTTATCCCCTTGGTTCATTTTATACTTTTTCTTAAAAAAAGCCTTGGAGTTTCGGAGCCGAGAAAAGAAACAAAGTTTGTGCAAAAAAGTCTCTTCTGTGAGAGGACCTAGCTCAGGAGACTTAATTTAATTCCAATAGAAATTACATTGTTTCAAAAGAAGAAAACCTGTTTATTTATACAACTTGAGTTTTTCGGCGTTATAAGGCCGAAGAAAATTACGCCCCCCGGCGTCTTGTAGGCGGTATTCTCCACCGAGAAATGCTTTCGCTATGAGGAATAGTCTGTCCCACTTCGGGGAGAACTTATGCAGTCTTCTTTGTTCTACGAACTTGTTTCTTCGTAAAACCAGATCTATCGTCTTGAAGGTCTGATGTTTAACTCAGGCGTTATAGTAGCGAGTGGTTTGCTGCTGATAGGCAGCCGCTCTGATTTGCGCTCGATCGCGCTTTTCCAATAAGACATCCAAGTTGGTTCGGAGCGCCGAGGTATTAGCTTCATCGTCGAAGTGTTCGACTCTATAACTGGGTAGTCCGATCTCTGTGGCGACCATTGTCTCGGTACCATAGCAGAGGCTGAATGGGGTTTCTCCCGTGGGTGTTTTCTTTGATGTCCGCAAGGTCCATAGTACCCGCGACAGTTCCTCGACCCAGCTTCCTTGCCTTCCATCCAAGCGGGCTCTAAGACGCCTCGGTTTTCTATCTCAGTCTATCCGTTGCATTATGGATATGTGACCGCGGCAAACTTCATCAGTATGTGGTAGTCGCTGCAGAATTTTTTGACTTTATCATTTTCGAAGTTGGTCCCATGGTCGGTAACGATGCACCTCGGGATTCCAAATCGAGAGATTATGTTGTTTTGTAGGAACTTTATAGTAGAAGTAGTGTCCGGCTTCCTGATGGGCACGGTCTCTACCCATTTCGTGAAGTAGTACACAGTGACAAGGATGTATTTGTGTCCGCCCGTGTCGGTGGGGAGTTGGCACACCATATCCATCCTCCATTGTGCAAACGGCCAAGGGGAACTGAGTGGCGTTAGTTCGGTAGCGGGGAGACGAGGTATGCTGCCGAAGAGTTGGCGGTTCTTGCATCTCCTGACTAGCTTCTCGGCATCCTGGTGTATTCCTGGCCAATAGTACCCTTGGAGTAGTGTTTTCTGGACCAGGGTGCGGGTCCCTTGATGCGCTCCCTCGACCCTTTCATGTATCTCTCGTAGAACATAGTCCGTCTCGTGGGGGTCGACGCAACGGAGCAGGGGTTGAGTGTATGACTTTTTGTACAGCTTCCCATTGCTCCAGATGAAATGATATGCCTTTGCCCGAAGGTGGCGAGCTTCCCCTCGGTCTTCCGGAAGTACACCGTCTTTAAAGAACTCTACGAGGGGCTTTCTCCAATCTTGGCTTTCTTCCTGAGTTGTGTATATCTGGAGTATTACCTCCCCGTCTTCCATGCTGGGCCGTAGCAAGACTTCGAAGAGGATATTTCTTTTATAGTTAGCCTAATAGGAAGAAGCGAGCTTGCTCAAGGCGTCGGCTTGGGTGTTCAGGTTCCTTGGAATCTGCTCCATTTAGACCTCATCGAAATTTTTTTGAAGCCTTTTTATCTCGGCCAAGTATTTTATCATGAGTGGTTCTCGGGCCTCGAAGCGCCCGGTTACTTGGCCGACGACCAATGCGGAGTCCCTGCGAATTTTGATGGTCTTCAGCTCAACGACGGAGGCGATTCGCAGCCCTGCTAAAAAGGCCTCGTATTCCGCGGCATTTGTCACGACCCGAAAGAGCACGTGACTGGCCCTTGAACCATATGAAGTCTATAGGACTCCATCTGATCCAAGTAAGCCAAAAGCCCAGAAATCTAAAACCATTTTTAAGAATAAGTAAAGAAACTGGTTTAAAGAAGTGAAGAAAAACATGTTTGAAATCAAGGTTTTTAAATAACTAAGCCGAATATGCATTTTTTAAAAACAGTACAGTCTTTTCTAAATATTTCGGCAGAGTTTCTTTTGTAAAACTGGCCCCGAATGGGGTATAACAAGGATAACAATATATGCAATGATAAAGGCATCCCCAAGCGGGAGCTAGCTCTTCGTCAAACGACGGTCACCACCACACATGCAACAATAATATACAACGCCAAGTGGCGAGGATCAAATCCAAAAGAAAGCTCAAAAGCAACAAGAAAACCGCAACACTACTAAGCGCGACTCTATGGTCGAATAATACATCACTAGTCTAGGTCTGAAACAATATACGAGTTTTGGTTGATGGATATTCTAGATACAATGAATAATATAAATACAACGGCGGTTCTGATACAAAAGAACCCACCTATCCAAGCAAATCACCCAAAAGGAAGCAGTGTGCCAGAAATGCCGCTATAGAACTGTACGGCAAACCTGCAAGAACTGGGGCACAACGGGGGTGAGTTGCCAACTCGTGAATAGAAAGATATCTACAAGCAGAGATCGAATGCATGACCCAACCTAGGTCAATACGATCAGATATAAAGAAACCTCAATATGAATAAAGCTGAAGCATGCTAAACTGGCAATGTAATCTCTATACGTGAATGTAGTGCCAAGTGCTTGTGCTAGTGCCTCAGGTAATAGTATGTCATGAATATGAGGTATGAATGCATGAAAGCAGAATACATGTAAATGAAGAAACTGTTTTCATAATTTAGTGAGATTTCCCTTGTATTTTTAGTTGAGGTATCATAATGAAATCAGCATAAAACAGTGCCTAGCATCGGCACAAAACGTAATCCCAATATCTCGATATCTCTGTATCACAGTCTCTGTACCTCGAAATCTCGAAATCCCGATGTCTCAATCATAATATCTAGGGCGCCGTCAGTCCAGACCGGCCCCTACCATCCATCTCAAGACCACGACGGTATCCTCCGGATATCCGACGCGTCGGGTAAAATCACCGGTAGGTAGTGCTCCCCTGCCAGGCTCACATCGTCATCACCACGCGCTTCTTGCCCCGGGGTACCTTACCGGGTCCACCATGTACCCGAAACGGTTCATCCGTCTCCTCGAATCGGGTTTCCAAATCCATCAGCAAACTCATGGTGGACGACTCATACATCATGGGAAAACCGCACTTTTTATTTTAAAGAGAGAAAAGAAGTTTATATAAGTTTTGCGGTTTTCCCCCAAATCCAGAAAATCTCATAGAAATCCGAATCCAATCCTCAATAGCATGTAAACAGTGCATACAGGCATAAAAATCCATGAATAATAACATGCATGATGTAACAACTAATAATTACAATGTCTAATCTAGCATATAAGGCAAGTACACTAATATCATGTCTAAACTATTAGCTAACCTATGTCGATGCAATAATATTTTCTAAGGTGTACGTGACATGGCAATTACCGATGAAGATGTGTGTGAGCCAGCAAGTAAGTGTACGTGGTACATACGCATCATCGGTAATGGTGCTGGTGTCCTAACGGCATAACATCAATAATGGAGTATGAAACATAATATAAGCATGCGATGCGAACCACAATAATGAGCGGAAGCTGAATACTAGACGCAACTATAACTAATCTGCATTAATCTAAAATAACCTCTACAATTGGTGCCTTTTGAAATAACACGAATCATGGGGTTTTGAAAATAGGGGCTACGGTGTTTTTATGAAAAGATACGTCTTTTGAAATATCCGTAGGATCCCTTGGGCTGTCTTTTAAAATACCCACGATTCGTTAGTTTTTGAAATAGGTAGGAGTCTAATCTAATCTAACAACCATCTTAAACTATACGGCTGAACTAACAAGTAGAGCTACGGGTGAGGAAACCGCCTAAGATCTGAGTCGATACATATACATACATGTATATATATTAGTCGGTGATCCCGCCTCAATAATATCATATCCGATACCCTATCTATAATCAGACATCCCAAGTCAAGAGTGCGGATCAATCATCAAAATGTAGCTTGTACGTAAATCCGTCGTACGGCATCCCAAATCTGGGTACGGGTCAATATCACATTCATCATACTATTTATCTGGTATCCTCTTTATCAAATGTCATGATCGGGGTACTGATCTACGTCTAGTACAATATTGATACCCTCAATGTATGCATGCAGGTGTAAGAATCACTACGTCAAAAGACCCGTTAAAACATCGTGTCGTATCTCGATACGAACCAAATCACATCACCGATCTCCTGGCCTCAAGCCCAATCTCATCGACTCATCTCAAATCTCAAATACTATCCTCAAATCCAGTATATAAACACATAGTCCCATACCCATGTGTAGATATACGCACCATCATATGCACTCTAATAAATGAAAGAATGAATGCAAGTATGTGTGTAAATGTATGTGTGAGTGCAACCACTACTCTAGGGTTCGCACTAAACCAAACCAATATATTCTTATCATCAAAATATCATTATTACCATCAATAACCCTAAACAACACATAATAAATATTCGTGTGTATACGTATTCGTATACTTCACCACGGACTGCGGGGGTGCTATACGCCATCCACCCGACTTCTCCCCACAGATATAAATCTACTCACATTGCTTCTCGTGTGCCAAAGCCGATGTCGCTATCTTCACCTCCTTTGCCTCAACATCACGCGGGGTACCTACAAGTATATCACAATGCTAAAGCACATGAAAATCATATCGGAAACCAAAATAGCACACGCTACCCGCATAGGTAAAAACTTATCGACTCGCATGTAAACACAATCAAAATCCACTTGTCGTTGACGTCCAAACGCCACCCGACAGGAATGAATCACCAAATACCAAAATCCATGCTAAAACAAGTCCCAAATTATACACCAACATAGGAAAATCAACCCAGATTTCACCCTAGATGGAATCAGTCAAAACTAGACATACTCAGGGTCAAAACTAGAGGAAATGGAGGCATGCACAGAAAAAGAAGCAATTCCTTAAAATACCTTATTTTAGAATTTTCCATAATTTTTCCCTATTTATCTGTATTTAATTATACCAGAATATTAAAATATTCATTAAAATAATATTAAATTATAAAATTTCCCAAAAATCATATTTTATTATTTTGAAGACGTTACAATCTACCCCCCTTAAAGAAATTCGGTCCCCGAATTTAAATTTAAACCCCCAAATACTAAAATATTTCAATACAAATTCCAAGTCATCGGGGCTCCGAAATCATCTATACATAAAACATCATAGCGCAATGCATGCGCATGAGTACTGAGCAGATAACTCAAAAGCAACACTCCATCAAGCATCCGCGATCATCGGAGTCATGGTAACGACACAATGTCAAATCCAATACAAAATCAATATGATATGGACCAAGACTATACATGTAGACATCCAATCTATACATGTAAATAGCTGATGCAAATGTATGCCAAATCTTTTTAAGTCGCTGTGCGATGCGCGTAACACTGCACAGTGGCGGACGTTTCTCATAAGAAAATAACTATATATGTGTATATATATCCTTTGTTTAATAGGTACGTTCCGCCGTTTTGAAAACAGTTTAGAAGGGTTTCCTTGTTTTTAAAACGTTTCGTGTCATATCGGACACGTAGGTATATACTGAGACTATAGCTCGCTTTTCGGAAATCCCTTCGATAACTATCGATGCATGCAAAATATATCCAGGTACTGCCCACTGACTAGTCCTGCTCAGTATGAAAGCAAATATCCAACATCATAAAAATGTACTGCTCCAAAAGGAATAAATCCCAAAAATCACATAACACCACCCTGTGCGTCTGGTGCGCACGGAAATCAAAATCCATATATGTGCTAAACATGTGCACAAAACAACATCTAGGTGCAACGGGTGTGCACGAAGCATCTGTCATAGGCAACGTGTGCCTGGCAGCCAAAACAGGTGCATCTGACATGCACGAAGAATCTCGATTTAGTGCATCTGGTGTGCCCCAAAATCGTATCTCAAAACATGCGCCCAACATGCGCGAAAATCCAAATCGGTGCATCCATCATGCACGAATGAAAATCTAGACCCTGCGCACTCAATATGCACGGAATCACAAAATCCAATAGCAACGTCGAATATGCGTAAGTCCAGTCAAAAGCACGGAGTGCAAGAATCCACATCAATATCACAATCAAAATCGACATACCGAAAGGCATCAAATCGAAGTCAGGTGCAATCGTAATGCACAAAATATAAATCCGGTGCAACAAAGGCACGAAATATAAATCTGATGCGATAAACGCAAGAAACATAAAACTGGTGCGACAAATGCACGAAGTATAGAACTGGTGCATCCCATGCACAAATACCAAGCAATAACTCAAATACGTAAGCAGCAACACCAAGTGTATCCAGATATGAAGAAAATCATAAACGTGTGCAGCTGCGGGCACAAAACACATATCGATACACTACAAGCACATATAAGCTATACCGAGTGCAAAATCAAAATACTAAAATTACATGAAACTCTGCTGGAAGCGTAAATCAAATCACCAGCATAAAATAGGTATGAAATCGCAATCAACAGCTCAAGAGTAATAACTATGTACAAGGTATAAATACCCAGTAGGTGCAACCATGGTGCACAAAATCAAATATCATGAAACTCAGTCATCAAGACTAAATCATGTGAATAGATCGCCCAAAATACCGAAATCCAAAGCAACGGATACGTGATAATCAAATCACAAAATCACAAATCATAATTACCGTCGTCGGTATACCATCCTTCAGGGTCAAGAAGGTACCGGAACATCCGATGCTAGCTGCGCAAGATATCTACTTGCCTCTTGCTCGCGGCTGGCGTCCTCTGCCTCTGGTTCCTGATCTTTCCTGTAGATTACCAATCTCGCAATCCATCGGCTCATCGGCCCGGTCAGGAGTACTGACAGGAACGATTCCGTTCTGGCACTTTTCTGGTCACCTTTCGGTCAATCCTCACGACCGCTCGTAAGGCAGCGTATCACTGGCGTCGGCCTCTGGCTCTCTGAAAGCACGTCACACATCTGATCCTGGGTGCAAACATCATTGCAGCAATGTCCTGAAAGGAATCCTGCTCAAGGTCTCTTCCGATCATGCCTATGCCGATCTGTACAGAGGCTGGCTTCCTGCACAACCTCTTCTCGCTCAAAAACACCTGTGTCCTCGGCACAATATTTTCTCGGAAACTGGTCACATTCCAACGTCTCTGTAAGCATATCAGGTCTCTAGTCTCGACGGGAAGCAATGACAGCTCATCAGTGTCTCACACGAACCTCTTGTTCCAACTGTCTCTATCGTCGTCCACTATGACGTCACGCCAAGCTACTACGCACTGCACTGTTCTCGGCCACGGTCAATCTGAAGTCTCTCGCACGGACTCGAAATCGCATATTCTGTAGCTTCATCATTCTGTAGAGGATGTCAGGCCGAACAGGTCCTCGGGAACACGTCCCAACCATCGGAGGAATACTCATCACTCGTCTGTCCCTGATCGATCTGCAACGCATCTGGGTAAGTTCCTTTATCCGAACATGGTCAACTACCTCGTCGACAATGCCGAACTCTGTCCTGCTGGGTGTGCGCAATACGACCACTCCTAGTCTAGGTCTTCTCGTAACGTACTCCAGAAAGGTCCTGTCGAGGTTCCTTTCTCAAATCTCAATCCTGCCGAAATGCCCGGAAGTCATCATCCAATGCTGAAGCTAAAGCTTATTCCGGAACGGCTGCATACCTATCGCGCTTCTCTCTGGAAGATACATCCATATACCACGCCTCGGGGTGCATATCACATCTCTAATGTCAGCGGAGTGGGACGTCATCTCGTCGAAATCTCGTACTAACTCTTTACTCCACCTTGCTCAATGTCGACTGATTCGGACTTAACTCATCGTGGCTACACGAACTGCGCTCCGACGGCTACGCTCGCATCTGGAGTCTCCCAAGCAGTGTCCCATCACGATATCCGAAAGATGTCGAACCATCCGATCGACTCGTCAGATCCTCATAATCCCCCAAGAGATCACATCATGGGTACAGTTTAATAGTATCGAGTACATGCCACAGCGTCGGTGGTCCAGCCGTAGAAGGGCAAACCCAAGCCTCACTAATGGCGCTGAGGAACCACCGCAAACCCGAAGGTTCAAAGGCTTTCACACGGTCATTAAGTCGAGTTAGGGTTTCATTCTTCTAGAGAGTCCATAGAATCACCTGCATGTCTTTCCGTATACTTTAAACTTGGAAAATGGGCTCCTGACATTCGATCGTCTCTATCGACTCTCAACGAACCTGCGTGAAGTCGTCTCTAGCTGGAAACAATCTATCTGATGACCTCGCATCGGTAAACAAACGAACCACCTGTCCTAGTCATTCATCCTCAGGTGACTAGCGACTCGCTATCATCTCTCTAAGTATATGCTCACGCTGCAGTAGCTCCAACCATCTGGGCGACATCTCGTCATTTGCAGCAGCAACTGGCTTATTCGCCTGTACGCCGAACAGCGCCTCAATCCTCCAGGAAAGGCAATACATAGGCGGTCATCTCTGAGTCGGTCTGCTCTAGATCTGAGTAAGACTCTCCACACTGGAAATCATCAACTCATCAGGGCCCGCTCCGGCGCAAAATCGGACGAATCACCTTCGTCTCTCAAATCGGGTAGACTAGCTATCATCTGTCTCATATCTGCCTGAAAGCTACGGCAATCTCAGCTCGTAAGCTTCGGAAGCGACATCCTGTCAATCTCAGCAACAGCTGGTCCATCTGTCTGCACGGTAGACGACATCACAATCTCTGAGGTATGCTGTACATCAACAGTCCTCTCTCAACTGGCAGCTCTAACAATGGCCCGATCATCCGGTGCAAGACCAAGCACTCGCCTCCACTAGAGGTCACAATCACCAACACTAACTCGAGACGTTCCCATGTCACCAGAAAACACAATGGTCGGCCCTCGCACCAAACGAGCTCACACCGGCCGTAACCCTAGCAGCAGCCCAAACTGCCCTCAAAAATGGTGACAGGAACCTCAATCGAGTATCAAGGAGAGCACATCAATGGCAAGAAAGGAAACAACAGATCCAAAGTGGATACATGATCATGGGAAGGAACAGCATCAATAAAGGTATGATCATGAAACTAATAGAATCGGGGATCTCAAATGGATGTATAATCCCTGGATATAAAGAGGATCACTGATCTCGAAAATATGTACATCCTAAGGTTCCTTAAGCGGAATGGCGTGTCGTAAGTATGCCGCGGAACATACCAACGGTACGTCACTCTACTTTAGTTATCTATTCCATCAACCAAGGGTCATCCTACACGACGAAAGTTCGGGTCTAATACCCCCTCGACCAAGTCTAAGTTCCGTAAGGTCAAGCCTAAGTTCCGTATATATATAAACGCCCTAGGCTCCACATAGTCAAACTTAGACTCGAACCAAGGTCAACCTAGCGCTCTGATACCAACTTTGTCACGACCCGAAAGAGCACGTGACTGGCCCTTGAACCATATGAAGTCTATAGGACTCCATCTGATCCAAGTAAGCCAAAAGCCCAGAAATCTAAAACCATTTTTAAGAATAAGTAAAGAAACTGGTTTAAAGAAGTGAAGAAAAACATGTTTGAAATCAAGGTTTTTAAATAACTAAGCCGAATATGCATTTTTTAAAAACAGTACAGTCTTTTCTAAATATTTCGGCAGAGTTTCTTTTGTAAAACTGGCCCCGAATGGGGTATAACAAGGATAACAATATATGCAATGATAAAGGCATCCCCAAGCGGGAGCTAGCTCTTCGTCAAACGACGGTCACCACCACACATGCAACAATAATATACAACGCCAAGTGGCGAGGATCAAATCCAAAAGAAAGCTCAAAAGCAACAAGAAAACCGCAACACTACTAAGCGCGACTCTATGGTCGAATAATACATCACTAGTCTAGGTCTGAAACAATATACGAGTTTTGGTTGATG
This sequence comes from Agapanthus africanus, assembly GCA_030015575.1. Classification (NCBI taxonomy): domain Eukaryota; kingdom Viridiplantae; phylum Streptophyta; class Magnoliopsida; order Asparagales; family Amaryllidaceae; genus Agapanthus; species Agapanthus africanus. The sequence goes on along the minus strand of CM057339.1, from coordinate 750,229,131 downwards.
GATATTCTAGATACAATGAATAATATAAATACAACGGCGGTTCTGATACAAAAGAACCCACCTATCCAAGCAAATCACCCAAAAGGAAGCAGTGTGCCAGAAATGCCGCTATAGAACTGTACGGCAAACCTGCAAGAACTGGGGCACAACGGGGGTGAGTTGCCAACTCGTGAATAGAAAGATATCTACAAGCAGAGATCGAATGCATGACCCAACCTAGGTCAATACGATCAGATATAAAGAAACCTCAATATGAATAAAGCTGAAGCATGCTAAACTGGCAATGTAATCTCTATACGTGAATGTAGTGCCAAGTGCTCGTGCTAGTGCCTCAGGTAATAGTATGTCATGAATATGAGGTATGAATGCATGAAAGCAGAATACATGTAAATGAAGAAACTGTTTTCATAATTTAGTGAGATTTCCCTTGTATTTTTAGTTGAGGTATCATAATGAAATCAGCATAAAACAGTGCCTAGCATCGGCACAAAACGTAATCCCAATATCTCGATATCTCTGTATCACAGTCTCTGTACCTCGAAATCTCGAAATCCCGATGTCTCAATCATAATATCTAGGGCGCCGTCAGTCCAGACCGGCCCCTACCATCCATCTCAAGACCACGACGGTATCCTCCGGATATCCGACGCGTCGGGTAAAATCACCGGTAGGTAGTGCTCCCCTGCCAGGCTCACATCGTCATCACCACGCGCTTCTTGCCCCGGGGTACCTTACCGGGTCCACCATGTACCCGAAACGGTTCATCCGTCTCCTCGAATCGGGTTTCCAAATCCATCAGCAAACTCATGGTGGACGACTCATACATCATGGGAAAACCGCACTTTTTATTTTAAAGAGAGAAAAGAAGTTTATATAAGTTTTGCGGTTTTCCCCCAAATCCAGAAAATCTCATAGAAATCCGAATCCAATCCTCAATAGCATGTAAACAGTGCATACAGGCATAAAAATCCATGAATAATAACATGCATGATGTAACAACTAATAATTACAATGTCTAATCTAGCATATAAGGCAAGTACACTAATATCATGTCTAAACTATTAGCTAACCTATGTCGATGCAATAATATTTTCTAAGGTGTACGTGACATGGCAATTACCGATGAAGATGTGTGTGAGCCAGCAAGTAAGTGTACGTGGTACATACGCATCATCGGTAATGGTGCTGGTGTCCTAACGGTATAACATCAATAATGGAGTATGAAACATAATATAAGCATGCGATGCGAACCACAATAATGAGCGGAAGCTGAATACTAGACGCAACTATAACTAATCTGCATTAATCTAAAATAACCTCTACAATTGGTGCCTTTTGAAATAACACGAATCATGGGGTTTTGAAAATAGGGGCTACGGTGTTTTTATGAAAAGATACGTCTTTTGAAATATCCGTAGGATCCCTTGGGCTGTCTTTTAAAATACCCACGATTCGTTAGTTTTTGAAATAGGTAGGAGTCTAATCTAATCTAACAACCATCTTAAACTATACGGCTGAACTAACAAGTAGAGCTACGGGTGAGGAAACCGCCTAAGATCTGAGTCGATACATATACATACATGTATATATATTAGTCGGTGATCCCGCCTCAATAATATCATATCCGATACCCTATCTATAATCAGACATCCCAAGTCAAGAGTGCGGATCAATCATCAAAATGTAGCTTGTACGTAAATCCGTCGTACGGCATCCCAAATCTGGGTACGGGTCAATATCACATTCATCATACTATTTATCTGGTATCCTCTTTATCAAATGTCATGATCGGGGTACTGATCTACGTCTAGTACAATATTGATACCCTCAATGTATGCATGCAGGTGTAAGAATCACTACGTCAAAAGACCCGTTAAAACATCGTGTCGTATCTCGATACGAACCAAATCACATCACCGATCTCCTGGCCTCAAGCCCAATCTCATCGACTCATCTCAAATCCCAAATACTATCCTCAAATCCAGTATATAAACACATAGTCCCATACCCATGTGTAGATATACGCACCATCATATGCACTCTAATAAATGAAAGAATGAATGCAAGTATGTGTGTAAATGTATGTGTGAGTGCAACCACTACTCTAGGGTTCGCACTAAACCAAACCAATATATTCTTATCATCAAAATATCATTATTACCATCAATAACCCTAAACAACACATAATAAATATTCGTGTGTATACGTATTCGTATACTTCACCACGGACTGCGGGGGTGCTATACGCCATCCACCCGACTTCTCCCCACAGATATAAATCTACTCACATTGCTTCTCGTGTGCCAAAGCCGATGTCGCTATCTTCACCTCCTTTGCCTCAACATCACGCGGGGTACCTACAAGTATATCACAATGCTAAAGCACATGAAAATCATATCGGAAACCAAAATAGCACACGCTACCCGCATAGGTAAAAACTTATCGACTCGCATGTAAACACAATCAAAATCCACTTGTCGTTGACGTCCAAACGCCACCCGACAGGAATGAATCACCAAATACCAAAATCCATGCTAAAACAAGTCCCAAATTATACACCAACATAGGAAAATCAACCCAGATTTCACCCTAGATGGAATCAGTCAAAACTAGACATACTCAGGGTCAAAACTAGAGGAAATGGGGGCATGCACAGAAAAAGAAGCAATTCCTTAAAATACCTTATTTTAGAATTTTCCATAATTTTTCCCCATTTATCTGTATTTAATTATACCAGAATATTAAAATATTCATTAAAATAATATTAAATTATAAAATTTCCCAAAAATCATATTTTATTATTTTGAAGACGTTACAGCATTGTTTGACGCTCTGAATCCGAGCCATAAAGAGTATTCCATTTCCGCTTCGTCCGGGCCCCGAATGATCAGGCCAGCCCTGCTCCCTTCCTCGGTAGAGGATCCATCCATGTAAAGCTCCCAATCCGGGACGGGGCTGGGTACCTCCTCGACCGAGGGACGTGGTTCGGGGTCCTACACTGCCGTTCTTTCTTTAGTGGGAATGGTGCATTCGACCATGAAATCAGCTAAGACCTGCGCTTTGATGGCTTATCTGGGGCGGTACTTGACGTCGAATTGAGATAATGCCAACCTCCATTTCTCTAGATGACCTAATGATTCAGGAGAAGCGAGAATAGTCCCTATAGGTCGCTCAGTGAGGACGAGAATTGTGTGCGCCTAGAAATAGTGTCGTAGTTTCCTCGAAGCGATGACAAGTGCCAAGACTATTTTTCTATAGATGGGTATCTCATTTCCGCGTCCTTGAAAATATGGCTCACGTAGTAGACAGTATTTTGTGTACCTTCGAATTCCCTAACGAGCACTAAGCCTCCAACTTGGTCGGAGACCGCAAGGTATATTAGTAGCTCGTTGCCCTCGACTGGTCTGGTGAGTAGCGGAGGGGTTGATAGATGTGCCTTAAGTTGTTCTAAAGCGTTCTGACACTCCTCCGACCATTCGAACTTAGGAATTTTCCTTAAGGCCTTGAAGAACTGGAGGAACTTCTATCCAGATCTGGACATAAAGTGACTCAGGGTAGCCACTCTCCCCATGAGACGCATGATTTCAATATTGCTCTTGGGTATTGCCATGTTGAGGATGGCGCTGATCTTTTCTGGGTTTACTTCGATTCCTCGGTGGATAACCATGAACCCGAGGAACTTCCCACTGGTGACTCCGAACACACACTTAGTTAGATTTAGCTTCATTTTATACTTGCGCAAAACGTCGAATGTCTCACCGAGGTCTTTAGTGTGCCCGGCCGATGAGGGGGATTTTACGAGCATGTCGTCGACGTAGACTTCCATGTTCCTCCCGATCTGCGGTTTGAATAGTTTGTTGACTAGACGCTGATACGTGGCCCCTGCATTCTTGTGTCCAAAGGGCATCACTTTGTAGCAGTATAGCCCTCGATCCGTGGTGAATGCGGTAAGTTCTTCATCTGTCGGGTTCCTCTGGATCTGATTGTAACCGAAGAAAGCATCCATAAAGCTCAGTAGTTCGTGGCCGACCGAACTGTCCACTAGCCGGTCTATCTGCGGGAGGGGATAGTTGTCTTTGGGGCAGACCTTGTTCAAATCCGTGAAATCGACGCGCATGCTCCATTTCCCATTCGCCATTTTGACCATGACCACGTTTGCCAGCCAATCCGAGTAGTCCGGGTTTCTAATGAAGTTGGCTGTGAGTAATCGATCCACCTCGTCTTCTATCGCCTTTTGTTTGACCAGTGAAAAACTTCTCTTCTTTTGCCTGACGTGTCGGGATTTCGGGTCGACCCCGAGCTTGTGGGAGATCACTTTGGGGTTGATCCCGGGCATGTACGCCGGTGTCCAGGAGAATGCGTACGGGTTTTCTCGGAGGAAACGGATCAAGTCTTCGCAGCGGTCTCCTGTTAAGAGAGAGCCGATCTGGACGGTCCAGCCATCGACCCATTCGATGAGGGGGACTTCCGTCAATGCATCCACCGGGGCACCTCGGATTTCCTTTTGGTCTTCACGTGTATCTAAAGACTCCTGGAAATCACGCACTTCTTCAAAATCGTCGTCCTGCTCTACGGTGGGGGACGCCGAGGTGAGGCAAATCTTGGCGGTTTGCTGGTTCCCGTAGACCCGGCCTATCCCCCTTAATCTAAAGGGAATTTGATCGTAAGGTGATAAGTCGATATTTGAGCTCGGAAGGCGTTCAAGGTAGGGCGCCCCAGGAGAATGTTGTAAGATGAAGGGACCTTAGCGATGAGGAAGTTTTCCGGTATGGTTCGCGTATGGTCCGCTTCTCCAATATTGAGGAAGAGAGTGACCACTCCTTCGGCCAGGATGGAGTGGTTGGTAAACCCAGAGAGGACATGGGAGATTGGCTGTAGGTCGGATGGTCCTAGCCCCATACGCTGGAAACAGTCGTAGAACAGGATATCCGCCGAGCTCTCAGAATCGACCAATATTCTATGGACCTCGTAACGGTGGACTCGTGCCGTTATCACGAGAGGGTCATTGTGAGAAAGTGATATGCCATGGAGTTCTTCTCTGGTGAAGGTGATCGGTTCGTCCTTTCTGCACACTTCTAAGGTGGATCTCTTACACCCTCGACTGGGAGGAGGCGGTGATTCGCTTCTTTTCCCGAGATGGATCCGAGATAACGACCATGATTTGCCCGATCGTTAATTCCCCGGGAGGGGGCTGGATTTCTTGCTCCTGTTCTGCCTTGCGGTTGTCCCGTAAGTATTTCGCTAGGTGGCCAGAATGGATCAACTCCTCGATGTAGTCATAGAGTTGTTTGCAGTTCTCAGTCGGGTGACCCTGCGACCTATGGAAGGCATAGTACGAGCCTTAGAAACGTTTGCCCGCTCTTTGGGTAACTGGCGGGTGCTTAAAGAACCTCTCGCCCTTAGCTTCGTCCAACAGCTCGGTCTGGGAGATGTTCAGGAGAGTGTATTCTTGGAACCTCAGGGAGTAAGGTTTTGGGTGGTTGAATTTCTTTTTCTCTTCCTTGTCCCTTTTCTTTCGGTCCACTTGGTCGCTTCGGGGCAGGTTTGAGTTAACCTCGGACTCGAGCTGGATCTCACGCTCGGTCCAGGCTTTTACTTCGGCCATGGTCTTAGGTTGTGCCAATGCAAAAGAGCAGAGCCACTCTTTGTGCTTAAGACCCGACCTTAGTGCGGTGATAACTATTTCGTCATGGTGCTCAGGAACCTTTAGGAGGGCGTTGTAGAAACGAGTGGCATACCCCTTGAAGGATTCCTTATCCCCGCTCTTTATTATGAGCAGGTAGTCGACCGTCCTCTTCTGTCATCTGTTTCCGACGAAATGACCGAGGAATTAGGTAGCCAATTCATCAAAAGTGGAGATGGAGCGCAGCGCAAGCCCCCGAAACCAGTCCAGACCAGCTCGGATTAGGGTTGTGGGGAAAGCATGACATTGAGCCACATTTGAGTTATCCTGAAAGCTCATACCCGCTGTGAATGCATCCAAGTGATCCTTCGGGTCGGACTTCCCGTCGAAGAGGGCCACTTTGGGCAGCTTGTTCCTGGATGAGAAAAAGCTCGGCCAGCAGCTTTTCTGTAAAGGGCTTTGTGAGCGAGTTGGTGGAATACCTGGCTCCCTCACCGGACGAATGGCCATCTTGTCGTATGCCTTCGATTTTCTTTTCGAGAGCTTCAAGACGGTGGTGGTACCCTGAGGATTTAGTGCAGTCGGAGTGGTGGCTATCCCCGCTCCTGGTCTGCAAGGCGGTGCGGCTTCGATTCCGCTCTATCAAATTTCTTAGATTCTCGGGTGAGGACCTTCTTGAGTGGTCCCTGTTGGGGTCAAAAATTACACCCCAGTTGACCAAGTCAAAACCAAGGTTAACCCTAAGTCAAGTGGGCTCGGGCTCGAGCCTAAGCCCAAGCCCAAGTCAGGACCGAGCATGGAAGGGACCGGCCCCATGAAAAAAGGAATGAAGCAATTGTTCACCGCCGGAAGCCGGGAAGACTGTACATCTTGCCTGAATCTGGGGGCAGATGCTAATTGGTGCTATCTGTCCACCTCTTCGAAGATGCCAAGTTGATTTATGGCACCGTGTATCGAAGGTTTAAACGGATACGGCCGATGTAGCAGACTTCGTCAGATTCCCCTTCGTTTGAGGGGTTTTTGATTGTAGGGACGCTCTTCCCTGCAGGTGCAAGCCCCTGAAGTTAATTACGCTACTGCTTTGCGGTAACAACTTTCTCCTTCTCCATATGGTCACTTCGTGTCGTGGGTGTTTGTTTTATGTTTGGTTGCTCGTGGATTGTATACGGAGACTAAGTTATGTTGTCGCCCGTAGGGCGTGGACTAGTCCAAATCCGTATCTTTCTTAGATTTGGGTTTGGGGGGTTTGGGTTTAAGGATACGTTGGCCTCGTTTGAGACTAAGATCGGCTTAAACGTTTGTTATGGATACGTTAGTCTAATTTCAGACTAAGATTGACTTAACGGGATCGTTTAGATCCGACAAGAGAGAAATTGGGCTCTATTGTTTAGTTTAATGACATTGCGGTCGATAATTAGTTTAAGGACATTACGGTCCATTGTTAGTTTTAAGACATCGCGGTCGAGATTAAGGACATCATAGTCCATGGATTTAAGGACTCCACAGTCCGATATTAATTTTAAGACATTGCGGTCGAGGTTAAGGACATCATAGTCCATGAGTTTAAGGACCCCACAGTCCAATGTTAGTTTTAAGACATCACGGTCGAGGTTAAGGACATCATAGTCCGTGAGTTTAAGGATCTCACAGTCCGATGTTAGTTTTAAGACATCACGGTCAAGGTTAAGGACATCATAGTCTGTGGACTTAAGGACTCCACAATCCGATGTTAGTTTTAAGACATCACGATCGAGGTTAAGGACATCATAGTCCATGGATTTAAGGACTCCACAGTCCGATGTTAGTTTTAAGACATTGTGGTCGAGCTTAAGGACATCATAGTCCATGAGTTTAAGGACCCCACAGTCCGTAAAATGTATGGTTGTCGGGACCCGTCACCTCTTTGAAGACGTTGAGGAATTACAACGACAAATATCAAAGGAGTGAAGAGATGTACCCTCGAACCGGGTGTAAATTGATTGGAAGAGCAGATGAGCTCAGTTCAATTTAAATTGAGGACTTATGACCAGAATTGGGCTAAGTCTAGTTAAAAATGTTTAACATTTTATTTTTGTTCTTCCTGTTAGGCCTTTATTTGGGCTCTGCCCTTTTAATAATACTAAGCATTGGGTTCAGGCATTTTTTGTCTTATATTGAATGCATAGCATTTGTCAGAACAAAGTATGTTCTGACAGCGCGCCACGTGGCGCGTCAGGCGCTTTGTGCCAGCGCGTTGCGCTTCTGTCGGTTAGCGAACACGAGGAGGACACGTGTCACTTAGCGCTAAGCGCTAGTTTGTTAGCGCGCCGCGCTTTTAATTTATGAGCGCACTGCGCTAGTTTATGGGTGCGCCAGTGAGTGACACGTGGCGCGCTTGGCGCTGAGCGCCAACCCAGAAGCGCAGTACGCTGTTTTCAGGAGTGCAAAGCGCAGATCGTGTCTATGGTTGGCACGTGGCATGTTTTGGCGCTGAGCGCCAGTCCAAGGAGCGTAAGGGCGCAGTTCATGAGTGCAAGGCACTGTCTAGTAGCGCAAAATGTATTTTGATCAATTTTAAGATCAAAGAACAAACTTATGTTCTTCAAAGGATGCCTTGCCTTAAGATCCAAGAACAACAGTTCTTGTTTTTTATTAAAAGGCTCTGCCTTTGTAGATCAGGAGATCTGTGAAGTAAAAGTACTTCTTTTTTATATTTTTATGATTAGGTCTTTTGATCTTTTCTTTTTATTCAAAGACCTTAGTCTTTTTTTTATAGATCTAAGATCTTTTTAGAAGACGTTTCTTCTTTTTACGAGATGTTTTCATCTCTGTTTTTCAAGAATCAATTCTTTACCTTTCTTTTTCTTTGAGTTTTTCTCAAAGTTTGCAGAGGTTTTTTTCTATATGTGGCTTGAAGTCTTGGGGCCTTTATATAGGGCCAATTGATTTGTTGAATCAGTTGAAGAGATATTTCTCTGATTGATTTGGGAATATTTTCCACCGTTGGATTTTTGATCCTAAGGCTTCTGTTTTACAGAAGATAATCTTCTTATTTTAATAAGATTGAAAAATCTTTCCATGCAGAATTTGTTCTATTTTGGTAATTCATTATTAACCATTGGATCATTGATCCAGCGGTGCTTAAAGCACAATCATGTTGTTTGGAAAGATTTTGAGAAATCTTTCCTTAACAGAATTTAATTCTGGTTAATTAATGATTTATCATTATTAGATCCTTTGATCCGACGGTGGGAATTTTTAATTCCAGCGCTGGCGCACCTACGCTAGACAACTGGCGCGTAGCGCAGAGCGCAGCACAACTGCGCTAGCGCACCCGTGCTTGACACGTGGCGCGCAACGCAACTGCGCTAGCGCACCCGTGTTACACACGTGGCGTGCAGCGCGAAGCGCTAGCGCACCTGTGTTAGACATGTGGCGTGCAGCGCAGAGCGTTGGATCTGAAGCGTTGCTTCAACATTTTAATTTTTGAATTTTGGAAACAGAGCTTTACTCTGATTGGGGTGCGCTGTCTAGGGCTCTGCGCTCCTGGTGCTGGCATGTCTGCTTTTGACGCGCAGCGTGCAGGATCTGAAGCGTTGCTTCAATTTTTGAATTTTGAAATTCAAAACAGAGTATTGCTCTGATTGGGGAAACAAATGCCCCCAACCGCGGCGTACATGTGAGTGCAGCGGTGGCAACATCTGTGCCCTTGGATCAACTCAGAAGTTGAAGAGGCTGTTCAGTGCCTATAAATAGGACCTTCGGTCCTTTAGATGATTATCATCTTCTTCTTGAGAATTTTCATTCAGAGCGCAGCTCTTTTGTTAAGAACTTTCAAGAGTCATAACTCTTGGGTAAAATTTAGAAATTTTAATTTTAACAAATTAGGGTTCTTACCCATTAAGAGAGCCTTTCTCTTCATAGATATTTGATCTAAAGAAAACCCTTTTAGAGTTTCATTAATAGAGCCTTGCTCTCATGAATCGATAGATCTAAACAGATCTTTTCTTGGGGTTTCTTATCCTATGAATTAGAGCTCTGCTCTTGTGATAATACGTAGATCTTTTGATCTTTTGATGAAGAACTCTTGAGAGTTTCTTCATGGATCTTTAAGCTCCTAGAACTTTAATTCTCAAGCATTAATTTTGATAATCCTTGATGGATTTTCTATCATGATTACAGAGCTAGGCTCTTCTAAGGAATTTTAATCCTTTATGACCAGAGTTTGACACGTGTCACTCTGTTACAGAGCTTTGCTCTGAAAGAGAGATTTTCTCTTTCTCCCGAGGGATTTCTCATTCAATGAGAATATTCTTTGAGTATTTCCTCATTAATTGACAGTCTCATCCAATGATGATGCTGTTTTAATAATTGATGCATTATCATCTGGATTTTTTGGAGCCCCTTTTGGTCCATTTTCCACTGCATTGCAGTGTGGTACAAATTTTAAAGTACCAAGTGTCAGAAATTAAAAATTACAACACTGACAGTTGATTTCCGTCCCCTTTTTTGCAGGCAACATGTCTTTCGATGCTTCATTCCCATTCGTTCGTTCAGAGGGAGGATTCCCTGGAGCACCCGTGGACTGGGAGGTCCTAGTAGAGACCATGATCCGGAACATAAGAATCTTCACCTTTGGGGATCATGGTACAATCAGATTATCAGGGGTCGACAAAGCTTTTCATGCGCGGTGCCTTCGGAGCCTATCATGGCGATCCATTACACCAACTTGTTAGTTATGTATATACCCTAGAGGCCATTGTTGTACATATGATGTATATTATAATGGATGCTTGGTTATATATAGAGAAGACTTTCTTGCTCGTCATGATAGTATGCTATTTGGTTTCACATTATCTTAACATGTTGACTTGTATTGGTTTACTGTTTTACTCTCACATGTTGATAAAGCCCTTAGGATTTGTACTCGACTACTGGGACTATGATGAGATCATACTAGTGGGGCCGCGGTAGTCGATGAGTACATCCTATAACTGTTCCTAGTCGAGGGTATATCGAGACAGGGCATCGATACACCAGTGTAGACTAGCGTATACGCATCTTGACCCATATGATGGGCGATGGATGATCCCATATCCATCGGTGTTAGACATCAGAGATGGTGTACGGGTGCTCAGTGGAGACTGGGTACACTGGACGGACTCGCCGAGAACTCCCAGATGGTGTTATACCACACGTCAGATGGTAGTTCTCCGGTGACACTGGTACAGGGTAGTCTGTAGACCCGAGATCGTCATGGAGTCTTGTGTGATTCCCACTGTGCTTTGATTTCCACCTTACCACGTCCAAGAGGGCGTGCAAAACGGTGGCTTTTGGGTACAGTCCCGAATCACATGGAGGCAATGAGCGATAGGAGGGGATTCGTCTCTCCCGGTATAGGGAGTTGATGTTGTGCTGTGTTCGATTGGCTATAACTGGAAGTCCCTGGCCAGGGCTGATATGGAGATTTACTGGTAAGTGTTACTAGTAGTTTCTCGACCCGTTATGAGCCACACATCGACACGACTTATCGGTTACTGGGGTCTGACGTATACCACCCCTAGACTTGATATGCGACATATCAGACGAACAGACCGGACTGTACGGGAGTGTTACTGGTTGGATTCAAAGGAGAACGCACAGGCTAGCTTGTTGATCTTCCGATCGCTCAATACCTGGGTGGCTGTTACGTTTAGCTGACCGCTTGCAGCTTGTGGGTGTTTGATGTGATCATCACCTACTACCGGCGTATTGACGATTCTTTAGAGTCCTACACAGAGGTTTCTTGGCTCAGGCGAAACGGAGTAGTGGTACATATGTGATATGCGCAGGAGCGAGAATAATGCGATATGGGATACCGTATTATATTCTCGCAATAATTAGTTATGAACCGGTTCGTCGGATCAAGTGTTGATTCGATGAATCGGTACATGATGTATTAGTCGGTAATATTCGATATAGCCGGATCGTCGAATCAAGTGTTGATTCGATGATTTAATGTATAATAATATATATGATATATTGTATTACATTATCTAATATTGGCTCGCTTTATTATTTCATTTTCTCAGTGGATGATACATTGATATATATGCGATATATGTTAATTGTATTATTTTCCTTTGTTGCAAATATATAATATATATGTGATATATATTATTATGACATGATATGATTAATTGTTAAACATGTTTAAGGATGATTAATTGAGGTTAGGGTTTGATTAGGGTTAGATGCTTCATGCACCTTCTAGAAGCTTTATTCTTTTGTCATTCTTAAGATATTTTAGAATGACACATTCTTAACCCAACCAAACCCTAACTCTAGTTTATTCTCTACTAAATCCTAGCCACTCATCCTTGACCATGGTTTATAATCAATCATACACTCTTTCTTTCTATTCATCACGAAAGAAAATAATTCATTATCTTTTCCATTATCATCTTCTTCTCTCTTGAAGAAAGCTTGCTAGATTTTCTTTATGTGATGAAATAATATGAGAAAATGATTTAAAAAGAAAGAAAAAATACTACTCTCTCATCCTCATCTCATCTAGCCCATGAGATTAGTGTGTTCATCTCTTTATAGTGAGAAAGCTTGAGTCGTTGCAACTTCGAGGTAGATCATCGGAGATTTGGAATACTTCAAGCTAGCATGGATCGTTCGAGTCGTGGAGCCTCTCATGAGTCTGGGAGATCGTGGATCGCGACAAAGGGACTTCTACTCGGAGCTTGTGAAGTGAAGGAGCGGACTACAAAGGTTGTAATCCCTCACACTTAGATAAAAGTTATCATCTTGCATGTTAAACCCTAATAATCTAGCAAAGATCCCGGCTTTGGGTTGTTCGGCACGTCTAAAATTTTATCCGGGCATGTTTGATGCCTTATGAACCTTCACAAGAGTGCCTAGGAACCCTACAGTGGTATCAGAGCCTAGCTAGAGCATTAGGCGATGTGTTTACGAAGTTAAAACTCCGATCGAACCCGAAACGACGAAACTAGACCCCTCTCTGGAAATTTTTTAAATTTTGGGATTTTTCAGAATTAAAAATATGTAAAAAAATCAGCAGGGAATTCTAAGAATTACCATGAAGCCCGATCCCCCAATTCGATCAAACGGCGGCGGAACCGCGGCTCAAGCATGCTTGCGCGGCGGTTCCGCGGCGGATTAATCGATTGGCGACACGTGGCTTCCTGGTAATAACCGTAGGTACTTGTTGAGTTTTCTGGGTATTTTTAATCTGTTTTAACTGTTAATAATTCTGGGGTTTATTTTGTAATCGTAGATTCGATCGGAATATTTAAATTCGTATTTCTTTCCGGATATTTAGAAACTGTTAAACTAGTTGAACGGATATCATTAACCCACTGTTTCCCGGTACGGAAAACTTTCAAGCGTTGAATTTTTATCGAGTTTAAATCTTTCGGAAAAATTGTACAAGTTAAGCGGTGGACCCTCTAGAAGACAACAAACCTTAACTCGATTATGTGACCGTCTTGAACTGCCTTTTGAACCTTCGGGTTTGGGGCAGTACGGCGTGCCACATGTGAGGTGTTGGCTTGACCCTTCTACGGCTGGATCACCGGTACTGTGACATATTCTGGGATTATTTGAACTCCGCTCAAGAGTTGAGCACTTTGGGAAGTTTTGGGTATTTGATTATCTATTCGGAAAGTTTAATACTGTCTATTTATCTGGAATGTGATACAATATGTAGAATTCATAGAGTTAGGCATGAAATGCGAAGTATGTGATAGTTCGGATTTACGATGTCTAAAGTGATCGTGGATTCCAAATGTTGTAGTTTTACACTTTCTTTTCTGTGACCGTAAGTGTAATATGTGATATCGCCGGTTTCGTTGCTATATGTCAACGACAATTGGGATGCGCATATTTACTTACGTTGATGATATGTGATATTATGTGTTGCTGTGATATGTTATATTGGATCGTCGCGTTCAGAATAGCCAGGGGTTTTATGTGAGATGAGGGTTTTTATTTTCATTCATGTAAAATTCATTTGTAATGTAATATTCTTTTATTTGGGGCACTTCCAGGTTGCGGTTGCTGTCACCAGTGTATATTATTTACTTTTCCGCATTAGGTAGAACCAAGGAGGGGAGCACGAGTAACCGGGTTCTAGGGTCCAGTGGAAGGCCATCTCGAGGAGTCGAGACCGGGTCTCCTAACCCTAGAATTGGCAGTGTTACTTGCCGCTCTCGTAGGGGTCTTGGGATGTGGGTTTGGCTATTCGTCGCGACCGTGGAATCCGTGTTTTATACAGGCTCGTATTGAAAACACGGACGTCCTAGTATATCCAATATTTCATATATGTTCTTCTGCTGCAATGTTCTGTGATGAGATCATATTACTGTCTGAGACGAATGCTTATACTATATATATATACTGATATATAAATATTACTGCTTTCGTTTTTTCTGTGATGCTTAGGAAGCATAAGCTGATGGGATAATTATTAATAAGATTAATAAAAGAAAAGAAACTTAAAGATGTTGTAGAATCAAAACTTTATAAAAATGGTAGCTACAGTTTTGTTTTGCACAGCGATATATATGATATATCCTACACCTTATTCGATGAGGAAAGGGCCGACGATCCCTTCACCGGGAGTGACCCCTTTAGCAAAACTGGAAGATGCTACAAAACTCGGTTTGTCTTTTGATTGCTTTTAGTGTTTTGCTTTGCACAGCAGTATATATGATATATCCTGCACCTTATTCGATGAGGAAAGGGCCGACGATCCCTTCACCGGGAGTGACCCCTTTAGCGAAACTAAGAAAAGCCTCAAAACACTCCTTTTCAAAAACTACATGATTCTACGACGATATCAAGTTCATTACGCTTAGGGTTTTCTGAAAAACCTGCGTAGCCCTCCGTCATTTCAGATAAAGACTAATTAGTATTCGTGCTACGTTTGTTGACTATGTTAAGGCGTAGTGTGCGGTAGCTAATTAGTACTTATCTGCTAAAACATGAGATGTGATTGGATTAGGGTAGTTGTACGACTTTGTTGACTATGTTAAGGGTCGTGCAGGTGGATTTAATTCAATCGGGAAATAACGGGTTGAACTTGGCTAGCAATTATGATTTGTTGACTATGTTAAGGTCATATATTGCTAGGGGCAAAATATTATCGGGAATTTCAAGCGTTGAAATTTGCAATGAGATTGCATACCTCCTATGAGATAGTTGGATCCCGATACCCACTGCGAGTAAGTGTTACTCGTGGAAGAGTTTTACACAAGACAATTAGTCATTCAAGTAGGTGTCTAGAAAAGTGTTAACGGGGTTACGCCTTTGGGAAAACGAGGTTTACTTTAATTAGGTCCGTGCGAAAACACGGGGAACCTCCCTCAAAGTACCGACACTGATCTGGCTGAAAGATTGACGAAGTTGTAGGGTGTAATTAATCCCGGCTAATCTTACCTTTTAGGGTTTTAAGGTAGATTTGATAAAAACAGTGGGAGACATCCTGATTAGATAAGATAATAACCAATCTAATCTTGCAAGAGCATACGCTAAAGTGTTTTCTTCTCTCTCTCTCCAGATAGCGACCATGTCAGGCCATAATCAAGATAATAATATGGATGTATTGACTAAACCTGATTATTGTACTGAGCAAGGGAAAGTTAGACCCGTTCTTTCTTATAAGAGTTATAAGACTGAACAGGAAACAGGAGAATATCTGGATTCTCAAGTCGCCCAAAAGAACATGCATGTTGATGCATCTTCTTCGGATGTGTTAGTTATTGAGAACTGTTTCTCAGTTCACCCTACGACCTGGGTATTAGATACCGGATCAGGATCCCGCATATGTAAACAGTTGCATGGGCTACGTAAAGGTAGAGAACTGGGAAAAGGTGATCATTCTGTTCAAGTAGGGAACGGTGCAAGTATTGTAGCCAAAGCAGTTGGCGAATATCACCTTGTATTGCCAGGTCGTAATACACTGATTCTAAATGAGTGTTATTATATACCGAACATGATGTGCAACATTATATCAGTTTCTTTATTAAGTAAAGAAGGATATAATTTTGTAGTAAAGGATAATGTTATGAACATATTCCTAGACAAAAGTTGATTGCATCAGGCTCGTTACATAATGGCATATTCATTCTAAATCAGAATACAGTCCTAAATATACAAAACACACACAAGAGGAAAAGTTCAGATGTGAACGAATCCTACTTGTGGCATTGTAGACTTGGTCATATCAATGCGACACGACTGGCTAAGTTACATAGATATGGTTATTTGAATTCGTTCGAGTTATCATCTTATGATACTTTCCATTCATGTCTCAAAGGAAAAATGACCAAAGCTCCGTTTAGTGGACACGGAGAAAGAGTTACCGAACTCTTAGGACTGGTACATAGTGATGTATGCGGTCCCATGTCTACGCATGCCAGGAACGGTTCTTCCTACTTCATTACATTCACTGACGATCTCTCTAGATTCGGACATGTGTTCCTGATGAAACACAAGTCTGAAGCTTTTGAGAAATTCAGAGAATATAAGCACGAAGTAGAGAATCAAACGGGCAAAAGTATTAAGATTCTTCGATCTGATCGTGGAGGTGAATACTTAAGCAATGAGTTCCTAGATTATCTAAAAGAGAATGGGATTCTCTCTCAGCTTACTCCTCCTTATACACCACAGCACAACGGTGTATCGGAGCGGAGGAATCGCACCCTATTAGATATGGTGCGCTCTATGATGAGCGAGGCTGAGTTGCCTATTTCCTTCTGGGGTTATGCGCTTGAAACAGCAGCATACCTATTGAATCAAGTTCCGTCTAAATCTGTGCCTACCACACCACATGAGATATGGAGTGGGAAGAAACCATATTTTAAAAGATTTAAGATATGGGGTTGTCCGGCCTATGTCAAAAGACAAAATCCAGACAAACTCGAGGCACGGTCAGTTCTTTGCAAATTTGTGGGATATCCTAAGAATTCTCAAGGATATATTTTCTATCATGCTGAGGAACAAAAGGTGTTTATTTCTCAATATGCCACCTTTTTAGAAAGGGAATTTCTTGAAAAAGAAATTAGTGGCAAAGAGGTAGAGCTGGAAGAGGTTCCAGCACCACAGACTACAACTGATGATTTAATGGAACCAGAGGATTCACTAGTACCAGACGAACCCCAGACTCTCCGCCGATCTAGCAGGGTTTCTCGTCCACCTGAGAGATACTACGGTTTTCTCATTGATGGTGGAAGCGAGGACTGCATCATGGATGATGATGAACCGACTAGTTTCGAGCAGGCCATCACGAGTAGTGACTCTGTGAAATGGCTGGATGCAATGCGATCTGAGATGGAGTCCATGTACACCAATAAAGTATGGATTTTGGAAAATACTCCTGAAGGGGTAAAACCCATTGGGAGCAAGTGGATTTTTAAAAAGAAATTTGGTGTAGATGGAAAAGTTGATACTTTCAAAGCTAGACTTGTAGCAAAGGGTTTTCGTCAACGACCAGGTGTGGACTATGACGAAACCTTTTCTCCAGTGGCTATGCTTAAGTCCATCCGGATCTTACTTGCCATTGCCGCATACCATGACTACGAAATCTGGCAAATGGATGTTAAGACCGCCTTTCTAAATGGTGATTTAGAAGAGTGCGTGTACATGACTCAGCCAGAGGGCTTCGTAGATAGTGGGAGCAGCAGAAAGGTGTGCAAGCTGCTTAAATACATTTATGGGTTAAAGCAAGCATCGCGGAGTTGGAACATCTGTTTTGATGTTGTAGTCAAAGAGTTTGACTTCATCAAAAATGTAGATGAACCTTGTATCTATAAGAAGGTAGCCGAGGGTAAGGTTGTCTTCCTCGTATTGTACGTGGATGACATACTCTTGATAGGAAATGATATTCCTATGCTGCAATCAGTCAAGCTCTTCTTATCACAGAGATTCTCAATGAAAGATCTAGGTGATGCCTCCTGCATATTGGGAATCATGATCTATAGAGATAGATCTAAACGGATACTGGGATTGTCCCAATCCAGGTTCATTGACACCATACTAAAGAGGTTTAGTATGGAAGAATCCAAGCGTGGGAACCAACCCACGATCTCTGGACTCACTCTCTCCAAAGAGATGTCTCCCAAGACTGATTTGGAGAGAGCTCGCATGCAAGGGATACCCTATGCTTCGGCAGTAGGCTCTATCATGTATGCGATGCTATGTACCAGACCCGATGTAGCATACTCACTAAGTATAGTGAGTCGGTATCAAGCAGATCCAGGAGAGAGTCATTGGACAGCAGTGAAGAACATTCTCAAGTACTTACGAAGGACTAAGGAGATGTTCTTGGTGTATGGTAACGGAGAACTCCAGGTGGAGTCCTTTACCGATTCCAGCTTTCAAAGTGATAAGGACGACTCTAAGTCGCATTCGGGTTTTGTCTTTACCCTCAATGGAGGGGCGGTATGTTGGAAGAGTTCCAAACAAGATACCGTTGCAGACTCGACGATGGAGGCTGAATACATCGCTGCCAACGATGCTGCCAAGGAGGCTGTCTGGATAAAGAAGTTCATTAGTGAACTTGGTGTGGTTCCATCCATTGAGCATCCAATACCTCTGTATTGCGATAACAATGGAGCTGTGGCATTAGCCAAGGAACCCAGGTCCCATCAAAAGTCCAGACATATTCTGAGGCGGTATCACCTGATCAGGGAGATAGTTGATCGCCGGGAGATCGAGGTCAGGAGAGTAGATACGAAGGACAACACTGCGGATCCATTCACGAAGGCTATTCCCCAGATACAGTTTGAGAGATTATTCGGGATGCTAGGTATGCGATACTACAGCAGCTGGCCTTAGTGCAAGTGGGAGATTGTTAGTTATGTATATGCCCTAGAGGCCATTGTTGTACATATGATGTATATTATAATGGATGCTTGGTTATATATAGAGAAGACTTTCTTGCTCGTCATGATAGTATGCTATTTGGTTTCACTTTATCTTAACATGTTGACTTGTATTGGTTTACTGTTTTACTCTCACATGTTGATAAAGCCCTTAGGATTTGTACTCGACTACTGGGACTATGATGAGATCATACTAGTGGGGCCGCGGTAGTCGATGAGTACATCCTATAACTGTTCCTAGTCGAGGGTATATCGAGACAGGGCATCGATACACCAGTGTAGACTAGCGTATACGCATCTTGACCCATATGATGGGCGATGGATGATCCCATATCCATCGGTGTTAGACATTAGAGATGGTGTACGGGTGCTCAGTGGAGACTGGGTACACTGGACGGACTCGCCGAGAACTCCCAGATGGTGTTATACCACACGTCAGATGGCAGTTCTCCGGTGACACTGGTACAGGGTAGTCTGTAGACCCGAGATCGTCATGGAGTCTTGTGTGATTCCCACTGTGCTTTGATTTCCACCTTACCACGTCCAAGAGGGCGTGCAAAATGGTGGCTTTTGGGTACAATCCCGAATCACATGGAGGCAATGAGCGATAGGAGGGGATTCGTCTCTCCCGGTATAGGGAGTTGATGTTGTGCT
Organism: Agapanthus africanus; assembly: GCA_030015575.1. NCBI lineage: Eukaryota > Viridiplantae > Streptophyta > Magnoliopsida > Asparagales > Amaryllidaceae > Agapanthus > Agapanthus africanus. The sequence goes on along the minus strand of CM057339.1, from coordinate 750,209,982 downwards.
GTGTTCGATTGGCTATAACTGGAAGTCCCTGGCCAGGGCTGATATGGAGATTTACTGGTAAGTGTTACTAGTAGTTTCTCGACCCGTTATGAGCCACACATCGACACGACTTATCGGTTACTGGGGTCTGACGTATACCACCCCTAGACTTGATATGCGACATATCAGACGAACAGACCGGACTGTACGGGAGTGTTACTGGTTGGATTCAAAGGAGAACGCACAGGCTAGCTTGTTGATCTTCTGATCGCTCAATACCTGGGTGGCTGTTACGTTTAGCTGACCGCTTGCAGCTTGTGGGTGTTTGATATGATCATCACCTGCTACCGGCGTATTGACGATTCTTTAGAGTCCTACACAGAGGTTTCTTGGCTCAGGCGAAACGGAGTAGTGGCACATATGTGATATGCGCAGGAGCGAGAATAATGCGATATGGGATACCGTATTATATTCTCGCAATAATTAGTTATGAACCGGTTCGTCGGATCAAGTGTTGATTCGATGAATCGGTACATGATGTATTAGTCAGTAATATTCGATATAGCCGGATCGTCGAATCAAGTGTTGATTCGATGATTTAATGTATAATAATATATATGATATATTGTATTACATTATCTAATATTGGCTCGCTTTATTATTTCATTTTCTCAGTGGATGATACATTGATATATATGCGATATATGTTAAATGTATTATTTTCCTTTGTTGCAAATATATAATATATATGTGATATATATTATTGTGACATGATATGATTAATTGTTAAACATGTTTAAGGATGATTAATTGAGGTTAGGATTTGATTAGTGTTAGATGCTTCATGCACCTTCTAGAAGCTTTATTCTTTTGTCATTCTTAAGATATTTTAGAATGACACATTCTTAACCCAACCAAACCCTAACTCTAGTTTATTCTCTACTAAATCCTAGCCACTCATCCTTGACCATGGTTTATAATCAATCATACACTCTTTCTTTCTATTCATCACAAAAGAAAATAATTCATTATCTTTTCCATTATCATCTTCTTCTCTCTTGAAGAAAGCTTGCTAGATTTTCTTTATGTGATGAAATAATATGAGAAAATGATTTAAAAAGAAAGAAAAAATACTACTTTCTCATCCTCATCTTATCTAGCCCATGAGATTAGTGTGTTCATCTCTTTAGAGTGAGAAAGCTTGAGTCGTTGCAACTTCGAGGTAGATCATCGGAGATTTGGAATACTTCAAGCTAGCATGGATCGTTCGAGTCGTGGAGCCTCTCATGAGTCCGGGAGATCGCGGATCGCGGCAAAGGGACTTCTACTCGGAGCTTGTGAAGTGAAGGAGCGGACTACAAAGGTTGTAATCCCTCACACTTAGATAAAAGTTATCATCTTGCATGTTAAACCCTAATAATCTAGCAAAGATCCCGGCTTTGGGTTGTTCGGCACGTCTAAAATTTTATCCGGGCATGTTTGATGCCTTATGAACCTTCACAAGAGTGCCTAGGAACCCTACACAACTCACGCCCGGTGAACTACGCTGTGGAGATGGTCAATTGGACTTCAGAAGGCCTTCTTCAACCCGCTATAGCTTCGATTCCCGTTCAGCCTCGCATGGTTTTAGATACCTTGGGACGCCGTATTTGTCAAGGCGAAGCGCGGCCGTGGGGGCAACCATATAACATAGGTCTGATTCCCCGTCATCTGATCGGTTATCTGTAATGGGCCCGCTACATTCTGTCAGCGAAGAAGTCGCGGTTGATGAGGCTTGGATTGTATACCGCTGTTTATGCTTCTCTCTTCCAATACCCTACGCTTCCCACTGGTGGGTTAAGGCTTTTTTGGAGTAGTGGAATATCCCTACTCACACCTTCCTCGCACTGGACCGGGAAGTGTCAATCTCTTTAGAGGAGTTTACAGAAGTTTCCGGTTTACTGTTCATAGGGGAGCATTATGAGGAGCTACTTTCCACGGACGAATATGTCTTCGGTGCCAAGCCATTGATAATGGGCCTTACTCCGGCGAATGCTGTTCAACACCAGTTTCCCAGTCTTATCAAAGTGTTGAATATCTACGACCGCCTTTTTCTCGAATCTGGGAGTCGCGGGCTTAGTTTTGAGGATTTCATCGCTCGCTTCCTTCACCCGAAAGCCTTCTCGACGGAAGCTGCTAAATTCGCCACGCTTGATGACCCTTTCGGTTTAGGTTTGGACAACCTGCCAGCGACGGAGGTAGATCAGAAGAGTTTCTTCCTTCCTAACTCCCCGGTTTTTCCTTTTGCGGAGATTGCAGTCCCCGAGATGGATGAGGAAGCATTCTTTTTGGGATTTCTTGGGCTATGGTTGAGCTGGTTCGCGCTCCTGATGCCCTTTCGCCGTATGAGGCCATCTGTCTTTTACCCGGCTCACCGGATGACTATTGGGGTAAAAGTGGCTGTCGGGGTCGACGGCTTAGCCCATTTGTATTACAGCCTTAGTCAAGCGGCGGATGCTACTGAACCTGGAGTACCGCATGTGATCTTCTCGATGCATTACTTCATGTCATGGCTCGAGCTACATGCACTTGGCGTTTTTGGTATCCATAAAAGGCCTTCATTCTATGACAGGTGTAGCTTCCCTTGGATTATGCGATTGGTCGGCGCCTCAATTGTAAATCCGTCGCCATGGGACGCCAGAGGTTTGCTCCTTCGTCCCTGCACAGTTGGAGACGGGATGACCTTCACCGACAAGGTGTTAACCATCGGAAAGGCGTCTACCACAACAGTGCGGTTATTACAAGATATTTTTAAAGATGGAGCCTCAGTTCTGACAGCTCGGGAGACCCTCCATTTATATTCTATCAGACCGGGCTTCCTGGTGTTTAGGCAAAATGATGCAGCGCTCTTCATGAGATATAACCCGCATCGTTTTGCCCAACAATTGAGCTATAATCAAGGAGTGTCGTTGGAGGCTTTCTTGCTGGAACCTACTGCCACTGAAGAGGGGATGCGGAGCGTGCTGCATCACTTCATGCGTCTGAATACGGGCTCTCACTTTTTTACCAGCGAGCCGCGTTGTGTCCCACAGATCCTTAATACATATACGGCATGGTACCAGCATTCGACGGGCGCCGTTATTAAGGAAGAAAGGCGTTTGCTGCTTGATCGCAACAATGCACCTCCCGCCAGTGATCGTAAAGTCCCTTTGAAGCGACGGATCGCTGTACCCCCTCCGCTATGAGAGGTTGCTGCAGTTGAGCCTCCACGCGCGCTAAGCCCCACGCGTGGATTGCTTCATGTTCCTGTAAAGATGGTGAATGTGCCTTCGGTGCCCCGTGCTCCTGTGGACGTGCCATCAGCGCCCCGTGCTCCCGTGGAGACGGTAAATGTGGTTTCACCCAAATCCGGTGTGGGCTCGGATATCGGGACCCGCCGTCCCAAAGTGCCCATGAAGCGTAAGCTGATTTTGGCTGCGACCGGAGTTCGTGCGCAGAAGAGGAAGAAGAAGTCGATCCTCTCTGCTGACATTGTATTTGGTCAGGAACCCCATGCTCCTTATAGCGAGGGCTTGAGTGAGTACGGGACCAACAACGGCCTATTTATGCCGCCAGAAGACACTGATCTGGTGGCTGCCATCACAGCTTCCGAGCGATTGGCAAGGCGCGACAAGTGGTTGGCTAAACTCGCGCGATCAGGCAATCATTAGTTGTATTTTTTGTCATTGCATCATACCTCTATCATTGTTTTTGACTAACGCTTTTCTTTCTTTAATAGGCATTTCTACCGAAGAAGCTCTTGTTGCTTCTCTCAAGACTTTCGAGGAGGAGGAACGACTTAGAGCATCCTTAGGCCTTTGTACATTTCGGTTTGCTATATTTCTGCTTCCATTTCTTATGAGTAATCTGACCCTCTCTTTGCCTTATCGCAGGGACCACAAGGCTTATCCCGCAAGATGATGTGGAAATTCTCCCCGGGCCAAATACCGAAGTCCCGGCCTCTTCGGCATTGCCGCAAGAGGCCCTGCTTAAAAAACCGATGATGGAAGCCTTGACGGCTCTGGAGGTAACCCTTAATGCGGACGACGACGCCTTGCTGAAGGAGGCTTCTAAAAGGTCTGTCGTGACGGCCCGGGAGGAAAGGAAGCGCCTGAGGCGCGCAGCAAGGGAGCGTAGTGCCGCTTTGGCTGCGGGAGCAGGTTCAAGCGCCGTTACTCCCGCTGCTACTCCTTCAGAGGAGCTCCCGGTTGCCTTGTCTACTGCTCATAGACGGGCGGCACGTGCAACTCGGGAAGCCAACGGTAAATCAACCTCAGGTAATGTGTTTTGAGGCTTCGTTGTAAAAACTTTAAATTATCAATTCTCATATATCTTGTCCTGCAGGGTCGAGCCTTACTGAAGGAGTGGCGGCGACCGTTGAGTCTGAGGGGGCGGTGGAGGAGGTAGCTGCTGAACCCGAGGCGACGGTAGGCGATGTAACCATAGTTGCCGGGCCCGAGATAGTGGCTGACGAGACAGTCACGACTGCTATACCCGAGATGGCTACCAATGCCGAGCCTGAGGTGGCGGCGGGTGAGACGGCTGCTACGGCCGAGCCTGAGGCAGCAGTGGACGAAACGGCTGCTATGGACAAGCCTAAGGTAGCGATGGACGAGACGGCTGCGACCACTGAGCCCGAGGTGGTGGCGGGCGAAACGGGTACGATCGTTAGGCATGAGATGGCCGCTCTTTCTCAAGAGTCGGGCACCGCTCCGATTATCGCTCTCCCTGCCTATGGTTCCTTGTCGTCTCCTGGCGTCGTGAGCGTAACGACGGCTCCTGTGGAGTTAGGGGATGAGGTGACGGGAGGTGAGACCACCCCAATGGAGGAGGGAGACGCCACCGTTGCATCAAGTGACGCCCTCGTCACGGCTCCGGCTGGCGACTCATCAGGTAAATTTTGGGTCACCGCCCTTTTTTTATTCTGCAATCTTTGCTAATAAAGTTTATCTTGCTTCTAATGCAGGTGCGGCTGGTGCTAAAATCAAGCTACTCGAGACAGCGCAGTCAGTTACTGCCCTGGCGGTGACCACCTCTCTGCCTTCTCTTGCACCATCGCAAATGCTGGAAGGTATGGATTTGTAACCCATTAGTCTTATCCCTCAGGCGTATAATTCATGTACTGACGTTGCGTTATCGCGTTTTTGCAGGAGTCCTTTTTGACCACCTGTACCAGGTGCTGCATTCCCACTTCTCCTTCCTGTCGGAGATTGCTTCATCCAGTGGCGCTGGTGAATATAGCTTTCAATTAATGCTCTTTCATTTAACGATAATGAAATTATTTCTGATTCTTCTTTGCCCTGATTGCAGTGCTACAGATTGAAGGAGGAGATGAGAGATCAGTTGCTCCACCGGTCCTCCCGGCTTTGCCACCTGCTGCAGCTGGTATAGTAAATTCCATTGTTCATGAATCTTTTATATTTCTAGATCCGTCATCTGATTGTGACTTGTTTTGCAGCGGTCGCTTCTACTCCGACCTCTTTCGAATCTTGTCTTATGATGCCGGCAGGCCCCTTCTCCAGACGTCCATCCTCAAAGGGTGCTGTGATGAGTCTACGCATGTTGAGCGAATACGTCGAGGAGCTTAACGCGGAAGCTCCTACATCTGCCGCAGATTTTGCTGCCGAGATCAATCCGATGGTGGCGACGCTTGTAAATTTCCATAATGAAGGTGTCGTCGAGTCTTGGGTTAGTCACTGCAGGAAGATCGAGGCCTGTTTGCATCAGCTTGAACTTATGCATCTTGCCCCTGAAACTCAAGCTTTGAACTCCCAGCGGGCCACATGGGTCGAGCAGAGCGCGTCCTTCCTACGCCATTTCGAACAAGAAGCGACCTTGAGGCGGAAGGAATGCGAGGAGGCTTCCGCCGAGTCTATCCAGTTGCGCGCTCAGGTCGAAACGAACGTTGCACAACTGAGAGCCGTCTTTGATACCTTGCAGCGATGTATCTCGGACGGGCTTGTATTGAGACGGAAGCTCGACTCTATCGAGCGGGTTACGAAGAGTCATGAAGCTGCCCAGCGGGAAATTGATGAGAAGATTTCATCATGCTTGCAGCAAAGGACTCGAATCGAAACGGAGCTAGCTGCGGCGGCTGATCATGAGAAGGCACTGAAAGAAGTGCGAGAGCAGCTTGCGGACTTGTTGAAAACGCTTCCTTCTCAGTAGCCGCCTTTGTATCTTACACTTGTAATCTCTGAATAATATGTATCTATTTTTTATTCCTTTATATGATGTATCTTGTATTCAATTGAGTTTCATGAATAAAGACATTCTTTTTGTTATACTGTTGCTTTCTTCTCCTTGCTGTGTTGTTGCCATGTGATTTTAACAAGTGCAATCTGTAGATAGCATATAACTGTCAATTTTGGATTCTTTGTAGAGTGGTGATGGTTTAGAAAACAGGGTTAGGATCTGTCACCTAAGACTTTTCAACTTTATGAGCCGTGAGGGTCTCATAAAGAATTTTCTCCCTACCGGTCGAGAGGATCCCGTAAGGGTAATTTCTCCTTAAGAATTGTGAGGATTCGTAAGTGCGTTTTGTCTTGAAAGTCGTAAGGATCTCACAAGAGAATTTACTCCCTTACGAGTCGTAAGGACCCGCAAGTGATGGGTGAAGTTGTCCTTTATCCGCATTTCACGGAGTCAGGGGTTGCTCTGGATGCTTCCCACGTGTTTATTATCGTGTTTGGTGAGGACCATGCTCCGCTCTGAACGTTTTCCAGGATACCGTAGTTTAAAGACATCGCGATCGAGGTTAAGGACATCATAGTCCGTGAGTTTAAGGACCTCACAGTCCGATGTTAGTTTTAAGACCTCACGGTCGAGGTTAAGGACATCATAGTCCATGGATTTAAGGACTCCACAGTCCGTTGTTAGTTTTAAGATATCACAGTCGAGATTAAGGACATCATAGTCTGTGAGTTTAAGGACCTCACAGTCCAGTGTTAGTTTTAAGACATCACGGTCGAGGTTAAGGATGTCATAGTCCATGAGTTTAAGGACCTCACAGTCCATGAAATGTGTGGTTGTCGGGACCCGTCACCTCTTTGAAGACGTTGAGGAATTACAACGACAAATACCAAAGGAGTGAAGAGTTGTACCCATGAACCAAGGTAAAATTAGTTTAAGGACATTACGGTCCATTGTTAGTTTTAAGACATCAAGGTCGAGGTTAAGGACATCATAGTCCGTGAGTTTAAGGACCTCACAGTCCGATGTTAGTTTTAAGACATCACGGTCGAGGTTAAGGACATCATAGTCCGTGGACTTAAGGACTCTACAGTCTGATGTTAGTTTTAAGACATCACGGTCGAGATTAAGGACATTATAGTTCATGAGTTTAAGGACCCCACAGTCCGATGCTAGTTTTAAGACATCACGGCCGAGGTTAAGGACATCATAGTCCGTGAGTTTAAGGACCTCACAGTCCGATGTTTGCTCTGGATGCTTCCCACGGGTTCACTGCCGTGTACGGAGAGGACCAGGCACTGCTCTGGATGCTTCACACAGGTTCACTGCCGTGCTCTGCGAGGACCAGGATCCGCTCTGGACGTTTTCCATGGGGTCAGAAGTGACGTGATCCGTGTTCCACGTAACCAGGAATTTTTCTCTAGATGCTTCCCATGGGTTGACTGCCGTGTTCGGCGAGGACTAGGCTCCACTCTGGATGCTTCACACGGGTTCACTACCGTGCTCTGCGAGGACCAGGATCCGCTCTGGACGTTTTCCACGGGGTCAGACGTGACATAATCCGCGTTCCACGTAGCCAAGAATTTTGCTCTAGATGCTTCCCACGGGTTCACTGCCGTGTTCGGCGAGGACTAGGCTCTGCTCTGGATGCTTCACACGGGTTCACTGCCGTGCTCTGCGAGGACTAGGATCCGCTCTGGACGTTTTCCACGAGGTCAGAAGTGACATAATCCGCGTTCCACGTAACCAGGAATTTTGCTCTAGATGCTTCCCACGGGTTCACTGCCGTGTTCGGCGAGGACTAGGCTCTACTCTGGATGCTTCACACGGGTTCACTGCTGTGCTCTGCGAGGACCAGGATCCGCTCTGGACGTTTTCCACGGGGTCAGAAGTGACATAATCCGCGTTCCACGTAGCCATGAATTTTGCTCTAGATGCTTCCCACAGGTTCACTGCCGTATTCGGCGAGAACTAGACTCCGCTCTGGATGCTTCACACGGGTTCACTGCCGTGCTCTGCGAGGACCAGGATCCGCTCTGGACGTTTTCCACGGGGTCAGAAGTGACATAATCCGCGTTCCACGTAGCCAGGAATTTTGCTCTAGATGCTTCCCACGGGTTCACTGCCGTGTTCGGCGAGGACTAGGCTCCGCTCTGGATGCTTCACACGGGTTCACTGCCGTGCTCTGCGAGGACCAGGATCCGCTCTGGACATTTTCCACGGGGTCAGAAGTGACATAATCCGCGTTCCACGTAGCCAGGAAGGGTTGACTTTATCCGCATTTCACGGAGTCGGAATTTGACTCTCGGTCATCTGTATACCGCCGGGTCATGGAACTGGGAGTTGCCGCTGTTCCGCTTTGCTTGATATTGTGTCTGTTGTAATGAGATGAATGTTAAGGTGATCTCCAGGTTATCTGTGAGCCGTCGAGGTTTAGTTTCTTCTTCTGATGAAACCTGGGGAGGAGGAGTGCGATTCCTTCTTTGTTTGCGCCCCTGGATTGTATACAGGGATTGATGTAATATCACCTGTAGGGCATAAATTTATTTCATTCATCATTTTTTATTTCTTTCCGCGATGCTCTATCATTTCAGCTTTTATATCGCGAAGGTCGCGATTGCCCCATCATTTCGGCTATTTTTCGCGGTGCCCAATCATTTCGGCTATTTATTTTATTTTTACTCGCTATTTTTTATTGCGAGTTGCCCCATCATTTCGGCTATTTTGCATGCATACATTTTTACTTGCTGATTTTGTTGCAAGTTGCCCCATCATTTCGGCTATTTCGTATGCATGTGTGGCTTGCTAGCTTTTTGCCGCAAGCTTGGGATTAAACACCGATTTCGGCATCAGCACCACTACAACTGGGATATTGCCAGGAGCGAATCATCACTTGCCGCTGTCGATATCGAACAAAGGTGGCTTAGCGAATAGGGTTAGGATCCTGTCGACTAAGGCTTTTGACTTCACGAGCCGTAAGGGTCTCACAAAGGTATTTCTTCCTACAAGTCATGAGGATCTCATAGGTGTGTTTTCTCCTTAGGAATCGTGATGACTCCTAAGTGTATGGATTCTTGTAAGTCGTAAGGATCTTAAAAGAGAGTTTTCCCCTTATATGTCGAGAGGACTCACAAGGGTTGTTCACCGTGCGAACATATCCCTAGTCGCGGATGGGACTTGGTTAGGGAAATGTTTATTCGCGCCCGTGGATTGTATATAAGGGTCAGTATTGAGCCGCTCGCAGGGCAGTATTGGAGGTTGTGGGGGCTGCTTAAGAACAGGTTCAGGTCCCTGTAACTTAAGACTTTTGAATCTTATGATCCGTGAGGGTCTCATAAGAGGATTCTCTTTACGAGTCGTGAGGATCTCGCAAGTGTAATTTCTCCTTAGGAATCGTGGGGATTCCTAAGTGTGTTGCTTCCTTGTGGGTCGTAAGGATCTCACGCGGGTGATTTCTCCTCACAAGGTCGAGAGGACCCTGTAAGTGTCTTTTAACGAGGTTGTGCCCTTTCGGGTTTTCATAAACACTCGCCGGTAGCCCTGCTGTTTTTACTCACGGAGCCCTTTCGGGTTTTCTTCCGTGCCCATTTTACTTATGGGCATACTGTTTTCTCTCTTTTTTTTTGTCTATTCTTTTTTTATTCTAACGAGGTTGCGCCCTTTCGGGTTTTCACAAGACTCGCCAGTAGCCCTGCTGTTTTTACTCACGGAGCTCTTTCGGGTTTTCATCCGTGCCCATTTTGCTTATGGACATACCGTTTTCTTTTTTTTTTATTCCTTTTTTTTATTCCTTTTTTTTATTCTTTTTTTTATCAGATTTGGGATGCAGCCATCCGCCGTAGTTTATCGACATCTCGGTCAACAGCTAGTTTTAGGACATAGTGGTCCGTCGTTAGTTTAAGGACGTTTCGGTCCGTTGTTAGTTTAAGGACATTTCGGTCCGTTGTTAGTTTAAAGACGTTTCGGTCCGCTGTAAGGGAAGTCGGCTATTACCTACGGTGTTTAGATTTAGGAAGATAGCGAGCGGACATAGTCGTCGTCATCTATCATTGACCTAGGCCTTGACTCGTCAAGCGTAGTATTTCTTCAGGAAGCGACCGTTTATTGGCCTGAAAGGTCTTTCACCATGCATGTCCATGAGTAGATAGGCTCCACCCTGGTAGACCTTGTCTATGATATATGAGCCTTCATAGTTCGGCTCGAATTTTCCCCGCTTAGCGCGATTGGGGATCATAGGTCTTTTGACCACTAGCACGAGTTCGCCTTGGCGGAATGCTCTCGGCCTAGTCAATCTCTCGTATGAGCTCGTCATCTTTGCTTTATAAGCCTCCAGATTTTGTTGCGCCATGAGCCAGGTTTCATCAAGGGCATCGAGCTCCTCAAGCCGAAGGTGAGTATTTTCTTCGTCCGTTAGCTCGTAGTGAACTGCCACTCATAAGGAGGGTAGCTCTATCTCGAGGGAGAGTACCGCTTCTGTACCGAATACCAATGCGTACGGCGTTATGCTCGTGGCTGTTTTGAACGTCGTTCGGTACGCCAAGAGAGATTCATGCATTCTCTCATGCCAGTCCTTCTTATTCCAGGACACCGTCTTTTTTACAATCTTCGTCAATGTCTTGTTAAAAGCCTCAGCCAGACCGTTAGCTCGAGAATTATAGACTGAGGAGTATCTCCAGTCTACATTATGCTGTTGTGCGAAGCGGCTAATCTTATGTCTTCTGTAGGCTGGTCCGTTATCGAAGATAATCCGTCGTGGAGTGCCAAACTGATAGATGACGTGTGTCTTGAAGAAATGGAGGATATTCTCCATCTTCACTTTCCTTAGCGGTACTGCTTCTGCCCATTTGGAGAAGTAATAAGTTGTCGCCAAAATGAACCGATGTCCTCTGGATGATGCTGGTTCGATGGGGCCGATTATGTCAGTCCCCCACATTTCGAACGGCCAGCTAGCCACTGTCGGATGTAGCGGATTCGGATGCTGATGGATAAAGTCCCCATGAATCTGGCATGAGTGGTACTGCTTCGCGTATTCGAGGCAGTCTTAGATCATCGTGGGCCAATAATAACCCATCCATTTGATTTTCAACTTCATCTTCGGCCCGGCTTGGTGAGAACCACAGAGTCCGTCGTGAGTTTCTTGGACGACTCTCTTTGCCTCTTCAGGTCCCAGGCATCTTAGCCATAAAGAGTCAAATGATCTCTTAAACAGGGTATCATTGACGAAGGCGAAAGATAGGGCTCGCTTCATGAGCTGATGTTTTGAGGACGCATCTTCAGGCGTTCGACGGGATTTGAAGTAGTCTATAAAGACTTCTCTCCAGTCCTCAACCTTTTCTTGGTCTTTTACTTGCAGAGCCATTTGCTCGGTTGCTCCCTTTTCTTTAGACGACTCTGGAGATATTTCCGCCGGTGCAAGAACCCGACGGCTTTGTACCACGATTCTTACGTCATCGAGGTTCTTATCGGCCAATTCTTTAGCAAGCTTGGCTAATATATCCGCATTGCTATTTTCCGCATGCGGTATGCTTTCCAAGGTGTAGGAAGGTATTTGGGTCAGCAGTTGCTGTACCCTCTCGCCGTACTTCACCAATTCTGGTTTGCTCGTTTGATAGTCACCGTTTACTTGACTAACGACCAATTGGGAGTCTCCGTATATGAGGAGGTTTTCAATGCCCATGTCGATGGCGATCTCGAGACCTGCTATCAAAGCTTCATACTCGGCTTCATTATTTGTCCTCGGCTCTGTTAAGGAGAAAGCAAAGCACATTATCCCTCCTTGTGGAGTTACGAAGATAAGGCCTACCCCGGATTTGATAATAGGGGTACTTTATTTGCGCTTCTTCATGGAAGACGCTCCATCAAAATAAAGTTCCCATCGGGTATCACCACCGTCGATCGTATCATATGCATGTTTGTCTGGCAGTTCGCAATTCAAGGGAGAATCGGCCGGTATCGGATGTTCGACGAGGAAATCGGCGATGGCCTGGACCTTCACTGCCTTAAAAGGCTGATAGGTTATCGAGAACTCCATCAGGAGCAAGGCCCATTTAGCGAGCCGTCCCGTCAATATGGCCTTTGACATCAAATATTTGAGAGGGTCCACCTTCGATATGAGACGGACTTCATGCGCCAATGCATAGTGCCTGAGTTTCGTTATCGCAAAGATTAACGCCAAGCAGTGTTTTTCGATAGGAGAATAATTGCTTTCTGCCCCCAGGAGAACTCGGCTCAAATAGTAAAGAGCTCTTTCTTTCCCTTGGTCGTTCTCTTGTGCCCACAGCGCGCCTAAAGAACCTTCGAGAGCTGTTGTATAAAGAATGAGAGGCTTTCCCTTGACCGGAGCGGCTAGCACCGGCGGATTCTGCAGGTATTGCTTGATTTCGTCCAGTGCGCTTTGGCATTTGTGATCCCAGACGAACAGGGTTCCCTTCTTCATCAGGTGATTGTAAGGATGGCATTTCCCTGAAAGATTGGCTATAAATCGCCGAATATACGCGAGCTTCCCTTGGAGAGACCGCAATTATTTGAGAGTCCTTGGCGGAGGTATTTCCATAATCGCCTTGATCTTTGACGGATCTATCTCGATGCCTCGGTGTCGGACGATGAATCCCAGGAATTTGCCTGAGGACACTCCGAACGCGCATTTGAGAGGGTTCATCTTCAAGTTGTATTGCCGAAGGCGTTGAAATATGATCTTCAGATGTTCGAGATGTTCCTCGTATGATTTGCTTTTAACCACGAGGTTGTCGATGTAGCATTCGACGATTTCATGTATGAGGTCATCGAAGATCTTCGTCATGGCCCTCCGATAGGTGGCACCGGCGTTCTTTAGACCGAAGGCCATCACCTTGTAGCAAAATATACCCAAAGGGGTCCAGAAAGCGGTGTGCTTCTGGTCCTCGGGATGCATCTTTATCTGATTATATCCTGATGAGCCATCCATGAAGGAGAAAACTTCGTGAGTGGACGTGTTATCTATCATCAGCTCAGTGACCGGTACTGGGAAATCGTCCTTCGGGCAGGCTTTATTGAGATCCCGAAAGTCTACGCAGACGCGCACCGTCCCGTTCTTCTTCATCACTGGGACGATGTTGGCGATCCAGTCAGGGTACTGAACCTCTTGGATGAAGCCGGAGTCGATTAGCTTCTTGACCTAGGCGTTGATACTCATCTCAAGCTCAAGCCGCATTCTTCTCGGTGCTTGTTTGATTGGTTTAACGTCCGGGGATATCGCCAATTTGTGGACAACAATTTCTGGATCTAGTCCTGGCATCTCGGAATAGTTCCATGCGAAGCAATCTCTATGCTGCATAAGCACGTCTTTTAGCGCGGCCACCCTTTCCTCAGACAGCAACTCACTGACGAATGTCGGTCGCGGGTCACTTGTCGTCCCCAAATCAATTTTCTTGAGGTTATCTGCAGTGGTGTGTATTCCATCTTCCAGCTCTTTTGGCGCCGGTGGAAACCCTGAGATCACCTCGTCATCATTGTTTTCGAAGTACCAGGGGAGGTCATCCATATCCTCAGGCTCTTCTTTTAATAGCGTTATCATGTGACAGGTACGAGATTGCTTCCAAGACCGATGTTGATCCGGTTCTACTCTCGTGGCTTTGGGTTCATGCTTCTGCGGCGGGGTTACCCTCCAGCTGCTGGATAGAGTGAACCTACCCTGTTGATATTGGTCTTCGACCCAGTTCTTAAAGGTGAAGCAGTCTTCAATAGGATGTCCTATTGCCCTATGATAGGAGCAATAGTCCGGGTAAGAGACTTCATCTGCTTTCTCGGGGTTCTTGGACTCCGGAAAAGTGATCAGTTGGTGTTTTATGGCAAGATCAAGTTTTTCTTCATCTTGTCTTGGGCAAAAGAGTATGCTCGACTCATCTTCTTCATAAGGGACAAATCCGGACCGCCTGATTCCCGATCGCGTGACTTCTTGGTCCCGCTTTGTCGCTGTCGAACGCTTTTTCCGCTCTTTAACTTGTTTTTGCCTCTGCGTCGGGCCTTTTACACAACAGGTTGACAGGGGGGGCATTTTCATCTTTCGCAGCCTGTTGAAGAAGGCGTTGCGTCCTGGCTTTCTCGTAGATGGCCATTTCGCGATTATGGTCGTCTCGAACTTTTTGACCAGCTTCCCTTATAAGCTTGTCCATTTGTTCTTCGAACGACGGACTGGGCATTTTCACGTTGGGGGCTCTTTCTGGTTCAGGGTTAGCATTCTCCCATTGAGCATCCCCTTCTTCATCAAAGTCAAGTACGACGTAGCAGCCGCGGAGTAGCTCCCGTTTCTTGGATCGAACATATCCAAGCCCGATCGTTTCCATTCTCCTGTTGGGCAACTTGCGCTGAGTTCCGGGAACGTTCCAGATCCTGTCATAGAACTTAGCTTTTCAAGCGGTCTGTTTGAAGGGTGTCCCTTGGCGCTTCAATAGCCTTTTCAGGCTTTCTGTATAATATCTAGGCAGACGGATGGGCTGGAGCCTGTCAAGTGTAGAATCCGCACCGTGCCAGATTTCTTTCTCCACTTTGGTTTCCCCGGAGCGGTAGAATAGGATCGCCTTTTCGCCTTCTTGTCTGGGAGGGACATAGAACGTCTGCAGCTTTTCCATACTGTAGGTATCAAGCGCGTCTAGTTCTTTATAATGTTTGGGCGGAACCATGGCAACTTGCAAACTTTGCTCTTCATCAGCGAATGTTTGCATTGAAGGTCTAGCGGAGAATATAGCATGGACCTCATCTTTCGAGTCGCTGCCAAAGATTAACATAGGAGCGGACGGTCCTGGCTTGTTGCACTGGGGTGGACCTGAATAAACTATCTCTTCCTCTTCTTCAGTATCGCTCCCGAAGACCGGAATGGTGGTGATGACTTTGTTCTCCGGTTTGTGACATCTCTCCGTGTCCTCGAAATCTGGCAAGAAGTATTTTGCATCTTCGTACTTGCGGACTTCGTTCATGGATAATGGGTTCAGCTCTCCTGTTACGGTATACTCGAGACCATCCTTAAAGTATTTCATACACTGATGTTGTGTAGAAGGGATGATATTGTACTCGTGTAACCAAGGCCGGCCGAGCAAAGCGTTATAGCATGTCTTAGCGTCACTGACATGAAATTTAATATCCGTGACAAGTAGCCCGAATCGTAATGTCAAAATCACAGACCCGAGAGTCCGCGATGACCTGGAGTCAAAACCGAAGATGGTGATCTTATCACGAGCGAGATGCTGGACGCTCATGTAAATTTCCTTCAACACTCGCACGTTGAGGAGATTGACGGAAGACCCATTGTCGACCAGGATTTTGCCTATCTTTATATCATGGCAGTACCCTGAGACATAGAGGGGACGGTTATGCTCGCACGTCCTAAGGAGGAGGTCTTCATCTCCGAAGGTGATATCGGCTGTATGTACTTTCTCCAGCTCGTCCTTCATCTTTTCTTCGGTAAGGAAGGCTTGGAATTGTTCTGGCCCTTATAGCGCCTTGATCAATGAATCTCTCGCTTCTTTGGATAGTAAAAGGGCGTCGAGAACGCTGAGTTGCGAAGGTAATTTCCTCAAGTGTGCCAGAACGTTATAGTCCACCTTACTCTTCTTTGGCGGGTCCTTGGCAGTCAGCTCTTTCATGACTTGGTCATCCAGGGCGATATCCTCAGAGACCTTTTCTTTTCCCTTATCTTTTCTACTCGTTGGTCCGAGATTCTTTTCTGAAAGCGTGCGATTGCGCAGCTGAATGTTTTCGCAGGCCTTCGGTTCTTCCTCCTTCCCCAAGATGGATTCTTTAAAGAGAGGGTCGAGAGCCATCTCTTCGTCAGAGTCGCTTCCGAAAGTGAGAATCTGTGATCCCCCAGTGTTGACCATGCGGCAGTTACCGGTAGTTCTTTTATGCTCCTCGGTCGCACTTCTCTGCTCCCGACGAGTTTTGCGTTTCATCATCTTAAAATGTTGCCGGTGAGCAACATATCCCTGCCACCATCTTTTAAAAGCGTCGCACTCTTTGGTAGGGTGCGAAATCTTTTGATGATATAAGTAGTAGCTAGGATGTGTTTTTGCTTCACCAGGAGTGTTTCCTTCAGAAGGTGGTAGCTTCATTTCCATCGATATGTCTTTGGTGAACCTTTTCCTCGTCTTGAAGTACCTTGATTCGGCGGGAGTGTCTCTATTCTTTCGTCTAGTCGCCGGCGTTTGGCCTTTTCAAATATGGCCATCTCACGCTCCCGTTCGGCTTTACTTTTCAGATGAATTCCATTCAGGAAGGCGTCGATCATTTCGTCTGACGGCCCCAGAAGTTCCGGTTCAGGCTCTGCCCCCAGTTTCTTTGTGCAAGGAGCCTCTTCATTGTCTAGCGATGAATGAGAGATCGCATGGCAACTTGCTACGTAATCCTCAGATTCGTCGGAAGAGTCTTCTTCATCATCTTCGTCCTCAAGGACGTGGCTGAGGAACTCTTGGAGCGTGATTGGAGTCCGCGCCTTCTGGTTATAATCTTCCAGCGCGTCGATCTGCTTCTGTAAGTCCGTGCGCTTGTCGCCAAGCTTCACGGGATTCTTGGATTTCTTCTTCTTTTTCGAAGATTTCAACGGCTGAGCATGAACGCTTTGGCTATCACCACCAATCTTTGGAGTTGGGCGCGGCTTCAGCATCCTTTCGATGATCTGGGGTTCCAACGGATTCTTCCACCTGATCGCTGGGCATGTCTGGAGATCATTCAGCATCCTTTTGGTTTTGGCCGAATGAACGACCTCTCATGGATCTTCTTCAACAAAAGAGCACGTTGCCCCTGCTGTGTCCATCTTCTTAGGAGTGTGCGGTTGTGGTGGGTTTACTTTCCACTTCTTAGACAGCGCAAACTTGCCTTGTAGGTACCGATCTTCGATCCATCCCTTAAAGATGAAGCAATCCTCGATCGGATGGCTTACCGTTTGGTGGTAAGGGCAATAATTGGGATTATTCACTTCGCTGGGTTGCGGTGGTCGCCTTGGATTCGGCAAATTGATAAGCCTATTGTGCACCGCCAGCTCGAACAACCTCTTCATTTTATCCCGCGGGAATGAGTAAGGGCGCTTCATTTTCTCATTATAATAGCGCCGTCTCTCTTTCAATTGATCCGTTAGTCTTGGAGCACTGGGCTGTTGTTGAGTGTTCGCAACGAAGGTCACCTTCCCTTTACCCTTTTCGTTCCGCAGTTCCGGCTTCGTGGAGATGGTCTGTGACCTATCTGATCCATCTGGGCTAGCTTATCGATTAAAGCCTGGAACGTGGTTGGTTTGAAGAACATCATGAACCGTGAAATAGTTGCATTAGGGTCTAGAGTGCCCATGAACATGCCCACCGCTGGTGCTTCTTCAATGCGTTGTTCGCACTTCGACCACAAGTTCGGTCATTGGATTGTGTACTGAACCCATATCTCGCCCGGCTTCACCCTGGCATTGATCAATACCGTTATTGGGGTGCGTTCACTAGCACTTGCGAATCGTTGGGTGAACAACAACTCCATTTCTGCGAAAGTTTTGTTGGAGTCATTTGGAAGTTCGGAGTACCACTCAAACGCCGTCTCCGATAAGCTGCCGACGAATTGGCGGAGCAAGAGCTTGTCATCGCCACCAGTATTGCCACACAGAGCCCTGAACTGAGCGACATGTTGATGGGGATTGTCTGTCCCATTGTACACATGGAATTTCGGGATCATGTAGCCTGGCGGGTGCTTTATCTAATCATACCAGCCTGGATACGGTCACCCAGTTTTGACGACTTGGCCGGCCGCTTCATTTGCCTGGTGAACTCGTATTTGTTGAGCAATATAATCATCCAGGGCGGCCTTAGAAATGGTTTCCTCCTTGGCTGTTGAAAGAGCCGGCAGGGGATTCGATGTTTCTCCTCTGTCATTTTCAATAATGATCGGAGGGTCTTCGGCTGGGGGATCCGGTTGGATCATCATGCCCACCATATCTTGGAATAGAAGGGCCATTCGCTTTATGTTAGCTGCTTGCTCCGCAGCTTCTTTGTCCTTCTTTTCGAGCATTCTCCGAAGGAATTCAGCATCAGTCTCGTGTTCGTGACGTTGTTCCGATGACGCCTTTGGGCTTTCTTTTGGCCCGGTGAGTGCGGCCATTGCAGTCAGCTTCTCTTGGAGCTTCTGCTATTGTTGTTCCTGAGCCCTTGTGATGGATCGGGTGAGTGGTCGGTGGCCCGTAGAAGCGCGGCTATTCTCTTTCCCGGATGCCATGAAAATAGTATGGACCGTTATGCCCCCAGACTTAGGGCGTTTGGGCTTAGTGCCTTTGACACTTGTCACGGGCATGAGGATCCTCTCCGGCCTTCTCCTCTTATGAGTGGTCGAAGTTGAGGGGGCCGTTGCAGTGGGAACCCAAGTAGCCGTCATCTTTTGTGGCTTAACAGGATGGTTTTCTTCCCGTCGGACCTTTAGCTTCTTCTGCTGGCGGGAGAAATTTGGATCAACCACCGAGTCTTGAACTTGACGCCAGACCTTGTAGATTTTAGAGGACAGCCGCTGAGGGGACTATTCTGGCTTGGCTTCCGCAACATTCTCCACCGGAGGAGGAGATCTTTTCAGTACGGCGGTAGGAGAATTCCTGCGCACCTTATTCAGCAGCTCAAAGCTGTTCCCAGTTGGAACAGCAGCATTAATTTCCGCCATTGGGGCTGGTGGAGTTAGCCCAGAGGGGGAGTTGCCTCCGGCCTTCCTTAGCCAGCGCTAGTAGCGACGTCGAGCGCGTCGAGCTGATGGAGTTGGCTCGGTGATGGGGGTGGCTTCGTCTTGCCCCCTGTTCAGGTGAGGGGCTGTTGCTGGTGTCAGCCTGTTAAAGACTGATGTCCTTTGAGTAGCAGGAGCGGGAGTGGGAGTTGGGACAGTCAGTCTTGTAAAGACCGACCCCTTGGTAGGAGAAGCCGCCTTAACGACTTCAGGAGCAGGGATGGTTATCCTCTTCGGAATAACCTTCTCTGGGATTGCATGCTTCATTGTGGGCCCACATGAATTTTGGCCCAGTCTAGCGAAGACCGAGGAGCTAGAGCTGGACGACCCGTTGAGAGGGGCCGCAGTAGCTATAAGTCGATCAAAGACCGACTTCTTGGGAGTTTCCGGCGTTGGCACAGGAGCAGTGAAGCTCGTTGGCGGGAGCATGGTCCCGAAAAACAATCCAGTAGTAGCCTGGGTGACCTGTTCCACTGGCATCGTGAATAAGGAAGCCGCTTGGGGCCCGTAAGCTACACCTCCAGGTAAGGCGGAACGTAGGTTGCATTTGCAGTTGGAACATCTTGCACAAGTGGACGCCATTGATTCTTTGCTTTCTGCAGCAAGCAAAACGCCAAATCTTAGTACTTCAAAACCTAAGGGCAACCATTAGCAAACCACGATTGGTTCGCGGACACGACACATGAAGTGTGGAGTGGAAAGAGGAAAAGGTCCTACCGGACATGCCAGAATCTGTTCATCGCCGGCAGCCGAGAAGACTGGACGTCTTGCCTGAATCTGGGGCAGATACTAATTGGTGCTATCCGTCCACCTCTTCGAAGATGCCAAGTTGATTTATGGCACCGTGTATCGAAGGTTTAAACGGATGCGGCCGATGTAGCAGACTTCGTCAGATTCCCCCTCGTTTGAGGGGTTTTTTTTATTGTGGGGACGCTCTTCCCTGCAGGAGCAAGCCCCTGCAGTTAATTACGCTACCGCATCGCGGTAACAACTTTCTCCTTCTCCATATGGTCACTTCGTGTCATGGGTGTTTGTTTTGTGTTTGGTTGCCCGTGGATTGTATACGGAGACTAAGTTATGTTGTCGCCCGTAGGGCGTGGACTAGTCCAAATCCGTATCTTTCTTAGATATGGGTTTGGGGGGTTTGGGTTTAAGGATACGTTGGCCTCGTTTGAGACTAAGATCGGCTTAAACGTTTGTTAAGGATACGTTAGTCTAATTTCAGACTAAGATTGACTTAACGGGATCGTTTAGATCCGACAAGAGAGCAATTAGGCTCTATTGTTTAGTTTAATAACATTGCGGTCGATAATTAGTTTAAGAACATTACGATCCATTGTTAGTTTTAAGACATCGCGGTCGAGATTAAGGACATCATAGTCCGTGGATTTAAGGACTCCACAGTCCGATGTTAGTTTTAAGACATTGCGGTCGAGGTTAAGGACATCTTAGTCCATGAGTTTAAGGACCCCACAGTCCAATGTTAGTTTTAAGACATCACGGTCGAGGTTAAGGACATCATAGTCCGTGAGTTTAGGACATCATAGTCCGATGTTAGTTTTAAGACATCACGGTCAAGGTTAAGGACATCATAGTCTGTGGACTTAAGGACTCCACAATCCGATGTTAGTTTTAAGACATCCCGGTCGAAGTTAAGGACATCATAGTCCATGGATTTAAGGACTCCACAGTCCGATGTTAGTTTTAAGACATTGCGGTCGAGATTAAGGACATCATAGTCCATGAGTTTAAGGACCCCACAGTCCCTAAAATGTATGGTTGTCGGGACTCGTCACCTCTTTGAAGACGTTGAGGAATTACAATGACAAATATCAAAGGAGTGAAGAGATATACCCTCGAACCGGGTGTAAATTGATTGGAAGAGCAGACGAGCTCAGTTTAATTTAAATTGAGGACTTATGGCCAGAATTGGGCTAAGTCCAGTTAAAAATGTTTAACATTTTATTTTTATACTGCCTGTTAGGCCTTTATTTGGGCTCTGGCCTTTTAATAATGCTAAGCATTGGGTTCAAACATTTTTTGTCTTATATTGAATGCATAGCATTTGTCAGAACAAAGTATGTTCTGACAGCGCGCCACGTGGCGTGTCAGGCGCTTTGCGCCAGCGCGTTGCGCTCTGTCGGTTAGCGCGCACGAGGAGGACACGTGTCACTTAGCGCTAAGCGCTAGTTTGTCAGCGCGCTGCGCTTTTAATTTATGAGCGCGCTGCGCTAGTTTATGGGTCGCCAGTGAGTGACACGTGGCGTGCTTGGCGCTGTGCGCCAACCCAGGAGCGCCGTGCGCTGTTTTTAGGAGCGCAAAGCGCAGATCGTGTCTATGGTTGACACGTGGAATGTTTTGGCGCTGAGCGCCAGTCCAAAGAGCGCAAGGGCGCAGTTCATGAGTGCAAGGCACTGTCTAGTAGCACAAAGCGCATTTTGATTAATTTTAAGATCAAAGAACAAACTTATGTTCTTCAAAGGAGGCCTTGCCTCAAAATCCAAGAACAACAGTTCTTATGTTTTATTAAAAGGCTCTGCCTTTGTAGATCAAGATATCTGTGAAGTAAAAGTACTTTTTTATATTTTTATGATTAGATCTTTTGATTTTTACTTTTTATTCAAAGACCTTAGTCTTTTTTATAGATCTAAGATCTTTTAGAAGACGTCTCTTCTTTTTATGAGATGTTTCTGTTTTTCAAGAATCAATTCTTTACCTTTCTTTTTCTTTGAGTTTTTCTCAAAGTTTGCAGAGGTTTTTTTTTCTATATGTGGCTTGAAGTCTTGGGGCCTTTATATAGGGCCAATTGATTTGTTGAATCAGTTGAAGAGATCTTTCTCTGATTGATTTGGGAATATTTCCCACCGTTGGAGTTTTGATCCTAAGGTTTCTGTTTTACGCAAGATAATCTTCTTGTTTTAATAAAATTGAAAAATCTTTCCATGCAGAATTTGTTCTGTTTTGGTAATTCATTATTTACCATTGGATCATTGATCCAGCGGTGCTTAAAGCACAATCGTGTTGTTTGGAAAGATTTTGAGAAATCTTTTCTTAACAGAATTTAATTCTGGTTAATTAATGATTTATCATTATTAGATCCTTTGATCCGACGGTGAGAATTTTTAATTCCAGCGCTGGCGCAGCTACGTTAGACACGTGGCGCGTAGCGTGGAGCGCAGCGTAACTGCGTTAGTGCACCTGTGTTAGACATGTGGACCGCAGGGCGAAGCGCAGCGCAACTGCGCTAGCGCACCTATGTTTAACACGTGGCGCGCAGCGCAGAGCGCTGGATCTGAAGCGTTGCTTCAACTTTTTAATTTTTGAATTTTGGAAACAGTGCTTTGCTCTGATTGGGGTGCGCTGTCTAGGGCTCAGCGCTCCTGGCACTGGCGTGTCTGCTTTTGACGCGTGGCGCGCAGGATCTGAAGCGTTGCTTCAATTTTTGAATTTTGAAATTCAAAACAGAGCTTTGCTCTGATTGGGGAAACAACAATAAATTGGTTTAATGTAATTTTTTTTCTTCTAAATGTATGTAAATTGGCCAGAAAGCCAAAATTTTGCAAACCCCATGGCTTATGTGCAAAAGAAACAAGCACATAAAGTATGGGGTGGTACAAGCGCCATTTGGCAAAGCCTAAGGGGCTACATGTAGAGTGTGTAGCCTATAAAGGCAACATGATAAAAAAACTCAATGATAACTTTTCATTGTCTCAAATTCTAGGGTTTGTTCCTCCTTTTCCTTCCTCAAGGTTCTAAACCTTTTTTCTTTCTTTTTTCTGAATTAAATCAAGATTTCAATCTCTTTTTCCCCAAAAAGAAAATGTTTTTCATCATAAAACCCTTAAAGGGGAACTTGGATCTTTCTTCAAATCCCCAAAAAGGGAGACTTTTGAGTTTCACCCATCTTTTTCTTCAAGATCCATCCAACGAAGAGGAGGAAGAAGGAGACCCTTTTCCAAAAATCCCATTTCAAGAAGATCCAGGGCTAAAGGGAAGAAGAAAGGGGTCCCCTCTGACCATCTTCAAAGATTTCTAGGAGTTTAACTCCATTCAAGATCTGTTGGTGTTTAACTCCATAAACAAAACCCTTTTTAGGAATTTAACTCGAAATCTATACATAATCATGTTAGGAGTTTAACTCCAAAGCCCCTTGAGAGTTCAACTCCCAGCCTAGGGGCTAAGCCCATTTTCCGCTGGTGTTTTCGGAGGCCGCGTGCCATGCACGTGACCCACGGACGCCTAGCGGTCGCGTGCCGTGCATGTGACCCGCGGGCGCCTAGCGGTCGCGTGCAGGGCACGTGACCCGCATACGCTCAGCGCCCACGTGCACCTCACAGGATCCCCGGGCGCTTATCGCTCAGCGGTCATGTGCAGGGCACATGACCCCCGGGCGCCTAGAGCTTAGCGGTCGCATGCCGCGCACGCGACCCGCTGGCGCCCAGCAGTCGCGTGCAGGGCTCGTGACCCGCGGGTGCCACGCCCCCACGCGCCAGGCACGTGACTCGTGGGCGCTAAGCGTCCACGCGCCAGGCACGTGACCCGTGGACGTCTAGTGTCCACGTGCCAGGCACGCGTCTTTAAGATGCTCCTCACCCCTCATTTTCCATACATTCCACACCCATAAACTCTGCGAGACCCCCAATATATCCAAAACCCCTTCAAAACACAACACACGCATACTGCACATTGAGTCCGCATGACCCGTTTGACCCGTCAATCAGAGGTTCCTTTGCCCCAAAGGTGAGGGGTAATTAATGGTAGCTTAGTCCTCGGCTGCAGGAGATTCGGATCCCCACAATCAATAAACCCTGGCCTGCCCTGGACAGGGGGAATCTGTACATGCCTGACAAGCACGCGCATCCCCATCTCAATGGGGTAACGAAAAACACCATACAGATTCTGGCACGCCCGGTTGGACATTTCTCTCCTCCCATATCTCGGGTCTAGTATTCATGCGAACTCATTTAACATATATACCGATGTTTGTACTGAAGTAATTTTCTTTTCGTGCAGCAATCAACTTTCAACGACGATGTCATTTAGATGAATTCAACTTTCGATGCGACCCCGATCTCGTACATGGTCAAGATCAATGCCCGCGTGGTTCTCCCTGCCAGTCTCAGCCGGTAATGGGAGGAGCCACCCCGTCAATTTAGTTCCATTGTCATCTACCCTGCTGGAAGCGCTCATCTAGCGGGGGTCTCGATAAACCAAGCGGCCAAACCAACCTTAAGGGGCGGGAGGCCGAACATTGTGGTCGCCAAAGCATCCCATCCCAAATGTAAATATGTATTCGAACGACTCTCCACTGTTCCGACTAGGTGCAAGGCCGCCAACACCAATGGAGCCACAAAGCATCTCCAGCAAGCTCAGATGGTGCCCTTGACAATTGCGCGAGTAGGCATCTTCTCTAGGCTCCCTGTCAATCGGTTTACGGCGTTCTCCTAAATAGCCGAAGTCTGCCAAGTGCTTAAAACAGAAAAGTTAAGGCAGAAGCGGCTCAGGTATCGAGCCAATAAGAGGGCCAGGACGTCAGCTAAGCGGAATCTGGTGAGATTCCAAGAGCAGGGTTACTCCGTGACGATGGCTGAGTTGGCCATAAAAGTCAGAAATTCCTTCGAACATCTGAAGTGGGTTCAGAAAAATGCTATGACCGCCAGAATCAAGGAGACATCGGTCCGAACAATGCTACAAAGAGACGTGTCCCATCCCCAAAAGAGAAAGTATGACACCATCTCTTCAAGATTCTATCAGGCGCTCTGTGCCGCGCGAAAACAGCGAGGTAAATCCAGAAAAGAAGCGCCACCACCATTCAATAACCCGGTCAGACCAGCCATCTTCATTCGATTGTCCGTTATCGAAGCGGAAGGGCCCCGACAGTGGTCCGGAAAATTAGCTACCAATAATGAAAACACGGCTGGATATGTTATCCATACGGTCTATATGGCGGGCGGGCGTCCCAGCGACAACTTGCGCAGCAAAAGCAAGGATGGGGCCACTACATCCCAATCCCAATCTGTCTTGAATGTGGTTGCCGCTTCCTAAGATCAACCGCCTCCATTGGATGAGGAAAACCCTCTCGATGAGGCCGATAGGCAGATAGACCCCTCAGTCCATGTAGAGTCAAACTCGGACATCGAGGAAGAGCCGACTTTTCGCCCCAGGACCGCAGAGCAAGAGCTGCTTTAAGAACTCTGAAAATAGCTCAGGAGCAAAGATAAAGAGATGGCCAAGCTTACTCCAAAATTGACGACCGGAAACCTCCCAATCAAGCACAAGTCTCTACTCATGAACCGGGTGAGAACAACCCGAAGCAACCGATGCCTGTCCCCTTGGGTCCAAGATTGGGCAAGCCAAATGAAAGCCGACTACATTCTGATTCTGGGGACGCCTTGGCCCCAGATAGCACCATCCCGCTAACACAAGATCAGATAATAGATTTGGTCACCAGCAAGGTTAAAACATTGGTGGCCGAAGCCGAAGCTCAGAAAGAAATTGGCAGTAGTGGGCGGCCATATCCTGCACAGTACGATCTGATTGAATTCCCCAGCGGCTACGTCATTCCTAATTTCGGAAGATTTAACGGGACAGGAAATGCGAATCAGCACGTTGCCTACTTTAAAGTGTCGTGCGGAAATACAGGGGGCAACGTGCTCTTCTTCTTCGTCATTTCTTCAACAGCCTGACCGGTGTCGCCTTCGTCTGGTACGCGAGCATACCAGATGGGTCCATCACTACTTTTGCACAAATGGAGTCTCTGTTTCGGCAAAAATTCATGAGTGTTAGTGACAAAATCTCTATTGCTAACCTTGTGAGGATCAAGCCGGGGAAGAATGAAAGCAATACAGACTTTATTTCCCGGTGGCGCAACCTTACTGTCAAGTGCGAACCGCCGCTAGAGCGGGACCGGTCTTTCAGCCTCCTCATTAGGAACTTCAGTAATTGGATGGTCCCATTCTTGTGTACAGCAGGCCTTAAGACGTTTCAGGAGCTGACCAAGAAAGTCCAAATGCCGGAACGCTCGAAGCACGAGTCTACTCCGGACTCTCAGAGAGACATGACTTGGAAGAGAAAGAGAGGCGACAACCGTAGAAGCGGGAATTCCAGCAATACTAATGTCTTCAATGTGTCTGACAATGAAGACAAGCGAAAGGCGAGCGAATCCAAAACCAATCGGTCTCGAAAGCCAGTGCTGAGAGAAGAAGGGCCTTCCTTAGAGGAGAAAAAGAACAAGGTTTACTCTTTCAGAAGGGACAAGGTCCACAAGATATTCAAAGATGCCTTGAACAATGGTCTACAATTGCCGGAGTCAAAGAGACCCCACGAAGCACATATGACTGACAATCCCCTGTATTGCCCGTACTACAGATTAGTGAGCTATACGATTGAGAATTGCTATATTTTCAAAGACTGGGTCGAAAAGCAGTATAAGACTGGAGAGATCGAGCTGTCCAAGAGTGTGTTGGTGAACAATCAAGTTGCAACCACCAACTTCATACAGACAGAAGCCGAAGCCTTCTGGGAGCAAACAGCTGAGCCTGCTGCCTCGAGAAATGAATCCGACTCGCCGCAGCCTCCGTAGAGTACGCACATATCTAATAAGACGAAGAAGATGCTAAGGCTACTTTAGAAAGAGCCCTCAACAGAATGGGAAAGGCAGAAGAAGCCCACCATTCCAGCTGCCAATTCGGTTCAATCAGGCTCAAAATCCAAAAAGCTTAAGAAGAAGAAAAGTGCAGCTCGACGCGAAAAAGAGTCTGTAGGGAGATTGACCATTGAAAAATATATCGATTCCCTTAAAGACTATGAACAAAAGGAAAGAACTCTAATTCAATTGAACGAGTTCTTCGCTGTAGAAGCAGCTGAGATTCTGGAGGAGCTAGAAGAAGACTCTAATGAAGAGATCCCTATAATGACCTGCTACGCCATCCATTTTGGCAGCGACTCTAAGGAGGAGCTCTGTTTTCCTGAAGAGGACGAGGAGATCGCCATAAAAGCCAACCAAATCCAGCTCAGGAGCCGTAGGGCTTTACTGCCAAATCAGGGCAACGCCCCAAAAGGGAAGGAAAAACAAGTCGCTAATGAAGAAGATGGCGGAGAGCATGAAAATTCGAGTCCTTCCTCGGTGGACTATAATGTCTTGGCTCATCTCCGAAAGCTTCCATCTTTCCTGAGCATCTACGATGCCTTGGTCCTATCTAAGGAACTTAGAGATGCTCTCATTCACGCTCTATAAAACCCCGAGCGGTACCAGGCTCGCTTTGCGGAAATTGATATGAAAGAAGTCCAGTACACTCTTCATACAGCCGCAGTCACGTTTAAAAATGAAAACATGTTACTAGGAACGACTGAGCATAGCCGACTGCTTTACGTGACAAGGTACAGCGACAGAGTCCGGATTAATCGCATATTGATTGATCCAGGGTCCTCAGTGAACATCATGAACTTGCGGACTCTGAAGAGTTTATCAATGGACGCCCGACACCTATCAAGGGAAAGGATTGTCATTCAAGACTTCAATCAAAATTACCAACAAGTTATGGGATCCATAGCTCTGCCGATCAGGTTCGGGGACCTACAAACTGAAGCCAAGATATACGTGATCGACGCCGACACATCTTATAAAATTCTCTTGGGGCGGCCGTGGCTCCACAATTACGGCATTGTTTCGTCAACTCTCCTTCAATGCCTGAAGTATACTAAAAACGGCGAAGAAAGACGTATTGACGGAGACATCCAGCCGTTCGGTGTGCATGAAGTCCGATATGAAGATTACCGGTACTTTGTGAACCCCCAGAATGCTAAGCCACAACTGACCAAAAACAGAGCGGCCCCGAAACTCAAAAGCAAATCTGAGCCGGTTGTCACTTTCAAAAGCAAAGACCCCCAAGTGCGTCCGCATTTCGGCAGTGACACTGATGAATCCGATGCTGGAAGTCCACCCTTCCGTAAAACTCGCCCTCATTTCGGTAGTGATACAGACGAGTCTGATGCTGAAGGGCAATCCGGCAGCAAAATTCGCCCTCATTTCAGAAGCGACACTGAAGAGTCGGAGGGAGAGGACCCGCCTTGCAACAGCTATGCAGATTAGGCCTTCATGCAAAAAGAGAAGCTAAGAGAAACATTCGAGATTACAAAAGGTTCCCTAGCTGTCACAAGGGTGCCGGAGCAGATGTGCAAAGAGCTCGATGCATTGTCAGTCTCCACCGTGGACCAGCTGAGGACCTTCTACGTTCTTGGAAGAAAGAGTGGACTGAGGGGCATCCTGTTTTATGGGTCAAATCCTGTCGTGCACCCAGATGATTTATCTATCATGTGCCTTCCCTATGATAGAGGCATAAGAGCCGTTCTCAATCCCATATATTATGCGCCTGAGATGCGGGAATATTTTAAAAAGTGCGGATGTCGGTTATATCAAACAGACTCTGAAGCATAGTTTTATGAAAGGCTATGGCTTCCGCCTCAGGTCCGAGTACTCATCGATGGACGAATTCTAGATAGACGGGGCATAGGTTTCATTTAACCTGATTCTAAAGCATGCTACATGATCCATATTGGTGAATCCAGCAAAGGGTCAAATGATGAAGACGAGCTAGCCGAGCCAGAAGAAGCTCCTCAAGAGCTCGAAGATGGCGGACCAGCAACCTTCGATAAGCTAACCGAGATCTATTTGGAAACGCCTGATAATCCAAGGCCGGCCTACATCAGCTCACTCTTATCAGAGAAAATGAAGGAGCAGATAATTGCCCTGTTGCATGTGTTCGCCGACTTCTTCGCGTGGACATACAAAGAAATGCCTGGCATCTCCCCTGAAGTGGTCGTGCATAAGCTGGCTATACTCCTGATGCCAAGCCTGTTAAATAAGCTCCTCGAAGAATGAGAAGGGAGCTGGAAGAAAAGGTTATCGAGAAAACTAAGAAACTTATCGATCCTGGATTCATTAGAGAAGAGAAATATGCGAACTAGATCGCATGCATCGTTCCAGTAAAAAAGAAGAATGGGAACATCCGAGTCTGCATTGATTTCAGAGACCTTAATAAGGCATACCCTAAAGATGATTTCCCGCTACCGGTCATGGAAATGATGGTTGACGATACCTCAAATTACGAGTTGTTCACCTTCATGGATGGCTCGTCTGGATATAATTAGATCAAGATATCGCCCGCGGATGAGAAACACACAGTATTCCGAACCCCGATTGGAATATACTGCTGTCACGACCCGCAGGGTACGGAACGTGACTGGCACTTAAGTTTACGAAACATCTAAAGACGTCCGTAAAATAAGTAAGCCAAAGCCCAGAAAACAAAACCAATTAAGCAAAAGAGTGAAAAAACCCAAACATTTGAAAGCAAGTTTATCAAATAAGTCATGTAAAACCCCTTTTAAAAACAATACTAATTTTTCCGAAAATTTCGGCAGAGTCTCCTTTGTAAATACTGGCCCCCCAAAAATGGGTACAACAAGAATATATGTAAAACCAACAAATAAGGCATCCCCAAGCGGGAGCTAGCTCTTCGCCATAAGGCGGTCACAAATCCCACGCAATATAAATGACAACAAGCATAATAATCATAAGGAAGCATGAAAAAAGTAGCATGTCGGCTCAAGTGAGCTCGACCCCAAAATACAGCATAAAATCCACAAACCTCACAGTCTCATCTCTAGGTCAATATACAATAACACTGATAGAAACAGTAGATGGAGTACACTAGATACAAGAATATACAAGGTGGTACAAAATAATAACATAACCCACCTATGAGCAAATCTCGAGCCCAAGCAAAAGAGGCAAAAGAACAAGTGCGCCCGCCGCTACTGAACTGACGGAGCGGACCTGCAAAAGACTGTGGCACAACGGGGGTGAGTTGCCAACTCGTGAGTAATAAATAACATCTACAAAGGCTATCGTATGCATGCACACAAGCATCCTAGCGTCTATAATACAGGTATGACTGGATGCACTAGCAGGTGTGTATACAACATCAGTGTACGAATATGTATGCAACATGAATATCTGAGGTCTCAATAGGTATATATAAGGAATATTTTATCTCTTTTTGTTTTTGAAACTCTTTTAGAATGCCAGCATAATGTCAATGAATCGACGAAAATCGGTGTCCAGCAACGACACCCAAAAGCTGTCTCAAATCTCATAAATCCATGTCATAGTGTCTCTGGCCTCAGCCATCCGGCTGACCCATCTCAGTATCAATATCTCATCCTCTCGCGGCCCCGGTCGGTATCCTCTGGATATCCTCCGTGCCCAATGAAGTCACCGGTAGGTAATCCGTCCCTTGCCAGGCTCATCGTCAGCACCACGAGCTTCTTGCCCCGGGGTACCTTACCGGGCCCACCATGTACCCGAAACGGTTCATCCAACTCCTCGAAACGGGTCTCCAAAAACCATAGCAAACTCATGGTGGACGACACTTACATCACTAGAAAACCGCAATTTACATGTTTTAAAAATATAATAAGTTTAGAAATTTTGCGGCTTTCCCCGAAATCCAGAAATATCAAAAAAATCTCAAGAAGTCCTCATAAGTGCATATATCAATGATAATGAATGCATATGGTGTCAATAATCAAGTTGCGATGTGTAATTAATGTATTAAGCATGAACAATTAATATGATGAAGTACATGCACATGAATAGCAATACTACGGTTTCATTTTAAGGAATTAAAGGCAATAGCATTAGTTTAAGTATCAATTAGTAAAAGATTTAAATTTAAATGTTATCTAGTGTGGTGGCATGGCAATTACCAGGGTGTGTGTGTAAGCATGAATAGTTCTCGTGCTGCATATAAAAACCCTGGCAATGGTGCAGGTGTCCTATAAAGTGGTTTCGTATAGATATGTCAATATAATGCATGGATGCAGCAAATAGTCGAATAGGTATTTCACCCCTAATTACTAACATCACTAAGGGTCTTGTAAGTTACTAAAACTATCGGGCGGCTTGCGCCATCCAACGATAGTCCCCCGTAGATGTTACATCTACTCACCGGGATCCCTGGCTAGCTGTGTCCAATCACCGCCTTTCCCTTTCGCGCCGCGTCTGACGTCTCCGCGACCGAACCTGGAATTTACATCAATACCAAACATAAGGTTACATATCAAGAACGACGCAAAACCCCAACGAAACTACTAAAGTTCGCTAGCTAGGTACAACGTGCACAAAGTGCGCGGAACACACGCGAAAACTGCCAAAAAAACGCCGATTTGGTCGCCCGGCAAAACTAAAACCCGACTACCCAAAAATCCGCACTCACGCATCCTAAAAGTCGTAGGACAAGCCATTACAATCATCAAGATCTCAAAAATAATTCATCACATAATTTTTATACAAAACTAGTAAGCATTTGCATTCCAAAATCGGTGCAAAAATCGCCGATTTGCGACAAAACGACCACAATCTAGCATACTCACCCAAGCACACTACAAGCAATCTACAAACACTAATTACAACACAATAGCAATGATTCCAATCCTATTTTCCATAAAGAACCATTCTTGGATTTATAACCTAGCAAATTCCAAATCAATTTCCACACTTGAAAACTTAATTTAGCACAACAAAAGCCCACATAAGAAAATTAATCTCTTAGATTTAGGTTAGCAAAATACTAGATAACAATTAGGTTTAATCAACTAGAAAATGGTTCCTAAACCTTAATCAACTCACTAATCAAGCTTCAAATACCATTTCCCATACATAACCCTCTCTTGAAAATCCTAAAACAACAATTTCACACTTCTAAATTTAACTAAATTAGCATAATTGAAAACTACATAAACAAGGTGGTCATATAGATTAGTTAATTAACAACTAGATTAACTAAAAGACAAGCTAATTAACTAACATGGCTTCAAAACCCTAGTTTAATACAACCTACTCTTTTTTTAAAAAAACAAGATTAGAAATTAGTTAACTTTTAACACTAAACCATACAATTAAGGAATTTTAGCAAAAGAAAGGAAATCTTGATGAGAATTATACCTCACTTGAGATCTAGAAAGAATGGATTTTGCTCCAAATGATGGCCTCAAGCACCAAGATTCAAGCAAGAATGGCTAAGGAAAATGATAGCATAAGGATTTTGTTTGGATTTTTGAATAAAGTGTGGATTTTGATGTGGTTTTTTGAAGAAAATTGAAGAAAAATGAAAAGAAAAGAGATGAAGAAGAGAGGTTTCAGGTTTCGGCCAGAGGAGGTGAGGGGGAGGGTGTGGGCAAGTGGGGAAAAGTCATGGGTCAAGTTTCCAAAGTCAAATGCACCATACCTTATTAACAATATTTAAAATAAATCAAAAAAACCCTTAAATCAACTCAAGAAAGAAACCTAAGAAAAGAGGCCAGAAATTTCTGGACTTGGTCAGGGTTGGGCTGTCCTAGGGCTGAGGGAAAAGAGAGAGGGGTTTTACAAAAGAAATTTTATGCAAAAAGGCCCCCTACAACTCAAAAATTGCAAGTTTTAGCTCAAAATTCAATAATTTCGTTTCAAATCATAAAAATTTGTTAAAAATCAAAATAAATTACTAAAAATTTATGTTACCACTAGATTTTAATTATCATAATTTCAGAGATTAAAATTAGCCCGGAAAAATTTTGTATTTATCGCTAATTTAATGTATTTTCTTACCGGCTTAAAATAATATAAAAAAATTGAAAAATAGGGAAAAATTTTTAAATGACCAAAATTTCATAATTAACGTATTAGCTACTAAAAACAAGTAATTACCTATCCATTTTAGGTATAATTAGCCCTAAACTGCAAAATAACAAGAAAGACGGTTTTCGGAAAAATACCGAATTTTCACCGAATTTCAGGAAAACACCAAAACGACTTTTCAAGACGCTACAACTGCTATAAGGTGATTCCGTTCGGACTGAAGAATGCAGGCGCCACGTATCAAAGGGAAATGACCAAAATCTTTGATGAGTTAATCCATAAAGTCGTCGAATGTTATGTTGATGATTTGGTCATTAAGATCGAAGCCAAGACCGATCACATCCGAGATCTCAGGATCGTCTTCACCCGACTGAGGGAATACGATCTAAAGATGAATCCCATGAAGTGCGCTTTTGGCGTGTCGTCGGGAAAATTCTTGGGCTTCATAGTTCGACATCGGGGAATCCAAATTGACCCATCAAAGATAAAGGCCATCATGGAGATGCCTCCTCTAAATAATCTGACGCAGTTAAGATCCTTTCAAGGCAAACTCGCTTACATACGAAGGTTCATCTCGAACCTATCGGGAAGATGTCGGCCTTTCTCAAAGCTCATGAAGAAGGGAGCTCCTTTTGTTTGGGACGTCGAATGTCAAGAAGCGTTCGAAAATATCAAACAGTACCTGTTGTGCCCTCTGGTGCTTGCTACTCCTATTCCAAATAAACCGTTGATTCTCTATACTGCCGCGGTAGATGAGTCACTCGGTGCGCTCCATGCCCAGAACAATGAGGAAGGAAAAGAAAATGCCCTCTACTACCTCAGTCGAACTTTAGTCAGGACAGAACACAATTATTCTCCGATCGAAAAGCAATGCCTAGCTCTGATATTCACTGTGAAGAAGCTGAGGCACTATCTGCTCGCTCATCGGATTATGATGATTTCCAAGGTCGACCCGTTCAAACACTTAATGGCCAAAGTAAGCCTAGCCGGCAGAATGGCAATATGGGCTGTCATGCTGCTTGAGTTTGACATAGTTTATACTCATCATAAAGCAATAAAAGGGCAAGCCTTTGCCGATTTTCTCGCTGCTCACCCCATAACAGAAGGGTCGCCGCTAAATTGTGAATTACCCGATGAACAATTGCTTCATCTCGAGGATAACGGGCCATGTTGAAGCTCTACTTCGACGGAGCCTCATCAATTAGGACCTCCAACAAAATCAAGCGTCCC
Organism: Agapanthus africanus; assembly: GCA_030015575.1. Taxonomy (NCBI): domain Eukaryota; kingdom Viridiplantae; phylum Streptophyta; class Magnoliopsida; order Asparagales; family Amaryllidaceae; genus Agapanthus; species Agapanthus africanus. The sequence continues at coordinate 750,176,180 of CM057339.1, read as the reverse complement.
ATAGATAAAAGCAGGGATAGAATTGGTGTTCATCACGCCATCGATGGGAACCTTTGACGTTCTTTTGCTCTCACCGAGCCTCGCACAAACAACGAGGCTGAGTACGAAGCTCTGATAGTTGGTCTGGAGCTTGCCATAGAAATGGAAATCCTTTGGCTACGGGTTTACGATGACTCCCAGCTTATCGTTAACCAATTGAGCGGCGACTACAAGATATATAAGCCCGAGTTAGCTCGATATAAAAGCCGGGTGGTGGAACTCATGAAAATGTTCACTCATATTGAACTAGTGAGAGTCCCTAGGGCATTGAATGGAAAAGCCGACGTACTCACTCGCCTAGCCAAAGAGCTAGCTGATCCTGACATGGATGAAATTCTGATCATAGTCAGGAGCCGGCAAATTCTGCCCCCAGTCTCTTTATGAGAAGAGGAAAGCACAGAACAAAAGAGCAATCATGCCGAAGAAGTTCTGATCATTCAAGAGGAGCCCGATTGGAGAGAGCCTTTCATAGAGTACCTCTGATACGACAAGCTGCCCGAAGAAAAATCTGCAAGGGTTCAGCTAAAGAAGAGAGCTTTCCGATACGTGTTTGTAAATAATACGCTATACCGCAAATCATATGACCAATTCTGGCTCAGATGTCTATCATCGGCCGAAACCCAAAAATTCATGAAAAAAGTTCACTCAAGCATTTGCGGAGCTCACCAATCTGGCCCTAAAATGCGGCTTCAAATTAAACGGCTACTGGCCTACGATGATAAGGGATTGCGAAGAGGTGTCGTCTCTGCTAAATTCATGGTGACTTCATTCATAAGCATCCTAATCCGCTGCATCCTACGGTGGCGTCATGGCCCTTCGAAGTTTGGGACACCGACATAGTTGTTCCAATTGATCCTCCGTCGTCTAAAGGCCACCGGTTCATATTGGCCGCAACTGACTACTTCTCCAGGTGGGCTAAACCTGTCCCACTAAAAGAAGTTAAGACATAAAATATTCTGACATTCTTCAGACATAATATTCTATACCGCTTCGGTACACCAAGAATGATCAATTTTGACAACGGGCCTTCTTTCAATAGCTTCAAAATAAACTGGAGATATTCTTCCATCTATAATCCAAGGGCTAATAGGCTAGCTGAAGCCTTCAACAAAACTCTATGCAAGCTCCTGAGGAAAAATGCTTCAGCCAACAAGAGAGACTGGAATCTCAAACTTCACGAGGTATTGTGGGCTTAGTATTGAAAGAGAATTCAAAGAAAAGAGGAATCCATGTCCTAAGGCCTGATCAAGATATGTATCGTACCACGCACCATACTCCAACTCAGTCCACTTCATACTCATTACTCTTCGGAGTGGAGGCGATTCTCCCCGTCGAAGTCGAAGTTCCAAGCTTAAGAATGGCCATTCAGCACAAGCTGACGGAGGAGGAAAACGTGTTCCTTCGGCTTGAAGAGCTCGACGCCTTCGAAGAAAAGAGACTCGCAGTACAGCAAAATCTGGAGCCGTACCGAGCCCAAATGTCACGGCGGGCCTATGATAAGATGACCTGTCTCTGCGCTTTCAAGAAAGGTGAATTGGTATTGTTCCTCAAAAGATCGATCATCCCCAATCGACATGCCAAGAGAAAATTCGAGCCAAACTAGGAAGGACCATACGTCATCAAGAAAGTATTTGATGGAGGATCCTACCAGCTGATAAATGCAGAGGGAGAAAGGCCCATGCCACCCATCAATGGCCGATATCTCAAGAAATACTACGTGTGAATGCTCCAAGTCATAGGAGAATTGAGCACACCGTCCCTACGATCTGGATCATACATCCTGTAAAACCGTATACAATCAACGGGCATGAACGACCGTTATCTCTCCCAAGCCCTACCGGCGAGACTACTTTTAAAGTCCTACCGGCGATGAAGCAAAAAAAAAAACGGTATGTCCACAAGAAAAACAGGCATGGATGAAAACCCGAAAGGGTTCCATGAGTAAAAACAGCAGGACTGCCGGCGAGTTTGTGAAAACCCGAAAATGCGCAAATTCGTGAAAAGAGATGAAATACACTCGCAAAGTCCTCTCGACCTTGTGAGGAGAAAATCCCCACGTGAGATCCTTACGACTCACAAAGGAGCAACGCACTCAGGAATCCCCACGATTCCTAGGGAGAAATACACCTGCGAGATCCCCTCGACTCGTAGGGAGAAAATGCTTTTATAAGACCCTTACGGCTTATAAAATTGAAAAGCCTTAGGTGATAGGGATCTAAACCTGTCTCCTGAGCCATCGCTCCCTAATGGGCAACGACAAATGATGAGTCGCTCCTGGCATTGCTTCAGTGTTAGCGGTGCTGATGCCGACCCAAAAACCAAATCCCAAGTCCTCCTGGGGCAAATGATGAGTTGCTCCTGGCATTATTCCAGTGCAGCAATGCCGATGCCAAACAAAATCCAAATTCCAAGTTCCTCTCAAATTCAAAAGTTCCGCCAAATAAGGCAGAAATCAAACAGATCAAATTAATGCCCCGCCCGGTAGCGCTTCCAAGCTCAAAAGTCCCGCTGGACGGGTAAGGAACTTCCAAAATAAATCAAATTAAACAAATCAACCCTGACACCGTAGAAAGTGGAGCAAGTCAACTTCAACCCTGAAATCGTAGAAAGCGGAGCAAGTCAACTTCAACCCCGACACCGCAGAAAACGGAGCATGTCAAATCAAATCCTGACACCGCAAGAAGCGGAGCAAGCACCGACCGCCCAAGTTGCAAAAAAGGTAGCACCAACCATCTAAGTCGCAAAAATGGCAGCACCAACCGTCGAAGTCGTAAAAATGGCAGTACCGACCGTCCAAGTTGCAAAAAGGGCAGAGCTGACCGTCCAAGTCACAAAAAGGGAAGAACCGACCGTCCACGTCGCTAAACTGGCAGAACCGACCGTCCAAGTCGCAAAAAGGTAGCACCGACCGTCTATGTCGCAAAAATGGTAGTACGGAACGTCCAAGTCACAAAAAGGGCAGAGCCGACCGTCCAAGTCACAAAAAAGGACATAACTGACCGTCCACGCCGCTAAAATGGAAGAACCGACCGTCCACATCGCAAAAATGGCAGCACCGACCGTCCAAGTCGCAAAAAGGGCAGCACTTGACCGTCCACGTCGCTAAAAGTGCAAAACCGACCATCCACGTCGCAAAAATGGCACCACCGATAAAAAGGGCAGCACCCGACCGTCCAAGTCGCAAAAAGGGCAGAACCGACCGTCCACGTCTCTAAAATGGCAAAACCGACTGTCCACATCGCAACAATGGCATCACCGACCGTCAACGTAGCAAATAGGGCAGCATTGACCTCCACGTCGTCAAAACGGGAACCAAATCAAGTCAACCTCCACGCGAAAGAAGATCCATCAATTTCATGCACACAACCCGCATATGTGATGTACTTTTATTGATGGGGGGCACTTTGTTGGGGTCAAAAATTACACCCCAGTTGACTAAGTCAAAACCAAAGTCAACCCCAAGTCAAGTGGGCCCGGGCACGAGCCTAAGCCCAAGTCAGGACCGAGCATGGAAGGGACCGGCCCTATGACAAAAGAAATGAAGCAATAAATTGGTTTAATGTAATTCTTTTTTTTTCTTTCTAAATGTATGTAAAATGGGCAGAAAGCAAAAATTTTTAAAACCCCATAGATTATGTGCAAAAAGAAACAAGCACATAAAGTATGGGGCGGCGCAAGCGCCATTTGGTAAAGCCCAAGGGGCTACATGTAAAGTGCGTAGCCTATAAAGGCAACATGATCAAAAAAATAAATGATAACCTTTTCATTCTCTCAAATTCTAGGGTTTGTGCCTCCTTCTCCTTCTTCAAGATTCTAAACCTTCTTTCTTTTTTTGAATTAAATCAATATTTCAATCCCTCTTTCCCCAAAAAGAAACTGTTTTTCACCATAAAACCCTTAAAGGGGAACTCAGATCATTCATCAAATCCCCAAAAGGGGAGATTTTTTAGTTTCACCCCTCTTTTAATTCAAGATCCAGCCAACAAAGAGGAGGAAGAATGAGACCCTTTTCCAAAAATCCCATTTCAAGAAGATCTAGGGCTAAAGGGGAGAAGAAATGGGTCCCCTCTAACCGTCTTAAAAGATTTCTAGGAGTTTAACTCCATTCAAGATCTGTTGGAGTTTACCTCCATAAACAACCATTTTTAGGAATTTAACCCCAAATCTATACATAATCCTGTTAGGAGTTCAACTTCAAAGTCCCTTGGGAGTTCAACTCCCAGCGTAGGGGCTAAGCCCCTTTTCCACCGGTGTTTTCGGCAGTCGCGTGCCGTTCACGTGACCCACGGACGCCCAGCGGTCGCATGCCACGCATGTGACCTGCGGGCGCCCAGTGGTCACGTGCGGGGCACGTGACCCGTTGACGCTCAGCGCCCATGTGCGCCTCACGGGATCCACATGTGCTCAGCGCTCAGCGATTACGTGCAGGGCACGTGACCCCCGGGCGCCCAGCGCCCAGCGGTCCTATGCCACGCACGTAACCCGTTGGCGCCCAGCGGTCGCATGTAGGGCACGTGACCCGCGGGCGCCACGCGCCCACGCGCCTGGCACGTGACCCGCGGGCACCAAGCCTCTACATGCCAGGCACGTGACCCGTGGGCGTCCAGCTCCTACGTGCCATGCACGCGTCTTTAAGACACTCCTCACCCCTCATTTTCCATGCACTCCATACCCAAAACACGTCCTCCTTTGAACTCTGCGAGGCTCCTGATATATCCAAAACCCCTTCAAAACACAACACACGCACACTGCACATTGAGTCCGCATGACCAGTTTGACCCGTTAATCGGAGGTTCCTTCGCCCTAAAGGTGAGGGGTAGTTAATGGAAACTTAGTCCGCGGCTACCGGAGATTCGGATCCCCACAATCAATAAACCCCAGCCTGCCCTAGGCTGGGGGAATTTGTACATGCCTGACAAGCACGCGTATTCCCATCTCAATGGGGTGACGAAAAATACCCTACAGTCCCGATGCGCGCCGTTTGCACGGTCCCGATGGGAGTGAAGGCATCGGTCGTGCCTGGAAGCAAGCGAGCTGACCGACACTTCCTCAGGGGGTGTAAGAGCACGGCGGATCTCGGAGTGATGGCCTAGTCTTCCCCGAGACCGCGGTGTGGAGCTGTGCGGCGCCCATCGGGTCATGGAATCAGTCGCCGCGTGGGGGCTATGGTTTCCGGAGTTGTCACGCAGGCGTTCGGTGGCGCTGAGGTGAGCGAGGTCATCCGCCCTTCTACGGAAGTCGTTATCCCTGGGAGAGGGAATTGCGATCTGGTAGGCCTGGCCCACCGCTTGAACGCGGACGAGTGCATCAACCATCGACGTGAATCTGTTGATGACGTTTGGAGGGGGAGTAGAACCGCCCATGCCTCCGTTGTGGGGGAAGGGGGTGGCGACGGCGGCTTGTAATAGGATCGTCGCAGTTTTCGCTCGCCATCTGGTCGAGAGCGGAAGATCAACTTGATGGGTTGGAAATCTTTAGTGCTCTTCCCACAGACGGCGCCAACTGATGGAGATTGAGATCTCCCTTAGATGCTGTCCTCCATCGATCTGGCAGCGAGCGTTATTGGACGGTTTGGATTGGATGTGAGAGTTGTTGAGCGTGTGGATCTCAATAGGTTGATATTGTGGTTGACGCCGAGCTACCTGTAAGGGAAGTCCCAGGGTGGGTGACCACTGTAGGACCCTCCGACGATCAAGTTAGTGCCGAGGAATATTAGAGCAAGGTAGAGGCGTATTTGAATCAATTCGAGTTATCTGAGTCGTCTGAGAGAGGGGTTTATATAGTGGTCGCGCGGAGCGAGCCAGTGTGAGATCCTCGCCGTCAGTTACGCCCTTACGTTACGTCCACGTGAATGACGGGATCCATCTATTAATGGCAGGGTACACTCATTAATAGGGGATGCGCTAGCGTGGGACGCGAAATGTGGGACGGCGGATATCTCGCTTTGGCGAGATATGCGGAGCCGTTGTAGAGGCGCTTGGGCTATGAGTTCTCGGTTGATTGGGAGAGCTGAGAAAGCCCGGCATGTCCGATGACTCGGAGACGATTCGGGAAGCCGAGGACGCTCAGGCCTTTCATCAGCTATGCAATAGCTCGGAGACGAGCATAGGGTGGTGCAAGTTCGGCTGCTGGATCGCTCAAGAACTGGGGTGTAAGCTCGGAGACCATCCGAGAAAAATTACCAACGCTCCACACTGATTTTACCTCGGCAGCCCCCCAGGAATTTAGTCGGGCTCACGCGGATGACACGTCATTTTCCACGTGTCGTGATCTGAGAAATTCATACTTGTGAGTATCATCAAAAACCTTTGTCATGTTGTGGAATTTTCCCTTCCGGTACCTATGGTTGAGAAAAAAAATTCCATCTTCAACGTTCAAGAACACAAGACAAACGATCCATAAGAAAAAATAACAATACAAGGATTTTTAACATGATTTGCAAACATGAGGATTATATTAATATAAGAAAGATATTATATCCGACACCTTATCTTTTCCTTAATTTGATCATCTAAAATATTAGTATCTCTCAAATCTAGCTAGAGTAAAAACATAATCTCTCAATGAAGATAAAAGTCATAAGATATTATGCATCTCAATCTCTTTCTCACGTCTCACCTCGCCTCTCTTGATCTCACCCAAGAAAGTGGAGTCACAATCCTCATAAACCTAGAGACTATATCTCTCTTGCCTCAGCCTTTGCCCACCTGAGCCTTGCTGTGCCTTTGTTGTGCCTTTTGCACTTTTGCCAAATCTCCTTGATAAAAACACTTCCTTATTTATAGCATAGAATATACATTCTCCTAATTAGATTAGGATCAATATAAATCTCCTTTATCCTTATCTAAAAAAATATTTTCTTCTATCTAAATCTATATTTAAATAAAAAACTTATCTTAATTCTATCTATAATAACTAACTATTTAAATTTACACCAATTCTATCTATAATTCTCCTATTTATTTTAGGATCAACATAAAGCATCTCCTTATTTATTGTATAGAATAAATCTTCTCAATCAACATGCATGTCAAGCTTGATGGTCAGCTTTAACCTATTCATTTGTTTACACTCAGTCCTATAAGCCCGACCATTTCTTCTTCGTTGTTAATCGCTATCACAATGTATTCTTTACTCATAATGGATGAGTAATAGGCCGAAACATGTGGTCTCCTATTATATCCTCTTGTATAAAGTTACTCAAGTATACCCGAGATCAAATTTCTCCATTCTCATTCCTTATTTCTGAAAAAACACTTCTAATTCTCCCGATATAAAATATTAATATTAACACACCAATTTGCTTAAACATCTCGTTTATAACCAAAGTAACATGCACATGATCGATATGGATCGAAAACTACATGTAAGGAATAAAACAATTTGAGATAAAAAGTAACTACAAACACTTAACACCATAAATGGTTACTTATCTAAGAAAAAATATTCATAACAGCATCTGAAATGGAAAAAGCACGAGCCGCTCATTCGTTTATCTCATGGAATTTGCTCATAAAAATGTTCCTACTCACGTCAAATAAAACACAAAGGAATACTTATAATTAAACAACAATATACAATTTACAGATTACATAGAAAAATAATCTCGTCTTTACATTTATTAGTTGTTGCCGAAATTTGGCAGAATGGAACATGGTTTCCATTGAAAAAGATGCATATTTATTCGCATACACTTTAGTTAGAAGTTGTTAGATGAGAGCTTGTAGTTTTAATTTTTTGTTCTTAAGAAAGTCTTTCATGTTTGGGAAGTGCGAGTAAATAAATCACTCTCAATACACACACACATGGTGCGGATACGGCTAAGGGCTAATGGAGCACTGATATTTCGGAAAAAAAATATTTTTACGCACTATTATTAGGGGTTTTATGAATCAGCCCGTAATCAATAAATAAACTTTTAGATTTTATAAAAAAACACATTGTCTAACATGGATTCTTGATTAGAGCATTCAATATTAGAACTCTTCGAAAATGAGAAACTGATAATTTTATTAGTATAATATTGCTCTATTTATACTGGTAGAGCATGCAGAAATAGGAAAGTACATATGATGGAAAATGAATTACAATATTCTGAATTTGAAATGCTAATATGGTAATAAATCTTTCTAAATAGAAACCTAATTAGCCAAATCTAGCGACTTAATATTCAAATATCTTGTTGCCTTTAACAAGAACATTAGGTCCTAGACCTAGGTTTACACCCTACATATATATACTCTTGTAATGCATTTTATATGTCATATTACACTTCTACATGTCATTTTACACTTTTTAGCCAAGTTCAAGTCTTCTTTTAAACATTTATTTATAGTCGGAATACCAATAGCCATTTCTAGATTATTTGAAATGAAGTTTCAGGTTTGTCCCTGTTGTTATATTAGTTATTTTGGTTATAAATACGGTCGACATGTTAATATTTCTAAATTGCACCCAAGAAGAAAATGTAAAACGAAGTTGGACTTTAAACCTCGTACTTGTAAAAGAAATCCAAAATATCATGACGATTCACAAAATTAAAAAAAAGGTTCTTTTGATATACCACATCCAAAAGTTGCATATTGATGTCATATCCGGAAAGTTTGGTATTTCTAAATACCACAGTCAAAACTAAAAATTAAATTAAATTAAATAAAACAATATAATCAACATCTATCATTTAATGCATAACACCTGAGAAGCTCCGCCACATTAGTTCATATGTTTTGTCATTTATATATGCATGCAAGTTCTATCTTTTTCCATGAGCATTGCACGATGAAAATAACTCGTTTCTGTATCCCTACGAGTGCTCCCCTGTTGCATGCCCCTTGTAAAGCGCCAGCAAGAATGGATTTGGACCTCTCGGTGCTGCAATAAGATCCATCTCATCGGAAAAAACTTATAGCATGCAAGGGCATGTATGGTGCAAGCCACTTGCAAGACTTTAGACGGCTTTAGGTTTTGTTTAAGGAAAGCGATCAAAGGGCTTGCAAATGGCTTACACCATGCATGCCCTTGCATGCTACTAGTTTTTTTTTCCGATGAGATGGATCTTATTGCAGCACTGAGAGGTCCAAATCCGTTCTTACTTTTGGCGCTTTACAAAGGCTTGCATAAAAAAATTTCCCCATCTCATCACTATAATTACTAGTATTTTTGCACGTGCGATGCACGCGTATATTTTTTGAACAACATTATTAGAATTTTGTGTTTTTTTATATTTCACCCCAAAATTTCAATGTTTCTAAATTTCTCCCATAAAAAACTATATTTCTAAATTTTACTCCTAAAATCTTCAAGTTGTTCGAAAATATCCCTGGTTAGTTTAAGTAAGCATTTGAAAAGAATATATTTCATCTTTAGTTAAAAGCAGTTATAAGCTTAGCAAAGAAGAAAATGCCCTTCCAAGTATCTTCTTTTCCACTTATGTCATAAATTGTAGGCTAGGGCTTCGGTTCTTCTTAATTATTAAAAAAGTCATATACTCATTTTCTGCTTCATTATAAAAAAAACATAAGATTTATTCTTAAATGTTATTCTTAACCCAAGTATGAGGGTTTCACCTCTTCCATTACTCATTTTCTTCGTTGGAATTGTTATAATTGCAATAATAAATATCACAATCTCCCTATGCATCAACATACAAGAAATGTTAAGAAGAATTGCTCTAATTTTTTGTCTAAAGAAAAACCATAATTTTGAAATTAAGAAAAACCTCAATCATAGCCTCCAATTTATGACATTAGTGAAGAAGATGATCATGGGACGGGTTGGGGGATGGGGCTTTTTCGTCTTTTACTAAGTTAATAACCGTTATTAACTTAAGATGAAAATATTCTCTTTAAATACTTGGTTAAATTAACCAGGGACATTTTTAAACAACTTAAAAATTTTAGGGGTGAAATTTAGAAATATAGTATTTTAAGGAAGAAATTTTGAAATATTAAAATTTTGCGGGGTGAGATACAAAAAATAAACCTTGAATTATATATATATATTTAAGAACTAGAGGGCAATTATATATATTATTTATGAGTATACACGGGTTTTAATATAAGTGTCTTTCAATAATAAGACTCAAGCCCTGTTAAATTTTGTCCCAACTTATATTTTATACCCATGTATCTCTTATGGTTTTTTCAATATGGAACTATTTTAATCTACACATCTCAACAAACATATATACATCACACTAAAGATGGATGATATTTATAGTTTTGCTAAATTTAAATTAAATGGATGCTGTTAGTAGCAATATTAGAATTGAAAATTTTATGGGTTATACAAATAACAAAGATAAATGGCTTATGTACAAATTTGTAAGGCATATCTATTTTGGGGCTTTAGAACATGAGAGAATGTGTAATGAATTCTGAGAGAGAAATATGATTGTTAACTTTTCATTTTCTTATTTTTACCTTTTGCGGTAAATGAGGTAGACATCTCCAATTCTAATTTTATCATTTTTTTAATTTTTATTTTGTTGATTAATGACATCATCTAAGAGAGTTCTAATCATAGTACTAAAGATTTAATCATGTTGATCTCATGTAGTTTAAATGTTAATGCTCCTTATACAAAACTATGCAAATTATATAATATGAAGCATCTAATGGAGATTAAAGGAGAAAACATATTTGTCAAATCCAAAGGAGGCGGACCGAATCAGGACCAGCGAAAATTGAAGATCATTTGGCCACATGAAATAAGACAAAGCATTTTTCACTTTGGGCATTTAATTATTTCATATATTTTATTTCTTTATTCTAGGATTTATTCTAAGAGTAAAAAGAGCTTAGTCATACACAATTTCATTGTTTTTACTAGAAAAATAAATATTTTTCTTATATGTTTTTAGAATTCTTGGTTTCCTATTATTTATAGAACTCAAATATATAATTCACGGGCATAATAGTTATCACTTTATTTTACAGCTGTTTAGTGTCAATAAACTTAGGGTGTGGTTGCGACACTAAATACTATTTTCCAATGATTTTTAAAAGCTATTTATTATTTTTCAAGTAATTATAAATGTTTATTTTCAATTAAATACCTCTGGTATTGCTAGAACACAACAGGTGGCGCATTCCATCAAGACTCCTGATATGAGAATAGGTCACATCATGAAGACTCCACATGTGAGAATTTCTGGAGCAACTTTTAAAATTAACCTTAAAAACAGAAGCCATCCTTGTTTATATGAGTCATCAAATATACTGAACCAAAATCCCATGGAGAGATAGGCCGGCCCAGCAAGTATTGGTCATACCTAAGGCTCAACGGAGCGGGTCGGATAGTGTCACGCTCCGCTTCCCAAAATTCGGAATGCGCGGGGTGACTAGGCCAGCCATGATCCTACGGTCAGGGAATAATCCCGCCGTAGTCACACTTCGGTTTCTAGTATTACATGGTAGTCAGTAAACAATACTAGAGTAAAGAAAACCACAGTTCACAACTTTATTACATTACAATAAAAGAGTTCGAGATAAATTTATTTACATAAAGAAATAACTAACCGACGAAATAACAATATACTTATAGCAGAAAGGAATGACGCTGATGTTGCGGTTTGGACCTCCGCGATCTCGAATGGCAGATTCTGCTCCTGTGCTGGGTCCATTTCGTTCTCTGAGCATGCACACTCAGGTCGTCAGGGTGACACATATAACAATAAATATATATAATGGGTGCACGATCTTACTAAATATGGAAAGTGCAACAGAATACAAAAATATAAGAATAATGAATATCATTTGAATATGAACAATGCGATATATGTATCATGTCAGTAAACCAAGCAATGCGTATATCACCACTTATCAGTCACTAAGTCAATGAAATCAATTGGTGGAAATGATGCTTGTATTTAACAAGGGTTTCGTGCATGTCCGAGACTCTAGTCCACTGTTAACTGGGACATAACCCTACAGCCGTGCCGCTAGGTCCACGACCTAATATATATATATATATATATATATATATATATATATATATATATATAATATTGAATGATCATCCTCTAAGTCACTATATATATATATATATATATAATATTGAATGATCATCCTCTAAGTCACTATATCTCGCTAAATACGAGTTCTATTTCACCTTGATTTCCCCATTCCCCAGGTTATATGTGTTCAGCTATTAGATAGGTTGTGAGCAAATACGTATCACTTTCATTTTCAATCACGTTTCCACTTATTAATATCACTTTCGTACTTGCCACAACCTAATCACCAACACTTATATATCGACAATGCACAACAGTCGCTAGATCTCAATATAAACGATCACTATGCAGAAGGTATAAAGCAAACACAAAAATATATATGAATGCATTGAACAGATATTCACTATATTATGATACTCAACGTCATGTGACTTAACATAAATTACACATATAAAATCGACCAAAACAATATAAAAGGCGTACGAAATATACTTGATTATCTAAGCGGTAAAATTAGTTTCATGTCAATAGAATTTCAGGTTAGGGACTTATCATCATTTTAAATTAGCGATCAATTGCTGGAATTCCATTTTCAGAACTGGAAGTCCAACTTCGCACGCGGTTTACTAGGGATTGTGTTTAGATTCAGGTGTCGCCCCAGTTGAATAAAGTCTAGTTCTATCTGTTAGATTTCCGACGCATCAAACGGATTAATAATAGTCTTTCTGTACTAGAAGATATGCCCTGTTTAGTGTGAAGGTGAAAGAAATGCCACTGCAGAACACGTCGACATTCTAAAATACAAACAAATATCAAACGACTGTGAAACTTAACAAGACAAGATCCATATGTTAGCTAACTAAATTATCTACGTGACTATATAGTACTCCGCGCATTTTCAATTTTATGTATGGACGTGCAGGTATTTAAATTCAGGTATCCTTGAGGAATGCTGCCCCGGACTGCAGTCCAGAGCCGCATTCCCAGTCAATTCTCGTTACATTGGCCTATCAGTATTGAAGGGTAAACTTTATATGGTTCTATTTTATCGAGTCGTCTTAGATATGAGCAGTAGAACATCACATTCCAATCTGTATTTAATTTAAAATGATTTTAATAATGCAACATGCGCGGTAAAATTTCAAATTTGACGTAACTAGACGGATGTATCATTTCATAGTAATGAAGTCAATATTTTTATCTCTCTCAAATTCTTAAAAGTTATTTATTATCGTTAAAGGAATTTATGGGCCATAAATTCCTCCATATTTAACTGGGGTTTTCATTAGGGTAGTGTATTAAACACTTGCAAAATATATATATGCCACAATCGATATTTCGATTCCTTTCAACCAAACAAACGATAATTAATACTTCTGGGCTCTACACAATAATAATATGCATTATCAACTCGATCATGTTCCAACTATCATAACTACGAGTGTAAACAAAATGTAACGATTATACGATATAATATATAAATGTGTTCATATTTTAGGTTTTACGTTATAATATAATACGATAGGATGAGTAGCAAGTGAGGAGTTTCACTTGCCTTTGACGATAGCTCCAACGACGATGGTAACACGGCAGTGAATGGCATGAGCACAGCACACACGGGCAGCAGCGACAACAGCAATAAGGCAATAGCACCAGCACGACACTGAGCAGCGGCACGATCACGGCCAACAACGAGATGAGGGCAACGGTGGCTGGCCTCGGAGCTTAGGCAGTAGCTCAGCGATAGCTCGGGAAGACTTGGGGCGTGGCTCGAGCTAGAGGAGGAGGAGCTAGGGTGGTGGTGATGTCGGTGGCGGTCGGCGACGTGGTCGGCCATAGGTGTGCAGGGGATGAGGGATCGGCTGAGGTGAATGTGGTGATGAGGAAGTTGGTGGGTCGATTGAAAGGATTGGGTTCGAGGGAGATGATGGTGGATGTGGAAAGGAGGTATTGCTGGTGCTCGTCGGTGATGAGGGTGAGGTCCGCGGTGTTGGTTGGCCAATAGCGGTGGAGGCTCATCGGTGATGGAGGCGATGGCAGGGGTCGGTTGTGCACAGGTTTTTGGGTGGCAATGGGTAGAGAGAGGATATGGGGTTGTAGAGGGGAAGAAGGGAGCGAGAGGGAAAGAGATAGGGCGAAAGACGTTGAGGGGAGAGGGAAGGCCGGCGCCGAGATATCGGGGTTAGTTGGGGGAGAGCTCATTTGTGGGTTGAGCGGGTCTCGCGGAGACGTCGGCCAGGGGGAGAGAGAGGGGAGCAGTGAGGATTTGGGGAAAAGGATCTCAGGGAGTAGTTGGCATGGTGGGCATGGGTGTGGGCACAGGTCTCACGGACGCGGGCGCGAGGAAGGGAGTCGTTGGAAAAAGAAGCGGGAAAAGAAAAGAAAAAAGAAGAAGGAGAAGCAGGTCGGGTTGGGTTTCGGTAGGGTTGGGTTGGATAGTTTAGGGTTTAGATTAGGAAATTTAATAAAATAATAAAAATATATTTAAAAAATGGAAAAAATAAGAAAAATCTGGAAAAAATACAAAAAATATATATACGGAAACTGGGGATTTACATCATACCCTCTTTACGAAAATTTCATCATCGAAATTAAAGAACGAAAACAACGGAACAACAACACTACTAAAACAGATGCGGAAAACGTGGACGGATGTCCTTCTCGCGTTTCTAGGTAGACTCTCCTGAAGAACGACCACCCCAAGAAACTTGAACCAAGAGAATGACTTTGTTCTTTAGCACTTTTCCCGACGATCGAGAATGGTGGTAGGCTGCTCCTCGTAAGACAGATCGGTGCCCAACGTTAACTCTGAATGGTCCAGGATATGGCCGTCATCCCGAATGTAGCGTATCAACTGAGATACATGGAAAGTATTGTGCACACCAGCTAGCGATGGAGGCAAAGCAAGTCGATAAGCCACCTCTCCTACTCGCTCTAGCAGCTCAAAAGGTCATATGAATCGGGGACTGAGTTTCCCGCGACTACCAAACCTGATCACTCCCTGAGTGGGTGATATCTTCAAAAACACGTGGTCACCAATACCAAGCTCCATCGATCTTCTTTCGGCATCTGCCCAACTCTTCTGTCAGTCCTGAGCTGCCTTGATACGTTGCTTGATCGTCTGAACCTTGCTCATTATTTGTACTATGAGTTCAGGGCCCAACAACCTTCGTTCACCCACGTCATCCCAACAAAGGGGGGACCGACACTTCCATCCATACAGAGTCTCGAACGGTGCCATCTGGATGCTAGCTTGGTAGCTGTTGTTATACGAAAACTCTACCAGATGGAGGTGATCTTTCCAAGAGCCCTGAAAGTCAAGCATGCATGCCCTCACCATATCCTCGAGTGTCTGGATAGTATGCTCGGATTACCCGTCCGTCTGCGGATGATAGGCCGTGCTGAACTTGAGACGCGTGCCCAAACTCTCCTGCAGGCTCTTCTAGAAATGGGAAATGAAGCCGGTGTCTCGATCTGACACGATACTAACAGGCACCCCATGCAGCCTCACAATCTTCTGCATATATTTTTCTGCAATCGACTCCATCGATTGTCCAACTCGGAAAGGTATGAAATGTGCTGCCTTTGTGAAACGATCAACAATAACCCAGACATCATTGTTACCCTTTGGATAGTGCCTTCACGAAATCCATGGTGATGTGTTCCCATTTCCACTCTGGCACTGGAAGTGGTTACAACAACCTAGCGATTCTCTAATGCTCGGCCTTCACCTGTTGGCATACCAGACACATGGAGACAAAGAAAGCAATCTCCTTCTTCATTCCGTTCCACCAGAAGTGCTGCTTCAGGTCTCTGTACATCTTGGTGCCACCTAGGTGTACCGAGTAAGTGGAACTGTGTACCTTAACTAGAACTTCATCTCGAATACCCTCCTTTGGAACACACAGCCGACTGCCAAATCTCAGAGAGCCATCTCCGTGAATCAGAAAATCCGTCCTCAAACCAGCCTCAACCAATCCTTTGAACTTCTACAACTGAGAGTCTCCAACCTATGCATCTTTGATGCGATCTATAAGCGATGATTGAAGTTGCAACTGCCAGAGCTGTCCGGGAATACCCAGAGTAACTACCTCCAACTCGAGTCTCTGAAGGTCCTCGAGAATCCCCTTCTGACAAGTCAGCAACGCAGCTGACGGCCTGCGACTGAGAGCATTAGGAACGACGTTCACCTTCCCTGGATGGTACTGCAGATCAATATCGTAGTCTTCCATCAATTCCAACCATCTACGTTGTCTCATATTTAGCTCCTTCTGAATGAACACATATTTCAAACTTTTGTGATCTATGTACACCTCCACTCTTTCGCCTAGCAAGTAATACCTCCATATCTTTAAAGTAAACACAACCAACGGCCGCTAACTCCAGGTCATACATAGGGTAGTTCTTCTCGTGAGTTTTCAGCCGACGAGAGGCGTAAGCCATCACTCGACCGTGCTGCATTAATACACAACCTAAATCTTTTCTCAGCGCATCACTAGGAACAACTAAGCCACCCGAACTATCTGGCACAGTTAGGATTGGGGTCGCTGTCAACTTCAGTTTCAACAGCTCGAAAGCCTGGGTGCATTCCTCTGATCAAACATAAGGCACCTTCTTCCGTGTGAGCTTCTCCGCTACTCTGGCGAAATCTTGGACAAACCGTCTACCCAGCCAATCCCAAGAAGCTTCTTATCTCAGCAACTGATTTCGGTGTTGGCCAGTCTTTGATAGATTCGATTTTTGTCGGATCCACTGAAATGCCGTCACTCGAAATGACATGCCCCAGAAATTGCACATTGTCGAGCCAAAACCCGCACTTTTTTAGCTTAGCATAGAGCTTCTCCTCCCGTAGAACCCGCAATACAATTCGTAGATGCTCGGCGTGCTCCTCTAGACTTCTGGAATAGACTAGAATGCCGTCGATTAATACAACAACAAACCGATCCAAGTACTTAGAGAAAACCCTGTTCATCAAGTTTATAAATATGGCTGGTTGATTGGTAACACCAAACGGCATCACAAGAAACTCATAGTGGCTTTATATCGGGTTTGGAATGCCGTCTTGCATACATCCTTTGCCTTGACCCTGATTTGGTGATACCCTAACCGAAGGTCTAGTTTAGAGAATACCCAGGCACCACCTAGCTGGTCAAACAAGTCATCGATGCAGGGGATAGGATACTTGTTCTTCAAGGTCACTCGGTTCAACTCCCGGTAGTCGATGCACATGAGCAAGGAACCGTCTTTTTTCTTAACCGGTAACACAGGCGCACCCTATGGGGAAACACTTGGACGGATAAATCCCTTGTCCAGAAGATATTTTATCTGCTTCTTTAATTCTGCTAACTCAAATAGAGCCATCCTGTAGGGAGCTTTGGAAACTGGTGCCGTCCCTGGAATCAGATCGATCAAGAAGCCCAATATGCGAGGCAGGGGAAAACCAGGTCGATATTCAGGGAACACATCAAAGAACTCAGGAACCATCTCCTGTGCTGGCTCCTCGTCTATCTCCATCGCTATCAAGGCCTTCATCTTTGCTCGGAACATAGCTGGCTCCAAAGACTCGATGCCGCCTATGAACACAAACTCTGGATGATTAGGAATACGAAAAGTCACACTCCTAGCCCGGCAGTTGATAACAGTATGAAACGTGCTCAACCGATCCATTCCCAGAATGGCGTCGCAGCTATCATGCCCAATTAAAAGGAAGTTTGCATAAAATTCTTTACCACAAACCACCACATGGCATAACCTACACTCTTGGTTGGACACAATAATTTCATTACCCGTATGTATTTCCCAACCCTTGGTCAACGACTAGTGAGATATAGAGTGTGTGTCAACAAATCACATAGAAATAAAGCAATGCGGATCACCCGAATCAAAAAGAATTCTAGCTGGTACAGAATAAATAAGGAGGGTACCTGTAACCACTTCTCCAGAAGTCTCTGCTTGCTCGGCGGACAGGGTGAAAGCCCGCCCCTGATTCTGACCCGTACCAGTCTGCCTCTGATCGAATAACCGCTACTAGGATACCCGAGATGGACCCCTCTGAGCTGAAGTGCCTTACGACGGTTGATGTTGCTCGAACCCTCCCTGTAGCTCGGATCTCTGGGGACATCCGCTGACCCTGTGCTCGCTAGATCAGCAAATCAGAAACTGCCCCTTAGCTCTGTGACAATCTTTCTGCATGTTCCTCGGCCTCTAGGAATAATCACAAAACAAGGCCCTCCGCTGCAATTGCTGAGGTGATAAAGCATGCTTCATCTGCATAACACCTGTAAGTGCACGGCGGCGCCCCGGTCGTCAATCCGACGGCCAAACGCGGAAACGGTGATAAACTTTAATTTTTGCGGACTTAGCAAAACCGGCACCACCGCGCACTAAACCCCGGATCGTGCCATTAAACTAGTCTAAGCTAACAAGAGAATGAGTTAGAGATATACCGACTGATCCGAGTCCTCCGGTCTTCATCTCCACTCCGATCTCCTCGCGGGATCTCCGGTTGTCGCCTCCTCGCCGGAAGGGCACCACGTCGCCTGCATCTTTTACGGGCTCCCGCCTCTATACCGAGACAACTCGGGCATGAAGCCGGCAACTCGACATGCTCAAGATTTGCTGTAGGATGTAGTGTAGAACATGCTAGTCTCATTTGGGGTTTGGAGTTGCCTTGATGGAGGAATCAACAAGATATCAACTTGGGGTTTTTATGGTAGCAATGAAAATGAGATAGATGATTAATTTCCCACACCAAAATGAAACCTCTCATTTTTTCTCCTCATGAAAATTGTGGCCGGCCTCATCTAGAGGGAAAAGGTGGTGGAGGGATAACCAAAACATAAGAGGGAGGTGAGTGTAGGAAGTGAAAAGAGGTGACCACATCCTAGACATAAAAACATCAACCATGCTTTTCTTTCCATCAAAACCATACCCTTTCCAATCTCATTTAAAGCAAGTGATGGAGAGAATCAAAGATGCTATCATAATCTCTACAATTGCAATAAAACCCCTCCACTAAAGTTATTTGCACAATTGCAAATAACCCCCTCCATCGAAAAAGTCCGGCCGGGAAAGAACAAAGGAAAACCGGCCGGAACGGAAAGCAAACTGGCAACTCCAGAAAACTGGTCCCGTAATAAATTACAGGAAAACCCCCATACTGTGCATACACACCCGCATCTGTATTCCGTCCGGATACAAATGCAATGAGACAAAATCTACACCGTACTATACTAGGATTCGGCTTAAACCAAAGCCGGCTAGTAATACCCGTCCGATCCTGATCCGTGCAATACCGCACATATCTGATCGAACGCTGCCATATAACCATACGGCCACTAGTACAAACTGTCCAATCCTGATCCGTGCAATACCGCACGTATCTGATCGGACCCTGCCATATCTCCATACGGCCTCTACAGCGTTTCGCCCGAAAGCTGAGTAACTGAAAGTGTGGTGGACTCTAAAAACTCGTCAATACTATGGCTGTGGATTTAACCACTAGCACGTCAGAGGTATAAGCCAATACGTAACGGGCCACCAGCTATTGACTAAAAAGGGACGTCGATGAGCGAACTCATCCTGATGCCCTACTGAGCCTGTCAGTGACAATATCCGTACAGTCCGGTCCGTTCGTCTATGAGCATCGCATGTCGGGCCTAGGGGGTTGGTAAAAGTCAGACCCCCAAAAGCGGTACAAGTCGTGTCGGAGTGTAGCCCAGAACACCCTGAGATACTACTGGAATACCTACCAGTAAATCTCCTGCCTTGGCCAAGGTCTTCGTGTAATGGCTCTCCTAGACACAGCGCGACCTCACCCCCAATACCGGGAGAGACGAAACCCCCGAAGATCCGCTCACTGCCTCCATGTGGCTCGGGACTGTACCCGACTAAAACCTGTTTGCACGACTCCTTTGAGCCGTGGTAGGGTAGTAATCAAAGCACAGTGGGAACTCACACGAGACAAATGACGATCCCCAGGTCGATGAACTAACCTGTACACATGTCACCTGGGAACTGCTATCTGACGTCAGGTATAAGACCAACTGGCATGTTCCCGGCGAGTCCTGTACGGTGTACTCATAACCCAATGAGCACCTGTATACATCTTAGGTGAACCAACTGACACCAGTGGCTTGTGAGACCGGCCACCGCCCCTCGTCGGGGTCTCGACTGTATACACTAGTCTACTCTGGAGAATCGATGCCCTGTCTCGAAACTCCTACGACTAGGGACCTTTTAAGGATGCGCTTATAGACTCCAGCTCTCACTTATATGATCGCCCTCATACTGCTGGCAGTCAAGCAAGAATCCTCGGGGCTCTATCAACGTGCAATAGCGACATGTCATGTCACCTAAAGCAGTACACGATGATAAAGGTAAACCAGATAGCATACTATCATCTCGAGTAAGACTGTTCTACCGGGATAGGTCCTCCCTCAATCATTGCAATCACGTGCCTGTGATCCAATAATTGACTCTGAGGGCACTATCTCCAACAATCTCCCACTTGCACTCAAGGCTAATTATTGCGATGTCGCATACTCAAAGCCCGTGTGATACCGAACATCCAACTCCTCTACTAGTCAGTCTCACAAAACTCGTTTGCGAAACTATTGCGTTCGAGGAATAGCCTCAGTGAGTGGATCCGCCTTGAAGTTTTTTTCTATGTCTCTCTATATCTCAAGTTCGCGGAGAAAGCTATCTCCCGAAATGAGCAATACCTGTCTTAGAGTGTCTGGATGTCTGATGGGACCTAGCTCATAAATGAACTCCAAATCCAAACTTCTTAGACTGTATCGTCAACTGAACTTAATCGGTATCCTGCGCCATGCCACCCTCAGTATTGCCTTGGACCATCTGTCCAAAATACTGCCCTTCGTCAGAAGGAAAACTATAACTCTGACAACCTCCTTGTCGTCCATGTCACCTTGGAAGCCTGGAATGATAACTGTCTCCCGAAGGAGAATTTCGTTATCATATCCCTAGAACAGCCACTTATGTTCTAAAACTGCTTCCTACTGTTTCTCCAGGATTGGATGAATATCAACTTATTGCATCTACTGCAAGAACAACATCTGGTGTGGTACTTGACATTTCATGATTGACTCAATTGCCTAAGCAAGTGATCTGCCAATCATGCGTATCCCTCTCCACTTTAGTCTGTAAGACACCTTTAGAGAGGGTGACTCCATCACCTGCAGGTACACTACCGTGCCAGGAGTCGTCCATTCTAAATACTCTTAGAATGCTGTCTAAGTACCCAGATTGGGAAACCACCCAAATCTAGATCTAAAACCATAGATCTAGTAACCAGTATGTCTGATATAATGTCCAAGTCCTTTCTGGAGAAACCACTGTGTGACGACCAAAGTATAACCGATCGTAGTATAGGAATATCACTTCCTACTACCTTCTCAACAGATCCATCCCCTGTTCTGATGACGTCAAACCTATGACTGTTACATCAGAAATAGATGATCTATCTCCGCTACATCTGCTTTAGTTTATAAATGGATATAAGCCTGATGTCCACCAATGCTTCCGCTGCTCCTACTGACTACGACAACCCTCTGCCAGAGTCATATAGACGTGCACTTCTAAAACTAGTTTAGAACGACGCTATACTCATCCTCCTGCCGGGTCTCGCAGCCTGGAACAACAACAATGCCGAGTGTGGGTAAACAAGAACTTCCCTGTCACCGTCCTTGAGGCTACCGGAGTACCTCTCGGGTGCCTGAAGTTACCCACCTTATCTGCAGAGTGGCCAATGGAATGTCAAAACAGATTGAATCTTTAGGTTCCTTATCAAATCTTCGGTAATCGTTTGCGGTTCTGGAATCACTTCCAGTTCTACCATACTCCCACTGCTGTTTTGAAAAGATCCATTTTTAATAAAACTGTGGCGAGTCTAGAACAATATTTCTATTGATCTGCCAGATGGTAGAAAATCAACCCTCGTCATAGCCTGGGTCAACCCACAAACAGCCATTACAGAAACGTGCCTAGAGTTATCCAGAGTCTGGTTTTAATCATAAGCCGGACAACTCCCCGTACCTTAACAACGTTAAGATATGAACTGTTCTATATCCAATATAGAACCAGAGGCACTGATTTAATTTAACCAGATTCAAATCATGCAACTGTCTCCAGTGCATGTCAACTAAATGGAGAGAGGCCGATCAGCGTTATTCAACTTAGGAATGCTTCCAATTATGAGTAACCTGAAAAAGAAGCAATTCCTCTTTATCATTACTATCAACTGAATACCATACACAAGTATCTACTTCTCCGATCACTTTGAAGAATCCCGATACTTGCTACACCTGGTTCTCTACTCTATTCAAATACCTATAACTCCTCAAAACTTAGACCCTGTGTTTCTACGAAACACATGTCTAATAACTAGAGAAGTTAAAAGTAAACAGAATATAGTATGAGGACCAACCCCTCTGTCCTAATGGACACTGGACAACATACAATACTCTGTATAAGTCCGCTGAGTCTAACAACTCTTTCACTGTGTGTCGTAGGTTGAAAACTGTACTTATGGTTAAGAAGAATTACACCGCTGTTTAATGCTCCTTACCTAACCATCTACTGATATAGGTAAATGTCATGGACATAATATCAAAAGGTATATCTCACTCTATGAAAATAGACGTATAGATATATCAATTTGAAATTGGTGCACAACAGCGGATATTCAAAACCAAATATTTGCCGACCGGCAAACAACCCAGGTGATTTCCTCAAATATCACCGATTAAAACGAATCCTGATATAATGAGGATGATTACCCTATTCCCAATAACTTACTCCCACTCATCATCTGTAAAACCATACAGATGTGAGAATCAAACCTAGTAAATACATACCCTGGAGCAAGTGTCTAATCGGGAAATCAGTTTTCTTTTAACATTACACATTGAAACTGAAACATTGAAATGTTTCGGTGGGGTATCCCGGTATTCTTAGTAATGCCTCTTCCATTATCCAGATTCACAACTATAACCGTATAATTCTTTGCCACCTCTCCAAATCCCTTTATATGTCTTTAGTCATTACCTTCTGCACACCTCTTAGGCCAATTGGTTTTCTTCCTTCCCTACCGTTCGGCACCAGCCTATGGTTTGGAAGAAGACTATCCAATAAGCATAAAGGGTGTACTGTCCTAATCCTAGGAGCACTCGCAACGCGAGAGAAGGTGAAGATAAAAGACACCTGAATGTACTTTATTCCTATTTCTCCTGAACCAGGATCCATCCCCGAACTGGAACGAGTTCCTTTCGAGTTCGTATATAACCATACGATGGATTATCCAATAAACTGTGGATCTTCGTAGTGATACGGAGTGTCCTGGAGAAATACAAAGGTGATTTAGGATTGGCGAAGAAATACTTGGTTTGGTCGTGAATATCAGTCGCAATTTACTTTGCCCTCTTACTAATCCCTTGCTTTGTCTTAATTTTAATACCTTCTGTACACCGTTTAGGCTAACTGGTTTTCTTCATTCCCTACCGGTCGGCACCAGCCTATGGTTTGGAAGAAGACTATCCAATTTGCGTAATAGGTGTACTACTCCTAAACCAAGGAGTACTCGCAACATGAGAGAGGGTGAAAAGAAAAGACAACTGAATAATCCTATCCGTTTTCTCCAGAACCGGAAACCATCCTCGAATAAATTCCTTCGAGTTTGTATATAACCATACGATGGTTTTGTCCAATGGAAGTGGACGTTCGCAGTAATACGGGGTGTCCTGGAGAAAAGGGTAAAAGTAGGAGTGGCAATGAGGTCTGCAACTCTGACAATCCAAAAGCCAGTGTTAAGAAGGTTCGGTCAACTTGGTCACTGAGTCATGGTCTTAGGGTCGGGTCAATGGTCGCTGCCAGAGAGAGAGAGAGAAAAGAAACACTCAGCGTGCACTCTATCCTAGATCAGAATGGTTATCACTTAATCTAATCTGGAAACCTCCCACTGTACCTCAAATTCTCCTCCAAACCTGAAAGAAGAATCAGTCGGGGTCACCCGAGGAGTAAACCAACTCATCAGTGGGAATCGGGATCCAACTCTCATCGCATGATAACGTGACGGAATCCGCTCACGGTATCACACTCCAGAAGGTATGCGCATATCTGACAAGTTTCAGTACTTTTGAAACTCCCGATGTGATTTCTGCCCCATGCTCTTATGACCTTGACGAAGGTCAACAAATCATAAGTCACATGTCAAGTTCTACCCGTCATTGTCCAGGTTAATTTGAACCCACCCGTACAAGCCCTTGACGAAGGTCAACAAGGCTATACGACTGTCTCAAACCAACGCATCTATCTATGCTGCAGAAAGGCAACAAGCAGCTACCATACACTATGCCTTGACGAAGGCCAACAAACATAGCATGAATACTACGTGCTACCCGTCTGAAACGACGGAGGGCTACGAATGGTTTCTGGCGAAAACCTTTAACGTAATGAACTTGATATC
This sequence comes from Agapanthus africanus, assembly GCA_030015575.1. Lineage (NCBI taxonomy): Eukaryota > Viridiplantae > Streptophyta > Magnoliopsida > Asparagales > Amaryllidaceae > Agapanthus > Agapanthus africanus. The sequence goes on along the minus strand of CM057339.1, from coordinate 750,151,701 downwards.
GTTGAAGGAACGGATAGCTTTTTAGAAAATATAGTGACGAAAACCTTTACTAAAGAGGTCACTCCCGGTGAAGGGATCTCGGCTCTTTCCCCGTAGAATGGGGTGCAGGATATTCCAAATGAATACCACGATGCAAAGCAAAAGTAATCGGCTATAGTGAAGTTAATGCCCTGACGCAAACTTCTGTCCAAGGGGTCACTCCCGGTGAAGGGATCTCGGCCCTTGCCTCGTCGACTGAGGAGCAGGATATTCCAAATGAATACCACGATGCAAAACAAAAGTGAACGTCCTTGCAATAACAGCTTTTTGAAAAGTGTTCCAACAACATCAGAATAGGTTTGTTTTAACTTGCATTGATCCGAATCAACTCAGTCCCATCAATTGATCACACCACAAAGAACGAAAATATACTGACGTACGTATATGCCATCTGCATTCGCCACTGGGTCCCGTCATCACCCGTTAGGTTAGCTAACTAACGGCAGAGCGGGGACTGGATTAGCGCGGATGAAAAACATATACAACATCTACTAATATATATACCAATATATTATATTTCGCTCAAGGCGTGAATAAAATGCAACATCACAGAAATGTACAGCATCACAGAACAATACAGATATCTGGGATCCCCGGGTTTCACAGAGCCACTACTGAAACCCGACGTTCCCCTGGTCGTGTGGATAGCCTGTGCAATGAAAACCTAGACCCCTACGGGCGCGGCAAGTCACCCGCCAAAACCTGAAGCGAGGCAGCCCCCTTCAGCACCGTGAATGGACCACCCAGCACTTCACGGAATCCGGTAACTTGGGCACCCCTCCTGGGTCAACCTGTACCCCCTACGAGTGCGGCGAATAGCCCGCCAATCCCAGAGTGAAGCCCCCTCCGCCTCAATGCCATGAGATGCGGGCTTGTTGCCCTCCAGAACCCGGCTATCCGTGCACCCCTCCGCGGGGTAATCCTAGTATAGAAAGTAAAATATACATACACCGGGTACATCGACCGCAACCAGGTCGTGCCCCAAAAGAATAATACAATCAGGCAGTGACGGCAGTCCACATGTCGGACGCTCGTACCGCAATATCAAAAGTACATATAAAACAAAACTGTACTAACATTGCATCCAGGCTATCCCCCACGACCGATCCGCAACATCACAGCATAAACATAAAACATCAACGAGAAGGTCACGTTCGCAAATCCGTCTAACCGGGCTATAGCAGTCAGACCGGATTTACCGATCGAATGACATTCACGGTCGCAGATATAATGTAAATACTGTGAAAAAAGTGTTTAAAATATCCGATCAATCAAAAATTAACAAGTGGGCCCCCCAAGCAATACTGTAGCACATCCAGAAATTCTGGGCCCAATATTAATGTTCCAAAATACCTATTTTCTCCCCTGAAGCCCACTGCAAAAAGTTGACCCATTGACCTCTCCAGACTGCGGCGGAAGCGCGGCCCCAAGTGGGGTTTGGCCGCGCTTCCGCGCTCTGGCTGAGAGATCACTGTGTCGAATTTTGCCATTACTCTTAGAACTTCCAGTACATGTGTTTTCTACAACCTGAAAAATTTTTAGAGACCAAAAAAATTCAACAGAAAACTGTCGTGAAGAAAATACGTGTTTTGGGACATTTGATCGATCGGAACTGGAAAAACACATTACACAAAGCTAGATTATGTTAATGGCGAGGCTCTGATACCACTGTAAGTGCACGGCGGCGCCCCGGTCGTCAATCCGACGGCCAAACGCGGAAACGGTGATAAACTTTAATTTTTGCGGACTTAGCAAAACCGGCACCACCGCGCACTAAACCCCGGATCGTGCCATTAAACTAGTCTAAGCTAACAAGAGAATGAGTTAGAGATATACCGACTGATCCGAGTCCTCCGGTCTTCATCTCCACTCCGATCTCCTCGCGGGATCTCCGGTTGTCGCCTCCTCGCCGGAAGGGCACCACGTCGCCTGCATCTTTTACGGGCTCCCGCCTCTATACCGAGGCAACTCGGGCATGAAGCCGGCAACTCGACATGCTCAAGATTTGCTGTAGGATGTAGTGTAGAACATGCTAGTCTCATTTGGGGTTTGGAGTTGCCTTGATGGAGGAATCAACAAGATATCAACTTGGGGTTTTTATGGTAGCAATGAAAATGAGATAGATGATTAATTTCCCACACCAAAATGAAACCTCTCATTTTTTCTCCTCATGAAAATTGTGGCCGGCCTCATCTAGAGGGAAAAGGTGGTGGAGGGATAACCAAAACATAAGAGGGAGGTGAGTGTAGGAAGTGAAAAGAGGTGACCACATCCTAGACATAAAAACATCAACCATGCTTTTCTTTCCATCAAAACCATACCCTTTCCAATCTCATTTAAAGCAAGTGATGGAGAGAATCAAAGATGCTATCATAATCTCTACAATTGCAATAAAACCCCTCCACTAAAGTTATTTGCACAATTGCAAATAACCCCCTCCATCGAAAAAGTCCGGCCGGGAAAGAACAAAGGAAAACCGGCCGGAACGGAAAGCAAACTGGCAACTCCAGAAAACTGGTCCCGTAATAAATTACAGGAAAACCCCCATACTGTGCATACACACCCGCATCTGTATTCCGTCCGGATACAAATGCAATGAGACAAAATCTACACCGTACTATACTAGGATTCGGCTTAAACCAAAGCCGGCTAGTAATACCCATCCGATCCTGATCCGTGCAATACCGCACATATCTGATCGAACGCTGCCATATAACCATACGGCCACTAGTACAAACTGTCCAATCCTGATCCGTGCAATACCGCACGTATCTGATCGGACCCTGCCATATCTCCATACGGCCTCTACAGCGTTTCGCCCGAAAGCTGAGTAACTGAAAGTGTGGTGGACTCTAAAAACTCGTCAATACTATGGCTGTGGATTTAACCACTAGCACGTCAGAGGTATAAGCCAATACGTAACGGGCCACCAGCTATTGACTAAAAAGGGACGTCGATGAGCGAACTCATCCTGATGCCCTACTGAGCCTGTCAGTGACAATATCCGTACAGTCCGGTCCGTTCGTCTATGAGCATCGCATGTCGGGCCTAGGGGGTTGGTAAAAGTCAGACCCCCAAAAGCGGTACAAGTCGTGTCGGAGTGTAGCCCAGAACACCCTGAGATACTACTGGAATACCTACCAGTAAATCTCCTGCCTTGGCCAAGGTCTTCGTGTAATGGCTCTCCTAGACACAGCGCGACCTCACCCCCAATACCGGGAGAGACGAAACCCCCGAAGATCCGCTCACTGCCTCCATGTAGCTCGGGACTGTACCCGACTAAAACCTGTTTGCACGACTCCTTTGAGCCGTGGTAGGGTAGTAATCAAAGCACAGTGGGAACTCACACGAGACAAATGACGATCCCCAGGTCGATGAACTAACCTGTACACATGTCACCTGGGAACTGCTATCTGACGTCAGGTATAAGACCAACTGGCATGTTCCCGGCGAGTCCTGTACGGTGTACTCATAACCCAATGAGCACCTGTATACATCTTAGGTGAACCAACTGACACCAGTGGCTTGTGAGACCGGCCACCGCCCCTCGTCGGGGTCTCGACTGTATACACTAGTCTACTCTGGAGAATCGATGCCCTGTCTCGAAACTCCTACGACTAGGGACCTTTTAAGGATGCGCTTATAGACTCCAGCTCTCACTTATATGATCGCCCTCATACTGCTGGCAGTCAAGCAAGAATCCTCGGGGCTCTATCAACGTGCAATAGCGACATGTCATGTCACCTAAAGCAGTACACGATGATAAAGGTAAACCAGATAGCATACTATCATCTCGAGTAAGACTGTTCTACCGGGATAGGTCCTCCCTCAATCATTGCAATCACGTGCCTGTGATCCAATAATTGACTCTGAGGGCACTATCTCCAACAACACCCGGCCTATAAACTGGGATCACTCCACGTGGGGAAAGAGTAGCCCGTGCTGGAACTACGTGGGGTCTTCTGTCCACCGATCGTTGGCCCTTAGCCTTCTCCGCCAATCTTTCCTATACTCGGGCAGCGTTCAATACCTGAGCAAAGGTCGGTAGATCGAGTGACGCGATAAGTTGCCGCAGTTCAATATCGAGGCCCTGCAAAAACCATCTGGCTCTGGCGACTTCGGTGGCTACTATGTATGGTGCGAAACGACTTATCCGGTTAAACTCTGCAGTGTATGCATCCACTGAGCGTCCATTTTTCTTCAATATAATGAATTTCTCCTCCATCTCGGCCTTGGCAGTGGCCGGAAAATAATGATCTAGAAAGCACACAGAGAACGTGTCCCATCCGATAGGTTTCTCTAGTCGGCTTTCCTCTACGGACCACCATGTGTGTGCCTCATCCTCCAGCTGAATCTTCACCACGTTCACTCTGTCATCGTCAGGAACTCGAGCGTCCATCAAAAGGTTCTCTACGTTGATGAGCCATTGCTCGGCCTCAAGTGGATTTGCTGATCCCGTGAAAACTACTGGATGAAGCCTCTTAAAGTCCGAAAAAGTACCAACCCTAGCCTGTGTAGTCGGTACGAGGGCGCCTTCGGGGGCGGCGGGAACAGCCGTAGATCTCTCTCGGGCTGTAATTGCGGTCTCTTATACCGTCTTCAATCCCTTGGTCAGGAGATCGGTCTTCCTCTCTTAAGCCTAGGCTAGGGCCGTCAGTGTGCTGAGGATCTTTTTGATACGATCGTGGGAACTGGCACCTGAGGCGTTGCCCAAGGAGTCCATATTTCTGAAAAATGATTAAAAGAAATTAGATTCAAATAAGGGCTACACGATGATTCAACGAGAATTAGAAAGTGAAAAGAAATGTAATAAAGCACACGTTAAGGGTGTAACTCAAACTAGAGGTCGCTCGACGGAACTGTAATTTCATACAAACCTGGTTTTTATACCAACAAAACCATGTCATGCCCCGCTTCCCAAAATACGGAATGCGATGGGTAACTAGGCCATCCATGCCCCTACGGTCAGGAAATAATCCCGCCGTAGTCACACTTCGGCTTTTAGCATTACATGGTAGTCAGTAAACAGTACTAGAATAAAGGAAACCACAGTTCACAATTTTATTACATTACAATAAAAGAGTTTGAGATACATTTATTTGCATAAGGAAATAACTAACCAACGAAATAACAATGTACTTATAGCAGAAAGGAATGGCGCTGATGTTGCGGTTTAGACCTCCGCGATCTCGAATGGTAGATCATGCTCCTGTGCTGGGTCCACTTCGTCCTCTGAGCATCCACATTCAGGTCCTCAGGGCGACACATATAACAATAAATATATATAATGGGTGTACAATCTTACTAAATATGGAAAGTGCAACAGAATATAGAAACAAAAGAATAATGAATATCATTTGAATATGAACAATTCGATATATGCATCATGTCAGTAAACCAGGTAATGTGTATGTCACTACTTATCAGTCAATAAGTAAATGAAATCAATTGGTGGAATTGATGCTTGTGTTTAACAAGGGTCTTATGCATGTCCGAGACTACGGTCCACTATTGTCCGGGACATAACCCTGCAGCCGTGCCGCTAGGCCCACGACCTAATGTATGTATGTATGTATGTATGTATGTGTGTGTGTGTGTGTGTGTGTGTGTATCGAATAATCATCCTCTAAGTCACTGTACCTCGCTAAATACGAGTTTAATTCCATCTTGATTTCCCCATTCCCCAGGTTATAGTATGTGTTCAGGTATTAGATTGGTTGTGAGTAAATACATATCACTTTCACTTTCAATCACGTTTCCACTTATCAATATTACTTTCGTAATTTCCACAACCCAAACACTGACACTTATATATCGACAATGCACAACAGTCACTAGGTCTCAATGTAAACGATCACTATGCAGAAGGTATAAAGCAAACACAAATTAGATAGGAATGCACTGAACAAATATTCATTATATTATGACACCCAATGCCATATGACTTGTAAAATTCACTATAAATCACACGTATAGAATCGACCAAAACAATATAAAAGGTGTATGAAGTATACTTGATTATCTAAGAAGTAAAATTAGTTTCATGTCAATAGGATTTCAGGTTAGGGACTTATTATCATTTTAAATTAGCGATCAATTGCTGGAATTCCAGTTTCAGAACTGGAAGTCCAAATTCGCGCGTGGTTTACTAGGGATTGTGTTTAGATTCAGGTGTCTTCTCAGTTGAATAAAACCTAGTTTTATCTGTTAGGTTTCCGACCCATCAAACGGATTAATAATAACCTTCTTTACTAGAAGATATGCCCTGTTTAGTGTGAAGGTGAAAGAAATACCACTGCAGAAACTGCAGAACACGTCGACATTCTAAAATACAAACTAAATATCAAACGACTGTGAAACTGAATGAGAAAAGGTCCATATATTAGATAAATAAATTATCTACATGACTATATAGGACTCCAAGCATTTTCAGTTTTATGTAGGGACATGCAGGTATTTAAATTCAGGTATTCTCGAGGAATGCTGCCCCGGACTGCATTCCAGAGCAGCATTCCTAGTCAATTCTAGTTATAGTGGCCTATCAGAATTGAAGGGTAAACTTTATAGGGTTCTAGTTTATCGAGTCGGATTCGATATGAGCCATAGAACATCATATTCCAATCTGTATTTAATTTACATTGATTTTAATTAGGCAACATGCATGGTAAAATTTCTGATTTGACGTAACTAGACGGAAGTATCATTTCATAGTGATGAAGTCAATATTTTTATCTCAAATTCTTACAAGTTATTTATTATTGTTAAAGTGATTTATGAGCCATAAATTCCACCATATTTAACTGGGTTTTCATTAGGGTAGTGTATCGAACACTTGCAATATATATATATATATATATATATATATGTCACGATCGATATTTCGTTACCTTTCAACCAAACAAACGGTAATTAATACTTCCGGGCTCTACACAATAATAATATGCATTATCAACTCGATCATGTTCCAACCATCATAACTACGAGTGTAAACAAAAAATAACGATTATACGATATAATATTTAAATGTGTTCATATTTTAGGTTATACGTTATAATATAATACGATCGCATGAGTAGCAAGTGAGGAGTTTCACTTGCCTTTGATGATAGGAGTTTCACTTGCCTTTGATGATAACTCCGACGACGAAGGCAACAAGGCAATGGCGGCAACAGCAACAAGGCAGCAGCACCAGCACGACACCAAGCAGCAACACGATCACGGCCAACAACGAGATGATGGCAGTGGTGGCTGGCCTCGGAGCTCAGGTAGCGGCTCAGCGATAGCTCGAGGAGACTTGGGACGTGGATCGAGCTGGAGGAAGAGGAGCTGGGGAAATGGTGATGTCGGTGGCGGTCGGCGATATGGTCGGCCAGGGGCGTGCAGTGGATGGGGGCTTAGCTGAGGTGAAGGTGGTGATGAGAAAGTTGGTGGGTCGATTGAGAGGATTGGGTTCGAGGGAGATAATGGTGGAAGTTACGAGGAGGTGTTGCTGGTGGTCGTTGGTGATGAGGGTGAGGTTGGTGGTGTTGGTTAGCTAGCAGTGGTGGAGGCTCATCGGTGAAGTAGGCGATGGCAGGCGTCAGTGGTGCGCAAGTTTTTGGGTGGCAGTGGGTAGAGAGTGGAGATGGGGTTGCAGAGGGGAAGTAGGGAGCGAGAGGGAAAGAGATAGGGCGGAATACGTTGAGGGGAAAGGGAAGGTCGCCGCTGAGATTTCATAGTTAGTTGGGGGAGAGCTTGATTGTGGGTTGAGCGGGTCTCGCGGAGACGTCGGCGAGGGGGAGAAAGAGGGGAGCAGTGAGGATTTGGGGGAGGGGATCTCGGGGAGTAGTTGGCATGGTGGGCGCAGTCGTCGCGGGCATCGGCGCGGGTCTCGTGGACACGGGCGCGAGTAAGGGAGTCGTTGGAAAAAGAAGCAGGAAAAGAAAAGGAAAAAAGAAGAAGGAGAAGACGAAAGAGAAGCGGGTCGGGTTGGGTTCGGGTCGGGTCAGGTTCGGTTGGGTCGGGTTGGGTAGTTTATGGTTTATATTAGGAAGTTTAATAAAATAATAAAAATATATAAAAAATGGAAAAATAGGAAAAATTTAGAAAAATATGGAAAATATATATACGAAAACTGGGGATTTACAGATAGAGACCACATGTTTGGCATGTTAGGTCAAAACTTGAACCCCAAGTAAGCTAGAGATTATAAAAAAATACTTAAGAGCAACGTGGCGCGGTCTAAACAATTACTCTTATAAAAACCCTATCATAAAATTATCTTTAGTTTCTAGCATAGATCTAGCTCTTCTCCGGCTGCTATGGCCATAGAATTATCCAGTAGTTGATCCACAGCCGCCGCCGCCATCAAGGTCCTGCTTGGGATCGAGAAGTCCAGCCCTCCCCGGCAGGTAATGCATATTTTGTCCCAGATCTACCATCAGCAACACTAGATGGGACGATTTTCGGCCTAAGCTCCGATGTACGGCCAATCCATGTCGACTTCGTCGGCGTGAATCTGGTTGAAGGGTCCAGCGAGAAGGACCAGAGTAGATCCATCATCAAGAGGGACCCAGATATCTAGCCCTGCACCTTTGGGTCGATGGGGAAGATCCAGACCTCATCATGAGTCAGGTAAGCGGCGAGCTCTCGGCCTCTAGCATCCACGAATGGCCCAGGATTTAAGTTCCAGAGGTTGGAAAAGTGATAAGAGGTTATGTCCTGTACTCATACTTTTTGAGGTCAGGCCGAGCGATATGCCGAAGGCCGAGCTGTCAGCTGTGGCTCGTTTTTGTTCGTAAGTCAGATGTTGTAACATTTCAGAAAAAGTTTAGATAATTAATTATTTTATTTTTTTAAAGAATGTTATTTTAAATTTTATAATTTTGATAAAAAGTCTTTTTATGAATGGTTAGGGCATTTAAGTATAATGGTAATTAGTTTAGGTAATATTTAGTTTGTAAAGAAAGTTTTTAGGTGGGAAGTTCTTTTGTGTGAGGGTCTTTATGCAAAAAGAGTTAGCATATAAGGTTAAGCTTACCTTATACCTCACCTATAACACACTATAAGGTGCATCTCAAGCCAACATCTCACCCTTGCACACATGCACCTCACCCCTCCATGGTGACACTTCCTGCTCCTTTTTTCAACCCAAAACTCTCTTATTTGTTCAGTTTATCAAACTGAATATATATTCCATAGTACTTAGAACCAAATAGTGAAGCTCTCCACCATCATATAGAAAAAAAAACTAGAGTTCCTTAGATATTGATTCAAATCCCTCAAGCTAGGCCCCTCAACTCTTGGTGCACATCTTGACGATTGGAATCCCTCAAATAGGTATAACTCTCAACCTTTCAGCTCTTATTAAGAGTTCTGTATAAATTAGTGTTTACGATATCGGAAAAATGTGTTTTAATTTATAGTTTTAGCTCTGTTAGTATCTGCTATAATTATATTAATCTCTAAATAAATCTAACAGTACAGTAGCATGATATTAGAACCTAGAATGCACCCTAGAAACCTGGACCCATTCCTCCACAGTTCAACTGGCGGAATCCCTGAATTTCTCACTACCGCCGGTTTTCTTGATGAGTTGGGTTTTGAAATTTTTTGGGTATATCTCTTTAGGTTGTATAAGGTCTTTGGTATACTTTGATTTTCCTAGATAGTCTGTAATCAAAATATGGAAGCTAATTGGTTTGCTTTTTATAATATTTTAACATATGATACGGACATTTCGTATCACGTTTTTGTGTTTTCTCAAAGTATGACGAGTCGGGGTAGCTCTAGTTAGCTTTGGGTCTGTATAGCAAACGATATGCAAACGTATCACGTTATATAAGTTAGTTCACTTAGAATTTACGTATTCACCGTATCGGAATTTAGCCGCCTATATGTTGGCTATAGTGCCCTCAAGGCAATTATTGTAGTCGCAGGCAGGTGATTATGATGATTGAGGGAGGACCTATACCGGTAGAACAGTCTTACTCAAGATAATAGTATGCTATCTGGTTTGTCTTTATCATCACTATTACATGTTGATAGAGCTCATAGGATTCTTGCTTGACTACCAGCATTATGATGGCGATCATATACGTGAGAGTTGGGTGGTCTATAAGCACATCCTTAAATGTCCCTAGTCGTAGGAGTATCGAGACTGGGCATCGATACTTCAGTGTAGACTAGTGTATACTGATCGAGACCCTGATGATGGGCGGTGGCCAGGTCTCACAAGCCATTGGTGTTAGTTTGTTCACCTAAGATAGTATACATGTGCTCTTTGGATTATGAGTACACTGGACGGACTCGCCAGGAACATGCTAGTTGGTATTATACCTATTATCAGATAGCAGTTCCCAGGTGACATGTGTACAGGTTAGTCTGTCGACCTGAGATCGTCATTTGTCTCGTGTGAGTTCCTACTGTGCTTTGATTACTATCCTACCACGGATCAAAGGAGTCGTGCAAACAGGTTTTAGTTGGGTACAGTCCCGAGTCACATGGAGGCGGTGAGCGGATCGTCGGGGATTCGTCTCTTCCGGTATTAGGGGTTGATGTCGCGCTGTGCATGGGTGGACATCATCAGAAATCCTCGGCCGGGGTAATCGAGAATTACCGATCCAGGATTGATAGTTTCTCAGGTGGTGATGGGTTACATACTGACACAAATTATTACATCAGTATGGGTCTGACTTTATCCACCCCCCTAGACTCGATATGTGATACTCTTAGACGAACAGACCAGACTGTACGGATATTGTCACTGTTAAGCTCAGTAGGGGTTTGGATGAGTTTTCTCATCGGCCTTCCTTTCGCTCAATACCTGGGTAGCCGTTACGTACAGCTAGTGCCGCTGACGTGTTTGTGGTTAGACCTATTGCCAGCGTATTGACGAGTCTTTAAAGTCCCACACAGAGGGTTTTCCTTGTTCTGGAGAAATGATATAGTAGCTGTATTGGATACGTCCAGGATTGCGATCGATTAATGTACTTTGTACCCGGACTTTCGATCGGACAATTGATAATACTAGCCGGCTCGGGTTTGAGCCGGATTATTAAATCAGGTATTGATTAACAATTTACGTATATGTATTTCGATACGTATATTCTAGTATTACGTTCTTTGTGTTATTCAATCTTTTAGGGTGTTCGTATTTCGTTACGAATGCAGGTATGTATTTACAGTAGAATATAATCCGTATTTTATTCGGAAAACATTCTAGAAGGTGGCCACCTCATTTTTGGATTTGAACATTTTTTTTAGAAAATGGTAAATGAGGTGGAAATTGGAAAATGGAGAGTATGGTGATGACCATGCTTGCATAGTGTATACAAATGAATTATTAATTCATTTATGCATACTATTCAAGTATGGGTGGTTTTTTAAAATGAAAGATATTTTTTTACGAAACCTAGCATGCTTGATTTTCTCTCTCATGGGAGTTTCATTATTTTTGAGCATGAGTTTTTCTTGAGCTCATCACTATTTGTGCTTGACTCCTCTCTTGATTTTCTATGGTTGCCTCCACCTTCATTCTCCACCTCCTCTCAACCCTCTCATGAGTTGAGAAACATGAGAGGAGGTGCGATGAGATAGACCTACACTAAGTTCATACACTCACTATATCCTAGGCATTCTAGAAACCCTAGTTGCTTCACTTGCATCTATTATGTAGAGCTAGAGCCAAGACTACATCTCTCGGATGGATCATCTTCGATGGAGGGAGGCCGGCGACCAAGCTTGATCAAGGAGCCTCTAGGAGCTTGGGAAGATGGATGAAGACCGAAGGACACGGATCAACTCGGTATAACTATTCCTAACTCATTTTATAGCTTGCCAGTATAGGGTTTAGGGTAGATCCGGGTATCGGGTAATGGTAGTGCCAGTTTTGAAAATTTTTGTTCCGCATTTGGCCACGGTTTGATGGCCGGGGCGCTGCCGTAACCCAACATGGTATCAGAGCCAACCTTTAAACCCTTAGCTATCTAGTTTAGACAATGTTAAAGTATCGAAATCGAAACAACCCTAAAACAGTGCACTGCACATTCTAGTTTCTGTCAATTTTTTAAAGTCTTCAAAATTTTTTTAAGCAATTGCAGAAGACTACTTGAGTGACCACTATAACACCTTACAAAAACGAGCCCCATCCGCCGGTTTTGACCCGGCGAGATTTGAGAAAAAACGGGTGAGGCCGGTTTTTTAGTGGAGTTGGGACTTGAATTTTGTAGGGTTCTCTGGTCTCTGGAATATTGGTTCAGTGGTATTGCTTGTTTTTCCTAGTATGGATATTTTCTTATCTATTGTTCAGAGGCAATTTGGGGTGTTTCAAAGTCGATAATTTAACACTGTTTAAATGTTTATAGTACATGCATTACTATCTGTGACCTTGAATGTCATTCGAGCGGTATAACTCATCTAATTGCTATATGTTATTTTAGACGAGTTTGCGAACGTAACATTCACGTTGATGTTCTGTGCTGTGTTGTGCTGTGGTTGGATTGTCGTGGTGGATAGTTTTGGTGCAATGTTAGTACTGTTTAGATTCATTTGTACATTTGATATTGCGGGGCGAGCGTCCGACATGTGGATTGCCGTCATTGCCAGTTTGTATATTATTTGTTTAGGGCACGACCGGGTTGAGGTCGATGTCACCCTCGTATATTATTTTCTTTTCTGTACTAGGATTACACCGCAGTGGAGTGCACGAATAGCCGGGTTCTAGTGGGCAACGAGTCCGCATCTCATGGCATTGAGATGGAGGGGGCCTTACTTTAGAATTGGCAGGCTATTCGCCGCACTCGTAGAGGGTATAGGTTGACCCACGGAGGGACGCTCAAGTTACCGGATTCCGTGAAGTGCCAGGTGGCCCAATCACTTTGATAATGGGGGTTGCCTCACTTATGGTTTTGGCGGGTAACATGCCGCGCTCGTAAGGGTCTAGGTTTTCATTGCACAGGCTATCCACACGACCAGGGGAACGTCGGGTTTCATTTGCGGCTCATGTGAAACCCGGGGATCCAAGATTATCCACCATTCTGTGTTACTTCTGTGATGTTGCTTATATCATGCCTGGGACGATTGTTATATATATTTATATATATAACAATAGATGTTTATATGTTTTGCACCTGCGCTAGTCTAGTCCCTGCTCTGTCGTTAGTTAAGTAACCTAACGGGTGATGACAGGACCAAGTGGCGAATGCGGATGGCATATATGTACATAATTATTTTCGTTCTTTTCTGATGTGATTAATTGATGGGACTGCGTTGATTCTGATCAATGCAAGTTAAAACAAACCTATTTGATGTTGTTGGAACCAAGTTTTTTAAAAACTGACATTACAGACGCTTTCTTTTGCTTTGCACAGTAGTATTCGGTTATGAATATCCAGCATTTCATTCGACGAGGCAAGGGCCGAGATCCCTTCATCGGGAGTGATCCCTTGGGTAGAAGTTTTTGTCAACGTAATAACTTTACTATAGTTGATTCTTTTGCTTTGCATCGTGCTATTCAGATTGGAATATCCTGCACCTCATTCGACGAGGAAAGAGCCGAGATCCCTTCACAGGGAGTGACCTCTTTAGCAAAAGTTTTTGCCACTATATATTTGTAAAACCGCTCGGTTCCTTCAACGATATCAAGTTCATTACGTTAAAGAGTTTTCACCGAAAACCAACCGTAGCCCTCCGTCATTTCTTACGAGTATTATTTAGTATTCGTGCTGCGTTTGTTGACCTGGTCAAGACGTAGTGTTCGGTAGCTAAGTGGTGCTTGTTTGTTGCATTTTAAATGCGATTGGTTAGGACAGTCGTGCGGCCTTGTTGACCTAGTCAAGGACACGTGCGGGTGGGTTTAATGCAATCTAGGATAATGACGGGTTGAACTTGACTAGTGGCTTATGGTTTGTTGACATAGTCAAGGTTGTAAATCACTTGGGGTAAAAATTACATCGGGAGTTTCAAACATACAGGAAACTAGCCAGGCTTGCGCATACCTTCTGGAGTGTAGTGACTTGAGTAGCTTACATCAAGTTATCATGCGATGATGGTTGGATCCCGATTCCCACTGATGAGTAGGATTACTCCCCGGGTGATTTTAGATGATCCCGACTAATTCCCTTTTCGGTTTGGAGGAGAATTCAAGGAAACAGTGGGAGCCATCTTGATTAGATAAAGTGATTAATCATTCCGATCTAGGTTAGAGTGCACACTGAGTGTTTCTTTTCTCTCTCTCTCTGGCAGCGACCATGGCCCGACCCTTGACTAAAACTCATGAACTAAATTAACCGAACCTTCTTAAAACACTTTAGCTTTTGGAATGTCACGGAGCCGCATATATCATTTCCACTTCTATATCACCTTTACATTTCTCCAGAACACTCTATATCACTATAAACATCCACTCCTATTGGATATATCCATCGTATAGTTATATACGAACTCGAAGGAACTTGTTTCGAGGATGGATTCTGGTTCTGGAGAGATTGAATAAGATTATTCGGTTGTCTTTTCTCTTCACCTTCTCTCAGGTTGTGGGGGCTCCTAGGATTAGGAGAGGGTACACCCATTGATCTTATTGGACAGTCTTCCTCCAGACCATAGGCAGGTGCCGAAAGGTGGGGAAGGAAGAAAACCAATTAGCCTAAGTGTGGTGTACAGAAGGTAATAAGTAAAGACATATAAAAAGATTAGAATAAGGGCAAAAGGGTATTGCGACTGCTATCATTCACGACAAAACCGTGTATACCCCTGCCACTCCCACATCCACTTTGGATTTCTCTAGAACACTTCGTATCACTACGAACATCCATAGTGCTTGGACATGCCATCATATAGTTACATACGAACTCGAAGGAATTCGTTCCAGATTCGAGAATGGTTTCTGGTTCAGGAGAAATAGAATAGGATTATTCAGATGTCTTTTTCCATTACCATCTCTTAGGTTGTGAGGGCTCCTGGCATAAGGAGTGTACACCTATTACGCTTATTGAATAGTCTTCTTCCATACCTTAGGCTGGTGCCGAAGGGTAGGGAAGGAAGAAAACCAATTAGCCTAAACAAGGTATACAGTATGTAATAAGTAAAGACATAATAAAGGGATTGCAGTGAGGGCAGGTAAGTATATGGTTACTGTCATGAATCAGGATAGTGGAAGAGGCGTCACTAGGAATACCAGTTAACCCCTTTGAAACATTTTCATGTTTCAGCCTCTCTGTGCGATGTTAATTGAAAACTGTTATCCCAATTGGAATCTAACTGCAGGGTATGTATTTACCAGATTCGTTTCTCACATCTGTATAGTGTTACAGATGGTGAGTGGGAGTAAGATATTGGGAATTAGGTGATTAGATCCTCATTATATCGGAATTCATTGTAATTGGTGATATTTGAGGAAATCATCTGGTTTTTGCCGGACGACAAATATTTGGTTTAGAATATCCGTCGTTATGCACCAATTTCAAACTGATATCTTTGTACGTTTATTTTATAAAGTGAGATATAACTTTTTGAAATTATGTTTATGACATTTACCTATATCAGTTTGTGATTAGGTAGGTGCATTCAACAGCGGTGTAATTCTTCTTAAACCATAGTACAGTTTTCGACCTACGACGCACTGGGTTTGAGTTGATTGAACTCAGTGGACTTATACAAAGTATTGTATGTTGTCCAGTGTCCTTTAGGATAAAGGGGTTGGTACTCGTACTGTATTCTGTTTACTCATGGCTTCTCCAGTTCTAGACAAGATTTCGTTGAAATGCAAGGTCCAGATATTGAGAAGTTATAGGTATAAGAAAAAAGTAGAGAACCATTTGTTGGAAGTATCAGGATTCTTTGAGGTAGTCGAAGATGTAGATACTTGTGTTTGGTATTCCGTTGATAGTAATGGTTTTGAGAACTTGCTTCTCTTTCGGGTTACTCATATATAGATGCACTCCTAGTTGAGTAATGTTGATTGGCCTATTTCCATTTGGTTGATATGCACTGGAAACAGCAGCATGATTTTGAATCTGGTTCCAATTAAATTAGTGTTTTTGTTTCTATATTGAATACATATAGAATCAATTTATATCTTAACGATGTTAAGGTATAGGGCGTTGTCCGACTGATGCTTAAAACCAGAAACCAGATAAACTCAAGGCATGTTTCAGTAATGGCTGATTGTGGGTTATCCCGGGCTTTGATGAGGGTTAAATTTCTACCATCAGGAAGATCAATAGTTGTATTGTTCTTGACTCGCCACCAGTTTTAGTAAAATGGATTCTTTTCAGAAAACATTAGTAGGAGTATGGTAGAACTGGAAGAGATTCCAGAACCACAAACGATTACTATAAATTTAATAGAACCTAAGGATTCAATTGGATTTGATGTTCTATTAGCCATTCCGTAGATTTTGTGGGTTAACTCAGGCACCCGAGAGGTACTTCGGTCTTCTCAGAGATGGTGACAGGAAGGTTCTTGTTTACCCAGACTTGCCATTGCTGCTGTTCTAGACTATGAGACCCGACAGGAGGATGAGTATAGCGTCGTTCTAAACTAGCTTTAGAAGTGCACGTGTATATGACTCTGCCAGAGGGTTGTTGTAGTCAGTGGGAGCAGCAGAAGCATAGTGGGCAAGTACCTTATGTCTATTTATAGAATAAAGCATGTATAGCAGAAAAGGATCATCTAATTTTGATGAAACAGTCATAAGGTTTTGACTTCATCAGAATAGGAGATGGATCTGGTAAGAAATTAGTAGGGTGTGATGTCCTGGTATTTGGGATGACATGCACTTTATAAGAAGTGAAATTCCTATACTACGATCGGTTATACTGTGGTTGTCATAAAGGTGTTTCTCCATATAGGATATGTATATAATATCAGGGTTTCTGATGACTAGATCTATGATTTTAGATCTAGATTTGGGAAGTGACCCAATTAGGGTACTTGACAATATTCTAAAGGTGTTTTAGAATTGACGACTCCTGGCATGGTGGTGAACCTGCAGGTGATGGAGTCACCCTCTCTAAAGGATGTCTTTCAGACTAAAGGGGAGAGGGATTTGCATGATTGGCATATCACTTGCTTAGGCAATTGAGTCAATCTTGTGATATCAAGTACAACACCAGATATTGTTTTAGCACTAGTTGAAAGAGACATATATTAATCCAATCCTGGAGAAACGTTGGGAAGCAGTTTATGAACATAAGTGGATGTTCTAGGGATATGGTAACGGCAGCCTCCATCAGGAGACGATTATCATTTTAGGCTTCTAAGGTGACCTGGATGAGAGAGTGACTGTCAGAGTTATAGTTTTCCCTCTTTTCAGAGGCAGTATGTTGGACAGGTGGTCCAAGCAGATCCTAAGGAAGGCATGATGCATGATACCGATTAAATTCAGTGGATGATACAGTCTAGGAAGTTTGCTGGATTTGGAGTTCATTTGTGAACTGGGTCCCATCAGATATCCAGACAAATTATAAGACAGGTATCGCTCATTTCGGGAGATAGCTTTCTTCGCGAAGTTGAGATATGGAGAGATATAGAAAGAAACATTGGAGCGGATCCACTCACTGAGGCTGTTTCTTGAACACATTAGTTTCACAAACATGATTTGTGAGACTGATTAGTAAAGAAGTTGGGTGTTCGGTATCACACGGGCTGTGAGTATACGACATCGCAATAATTGGCCTTAAGTGCAAGTGGAAGATTGTTGGCTATAGTGCCCTCAAGGCAATTATCGTAGTCGCAAGCAGGTGATTATGATGATTGAGGGAGGACCTATACAGGTAGAACAGTCTTACTCGAGATGATAATATTCTATCTGATTTGTCTTTATCATCACTATTACATGTTGATAGAGCCCATAAGATTCTTGCTTGACTACCAACATTATGATGGCGATCATATATGTGAGAGCTGGGTGGTCTATAAGCATATCCTTAAATGTCCCTAGTCGTAGGAGTATCGAGACTGGGCATCGATACTCCAGTGCAGACTAGTGTATACTAATCGAGACCCTGACGAGGGGCGGTGGCCAGGTCTCACAAGCCATTGGTGTTAGTTTGTTCACCTAAGATAGTATACAGGTGCTCATTGGGTTATGAGTACACTGGACGGACTCGCCGGGAACATGCTAGTTGGTATTATACCTATTGTTGGATAGCAGTTCCCAGGTGACATGTATACAGGTTAGTCTGTCGACTTGAGATCATCATTTGTCTCGTGTGAGTTCCAACTGTGTTTTGATTACTACCCTACCACGGCTTAAAAGAGTCGTGCAAACAGGTTTTAGTTGGGTACAGTCCCGAGCCACATGGAGGCAGTGAGCGGATCGTCGGGGATTCGTCTCTCTCGGTATTGAGGGTTGATGTCGCGCTGTGCACGGATGGCCATCACCAGAAATCCTCGGCCGGGGTAATCGAGAATTACCGATCCAGAATCGATAGTTTCTCAGGTGGTGATGGGTTACATATCGACACGAATTATCGCGTCAGTAGGGGTCTGACTTTATCCACCCCCTAGACTCGATATGTGATACCCTTAGACGAACAGACCGGACTATACGGATATTGTCACTGTTAGGCTTAGTAGGGGTTTGGATGAGTTTGCTCGTCGGCCTTCCTTTCGCTCAATACCTGGGTAGCCGTTACGTACAGCTAGTGCCGCTGATGTGCTTGTGGTTAAACCTACTGCCAGCATATTCACGAGTCTTTAGAGTCCTACACAGAGGATTTTCCTAGTTCTGGCGAAATGATGTAGTAGCCATATTAGATACGTGCAGGGTTGCGATCGATTGATGTACTTTATACCCGGACTTTCGATCGGATAGTTGATAATACTAGCCGGCTCGGGTTTGAGCCGAATTATTAAATCAGGTATTGATTTAACAATTTACGTATATGTATTTTGATATGTATATTCTAGTATTATGTTCTTTGTGTTATTCTATCTCTTAGGGTATTCGTATTTCGGTACGAATGCAGGTATGTATATATAGTAGAATATAATCCGAATTTTATCCGGAAAACATTCTAGAAGGTGGTCAGCTCATTTTTGGATTTGAACATTTTTTTAGAAAATGGTAAATGAGGTGGAAATTGGAAAATGGGGAGTATGGTGATGACCATGCTTGCATAGTGTACATAAATGAATTATTCATTCATTTGTGCATACTATTCAAGTATGGGTGTTTTTTTTAAAATGAAAGATATTGTTTTACAAAACCTAGCATGCTTGCTTTTCTCTCACATGAGAGCTTCATTATTTTTGAGCATGAGTTTTTCTTGAGCTCATCATCACCATTTGTGCTTGAATCCTCTCTTGATTTTCCATGGTTGCCTCCATCTTCATTCTCCACCTCCTCTCAACCCTCTCATGAGTTGAGAAACACGAGTGGAGGTGAGATGAGAAAGACCTACACTAAGTTCATACACTCACTACGTCCTAGGCTTTCTAGAGTAGCATCATAGAAACTCTAGTTGCTTCACTTGCATCTATTATGTGGAGCTAGAGCCAAGACTATATCCCTCGGATGGATCATCTTCGATGGAGGGAGACCGGCGACCAAGCTTGATCAAGGAGCCTCTAGGATCTTGGCAAGATGGTTGAAGACCGAAAGATACGGATCAACTCGGTATAACCATTCCTAACTTATTTTATAGCTTGCTACTATAGGGTTTAGGGTAGATCTGGGCATCGGGTAATGGTACCGCCAGTTTTGAAAATTTTTGTTCCGCATTTGGCCACGGTTTGATGGCCGGGGCGCTGCCGTAACCTAACATTATATACGAAAGTTTTATATCGATATCAGGTTTGACCATGGGGACTTCGGAGGCAGCGAGGAAGGGAAAAAGAGTGATGGGATTCGAGTAGATCATGACTTGTTCCAGTGAGTAGACTAAATATCTACCGGGGACATTGTATGGATGGCGTATAGCTCCCGAAACCAGAAATTTTGTTATACTTGTTTTCCATTCGTGTTGTTTGTATAATTAGACCTAGTATTGCATTGTATGCATTCATACCTATTAATCACTAATGCTTAACACTTGCTAGGACACTTGCACTATTACCGATGAGTTATGTTGCACTTGTACATACTTATATGCTACACTACACCCCATCGGTAATTAACATGTCACGTACATACCTAGAACTTGCCATGTCACTTATAATCCATTGCGCATTGCTAGTATCATTAATAACTATTGTCACACAACATTGTTATTATTTTGACACATATCATATCTCATTGTCATTATTATTACTTGTATAATGAAATATTGAATTATGAGATTTTTCTTGTTTTGAGTTTTATTCAATACATGTTATAATTTTACGGGTCTTCATGATTTATAAGATACGCCCACCATGAGTTTCTATTTTTAAGATTTGGTTTATTTCCGAACTGAGTGGGGGAGCTATACGGTTGCAGATTTTTACGTTATTCGGACCGAGTAGGAGAGTATACAGTCAGATACATGGTGGACCCGGTCAAGGCCGAGGAGCAGGAAAGCTGCATTAGAGACGGGGAGCCTAGAGAGGATGCTCGATACCGGATATAGTTTGGAAACACGACGGATATCTGGAGGATACCGACCGATATTGTTGGCTGTCAAGATCGTTCGGGGAATGCTGCCTGCTAAAACTGAAGATTTGTGTCAATATTCGACACTGGATTTGAGGATCGTTTATGTAACATCCTAGTGCATTTATACGATATTTTGTCTGGGGGTTTTCAAATCTTGAGACAGTTTTCTTGATTATTATTTTTTTTGGGTGCGGAGAGTGCATTTGGTATCTGTGGATAATATCCGATCCGACCCGCACGCTTGAAACCCATTATGGTTCAAGATTACGTCATATAGTTATTAGTATAGAGCATCCATGCTCATCTATATTCTATATACATGTATGATATATTTGGTATCTGCATATCTTTTTAATAATACAAATAATAGTTAGATAATATATTTTAATATCTAGCATGGCCTGTTATTATACCTCATATCATATGTTTGCATCCATACATCGTGTTCATGTCCAGATTGATAATACAGACTCGTTTGGATCGCTACGTGTATTTTCGTATATCCGTTCTTGAGGGTATATATTTTATTTAACCGAATATCACATTATGGTTTTATCTGGTACGTAAATCATTCATATTTAAAACTAGATTTTTAGAAGAGACTCGGGTATTTTTCGGAGTATTTTGGTATTAGCTATATAATCCTAGAAATATATATATATATATATATATTTATAAAATATATTTTTAAACTAAATAATCTTATTTTGGCAGTCTCTCCCTCTTCTCACTCTCTCTCTACCCCCTCACACACTCCCTCTCTCTACCCCCTGTCTTTCTCTCTCTCTCTCTCTCTCTCTCTCTCTTTATATATATATATATATATGTATATGTGTGTGTGTGTGTGTGTGTGTGTGTGTATATTAAAACCTCATAATATATACACCAACTCTCTCTCTCCTATCTTTCTTTATTATTCTTCCTCGTGACGAACCCGAGCACCCTAGCCCCAGCCCCTTACCTCGCTGCCAAAACCCCGTCGACAACCCCGTCACCACTACCTCTTAGACCTCCTCACAACCTCCACTTCCCCTCTCCATCCTCGATGCCATCTGCAACCCCGAGAACCCAAGAACCCCTACAACCCTAGAACCCAAACCTAGCCCTTTGCCTTCGCAGCTGACCTCCTTATCCCCTCTCCCTCGTCCCCTGACCTCGACCACCTTCACCACCTCCTCCTCTCATCCTTCTGGCCAAGAACCCACAACCCCGACGAGATCACTGCAACCCCGAGCACCCTGCACAGCCCCGACAAACTTCACCGCCGATCACCATCACTTCCCTCTCCGATCCCCGACAGCATACACCACCATCACCATCCCCGAGAACCCTAGAACCCAACACCAACTTAATAAAATCCTTCTTCCCTCATCGCCGACGGCTACACACCATCGTCGTCATCGCCTCGTCTCACCTGTGTTCTCTCCACCAGAGCCGACACCAGCAGCCACAACCTCCATTCCTCTTCTTCTTCTCTTCTCCTCTTTCTTTCCTTTTCTTTTCTTGTTTTCTTGTTTCTTGACCGTCTCGCCGGAGTCGCACACGTCGCCGAAGTTCGGACGACCCAGTCATCATCGTCATCCAGCGTTGCCACAACTTTGATCAACCAGGTCTAGTCCTGCACGCTCGTGAGTTTGCATCGCGACGTTTATCCGACGTCGAACTTGACGTACGTGTCCCGACATGAGATCCGATCAGTCAAGTTTAACTTGCAACATGCTATGTTACTAGATCGATATCCATATGAATAACAATAATACATGTGTTTTATTATGCAGCAAATATTATAGATTTACAGTTTTACGATATCCGTTCGTATCCGTACTGACAATAGCATATCGGTTGCATGCCGGAACATCATGATATCATTATTCTACTATATTAGTATACCATGCTATCTAGTTTGCATCATACTTGGTAATTGATGTATAATGGTTATTACAGATAGATACATATGCATCCTGGCATCCGTCATCTTTACCGTGTTCCGATATTGATTACCGTTTCATATTGGGTATTGTTCACCACCGAAAGACAGAGACGAACTGGGATAGATCGTCTTGCCTAAATTTTGGGGCAGATGCTATTTAGATTTATCCATCCACCTCTCCGAAAATACCAAGTTTATTAATGGCACCATATATCAGAGGTTTGGATAGATGCGACCGTTGTAGCAGACTTTACCAGATTTCTCCTTATTTTATGAGGGTTTTTTGATTGTGGGGACGCTCTTCCCTGCAGGAGCAAGCCCCTGCAGTTAATTACGTTACCGCATTGCGATAACCACTTTCTCCTTCTCCAGTAGTTCACTTTGTGTCGTATGTATTTTTGTTTGTTTTGGTTTCCCGTTGATTGTATACGGAGACTAGTTTATGTCGTTGCTCGTAGGGCGTGGATTAGTCCAAATCCGTATACTTTAGATTTGGGATTTTGAACTTAACTTATATTTTTTCTTTAGTTCAAAATATTTTGTTTGGTTTAAGGACCATTAATCTAGTTTGAGATTAAGATCAACTTAAACATATAAGCATTTAGGTCTGATTATTTAGTTTAAGGACATTAAATTTCATTATCGTCATGTTTGATGCGAATATTAGTTTAGGGACATTTCGGTCCAACATTCCCATTTTGGGGACGAATGTTAGTTAAAGAATGTTTCAGTCCCTTATTGCCATTTTTAAGCGAATATTAGTTTAGGGACATTTCGGTCCATCATTCCCATTTTGGGGAAGAATGTTAGTTTAAGGACATTTCGGTCCATCATTCCCATTTTGGGATGAATGTTAGTTTAAGGACATTTCGGTCCATTATCCATCTTGCACGCACGTGTATTTGTTACATGGCGGAGTGAACGATGGTGACATGGAATGCGCCCAATTTGGGGCGCGATTCGATTTGAGGCGTGCACGTCAATTTGGAAGTGCATCAATATAGGATGTATCGTTCCCTGTCTTGATGAAATTTTACCTCAAGTTAGGACGAAGAGTTGTTGTTGGTTGTCGGGACCTGCCACCTCTCTGAAAATGTTAAGGAATTACAACGACACATATCAGAGGTGTGGAGAGATGTACGCTTAAACCAAACCCCATATTTAAGCAAAAAAGGGGTTGTGGTATATTTAAAAATCGTTAGTCGTATTTGAGACTAAAATTACTTTAGGAGATATGGGCTGTGATTGGGTTTCTATACTACCCAGTAATGTTAAACACTAATATATGCAGTACTCACGTGTATTTCACATGGGGGGCTGGAGTAGTGCTGAGCACTGAGTTTTTTTGGAGCTCACGTGTTTTCACGTGAGGCGCTACTATAGTGCTAAGCACTAATCTTCCTTGGCGCTCACGTGTGAAACATGTGAGGTGCTCAGATATGGGCACTGCCCAATCAGTGCTAAGAATTTTAGTCATTTTGACTGAATATAGAGTGCTAAACACTTTGCATGGTACTTACGTGGGAAGCACGTGAGTGCTGAGCATTGATTTCAGGTTTTGTTTGCTCGCCGCCCTTTTTGACATAAGTGCTAAGTGCTTGGCTAGAGCTCACGTGTGAAGCACGTGAGACACCAGATTTTGGGTTTCCAAGAGTGTTTTACGTGTATTTCATGTGATTACTTTATTTTAGACTGCTTTATTCAGTGGCTGCCTAATTAACACAAATGAGTTTTTCTTTGCTCTTTGGGCAGCCTCGTAGGAAGCACATGAAGCATTTTAGTTTTTCTTTTGTTTGTTTTAAGCACTCATATGGGAAACATGTGAGGCACTATAATAGTGCTAAGCACTAATTTTTCTCACGTGTGTTTCATGTGAGACGCCATGTTCTGGTTTACAGAGATGTTAATATCTGTTAATGACATTTTAGTTGTTGATGATCACCAAGATTTCTGTTTTGAAGATCTTGGATCATCATCATTATTTTCATTGGAGAACTAAGCTCTACTTTTATTTTTATAAGAACTAAGTTCTTTATGTAGGGTTAAACCCTAATTTTGGAGGAATTAAATTCTCAAAACACATGCTCTTTTTCTTTTTCTTTCTTTCTCTTTTTAACCTAGTTCTTTTCCCTAAGTTTTGAGTCTGAAAAATAGAATTCCCCTGATGAGAATTAAATTCTCAACTTGTGGGGAGATTTGCTTTTGCAAATCTCAAACCAAAAGAAGAACCGAGTTTTTATATGAAGGATTAAACCCTTATATCCATTATACTAGACAAATGGGATACTTTTAATCTCTCCTTTTTTATTTACCTTGAGTTTTTGAAGGAGGAAGGTCTTCTTTCTTTGAAAATTAAATTCTCTGTTCTTTCAAGAGCTCACTGTATTTTTTTTGCAGAAACTTCTGTTCTTCCCTCTTTGTCTCTCTCTCTCTCACTTTGAGACTTGAAGTCTCGGGTCCTTTATATAGTGAAGGCAAGTTTGTTAATTAAGATCCCTCATTAAGAGATTCCATTGATTTTATTGGTCTCAAAATCTGTTCAGGGAATTTTACCCACCGTTGGATCTTTAATCCAAGTGTTTCTGTCTCACAGAATACGTTTTCTCGTTTTAACAAGATTGAGGGAATATTCTCCCATATATAGAATAAAATTCTATTGAACGGTGATATTTTTATTACCATTAGATTTTTAATCCAAGGGTGCTCGGTTTAACAAAGCACAATCTTTCTTTGTTTAGAAAGATATGGGAAATATTTTCCATCTCATTGGATCTTTGATCCACTAACTTTCTGTTTAACAGAAAATATCCTTCCCAATAGAATTTAATTCTATGCTTAATCACCATTGCATCCTTGATCAAACGGTTCATTGAGTAGAATTTAATTCTACGTAAGGAGGTGCCCTCACGTGTTTTACACGTGGGGCTTATTTATCTCCTTTAATTTGGCGCCCATATACTTTGCATATGGACGCTCACGTGTTTAACACGTAAGGCCAATTTGGCATTTAGTTGTTTGACTGCAGCGCCTATATGCTTTGCATATAGGCGCTTACGTGTTTAACATATGAGGCTTATTTAGCCTATTAATTGTTTGATTGCAGCGCCTATATGCTTTTCATATAGGCGCTCACGTGTTTAACACGTGAGACTCATTTTAGCCCATTAGTTGTTTGATTGTAGCGCCTATATGCTTTGCATATAGGTGCTCACGTGTTTAACACGTAAG
Organism: Agapanthus africanus; assembly: GCA_030015575.1. NCBI lineage: Eukaryota > Viridiplantae > Streptophyta > Magnoliopsida > Asparagales > Amaryllidaceae > Agapanthus > Agapanthus africanus. The sequence continues at coordinate 750,125,947 of CM057339.1, read as the reverse complement.
GCTTGAGTTGTGGAGAATTTTCCCTCTCTCTTTTTCTTTTATGAGGGAACAAATGCCCTCCCCGCGTTGTTCTCACGTGGTTTTCACGTGAGTGCAACGCTGTCCATCTTTATCACCGTTGGATTTCCTAGGGGAATGGGAAGCCGAACCGCTTTCCATCACGTCTTATAAATGGGGCCTTTAGCCCTTGAGATGACCACTGTTTCTTCATCTTGTTCCTTAACTCTTTCCTTGAGAATTTAATTCTCTTTTCAGAGCTTAGCTCTCTGCCCATAAAACTTCAGAGTTAAACTCTGCAAAAACTCTTCTTGGTAAGGATTATGAACGGAATTCATTTCCTAGGAAACCCTTTTCGGTCTTGCCTTGGATTTTAAATCCATCAACAGAGCTTTGCTCTTTTCTTGAACTGGTCCCTTAGAGATCTAAAAAAAACTCTTCTTTTTTTTAAGTAGATTCTGGGGTCTTGAATCAATGAGGATTGTTAGTTCTCCTCTTAGGGTTTACCCTATCACTGATCTTTGAGGATCCTTGGAATTCAATTCAATTTTCTTTGTTTCCACACTATGGGGGTTTCTGGGGTTTAATCCTACTATTAAAGGAATTTAATTCCATTTTCTTACAGAGCTTAGCTCTGAGAGCTCCAGGGACTTTTAGGAATTTTATTCCCCTTCTATTCTTGAGCATTTTTCTTTTTAGGGTTTTAATACCCTTTTTACAGATTTGAATCTATTGTTTATTCTTAACAGAACTCACTTTCGAGGACATCAAGAGTTTTTTAAACTCCACTGTTTATTTAATGAGAATCCTTTTGGATTCTCACACTAATTATCTTGCCTCATCATTGGTGAGCTGCCATTTTGATTTTGTCATGCCCACTGGCTTTGTAGTTAGTAGTCTCATAAAACAAACTCATACCTTTTATTAATGGTTTTTTATCCCCTTTCTTTAGGTACAATGGCTGGTCATTTGTACGACCTTGATGAGATTGTCTCTTATGAGGAGATTCGTATCCAAGATCACATTCAAGGCCAGGAGTTCACTGACGCCCAATGCGATGAGGTGATGCGTCGCTTTGATGATTACAACGGTCGATGCTCCCCCGCTGCTCTTCCCTTTTACAGATCATCATTGGGTCGATTTGGAAGGCTTTGCCCGGACGTTTTGAGGTTATGTGTAACATTGCAGAAATATAAAATATTATTTTTGGAATTTAATATTAAAATAATATATTTCACGAAAACTATTCGATTTACGAATTTGGGGTTTTCATAAAATGGTATAATTATATACCAATATTTGGAAAAATATTTGGAGATTAATATGTATTATTTATAAAAGGGGGTCTTTATTGGATTTGGGCATTTTATAATTAATTATATGCAAGTTTAAATTAAATTTAATTAGTACACTACTAATCACGATTAAGCCAAATCCGTATTTTTATATATTTTTCATGGCTAGTGCACTATTTCATGTTGCATTTTGTTATATGTTGGTTTCATTTATATTTGTGTTTGGTTTTAAATGAGAGAGAAAAGAAAAGAAAAAGGGAAGGCATGGCATGAGAGAGAGAGGGGACAACATTATGACACTTGAACATGGGCATGTGAGAGAGAGAGAGAGGGTGTATGGCTCCTACAACCCTTGACCATCCTCATTTTCTTCACTTCATTCTTCAACTCCTTCTTCATCATCCTCACCTCCTTCTTCCACCTACTCTACCTCCATGGTGCATCTCCAAAACTATCTCAAAACCCAACACTCCCTTCATTAAATATAACCACAACCTCTTCCTACACCTCCTAGTGAGCTTAAGTTTGGATTTTGAGTAACTTGCACCATCTTGGAATTTTCTTCAGTTGCTCTATGTTCACACCATAATATTGCATTATTATATTTCCCATTCTTATTCTTTTTATAAATAAACAGGTACTTTTGACGCATGTCTGCTACATGTTACAGGTTACAGGTTCTTGGACAGAAAACAGTGAAAACGATGAAAAGGTGAACTTTAACCAATGAACAGAAGATCTTGATCAAGCCTACATTAGAAACAGTTCACAAAGCAAGGTTCAAGACGTCAACACAAAGCAACGGTTAAAAATCCACTACAAATGTTCACTGAAGAACTGAAACCAACCTAGAAGCCCAAATGGAAAAAGATATATAGATACAAGAAGCCCAAAACAACCAGAGCCAGGCCATGAAATCTCATAGCTCAATTCCACTGTTTGACCGCGGAACCGCGGCCAAACCAGGCCTCGGACCGCGGTTCCGCGGCCATCTAGGGCACTTAGGAGTTAAAAATTATATTATAATTCAAGGCGGCGCTGAATGGGTCTTTCTAGGGCTATTTTTGTAATTGTGGACATGCGAAACAAATGTAACCTAGGGTTTCTATTTCCTATAAATAGAACTCTAAAGCTTGTAATTTCTTATGCCTCCTTTTAATAAAAATTCACAAATTCTTTTGGAGAGCATCGGTGTTTCTTTTCCATTCAGAAATTCAGATCTGACAACCCTGCATGGATGATTGGAGGGATGCATCTGTAAGTAGATTTAATTTCTCGCCCTAGTGTAGATTTCAATTCTTTGCCCTAGGTAGATTTAATTTCATGCCCTAGGAACTTGTTTAGGGTTTAGCTTTGGGGAAGGATTTTGAGAGATGAGATCTCTCATCCTTTTCTTACCCACCAAATATTTACAATAGGACTCTATGCATACACGCACACACCGCGCCCTACGGCATCCTACCCCTCGAGGTACCGATGACACTGTAGTGTAAAAGCCCGGTTGCGCGCGTTTTCCATGGAGGTTAGGATAAGGATCTCTAAAGGAAGGACAAGAACCTAGAGGAAGGAATACCTTCCCGAATGGATCTAATCCCCTTTATTGATAATTACCATAACTCCTCACAGATCTTCATTCGGGTATAGAAAGCGTTGAGATTTAATTGCATTTCCAAACCATCCCTAAACCTAACCCTAGCAAGAATAGATCTAGATAATTGCCCTAGGTTAATTAGATTTTTAGATTTAATAATCAATCCGAACGCCCTTCGGAATTAACTCGTAAGAACGAATCGGAAATTCACAACAACCCTGTGGACCGACCCGTACTCACCGGCTAGCTTCATGTGACGCCGTTCTTGATTGCGGTAAAATTATTTTTGATAATAAAACATCTAATCAAATGGCGCTGTTGCCGGGGATGGCGTAGAAATTTCTTTTTCGCAATTTCGGGTTAATCATAAAAATCTGAAACCCCCCCAAAAAAAAATTATAAAAATATATCAATTGTTATTTTTGGAAGGGATACTGTGTTGTTTGAATCTTGCAGGATCTACACAAAGACGGATCTGGAAATTTCCAGAAGGCAAATCAGAAAAGGGTACATCAGAACAGAGGGAGAGTGCCACCACAGAGCCGTACAATTTTTTTCAGGACCCGATCCCGCAGAACAACCGCGGAACCGCGGCCTTGATGCGCCAAAAACCGCGGAACCGCGGCTGTTTGGACTGTTTGTCACAAAATTTTTGCACGGTTTGATTTCTAATTCTCCCCTATGCAAATCCCCATATATCTTTTCTGAAATATTCCTGCAGGATTCCGTGCGCTTTAAAAATATATTCCCTTCCATATAACAGTCTTGTGCAGGATTTTTGGGCCCCGCTTGAAATGAAATTAGATTGCAAGTAATATTTTGCTGTTGCATATCTTGTGTTGAAAATCTTTTTGCAACAAATTTTTCCTAATAAAGAGAAAAAGAATAAAGAATAAAAAAAAAAGAATAAGGAATTTTTTTTATAGAAACTTGCAAAAATTTTGGCCGCAATTAGATCCTTGCACCACAACAAACCTTCTTTCTTTTCACCCTTTCTTCCAACATGGGTACCCCACATAATAAATCATTAGCCGAACTTTGGTATCCCGAACCTAATTTTGCGTCGTACGTCAATTTGTTCGGTCAATTTAAAGACGATCCTTCCTTGCCAAAAAATTCTTTGAAAGATCAAATAGAGGCGTCTAGGAGAAATAGTTTGACTTTTCAACCCAATTTGTGTCAACCAAGTCAACCTTTACCACCTACATATGTTGATACCACTTCTTCAAGTCCTTCTGTCACTCCTAGACCGATGTTCATTGCTGAGCATATTGCTCAATCTCGCAGACGATCTTTTACCCCTCTTCACTCATCTAGTTCTAGGGATCCACATGACTATTCACCTTTTTATCCATATGTTGACCCTACCCCTGTCCAATCACCCATTTCCTACCAGTCCTACCCGACCTTCCCACCTTCACTAGACACTGTTTCTACACAGCCTGTTGGGTGTTTTGCATATCCACACCATTTCGAATCTTTTACCGAAACCCCCTCACCACCCAAGTCTAGTTTGGAAGAGTCGTTGGAGGCGTATATCGCAGCAACAAATAAAATGACTAGGAATGTGGAAGCGTCTGTGGCCGCCCTTATGCAACCTAGTGAACCGGTAGCTAGTCTCCCGCTAGCTCAAAATTTTTTAATGTATAAGGAGGCGGTTGGACAGAGTGAGAATGAGAGAGGATTTTCAAATCAAACCTACCCTTACCCAATTGAAGCCCACAACTCCTGTTTTCTATCGATTGCCCTAAATAGTTCACCTGTTGAAAATAAAAATGAGTTGTGTGATTTTGTAGTGCTTGATTTGCCAAATTGTGAAGAACCCCTTTCGAGTGAAACCGCACCTAATCCTTTCGATCTTTACACCTCCCATCTAGAACCTAAATCTATAGATATCCATGCTTGTGATGAGGTGTCTAAGAAAATTGATTTTCACTTGATTGAGGATATAGACGCCGGGAATATTTCGGTTGATGAACCTGTCGATTTAATTGAGATTTTATGTTCAAATCATCATCCCGAGTTATTAAAGGTTTCTCCCGAATCTAATATGCGTCTTGAATTTGATGATAATGGCATGGATGAGTTGAATTTTGAGGAAAATTATAAGGATAATATTGAGGAGAGTTTGGAGGATAATATTGAGCTTGAACCATTTTTGTTTAATGTGTCGGATTTTCCAATTCAGCCTCCTGAACCTTTAACTGTTATATCACCCTCCCTCCTTCCTATTGTTCTGACCGTGCAAGTGACCGTTACGCTTAAATCTTAAATACCAAGTTCGGCGTACCCATGTTTTCTTGCGAATCTTGAGAGATTTGACCCCATTTCCCGACGGGTTGATAGGTTAGCGCAATCGCTTATAACATATCGATCATCACATATTGCGCTAATTTATTCACTCAACTTACACCCTCAAGATCGTACTCCACTTCTTTCTTCTTTCCACCATTCTTCTCCTCCGCCGAGACCATCTTCCATTCTTCTTTCCACACGGTCTCGTGTGCTTCTCATCTCTTTTCTTTCCATCCCATTCTTGCACCGACTATACCATTACCACGATAAGATTTTTGAATGGTTGGTGCTAACTTTTGGCTTGTTTAAGGCCAAGCTTAAGTTTGGGGGGAACCTTTGTATATATGTATATATATATATTTTTTCTTTTTCTATAAAAAAATAAAAAAAAATTCAAAACATTAAAAAAAAAATTATAAATAAATAAACAGTGGAGTGCCGGTATTTTGACCCTCTTGGTTTAGCATGACCATAAGGACACTGTCAAGTTCAAGTTTGGGGGTATGCTCGGTACGTCTTCTTCCTTTGCATTCATTTGTATATATTTTTGTATTTGCATATTTATTTGAAAACCCATAAAAATTAAAAAAATTCAAAAATTATAAAAATCATTGTATTCAATTTTGGCTAATTGGCTTGAGTTTGACAAATAGGTTAACTGGCTAGGAACAACTAGATCTTAAACTTAGTAAATTAAAAGCCCTAAAAATAACCTTCCTTAAAGTTTAATGGTAGAAAGTATATGCCTTGTAGTTTATTTAGAAATAGGCAAATTTTGGGTTGACTTCTTGGGCTAAGTCAAAACGAAGGAAAAATATTGAAGCTTTTATTAGAGTATAAGTTTGAAAAATAATTCCTAGTTTAAGTCTAGACTTTGAAAACGTATACCCTACAAATTGCACAATCACGCACCTTGAAACTTGGAATAGTAGAAGAGACCTTGAAATGCTCTTGTCTAAAGTCCTTAGTGCAATGAAAAAATATATATAAGTGTGAATGAAGAATAAAAAAATGGACACTGGTTTTTGTGATTACTTAAGGCTGCAAAAATAGAAAAATATTTAGCGAGGGTGCTTCATCACCTAGTGCCTTAGACCAACTGGTTTGGGGGTCACTGCTAAAGCCTTGGGTGTTGCAAGACTAGGAAGTACGCTTTAAAGTGCTAACGCATCTTGTAATCGGTTGTTGATACCTCAAGAAGTATTAACGGTCGCATGAAGGATGTGTAAGCGAAATACAATTAAAAATTCACCAATTAAGAAGTGCTTTGGACAACGGATGAGAGTATGATTGCTTGATTTGAATTTCCAAGTGTAGGGGTGATCTATACACACACGTAGGGGTATGTGATTAGAGTTTAGATGAGAGAAAGGAATGAAGAATAGAACTTGTATCTTTAATAGAGTTGATAGAAATTCCTAAGTGGAGATGGAACCCTAGAAGGAAAACTTAAGAGATGCCAAAAGCTAAGTAAGTTCATAGGATATATATAATCTTAAGTTAAATGATGAGGAAGCGTGAAGAATATGGGTGGATAATTTGCAAGTCAAGATAATAGAATTCCTTGTTAGAAAACCTAATTGGAAAACAAAAGTCGAAAAAGCCAAGTTGATAGGATTTTGTGGGTGTAATCCGCTGAAAACCCTCAGGAGACAACACTCCTCCTACTAGGGACACCTAGAGGTTTAACGACTTGTTGCACGGGCTCAGTGCAATCGCGTTTCCCTGTGAAAGTGTGGTTAGGATTTTAGTGAATAAAAATAAGTTTGCTCGAGGACGAGCAAAAGATAAGTTTGGGGGTATTTGTTCACACCAGAATATTGCATTATTATATTCCCCATTCTTATTCTTTTTATAAATAAACAGGTGCTTTTGACGCATGTCTGCTACATGTTACAGGTTACAGGTTCTTGGACAGAAAACAGTGCAAACGATGTAAAGACGATGAAAATGTGGACTTTAACCAACAAACAGAGAATCTTGATCAAGCCTACATAAGGAACAATTCACAAAGCAAGATTCAAGACATCGACTCAAAGAGAACGGTTAAAAATTCATTGCAAATTGTTCACTGAAGATCTGGAACCAACCTAGAAGCCCAAATGGTAAAAGATATATAGATACAGGAAGCCCAAAACAACCACAGCTTGCAGAAGAAATTTCAGAACCCAACTCTTCTTTTTGGCCGCGGAACCGCGACCAAACCAGGCCTAGGGCCGTGGTTCCGCGGCCGAGTTAGGGATTTAGGAGAAAATATTTTTTCCATATTTTTTGTGGCGGCGTTGACTGGTCTTTCTAGGGCTATGTTTGTAATTTCAGATATGCGGTTCAAGATGCAACCTAGGGTTTCCTATCTTCTATAAATAGGAACTCTAATCATTGTAATTTCTTATGCCTCCCTTCATTAATAAATTTTAGAATTCTTTTGGAGAGCATCGGTGCCTCTTTTCATTTCATGAATTCAGATCTGACAACCCTGTGTTGATATTTAGAGAGAGCCATCTGTAAGTAGTTTTATTTAATTGCTCTAGTTTAGATTTTAATTCCTTGCCTTAGATGTTAGCTTTGGGAAAGGCTTTTGAGAGATGAGATCTCTCATCCCTTTCTTACCCATCACATAGAATCTATAGGACTCCATGCATACACGCACACACCGCGCCCTACGGCACTCTATCCCTCGAGGTAGCGGTGATACCGTAGTATAAAGGCCCGGTTGTGTGCGTTTTCCATGGAGGTTAGGGTAAGGATCTCTAAAGGAAGGACAAGAACCTAGAGGAAGGAACACCTTCCCGAATGGATCTAATCCCCTTTATTAATAATTACCATAACTCCTCATAGATCTTTATTTGGGTATAGAAAGCGTTGAGATTTATTTACATTTCCAAACCATTCCTAAACCTAACCCTAGCAAGATTTAGATCTAGATAATTTTAGTATAGATAGATTTAGTTTTTAGATTTAATAATCAATCCGAACACCCTTCGGAATTAACTCGTAAGAGAGATTAGGAAATTCACAACATCCCTGTGGACCGACCCGTACTCACCGGCTAGCTGCAAAGCGACGCCGTTCTTGATTGCGGTAATAGATAGTTTTTGAGATCAATCAAATAAATTTAATTTAGGGCAGGAATTGAAATTATCTAGGGCAAGAAAATAAATAGATCTACTTACTTTCCAGATGGATCTCTCCAACCATTTACGCAGGGTTGTCAGATCTGAATAGATGAGTTGAAAAGAAACACCGATGCTCTCCAAAAGAGTTCTAAAATTTATTAATGAAGGGAGGCATAAGAAATTACAATGATTAGAGTTCCTATTTATAGAAGATAGGAAACCCTAGGTTACATCTTGAACCGCATGTCTGAAATTACAAACATAGCCCTAGAAAGACCAGTCAACGCCGCCACAAAAAATATGTAAAAAATATTTTCTCCTAAATCCCTAACTCGGCCGCAGAACCGCGGCCCTAGGCTTGGTTTGGCCACGGTTCCGCGGCCAAAAAGAAGAGTTGGGTTCTGAAATTTCTTCTGCAGGCTGTGGTTGTTTTGGGCTTCCTGTATCTATATATCTTTTTCCATTTGGGCTTCTAGGTTGGTTCCAGATCTTCAGTGAACAATTTGCAATGGATTTTTAACCGTTCTCTTTGAGTCGATGTCTTGAATCTTGCTTTGTGAATTGTTCCTTATGTAGGCTTGATCAAGATTCTCTGTTTGTTGGTTAAAGTCCACATTTTCATCGTCTTTACATCATTTGCACTGTTTTCTGTCCAAGAACCTGTAACCTGTAACATGTAGCAGACATGCGTCAAAAGCACCTGTTTATTTATAAAAAGAATAAGAATGGGGAATATAATAATGCAATATTCTGGTGTGAACACTCTACGAGGTATAACTTCCTTTTCCCGTTTTGTAATTAGTTTCCTAATCTTTTAGTTTAGTTTAGAGTTCGATGTAGTGTAGATTGTGATCTTAGAATTTTCTAGGTTGATGTTTAGTAGGAGCCTTGACTTGTAAGTGGTAAATTGAAGTATAGTGAGTGTATACACGACCTTAGTGATGATTTTACTGGCCAAGACCAGAGACTAGAACCCAAAACATGAACTTAGAATTTCCCCGATATCGGTTTTTGGTGAATTGTGACATCTCTGTAGGATCTGCTATGACCCGAGACCACCATAATTTAAGTTCTCTTGGCAGTGAGACGTGCAGGACACCTAGATTTTTACCTTGAAACCCCAGGCCTCATCTCCTATTTCAGGCCGCAAATAAATTCCCCCAGGCCGCAAACCCCAGACCCCAGCTCCTATTCAGGCTGCAAATACAGGCCGCAAATTGCGGCCTGGTCTTGTTGGATCAGTGTGGATTTTGGGCCGTGGTTTTGTTGTGAGATATATAGACTAACCCTATATGCAAAATCCCATAGTTTGGCTTAGGGTAGAATTTGAGAGCGATTTCTTTAGTTGCTGCATTTCGTGTTATGCAATTTCTGAAAACTTTGTTTTAAGTATTTGATTTCGGAGTTGGTCGTTGGACGTTTGTACGTCAACGACGAGGGTTATCTGGTTGTTTTGCTTGCGTAGGCTATAGGTTCTAACCTATGAGCATTTCGTGTGCCGTATCGGTTTTCTGGACTTGGTTTTAATAACGTTATGATGTGTGTTGATTTATAGGTACCTTCACGTGGAATTCCGAGACGACGAAGCACATCGACTTCGACTAAGTAAGGAGTTTAGCAGGTGAGTAGATTTATATCTACAGGGAAAGTCGGGTGGATGGCGTATAACACCCCCGCAACCTTTATAATGGAAACCGATATATAGGATATAGTTGGAGAAACCCATGAATGAAATTATGGATATGATCAAAGAATTTGCATGAGATGATATGATTGTTACAAAATGACGTGAATTGAGATGTCAATATGATGTTATAAGAAGATATAAGCGGATATACTTAATATGAGGATATGAGGCAATATGAATATTTAAATTACATATGCCAAGATATGAAAAGAGATTGATAATGATATGATATGAGATCGATAAGGATATGACATGAGATATATATACGTATGTATATATGAGAATAAAAGATGATATGATGTACGAGACCGTAGATCCGTACCCTTATTGATGAATAGGGCGATAGGATCCTTATTCTGTTTGATGCCGCCGTACGATGGATTACCGTAAACGATGAGTTATACCGGATGATTGATCCATGCACGTTATTTGAGGATGATGATCGAGAATATTGCCATATCGGGTACTATGACGCTGGATCGCCGGCGTGAAAGTGTCACCTCAACCATACTTATTTCCAAAACCGACGAATCGTATGCACTTTTAAATGGAAACCTCAAGGGAATGCTACGGATTTTCAAATTGTGTCTTTTCCTTAAAAACACCATAGCCCCCACTTTCAAAACTATGATTCGTATCTTTTAAACTGGCCGTATGGTTCATGTGTAGATTTATACCTTATTATAGTTTATATTTATGTTGACTTATTCCTTGTGGCTTGCGTGTTATGTTCCCGGCATCTATCGTTATATGATATCATTTGCTAGTACACCTGCACAATTATCGATGACGCGCATGTTACACTTACACAGATTTGTCGGCTCACACACTTTCATCATCGGTAATTGCCATGCCACTTGCACAGTAGAACTGCCATATCATGATATTAATCTTAACCGTAAAAGTACATTCATTGTTCAGTACTATCACATGACATGTTTACATGATATACTTGATATGCTCACAATACTGTTCTATATTTGCATACATCGTACTTTATGGTTATATGCATTGAGATGCTGTTTTCATGAGATCTCTGGATTTGAGAACCGTGGTTATATTTCAAAGGAAATTATGTATTGTTTTAAAAACCCTATTTCTCTTGATATGATATTTCGAGGCGTCCACCATGAGTTTTCTCGGTTCTGAGCTTGTTTTCGAGATCCGATTCGAGGAGTTGGATGAACCGTCTGCGGGTACAAGGTGGACACGGTAAGGTACCCTGGGGTAAGAAGCTCGAGATGCAGACGATGAGCCTGGCAGGAGAAGCACTACCTACCGGTGATTGTATGGAAACTCGTCGGATATCCGGAGGATACCGTTTTGGAGTTATGAGATGAGATGGATGTGAGGGCCGATCCGGACTGACGAAGCCCGAGATATGGGGATTTATGTGTCGATACTTGACACGGGTTTTCATGATATTTTCGAATGTCGATGTTGGGAACTCAGGTTTCCATGATATTGATGTGTCGTTGATGGACATACGTTGGTTGATATCCTTATACCTATAAGCATATGATTTCATGATATTTCGAGTGTCGATATTGGCCACTCAGGTTCCATAATATTGATGTGTCGTTGATGGACACACGTGGATGATATCCACATGCTTATAAGCATATGATTTAGATGTTTATGTTTACATGCCATTAGCATTGACTCTATTGTTGACATATATGAATGGTCATCTTAGATACCATAGTATTACCTTCATGATACAGTATGACCTAGGAATCGTTGTTTATTCGATTGCTACCTGCTGATGTTTTCTACTCACGACTTGGCAACTCACCCCCATTGTGCCACAGTTTTCTTGCAAGTTCGACCGCTTGGATCAGTAGCGTTATCGCTGGCACACAGCTTCATTCAGGGTGTTTTGCTATGGTAGGTGGGACACACATTGGATCATGCCCACTCTTGTACTTTGCATATCCTATTGTATCTAGATAAACTGTATCAATCAGAAACTAGATTTTTGTATATTGGTAGACCTAGACAGACTTGTGTTGCGAGACTTAGAGCGATGGGTGTATGTTCGCTTTCTTTTGAGGTTTTTGATATCTTACTTTATTTATTATTCTTTCTGTGTTGATCTTCGCCGTTGGGCATCGTATATATATGTTTTCTTGCGTGAATGTGATTCCGCCATTTGGTGAAGAGCTAGCTCCCGTTTGGGGATGACTTTTAATTGCATGTATGTGGTTTTTGGATAAAAATTTACAAGGGAGGTGCTGCCCAAATTTTTAAAGGACGAAAAATGTTTTCAATTTTAGTATATCATCTACTTGCATTTCTATATATCATTATTTATGCATTTAAGAAAAAACTTGAATTCATTATACTTTTATTTCAAAATTGCACCTCCACTATTTTCCGCAAAATGGTTTAGATTTCTGGGTTTTGGCTTACTTGAATTACGTTACACCTTTAGACGTTGCGTGATTCTCGTGTCGGTCACATGCCAAATTTTCGGGTCGTGACATTATGCCACTCCAAGCGCTGGATGGCTCTGAGGATAAGGTACATTCAGTGTACTTGATGGGGTTGATCTCAAAGAAACGGTGAGATAATCTTCTTGCTATCTTGCACTGCATCTTTCAACAAAAAGTGATATTATCGGCATACCAGAGGGTGGAGGAAATTAGCAGTGACCCAGACGCTTGCATCCAAGAGAAGATGCACAAAAAGATGGTCGATGAAGCTGAAGGCGCATTACTCAATTGATTTTGAGTTTGAGAATCCGTGTCCAGAGTTTAGCGTCTTGCCGTTGTAAGCCTCAGATGATGTAGTAGCACTTTTTTAGCCGTTCTTATCATCGTTGTGTAATCTTTTCTGAAGTATGAATGATAAGCTCTTTTTTTTATATCTGCACTTTCCTTTCATTGATTGTCTTGATTCGGTGCGAAGTAGTTTATGTACTCATTTTGGAGTTAGTAGTTTATTTACTCATCTTGGAGTTAGTAGTTTATTTACTCATCTCAGAGTTTGTAGTTTATTCATTCATCTCGGAATCTCTAGTTTATGAACTCATTTCTGAGTTTGTAGTTTATTCAGTCTCTAGTTTATGAACTCATTTCAGAGTTTGTAGTTTATTCACTCATCTCGGAGTCTCTAGTTTATGTACTCATTTCGGAGTTTATTTGGTTTTCCTCTCTTGGGTTTACAGGCAAACTTGTCCTAACGTTGTATATAGATAACCCCCATTCTTTACGATAGAGGTTCGTTAGGTTTGTAGTACTAGGGTTTTAGTCCGTGGTACCATCATGTAGGCTGATGTATTCCTTGATATGCAGTCTTTAAGCTGTTGTTCGAGTAGCCCCGCTACTATCGTGTCTTTGATCCTTTCGGGGGCTGGACTAAACGTCTTCAAGTAATCTCATTAGATTATATTACCGCCGGAAGAGCGAGTGTTAGGAATTTTCCATGACACGCTTTTTTTTTACTTGAGGTTAGGCTCAATTTGGAGCCCCGATGAAATCATAACTGCACCCTTCTGGGGTGGGATGATCTCCGATGGTCTTTCAAGATTTATATGAGTTGCCGTCAAGACATAAAGTTTGGCTTATGCCGTCACTTTTTTCTTTAACGATGTCGCGCCGATTTTTTTCTGCTGAAATAGGGTAGACATAGACCTCTATGCTGTATTGAAGTCCGGAGTTAGGAATATGCTATTGCTCCAATTTTATTTGATCGTTGCGTCCATTTCCTGCTGAAATGAGGAGGGAATGCCGTGATAGTCTCTAGGTTGTATATAAACAGTCAAGACTTGGAGCTAGGATTTTGCCATTACTTCATTTTTGTTCGACCCTTGGGTCTTTGTTGACGTTGCGTCTGCACTGAGAAAGAACGTCGAGTTGGAGCTGGGATTTTGTCGTTAACCTTTCTTTGATTTGGCTTCTTAGAGCCTTTGTTGACGCCACATCTGCATCCGGTCGGCATGAGAAGAACGTTGAGTTGATCTCTTGGTTGTATATGAACCGTCCACGTCCCGAAAGTACGGAACATGACCGACACTTAAATTACGAAATGTCTCGAGGCGTACGTAATCAAAGTAAGCCGAAAACCCAGAAATCCAAACCAAGAAAAGTAGTAGAGTGAAGGAAAACCAATTCAAATCAAATAGTTTTAATAGCATAAGCCGAATTATGCGTTTTTAAAAACATCAAATATTTACTGAAAATTTCGGTAGAGTCTCCTTTGTAAATACTGTCCCCCAAACGGGATACAACATGAATAGTATACGAAATCAATAAAAGGCATCCCCAAGCGTGAGCTAGCTCTTCGTCAATCGACGGTCACAACCACACAAGCAATATAATATACAACGCCACGGGCGAGGATCAAAACTCAAAAGGAACTCAAAACAACAAGAAATCCACAGAAAAAATAACGCGCGACTCTAAGGTCGAAAGAATAACATCACTGTCTCTAGCTCAAAAATAAATACATGTTTGGTTGATGGAACTTCTAGATACAACTGAATAATAATATATAATGTATAATGATGGGTACGATACAAATAAACCCACCTACTAGCAAGTCACCCGAAAGAAGCAGTGCCAGCAAAGCCGTAATGAAACCTGTACGGCAAAACCTGCAAGAAACTGGGGCACAACGGGGGTGAGTTGCCAACTCGTGAATAGAATATATCTACGAACAGGAGTCGCATGTATAACGCAATCCTAGGTCATACGATCAATATATATCCTCAAATATATAACCAGCAGCCTATAACAATGGCTAGGGTATACCTCTAAACAACAGTAATACCAAGTGCCCGTGTCAGTGCCTCAGATAGCAATATATCATATGGATGATGTATGAATGCATGAAAACAGAGTACATGTATTAAAGAAACTGCTTTCATAACTCAGTGAGATTTCTGTATTTTTAAAAAAAATGAGGTATCATAAGGAAATCAGTATAAACCGTGTCTAGCATCGACACAAAAACATAAATCCACATATCTCAGGCTCCGGCTACCCGGACTGACCTGGATCATCAAATCTCAGTACCTCAATATCTCGAAATCTCAATGTATCAAATCTCAATATCTAGGGCGCCGTCAGTCCAGACCGGCCCCTACCATCCATCTCAAGACTACAAAGGTATCCTCCGGATATCCGACGTGTCGGGTAATATCACCGGTCGGTAGTGCTCCCCTGCCAGCTCAACGTCAGCAACACGACCTTCTTGCCCCGGGATACCTTACCGGGTCCACCATGTACCCGAAACGGTTCATCCGTCTCCTCGAATCGGGTCTCGAAATCCATCAGCAAACTCATGGTGGACGACTCATACATCATGGGAAAACCGCGCTTTTTATTTAAAAAGAGAGAAGAAGTTTGTATAAGTTTTGCGGTTTTCTCCCAAATCCAGAAAATCTCATGGAAATCCGAATCCAAAACCTCAATAGCACGTAAAATAGTGAATATATGCATGAGAATTCATGAATGCGGCATAACAATGAATAACAGTATGCATGAAGTGACAAGTAATAACTACAATGTCTAAACTGGCATATAAGGCAAGTACACTAATATCATGTCTAAACTATTAGCTAACAACCTATGTCAATGAAATAGTATTTTCTAAGTGTACGTGACATGGTAATTACCGATGAAGATGTGTGTGAGCCGGCAAGTAAGTGTACGTGGTACATACGCATCATCGGTAATGGTGATGGTGTCCTAACAGCATGATATCAATAATGAAATATGAATTACAATAAGTATGCGATGCGGACCAACAACAATAATATGCGGGAGCTGAACACTAGACACAACGATAACTAAACTGCATTACCCTAATA
Organism: Agapanthus africanus; assembly: GCA_030015575.1. Classification (NCBI taxonomy): domain Eukaryota; kingdom Viridiplantae; phylum Streptophyta; class Magnoliopsida; order Asparagales; family Amaryllidaceae; genus Agapanthus; species Agapanthus africanus. The sequence goes on along the minus strand of CM057339.1, from coordinate 750,110,151 downwards.
TAAGTCCTACAATAGTGCCTTTTGAAATAACACGAATCGCGGTGTTTTGAATATAAGGGCAACGGTATTTTTAAGAAAAGATACGTCTTTTGAAATATCCGTAAAATCCCTTGACCTGTCATTTAAAATACCCACGATTCGTTAGTTTTGAAATAGGTAAGAGTCTAATCTAGTCTAACAACTACACTAAACTATACGGCTGAACTAACAGGCTGAACTACAGGTAAGGAAACCGCCTAACATCTGAGTCGATACGTATACATACCTGTATATATATTAGTCGGTGATCCCGCCTCAATAATATCATATCCGATACTATATCTATAATCAGACATCCCAAGTCAAGAGTGCGGATCAATCATCAATAATAGCTCGTACGTAAATCTGTCGTACGGCATCCCCAAATCTGGGTACGGGTCAATATCATACTCATCACACTATTCATCTGGTATCCTCTTTATCAAGATCATCATCTGGGGTACTGACCTACGTCTAGTACACTACTAATATCACTATTCACATGGCATTGTCATACAAAGATCCGCTATAACATCAGGACGTATCTCAAGTACGAATCCTGCCATATCACCGATCTCACGGCCTCAACTCAAATCTCATCGACTCATCTCAATCCCAAGTATCATCTGCAAATCCAGTATGTGAACACCTAGTCCCATACCCAGGTGAACACATAAACACATCTCCCCATATACGCACAGTTAATAACATAGATGTATGCATGTGTGCGTGAGCGTGTGTGGGTGTAACAATTACTCTAGGGTTTCGCAACTAACACTAAACTAATCCATGAACACCTAGAATCTACCTTTATCATCAAGTCTCATATCAACATAATATATATAATCAAAATATAGGTGTGTATACGTATTCGTATACATCACCACGAACCGCGGGGGTGCTATACGCCATCCACCCGATTTCTCCCCGTAGATATAAATCTACTCACCTGGTCCTCGCTCGCCGGTCCCGACGTCGCCACGCGCTTGCTTGTCATCTCGAAGTCCACATGGGGTACCTACAAATCATAACGCACCGTATCGCATTAAAATCATATTCGAAATCGAAACGGCATACGAAAATCAAATCGGCACGCGCATCACGCATAGGTCAAAACCTATCGCCTACGCATGCAAGAATAGCCAAACCAACCCTCGATGTCGATGTACAAACATCAAACCTTCGAGAAAAACCCAAAAACTCTCATTTGCGCATTCACAAACACTAATTATAATATAAAATAGGTTAAAATTCACAAAAACCCCAAATTCACCTTAAAAGCCATTTTTCCGAAAATCTAGCAAGCAAAAATTACCCGTTTTAGTACAAAACTCGACGTTTAAACAAATCTAGCGGCCATAATACTTATTAAATATCTTAAATAAGTCATAAAAATAATTTCCATAATTTAATCCCAATAAATTTCATAATCACAATAAATTTCATTAACCCCAAAATTCTAGTTTACAATATACCCAAATTTTAATAATTTTATAGCAAAAATGCACAAACAACAATCTAGCTTGGATTTTCATGAACTAAAAGCATTAAACCACTCAATATAATATTTATAATGACATGGAACCTTAATTAGAATTTTATCTCACAAAAATATAATTATTTTAAAAACCTAGTTTACAATTTATATAATTATCACAATTTAAATCAACAAAAATGGAAACTAGCAACTTAATTTGATTTAGCATAACCTTGATATGGCAAATACAACCCACAACCATAGTCTCACAACACAAAACCCTAATTAGATTTTCACAAACCCTAATCTAAAGCTTCTCTTGCAAACCCACATCTTTCAATTAAACCATAAATTAGCACCTAATAAGCTTCATTAATGAATTAAACCAACAATTGAACAATGGGTCAAAAGTTATACCTTACAACCATGAATCAAACATGAAATCTAGACTTCCAATTTGAAATCCTTGCACCAAGATCCATGCTAAAGAAGATGAGGGAAAATGGGTAGGAGTCGGATTTGGATTTTAGCTTGATTTTTGATGGAATTTGGACAATTTTTTTGAGGGGAAATGAGGTGGGGTTTTCGGGGAAAATTCAGGACAGCAAGAAGGGGGGACTCGGCTGCAAGTAGGGGGAAAGAGGAGAGAGAGGGAGGTAGGGAAAATGATATTTAGTCAACCTAGTCAAAGTCCACTCTCATTTTTACATTTCCTTTTTCTTTTCTTTTCTTTTCTTTTGCAACACAAGTGGGGAAAAGATTGAGGGAGGGGCTGCTGAATTCAGCCAAGAAAAAAGATAAATGGGTGTGTGTGAGTGTGGGTATGGGTGTGGGGTGATGGAAAATGATAAATACTATACCCCCAAACATCCATTAACACTAAATTCACTATTTAAGCCTTTTTCTTCGATATTTTCTAACACCGTTTTGGCAAACCATTTCATTTCAAAAACCACATGATAAAATTTTGTTTAATGTGGTATGTTGCACAAAATTTGTTTCAACTCATTCCAATTTGTAATTTTCCCTAATTAAATGTATTAGTGACGACTTAAAATAATATTAAAATAATTAATTTCGGATAAATTTTCAGAAAATTTGAAATTTCACCAGTGGCTCAATAAACACCAAATACTAGCAATTACATAGCTAGAATATGTATATTTAATTTTAAAATAAACATATTTTTATTTTGACTTTTTACAGAAAACCCCCTTATTTTACCGATTTTTCCGAAATTTCACCGAAACGATTTTCAAAACGTTACACTCTTCCCCCCTTACAGAAATTCGGTCCCCGAATTTAAATTAAAACTTCCCCAAAATACTAAAATATCTAAGCAAAACCATCAAGTCGTCGGGGCTCCGAAATCGTAAATACATAAAACAAATTGTGGCGCAGCGCATGCGCATGAAAAATGAGCATGTAACTCAAAATCAAAACTCCGTCAAGCATCCCGCAATCATCGGAGTCATGGTAAAGACACAATGTCAAATCCAATACCAAAACCAATATGATATAACTCGAAACTATACACGTAAATATCAAATCTATATATGTAATTATCTGAAGGAAATGCATGCCAAATCTCTTAAAGTCGCTGTGCAATGCGCATAACACTGCACAGTGGCGGACGTCTATCATAAGAAAATAACTATATACATATATATACATTTTATTTGAAATGTACGTTCCGCCGTTTTGGGAAACAATTTAGAAGGGTTTCCTTGTTTTAAACGTTTTGCGTCATATCAGACACGCAGGTAAATACTGAGACTATAGCTCGCTTTTTAGAATTCCCTTCGATTGCTATCAATGCATGCAAAATACATTCAGGTACTGTCCTCTGACTAGTCGTGCTCAGTACGAAAACACATAGCAAATATCATCAAAACGTACTGCTCTATAAGAAATCAATCCCAAAATACGCATATGAATACTACGTGCGTCTGGTGCGCACGGAAATCAAAATCCATATATGTGCCATACATGCGCACAGAAACAACCTCTATGTGCATCGGGTGTGCACATAACATCTGTCATAGGCAACGTGTGTGCCTGACAGCAAGGACAGGTGCGTCTGACACGCACGAAGAATCTCGATTTAGTGCATCTGGTGTGCACCGAAATCGCTTCTCAAAACATGCGCTCAACATGTGCGAAAATCAAAACCAGGTGCATCCATCATGCACGAAATCATGAAATCCAATATCAAGCGCCGAACATGCGCAAAATCAAATCAGGTGCACAAGATGCACAAAACAAATATCGAGTATCACAATCGAAATCGAAGTCTAGTGCATCTAAGTGCACAACATACGTAACATTGCACTGCAAGCATATATGAACTATATCGAGTGCAAAAACCAAATCGTGTGCGTACATACGCACAAAATCAACTCAACCGTATGAAACCCCAAAAATCATAAACATGCGAAACCAAGGCACGGAAATGATATCGAGTGCAACAACTGTGTAAAAATCGTAAATACTCAGTAGGTGCAACCATGGCGCATGAAAACAAATATCATGGAACTCCATCATCAAAATCAATCATGCAAATAGACCGCCCAAAATACAGAAATCAAATATGGCGGAATAGTCCCGCTCAAGCACATCCTCCAAGAATCTCTGGCCAACTGTCGTGGTCACTCATAGCATGTCTCGTCGATGATCCTGAACTCTGGCCTGCCGATGTGCGCAACATGACCACTCCTGTGTCCTAGTCTTCTCGTAATTCATTCCAGAAAGGTCCTGTCGAGATCTCTCCCAAATTTCGTCTCTGCCGAACCGTCCGGGAGTCATCGTCCTGTACTATATCTGTTTCTTGTTCCGGAACGGCTGCATACTCATTGCGACTCCTTCTGGAAGGTATATCCAAGCACAGTGCCTTGGCATGCGTATCGCATCTCTGATGTCAGCGGAGTGGAACGTTGTCTTATCAAGATCTCGTACGAACCTCTTACTCCACTTTCTTTAATGTCGACTGCTTCGGACTCATCTCGCGTGGCTGCATGGACTGAGCTCCTACGGCTATCCTCGTATCTGGAGTCTCCTAAGAAATGCATCTCACCACCTGGCATCTGAATGAAGTCGAACCATCCGATCGATTCGTCAAAACCTCATAATCCCCTAAGAGCTCAACATCTTGGGTACAGTTTAACAGTATCAAGTACATACCACAGCATCGATGGTCCAGCCGTAGAAGGGCAAACCCAAGCCTCACTAATGGCGCCGCGGAACTGCCGCAAACCCTAAGATTCAAAGGCTTTCACACGGTGATTAAGTCGAGTTAGGGTTTCATTCTTCTAGAGGGTCCATAGAATTTCCTGCATGTCTTTCCGAATACTTTAAACTTGGGATAATAAGTTTCTGATATTCGATCGTCTCTGTCGACTCTCAACGTCTCTGCGTGAAGTCGTCTCTAGCTGGAATCAATCTATCTGATGACCTCGCATCGGGTAGGCGAACGAACCACATGTCCTAGTCATTCATCCTCGGTGACTAGCGACTTTCTATCATCTCTTAGTACAACTCGTACAGCAATAGCTCCAACCTCTGGGCGATATCTCGTCGTTCGCAGCAACAACTGGCTCACTCGTCTGCACGCTGAACAGTGCCTCAATCATCATGAATAAGCCATACATCAACGGTCATCAAAATCTGGTTGGCCTCTATCATTGGCTCAATCCTCTGGCACTGATCTGCACGTCCGAGTAATCTCATACATCCAAACGCTCGTGGCACGAAAACACACTCAGACGACGCCTCTCAATGCAATCATATGTCGCCGGAATCACGTCCTGGTCAGTCCTCGTTCATAACGAGCTCGTGCTGACCGCAATTCTAGCCGTTGCTCTCCCTGCCCGTAATCGTAGCAGTAAAACCATAACTGGTACCGATGAGGCTAGATCAGGAATGAATATGATACTGAACAAAGAAATGTACATCCTAAGGCTTCTTAAGTGGAGTAGCGTATCGTAAGTATGCCGCGGAACATACCCACGGTACGTCACTCTACTTTAGTCACCTATTCCATCAACCAAGGGTCATCCTACGCTCCGAAGGTAAAACCTAATGCTCTGATACCAACTTTGTCACGTCCCGAAAGTACGGAACATGACCGACACTTAAACTACGAAACATCTCGAGGCGTACGTAATCTAAGTAAGCCGAAAACCCAGAAATCCAAACCAAGAAAAGTAGTAGAGTGAAGGAAAACCAATTCAAATCAAGTAGTTTTAATAGCATAAGCCGAATTATACGTTTTTAAAAACATAAAATATTTACTGAAAATTTCGGCAGAGTCTCCTTTGTAAATACTGGCCCCCAAACGGGATACAACATGAATAGTATATGAAATCAATAAAAGGCATCCCCAAGCAGGAGCTAGCTCTTCGTCAATCGACGGTCACAACCACAGAAGCAATATAATATACAACGCCAAGGGCGAGGATCAAAACTAAACAACAATAAATCCACAGAAAAAAATAACGCGCGACTCTAAGGTCGAAAGAATAACATCACTGTCTCGAGCTCAAAAATAAAAACATGTTTGGTTGATGGAACTTTTAGAAACAACTGAATAATAATATACAATGTATAATGATGGGTACGATACAAATAAACCCACCTACTAGCAAGTCACCCGAAAGAAGCAGTGCCAGCAAAGCCGTAATGAAACCTGTACGGCAAAACCTGCAAGAAACTGGGGCACAACGGCGGTGAGTTGCCAACTCGTGAATAGAATACATCTACGAACAGGAATCGCATGTATGACGCAGTCCTAGGTTATACGATCAATATATATCCTCAAATATATAACCAGCAGCCTATAACAATGGCTAGGGTATACCTCTAAACAACAGTAATACCAAGTGCCCGTGTCAGTGCCTCAGATAGCAATATATCATATGGATGATGTATGAATGCATGAAAACAGAGTACATGTACTAAAGAAACTGCTTTCATAACTCAGTGAGATTTCTGTAGTTTTTTAAAAAATGAGGTATCATAAGGAAATCAGTATAAACCGTGTCTAGCGTCGACACAAAAACATAAATCCACATATCTCAATATCTCAGGCTCCGGCTACCCGGACTGACCTGGATCATCAAATCTCAGTACCTCAATATCTCGAAATCTCAATGTATCAAATCTAAATATCTAGGGCGCCGTCAGTCCAGACCGGCCCCTACTATCCATCTCAAGACTACGAAGGTATCCTCCGGATATCCGACGCGTCGGGTAATATCACCGGTCGGTAGTGCTCCCCTGCCAGGCTCAACGTCAGCAACACGACCTTCTTGCCCCGGGGTACCTTACCGGGTCCACCATGTACGCGAAACGGTTCATCCGTCTCCTCGAATCGGGTCTCGAAATCCATCAGCAAACTCATGGTGGACGACTCATACATCATGGGAAAACCGCGCTTTTTATTTAAAAAGAGAGAAGAAGTTTGTATAAGTTTTGCGGTTTTCCCCCAAATCCAGAAAATCTCATGGAAATCCGAATCCAAAACTTCAATAGCACGTAAAATAGAGAATATATGCATGAGAATCCATGAATGCGGCATAACAATGAATAACAGTATGCATGAAGTGACAAGTAATAACTACAATGTCTAAACTGGCATATAAGGCAAGTACACTAATATCATGTCTAAACTATTAGCTAACAACCTATGTCAATGAAATAGTATTTTCTAAGTGTACGTGACATGGCAATTACCGATGAAGACATGTGTGAGCCGGCAAGTAAGTGTACGTGGTACATACGCATCATCGGTAATGGTGATGGTGTCCTAACAGCATGATATCAATAATGAAATATGAATTACAATAAGTATGCGATGCGGACCAACAACAATAATATGCGGGAGCTGAACACTAGACACAACGATAACTAAACTGTATTACCCTAATATAAGTCCTACAATAGTGCCTTTTGAAATAACACGAATCGCGGTGTTTTGAAAATAAGGGCTACGGTGTTTTTAAGAAAAAATACGTCTTTTGAAATATCCGTAAAATCCCTTGACCTGTCTTTTAAAATACCCACGATTCGTTAGTTTTGAAATAGGTAGGAGTCTAATCTAGTCTAACAACTACACTAAACTATACGGCTGAACTAACAGGCTGAACTACAGGTAAGGAAACCGCCTAACATCTGAGTCGATACATATACATACCTGTATATATATTAGTCGGCTATCCCGCCTCAATAATATCATATCCGATACCATATCTATAATCAGACATCCCAAGTCAAGAGTGCGGATCAATCATCAATATATAGCTCGTACGTAAATCCGTCGTACGGCATCCCCAAATCTGGGTACGGGTCAATATCATACTCATCACACTGTTCATCTGGTATTCTATTTATCAAGATCATCATCTGGGGTACTGACCTACGTCTAGTACACTACTAATATACTATTCACATGGCATTGTCATCCAAAGATCCGCTATAACATCAGGACGTATCTCAAGTACGAATCCTGCCATATCACCGATCTCACGGCCTCAACCCAAATCTCATCGACTCATCTCAATCCCAAGTATCATCCGCAAATCCAGTATGTGAACACCTAGTCCCATACCCAGGTGAACACATAAACACTTCTCCCTGTTTCGCCCAATCAGAGCAAAGCTCTGTTTGAATTCAAAATTCAAATCTTTGAAGCAGAGCTTCAAATCCCGCGCGCAGCGCCCAAGAAGGCGCGCCCAATCAGAGCAAAGCTCTGTTTAAAGGAAGCAACGCTTCAGCTGCACTGCGCTCTCCGCTAGGTGACACGTGTTAGCGCAGATGCGCTAGCGCAGTTGCGCTGCGCTCTGCGCTGCGCGACACGCGTCAGCGCAGATAGGCTAACGCAGTTGCGCTGCGATCTGCACTGTGCGACACGTGTCAGCGCAGATGCGCTAGCACACTTGCGCTGCGTTCTGCGCTGCGCGACACGTGTCATGCGCTGGGGCATCAGCGCCAAACTGAATTAAGATTTCATGAAATCTTTTCTGTTCTTTCCAGAACTAGAAGACTTTCTTCGGCCTCTGGATCAAAGATCCAACGGTGGGAAAACTCCCAAAAAATCATTCAAGAAAGATCCCGTTAACAAATTCAACAAATTTATGGGGCACTATAAATAGGACCCCAGACCTCATTCAAAAGGCATCAAGAATTTTCTCGAAAAATCAAGAACCCTAAAACAGAGAAAACTCCGAGAAGAAAAAGGTAAAGAACCTTCATGAGGTAGAAAAAAACAGGGGCCTTCTAATAGATCATTGATCTAAAAATAAGATCAATGATCTTTATAAAAAAAAAAAAAAGTGCTTTGCACTTCTTGTGAACCTTCGGTTCTGTAAAAACAATAAAAATAATAAAATAATAAAAGAATAGTGCTTTGCACTTTTAAGAACCTCTGGTTCTTCGATCAAAGAAAAATTTATTTTTCTTTGATCCAATTTAGACGAAGAAATTAAACAGTGCTTTGCACTTTCCTTCCTGAATCTAAAAGATTCTTAGTGCTTTGCACTTCCAAGTTGCGCCGTTGCGCTCTTAAGAGAGCGCCACGTGTCGGCTATAAAACCATTTGCGCTAAGCGCTCTTAAGATAGAGCTTTGCTCTCTGGAATTAGCGCAACTCGCTGAGAGAGCGCCACGTGTCGGCTGGAAAACCATTTGCGCTAAGCGCTCGTAAGATAGAGCTTTGCTCTCTGGAATTAGCGCAACTCGCTGAGAGAGCGCCACGTGTCGGCTGGAAAACCATTTGCGCTAAGCGCTCGTAAGATAGAGCTCTGCTCTCTGGAATTAGCGCAACTCGCTGAGAGCGCGCCATGTGTCAGCAGCGCAATTGCGCAGCGCAACAGCGCAACGCGCTGCGCTAGTGCGCTTGCACTCATCAAGCACGACACGTGTCGTCACCGTATGGACTTGCGCTCATTACTTAGCGTAAGGCGCAAATGCATTCAAAAGGGCCAAGCCCAATTAAGAGAAGGCCTAACAGGCTCAATAAAGCGCAAATGCATTATTTTAAGGGGCAGAGCCCAAATCAAAACAGATGCTTTGCATCATTTATAAATGGGCACAGCCTAAACAGAATCTTAAGAATGCTGTGCATTTTTACCAGGGGCAGAGCCCAAATCAAACAAATGCACTGCATCATTCACAAATGAACAGAGCTCAGAATAAATTAATGCTCTGCAGAGCCCAAATTCAATGCATTACTTAACAAAAATGTTGAACATTTCAACCGGACTTAGCCCAATTTTTGCCATAAGTCCTTAAATTAAATTGACTGAGCAAAATCGCTCTTCTAAATTAATTTACATCCGGTTCGAGGGTACATCTCCGAACTCCTTTGACATCCGTCGTTGTAATTCCTCAACGACGTCAAAGAGGTGACGGGTCCCAACGACCACACATCGATATGGACTGCGGGGTCCTTAAACTCGTGGACCGAAACGTCCCTAAACTAATATCGGACCGAAACGTCCCTAAACTAATATCGGACCGAAACGTCCCTAAACTAATGATGGACCGAAACGTGCCTAAACTAATATCGGACCACTACGTCCCTAAACTGGCGACGGACCGCCACGTCCCTAAACTGGAATATGGACCACTACGTCTTTAAACTGGCGACGGACCGAAACGTCCCTAAACTAATAATGGACCCCCACGTCCCTAAAACTGGCGATGGACCGCCACGTCCCTAAACTGGCACACTAGGGCCCAAACGCTCTTTTTGTTGGATCTAAACGGTCCCGTCTAAGTTGATCTTAACCCCAAATACGGTTAACGTGTCCTTAGATATTCAAATAAACGATAAAACTCCAAATCAAATTTGGTTCAAGGGTACACCTCCGAACTCCTCTGACGCATGTCGTTGTAATCCCTCAACGATGTCAGAGAGGTGACGAGTCCCGATAACCAGATAATTAAATCAATCACTACGTCGGGTCGATCGTAGTCTAAAACAGGACTAACGTATCCTTGACGAATGTTTAAGTTGATCTTAGCTGCAACACGACTAATGCATCCTTAAACTCAAAACACCAAACCCAAATCTAACTAAATACGGATTTGGACTAAAACACGTCCTACGGGTGACGGCATCACTAAGTCTCCGTATACAATCCACGGGCAACCATAAACAAAACAAACACACACGACACGAAGTGAAATTCTGGAGTAGGAGAAAGTTGTTACCGCGACGCGGTAGCGTAATTAACTGCAGGGGCTACCGCCTGCAGGGAAGAGCGTCCCCACAATCAAAAAACCCCTCACCCTGAGGGGGAATCTGACGAAGTCTGCTACATCGGCCGCATCCGTCTAAACCTCCGATACACGGTGCCATAAATCAACTTGGCATTTTCGGAGAGATAGACGGATAAAACCAAATAGCATCTGCCCCGAACCTCAGGCAACGGACGTCCTAACGTCCAGGCCGCCGTTCGGAGGGGAACAGATTCTGGCACGCCCGGTGGGACATCTTCCTCTTTCCACTCCACACTTCGTGTGTCGTCTTCGCGAACCAATCGCGGTTTGTTAAATGATTGCCTTCGGATTTCAAGTTGCTAAGATTTGGTCTTTTATTTGGTGCAGAACTCAAGCATTCAATGGCCACCAACTGCACCAACTGCTCGAAGTGCAACTGCAACGGACGTTCCACCTCACCTAGAGGTGTAGCATACGGGCCCCAGGCGGCTTCCTTCCTGACACTGCCGGTAGGCCAGTTGACTCAGGCCACCACCGGCTTGTTCTTCGGGACCATGGTCCCACCTACAAGCCTCTCGGCACCGATACCCACACTGGAAGCGAACAAGAAGTCGGTGTTCGACCGGCTCACTGCTACTCCGACCCCTGTCAGCGGGTCGCCTGCTACTGGACCAACAGCCTCCGTTCTCACCAGGCTGGGTCAGAACTATAAAGTGGCTGTCCCAAAGAGGGCAACGGCCGCTGCTTTGGAAGTCGTTAAAGCGGCCTCTCCCATTAGAGAGTCAGTCTTCACAAGATTGACGGTCCCTACTCCTCCTCCAGCTGGTCAGAAGGCATCAGTCTTCGATAGGCTGACATCAACAGTTACCCCGCGCTCAAACAGGGGGCAACAAGAAACCACCTCAATCTCCGAGCCAATCCCGGCGGCTCGTCGCGCGCGACGTCGCCATTGGCAGAGAATAAGGAAAGCAGGGGGCAACTCCCCCTCAGGGCTAACCTCACCTGCTCCAGTGGTGGAAGTCGATGCTGCTGTTCCAACTGGGAACAGCTTTGAAATGCTGAGGAGGGTGAGAAAGAACTCCCCGGTGGCTACGTTGAAAAGGTCTCCTCCACCCAAGGAAAAAGCTCCGGAGATGAAACAGGAACAGCCCCCTCAACGGCTGTCAGCGAAAGTTTATAAAGTTTGGCGGAGGGTTCAAGACTCCGTGATTGACTCAAACCACTTCCGTCGCCAGAACAGGGCAAGGGTGGAAAAAGACAAAAACCGCCCCACTCAACGACAGGGGGCAACAAATGCTAGGATGCCCGCTTCAACGGCTCCTTCAACCTCAAAGGCCCATAAAAGGAAGAGGCCAGAAAAAGCTCCCATAACGCCGACAAAATCTAAGAGCGGTGAACCTAAACGCCCCAAGTCAGGGGGCATCACAGTTCATACGGTCTATATGGCTTCAGGGAAAGAAGAAAGCCGTACTTCTACGGGTCACCGACCGCTTACCCGGTCAGTGACCAAGTCTCAGGAGCAGCAACAAAAACTCCAGGAGATGATGACTACCATGGCTGCACTCACGGGGCCAAAAGAGAATCCTGAGACATCCTTAGATGAACGTCAAGAGGAGGAGACTGATGCCGAGTTCCTTCGCCGAATGCTCGAAAAGAGAGACCAGGAGGCTGCTGAACAAGCAGCCAATATACAGCGCATGGGCCTTCTCTTCCAGGATATGATAGGGATGATGATACAACCAGAATCCCCGACTGAAGAACCCCCGATCGTCCTTGGGGATGATAGGGGAGAAACATCAAACCCTCAGCCCGTTCTATCGACGGCTAAAGAAGACACAATCTCTAAAACAGATCTGGACGAATATATAGCCCAGCAGATAAAAGTTCATCACGCGGCCGAAGCAGCCGGCCACGTTGTAAAAACAGGGCGGCCATACCCGGGCTGGTATGACCAAATTAAGTACCCGCCAGGTTACACAATTCCAAAGTTTCATGTCTACAAGGGGACCGGCAATCCCCATCAACATGTTGCCCAATTCAGGGCGCTTTGTGTTAACACTGGAGGCGACGACAAGCTCTTGCTGCGCCAGTTTGTGGGAAGTTTATCAGATACGGCTTTCGAGTGGTATTCCGAGCTCCCCAACGATTCCGTTAAAACCTTCGCAGAGATGGAGCTGCTCTTCACCCAACGCTTTGCAAGCGCCAGCGAACGTACTCCGATGACGGCGCTGATTAACGCCAGGGTAAAGCCCGGCGAGACGTGGGTCCAGTACGCTATACGGTGGCGTAATTTATGGTCTAAATGTGAACAGCGTATAGAAGAAGCCCCTGCGGTGGGAATGTTTGTTGGAACCCTTGATCCACAAGCAACCATTTCGCAGTTTATGATGTTCTTCAAGCCGACTTCTTTCCAGGCTTTGATCGACAAATTGGCGCAGATGGACCAGATGGGCCATAAACCTCCTCTCCCGAAGCCCGAATCTCGAAACGACAAAGGAAAGGGAAAAGCGATCATCGTCGCTAATGCCCAACAGCAACCGAACGACTCGAAGCCGGTTGCTCGTCCAAATAATACACGCCCATACGTACCCCTTGAGGACAGGATGGGACGTGCTTACTCCTTCCCCCGTGATAAAACAAGGAGGTTATTTGAGCTGGCATTGCGCAATAGGCTTATAAATCTGCCGGATCCAAAACGTCCGTCACAACCAAGTGATGTTAACGAGCCTAATTATTGCCCTTACCATCGAGTGCTAGGACATCCAATCGAAGACTGTTACGTGTTCAAAAATTGGCTCGAAAACCAGTACCGTCAGGGCAAGTTTGCGCTATCCGACAAATGGAAGGTGAATCCTCCGCAACCCCACACCTATAAGGGAACGAATACGCCAGGGGCAACATGCTCCGTCATTGAAGAAGCTCCCTGGGAGGTTGTATTATCAGCCAAAACGAGGAGAATGCTAAATGATCTTCAGACCTGTCCAGCGGTCAAGTGGAAGAACCCCATGGAGCCGCAGGTTATTGAGGGGATGTTGAAACCACGCCCGACTCCGAAGACCGACGGCGGTAGTTCAAGCGTTCATAATCAGCCGTCAAAATCTTCGAAAAAGAAGAAGAAGAAATCTAAGAAGCCCGCGAAGCCTAGCGACGAGCGGACGGACTTACAGAAGCAGATCGACGCGCTGGATGAGTATAACCAAAAGGCGCGGACTCCCATTACGCTCCAAGATTTCCTTGATCACGTCTTTCAAAAAGAAGATGAGGAAGAGACTTCATCGGATGAATCCGACGGATATGTGGCAAGCTGTCATATGATCTCTCACTCGACCTCGAACGATGAAGGGACTTCTGCACCAAAACGCCGGGGGCAAATACTGAGTCAATGGTTCCGGAATTATCAATAGAAATGATTGACGCGTTTCTTAGTAAAGCTCGATTGAAAAGTAAAGCTGATCAAGAACGCGAGACGGCGATATTCGAAACGGCCAAACGCCAGCGACTTGAGGGAGGAGCTGAGATGATCCCACTGGAGCAAAATGCCTCCACCGCTGACAAAAGCCAATTTAAGCTAAAAAAGAAGTTCGCTAAGGCCATATCGATGGGCATGAAGCTACCACTCTCAGAAGAAAAAGTTACTAGCGTGGCAGAAATGCATCCCTCTTATTGCTTATATCATCAGAAGGTCTCACATTCTACCCGAGAGTGCAAAGCGTTCGATAAATGGTGGCAAGGATACGTCGCTAATCAACAACGCTTTAAACGGGAAAAGCGCAAGGTGCGTCGGGAGCAAAGAAACACGACCAAAGTGCTTGAAAGAACTGCCGGCAACTGTCACATGGTCAACACTACCAGGTCACAAGTGCCCACATTTGGGAGCGACTCTGATGAGGAACTAGAGATTGCCCCTCTCTTTAAAGAGTCAACTTCGGGAAAAGAAGAAGAACCGAAGTCTTGCGAAAATATACAGCTGCGGAATCGGACACTGCCTGAAAAGAACCTCGGACCCTCGAATAGAAAAGATAAAGGGAAAGAGAAGGTCTCTGAAGACATCACTTTGGATGACCAAGTCGCGGAAGAGTTAACCGCCAAAAATCCGTCAAAGAGGAGTAAAGTGGATTACAATGTCTTAGCACATCTGAGGAAGCTACCCTCACAACTCAGCGTCCTCGATGCCTTGTTACTATCAAAGGAGGCGAGAGACTCTTTGATTAAGGCGCTACAAGATCCGGACCCGTTCCAAGCCTTCTTGGCCGAAGAAAAGATGAAAGACGAATTGGAAGAAGTGCACACAGCCGACGTTGCTTTTGGTGATGAGGACCTTCTTCTCGGGACGTGTGAACACAATCGCCCTCTTTATGTCTCAGGATACTGCCATGACATAAAGATAGGTAAAATCTTGGTCGATAACGGATCGTCCGTCAATTTACTCAACGTACGAGTGTTAAAGGAGATTTGCATGAGTGTCCAACACCTTGCCCGGGACAAGATCACTATCTCCGGTTTCGACTCTCAATCTTCAAAGACTCTTGGATCTGTGATATTGACGCTACGCTTCGGGTTGCTCATCACAGACATCAAATTCCATGTTATAGATGCCAAGACGTGTTATAATGCTCTGCTCGGCCGACCATGGCTACACGAGTACAATATCATCCCTTCTACACAGCATCAGTGTATGAAATATTCCAGGGATGGCCTCGAGTACACTGTGGCCGGAGAGTTGAATCCGTTTTCCGTGAACGAAGTTCGCAAGTATGAGGATGCCAAATACTTCTTGCCGAGCTTCGAAGACACGGAAAGGTGTCACAAACCGGAGAACAAAACTAATGCCACCATCCCTATCTTCGGCAGTGATACCGAGGAGGAGGATATAATTTATTCAGGTCCATCCCAATCTACCAGGCCAGGACCATCCGTTCCTTCGTTGATCTTCGGTAGTGATTCAGAGGATGAAGTTCATGCTGTATTCCCTGCTCGGCCTTCGATACAGATCTCCGCTGATGAAGAGCGAAGTCTGCAGATAACCATGGTGCCGCTTGAACATTACAAAGAACTGGATGCACTCGACACTAACAGCGTAGAAGAATTGCAGACATTCTATATCCCTCCCGGACGAAAGGGTGAGAAGGCAATCTTATTCTATCGTTCTGAAGAGAACAAAGTAGAAAAAGAAGTTTGGCATGGCGCGGATCCCACGCTTGACAGGCTTCCGCCTATCCGTCTTCCCCGGTATTATACCGAAGGTTTGAAGAAACTGCTAAAACGCCAGGGGATGTCCTTCACACAGACCGTTAGAAAAGCCAAATTCTATGACAAGGTCTGGAACATTCCCGGGACCCAATGCAAACTGCCTAACGGGAAAGTAGAAACCAAAGGGCTTGGGTACATCCGGCCAAGGAAGCGGGAGTTAGTAAACAGCTGTTATGCCATATATGACTTCGATGAAGAGGCGGACGCTCAATGGGAGGACGCTAATCCTGAACCAGCAAAAGTTCCGGATACAAAACCGCCCAGTCCATCGTCCGGAGACCAGATGAGCAAACTTATAAGGGATGTGAGTCAAAAAGCCCGAGATGATCACGATCGTGAAATGGCAATCTATGAGAAAGCTAAGACACAGCGCCTCCACCAACAGGCAGTAAAGAACGAAGATGCCGTTCCTTGTCAACCTGCTACAAAAAAGGTGCGACGCGAGAACAAAAACAGGTCGAAAGGCAAGAGAGGCGCTCGACAACTACAAAGCAGAGCTAAGAAGCCGCGCATCCGAGAATCGAGCGTTATTGACTTAGCCCTCGGGAAGAAAATGGGTCGAGCATACTCTTTTCCTCGGAACAAAACAAGGAAAATATTCGATCTCGCTCTAAAACATCAAATGCTTACGTTGCCAGAGTCTAAACACCCTGAACAAGCAGGCGAAGTCTCCAACCCGAAGTATTGCTTTTACCATCGAGTAGTAGGGCATCCGCTTGAAGATTGCTTCACCTTTAAGAATTGGGTTGAGGACCAATACCAGCTTGGCAAATTCGCGTTGTCTGATAGTTGGAGGGTAGCGCCGCCGCAAAAGCACGAACCCGAAAATACAAGAATAAAACCAACTCCGCATTGGGATTGGCAGAAAATTTGCTCCTGCCATGTGATAACAATATTAAAAGAAGGGTCCGAGGACATGAACAATCTCCCTTGGTGCTTTGAAAGCGGCAGCGATGAGGTAATCTCCGAATTTCCCCCAGCTCCGAAAGAACTGGAGGACGGAATACATACCACTGCAGATAATCTCAAGAAAATTGAGTTGGGGACGGAAAATGACCCGCGACCGACATTCATCAGCGAGCTGCTATCTGAAGAAAGGGTGGCTGCGTTAAAGGATGTGCTTCTACAGCACAAAGATTGCTTCGCGTGGAACTATTCCGAAATGCCGGGACTAGATCCAGAAATTGCAGTACACAAGCTGGCGATATCCCCGGACATCAAGCCAGTCAAACAAGCGCCGAGGAGAATGCGACTCGAGCTTGAGATGAGCATCAACGCCGAAGTCAAAAAGCTGATAGATTCAGGCTTCATTCAGGAAGTCCAATACCCTGAATGGATTGCCAACATTGTCCCGGTGATGAAGAAAAATGGGACAGTGCGCATATGCGTGGACTTCCGGGATCTCAATAAAGCCTGCCCAAAAGATGATTTCCCAGTGCCAGTCACCGAACTGATGATAGACAACACATCCACTCATGAGGTTTTCTCCTTCATGGATGGATCATCGGGATATAATCAAATAAAAATGCACCCTGAAGATCAGAAGCACACAGCCTTCAGGACTCCGCTTGGTATATTTTGTTATAAGGTGATGCCTTTCGGTTTGAAGAACGCCGGTGCTACTTATCAGAGGGCCATGACGAAGATATTCGACGACCTTATACACGAAATCGTCGAATGCTATATCGACGATCTCGTGGTCAAGAGCAAATCATACGAGGAACATCTCGAGCATCTGAAGACTGTATTTCAACGCCTTCGGCAATACAACTTGAAGATGAATCCTCTTAAATGTGCGTTCGGGGTTTCCTCGGGCAAGTTCCTGGGATTCGTCGTTCGACACCGAGGTATTGAAATAGACCCGTCAAAGATCAAAGCGATCATGGAAATGCCTCCGCCGAGGACTCTCAAACAGCTGCGGTCTCTCCAAGGGAAACTCGCGTATATACGGCGATTTATAGCCAACCTTTCAGGAAAGTGCCGTCCTTACAGCCACCTGATGAAGAAGGGAACCCCATTTGTTTGGGACCAAAAATGCCAAGGCGCACTGGATGAGATCAAGCAATACTTGCAGAACCCTCCGGTGTTGGCTGCTCCAGTTAAGGGGAAGCCTCTTATTCTTTATACAACCGCCCTCGAAGGTTCTTTAGGCGCATTATGGGCACAAGAGAACGATCAAGGGAAAGAAAGAGCACTTTACTACTTAAGTCGAGTCCTGCTGGGGGCAGAAAGCAATTACTCTCCCATTGAAAAACACTGCCTGGCGTTGATCTTCGCAATAACAAAGCTTAGGCACTATGCGTTGGCGCACGAGGTCCGTCTGATTTCAAAAGTGGACCCTCTTAAATATTTAATGTCAAAAGCCATATTGACAGGACGACTCGCTAAATGGGCCCTGCTCTTGATGGAATTCTCGATAACATATCAACCTCTCAAGGCAGTGAAAGGCCAGGCCATTGCCGACTTCCTCGCTGAGCATCCGATACCCGCCGATTCTCCTCTGAATTGCGATCTTCCGGACGAACATGCGTTCGATACGATCGACGGCGATAATATCCGATGGGAGCTTTATTTCGATGGAGCATCTTCCATGAAGAAACGCAAACAAAGTACCCCTATAATTAAATCAGGGGTAGGACTCATCTTCGTAACTCCACAAGGAGGGATAATGCGCTACGCGTTCTCCCTAACGGAGCCGAGAACAAACAATGAAGCCGAATACGAAGCTCTGATAGCAGGCCTCGAGATCGCCATTGACATGGGAATTGAAGATCTCCTCATATACGGCGATTCCCAACTGGTCGTTAGTCAAGTAAACGGCGACTACCAAACGTGCAAACCAGAATTGGTAAAATACGGTGAAAAAGTGCAGCAACTGCTAACCCAAATTCCCTCTTACACTTTGGAAAGTATACCGCGCGCGGAGAACAGCAAAGCGGACGCACTGGCCAAACTTGCTAAAGAATTGGCTGACGAGAACCTCGATGACGTTAGAATCGTGATACAAAGCCGTCGAGTGCTCGCCCCAACAGAAATATCTCCGAAATCGTCTGAAGAAAAAGGAGCGAAAAAGGAGACAACCCTGCAAATAAAGGACTGGGAAAATACCGAGGACTGGAGAGAAGTCTTCATAGACTATTTCAAGTTCCACCGAATACCTGAAGAAGCGTCCACAAGACATCAGCTCACGAAACGAGCTTTGTCTTTCGCCTTCGTAAATGATACTCTATGCAAGAGGTCATTCGACTCTCTGTGGTTGAGATGCTTAGGACCTGACGAAGCGAGAAGGGTCGTCCAAGAAGTTCACGACGGACTCTGCGGTTCCCACCAAGCAGGCCCTAAGATGAAATTGAAGATAAAGCGGATGGGCTACTACTGGCCCACGATGATGCAGGATTGCCTGGAATATGCGAGGCAATGTCATCCATGCCAAATTCATGGGGACTTCATCCATCAGCATCCCAATCCACTGCATCCGACAATGGCTAGTTGGCCATTCGAAATGTGGGGAACCGACATAGTCGGTCCCATCGAACCAGCATCGTCAAAGGGACATCGTTTCATCTTGGCGACGACTGATTACTTCTCCAAATGGGCAGAGGCGGTTCCGTTGAGGGAAGTAAAGACGGAGAACATTCTCCATTTCTTCAAAACGCATGTCATCTACCGGTTTGGAACCCCGAGAAGAATCATCTCTGATAATGGGCCAGCCTATCGAAGTCATAAAATTAGCCGTTTCGCACAGCAGCACAATATAGACTGGAGATATTCCTCGGTTTATAACCCGCGAGCTAACGGTCTAGCTGAAGCCTTCAACAAGACCTTGACGAAGATCATAAAGAAAACAGTGTCACGAAATAAGAGAGATTGGCACGAAAGATTGCAAGAGGCTCTTTGGGCGTATCGGACTACGTTTAAAACGGCCACAAACACAACGCCATACGCGTTGGTATTTGGGACGGAAGCAGTACTCCCTCTCGAGATAGAATTACCCTCTCTACGAGTGGCAGTCCACTACGAGCTGACAGACGAAGAAAATGCTCACCTTCGGTTTGAAGAGCTTGACGCCCTTGATGAAATCCGGCTTCTAGCACAACAAAATCTGGAAGCCTATAAAGCAAAAATGACGCGCTCGTATGAAAGATTGAGCCGCCCGAGGACATTCCGCCAAGGCGAACTTGTGCTAGTGGTCAAAAGGCCCATGATCCCCAATCGCGCCAAGCGAGGAAAATTCGAGCCAAACTATGAAGGTCCTTATATCATTGATAAAGTCTACCAAGGTGGGGCCTATCTACTCATGGACATGCACGGTGAAAGGCCTTTCAGGCCAACAAACGGACGCTTCCTAAAGAAATACTACGCTTAATAAGCCACAGCCCAGGTTAATAGTAGATGACGACGACTATGTCCGCTCGCTATCTTCCTAAGCTCAAGCTTTATAAGTAGTAGCCAACCCTCTCAACGGTGGACCGAAATGTCCTTAAACTAATATCAGACCGAAACGTCTTTAAACTAATACTGCAGCATCCTTGGGCTGACGAGACGAATAAAAATAAAAATAAAAAAAAAATAAAAATAAAAAATAATAATAAAAATAAAAATAAAAAAAAACGGTATGTCCATAAGCAAAATGGGCGCGGATGAAAACCCGAAAGGGCTCCGTAAATAAAAATAGCAGGACTACCGGCGAGAGTTTGTGAAAACCTGAAAGGGCGCAACCTCGTTAAGGGCACTTATAGGGTCCTCTCGCCCTTGTAAGGAGAAACCACCTGCGTGAGATCCTTACGACTCACAAAGGAGCAGCACACTTAGGAATCCCCACGATTCCTAAGGAGAAAATACGCTTACGAGATCCTCACGACTCGTAAGGAGAGCTCTCTTATGGGACCCTCACGGCTCATAGGATTTGAAAGTCTTAAGTTACAGAGATCTAAACCTGTGCTTAAGCAAACCCCCACAAACTTCCAATATTGCCCTACAAGTGGTCCAATATTGACCCTTGTATACAATCCACGGGCGCGAATAAACATTTCCCTAACCAAGGTCCATCCATGACTGGGAATACGTTCGTATGGTAAACAACCCTTATAAATCCCCTCGATTTATGAGGAGAAAACCTTCCTGTAGGATCCTTACGACTTACAGAAGAACAAAACACTTAGGAACCCTCACGGTTCCTAAGGAGAAAATACACTTACAAGGTCCCCACGACTTGTAGGGAGAAATACCTTCACGAGACCCTTACGGCTCATGAAGTCAAAAGCCTTAGCCGACGG
Source organism: Agapanthus africanus (assembly GCA_030015575.1). Taxonomy (NCBI): domain Eukaryota; kingdom Viridiplantae; phylum Streptophyta; class Magnoliopsida; order Asparagales; family Amaryllidaceae; genus Agapanthus; species Agapanthus africanus. Next base: position 750,088,912 of record CM057339.1, on the reverse strand, counting down.
GACCTTAACCCCGATCGCTAAGCCTCCTTTGTTCAACAACGATAGAGGCAAATGATGATTCGCTCCTGGTAATATCCCAGTTGCAGCGGTGCTGATGCCGAAATCGGTGTCCAATTTCAGGTTGACGGCGAAAGCCAGTAGACCGCTCATGCATACGAAATAGCCAAAATGATAGGGCAACTTGCAGTAAAAAGCAGCAAGTAAAATGTATGCATGCAAAATAGCCGAAATGATCGGGCAGCTCGTAATAAAGATTAACGAGTAAAAAAATAAAATAATAAATAGCCGAAATGATTGGGCACCGTGAAAAATAGCCGAAATGATTGGGCAATCGCGACCTTCGCGATATAAAAGCTGAAATGATAGAGCATCGCGGAAATAAAATAAAATAAAAAGAAGAAAGGATAAAATTTCGGCCCTACAGTTAAGATCACATCGATCCCTGTATACAATCCAAGGGCGTAAAACAAATAAGGAACCATGCCTCCCCAACGGATTCCGTCAAACGACGAAACCAAGCCTCAACAGCTCACTTCAACCGAAGAAGCCAATGACTCCAACGAAAATTTCTCAATTCACGGATACAAACACTCCTTGACGAGAGCCTCCTGATCCGCGTCGACCCGCAGAGCCACCAGTGCCTCCGTAGGAACCCTCGACTCGTTTCAAACCCCAAGGACACAAATAATCCTTGGCGCTTGGGAAACAAATAATCCCTCGCAAAAATTTCTCAACTCACGGATACAAACACTCCTTGACGAGAGCCTCCTGATCCGCGTCGACCCGCAGAGCCACCAGTGCCTCCGTAGGAACCCTCGACTCGTTTCAAACCCCAAGGACACAAATAATCCTTGGCGCTTGGGAAACAAATAATCCCTCGTAAAACTTCTCAACTCACGGATACAAACACTCCTTGACGAGAGCCTCCTGATCCGCGTTGACCCGCAGAGCCACCAGTGCCTCCGTAGGAACCCTCGACTCGTTTCAAACCCCAAGGACGCAAATAATCCTTGGCGCTCGGGAAACAAATAATCCCGGCAAATTTCTCAACTCACGGATACAAACACTCCTTGACGAGAGCCTTCTGATCCGCGTCGACTCGCAGAGCCACCAGTGCCTCCGTGGGAACTATCGACTCGTTTCAAACACTAAGGACACAAATAATCCTTGGCGCTTGGGAAACAAATAATCCCTCGCAAAAATTTCTCAACTCACGGATACAAACACTCCTTGACGAGAGCCTCCTGATCCGCGTCGACCCGCAGAGCCACCAGTGCCTCCGTAGGAACCCTCGACTCGTTTCAAACCCCAAGGACACAAATAATCCTTGGCGCTTGGGAAACAAATAATCCCTCGCAAAACTTCTCAACTCACGGATACAAACACTCCTTGACGAGAGCCTCCTGATCCGCGTCGACCCGCAGAGCCACCAGTGCCTCCGTAGGAACCCTCGACTCGTTTCAAACCCCAAGGACGCAAATAATCCTTGGCGCTCGGGAAACAAATAATCCCGGCAAATTTCTCAACTCACGGATACAAACACTCCTTGACGAGAGCCTTCTGATCCGCGTCGACTCGCAGAGCCACCAGTGCCTCCGTGGGAACTATCGACTCGTTTCAAACACTAAGGACACAAATAATCCTTGGCGCTTGGGAAACAAATAATCCCTCGCAAAACTTCTCAGCTCACGGATACAAATACTCCGTGACGAGAGTTTCTTTGACTCACATCTCGGGCAGTAAGGATTCAAAAACTTGCTTCCTGAAAAATGGGACCCTGCAAGCCAATCCTAAATGGTCTCTTGCATACTATTCACGGATCTCACTCTCTGAAGTCGATTCTCGACAAAGAGGGAAACAACCACTTACGAGCCCTCTCGACTCGTAAAAGGGAGAAATTCTCTTATAGGATCCTTCCGACTTATGAGAGGAAACCACACTTAGGAATCCTCACGATTCCTAAGGAGAAAATTCACCTGCGAGATCCTCTCGATCCGTGGGGAGAAAAGTCTCTATGAGACCCTCACGGCTTATAGAGTTGAAAAGTCTTGGGCAGCAGATCTGAACCTGCGGCCTAAGCCATCGTTATTTCTTAAGAAGGTCGGGATACTCGTCCCAATTGTCCGTCAATTATGGTTATCAAGGTGGCGTACTGATTATAAAAGGAAAGAAAGACAGAGAAGTGACACAAGACATTACAAAAAGGTGTATCTTTTATTCATAAACTTGATCAAATACAGGATACATTATGTCAAAGGATAAAAAAAAACATACATATACATTCTTTAATCTATAAGTATGACTGATACAAAAATGGATAGCTACTGAGGAGGAAGCGCCTTTAGTAAATTCACAAGCTGTTCTCGCACTCCCTTCAGCACTTCCTCTCGGGTGACAGCCGCGGCCACCTCCGCCTCCACCTGAGCCCGTTGTTGCAAGGAAGATGAAAGTTGCTCCTCTACCGCCTTCTGGGCTGCTTCCTGGCTGGCTGAAGCTCGCTCGACAACGTGAAGGTTATGCCTCAATGATAATCCTTCGGAGAGACATTGCAGGAGGCCCTCAAAGATAACCTTCAGCCGTGCAGCGTTGGCCTCCACTCGAGCATGCAGTTGAGCAGACCTACTCGAAACATCATCACGCTCTTTGTGCCTTGAAATAACCTCTTGTTCGAGATGGCGGAAATAAGAAGCGCTCTGCTCGATCCACGCAGTCCTTTGAATATTGGCAGCCACAGTCTCAGGAGTGGGACGCAACGATTCCAATTGGAATAGGCAACCCTCGATCTCCTTACAATGGTTAACCCAGGATGCAATGGTGCTCTCATTATGGAAGTTCACGAGTACTGCTAGCATCGGGTTAACCACCAGAGCGAAGTCCACGGCAGATGTAGGAGCTTCAACATCGAGTTCCTCGACATAATCATTTAACATGCGCAGACTATTTGCAGCGCCCTTTGAAGACAGACTCCTCAGGTAAGGACCCGCCGGCATTGTGACGCGAGGTTCGAAGGACGCCGAAGCCAGAGCGGCAGCTGAAAGAGACGGGATGCGATCAGATAACAGTACAGAAAATAGAGAGAGGAAAGTTACCAATACGATGGTCTTTGTACCAGTTAAGACAGGTGGCAAGGTCGGAAGGGCTGGTGGTACAGCTGAGCTTTTATCCCCTTCTTCAATCTGTAGCACTGCAGTTGAGATAAAAAAAAAGTTTAGAGACAAGTCCATCAATAAAAAAGAAAGGGGAGAAGAGAAAAAGGAAAAATGTTGACAGAAATTATACTTACCGACGCCACCAGGGGAAGAAGCAAGCTCAGATGGGAAGGAGAAATATGGGAGCAACATCTGATGAACATGATCAAAAAGCGCTCCTGAGAACACAACAGGATGACTTTAGTACGCGAATTAAATATCTAGAAAACAAGATTAATAAAGTGTAAGCATATACCTTCCAACATCTTTGAGGGTATGAGAGAAGGTTGAGAGGTGACCACTGCCAAAGCGGTCATCGAAGGCGTTCCCTCGAGCGGTGGGGCATCGGCACTAGCTGCACCTACATTACGAAAAGGCGAACTTGTCAGAAAAGGTTGTAAAGTAAAGAAAAGTAGCCACTTAGGGTTTACCTGAGGAGCTCCCGGCGGAAACAGAGGCAACTCCCTCCTCTACCGACATGAGACCACCACCCGTGGCCTCGTCACCCGATTCAATAGGGACCGTCATCGTGCTAGCCAGACCTGGGGACGGCGGAGGACCGTAGACAGGGAGGGCTATGACTGGAGTATTGCCAGATTCCAGAGAAGGAGCGTTTGGTTCATCCTCGGGAATCACGGCCGCCTCACCCACTACTTTCTCAGGTTCAATAATGGCGGTCGTATCGTCCGCCATCGCCAGGGGATCGCCGACCTCAAGCGCTTCACTCACCACCACCCTGGACTCAGCTATAATGATCATATCATCTGCCCCCGCTTCAGGTTCGGCATCAATGACCTTCTCAGTGGTAGGCCCCTCGACCTCCACCCCAGGCTCCGCGGCCTCAACAATGTTACTTACTGTCGGCTCGAGTTCGACAGGCGTCGCCTCCTCCGTTCTCCTCGGGTCAACGGCTTCCGCCTCTCCCTCGATCAGACTTGGCCCTATAAAGATAAGAGATATAAGGACCAATGACATTAAAACCCTTATAACAAAAAACTCTGAGAGAAATGTTACCTGAAGCGGATTTGCCGTTTGCGCTCCGAACTGCTCGCGCCACCTCTCTACGGGCGGTAGATAGGGTGACAGGGGCCTCTTCAGAGGGAGTATCAGCGCGAGGGGCGGCGCTGGGTCCCGCTCCCATGGCCAGGGCAGCCCGGCGCGCCTTCGCCTCACGCCTCAGCCGCTTCCTCTCCTCCCGAGCGGTTATGAGGGACCTCTGTGACGCCTCCCTCAAAGCATCATCATCTTCATTCAGGGAAGCCTCCAAAGCCTTTAGGGCATCTCTCATCGGCTTTTCAAGGCGAGCCCCCTGCAGTGTCCCAGAGGGAACAGGAACATCGGCCGCCAGCGGAACATCTGCGTCGCTAGGAGGAAACGGCATTGAGGTCCCTACAATTAAATGGAAAGGTTAGATCGACCATAACGCAAGAAAAATGAAAAAAATTCGATGAAGTCGAAACTTACTAAGGCCGACAGACACCCTGGCACGTTCCTCCTCATGAAAGGTCTTCAGAGAAGCGGCAATAGCTTCTTCATCAGTAACGCCTGTTAGAGGAAAAGAGAGAAAAGCGTCAACCAAAAATAACGAAATAAGGAAGAAAATACGTTACAGTAAAGAAAGAATGACTAGCAGTTACCTGATTGCGCAAGCTTGACCAGCCACGCATCACGCTTCACCAGCCATACCGAAGCTCTGAGAGCAGCTTCCAAATCTGTATCGTCTGGCGGCGGCATCACTAATCCCGCGTTAGTCCCATATTCGAGCAAACCCTCGGAATAAGGAGCGTGGGGTTCCTGGCCGAACGCAACGTCCGCGGCGAAGAGCGATTTCTTTTTCTTTTTCCCTCCAGCCCTAGGCTCACGGGGAAGCGACTTACGCTTGGCAGCCGCTTTGGGACGACGGGTCCCGATGTCCGCACCCGCGCCAGACTCCGGCGAGGGTACAACCACTGTTTCCGCCTGAGCGCGGGGTGCAGGAGATGCATCCGCGATATCGGGGAGCGGTGGTTCATGTGGAGGACTTCGTGCGCGTGACGGTCTACTCCCAGCATCTTTTAAGGGAGCGACTATTGGAGTCCTCGGCACCAGAGGAGCGCTGCGATCGCTACCTGGGGGTGCACCCTTACGGTCGATCAGCAACCGTCTTTCCTCTTTTATGACCGCTCCCGTCGAATGACTATACCATTCGGTGTATACCCTAAGGAGACGAGGAGCACAAGACGGCTCACTGATAAAGAAGTGAGAGCCCGTGTTTAGACGCATGAAGTGATGCAGCGCCCTCTCTATCCCTTCTTCGTTCGCGGTAGGCTCCGATAAAAAGGCCTCTAGCGGTACCCCTTGGTTATAACTCAGCTGCTGAGCGAAACGATGCGGGTTGTATCTCATGAAAATCGCTCCCCCGTCTTGCCTAAACACCAAAAAGCCCGGTCTAATAGAGTATAAGTGAAGGGTCTCCCGAGCCGTTAAAATCGAAGCGCCGTCCTTGAAAGTGTCTTGCAATGGCCGCACTGCAGTAGCAGACGTTTTTCCAATGGTAAGCACCTTGTCAATAAAAGACACACCGGCTCCAACGGTGTGGGAACGAAGGAGTAAACTCCTGGCATCTCGCGGCGATGGATTCACGATTGATGCGCCAATCAACTGTAAAAGGCGAGGGAAAATGCACCTTTCGTAGAATGAGGGCCTTTTGTGCGTGCCGAAAACACCTGCTGTATGTAATTCGAGCCACGACATGAAGTAGTGCATTGCGAAAACCACATGCAACGCCCCAGGCTCATTGGCATCTGCCGCTCGGTTAAGGCCATGATATAAATGTGCCAAGCCGGCGATCCCGACGGCCACCTTTACCCCGATAACCATCCGGTGAGCCGGGTAAAAAACAGAGGGCCGCATGCTGTGAGAATGCGTTGGAAGTGCAAACCAACTCAACCAAAGCCCAAGAAATCCCAAAAAGAAGGCCTCCTCGTCCATCTCGGGGGCTGCAACTTCTGCAAAAGACATGGCTGAAGAGTTGGGAAGAAAAAAGTCCTTCTGATCTATGTCTCTCGCTGGCAGGTTATCCAAACCTAAGCCGAAAGGATCCTCGAGGTAAGCAAACTTGGCAGTCTTCGCCGAAAGGACGTTTGGATGAACGAACCGAGCAATAAAATCCTCAAAATTAACTCCACGGCTTCCATGCTCAACGAAAAGATTCTCATAGATGTTCAACACCTTAATCAGACTTGGAAACTGATGTTGAACAGCGTTCTCTGGCGTGAGCTCCCTTACCCTCGGCTTAGCCCCATAGATGTACTCGTCCGGCGGGAGCAATTCCTCATAATGTTCCCCCATAGCCGGTAGGCCAGACACCTCCGTAAATTCTTCCAGCGAAATAGACACTTCCCGATCCATGGCGAGGAAAGTATGAGTAGGAATATTCCACTGCTCCAAGAAGGCCTTGAACCACCAAGTAGGAAGCGTAGGATACTGGAAGAGAGAGACGTAGACTGCGGTGTACAGTCCTAGCCTTATCAACTGCGACTTCCTCGTCGACAGGATATACCGGGCCCATGGCAGATAGCCGACCGGGTGGCGGGGGATCAGACCAAGGTTATATGATTGCCCCCAAGGTCTCGCCTCGCCCTGACAGATACGGCGCCCTAGGATGTCCAAAACCATCGGACGCTGGACCGGGATGGCATCTATGGCCGGATGAAGAAAACCCTTCGATGTCCAATCTGTCATCTCCGCGGCATACTGCACCGGGGGTGGACTGGCGTAGTGAATCGCCGTTATGGGCTCTGACGGCACCGCACATGTGAAGCTGCGACGACCCATAATAATTTGATTGTACCACGACCCCCAAAGATGGAGACTCTTATACTCCGGGTCGTGCGCCTTGATCATAGCCAGAACCTCACGATCCAAAGGCGCCTCTGGAAACCCCTCCTCTGAGCGGACAAACGGAAATGAAGTATCTTCAGACATAATCGCTGCAAAAAGAGCAATGTAGCTGTCAGTGTTGTAATCCTAACGCTTGACACTGAAAAAAAGAAATGCACTAATTAAACTAAAAATCAAGATTAATTAAATACACCGCACCACAGTGCAGCGAGTAGGGGACCAAAGGGACCCACAAAATCTGGATGACAATACGTCAGTTAATAAAACAACCTCATCATTGGATGAGATTGTCAGTTGGTCCCCAGGGGAAAATTCCCATTAATAAAAAAGGGGAAGAATCCCTAGGGACAAGGAGAAAATCTCCTCTTTCAGAGCAAACCCCTGTCACAGAGTGACACTTGTCAAACTCTGGAAAATAAGTTTCCTTAAAAGAGCATAGCTCTATGGTAGTAATGGAAAAGTCCATCAGAAAATGTTTACACTTAAAAGAATCAAGAAATTTGGATGAAAAACTCATAAAAAATTTTCTCATTTTTCAGATCTAAAAGATCTACAGATGATTCAAAGAGCAAAGCTCTGTTCATGGATCAGAACCCATGAACAAGATCTCTGCAGATCTATAAGTTTTTAAGAGCAAAGCTCTGTCTATGAAACCCCAATGGGGATCTCTTTAAGATCAAAAAGATCTGTAAGAGCAGAGCTCTTTGGTTAAGGTTAATTTAAATTAAGTTGATTTAAATTAATGTTACCTAAAGTTTCTAACTTCAGAAATGAGCAAAGCTCTGAAACTCTCAAGCAAGAGCAAAGCTCTGGAAATTAAAATTCTGAAAATGGTAAAAAAAATTTCTGAGGGTCAAACGCCCTATTTATAAGGCGCTTGCGCCTCTTCGGATTCCCCTTTGATCCAACGGTCTGGAAGGTGGCCACCGTTGCACTCACGTGTGCGCCACGTGAGCGCAACGGTGGGGGGGCATTTGTTTCGCCCAATCAGAGCAAAGCTCTGTTTGAATTCAAAATTCAAATCTTTGAAGCAGAGCTTCAAATCCCGCGCGCAGCGCCCAAGAAGGCGCGCCCAATCAGAGCAAAGCTCTGTTTAAAGGAAGCAACGCTTCAGCTGCACTGCGCTCTCCGCTAGGTGACACGTGTCAGCGCAGATGCGCTAGCGCAGTTGCGCTGCGCTCTGCGCTGCGCGACACGCGTCAGCGCAGATAGGCTAACGCAGTTGCGCTGCGATCTGCACTGTGCGACACGTGTCAGCGCAGATGCGCTAGCACACTTGCGCTGCGTTCTGCGCTGCGCGACACGTGTCATGCGCTGGGGCATCAGCGCCAAACTGAATTAAGATTTCATGAAATCTTTTCTGTTCTTTCCAGAACTAGAAGACTTTCTTCGGCCTCTGGATCAAAGATCCAACGGTGGGAAAACTCCCAAAAAATCATTCAAGAAATATCCCGTTAACAAATTCAACAAATTTATGGGGCACTATAAATAGGACCCCAGACCTCATTCAAAAGGCATCAAGAATTTTCTCGAAAAATCAAGAACCCTAAAACAGAGAAAACTCCGAGAAGAAAAAGGTAAAGAACCTTCATGAGGTAGAAAAAAAAAAGGGGCCTTCTAATAGATCATTGATCTAAAAATAAGATCAATGATCTTTATAAAAATAAAAAAAAAGTGCTTTGCACTTCTTGTGAACCTTCGGTTCTGTAAAAACAATAAAAATAATAAAATAATAAAAGAATAGTGCTTTGCACTTTTAAGAACCTCTGGTTCTTCGATCAAAGAAAAATTTATTTTTCTTTGATCCAATTTAGACGAAGAAATTAAACAGTGCTTTGCACTTTCCTTCCTGAATCTAAAAGATTCTTAGTGCTTTGCACTTCCAAGTTGCGCCGTTGCGCTCTTAAGAGAGCGCCACGTGTCGGCTATAAAACCATTTGCGCTAAGCGCTCTTAAGATAGAGCTTTGCTCTCTGGAATTAGCGCAACTCGCTGAGAGAGCGCCACGTGTCGGCTGGAAAACCATTTGCGCTAAGCGCTCGTAAGATAGAGCTTTGCTCTCTGGAATTAGCGCAACTCGTTGAGAGAGCGCCACGTGTCGGCTGGAAAACCATTTGCGCTAAGCGCTCGTAAGATAGAGCTCTGCTCTCTGGAATTAGCGCAACTCGCTGAGAGCGCGCCACGTGTCAGCAGCGCAATTGCGCAGCGCAACAGCGCAACGCGCTGCGCTAGTGCGCTTGCACTCATCAAGCACGACACGTGTCGTCACCGTATGGACTTGAGCTCATTACTTAGCGTAAGGCGCAAATGCATTCAAAAGGGCCAAGCCCAATTAAGAGAAGGCCTAACAGGCTCAATAAAGCGCAAATGCATTATTTTAAGGGGCAGAGCCCAAATCAAAACAGATGCTTTGCATCATTTATAAATGGGCACAGCCTAAACAGAATCTTAAGAATGCTGTGCATTTTTACCAGGGGCAGAGCCCAAATCAAACAAATGCACTGCATCATTCACAAATGAACAGAGCTCAGAATAAATTAATGCTCTGCAGAGCCCAAATGCAATGCATTACTTAACAAAAATGTTGAACATTTCAACCGGACTTAGCCCAATTTTTGCCATAAGTCCTTAAATTAAATTGACTGAGCAAAATCGCTCTTCTAAATTAATTTACATCCGGTTCGAGGGTACATCTCCGAACTCCTTTGACATCCGTCGTTGTAATTCCTCAACGACGTCAAAGAGGTGACGGGTCCCAACGACCACACATCGATATGGACTGCGGGGTCCTTAAACTCGTGGACCGAAACGTCCCTAAACTAATATCGGACCGAAACGTCCCTAAACTAATATCGGACCGAAACGTCCCTAAACTAATATCGGACCGAAACGTCCCTAAACTAATATCGGACCGAAACGTCCCTAAACTAATATCGGACCACTACGTCCCTAAACTGGCGATGGACCGCCACGTCCCTAAACTGGAATATGGACCACTACGTCTTTAAACTGGCGACGGACCGAAACGTCCCTAAACTAATAATGGACCCCCACGTCCCTAAAACTGGCGATGGACCGCCACGTCCCTAAACTGGCACACTAGGGCCCAAACGCTCTTTTTGTTGGATCTAAACGGTCCCGTCTAAGTTGATCTTAACCCCAAATACGGTTAACGTGTCCTTAGATATTCAAATAAACGATAAAACTCCAAATCAAATTTGGTTCAAGGGTACACCTCCGAACTCCTCTGACGCATGTCGTTGTAATCCCTCAACGATGTCAGAGAGGTGACGAGTCCCGATAACCAGATAATTAAATCAATCACTACGTCGGGTCGATCGTAGTCTAAAACAGGACTAACGTATCCTTGACGAATGTTTAAGTTGATCTTAGCTGCAACGCGACTAATGCATCCTTAAACTCAAAACACCAAACCCAAATCTAACTAAATACGGATTTGGACTAAAACACGTCCTACGGGTGACGGCATCACTAAGTCTCCGTATACAATCCACGGGCAACCATAAACAAAACAAACACACACGACACGAAGTGAAATTCTGGAGTAGGAGAAAGTTGTTACCGCGACGCGGTAGCGTAATTAACTGCAGGGGCTTGCGCCTGCAGGGAAGAGCGTCCCCACAATCAAAAAACCCCTCACCCTGAGGGGGAATCTGACGAAGTCTGCTACATCGGCCGCATCCGTCTAAACCTCCGATACACGGTGCCATAAATCAACTTGGCATTTTCGGAGAGATAGACGGATAAAACCAAATAGCATCTGCCCCGAACCTCAGGCAACGGACGTCCTAACGTCCAGGCCGCCGTTCGGAGGGGAACACTCCCCATATACGCACAGGTAATAACATAGATGTATGCATGTGTGTGTATGCGTGTGTGGGTGTAACAATTACTCCAGGGTTTCGCAACTAACACTAAACTAATCCATGAACACCTAGAATCTACCTATATCAACAAGTCTCATATCAACATAATATATATAATCAAAATATAGGTGTGTATACGTATTTGTAAACATCACCACGAACTGCGGGGGTGCTACACGCCATCCACCCGACTTCTCCCCGTAGATATAAATCTACTCACCTGGTCCTCGCTCGCTGGTCCCGACGTCGCCACGCGCTTGCTTGTCGTCTCAAAGTCCACATGGGGTACCTACATATCATATCGCATCGTATCACACTAAAACCAAATTCGAAATCGAAACTGCATACGAAAATCAAATCGGCACGCACATCACGCATAGGTCAAAACCTATCACCTACGCATGCAAGAATAGCCAAACCAACCCTCGATGTCGATGTACAAACGTCAAACCATAGAGAAAAACCCAAACACTCTCATTTGCGCATTCACGAACACTAATTATAATATAAAATAGGTTAAAATTCACAAAAACCCCAAATTCACCTTAAAAGCCATTTTTCCGAAAATCTAGCAAGCAAAAATTACCCGTTTTAGTACAAAACTCGACGTTTAAACAAATCTAGCGGCCATAATACTTATTAAATATCTTAAATAAGTCATAAAAATAATTTCCATAATTTAATCCTAATAAATTTTATTAACCCCAAAATTCTAGTTTACAATATACCCAAATTTTAACAATTTTATAGCAAAAATGCATAAACAACAATTTAGCTTGGATTTTCATGAACTAAAAGCATTAAACCACTCAATATAATATTTATAATGACATGGAACCTTAATTAGAATTTTATCTCACCAAAATATAATTATTTTAAAAACCTAGTTTACAATTTATATAATTATCACAATTTAAATCAACAAAAATGCAAACTAGCAACTTAATTTGATTTTGCATAACCTTGATATGGCAAATACATCCCACAACCATAGTCTCACAACACAAAACCCTAAATAGATTTTCACAAATCCTAATCTAAAACTTCTCTTGCAAACCCATATCTTTCAATTAAACCATAAATTAGCACCTAATAAGCTTCATTAAGGAATTAAACCAACAATTGAACAATGGGTCAAAAGTTATACCTCACAACCATGAATCAAACTTGAAATCTAGACCTCCAATTTGAAATCCTTGCACCAAGATCCATGCTAAAGAAGATGAGGGAAAATGGGTAGGAGTCGGATTTGAATTTTAGCTTGATTTTTGATGGAATTTGGACAATTTTTTTGAGGGGAAATGAGGTGGGGTTTTGGGGGAAAATTCTGGATAGCAAGAAGGGGGGGGGGGCTCGGCTGCAAGTAGGAGGAAAGAGGAGAGAGAGGAAGGTGGGGAAAATGATATCTAGTCAACCTAGTCAAAGTCCACTCTCATTTCTACATTTCCTTTTTCTTTTCTTTTCTTTTGCAACACAAGTGGGGAAAAGATTGAGGGAGGGGCTGCTGAATTCAGCCAAGAAAAAAGATAAATAGAGGTGTGTGAGTGTGGGTATGGGTGTGGGGTGATGGAAAATAATAAATACTATACCCCCAAACATCCATTAACACTAAATTCACTATTTAAGCCTTTTTCTTCGATATTTTCTAACACCGTTTTGGCAAACCATTTCATTTCAAAAACCACATGATAAAATTTTGTTTAATGTGTTATGATGCACAAAATTTGTTTCAACTCATTCCAATTTGTAATTTTCCCTAATTAAATGTATTAGTGACGACTTAAAATAATATTAAAATAATTAATTTCGGAAATTTTTTCAGAAAATTTGAAATTTCACCAGTGGCTCAATAAACACCAAATTCTAGCAATTACATAGCTAGAATATGTATATTTAATTTTAAAATAAACATATTTGTATTTTGACTTTTTACAGAAAATCCCCTTATTTTACCGATTTTTCCGAAATTTCACCGAAACGATTTTCAAAACGTTACACTCTTCCCCCCTTAAAGAAATTCGGACCCCGAATTTAAATTAAAACTTCCCCAAAATACTAAAATATCTAAGCAAAACCATCAAGTCGTCGGGGCTCCGAAATCGTAAATACATAAAACAAATCGTGGCGCAGCGCATGCGCATGAAAAATGAGCATGTAACTCAAAATCAAAACTCCGTCAAGCATCCCGCAATCATCGGAGTCATGGTAAAGACACAATGTCAAATCCAATACCAAAACCAATATGATATAACTTGAAACTATACAAGTAAATATCAAATCTATATATGTAATTATCTGAAGGAAATGCATGCCAAATCTCTTAAAGTCGCTGTGCAATGCGCATAACACTGCACAGTGGCGGACGTCTATCATAAGAAAATAACCATATACATATATACCTTTTGTTTGAAATGTACGTTCCGCCGTTTTGGGAAACAATTTAGAAGGGTTTTCTTGTTTTAAACGTTTCGCGTCATATCAGACACATAGGTAAATACTGAGACTATAGCTCGCTTTTTGGAATTCCCTTCGATAGCTATCAATGCATGCAAAATACATTCAGGTACTGTCCTCTGACTAGTCCTGCTCAGTACGAAAACACATAGCAAATATCATAAAAACGTACTGCTCTATAAGAAATCAATCTCAAAATACGCATATGAATACTACGTGCGTCTGGTGCGTACGGAAATCAAAATCCATATATGTGCCATACATGCGCACAGAAACAACCTCTAAGTGCATCGGGCGTGCACACAACATCTGTCATAGGCAACGTGTGTGCCTGACAGCAAGGACAGGAGCGTCTGACACGCACGAAGAATCTCGATTTAGTGCATCTGGTGTGCACCGAAATCGCTTCTCAAAACATGCGCTCAACATGCGCGAAAATCAAAACCAGGTGCATCCATCATGCACGAAATCATGAAATCCAATATCAAGCGCCGAACATGCGCAAAATCAAATCAGGTGCACAAGATGCACAAAAAAAATATCGAGCATCACAATCGAAATCGAAGACTAGTGCATCTAAGAGCAAAACATACGTAACACTGCACTGCAAGCATATATGAACTATACCGAGTGCAAAACCCAAATCATGTGCGTACATACGCACAAAATCAACTCAACAGTATGAAAACCCTAAAATCATAAACATGCGAAACCAAGGCACGAAAATGATATCAAGTGCAACAACTGTGTAAAAATCGTAAATACTCAGTAGGTGCAACCATGGCGCATGAAAACAAATATCATGGAACTCCATCATCAAAATCAATCATGCAAATAGACCGCCAAAATACAGAAATCAAATATGGCGGAATAGTCCCGCTCAAGCACATCTTTCAAGAATCTCTGGCCAACTGTTGTGGTCACTCATAGCATGTCTCGTCGACGATCCTGAACTCTGACCTGCCGGTGAGCGCAACATGACCACTCCTGGGTCCTAGTCTTCTCGTAATTCATTCCAGAAAGGTCCTGTCGAGATCTCTCCCAAATTTCGTCTCTGCCGAACCGTCCGGGAGTCATCGTCCTTTATTATATCTGTTTCTTGTTCCGGAACGGCTGCATACTCATCGCGACTCCTTCTGGAAGGTATATCCAAGCACAATGCCTCGGCATGCGTATCGCATCTCTGATGTCGGCGGAGTGGAACGTTGTCTCATCAAGATCTCGTACGAACCTCTTACTCCACTTTCTTTAATGTCGACTGCTTCGGACTCATCTCGTCATGGCTGCATGGACTGAGCTCCTACGGCTATCCTCGTATCTGGAGTCTCCTAAGAAATGCATCTCACCACCTGGCATCCGAATGAAGTCGAACCATCCGATCGATTCGTCAAAACCTTATAATCCCCCAAGAGCTCAACATCTTGGGTACAGTTTAACAGTATCGAGTACATACCACAGTATCGATGGTCCAGCCGTAGAAGGGCAATCCCAAGCCTCACTAATGGCGCCGCGGAACTGCCGCAAACCCTAAGGTTCAAAGGCTTTCACACGGTCATTAAGTCGAGTTAGGGATTCATTCTTCTAGAGGGTCCTTAGAATTGCCTGCATGTCTTTCTGAATACTTTAAACTTGGAATAATAGGTTTCTGATATTCGATCGTCTCTATCGACTCTCAACGTCTCTGCGTGAAGTCGTCTCTAGCTGGAATCAATATATCTGATGACCTCGCATCGGGTAGGCGAACGAACCACATGTCCTAGTCATTCATCCTCGGTGACTAGCGACCTTCTATCATCTCTTAGTACAACTCGTACTGCAATAGCTCCAATCTCTGGGCGATATCTCGTCGTTCACAGCAACAACTGGCTCACTCGTTTGCATGCTGAACAGTGCCTCAATCATCATGAATAAGCCATACATCAACGGTCATCAAAATCTGGTTGGCCTCTATCATTGGCTCAATCCTCTGGCGCTGATCTGCACATCCGAGTAATCTCATACAACGATCCATCCAAACGCTCATGGCGATAAAACATACTCAGACGACGCCTCTCAATGCAATCGTATGTCGCCGGAATCACGCCCTGGTCAGTCCTCGTTCGTAACGAGCTCTTGCTGACCGCAACTCTAGCCGTAGCTCTCCCTGCCCGTAATCGTGGCAGCAAAACCATAACTGGTACCGATGAGGCTAGATCAGGAATGAATATGATACTGAACAAAGAAATGTACATCCTAAGGCTTCTTAAGTGGAGTAGCGTATCGTAAGTATGCCGCGGAACATACCCACGGTACATCACTCTACTTTAGTCACCTATTCCATCAACCAAGGGCCATCCTACGCTTCGAAGGTAAAACCTAACGCTCTGATACCAACTTTGTCACGTCCCGAAAGTACGGAACATGACCGGCACTTAAACTACGAAACATCTCGAGGCGTACGTAATCTAAGTAAGCCGAAAACCCAGAAATCCAAACCAAGAAAAGTTGTAGAGTGAAGGAAAACCAATTCAAATCATGGAGTTTTAATAGCATAAGCCGAATTATGCGTTTTTAAAAACAGCAAATATTTACTGAAAATTTCGGCAGAGTCTCCTTTGTAAATACTGGCCCCAAAACGGGATACAACATGAATAGTATACGAAATCAATAAAAGGCATCCCCAAGCGGGAGCTAGCTCTTCGTCAATCGACGGTCACAACCACACAAGCAATATAATATACAACGCAAAAGGCGAGGATCAAAACTCAAAAGGAACTCAAAACAATAAGAAATCCATAGAAAAAAATAACGCGCGACTCTAAGGTCGAAAGAATAACATCACTGTCTCTAGCTCAAAAATAAATACATGTTTGGTTGATGGAACTTCTAGATACAACTGAATAATAATATACAATGTATAATGATGAGTACGATACAAATAAACCCACCTACTAGCAAGTCAACCGAAAGAAGCAGTGCCAGCAAAGCCGTAATAAAACCTGTACAGCAAAACCTGCAAGAAACTGGGGCACAACGGGGGTGAGTTGCCAACTCGTGAATAGAATACATCTACGAACAGGAATCGCATGTATGCCGCAATCTTAGGTCGTACGATCAATATATATCATCAAATATATAACCAGCAGCCTATAACAATGGCTAGGGTATACCTCTAAACAACAGTAATACTAAGTGCTCGTGTCAGTGCCTCAGATAGCAATATATCATATGGATGATGTATGAATGCATGAAAACAGAGTACATGTACTAAAGAAACTGCTTTCATAACTCAGTGAGATTTCTGTATTTTTTTTAAAAATGAGGTATCATAAGGAAATCAGTATAAACCGTGTCTAGCATCGACAAAAAAACATAAATCCACATATCTCAATATCTCAGGCTCCGGCTACCCGGACTGACCTAGATCATCAAATCTCAGTACCTCAATATCTCGAAATCTCAATGTATCAAATCTCAATATCTAGGGTGCCGTCAGTTCAGACCGGCCCCTACCATCCATCGCAAGACTACGAAGGTATCCTCCGGATATCCGACGCGTCGGGTAATATCTCCGGTCGGTAGTGCTCCCCTGCCAGGCTCAACGTCAGCAACACGACCTTCTTGCCCCGGGGTACTTTACCGGGTCCACCATGTACCCAAAATGGTTCATCCTTCTCCTCGAATCGGGTCTCGAAATCCATCAGCAAACTCATGGTGGACGACTCATACATCATGGGAAAACCGCGCTTTTTATTTAAAAAGAGAGAAGAAGTTTGTATAAGTTTTGCGGTTTTCCCCCAAATCCAGAAAATCTCATGGAAATCCGAATCCAAAACCTCAATAGCACGTAAAATAGTGAATATATGCATGAGAATCCATGAATGTGGCATAACAATGAATAACAGTATGCATGAAGTGACAAGTAATAACTACAATGTCTAAACTGGCATACAAGGCAAGTACACTAATATCATGTCTAAACTATTAGCTAACAACCTATGTCAATGAAATAGTATTTTCTAAGTGTACGTGACATGGCAATTTCCGATGAAGACGTGTGTGAGCCGGCAAGTAAGTGTACGTGGTACATACGCATCATCGGTAATGGTGATGGTGTCCTAACAGCATGATATCAATAATGAAATATGAATTACAATAAGTATGCGATGCAGAGCAACAACAATAATATGCGGGAGCTGAACACTAGACACAACGATAACTAAACTGCATTACCCTAATATAAGTCCTACAATGGTGCCTTTTGAAATAACACGAATCGCGGTGTTTTGAAAATAAGGGCTACGGTGTTTTTAAGAAAAGATACGTCTTTTGAAATATCCGTAAAATCCCTTGACCTGTCTTTTAAAATACCCACGATTTGTTAGTTTTGAAATAGGTAGTAGTCTAATCTAGTCAAACAACTATACTAAACTATACGGCTGAACTAACAGGCTGAACTACAGGTAAGGAAACCGCCTAACATCTGAGTCGATACATATACATACCTATATATATATTAGTCGGTTATCCCGTCTCAATAATATCATATCCGATACCATATCTATAATCAGACATCCCAAGTCAAGAGTGCGGATCAATCATCAATATATAGCTCGTACGTAAATCCGTCGTACGGCATCTCCAAATCTGGGTACGGGTCAATATCATACTCATCACACTGTTCATCTGGTATCCTCTTTATCAAGATCATCATCTGGGGTACTGACCTACGTCTAATATACTACTAATATCACTATTCACATGGCATTGTCATCCAAAGATCCGCTATAACATCAGGACGTATCTCAAGTACGAATCCTGCCATATCACCGATCTCACGGCCTCAACTCAAATCTTATCGACTCATCTCAATCCCAAGTATCATCTGCAAATCCAGTATGTGAACACCTAGTCCCATACCCAGGTGAACACATAAACACATCTCCCCATATACGCACAGGTAATAACATAGATGTATGCATGTGTGCGTGAGCGTGTGTGGGTGTAACAATTACTCTATGGTTTCCTAACTAACACTAAACTAATCCATGAACACCTAGAATCTACCTTTATCATCAAGTCTCATATCAACATAATATATATAATCAAAATATAGGTGTGTATACGTATTCGTATACATCACCACGAACCGCGGGGGTGCTATATGCCATCCACCCGACTTCTCCCCGTAGATATAAATCTACTCACCTGGTCCTCGCTCGCCGGTCCCGACGTCGCCACGTGGTTGCTTGTCGTCTCGAAGTCCACATGGGGTACCTACAAATCATAACGCACCGTATCGCATTAAAACCATATTCGAAATCGAAACGGCATACGAAAATCAAATCGGCACGCGCATCACGCATAGGTCAAAACCTATCGCCTACGCATGCAAGAATAGCCAAACCAACCCTCGATGTCGATGTAAAAATGTCAAACCATCGAGAAAAACCCAAACACTCTCATTTGCGCATTCACGAACACTAAGTATAAAATAAAATAGGTTAAAATTCACAAAAACCCCAAATTCACCTTAAAAGCCATTTTTCCGAAAATCTAGCAAGCAAAAATTACTCGTTTTAGTACAAAACTCGACGTTTAAAAATATCTAGCGGCCATAATACTTATTAAATATCTTAAATTAGTCATAAAAACAATTTCCATAATTTAATCCCAATAAATTTCATTAACCCCAAAATTCTAGTTTACAATATACCCAAATTTTAACAATTTTATAGCAAAAATGCACAAACAACAATTTAGCTTTGATTTTCATGAACTTAAAGCATTAAACCACTCAATATAATATTTATAATGACATGGAACCTTAATTAGAATTTTATCTCACCAAAATATAATTATTTTAAAAACCTAGTTTACAATTTATATAATTATCACAATTTAAGTCAACAAAAATGCAAACTAGCAACTTAATTTGATTTAGCATAACCTTGATATGGCAAATACATCCCACAACCATAGTATCACAACACAAAACCCTAATTAGATTTTCACAAACCCTAATCCTTGCAAAACCACATCTTTCAATTAAACCATAAATTAGCACCTAATAAGCTTCATTAAGGAATTAAACCAACAATTGAACAATGGGTCAAAAGTTATACCTCACAATCATGAATCAAACTTGAAATCTAGACCTCCAATTTGAAATCCTTGCACCAAGATCCATGCTAAAGAAGATGAGGGAAAATTGGTAGGAGTCGGATTTGGATTTTAGCTTGATTTTTTATGGAATTTGGACAATTTTTTTGAGGGGAAATGTGGTGGGGTTTTGGGGGAAAATTCTGGACTGCAAGAAGGGAGGGCTCGGTTGCAAGTAGGGGGAAAGAGGAGAGAGAGGAAGGTGGGGAAAATGATATCTAGTCAACCTAGTCAAAGTCCACTCTCATTTCTACATTTCCTTTTTCTTTTCTTTTCTTTTCTTTTGTAACACAAGTGGGGAAAAGATTGAGGGAGGGGCTGCTGAATTCAGCCAAGAAAAAAGATAAATGGGGGTGTGTGAGTGTGGGTATGAGTGTGGGGTGATGGAAAATGATAAATACTATACCCCCAAACATCCATTAACACTAAATTCACTATTCAAGCCTTTTTCTTCGATATTTTCTAACACCGTTTTGGTAAACCATTTCATTTCAAAAACCACATGATAAAATTTTGTTTAATGTGTTATGATGCACAAAATTTGTTTCAACTCATTTCAATTTGTAATTTTCCCTAATTAAATGTATTAGTGACGACTTAAAATAATATTAAAATAATTAATTTCGGAAATTTTTTCAGAAAATTTGAAATTTCACCAGTGGCTCAATAAACACCAAATACTAGCAATTACATAGCTAGAATATGTATATTTAATTTTAAAATAAAAATATTTATATTTTGACTTTTTACAGAAAACCCCCTTAACCCCCTCATTTTACCGATTTTTCCGAAATTTCACCGAAACGATTTTCAAAACATTACAGATCTGGCCATCCCTTTGATGGAGCCTAGTAGGAAAATATGGTTCCCTTTTCCTTTTTTTGTGCCCGTGGATCGTCTACAGGGGTCGGTGTGGACCTACCCGCAGGGCAGAAAGGTTTCATTTTTTTTGTATATATATATTTTTTATTTTTCCGCGTTGCTCTATCTTTTCAGCTTTTATGTCGCGAAAGTCGCAATTGCCCAATCATTTCGGTTATTTTATCACGGTGCCCAATCATTTCGGCTGTATCGTTTTTTTACTCGCTATTTTTTATTGCGAGTTGCCCAAACATTTCGGCTGTTTCATATGCATATATCTTTTGCTCGCTGATTTTTATTGCGAGTTGCCTTATCATTTCGGCTATTTTATATGCATTTTTTTACTCGCTGATTTTGTTGTGAGTCGGGGACTTGGGTCCTGATACCAATTTTGGCATCAGTATCGCTGCAACTGGAATATTGGTAGGAGCGAATCATCATTTGCCATGAGAGGACATGGAGTTAGACACCTGTTTAGGCATCAGTATCGCTACAACTAGAATGTTGACAGGAGCGAATCATCATTTGGCTTTGTCGATTTGAGCAAAGGTAGCTTAGTAAATAGGGTTAGGATCCTGTCGACTAAGGTTTTTTGACTTTATGAGCCATAAGGGTCTCATAAAGTTGTTTCTCCCTACGAGTCGAGAGGATCTCGTAGGTATAGGTTCTCCTTACAAATCTTGAGGACTCCTAAGTGGTATTTTCCCTTGCAAGTCGTAAGGATCTTACAAGAGTGTTTTCTCTTTATAAATTGAGAGGAATTACAAGTGCCGTTCACCATATGGGGGTATTTCTCGCCATTGGTAGAACTTGGTGGGGGATATATTTATTTATGCCTATGGATTGTATACAAGGGTCAATATAGGACCGCCTGTAGGGCAACATTAGGGGAATATGCCGTCTTAAGAACAACTTTAGATCCCTTTAACTTAACGCTTTTGAATCCTACGAGCCGTGAGGGTCTTATAGGGGGAATTCTTCTTACGAGTCATGAGTATCTCGCAAGTGTAATTTCTCCATAGGAATCGTGGGAATTCCTGAGTGTGTTGCTCTTTTGTAAGTCGTAAGGATCTCACGCAGGTATTTTCTCCTTACAAGGTCGAGAGGACCTTGCAAGTGCACATGAATTTTTTATTTCATGAGTTTGTGCCCTTTTCGGGTTTTCACAAACTCGCTGGCAGTCCTGCTGTTTTTACTCACGGCGCCCTCTTGAGTTTTCATTCGTGCCCATTTTGCTTGTGGACATACATTTTTTGTTGCGAAACTCTTGAAAGTAGTTTCTTCGCAGGTGCCAATTAATTTGTCGGCAGGGCTTAAGGGTGGATTCATCACCGGAGTAGCTGTGCATCCAGTGGAACTTGAGTTGCAATCTTTGCGATTAAGATTTTGATTGCAATATAGATCTCAAGGGAGTGTATCTCCGTACTTGAGGCGATGCACTAGTTTAGGGATGTTCCGGTCCGTTATTGCCATGTTTGAGGTGATATTTTAGTTTAAGGACTTCTCAGTCCGTTCTCGCTACGTTTGAGGCGAAGTTTTAGTTTAAGTACATCTCAGTCCGTTGTTGCCGTTTAAGGCGAAGTTTTACTTTAAGGACATCTCGATCCGTTATTAGTTTAGGGACGTCTCGGTCCGTTATCGCCGTTTTTGAGGCGACGGAGCTTTTTGGATATTATTCTCAGAGCTCTGATACAGGAAGACAGCGAGCGGACACAGGCGTCGTCATCTATCATTGACCTAAGTCACGACTCGTAAAGCGTAGTATTTTTTGAGGAATCGGCCGTTTATTGGCCAGAAGGGTCTATCGCCATACATATCCATGAGAAGATAAGCTCTACCTTGGTAGACATTGTCTATGATATATGGGCCTTCATAGTTCAGCTCGAACTTCCCCCGTTTTGCACGATTGGGGATCATTGGTCTTTTGACGATTAGCACAAGTTCGCCTTGGCGGAATGTTCTCGTCCTGGTCAGTTTTTCGTATGACCGCATCATCCTTACCTTATAAGCCTCCAGGTTTTGCTGTGTTATAAGGTGAGTTTCGTCGAGGGCATCAAACTTCTCAAGCCAAAGATGAGCATTTTCATCTGTCAGCTCGTATTGAACCGCTACTTGTAGAGAAGGGAGTTCTATTTCCAGGGGAAGCACTGCTTCCGTGCCAAATACCAACACGTATGGTGTTGTATTCGTGTCCATTTTGAACGTTGTACGGTACCCCCAGAGAGCTTCGTGCAACCTTTCATGCCAGTCTTTTTTTCTGGACACCGTTTTCTTTATAATTTTTGTCAAGGTCTTGTTGAAAGTTTTAGCTAGACCGTTGGCCCGAGGATTATAGACGGAAGAGTATCTCCATTCTATTTTATGCTGCTGTGCGAAGTGGCTGATTTTATGACTCCTATAGGCTGCCCATTATCCGAGATTATCCGTCGCGGAGTGCCGAACCGGTAGATGATATGGGTTTTGAAGAAATGGAGGATGTTCTCCGTCTTCACCTCCTTTAGTGGTATTGCTTCTGCCCACTTAGAGAAGTAGTCGGTCGTTGCCAGTATGAACCGATGTCCTTTGGACGATGCCGTTTCAATGGGGCCAATTATATCAGTTCCTTACATTTCAAACGGCCAGCTAGCTACTGTTGGGTGTAGCGGATTTGGATGTTGTTGGATGAAGTCCCCATGAATTTGGCACGAGTGACACTGCTTCACATACTTGAGGCGGTCATGAATTATTGTGGGCTAATAGTAACCCATTCTTGTGATCTTCAACTTCATCTTTGGCTCGGCTGATGAGAACCGCAGAGTCCGTCATGAGTTTCTTGGACGACTCTTTTCGCTTCCACTGGTCCCAGGCATCTTAGCCACAGACAGTCAAATGGTCTCTTAGATAGTGAGTCATTGATGAAGGTGAAAGCTAGAGCTCGTTGATATCTAGACGACGAATTTTTGGGCGTTTGTTGGGATTTGAAGCAGTCTATAAAGACTTCTCTCCAATCGTTGACCTTTTCTTCGTTTCTTATTTGAAGGGTTACTTGTTCGGTCATTTCTTTTCCTTCGTATGGTTTTATTAGGTCTTCCGAAGATATATCTGTTGGCGCGAGAACCCTGTAGCTTTGCACAATGATCCTTACGTCATCGAGGGCTTCGTCGGCCAATTCCTTAGCCAATTTGTCCAGTGGATACGCCTGGCTGTTTTCCGGACACGGTATGCTCTTCAGGATGTAGGAAAAGATTTGTGTCAGCAGCTGCTGCACTCTTTCACCATACTTTCAGTTCTGGTTTGCATGTTTGATAGGCACCATTTACTTGGCTGACAATTAGCTGGGAGTCTCCATATATGAGGAGGTCTTTGATTCCTATGTCGACAACGATCTCGAGACCTGCTATCAAAGATTCATATTCAGCTTCGTTATTGGTCCTTGGATCCATTAACGAAAGGGTGTAGCGCAATATCCCTCCTTGCAGAATCACGAAGATAAGGCCTGCCCCGGATTTAATTATGGGGGTGTTTTGCTTTTGCCGCTTCATGGAAGATGCCCTATCGAAGTAGAGTTCCAATTTAGAGTCATTTTCTTCTTCGATTGCATCGAACGCGTATTCGTCTAGAAACTCGCAATTTAAGATGGAGTCTGCCGGTATCAGATGCTCTGCGAGAAAGTCGGTAATGGCTTGTCCTTTCATTGCTTTGAGGGGACAATACGCTATCGAGAACTCCATCAGGAGGAGGGCCCATTTGGAAAGCCTTCCTGTTAGTATGGCCCTTAACATTAGATATTTGATAGGATCCACCTTCGATATAAGATGGACCTCATATGTCAGGGCGTAATGTCTGAGCTTTGTTGTTACAAAGATCAGTGCCAGGAATGCTTTTCAATGGTGGCATAGTTGTTTTCTGCCCCCAGGAGAACTCGACTCAAATAGTACAGAGCTCTCGCCTTTCCCTGATCATTTTCCTATGCCCATAGCACGTCTAGAGAACCCTCAAGGGCTGTTGTGTATAGGATAAGAGGTTTTCCCTTAACCGGAGCGGTCAATACCGGCGGATTTTGCAGGTATTACTGGATTTCGTCTTGTGCGTTTTGGCATTTTTGATCCCAGACGAACGGGGTCTTCTTTTTCATCAGATGACTGTAGAGATGGCATTTTCCGGAGAGGTTGGCTATGAACCGCAGAATATACGCAAGCTTTCCTTGAAGTGATCGCAATTGTTTGAGAGTTCTTGGTGTGGGCATTTCCATAATCGCCTTGATCTTTGAAAGATCGATTTCGATACCCCAGTGCCGTATGATGAATCCTAAGAATTTTCCTTAAGAGACTCGCGCATTTTAGAGAATTCATCTTCAGATTATACTTCCGAAGACGTCGGAACACTATTTTGAGATGTTCCCAATGTTCCTCATAAGACTTGCTTTTAACCACAAGGTTGTCGATGTATCATTCGACAATCTCATGGATGAGGTCATCTGTAATATTTCAAAAAAATAAAATATTATTTTGGGGAATTTTTATAATTTAATAATAAAATATTGAATATTTTAAATAAGGCGGTATAATTAAATACCGATAAATTGGGGAAATTTTGAAAATTATAGAAATTATTAAAAGAGGGTGTTTTATGTGAATTATGCAAATTTTAAGTTTTTATGATTAGTTTGACACTAATTTAGTGCTAATCGCGATTAAAAATCGCTAATCGCGCTTTAAGCGTATTTTGTGCAAAACGTTGCACTGTATCATTTTTACACTTGTTACATTTTTGCATGGCTTTTATTTTGGGTTTACTATTGAGGAGAGAAGGAAAATGGATTAGAAAAGAAAACAAAAGAGTATATATTAGGTATGGTGAAGAGAGAGAAAGAGTGGGTGAGGGTCAACTTGAGTCATGAGCCATCCCTCATCATTTCATCCTCTCATTTCTCTTCCCTTTCCTCCCTTTGTTGCTGCTGCTGCTGCACACCCCCCTCCTCCTCCATCTTCAATCCCCTAATACACCATGAAAATCAACTCAAAACCCAAACCCCATTTCACAAAAAGGATGCACAAGCTCACTAGCTACCCCATGGACCAAGAAAGAGAAGATTTTGAGGACTTTGAGCAACTCAAGAATTTTCTTGAGTTGCCAAAGGAGGTAATTTCTGCACCATTAGTATAGTGTTTTAATTCCTTATGCATCCATACTTGTTTCATGTCGATATCGAGTGGTTTTGAGGACTTAGGAAAACTCTAGTTAGGGTTAATGGGAAGTGAGAGCGGTGAGGGGTAATTAAGTTCAGTAGAGGCCACACAAACCCCCTAGTGCTAGAATTCAGGCCTAAAACAGAGACTAGAAACCCGGAATACGGATTTAGAAAAGCCGATATTGGGAAATTATGGAATCTGTGAGGGTTAAATGGAATCTGCTATCACCCCGAGACTCTGAAAATTATTTTGCAAGGACAGTGATATGTGCAGGCACCCTGGAAGCTAACCCCAAAACCCTACCCCCTAATTCCCCAAACTGGCTGCAGATTTAATCCAATTGGCCGCAAATTGCGGCCTGGGTCCTACCATTTTGGCTCGTGTTGGTTCTGAAGCTTTATTTCATGTACACTAGACCCTTGGTATATGCAAAATTGTCTGATTTGACCTAGGGTGAAATCTGGAACCCTTTTTTATAGTTGCTGTTTTGATTCGTGTTTTCGTATTGCGTATTTTAAATTTTGGATTTTTATAATTGCGTTTTACCTCGATTACTTGGCGTTTATACGACAATATCGAGGATTGTTTGATGGTTTTGAAAGCGTAGTCCATAGGTTCTAACCTATAGGCCTTAGTGCGTCATTCGGTTTTCTCGATGTGATTTTAAGATGCTTTTGCGATTGTGTTACCTTGTAGGTATCTTCTTGAGGGCTTCATACGAGGAAGAAGATGAAGGCGACATCAACACCGACACGCAGGATTCAAAGTGAGTAGATTATATCTACGGGGGAAGTCGGGTAGATGGCGTATAGCACCCCCACAGTTCGATATTAGGTATAGTATAGATATATTATATATAATAGCTTATTGTGTGTCGTGGATATTGAGATGAGACTAGGTGTACTATGGTTAGATTAGGGCATAGAAGTAAACTACTATAGTTCCTAGTTGCGAACCCTAGAATAAGTTTACACCCACACGCACACACATGCTTACTTGTTATAGTTATACCTGGATAATGAGGATAGTGGATGATATTTGGAGATGAGTCGATGATATTGGGCAGAGCGCCATGAGATCGGTGATATAATGTGATTCGTATTTGGGATACGACATGTGATTTTAGCGGGCCTTTGGACGTGTGTTTACACACGCATTTATATAGATGGTATCGATTAGTACTAGACTAGATCAGTACCCCAGATCATGAGATATGATGGTGAGGATACCAGATAATTGATGAGATGAATGTGATATTGACCTGTACCCAGATTTTGGGATGCTGTACGATGATTTGCCATACGAGCTTTATATTGATGATAGATCCGCACTCATGATTCGAAGATGTCATATGATATTGTATTGTACGCGGTACCTTTGAGGCGGGATCGCCGACTATTATTTACATATATATATATATCGACTCGGATTTAGGTGGTTTCCATACCCCTCTTGTTTGACTTGCTAGTTAGAGCTGTAGTTTTGCTAGTAGATGTTAGACTAGGCTGATGTCATACCTATTTCAAAACTAACGAATCGGGAGTACTTCAAAGATAGGCACAGGGATGCTACGGATATTTTCAAAAGACGTATCTTTTCTTAAAAACACCATAGCCCTTATTTTCCTAAAAACCCCGATTCGTCTTCTTTCAAATGGCAAAACCGTATGACATTTTTATATTGATGCGGATGCGTCACTATTGCGTTTATTAGTCGATTTCTGCATATTCTTTTTATTCGCATCGCATTGCATGTGCTAATGGCTATTGTTATATTAAAATCATGCTGCTAGGACACCAGCACCATTATCGATGATGCATATGTTCCACGTACACCTGCTTACCGGCTCACACACTTCATCATCGATAATTGCCATGTCACTACACTGTAGTACTGTTGCATTCAGGATATGACCCTTGCATGGTATACTTGTGTACTTATATATTGTACACTCATACTTGTGCACACATCTATTGTACATTCATACTTGTGTACATACCTATTGTACACCCATACTTACATACATAAGTAATTGCACATATATAGATGATTCTGGTTTGATTAGAGATTTGGAAACCGCAAGATACTCCTTAAAACTGATTCATTTTAAAAGAGCGGTTTTCCCTCAATATGTGCATATTACTATTCCATGTTGCATGATATACTGATATGCTTACATTTCTTTTTCATGTCGCATACATCATGCTTTTTGATTATACGCATTGAGATATGTTGTTTCCATGAAATTTCTGGATTTGGAAACCGTGGGTATTTCAAAAGAGAGTATGTAACTGTTTTAAAAACCCGGTTACCCTTGATATGATATTTCAGTGCATCCACCATATGTTTTCTCGGTTCTTAGAGCGATATGTGAACCCGATTCGAGGAGGCGGATGAGGCCGATTGCGAGTACATGGTGGACCCGGTATGGTACCCCGGGGCAAGAACGGATCGCTATGTTGCAGACGGTGAGCCTGGCAGAGGGACTACTACCTACCGGTGATAGTATTTGGGCTCGGCGGATATCCAGAGGATACCGACCGTAGTCGAGAGATGATATGGGCCGATCCGGACTGACGGAGCCCGTGGGCCGATCCGGACTGACGGAGCCCGATATATGAGGATTTACGTGCCGATGCTAGGCACAGCTTTCATGATGTTTTCGAGTGTCGATGCTGGGCACTCCGGTTCCATGATTTTGACGTGTCGCGAGAGACACATATTGATTATATCCTCATACCTCCATGCATATGTTTATGATATTTACATGCATGATGCTTATTGTCATTGGGTGACACGTGGACGATTTCCACCTACATATATTGACATTGATGATATTGATCACACGGTTGGATGATATCCACATATTCATAGACTTCATGATATAGTCGACATTGATCATTCCTCATATTTATGATATGTTATTACCTAAGGCACTGACACGAGCACTTGGCACTACACTTATGTATAGATGTTACATTGCCACCTTATCATACTTCAGAATTATTCATTTGAGGTTTATATATATATATATATATATATATATATATATATATATATATATATATATGATCATATTGACCTAGGATGAGTCATACATACAATTTCTGCTCTGTGATGTTTTCTATTCACGAGTTGGCAACTCACCCCGTTGTGCCACAGTTTCTTGCAGGTTTTGCCGTACAGGTTCCTTTGCGGCTTCTGGCACACTGCCGCCCTTACGGATGATTAGTTTTGGTAGATGGGTTCTTTTGTATCAGAACCACCATTGTATATGTATTATTCAGTTGTATCTAGAAATTCCATCAACCAAACATGTATATTGTTTCAGACTTAGAAAACCGGTTGTGTATTATTTCGACCTTAGAGTCGTGCGTTATAGTATTATGGTTTTCATGCTGATTTTGAGTTTTTCTTTGAGTTTTGATGCTCGCCTTTCGGCGTTGTATATTATACTACTTGCGTGGTTATGACCGTCGATTGACGAAGAGCTAGCTCCCGCTTGGGGATGCCTTTTTATCATTGTATATATATTACTCTTGTTGTACCCCGTTCGGGGCCAGTATTTACAAAGGAAACTCTACCGAAATTTTCAGAAAAAAGACAAGAGATTTTAAAAATGCATATTCGGCTTATCTTGTTTAAAAACCTTGTTTAAAACATGTTTTCTTCACTTCTTAAAAAGGTTTTCCTTCATTTATTATTTAAAATGGTTTTAGATTTCTGGGCTTTTGGCTTACTTAAATTAGATGGGGTCCTATAAACTTCATATGATTCAAGGGCCAGTCACGTCCTATTTCGGGTCGTGACAAAGTTGGTATCAGAGCTCTAGGTTAACCTTTGTTTGAGTCTTAGTTTGACTATGCGGAGCCTAGAGCGTTTATATATATACGGAATTTAGGCTTGACCTTACGGAACTTAGACTTAGTCGAGGGGGTATTATACCCGAACTTTCGTCGCATAGGATGACCCTTGGTTGATGGAGTAGGTAGCTTGAGTAGAGTGACGTACCGTACGTATGTTCCGCGGCATACTTACGATACGCTACTCCGCTTAAGAAACCTTAGGATGTACATTTCCTTGCACAGTATTATATTCATTCCTATGATCTATCCTTATCGATATTGGTTATGATTTTGCTGCCACGATTACACGGGCAGAGAGAGCTACGGCTAGAGTCGCGGTCAGCACGAGCTCGTCATGGATGAGGACTGACCAGGGCATGATTCCAGAGACGTACGATTGCGTATAGAGGCGTCGTTTATTTGTGTTTTCGCGCCATGAGCGTTTGACATATCGCTTTTACGAGATTTCCCGGATGTGCTGATCGGCACCAAAGGATCAGGCTACTGCTAGAGGCCAGCCAGAGCGTGATGACCATTGATATATCGCTTATTCAGGATGATTGAGGCGCTGTTCAGCGTACCAACGAATGAGCCAGTTGCTGCTGCAAATGATGAGATATTGCCCAGATGTTGGAGCTACTGCAGCATGAGTATATACTTAGAGATATGATGGAAGGTCGCTAGTCACCCGAGGATGAATGACTAGGACATGTTGTTCGTTCGCTTACCCGATGTGAGGTCATCAGTTAGATTGATTACAGCTAAAGAGGACTTCACGCAGATTCGTTGAGAGTCGATAGAGACGATCGAATGTCAGGAACCCATTTCCAAGTTTAAAGTATTCGAAAGACAATGCAAGTAATGTTATGGACCCTCTAGAAGAATGAAACCCTAACTCGACGTAATGACCATAGAACGCCTCCGAACCTTAGGGTTTGCGGCAGTTTAGCGGTGTCATTTGTGAGGCTTGGGTTTGCCCTTCTACGGTTGGTCCACAGGTGCTGTGGTATGTACTGGAATACTATTAAACTGTACTCAAGATGTTGATCTCTTGGGGGATTATGAGGTTCTGACGAATCGATCGGACGGTTCAACATCATTCGGATATCATGTGATGGGACACATTGCTTGGGAGATTCCAGATACGAGTATAGCCATTGGAGCGCAGTCCATGCAGTCACGAGAAGACGAGTCCAAATCAGTCGACATTGGAACAGAGTGGAGTAAAGAGGTCGCACAAGAATTCGACAAGATGACGCTCCACTCCGCTGACATCAGAGATGCGATACGCATGCAGAGGCATTGATTATTGATATACCTTCAAGAAGGAGTCGTGATAAGTATGCAGCCGTTCCGGAACAAGAAACAAATATAGAAAAGATGATAACTTCCAGAAAATTCGGCATGGTTTTATGGCAGGGTTCGAACATACACGTGCACTTGTGCACATGTCATGTTTTGGACAGATAATACTAGTAGGCTTTGGTTTAAACCGGATCCTAGTATTATATTGTGTTGGAATATTTTAGTCTCATTGTATTCGTATTCGGTCGGAATATGGATGCAGTTATGTATATACAGGTAAGGGGTATTCTTGTGATCCGTCACGAGATTATTTTAGAAGATGTATTTCTTTTTGGTTAAACATTTTGGTTTAAAGGTTTAAATGGATTTGGAAAGTGTGACTCATTATTCTAGCATGTTCACTAATGACTCATGCTAATGAGTCATGTAGTGAGTCATGGTGGATTAATGAGGTTTGTTTTATGTGTAGATATTTTTAGGGTTTTGTGGGAGATATTTTGTAAATATCTTTTCTTTGTTTTTTCAACACAAAACCTCATTATATCAACATACAAGAGAGAGAGGGCAGCCACAAGATATTTTTGGGGCTTGGTTTTTTTTCTCTCTTGAGTTTTCTTGAGATCACACTCTTCATCTCATTGCATCTTCTTCAACCTCCACCCTATCCCTCTCATGTGATGAGAACCCTAGGGTGTATTGAGAGAAAGTATTCACACTTCTCTCTACTTCAATCTTGGACATGTCGGCTAGCAAACTTCATGTCCGAGTTGCTTCGGTTTGAAGCGGGAGCCCGTATAAAGATTCCTTGATGTGGTGCCACCTCGACGAGGATACCGGAGATCGAGCAAGATCGGCGGTGCCGCAACAAGCTAAGGATGGTGGCTAAAGATCGAAGGACACGGATCGATCGGTATAGCCATTGTAACATCTTTGTTGTATACTAGTTTACGGTTAATGGAATGATCCGGGTTTTAGGGTTACGATAGCGCTAGTTTTGTAAAAGGCTTTTTTTCCGTATTTCGCGTCGGATTGACGGCCGGGGCGCTACCGTAGACTTACATAGTATCAGAGCCAAACTATTAACCGTTTACTAGTGGTTTAGACAATGTTAAAGTATCGAAACCGAAACAAAACCCAAACACTGCCACTGCACTTTCAGTCTCTGTTGTTTTTAAAATGTCTTCAAAAAATTATTTAAACAATTGCAGAAGACTACTAGCATGACCACTATAACACACCCCAAACACGAGACCCAATCCTCGAATTTTGGCCGAGCCCAAGCTCAAAATTTCCGAGGTTGCCGGCCTATTTGAGGCTTCTGGGTTTGGTTTTTGGGGTGTGGTCTAGTTTCTGTAATGTTGGTTCAGTGGTATTGTTTGTTTAGCCCAGTTTGGATATGGTTTTATCAGGTTGTTTGGGCTATTCGGGGGTTATTTCGAAGTCGATATTTTCTAACATTGTTTAAAGTTTGCAGTGCATTACATTACTATCTGTGACCATGAATGTCATTCGAGCGGTAAATCTTGTCTAATTGCTATAGTACTTTTAGACGGGTTTGCGAATGTGACATTCACGTTGATGTTCTGTGTTGTGCTGTGATGTTGCAGATTTGTCATGGTGGATAGCTTGCGTGCAATGGTAGTGCAGTTTGGATATATTTGTACATTTGATATCGTGGGGCGAGCGTCTGACATGTGGACTGTCGTCGCTGCCTGTTTGTATATTATTCTTTTAGGGCACGACTGGGTTGAGGTCGATGTATCCGTTATACATATTTTCTTTTCTGTACTAGGATTACCCCGCGATGGGGTGCACGGATAGCCGGGTTCTGGAGGGCAACGGGCCCGCATCTCATGGCTTTGAGACGAGGGGGCCTCACTCTAGAATTGGCAGGCTATTCGCCGCACTCGTAGGGGGTACAGGTTGACCCAAGGAGGGGTGCTCAAGTTACCGGATTCCGTGAAGTGCTGGGTGGTCCATTCATTTTGTTGAAGGGGGCTGCCTCGCTTCGGGTTTTGGCGGGTAACTTGCCGCACCCGTAGGGGTATAGGTTTTCATTGCACGGGCTATCCACACGACCAGGGGAACGTCGGGTTTCAGTTGCGGCTCAATGGAACCCGGGGCTCCCAGATTATCTGTATTGTTCTGTGATGCTTATTACTTTTCTGTAATGTTGCATTTATCACGCCTGGCGCAATTACTGTATATTGATATATATACTAGTAGATGTATATGTTTTTCACCCGCACTAGTCCAGTCCCCGCTTTGTCGTTACTTATGTAACCTAACGGGTGATGACGGGACCTAGTGGTGAATGCGGATGGAATATACATACATTTTATTTTCGTTCTTTTTTGGTGTGATTAATTGATGGGGCTGCGTTGATTCTGATCAATGCAAAGGAAAACAAACCTGTTGGATGTTGTTGGAACATTTTTCAAAAACCTGTTATTACAAGGACGTTTTTCTTTTGTTTTGCACAGTGGTATTCGGTTATGAAAATCCAGCACCTCATTCGACGAGGCAAGGGCCGAGATCCCTTCATTGGGAGTGACCCCTTGGGCAGAGGTTTGCGTCAGGGTAATAACTTCACTATAGTCGATTACTTTTTGCTTTGCATCGCGGTATTCAGTTTGGAATATCCTGCACCTCATTCTACGGGGAAAGAGCCGAGATCCCTTCACCGGGAGTGACCTCTTTAGCAAAGGTTTTCGCCACTATATTTTTGTAAAAAGCTATCAGGTTCCTTCAACGATATCAAGTTCATTACGTTAAAGGTTTTTCGCCAAGAACCAGCCGTAGCACTTAGTATTCATGCTATATTTGTTGACCTTCGTCATGGCATAGTGTATGGTAGCTGCTTGTTACTTTTCTGTTGCATAGATAGATGCGTTGGTTTGTGATAGTCGTATAGCCTTGTTGACCTTCGTCAAGGGCTTGTACGGATGGGTTAAAATTAACCTGGACAATGACGGGTAAAACTTGACATATGACTTATGATTTGTTGACCTTCGTCAAGGTCATAAGAGCATGGGTAAAAATCACATCGGGAGTTTCTAAAGAAACTGAAACTTGCCAGGCATGCGCATACCTTCTAGACTATGATAACGTGAGTGGATTCCATCACGTTATCATGCGATGATAGTTGGATCCCGATTCCCACTGATGAGTTGGTTTACTCTTCGGGTGATCCCGACTAATTCTTCTTTTAGGTTTGGAGGAGAATTTGAGGATACAGTGGGAGGTTTCCTGATTAGATAAAGTGATAACCATTCTGATCTAGGTTAGAGTGCACGCAGAGTGTTTCTTTTCTCTCTCTCTTTGGCAGCGACCATGGCCCGACCCTAGACTATGACTCAGTAACCAAGTTGACCGAACTTTCTTAAAACACTGGCTTTTGGATTATCTGAGTTGCACACATCATTACCACTCCTTCTTTTACCCTTTGCATTTCTCCAGAACACCTCGTATTATTACGAACATCCACTTCCATTGGATAAATCCATCATATGGTTATATACGAACTCGAAGGAACTTGTTCCAGATTCGAGGATGGATTCAGGTTCTGGAGAAATTGAATAAGATTATTCAGTTGTCTTTTCCTTTTACCTTCTCTCAGGTTGCGAGGGCTCCTTGGTTTAGGAGGGTACACCTATTACACTTATTGGATAGTCTTCTTTCAAACCATAGGCATGTATCGAAAGGTAGGGAATGAAGAAAACCAATTAGCCTAAGTGTGGTGTACAGAAGGTAATAAGTAAAGACATATAAAGGGATTAGAAAGAGGGTAAAGTAAGTTGCGACTGCTATCATTCACGACCAAACCGGGTATATCATCGCTACTCCTACTTCACCTTTGCTTTTCTCCAGTTCAGGAGAAATAGAATAAGGTTTATTCAGTTGTCTTTTATCATCACCTTCTCTCAGGCTGCGAGTATTCCTAAGATTAGGAGAGTACACCTATTATGCTTATTGGATAGTCTTCTTCCAAACCATAGGCTGGTGCCGAACGGTGGGGAAGGAAGAAAACCATTAAGCCTAACGATGGTGTACAGAAGGTAATGACTAAAGACAAATAAAGGGATTTGGAGAGATGGTAACGAAATATACGGTTACAGTCATGAATCTGGATAATGGAAGAGGAATTACTAGGAATACTAGGATACCCCCTACGAAACATTTTCATGTTTCAGTTTCACTGTGTGTTATTAAACGAAAACTGATTTCACAATTAGATATTTACTCCAGGATATGTATTTACCAGGTATGATTCTCACATCTGTATGGTTTTACAAAAGATGAGTTGGAGTAAGTTATTGGGAATAAGGTGATCATCCTCATTACATCGGAATTTGTTGTAATTAGTGATAATTGAGAAAATCGCCTGAGATTTTGCCGGACGGCAAATATATGGTTTTGAATATACGTTGTTGTGCACCAATCTCAAACTGATATATCTATACATTTATTTTCTAAAGTGAGATATAACTTTTTGAAATCATGTCGGTGACATTTACCTATATCAGTTGATGGTTAGGTAAGCAGCATTCAACAGCGGTACAGTTCTTAACCATAGTACAGTTTTCAACCTACGACACACAGGGTTTGAGTTATTCAACTCAGCGGACTTATACAAAGTACTGTATGTTGTCCAGTGTCCATTAGGACAGAGGGGATATTCTGTTCACTTGTGACTTCTCTAGTTTTTAGACAAGTGTTTCATAGAAATACAAGGTCTAAGTTTTGAGAAGTTATAGGTATAAGAATAAAGTAGAGAACCAGGTGTCGCAAGTATCGGGATTCTTCAAGGTGATCGAAGATGTAGATACTTGTGTTTGGTATTCAGTTGATAGTAATGGTTTTGAGAAACTAGTTTCTCTTTCAGATTACTCATAATTGGATGAACTCCTAAGTTGAGTAATACTGAATAGCCTCTCTCCATTTAGTTGACAAGTATTGGAGACTGTTGCATGATTAGAATCTGGTTCCAATTAAATCAGTGCTTATGTTTCTATATGGTATATAGAATGGTTCATATCTTAACGATGTTAAGGTACGGGGAGTTGTCCGGCTTATGCTTAAAACCAGACTCTAGATAACTCAAGGCACGTTTCTGTAATGGTAGTTTGTGGGTTGACTCGGGCTTTGACGAGGGTTGATTTTCTACCATCTGGAAGATCAATAGTGATACTGTTCTTGACTCGCCACAGTTTTAGTAAAATAGACTTTTTCAGAAAACAGTAGTGGGAGTATGGTAGAACTGGAAGTGATTCCAGAACCACAGACGATTACTGAAAATTTAATAAGAACATAAAGATTCAATCAGGTTTGACATTCCATTAGCCACTTCGCAGATATGGTGGGTAACCTCAGGCACCCGAGAGGTACTCCGGCATCCTCAAGGACGGTGACAAGGAGGTTCTTGTTTACCTAGACTTTCCATTACCGCTGTTCCAGACTATGAGACCCGGTAGGAGGATATGTATAGCGTCGTTCTAAACTAGTTTTAGAAGTGCACGTGTACATGACTCTGCCAGAGGGTTGTCGTAGTCAGTGGGAGCAGCGGAAGCATAGTGCGCAAGTAGCTTATGCCTATTTATAGACTAGAGCAGATATAGCAGAGATAGATCATCTATTTTTTGATGTGACAGTCATGGGTTTGACTTCATCAGAATAGGGGATGGATCTGTTAAGAAGGTAGTAGGGTGTGATGTCCTGGTATTTGGATGATATACATAGAGTAGGAAGTGAAATTCCTACACTACGATCGGTTATATTGTGGTTGTCACACAGTAGTTTCTCCATACAGGATATGGATATAATACCAGAAATTCTGGTTACTAGATATATGGTTTTAGATCTAGATTTGGGTAGTTTCCCAATCTGGGTACTTAGACAGTATTCTAAAGGTATTTTAGAATGGACGACTCCTGGTATGGTGGTGTACCTACAGGTGATGGAGTCACCCTCTCTAAAGGTATCTTACAGACTAAAGGGGAGAGGGATGCGTATGATTGGCATATCACTTGCTTAGGCAATTGAGTCAATCATGAGATATCAAGTACCACACCAGATGTTGTTTTTGCACTATCTGCAATAAGTTGATATTAATCCAATCCTGGAGAAATGTTTGGAAGCAGTTTTAGAACATAAGCGAATGTTCAAGGGATATGATAATGGCAGCCTCCTTCGGGAGACGGTTATCATTCCAGGCTTCCAAGGTGACTTGGATGACAGCGTGACTGTCAAAGTTATAGTTTTCCCTCTGACGAGGGGCAGTAGTTTGGACAGGTGGTCCAAGAGGATACTGTGGGAGGTGTGGCGTAGGATACTGATTAGGTTCAGTTGACGATACGGTCTAAGAAGTTTGGATTTGGAGTTCATTTATGAACTAGGTCCCATCAGATATCCAGACATATTCTAAGACAGGTATTACTCAATTCGAGAGATGGCTTTCTCCACGAACATGAGATTAAGAGAGACATAGAAAGAAACATCAGAGCGGATCCTCTCACTGAGGCTATTTCTCGAACACAATAGTTTTACAAACGAGATTTGTGAAACTGATTAGTAGAAGAGTTGGGTGTTCGGTATCACACGGGGTGTGAGTATGCGACATCGCAATAATTAGCCTTAAGTGCAAGTAGAAGATTGTTGGATATAGTGCCCTCAAAGTCAATTATTGGATCGCAGGCACGTGATTGCAATGATTGAGGGAAGACCTATACCGGTAGGACAGTCTTACTCGAGATGATAGTATGCTATCTGGTTTGTCTTTATCATCGTATACTGCTTTAGGTGATATTACAGATCACTATTACACGTTGATAGAGCCCTTATGATTCTTGCTTGATTACCAGCAGTATGATGGCGATCATATACGTGAGAGTTGGGTAGTCTATAAGCACATCCTTAAAGTGGTCCCTAGTCATGGGAGTTTCGAGACAGGGCATCGATACTCCGGAGTAGACTAGTGTATACAGTCGAGACCCCGACGAGGGACGGTGGCCGATGTCACAAGCCATTGGTGTCAGTTGGTTCACCTAAGATGTATACAGGTGTTCATTGGGTTATGAGTGCACCGAACAGGACTCGCCGAGAACCTACTAGTTGGTATTATACCTGTCGTCAGATAGCAGTTCCCTGGTGACATGTGTGTATGTTAGTTCATTGACCTGAGATCGTCATTTTTCTCGTGTGAGTTCCCACTGTGCTTTGATTACTACCCTACCACTGCTCAAAGGAGTCGTGCAAACAGGTTTTAGTTAGGTACAGTCCCGCGCCATATGGAGGCAGTGAGCAGATCGGCAGGGGATTCGTCTCTCCCTGTATTGGGGGTGAGATCGTGCTGTGTTTAGAGAGCCATTACACAAAGTCCCTGGCCAGGGCAAGCGAGATTTACTAGTAGGTACTCCAGTAGTATCTCAAGGTGTTCTGGGCTATACTCTGACACGACTTATACCGCTATTGGGGGTCTGACGTTTACTAGCCTCTTAGGCCCGATATGCGATACTCATAGACGAACGGACCAGACTGTACGGATATTGTCACTGATAGGCTCAGTAGGGTTTCAGGATGAGTTCGCTCGTCAGCCTCCCTTTTGCTCAATACCTGGACAGCCGTTACACACAGCCAGTTCCACTGACGTGCTTGTGGTTAAACCCACTGCCAGCATATTGACGAGTCTTTAGAGTCCCCCACAGATTGTTTCCTAAGTTCGGGCGAAACGTTGTAGAGGCCGTATGATTTTATGGTAAGGTTCGAACATACACGTGCACTTGTGTACGTATCATATTTTGGAAAGATAATACTAGTGGGCTTTGGTTTAAGCCGGATCCTAGTATTATATTGTGTTGGAATATTTTAGTCTCATTGTATTCGTATTCGGTCGGAATACGGATGCAGCTATGTATATACAGGTGAGGGGTATTCTTGTGATCCGTCACGAGATTACTTTAGAAGATGCATTTCTTTTTGGTTAAACATTTTGGTTTAAATGTTTAAATGGATTTGGAAAGTGTGACTCATTTTGGTGACTCATTATTCTAGCATGTTCACTAATGACTCATGCTAATGAGTCACGTAGTGAGTCATAGTGGATTAATGAGGTTTGTTTTGTGTGTAGATATTTTTAGGGTTTTGTTGGAGATATTTTGTAAATATCTTTTCTTTGTTTTTTCAACACAAAACCTCATTATATCAACATACAAGAGAGATAGGGCAGCTATAAGATATTGTTGGGGCTTGGTTTTTTTGCTCTCTTGAGTTTTCTTGAGATCACACTCTTCATCTCATTACATCTTCTTCAACCTTCACCCTATCCCTCTCATGTGATGAGAACCCTAGGGTGTATTGAGACAAATTATTCACACTTCTCTTTAATTCAATCTTGGACATGTCGGCTAGCAAAGCTCATGTCCGATTTGCTTCGGTTTGAAGCGGAAGCCCGTATAAAGATTTCTTGACGTGGTGCCACCTCGACGAGGAGACCGGAGATCGAGCGAGATCGGAGGTTCCACAACAAGCTAAGGATGGTGGCTAAAGACCGAAGGACACGGATCGATCGGTATAGCCATTGTAACATCTTTGTTGTATACTAGTTTACGGTTAATAGAACGATCCGGGTTTTAGGGTTATGATAGCGCCGGTTTTGTAAAAGTTTTTGTTCCGCATTTAGCGTCGGATTGACGGCTGGGGCGCTACCGTAGAATTACAGCCATCTATTTTCTGCACAGGAGTAAGACACCAAATTTTAGTATCTCGAATCCAAGGGCAACCATAGCGAACCGCGATTTTGTTCGTGAAACATGACACATGAAGTGTGGAGTGGAAAGAAGAAAAGGTACCACTGGACGTGCCAGAATCTGTTCATTGCCGAAAGAAAGAGACATTGGGATAGATCGTCTTGCCTAAATTTGGAAGCAGATGCTATTTAGATTTATCCATCCACCTCTCTAAAGATACCAAGTTGATTTATGGCACTATATATCGGAGGTTTGGACAGATGCAACCGTTGTAGCAGACTTTACCAGATTCCCCCTCATTTTATGAGGGGTTTTTTATTATGGGGACGCTCTTCCCTGCAGGCGCAAGCCCCTACAGTTAATTACGTTACTGCATTGCGATAACCACTCTCCTTCTCCAGCAGTTCACTTCATATCGTGTCTATTTTTGTTTGTTTTGGATGCCCGTGGATTGTATACGGAGACTAGTTTATATCGTCGCCCGTAGGGCGCGGATTAGTCCAAATCCGTATACTTTAGATTTGAGATTTTAAACTTAATTTAAATTTTTCCTTTAGTTCAAAATATTTTTTTTGGTTTAAAGACCGTTAATCTAGTTTGAGATTAAGATCAACTTAAACATATGAGTATTTGGTCCCGATTATTTTAGTTTAAGGACATCAAGGTCCATTATCGCCATGTTTGAGGCGAATATTAGTTTAGAGACATTTCGGTCCATCATTCCCGTTTTGGAGACGAATGTTAGTTTAAGAACGTTTCGGTCCCTTGTCACCATTTTTGAGGCGAAGATTAGTTTAGAGAAATTGCGGTCCATCATTCCTATTTTGGTGATGAATGTTAGTTTAAGGACATTTCGGTCCTTCATTCCCATTTTGGGGACGAATGTTAGTTTAAGAACATTTCGGTCAATTATCCATCTTTCGCACATGTGCATTTGTTACGTGGCGGGGTGAACGATGGTGATATGGAATGCGCCCAATTTGGGGTGCGATCTTATTTGAGGCGTGCATGTCAATTTGGAAGTGCATTAATGTGGGATATATCATTCCTTGTCTTGATGAAATGTTACCTGAAGTTAGGATGAAGAGTTATTGTTGGTTGTCGGGATCCGCCATCTCTCCGAAGACATTGAGGAATTACAACGACATACATCAGTGGTGTGGAGAGATGTACCCTTAAACCAAACCCCGTATTTGATTTGAAAAGGGGTTGTAATAGATCTGAGAATCGTTAGTCGTATTTGAGACTAAGATTACTTTAGGAGATATGGGATGAATATCATTTTGGATATCATCAATGAAAGATCACTAGTCATGTTTGAGACTAAGATCAGTTTGGGAAATTATGAGCATATATGCTCGCTTAATTTAAAA
This sequence comes from Agapanthus africanus, assembly GCA_030015575.1. NCBI lineage: Eukaryota > Viridiplantae > Streptophyta > Magnoliopsida > Asparagales > Amaryllidaceae > Agapanthus > Agapanthus africanus. Next base: position 750,048,062 of record CM057339.1, on the reverse strand, counting down.
TCAAGAAGGTTTGACTTCAGGGAACTTTGCCAATTTGGGCTGAGATTGGGTTTCTATACTATCCAGTAGTGTTAAACACTAATATACGCAGTACTCACATGTATTTCATGTGGGGCGCTGGAGTAGCGCTGAGCACTGAGTTTTTTTTTTGCGCTCACGTATTTTTCACGTAAGGCGCTATTATAATGCTAAGCACTAATTTTCCTTGACGCTCATGTATGAAACATATTAGGCGCTCGGATATGGACGCTGCCTAATCAATGTTAAGCAGTTTAGTCATTTTGACTGAATATAGAGTGTTAAGCACTTTGCATGGTACTCACGTGGGAAGCACGTGAGTGCTAAGCATTGATTTCAGGTTTTGTTTGCTCACCCCCCTTTTTTGACATAAGTGCTAAGCACTTGGCTATAGCTCATGTGTGAAGCATGTGAGACGCCGGATTTTGGGTTTCTAAGAGTGTTTCACGTGTATTTCACGTAATTGCTTTAATTTAGACTGTTTTATTTGGTGGCTGCCTAATCAACATAAGGGAGTTTTTCTTTGCTCTTTGGGCATCCACGTGGGGAGTACGTGAGGCGATTTAGTTTTTCTTTTGTTTGTTTTAAGCACTCACATGGGAAACATGTGAGGCACTATAATAGTGCTAAGCACTAATTCTGCTCATGTGTGTTTCACGTGAGACGCCATGTTCTTGTTTACAGAGATATTAATCTCTGTTAATGACATTTTAGTCATTGATGATCACCAAAATTTCTGTTTTGAAGATCTTGGATCATCATCATTGTTTTTATTGGAGAACTAAGTTCTACTTTTATTTTTATAAGAACTAAGTTTTTTATGTAGGGTTAAACCCTAATTTTTGAGAAATTAAATTTTCAGAACACATGTTCTTTTTCTTTTTCTTTTTCTTCTTTCTCTTTTTAACCTAATTCTTTTTCCTAAGTTTTGAATTTGAAGAACAGAATCGCCCCGATGAGAATTAAATTCTCAATTTGTGGGGAAATTTGCTTTTGCAAATCTCAAACCAAAGGAAGAACCGGGTTCTTGTATGAAGGGTTAAACCCTTATATCTATTATACTAGACAAATGGGATATTTTTAATCTCTCATTTTTTATTTACCTAAAGCATTTGAATGAGGAAGGTCTTCTTTCATTGAAAATTAAATTCTCTGTTCTCTCAAGAGCTCACTGTATTTTTTTTGCAGAAGCTTCTGTTCTTCCCTTTATACCTCTCTCCCCTTTTGAGACTTGAAGTCTTGGGTCCTTTATATAGTGAAGGCAAGTTTGTTAATTAAGATCCCTCATTGAGAGATTCCATTGATTTTATTGGTCTCAAAATCTGTTCGGGGAATTTTACCTACCGTTGGATCTTTAATCCAAATGTTTCTGTCTCACAGAATACATTTTCTTGTTTTAACAAGATTGAGGGAATATTCTCCCATATATAGAATAAAATTCTATTGAATGGTGATATTTTTATCACCAATGGATTTTTAATCCAAGGGTGCTCGGTTTAACAGAGCACAATCTTTCTTTATCTAGAAAGATATGAGAAATATTTTCCATCTCATTGGATCTTTGATCCACTAACTTTCTGTTTAACAGAAAATATCCTTCCTAATATAATTTAATTCTATACTTAATCACTATTGGATCCTTGATCCAATTGTTCATTGAGTAGAATTTAATTCTACGCAGGAGGTGCCCTCATGTGTTTAACACGTGGGGCTTATTTAGCTCCTCTAATTTGGCGCCCATATGCTTTGCATATGGGCGCTCACATGTTTAACACGTGAGGCCAATTTGAATTTTAGTTGTTTGACTACAACGCTTATATGCTTTGCATATAGGCGCTTACGAGTTTAACACGTAAGGCTTATTTAGCCTATCAATTGTTTGATTGCAGCGCTTATATGCTTTGCATATATGCGCTCACATGTTTAACACGTGAGGCTCATTTTAGCCCTTTCGTTGTTTGATTTCAGCGCCTATATATTTTGAATATAGGCGCTCACGTGTTTAACACGTGAGGCTTGAGTTGTGTGAAATTTTCTCCCCTTTTTTTCTTTATCGAGGGAACAGATATCTATTTGATACATATGCATCACATGACATGTTCAGGACACACTACTTGACTTGTTATTTGGATCTTGTTACTAATGCCAACAATATTGACGTGTTGTCCTGATGGACGTGACTTTTTGTCTGCATAGACAGAACTCTACATACTTGATTATGTGTTGGTATTTGATCTATATTGGCAATACTTGACTTGAACAAAAACTTGGGGGTAAAGGCGAAATCAAGAATGTAACCGAAACGTAACTCAAGAGGCTATTATTACATGTTTACCGTTTTTCCGGGCGTTACGGAATAATTACTTGTTTACCGTTTTTCCGGGCGTTACGGAATAATTATTTGTTTGCCATTTTTCCGAGCGTTACGGAATAATTACATGTTTGCCGTTTTTCCGGGCGTTCCGGAATAATTACTTGTTTGCCGTTTTTCGAGGCGTTCCGGAATAATTACTTGTTTGCCATTTTTCGAGACGTTACGGAATAATTACTTGTTTTTCGTTTTTCCGGGCGTTACGGAATAATTACTTGTTTGCCGTTTTTCTGGGCGTTATGGAATAATTACTTGTTTACTATTTTTCTGGACGTTACGGAATAAATAGTTGTTACCGTGGTCCCGTGGGGAATTAATGGGACATAAACTGTTGGGTTACGATTAGATTTAAATTAATAGATTTCGATGACTTTTAGAATAGATAACCTAGAAGCACAGTTTAGGTTACACATCACACATCACATACATACACATACCTTACTGTTTCATATCTGTATTATTCATTTATATTCATATTTACTTATATCATTACATCCTGATTATCACTGTTATTTTGATATTATGACGTTCCGGCGTCTGGATTTTGCATGGCCCAGTTGCTCTATCTTTATCGCAGGCTGAACAGGAGTACTTTAACAATCAAGCCGAGCAGTGAGGAATTGAATGTGTATTTAGAGATGTTTAGTTTAGTTTGTTTCCACAGTTTTATTTCCTTGATGTGAGCCCATATTGGGACGTGTTTTCAGATGTTGTTTATTGGATTTGATTCGTTTCCGCTTATGCATTTTCTTGACTCTATTTATTGTGGCAAATGGACTTATTGTTAGTATATATACCCTAGGGGCCATTATTGTATCATACTAGCTTGTATATTACTTAATGGAAGCTTGGGATATTCACAGTTATATTAACAGTCTTGCTAAACATGGTAGTATGCTACTTGGTTATATCTATCTTAATATGTGTGTACGTATTGATAGAGCCCTTAGGATCTTGCTTGACTACCAGCGTTGTGATGGTAGTCACACTAGTGGGGGCTGGGTAGTCTACAAGCACATCCTTTTTCAGGTCCCTAGTCGTAGGATTATCGAGACAGGGCATCGATACTCCGGAGTAGACTAGGGTGTACGCTTCTCATCCCAGTTGGGGAGATGGTCTGTCCCACAGCCATCAGTACGTCATACTGAAGATAGTATACAGGTGCTCGTTGGGTTACGGGTATACCGGATAGGACTCGCAGGGAACTGTTGGTTGGTATTATACCCGTCGTCAATTAACAGTTCCCAGGTGACATGAGTACAGCATAGTCCGCAGACTTGACACTGCTACTTCGCCTCGAGTGTGTCCCATTGTTCTTAGATTGCTATCCTACCACGACTCAAAGGAGTCGTGCAAACAGATAGCAGTTGGGTGCAGCCCCGAGCACTTGGAGGCAGTAGTGGTTAGACATGATTCGTCTCTCTCGGTATTGGGAGTTGATATCGCGCTGTGTCTGGAGAGCCATTACGCAAAGTCCCTGGCCAGGGCAAGCGAGATTTACTGGTAGGTTTTCCAGTAGTTTCTCATGGTGTAATGGGCTTCACTCCGACACAACTTATACCGCTTTTAGGGGACTGACGCTTGCCGCCCCCTAGGCCCGATATGCGATAGTCCTAGACAAACATACCGGACTATACGGAGATTGTCACATTAGGCTCAGTAGGAGTTCGGATGGGTTTCCTCATCGGCCTTCTTATCGACATCTACCTGGGGACAGTTACGTACAGCTAGTGCCGCTTGCGGTCTGTGGTTAAACCCACTGCCAGCGTAGTAGTCGAGTCTTTAGAGTCCCATACAGAGAGTTTCCCTGCTCCGGGCGAAACGATATAGAGGTCATATGGTTTTACGATAGGGTTCGGACATGCACCACATTTATGCACGTACGATGTTCGGACAGTTTTTACTAGCCGGCTTTGGTTTAAGCCAGATTCTAGTATCGGATTATTGGATTTATACAGTCTAAAGTTTTTCTGTGTTTTCACGGATAGGAATGGCGTTATCGTAATTTGGCGAGAAGCTTCTAGAAGGATGATGACTTGGGGGCTAAGGTGGTATTTGCATTTATTGATTTAGTGACTCATTTGTGTGATTCATCCATGGAGTTAATGATGCATTTATTGATCTAATGACTCATGGGATGAACCACACAAAGTGAATAAATGAAGCATGGTTGATAAATCATTTGATTTATTTATTTGATAAATGATTATGCTTCATATATTCAAATGAGATCATTATCTCATTTCATTCTCACTCTCACCTTCTCTCTCCTCAAGCTCTCTCTCTTCAAACCCTAATCCTACCCTCTCATGTGTTGAGATCAAGGATTGGCAAGACTCTTTAATCCATAATCATACTCTATATTCTCTAGGTGACTTTGATTCAACTTTGGTTTATTTTCTTTGCATTATTATAATGCGTCCCATCAATTAACCTATCATTGCAGAAAACAACGAAAATACAACATCCTCTTATGCCACCCACATTCGCCACTGGGTCCCGTTATCACCCGTTAGGTTACTTAACTAACGACAGAGCGGGGGCTGGGCTAGCGCGGGTGTAAAACATAAGTGACGTCTAAATAGCTATCATATATAGATATTGTACATTCGTCAGACGCAATAATAGGCATTCCAGATCACAGATAAACATTATTGGATATACAAGCAATCCGCGTTTCTTTTGAGCCTGCAACGAAAGACGGATTACACAGTTGTGATGAATATTGGTAGGATTCCTTCAGCATTATCATACGATGATATTTGGATCCCAATCCTACTGTGAGTATATGCTACTCATCAGGAGATTCGTCACTTAACGATCAATGCTATAAACCAAGTAGGTGTCGAGAAAGGTGTCAGCGGGGCTACGCCCCCAGAGAAAAAAGGTTATTTAATTAAGGAATTTCGCGAAAGCGTTGGAAAATCTCCCTCGAAGTACCGACACCGACCTGGCTGAACGGTTAAGCAAGTATTGTACGGTGAGAATAGTCCTGGCTAGTTCGTCCTTTTTGGTTTGAGGAGGGATTCGAGAAACAGTGGGAGCCATCCAGTTTAGATAAACTAAAAACCACTCTAAACTTGCAAGAGCATCATGCTAAAGTGTTCCCTCTCTCTCTCATTGCAGTGACCCAAAACATGACAGGCCTTAAGTTACTATTAGAGAAAAATATACTGACAGGGCCAAACTATAAAGATTGGCTGCGGAATGTCAAAATGGCATTGACTTATGACAAATTGGGGTATGTCCTTACCACTAAGGCACATGCTGTCCCTGGTCCTAAATCCAGTCCTGCGGATAAGGAAATCCACAAAACTTGGGAATTAGATTGTGCGAAGGCCAAGTGCATCGTGCTTTCCTCGATGAATAATGAACATCAGAGGAGGCACGAGGATATGGATCTTGAATCCATATTTCTCCATACAAAGGATCTGTATGGGGAGCAATCTCGTATAGCAAGATACAAGACCTCGAAGAACCTATTTCAGGCGAGGTTGGACGTCGGATCGTCTGAAGGAGAACATGTCCTAAAGATGATTGGCTATATAGAAGAGCTCGCAGACCTGGGGACGACTTTGGAGAACGAGCTCTATACAGACTTGATTCTTCAGTCCCTTCCTTCCACCTACGCCCAGTTTATTCTGAATTTCAACATACAAAGAAAAGAAGTTGAACTTCCAGAACTCCTTAACATGTTGAGGAGTGCAGAGGGCACCTTGCAGAAGGCAAGGGAAACACCCGCTATGTTTGTTCGCGGTGCTCCTTCTTCCGGGTCCAAGGCTCGGGCCAAAGGAAGGAAGAATAAGGCCGCCTCCAAACCTAGAGGAGGTGTTAGTAAGGTAGGAGTGAAGGGAAAGAAAAAGATTGTGGTGCCAGTAGTGGCCAAGGATGAGTGCTTCCATTGTCATAGGAGATGGCACTGGAAGAAAGATTGCAAGGCGTGGAACGCCAAGAACTAGGAACCGAAGCAAGCTGTGGCTTCGACTTCAGGTGTGTTTGTAATTGAGAATTGTCTGTCAATCAACTCTACTTCCTGAGTATTGGATACCGGATCAGGATCTCATATATGCAATTCATTGCAGGCACTAAGAAACCATAGAGTGCTGAAGGATGGTGATATGACCCTAAAGGTTGCTAACGGAGCTAGCGTGGGAGCTGTGTCCGTTGGGGATTATCACCTGGGATTGACAAGTGGACATATTTTGGTTTTGCATAACTGTTTTTGTGTACCTAGTTTAACGTGTAATATCATATCAGTTTTCTTGTTATCAAATAAAGGTTATGATTTCACGTTTGTAAGCGATGTTGTTAACATCCACCTTAATCATAGTTTGATTAGGTCCGGTACACTGGATAACGGTATATATGTCTTAAACCAATTACAGATTTTCAATGTCCAGAACACACTAAAAAGAAAGTCTTCAGATTTAAATAAAGCTTTCTTATGGCATTATAGACTAGGTCACATCAATGAGACAAGGTTAACTTAGTTACATAGAGATGGATATTTGGATTCGTTCGAATATCAAACTTATGCCACTTGTCAATCATGTCTCAAGACTCCATTCACTGGACATGGAGTTAAGAGAGAGCGAGCTCTTAGGACTCATACACAGCGATGTATGTGGTCCAATGTCTACACATGCAAGAGGTGGTTTTTCCTATTTCATTACTTTTACGGATGATTACTCTAGGTACGGATTCATTTTTCTGATGAAACATAAATCCGAGGCTTTTGAGAAATTCCAAGAGTATAAGAATGAAGTAGAAAACCAAACCGGCAAAAGTATCAAGACACTGAGATCTGATCGAGGTGGTGAATACTTAAGTGCCGAGTTCCTAGGTTACTAAAAGAGAAAGGAATTCTCTCTCAGCTTACTCCTCCATATACTCCACAGCATAACGATGTATCGGAGAGACGGAATCGAACCCTATTGGATATGGTACGTTTTATGATGAGTAATGCTGAGTTACCACGATCTTTCTGGGGTTATGCGCTAGAATCAGCAGCATATCTTTTGAACATAGTTCCTACCAAGACTGTGCTTACCACGCCATATCAGATGTGGAGTGGGAAGAAACCCTATCTTCAGTATCTAAAGATATGGGGATGTCCAGCTTTTGTTAAAAAGCAGCATGCGGACAAACTCGAGGCACGATCAGTACAGTGTAAGTTTGTGGGATATCCAAAGAACTCCAGGGGGTATTAATTCTATTACGCAGAGGAACAAAAGGTTTTTGTTTCTCGTAATGCCCATTTTCTAGAACATCAGTTTTTAGAAAAGGAAACAAGTGGGAGCGAAATAGAACTGGAAGAAATTCCAGAATGACAAACTACTACTGAAAGTTTGGTAGAACCAGTAGTTCAAGAAGAACAGGACATTCCCGCACCCCTCCGCAGGAGTAGTAGGCCGTTTCATCCGCCTGAGATACTACGGTTTTCTTATAGATGGGGATGGAGAGGATTGCATCATTGATGATGATGAACCTACTAGCTTCCAGCAGGCCATCCAGAGCGGCGACTCGGTACGATGGCTAGATGCAATGCGGACCGAGATGGAGTCCATGTACACCAACAAAGTATGGACTTTGGACTTTGCTCCAGATAGGGTAAAACCCATAGGATGCAAATGGATCTTCAAGAAAAAGATTGGTGTAGATGGACAGGTGGAAACCTATAAGGCTGGACTTGTTGCAAAGGGTTTTCGTCAAAGACCTGGTTTGGACTATGACGAAACTTTTTCTCCAGTGGCTATGCTCAAATCCATTCGGCTCCTTCTTGCTATTGCCGCCTTCCATGATTATGAGATCTGGCAGATGGACGTAAAGACGGCTTTTCTAAATGGTAATTTGGAAGAGTGCATCTATATGGATCAGCCAGAAGGCTTCAATTAGAGTGGGAACAGCGGGAAAGTATGCAAGTTGCTTAAGTCCATTTATGGACTAAAGCAGTCATCGCGGAGTTGGAACATCTGTTTTGATGAAACGGTCAAAGAATATGACTTTATCAAAAATCCAGATGAACCATGTATATATAGTAAAGTTGTAGCACGAACTGTCGTATTCCTCGTCTTGTACGTGGATGACATTCTATTGATAGGAAATGACATTCTTATGCTACAATCTGTCAAAGGATTCTTGTCACACAGGTTCTCTATGAAAGACCTGGGTGATGCCTCTTACATTCTGGGGATCCGGATCTATCGTGATAGATCCAAGAGGATGTTGGGACTTTCGCAGTCCAGGTATATCAACACTATACTGAAAAGATTCAGTATGGAAGATTCTAAGCGCGGTAATCTATCGGCTTGTCACGGAATCACCCTCTCCAAAAAGATATCTCCCAAGACTGATTTGGAAAGGGAACGCATGTCTATTATACCCTACGCTTCTGCGGTAGGCTCTATAATGTATGCGGTGTTGTGCACCAGACCAGATGTAGCTTACGCACTAAGCGTGGTAAGCAGGTATCAGTCAGACCCAGGGGAGAAGCACTGGATAGCAGTAAAGAACATTCTCAAGTACCTGAGAAGGACTAAGGAGATGTTCTTGGTTTACGGTGGAAAAGACCTCAAGATCGAGGCCTTTGTTGATTCCGGCTTCCAGAGTGATAAGGATGACTCCAAGTCCATGTCAGGTTATGTCTTTACCCTCAATGGAGGGGCGATTTGCTGGAAGAGTTCCAAGCAGGACACCGTTGCTGACTCGACGATGGAAGCGGAGTATATTGCTGCTTGCGATGCCGCAAAAGAAGTGGTCTAGATGAAGAAGTTACTCACAGAACTTCAGGTGGTTCCTACAATTGTTGATCCAATACCTCTGTATTGCGACAACAATGGAGCTATAGCATTAGCGGAGGAACCCAGGTCCCATCAGAAGTCCAGACACATCTTAAGGCGGTATCACCTGATCAGGGAGATCATAGATCGCCGGGAGATCGAGGTCCGGAGAGTTGCTACAGAGGAGAACATTGCTTATCCATTCACAAAGGCCTTACCTCAGATTCAGTTCGAGAGGCTACTGGAGATGATCGGTCTTCGATATGCCAGTACATGGCCCTAGTGCAAGTGGGAGATTGTTAGTGTATATGCCCTAGGGGCCATTATTGTATCATACTAGCTTGTATATTACTTAATAGAAGCTTGGGATATTCACAGTTATATTAATAGTCTTGCTAAACATGGTAGTATGCTACTTGGTTATATCTATCTTAATATGTATGTACGTATTGATAGAGCCCTTAGGATCTTGCTTGACTACCAGGGTTGTGATGGCAGTCACAGTAGTGGGGGTTGTGTAGTTTACAAGCACATCCTTTTTTAGGTCCCTAGTCGTAGGATTATCGAGACAGGGCATCGATACTCCGGAGTAGACTAGTTTGTACGCTTCTCATCCCAGTTAGGGAGATGGTCTGTCCCACAGCCATCAGTACGTCGTACTGGAGATAGTATACAGGTGCTCGTTGGGTTACGGGTACACCGGACAGGACTCGTAGGGAACTGTTGGTTGGTATTATACCCGTCGTCAGTTAACAGTTCCCAGGTGACATGAGTACAGCATAGTCCGCAGACTTGACACTGCTACTTCGCCTCGAGTGTGTCCCACTGTTCTTAGATTGCTACCCTACCACGGCTCAAAGGAGTCATGCAAAAAGGTAGCAGTTGGGTGCAGTCCCGAGCACTTGGAGGCAATAGTGGTTAGATAGGATTCGTCTCTCCCGGTATTGGGAGTTGATATCGCGCTGTGTCTGGAGAGCCATTACGCAAAGTCCCTGGCTAGGGCAAGCGAGATTTACTGGTAGGTTTTCTTGTAGTTTCTCAAGGTGTAATGGGCTTCACTCCGACATGACTTATACCGCTTTTAGGGGACTGACACTTGCCACCCCCTAGGCCCGATATGCGATAGTCCTAGACGAACATACCAGACTGTATAGAGATTGTCACATCAGGCTCAGTAGGAGTTCGGATGGGTTTCCTCATCGGCCTTCTTATCGACATCTACCTGGGGACCGTTACGTACAGCTAGTGCCGCTTGCGGTCTGTAGTTAAACCCACTACCAGCGTAGTAGTCGAGTTTTTAGAGTCCCACACAGAGAGTTTCCCTGCTCCGAGCGAAACGATATAGAGGTCGTATGGTTTACGACAGGGTTTGGATACGCACGTGCATTTATACACGTACGATGTTCGGACAGTTTTTACTAGCCGGCTTTGGTTTAAGCCAGATTCTAGTATCGGATTATTGGATTTATACAGTCTAAAGTTTTTTCGTGTTTTCACGGATAGGAGGGGTGTTCTCGTAATTTGGCGAGAAGCTTCTAGAAGGATGATGACTTGGGGGCTAAGGTGGCATTTGCATTTATTGATTTAGTAACTCATTTGTGTGATTCATCCATGGAGTTAATGATGCATTTATTGATCTAATGACTCATGGGATGAATCACACAAAGTGAATAAATGAAGCATGGTTGATAAATCATTTGATTTATTTATTTGATAAATGATTATGCTTCATATATTCAAGTAAGATCATTATCTCATTTCATTCTCACTCTCACCTTCTCTCTCTTCAAGCTCTCTCTCTTCAAACCCTAATCCTACCCTCTCATGTGTTGAGATCAAGGATTGGCAAGACTCTTTAATCCATAATCATACTCTATATTCCCTAGGTGACTTTGATTAGTAATTAGAGTAACCTAGTTACCTCAAGATTAGAAGCAAAGCTTGGAGTAGAAGCTCTCGGGTGGATCGTCTATTACAAAGAGGAGGCCGACGAGGAGGTGGTTAACGAGAAGAAGAAGGACTTGGTTCATTAGGTATAATCATCTTTCATAGTAGCTAATTACTCCTATGATAGTGTTAGTTATAGTTTAGCAAAGATCCTTTCGGTTAGTCGATGTTAGTTTAAAGAAAAAGATTGTTTTTCATATTTCCGACTCCCCGCAACTCATGGTGTGTCAAACATCGACTTAAACTTATACCAGATAGATTTTATATTTTACTGTTCTTGATATCGTATAGACAGCTGTAATGTGACTGTGGAGGGTTAATTCCTGTCCACAGATAGCATGGTTGGCTCTGTCACGTGACGTAGACTGCGCATTCTGGGAAGCGGGGCATGATAGGGTTTGTTTGGTATCAGCGCCATAGGATTTAGGGTTAATCGGGTTTGGTTCTTTTGTAGTTGTGCATTAAACCCAATATACTAATCAGGAAACCTGGAATTAGTAACATGTCCTGCCACATTACTATTTTGCCAGTCTTGAATCTATAGCTAACTTGTTTTTTGAATCCTGTTTACCGTTGATAATCTTCTTCAGTGTCTTGACTTCAGAATCATGGCGGATAGAGATTTGAGATCATACCAAAGGCGTGTTGATGATGCCACGTTGCTTGGAGTTGTACATGGTATGCAGGAAAACTAGAAGCGGCAAACTGAGCTGAATCAGCGGCAGGCCGAGGCTTTTCAGGAGGGTCTGCGGACAGTCTTGCAGTCCATAGTTGCAGTAGCACCCAGGCCAGCACAATGGGATGGCACCATGGTAGACTTTAGAAGGCTCGGTTCGTCCACATTTATGGGAATGGAGGAGCCATTGCCAGCGGAACAGTGGCTAGTTGACACGGAGAATCTGCTTGTTACCGCGCAGATTCCAGATGAGAAAAGGGTGGATGTAGTACGCATCCATTTAATAAATAACGCTCGTGAGTGGTGGCTCATAGAGGAGACCTGTCTGCTTAAATCGATCAGTTGGGCAACGTTTTTTCGGAGTTTCTTAGAGAAATTCTTTCCGCAATCTGCTTGAGAAGAGATGGAAGAGAAGTTTATTAGCCTGGAACAGAATGGCAGATTTGTTGAAGCGCGTGCAGCTGAGTGGACTCGACTCAGTCGATTTGCGGGGCCTTTGGTTGCCAATGATGCAGATAGGGAACGGAGGTTTATGCGTAGCTTGGATGTGGAAATGCAGAGACATATTATATCTCTGGGATTGACCACCTTTTCTCAAGTTCTCAAGATAGCCAGGGAGCAGCAAGGTTTATCGGTGAAAGCGAAGGATACGCAACAACAAGCCGTTGTGGTGTAGAAACCGGCGTTTATGCTAAACCAATCTTCTGTACGCAGAGGCATCCCGGTGAACAAGCGAGGCATTGTACCCATGAAGAAGACCGTTGTATCCGATCAGAAAGGAAGTGTATTTTGTGACTACTGCCAACGACCGGGTCATTTCCGGAGGGAGTGCCAAAAGAGGCTTGGGCCGTGTCTGATTTGCGAAGCTACTAATCATCGAATGCATGGTTGTCCATCGAGAGTTCAGTTAAAGGGTGATGCTCCAAGAGCACAGCAGATGCAGGTTACTCAGGGGCCTAATCAAGCATGAGCCTTCACTTTGACGGCCGATGAGGCCAAAGCTTCAGACGAAGTTGTTTCAGGTATCCTACCCGTTTATAATTTTCCTGCATTGGCATTATTCGATTTAGGTGCATCCCATTTCTTTATGTCGTCCAAGTTTATTAGTGCACACTCGATTCAACACATGGCCCTGTCTAGTTGCTATGACATACACACTGGGAATGAGAAAATTATATCTAGTAGTGAGTGCAAGGATTGTTCGATTGTTATTTGCGGACGATAGTTATTCGCGGATCTCTTGGTGATTGATACCGGCCGTTATGATGTTGTCTTGGGAATGGACTTTCTTGGCACTTTACATGCTCACATCAATTGTATGGCATAAAAGTGATTTTCCAGATTCCCGGATGAGTTTATATTTTTAGGAGGTAGCAGATCTGTCGGACCCGTCGAATTTAGGGCTAGGCTGACACATGTCGTTCTTTCATCGATGGAAGTAGATAAAGAGGAAGCGCCATCAGTAGTTCGAGAGTTTATAAATGTGTTCGAGCACATCTCGGGTTTACCGTCATAACGAGATGTGGAGTTCGCGATTTATCTTATTTCTGGAGCAACTTTGATTTCAAAGGCTTATTATCCAATGACACCGGTGGAATTAGAAGAAGTAAAGAAACAGGTCGCCGAATTACTAGAGAAAGGTTGGATTCGCAGCAGCAATTCACCCTGGAGAGCTCTAGTTCTTCTATTTAAAAAGAAGGATGGCACGCGGAGGATGTGCATCGATTATTGAGAACCGGGTAACTATTAAAAACAAGTACCCAATCCCTCGTATTGGCGAATTATTCGATCAACTCAGTGGCGCGAGGGTATTTTTGAAGATGGATTTGCGATCCGGATATCATCAAGTTCGAGTGAAATCAGAAGATATTTGCAAGAATGCGTTACGAACTCGATATGGGCATTACGAGTACTTGGTGATGCTATTTGGAGTTACTAACGCTTCGGAAATATTCATAGACTTGATAAGCAGAATCTTTTCACCGTATATGGACCAGTTCGTGATAGTGGATGTTGCACACTCTCACAACACTTATGAGGAGGCGGAAGCGGTAAACAAAATTTTTCTTGCATGCAACACCCACATAACCCTAGATCTTGTGCTTAAACCTTAACTAGAAAACCTATCTGGAGATCTTATCTACTATGATAGTGTTATACCTAAGGAACCGGTCCTTCGGGACTTTATTTGGATATGACTCCTAGGCTCATTGTGGTCGCAAAGAACTCGATCTCCGGCCACCTTAAGATCCAAGATGATCCACCCGAGAGCTATCGAACAAGTTACAAACTCTTCACAAGAGTTTAACTAAGAGATCAAGTGTGCTAGAAGTGATCACATAGATGATGTGGAGATCAAGTATTGGATTATTATGTCTCTTGACCTATGATTTACAACTCATGTGAGTGATTTAGGTCAAGAGGTAGAGGAAGGAGATAATGAGGAGAAAGAAGGTGAATGTGATGAATGAAAAATCAAGCATGGCAAAAAATGATATGGCTAAAGGAAAATAATTGAAGCATGTATTATTTTTCTCCAAAATAATGCACCATGCTTCAATAGTAACTCCAAATGAATATAAAATGAATTTATCCATGTCATCACCCATGCTTAGACTTTCTCCAAATTCCACCTCATTGTTTTATTTTCACAAAATAAAAACCCATTTATGAGGCGTCTCCTTCTACAATGTATTCTTATAAAATTACAAGAATACTCCTCACCGTATACCGTACAAGTATACCCGTATCCGAATTCCGAAAAATACGAATACAAATAATCCAATAATATAATAGCGGTATCCGGCTTGAACCAAAGCCAACCAGTATTATCCTTCCGATCATTATTCCTGTAACCGTTAAACGAACATGATCGAAACCCTGCCGTAACAACTTACGGCCTCTACATCTTTTGCCTGAACCAAGGAACTCTCTGTGTGGGACTATAAAGACTTGACAGTTACCCAGGTACATGACGAAAAGGTGGCCGACGAGCGAACTCATCACAACCCTAACGAGCCTGTAAGCAACACATACCGTACAGTCCGGTCTCTTCGTCTGATATGTCGCATATGAAGTCTAGGGTTGGTAAATGTCAGACCCCAGTAACTTTATAATTCATGCTGATTTATGGCCCATAACAGTTCGAGAAACCACTGATAACTCTTATCAGTAAATCTCGACAACCATGGCCAGGGATTTGCTGTTATGGCCGATCAAGTATAGCGCGACATCAACTCCCTAAACCGGGAGAGAAGAAACCCCTCCTATCGCTCACTGCCTCCATGTGATTCGGGACTGTACCCAAAATCCACCTGTTTGTACAACTCAGTAGAGCCGTCGTAGGGAGGAAATCAAAGCACAGTGGGAATCACACAAGATACTATGACGATCTCGGGTCTAGAGACTAACCTGTACAAATGTCACCATAGAAATGCTATCTGACAATAGGTATATATACCATCTAGGAGTTCTCGGCGAGTCATGTTCGGTGTACCCATTCTCCAATGAGCACATGTGTACAATCTTTGATGTCAAACACTAATGGTTGTGGGGTCAACCATCGCCCCCAGGGTCAAGAAACATACACACCAGTATACTCTGGTAATATCGATGCCCTGTCTCGATAAACCCTCGACTAGGAACTATTAAAGGATATGCTTATAGACTGCCCAGGCCCCACTAGTATGATCTACATCATAATCCTGGCAGTCAAGCATAATCCTAAAGGCTTCATCAACATGTATATAAAGATATGAAATACAACACATCACACGTTAAGATGAAGATAAACCAGATAGCATACTATCGTTTCGAGCAAAAATTGTTTCTATACATATACATGCCTAGCATCTTATACAATACATGCCTCTAGGACATACATATCTAACAATCTCCTACTTGCTCTAAGGCCTTTAGTTGGTGCAATAAATACCCACTGTCTATGCTAGAACCAGTTGCCGGCGTACCGTATGCCCAACTGCTCGAACAGTTTCTCAAACTGGACTTGAGGGATGGCCTTGGTGAATGGATTTGCTGTGTTGTCTTTCGTGTCTACTCTCTATACATCGATGTCCTGGCGATCCACTATCTCCCTGATGAGGTGATACCACCTCAAGATATATCTAGATTTCTAATGGGACCGCGGTTCCTTTGCCAAAGCCATGGACCCATTGTTATCGCAATACAGGGGTATTGGATTTGCAATGGATGGAACCACCTAAAGTTCATAAATGAACTTCCTCATCCAGACTGCCTCTTTCGTGGCATCATTAGCAGCAATATTCTCAGCTTCCATCGTGGAGTCAGCGATGGTATCTTGCTTGGAACTCTTCCAACATACCGCCCCTCCATTTAGGATAAATACACACGCTGAGATGGACTTACTATCATCCTTGTCGCTCTAGAAGCTGGAGTCGGTAAGGCCCTCCATTTGCAGATCTCCGTTACCATACACCAAGAACATTTCTTTAGTTCTTTTCAAGTACTTCAGAATGTTCTTCACAGCGGTCCAGTGTTTCTTCCCTGGATTGGATTGATACCTGTTTACTGCACTCAGTGCATAAGCTACATCAGGGCGAGTACACAACATCGCATACATTATAGATCCTACCACTGAAGCATAGGGTATAATGCTCATGCGAGCCTTCTCCTCATCAGTCTTTGGAGACATCTCTTGGGAGAGGGTGATCCACGACAAGCGGGTAAATTACCTCGCTTGGAATCTTCCATACTAAATCTCTTTAGTATGGTGTCAATGTATCTCGATTGGGACAATCCTAATAATTTCTTAGATCTATCTCAATAGATCTTAATCCCCAGAGTGTACAATGCATCACCCAGGTCTTTCATGGAGAACCTCTGTGATAAGAATAGTTTGACCGATTGTAGCATCGGAACATCATTTCCTATCAAGAGAATGTCGTCCACGTACAATAAAAGGAAATGCAACAATACTCTCTACAATCCTTTAATAAATATAAGGTTCATCTACATTTTTGATAAAACCAAACTCTTTTATTGTATCATCAAAGCAGATGTTCCAACTCCGTGATGTTTGTTTTAATCCATAGATGGATTTAAGCAACCTGCATGCTTTTTCACTGCTCCCACTATCAATGAAGCCTTCTGGCTGATCCATAAAAACTTATTCTTCTATATCACCATTTAGAAAAGCCGTTTTAACATCCATCTGCCAGATTTCATAATCATAGTGAGTAGCTATAGCAAGCAGGATCTGAATGGATTTGAGCATCGCGACTGGTGAAAAGGTTTCATCATAGTCCAAGCCTGGTCTTTGAAGAAATCCTTTTGCAACCAGCCTAGCTTTATAGGTCTCCACCTGACCATCCACATCGATCTTTCTCTTAAAGATCCATTTGCACCTTATGGGTTTTGCTCCCGAAGGTGCAACTTCCAAAGTCCATACTTTGTTGGTGTGCATGGATTCCATTTCGGATCTCATGGCATCCGGCCATTTCATTGAGTCACCACTCGAGATAGCTTGCTGAAAACTAGTAGGGTCATCATTATCCATGATGCAATCTTCTCTATCACCATCAATTAGAAAACCATAGTATCTATCAGGTGGGCAAGAAGTCCTGCTAGATCTACGGAGTGGCTGAGATTCGTCAGGTTCTATTGAAACCTCAGGTTCAACCAAGTCATCGGTAATTGTTTATGGATCTGGAATTTCTTCCAGTTCTACTGCATTGCCAACAGTATCATTTGTAAAATATTCATTTTCTAAAAATGTGTCATACTGAGAAACAAACACCCTTTGTTTCTCTTTATGGTAGAAAAGATATCCATACGAGTGTTTTGGATATCCCACAAATTTACACCAAACCGATCGTGTCTCGAGTTTGTCCGAATTCTTCTTGTTCACATAAGCCGGACAACTGTAAGTCTACGGTAGCGCCCCGGCAGTCTACAGACGCCAAATGCGGAATTTAACTGGCGCTATCGTATACGTTAACCCGGATCTGCCATTATTGCTAAACTAACAAACTGTAAAGAGTGTAGAAAGGTTATACCGAACGATCCGAGTCCTTCGTTCTTCAACCATCATCCCACGCTCTGTTGCGGCTGCTCCGATCTCTTCGAACTCTGATTCCTTCGTCGAGGTGGCACCACATGATCGATTCTTTAAACGGGCTCCCGCCTCTGACTTGAGGCAACTCGATCGTCAAGTTTGCTAAAAGAGACGACCAAGAATGATGTAGAGAATGAGTAGATGACTTTGTCTCACTTCGTCCAAATCCGTGGACGATCGGTTAATGAAGTTGCCGTAGGAATTGGGTGATGGAATGAAATGAACTGTAAAATTCCATGCACCCCAAATACTATCATATCTTTTTACAACCATGAAAAACTATCAAGTGAGAGAGTGTGGAGGAGAGAGAGGGCCGGCCATTCTTATAGAAGAGGAGGAGGTGACCGTAGGAGAAAGAGAGTAACCTTAAGCAAAATATCATATGTGAACACAAACTAAATATCTTGCATAAAGATCTTAAGGAAAACAAGAAAACAATGAAATCAAAGTATGAGTCACTTAGCCTTGTCACAAATTCTAGAACCTTCTAGAACCTTCTAGAAGCACGACTCACTCTCATCCAAGAAAAGATAAATCCGCCTTTAACCAAATGTTAAAAGACGGCTGATAGAAAACTGGAAACTGGCAACTTCCAAAAGTGATCCTGAAACGACTTTCAGGATAACCCCGAAACTGTATAAATATACCCGCATTTGTATTACGACCGAATACAAATGCAACTGAGACAAAGATATTATACCTACTCAATATAATACTCGGATCCGGCTTAAACCAAAGCCGACCAGTATTATCTGCCCGAAAAATAACACGTGCGTAAACGCACGTGCATTTTCCGAACCCTGCCATAATACCATACGGCCTCTACAACGTTTCGCCCGAACTTGGGAAACTGTCTGTGGGGGACTCTAATGACTCGTCAGCACCATGGCAGTGGGTTTAACCAAACCGTCAGCGGCACTAGCAATGCGTAACGGCTGCCCATGGACTGACCTCAAGGGAAGCTGATGAGCGAACTCAAGGCAGGCCGATGAGCGAACTCATCCAGAAACCCTACTGAGCCTAACAGTGACAATGTATATACAGTCCGGTCCGTTCGTCAATGAGTATCGCATATCTGCCTAGGGGCTAGTAACGTCAGACCCCCAATAGCAGTATAAGTCGTGTCGGAGTGAAGCCCAATAACACCCTGAGATACTACTGGAGTACCTACCAGTAAATCTCCTACCATGGCCATGGATTTGTGTAATGGCTCTCCTAGACACAGCACGATCTCGCCCCCAATACCGAGAGAGACGAATCCCCTGCCGATCCGCTCACGTGCCTCCATATGGCTCGGGACTGTACCCAAAAGCTACCTGTTTGCACGACTCCTTTGAGCCGTGGTAGGGTAGAAATCAAAGCACAGTGGGAACTCACACGAGACAAATGACGACCTCAGGTCGATGAACTAACCTGTACACATGTCACCAGGGAATTGCTATCTGACGGTAGATATAATACTAACTAGCAGATTCCCGGCGAGTCCTGTCCGGTGTACTCATAACCCAATGAGCACCTGTATACATCTTAGGTGATCCTACTGACACCAGTGGCTTGTGAGACCGGCCACCGCCCCTCGTCGGGGTCTCGACTGTATACACTAGTCTACTCCGGAGTATCGATGCCCTGTCTCGAAACTCCCACGATTAGGGACCACTATTAAGGATATGCGTATAAACTACCCAACTCTCACGTATATGATAGCCATCATACTGTTGGTAGTAAAGCAAGATCCTAAGGGCTCTATCAAAGTGTAACATGCAATCAGTCACCTGAACATGTACACAACTGATAAAGGCAAACCAGATAGCATACTATCATCTCGAGTAAGACTGTCATACCGGTATAGGTCCTCCGCAATCATTGCAATCACATACCTGCGATCCAATAATTGACTATGAGGGCACTATCTCCAACAATCTCCCACTTGCACTCAAGGCTAATTATTACGATGTTGCGTACTCACAGCCCGTGTGAAACCAACACCCAACTCCTCTACTAATCAGTTTCACAAAGCCCGTTTGTAAAACTATTGTGTTCGAGAAATAGCCTCAGTGAGTGGATCCGCCTAGAAGTTTCTTTCTATATCTCTCTAAATCTCAAGTTCACGGAGAAAGCCATCTCCCGAATCGAGTAATACCTGTCTTAGGATATGTCTGGATATCTGATGGGACCTTGTTCATAAATGAACTCCAAATCCAAACTTCTTAGACTGTATCGATCACTGAACCTAATCAGTATCGGGCACCATGCCACCCACAGTATCCTCTTGAACCATCTGTCCATAATACTGTCCCTCTTCGTCAGAGGGAAAAACTATAACTCTGACAATCACTCTGTCAATCATGTCACCTTTGAAGCTTGGAATGATAACCGTCTCCCGAAGGAGGCTGCCGTCATCAAATCCGTAGAACATGTATTTATGTTCTAAAACTGCTTCCTTATGTTTCTCCAGGATTGGATTAATACAAACTTATTGCATCTAGTGCAAAACCAACATTTGGTGTGGTACTTGACATCTCATGATTGACTCAATTGCCTAAGCAAGTGATCTGCCAATCATGCACATCCCTCTCCCCTTTAGTCTGTAAGACACCTTTAGAGAGGGTGACTCCATCACCTGCAGGTACACCACCATGCTAGGAGTCAACTATTCTAAAAACCATTAGAATATCTGTCAAAGTACCCACATTGGGAAACTACCCAAATCCAGATCTAAAACCATAGATCTAGAAACCAGAATGTCAAATATTATATCCATATCCTGTCTGGAGAAACAACTGTATGACGACCACAGTACAACCGATCGTAGTATAGGAATTTTACTTCCTACTCTGTGTATGTCATCCAGATACCATGACATCACACCCTACTACCTTCTTAACTGATCCATCCCCTATTCTGATTGAAGTCAAACCCATGACTGTCACATCAAAATTAGATGATCTATCTCCGCTATAACTGCTCAAGTCTATAAATAGATATAAGCATCTTGCCCACTATGCTTCCGCTGCTCCCACTGACTACGACAACCCTCCTACCGGGTCTCATAGCCTGGAACAACAGTAGTGTCAAGTCTTGGTAGATAAGAACCTCCCTGTCA
Source organism: Agapanthus africanus (assembly GCA_030015575.1). NCBI lineage: Eukaryota > Viridiplantae > Streptophyta > Magnoliopsida > Asparagales > Amaryllidaceae > Agapanthus > Agapanthus africanus. The sequence goes on along the minus strand of CM057339.1, from coordinate 750,027,074 downwards.
CCGTCTCTGAGGCTACCGAAGTACCTCTCGGGCGTCTGAGGTTACCTACCATACCTGCGGAGTGGCTATTGGAATGTCAAACCTGATTGAATGTATAGGTCCTATTAAATTTTCCGTAATCGTTCGCGGTTCTGGAATCACTTCCAGTTCTACCATACTCCCACTACTGTTTTCTGAAAAAGATCCATTTTTACTAAAACTGTGGCAAGTCAAGAACAATATCTCTATTGATCTTCCAAATGGTAGAATATCAACCCTCGTCATAGCCAGGGTCAACCCACAAACAGCCATTACAGAAACGTGCCCTAAGTTATCCAGTGTCTGGTTTTAAGCATAAGCTGGACAACTCCCCGTACCTTAATATCTTTTAAGGTACGGACTATTCTATATCCAATATAGAAACTTTGGCACTTATTTAATTGGAACCATATTCAATCCATGCATCTGTCTCCAGTGCATATCAACTTAATGGAAAGAGGCTAATTAGCATTACTCAACTTAGGAATCCATCCAATTATGAGTAACCTGAAAGAGAAACACGTTTCTCAAAACCATCACTATCATCTGAATACCAATCACAAGAATCTATATCTTCGATCTCTTTGAAGAATCCCGATACTTGTGATACCTGGTTCTCTACTTTATTCTTATACCCACAACTTCTCAAAACTTAGACCTTGTATTTCTACGAAACACTCGTCTAAATACTAGAGAAGTTATAAGTAAACAGAACATAGTATGAGGACCTACCCCTTTGTCCTGATGGACACTTGGACAACATACAATACTCTGTATAAGTCCGCTGAGTTAAACAACTCAAAACCTGTGCGTTGTAGGTTGAAAACTGTACCCTGGCGATTTCCTCCAATATCACCAATTACAACGAATTCCGATATAATGAGGATAATCACCTAATTCCCAATAACTTACTCCCACTCATCATCTGTAAAACCATACAGATATGAGAATGAAACCTGGTAAATACATACCCTTGGAGTAAGTGTCTAATCGGGAAAACAGGTTTTCCTTTTAACAATGCACTGAAACATGAAAATGTTTCGTAGGGGTATCCTGGTATTCATAGCAATGCCTCTTCCATAATCCAATTCATGACTTCAACCGTATATTTTATCGCCGTCTCTCCAAATCCCTTTATTTGTCTTTAGTCGTTACCTTCTGTACACCATCGTTAGGCTAAATGGTTTTCTTCCTTCCCTACCGTTCGGCACCAGCCTATGGTTTGGAAGAAGACTATCCAGTAAGCATAATAGGTGTACCCTCCTAAACCAAGGAGTACTCGCATCTCGAGAGAAGGTAATGATAAAAGACAACTGAATAATACCTTATTCTTTTAAAGGTGAAATAGAAGTGGCGATGAAGTACGCGGTTTTGGTCGTGAATGATATCAGTCGCAATTTACTTTGCCCTCTTTCTAATCCCTTTATTTTGTCTTTACATATTACCTTCTGCACACCCTACTTAGGCTAATTGGTTTTCTTCATTCCCTACCTTTCGGCACCAGCCTATGGTTTGGAATAAGACTATCCAATAGGCGTAATAGGTGTACTCTCCTAAACCAAGGAGCTCTCGCAACCTGAGAGAAGGTGATAATAAAAGACAACTGAATAAACCAATTCTATTTCTCCTGAACCTGGATCCATCCCCGAAGAAGTCCCTTCGAGTTCGTATATAACCATACGATGGATCTATCCAATGGATGTGGATATCCGTAGTAATATGGGTGTTCTGAGAAATTCAAAGGGTAAAAGAAGGAGTGGCAATGACTTATGCAACTCAGACAATCCAAAAGCCAGTATTTTAAGAAGGTTCGGTCAACTTGGTCACTGAGTCATAGTCTAGGGTCGGTCAAAGGTCGCTGCCAAAGAGAGAGAGAAAAGAAACACTCTGCGTGCACTCTAACCTAGATCAGAATGGTCATCACTTTATCTAATCCGGAAACCTCCCACTGTCCTGTCAAATTCTCCTCCAAACCTAAAGAAGAATCAATCGGGATCACCCGAAAAGTAAACCAACTCATCAGTGGGAATCGGGATCCAACTCTCATCGCATGATAACGTGATGGAATGCATCCACGTTACTCATACTCCAGAAGGTATGCGCATACTTGGCAAGTTTCAGTTTCTTTAGAAACTCCCGATATGATTTATGCCCCATGCTCTTATGACCTTGACGTATGCCAACAAATCATAAGTCACATGTCAAGTTCTGCCCGTCATTATCTTATTAATTTGAACCCACCCGTACATACCCTTGACGTATGCCAACAAGGTAATACGACTGTCCCAAACCAACTCATCTATCTATGCAACAAACGAATACCCAGCAGCTACCAAACACTATGCCTTGACGTATGCCAACAAACATAGCTTGAATACTACTGACCATCCATAAGAAACGACGGAGGGCTACGGCTGGTTTTTGGCGAAAAACCTTTAACGTAGTGAACTTGATATCGCTGAAGGAACCTGATAGCTTTTTAAAATATAGTGGCGAAAACCTTTTGCTAAAGAGGTCACTCCCGGTAAAGGGATCTCGGCTCTTTCCTCGTGGAATGAGGTGCAGGATATTCCACTGAATACCGCTATGCAAAGCAACTTGTAATCGACTATAGTGAAGTTATTACTCTGACGCAAACTTCTGCCCAAGGGGTTAGTCCCGGTGAAGGGATATCGGCCCTTGCCCCGTCGAATGAGGTGCAGGATATTCCACTGAATACCGCTATGCATAACAAAAGGAAACGTCTTTGTAACAACACTTTTTAAATTTGTTCCAACAACTGTAAACAGGTTTGTTTTACATTGCGTTGATCAGAATCAACACAGTCCCATCATTCGATCACACCAGAAAAGAACGAAAATAAAATGTACGTATATGCCATCCGCATTCGTCACTGGGTCCCGTCATCACTCGTTAGGTTACTTAACTAACGACAGAGCGGGGGCTGGACTAGCGCGGGTGTAAAATATATACAACATCTAATAGTATATAAACCAATATACAATAATCGCTCCAGGCGTGATAGTATGCAACATTACAGAAAAGTAATAAGCATCACAGAACAATACAGATATCTGGGATCCCCGAGTTTCACAGAGCCGCTGCTGAAACTCGACGTTCCCCTGTCGTGTGGATAGCCTGTGCAATGAAACCTAGACCCCTATGGGCGCGGCAAGTTACCCGCCAAAACCTGAACCGAGGCAGCCCCCTACAGCATAGTGAATGGACCACCCAGCACTCCACGGAATCCGGTAATCTTGGGCACCCCTTCTTGGATCAACCTGTACCCCCTACGAGTGCGGCGAATAGTCTGCCAATTCTAGAGTGGGGCCCCTCTGCCTCTCAAAGCCATGAGATGCGGACCCGTTGCTTCTCAGAACCCGGCTATCCGTGCACTCCGTCGCGGGGCAAAACCTAGTACAGTAATGAAAAATAGTACAATAGGTACATCGACCGCAACCTGGTCGTGCCCCAAAAGAATATTATACAACAGGCAGTGACGGCAGTCCACAAGTTGGACGCTCGCCCCGCAATATCAAATGTACAAATAAACACAAACTGTACTACCATTGCATACTGCTATCCACCACGACAAATCCGCAACATCACAGCACAACACAGAACATCAACGCGAATGTCACGTTCGCAAACCCGTCTAAAAGAACTATAGCAATCAGACGCAGTTTACCGATCAAATGACATTCCCGGTCGGAGATATAATGTAAGCACTGTAAACTAACGTGTTTAAATTTCGATCGACCAAATATCAAAAAGTGGGCCCCACGACTTACTGGTGAACAGTAACAAAACCTGGGCCAAAACGATATTTACCAAAAATCCCAATTCCCAACAGAGAATTCACTGTAGAAATTTGAGAGAGTCATCCCACATTCCTGCGGCGGATCCGCGGCAAAACCCTAGCTTTGGCCGCGGATCCGCGCATCAACAGTGGAATTACTGGCTCGAATTTTTACAGTATTCTTAAAAAAGCCTGCACAGATTTTTAAGATATGCAGAATAAAGTTTTGAAGCCATTTAAAATTGACAGAAACTGTGAGCTTGGAAAAATGTGATTTTTGATTTCCGGTTCGATCGATGTTTTAAACGCGTTAGCACAAGTTAGTATAGCAAAATGGTGAGGCTCTGATACTACTGTAAGTCTACGGTAGCGCCCCGGCAGTCTACAGACGCCAAATGCGGAATAAAAACTTTTTTAACTGGCGCTATCGTATACGTTAACCCGGATCTTCCATTATTGCTAAACTAACAAACTGTAAAGAGTGTAGAAAGGTTATACCGAACGATCCGAGTCCTTCGTTCTTCAACCATCATCCCACGCTCTGTTGCGGCTGCTCCGATCTCTTCGAACTCCGATTCCTTCGTCGAGGTGGCACCACATGATCGATTCTTTAAACGGGCTCCCGCCTCTGACTTGAGGCAACTCGATCGTCAAGTTTGCTAAAAGAGACGACCAAGAATGATGTAGAGAATGAGTAGATGACTTTGTCTCACTTCGTCCAAATCCGTGGACGATCGGTTAATGAAGTTGCCGTAGGAATTGGGTGATGGAATGAAATGAACTGTAAAATTCCATGCATCCCAAATACTATCATATCTTTTTACAACCATGAAAAACTATCAAGTGAGAGAGTGTGGAGGAGAGAGAGGGCCGGCCATTCTTATAGAAGAGGAGGAGGTGACCGTAGGAGAAAGAGAGTAACCTTAAGCAAAATATCATATGTGAACACAAACTAAATATCTTGCATAAAGATCTTAAGGAAAACAAGAAAACAATGAAATCAAAGCATGAGTCACTTAGCCTTGTCACAAATTCTAGAACCTTCTAGAACCTTCTAGAAGCACGACTCACTCTCATCCAAGAAAAGATAAATCCGCCTTTAACCAAATGTTAAAAGACGGCTGATAGAAAACTGGAAACTGGCAACTTCCAAAAGTGATCCTGAAACGAATTTCAGGATAACCCCGAAACTGTATAAATATACCCGCATTTGTATTACGACCGAATACAAATGCAACTGAGACAAAGATATTATACCTACTCAATATAATACTCGGATCCGGCTTAAACCAAAGCCGACCAGTATTATCTGCCCGAAAAATAACACGTGCGTAAACGCACGTGCATTTTCCGAACCCTGCCATAATACCATACGGCCTCTACAACGTTTCGCCCGAACTTGGGAAACTGTCTGTGGGGGACTCTAATGACTCGTCAGCACCATGGCAGTGGGTTTAACCACAAACCGTCAGCGGCACTAGCAATGCGTAACGGCTGCCCATGGACTGACTTCAAGGGAAGTTGATGAGCGAACTCAAGGGAGGCCGATGAGCGAACTCATCCAGAAACCCTACTGAGCCTAACAGTGACAATGTATATACAGTCCGGTCCGTTCGTCAATGAGTATCGCATATCTGCCTAGGGGGCTAGTAACGTCAGACCCCCAATAGCAGTATAAGTCGTGTCGGAGTGAAGTCCAATAACACCCTGAGATACTACTGGAGTACCTACCAGTAAATCTCCTACCATGGCCATGGATTTGTGTAATGGCTCTCCTAGACACAGCACGATCTCGCCCCCAATACCGGGAGAGACGAATCCCCTGCCGATCCGCTCACGTGCCTCCATATGGCTCGGGACTGTACCCAAAAGCTACCGGTTTGCACGACTCCTTTGAGCCGTGGTAGGGTAGAAATCAAAGCACAGTGGGAACTCACACGAGACAAATGACGACCTCAGGTCGATGAACTAACCTGTATACATGTCACCAGGGAACTGCTATCTGACGGTAGATATAATACTAACTAGCAGATTCCCGGCGAGTCCTGTCCGGTGTACTCATAACCCAATGAGCACCTGTATACATCTTAGGTGATCCTACTGACACCAGTGGCTTGTGAGACCGGCCACCGCCCCTCGTCGGGGTCTCGACTGTATACACTAGTCTACTCCGGAGTATCGATGCCCTGTCTCGAAACTCCCACGACTAGGGACCACTATTAAGGATATGCGTATAAACTACCCAACTCTCACGTATATGATCGCCATCATACTGTTGGTAGTAAAGCAAGATCCTAAGGGCTCTATCAAAGTGTAACATGCAATCAGTCACCTGAACATGTACACAACTGATAAAGGCAAACCAGATAGCATACTATCATCTCGAGTAAGACTGTCATACCGGTATAGGTCCTCCGCAATCATTGCAATCACATACCTGCGATCCAATAATTGACTATGAGGGCACTATCTCCAACAACAACCCCATATCCTAACTCGTTTAAGAGATGGTCTCTTCCCATACCATATCTCATATGGAGTGGTAGACACGGTTTTGGTCGGAACCCTATTCAATAGATATATCGCAGTCTCCAATGCGTGCCCCCATAATGAAATTGGTAACTCAACATCACTCATCATAGATCGTACCAGATCTAATAGGGTACGATTTCTCCGTTCCGACACACCGTTGTACTGTGGTGTGTATGGAGGAGTGAGCTGAGAGAGAATCCCATTCTCTTTTAGGAAATCTAAAAACTCTGAGCCTAGCTACTCACCTCCTCGATCTGATCGAAGTTTTTTGATACTCAAGCCTGTTTGTTTTTCTACTTCAGATTTATACTCCTTGAATTTTTTGAAAGCTTTGGACTTATGTTTTAACAAGAACACGTGCCCGAATCTAGAGAAATCATTAGTGAAAGTTATGAAGCACGAAAAAACACCTCTCGCATGTGTAGACATTGGTCCACATACATCACTATGTATGAGGCCTAAGAATTCAGTAGCTTTCTCTCCATGTCCAGTAAACGAAGTTTTGGTCATTTTACTTTTGATACAAGACTGGCAAGTCGCATAAGATTTATATTCAAACGGGTTTAAATATCCATCTTTATGTAGCTTGGTTAGTCTTGTTTCGTTAATATGACCAAGTCTACAATGCCAAATGAAAGTTTCATTTATGTCTGAAACCTTTCTTTTGATTGTGTGTTGTATATTGAAAACTGTGTGCTGGTTTAGGACATATATCCCATTATTTAATGTACCAGACCCAATCAACTCTTGATTAAGGTTAATGTTCATAACATTCGATTGTAATACAAAATTATATCCAGCATTGTCCAACAACGATACATATATGATATTATATAATATCGAAGGTTCAAAATAACATAGGTTCAAAACCAATATACAACCCGAGGGCAAACCAAAGTGATACTCTCCCACTGCTACAGCATGTACAGAGGAACCATTCCCAACTCGGAGAGTATGATCACCTTTCTTCAAAAACCTGCTATTTCTCAACACCTGCATACAATTGCAGATGTGAGATCCTGACCCGGTATCTAATACCCAGGAAGCAAAGTTAATTGAAAAACAGTTTTCTGTTACAAATACACCTGAAGTGGAAGCATCACCATGCTTCTTCTTCTTGAGGCCGGCCAGATATCCAACGCAGTTTCTCTTCCAGTGCCCAGTCTGGTGGCAGTGGAAGCATTCCCCTCATCTTGTCGCAGCAGCCCCTATCCTGTCCTTTCCTGGTGCCTTTTTCACTCCTCCTCCCGACTTGATGGGATTCTTATTCTTCTTGGCCTTGGCTTTCGGGACAGAACAGGAAGATGGCCCAACAATTAGAGCGGGATTTTTTGTTACCTTTAGTGTGCTCTCTGCACTCCTCAACATATTGAGGAGTTCAGGTAATGACTTCTCCATGTTATGCATGTTGAAGTTTACAATGAACTGAGCAAAGATAGGGGGAAGGAACTGTAGAACAATATCAATATACTGTTCGCTCTCCATAGTCCAACCCAGGTCCTCTAGTTCTTCGATAAGTCCACTCATCTTCAATACATGGTCACCTACAGACGTGCCAGCAGCCATCCGCATCTGAAACAACTTTCGAGATGCCTCATATCGGAGAGTACGAGATTGCTCTCCATGCAACTCCTTTGTATGGAGAAAGATGGATTGTACATCCATCTTCTCGTGCTGCTTTTGATGTTCATTTTTCATAGAAGCAAGTGCGGGACACTTGGCTATTGCACAGTCTATATCCCATGTCTTGCGGATTTCTTTATCCGCAACTGAAGAATCAGGGCCTGGGCTAGGAGGGGCTGGAGTAATCAGGACGTATCCGACCTTATCATAGGTTAGGGCAATATTTACATTCCTCAGCCAATCTTTGTAATTCGGTCCCGTGAGTTTATTCTTTCCTAATAAAAGCTTAAGTCCCGTCATAGGTATCTGCTATTAGGAGAGAGAAAAGAAGACTCTCAGCGATTGCTCTTGCATAATTAGATTGGTTATTAATCTTATCTAATCGATATCTTCCACTGCATTTTATCAAATTTTCTTTCAAACCTTAAAAAGAAAATTAGCCAGGATTAATTGCAATCTACAAGTTTGCTAACCGGTCGGCCAGGCCAGTGTCGGTACTCCGAGGGAGGTTCCCCGTGCTTTCGCACAAACCTAATTAAAATAAACCTTGTTTTCCTAGAGATATAACCCCGTTGACACCTTTCTAGACACCTACTGGATCAACTAATTGTAAAGTGCAAACTCTCCCGGGAGTAACTTTTACTCACAGTGGGATCGGAATCCAACTATCAAATAGAAGGTATGCAATCTCATTGCAAATTTCAACTCTTGAAATTCCCAATATGGTTTTTACCCCTAGTGTCTTATGACCTTAACTATGGTCAACAAATCATAAGCACTAGTCAAGTTCTACCCGCCATTTCGTAATTAATTTAGACCCACCCGCATGACCCTTAACTTTAGTCAACAAAGTCATATGAATGTCCTAATCGATCGCATCAAATTTTTTGTAGGAAGACATCACTTAGCTACCGTACATCACGCCTTAACTATAGTCAACAAATGTGACACGAATACTAAGTACTCTGCTTCCTAAATGGCGGAGGGCAACGGATGGTTTTTATGAAAATCATTAACGTTTTGAACTTGATATCGTTGTAGAATCTAGTGAAAGGAGTGGTTTAAGCTCCAGTTTTAAAAGTCGAATGGTTTTTTAGTATCATTCTAATTTTTCTAAAGAGGTCACTTCCGGTGAAGGGATCTCGGCTCTTTCCTCATCGAATGAGGTGCTGAATATTCATGAATACCACGATGCAAAGCAAAAGTTAGATCAACTATAAAAAAACAATCGAGTGCTTTGTAACATTTGCTATTTTCGCTAAAAGGGTCACTCCCGGTGAAGGGATCTCGGCCCTTTCCTCATTGAATGGGGTGCTGGATATTCATCAAGGAATACCACTATGCAAAGCAAAAACTAGAGTTACCCATTTAAAAAAGTTTGATTCTACAACATCTTTAGGTTTCTTTTTCTTAACATTAATCACATTAATGTTGTTCCATCATATACATTTCTTAAACATCATAGAAAATAAACAAAAATAGAACGTACGCTTATGCCATCTGTATTCGCCACGGGGCCCCATCATACACCGTTAGGTTACTTAACTAACGGTAGAGCAGGGGCTAGACTAGCACATGTGCAAAACATAAGGAACATTTATTATATATCTCATATGTAAATAGCCATACGTCGCACGCATTTATAGACATTCCAGACTACAGATGAATACTTTGGATATACTAGGAATTCTGTATTTCATTTAAGCCCTTAATGAAAGACGGGTTCCACGGTTGTGATGAATAGCCAAACCCCACCCTAGACCCCTACGGGTGTGGCAAACTACCCGCTAAATTCCCGAAGTGAAGCAATCTCTCTCAACAAAGTGAGTAGGCCACTCGGCACTTCGAGAACCCGGTAGTTTGTGCACCCCACCTTGAGTCTATTCTAGGAGCAAAAAAAGTAAAAAGAAAATATACAACGGTGGCTATAACCTCAACCCGGATGTGCCCCTCAAAATAATATTACATTGTTTTTTACAAATTACATGAATATAAGAAAAACGCTCGTCTCACATCCCCCGGCTATTCATCCACGATGATCCAACATATTCATATACACATACTATCACATGATATCATTACAGATGTGTGCAACCCCGACTAATCGATGTATAGCAATTAGTCGAAGTTTCCAAACAAACATACACATCGCAAAGCTTGTAAAGTAACCGCGATATTAGTATTCCGCACGAGATTAACAAACTAAATCAATTTTCCAACACTTGGAAAAAAAACCAGTTAGCTAGTTTTCAAAAACTGATCGTTTTGAGCCAATCCGGGAGTCGAAACGTACTCGAAACCCGCCCGAATATTCGCAGAGGCGAAGAACATAAAATATAATATCGAATGGGGAGACCTCGAGGGGGGGTATCCACCCCCGGGGGCCACCTCGAGGTGGCACCAAGGGGTTGCAGACCCGAGAGCACCCTATTGGGGTGCTCTCGGGTCACCCACCCCTAAGGCCACCTCGAGGTGGTCTTGGGGTGTGGGTCCGGCCTCTGGTCCCCTCGGGGTATCCCCGAGGTGCACGCGCTCCACCCCGTGGCTTCTCGGTTCAAACCGTAAGCCCGCGGGGTGTGCAAACAACTCAAAATTTCGATTTTCGAAACTATTTTTTCGGCAGTTTTTGCGAGAGAAAAAATGACGGATTTCTAACGTCGCTACAAGCTATTTAAGGTTTAAGAGAGGCTCTGATACCATATTAGTGGATGTTGCACACTCTCACAACATTGTGAGGAGGCGGAAGCGATAAACAAAAATTTTCTTGCATGCAACACCCACATAACCCTAGATCATGTGCTTAAACCTTAACTAGCAAACCTATCTAGAGATCTTATCTACTATGATAGTGTTATACCTAAGGAACCGGTCCTTCGGGTCTTTGTTTGGATGTGACTCCTAAGCTCCTTGTTGTCATAAAGAACTCGGTCTCTGGCCACCTCAAGATCCAAGATGATCCACCGGAGAGCTATCGAACAAACTACAAACTCTTCACAAGAGTTTAACTAAGAGATCAAGTGGGCTAGAAGTGATCACTTAGATGATGTAGAGATCAAGTATTGGATTATTATGTCTCTTGACCTATGATTCACAACTCATGTGAGTGATTTAGGTCAAGAGGTAGAGGAAGGAGATAATGAGGAGAGAGAAGATAATTGTGATGAATGAAAAATCAAGCATGGAAAAAAATGATATGGCTAAAGGAAAATAATTGAAGCATGTATTATTTTTCTCCAAAATAATGCACCATGCTTCAATAGTAACTCCAAATGAATATAAAATGAATTTAGCCATGCCATCACCCAAGCTTAGACTTTCTCCAAATTCCACCTCATTGTTTTATTTTCACAAAATAAAAAACCATTTATGAGGTGTCTCCTTCCAGAATGTATTCTTGTACAATTACAAGAATACCCTGTTCCCGCTTAAATTTTCGGCCAAGAGCCATTTGTTTCCTTATAACCCTTGTAAATATGAGAAAAAAAATTCATGGTTGGATACGGAAAGCATATAAGCGCTGAACATAAATCACCAAGGGCCAAACATGCCTCACGTGTAGAACGCGTGAGCGCTCATATGCAGAGCATATGAGCGCTGAACATAAATCACCAATGGCCAAACATGCCTGGCCGCTCATATGCTCATATGAGCGCTGAAAATAAATAGACTAAAACCCTCACTAGGGGCCACGTGTTAAACACGTGAGTCCTCTTGCTACTCACATGCAAAGCATGTGAACGAGCTAATTTAAAATGCTCCTATCAAATTCTTAAATTAAATTCTATTTGAAAAATATTTTTCTGATCTTCCTCAGATTAGAAAGATCTTATCTTTTAAACAGAGGGCCATTGGATCAAATATCAAACGGCGATCGTCTGGTAGAATAAAATTCTATCATAGGAAAATATTTTCCTAATCTTGTTAAACTAACAAGATATTCATATAATAAGAATAAAATTCTATGTTAAATTAAGAAGATATGATAGAATTAAATTCTATATTAAGAAAATATATTTCTGATCTTGTTAAAACTAACAAGATATTCATAATCTTGTTAAATAAACAAGAAATCCTCTCTGTTAAACAGAGAGCCTTTGGATTAAAAATCCAACGGTGAATAAAATTCACCGATTGATATAAAAGATCATGGAATTATGATATCTCAATAAGGGATTTTCTTAACAAATTGATTCTTTTTCTTCTCATATAAATAGGAGCGGTGAGAGGGGAAGAAAAATGGATAGATGATTTAATTCTCTAGAGAGAGGAGAGACCCTCCCATAAGATTGGAGAAACAAAAAAGAAGAAGAAGAGCTCTTTTTTAGAAAAAGAAACCCTAGGTAAGAAGAAAGACAGAGATCATTTTATCTCTTCTTCACCATTTCAGGAGTTTAACTCTTCTAAAAAGAACTTAGTTCTTCCTCTGGTTGAGGTCTGCAGAAGCAGATTTCCCCACAAGTTGAGAATTTAATTCACATCGGGAAGATTCTGTCATGCAGACTCAAAACTTAGGGGAAAGAACTAAGTTTGAGGAATTTAATTCTTCCAAAGATATAGGAATTTAATTGCTCTGATAAAACTAGGATTTAACCCTGCATAAGAATTTAATTCTTATAAAACAAGGGACATGAAATTCTCAAAATTAAGATCAAGATCCCCATGCACATAAAAGAAACGATTAGCGTTCAACGCTATCACAACAGATCACGTGTTCCTACGTGAGCACCTCTGAAGAACGTAAGGAACAACTGACATCGCCTCACGTGATCCTACGTGACCCCCTTATAGTTCTTAGCACTTTCAAAAGGAAAAGGGGAATAAATCAAAGACAGTTCCCATTTTGGGGCGCCTCACGCGATCTCACGTGACCCTCTAATAGTGCTTAGCACTTTCAAAAGGAAAAAGAGGGATAAATCCAAAGACAGTTCCTATTTTGGGGCGCCTCACATGATCCCACGTGACCCCCAATAGTGTGTATCACTTATAAAAGAAAAAGGGAATAAATCCAAAGAATCAGTGCCTAATTCTCAGGAGCCTCATGTGCCACACGTGAGCGCTCCAAATTTCAGTATTTAACACTTATTTAGAGCCACACGTGGGAGCACGTGAGTGCCAAACAAATATCAGTGTTTAACACTATGAGGGGCCAACCTTAGCCCAAATTAGCCAAGTCTTCTGAGGCCGAAAACCTTTTGACCATCAATCAACCGAGCCCTCCTATGCTCAGGTCTCTCCAAATCGATCTTAGTTCCAAAGATGACCAATGATCTCCTAACATATAGTGTCTAAAATGATGTTCATTCCACCATGATCTCTCCCTTCAATCTGGAATTCGGTTCAAGGGTACATCTCTCCATACCTCTAATACATGTCATTGTAATTCTTCAACGTTTTCAGAGAGGTAGAGGGTCCCGACAACCAACAGCTCTTTGGTGCATTCCCAAACTCATGAGCACATCCTAATGGACCGCAATGTCATTAAACTAGTTCTGGACCGTAATGTCCTTAAACTAGTTGTGGGTCGCAACGTCCTTAAACTAAACCCTCACCCAAAAAAAATGGTGATCTATAGACCGTAACGTGCTTAAACTAAAGCAATAGAGCCAAAATGCTCTTTTGTTGGGTCTGAATGATCCTAAAATCATGCCGAGTAGATCTTAGTCTAAAATTAGACTAACGTATCCTCACCAAACAGTTAAGTTGATCTTAATCTCAAATGAGATTAACGATTCTTAAATCAAACCAAATCCAAATCTAAGAAAATATGGATTTGGACTAATCCACGCCCTACGGGCGACAACATAAATTAGTCTTCGTATACAATCCACGGGCAACCAAAAATAAAACAAACACACGACACAAAGTGACCTTCTGGAGTAGGAGAAAGTGGTTACCGTGATGCAGTAACGTAATTAACTGCAGGGGCTTGCGCCTGCAGGGAAGAGCGTCCCCACAATCAAAATCCCTCGCAAAAGAGGGAGAATCTGATGAAGTCTGCTACAATGGCCGCATCCATCCAAACCTCCTATACACGGTGTCATAAATTATCTTGGCATCTTCGGAGAGATGGAAGGATAAATCCAAATAGTATCTGCCTCCAAAATTCAGGCAAGACGTTTGTCTTCCCAGTTTTCGGCGGTAAACAGATTCTGGCATGCCTGGTAGGAGCTTTTTCTCTTTCCACTCCACACTTCGTGTGTCGTGTTTTTCCGCGATCAAATAATCGCGGTATATATGTTTGTGGTTGCCCTTGGGTGATGGGATACTGAAGCAGGCATTTCTTCTCTATGAAGAATGACGTTTCCTCCCACCCTAACAACTCAGGCTTTGTCATATCCGGTAGAGTCAAGTATAGGCCACTTGCAGCCTCAAATCTCTACAATCTAGCTCTTCAAGAAATCAATAGGCTTCTCTTTGGGTCGATACTGTAAGATTACGCCAGCGCCCTGGTCATCAATCCGAGGCCAAATGCGGAACAAAAACTTTTATGAACTGGCGCTAACGTAACCCTAAAATCCAGATCATGCCATTAACCCTATACTAGTGAACCGTAAAGTGGTAAAATAGATTATACCGATTGATCCATGTCCTTCGCTCTTCAATCTCTTCCCCTAGCTTGTTGCGGCTGCCCTGACGAAGTTCGCTCTCCGGTCTCGCTCGACGAAGAGGCTCCACGTCGAGGATTCTTTATACGGGCTCCCGCTTCAAAACCGAGGCAACTCGGGCATCCAGTTTTCCAGTTTATATACCCAAGGTGAAGTAGAGATAGTGTGTGAATACTGTCTCAAAATACCCAAGGATTTGGGTGGAGGTAAATGAAGTTGCCATGGATAAGAAAAGTGTGAGCTTTAGAATTTTTCTTGTGAAGAAAAATGGGCTCTGCCATTTTCGAATTGGTGCTTCTGTTATTTCTTTTTAGTGTGTGTATAGTGGTTGTGGTGAATGATTAAATTAATCAACCCAATAAAATACTCACTCCACAAGAATCAACAGCCACCCACTGTTTTCCACCACCAAAATATCTAACTAAAAATCCTATGCAAAATATCTTCACAATGACAAAACCAATTAATTCACCATGAATCACTCACCCACTCCATGACTCACGAAATTCCCAGCCTAAGGCCCACGAATTTATTCACAGAGAAAGAAAATTAGCTACAAGAATTTTGGCCAAAACCAATGCTCACAATTCCAATAAATTAAACATTAAACCAAATGTTTAACTCAAATGAAATGGCAACTTCAAAATAACCTTGTAACGAATTACAAGGATACCCCTCAACCATATATACATACCAGCATCCGTATTCCGACTGAATACGAATACTACGAGACGAAAGTAATCCAACAATCTAATACAAGGATCTGACGTAAAACCAAAGCCCACTAGTATGATCTGTCCGATCATGATCCGTGCACAAGTGCACGAATATGATCGAACCCTGCCATAAAACCATACGGCCACTACAACGTTTCTCCCAAACCGGGAAACTTTCTGTGGGGAACTCTAAAGACTCGTCAATACGCTGGCAGTGGGTTTAACCACAAGCACGTTAGTGGTACTAGCTGTACGTAACGGCTGCCCAGATATTGAGCGAAAGGGAAGCCGACGAGCGAACTCATCGAGAAACCATACTAAGCCTGTCAGTGACAATATCCGTACAGTCCGGTCCATTCGTCTATGAGTATCGCATATCAGGCCTAGAGGGATGGTAAACGTCAGGCCCCTAATAGCGGTATAAGTCGTGTCGGAGTGTAGCCCAGAACACCCTGAGAAACTACTGGAATACCTACCAGTAAATCTTACTTTCCTTGGCCAAGGACTTTGTGTAATAGCTCTCCAAACACAGCGTGATATCACCCCCAATACCGGGAGAGACGAATACTCTGCCGATCCGCTCACTGCCTCCATGTGGCTCGGGACTGTACCCAACTAAAACCTGTTTGCACGACTCCTTTGAGCCGTGGTAGGGTAGTAATCAAAGCACAGTGGGAACTCACACGAGACAAATGATGACCTCAGGTCGATAGACTAACCTGTACATATGTCACCAGGGAACTGCTATCTGACGATAGGTATACTACTAAGTAGCATGTTCCCGGTGAGTCCGTCCGGTGTACTCATAACCCAATGAGCACCTGTATACATCTTAGATGAACCAACTGACACCAATGACTTGTGAGACCGGCCACCGTCCCTTGTCGGGGTCTCGATCTGTATACACTAGTCTACTCTGGAGTATCGATGCCCTGTCTCGAAACTCCCTCGACTAAGGACCTCTTAAGGATGTGCTTATAGAATACCCAACTCTCACGTATATGATCGACATCATACTGTTGGTAGTCAAGCAAGAATCCTATATTTTCTGTCAACGTGTAATAGTGATCTGTAATGTCACCTAAAGTATGTACACGATGATAAAGACAAACCAGATAGCATACTATCATCTCGAGTAAGACTGTCCTACCGGTATAGGTCCTCCCTCAATCATTGCAATCATGTGCCTGCGATCCAATAATTGACTTTGAGGGCACTATAGCCAACAATCTCCCACTTGCACTTAAGGCTAATTATTGCGATGTCGCATATTCACAGCCCGTGTGATACCGAACACCCAACTCCTCTACTAATCAGTTTCACAAAGCTCGTTTGTAAAACTATTGCGTTCGAGAAGTAGCCCCAGTGAGTGGATCCACCATGATGTTTCTTTCTATGTCGCTCTTAATCTCAAGTTCGTGGAGAAAGCAATCTCCCGAAATGAGCAATACCTGTCTTAGAATATGTATGGATATCTGATGGGACCCAGTTCACAAATGAACTCCAAATCCAGCAAACTTCTTAGAGTGTATCGTTAACTGAATTTAACCAGTATCCTGTGCCATGCCTCCTTCAGTATCTGCTTGGACCACCTGTCCAAACTACTGCCCCCTCGTTAGAGGGAAAACTATAACTCTGACAGTCACTTTGTCATCCAGTGTTGGATATATGTATGCCCTAGAGGCCATTATATGATAGTGTATGTACCGGTATGTGTGTGTGTGTGTGTATGTGTGTGTGTGTGTATGTGTGTGTGTGTATTCAGGGGACATTCTTGCTCGACATGATAGTATACTATTTGGTTACACCTTTTATCTTGACATGTTCGTTTGATCATGCTTTCATTCATTTGGTACATGTTAATATAGCCCTTAGGATAATGCAAGACTACTGAGATTATGATGCGGATCTTACTAGTGGAACATGTGTATTCTATAAGCATATCCTTGAAATGTTCCTAGTCGTGGGTGTATCGAGACGGGCCATCGATATCACCAGAGTAGACTAGCGTATACGTTACTTGTCCCATATGATGGGCGATGGATGATCCCATATCCATTGGTATGGTGACACCAAATATCATATACGGTGCTCAGTGGAGACTGGGTACACTGAACGGACTCGCCGAGAACTTCTATGTGGTATTATATCTATCGTCGGATAGCAGTTCTCAGGTGACACTAGTACCGGTTAGTTTGTAGACCCGAGATCGTCATAGAGTCTTGTGTGTCTCCCACTGTACTTTGATCTCCACCCTACCACTGCTCTTTTGAGTCGTGCAAACAGGTGGATTTTGGATACAGTCCCGAGGCACATGGAGGAAATGAGCGATAGGAGGGGTTTAGTCTCTCCCGGTATTGGGGGTTGATATTGCACCATGCACGATTAGCTATAACAGGAAGTCCCTGGTCAGGGCTGCTGAGATTTACTGATAAGTGTTATCAGTAGTTTCTCAATCTGTTATGAGACATATACCGGCATGACTTATCTGAGTTATTAGGGTCGACGATACCATCCCTAGACCTGATATGCAGCATATTTGACGAAGAGACCGGACTGTACGGTAAGTGTTGTTAGTTGGCTCGACAGGAGTTTTAGCAGATTTTCTTGTGTTTCTTCTGATCGCTCAATACCTAGGAGCTGTTACGTACTGCTGGTGCCACTGACGGTTTGTAGGCATGTGATATGGTCACTGCCTACTGCCAGCGTATTGACGAGTCTTAGAGTCCCACAAAGGAGTCTCCTAGCTCAGGCAAAATGATTTGGGGTGCATATGTGATATGTGCGGGAGCTCGATTAAATGCGTGTATTGGATACCGTATTTTAATCGAGCATTTTCTATCGGACTGGTCGTATGTAATATGACCGGGTTATTAAATCAAGTGTTGATTTAATATTAAGTCCATTAGCTCATTTATTAAAACCTATTTCTTTTCTTGCATGCATGAGTGTATGTATATGTTGATGTGCATGCACACATGCAAGCATTCATGTGTCATGGTTGATGATACATTGGTGGTGGCAATGCAAGACTCACTTGGTTACATATTTATACATATATTTTGTTAATTTGAGATTAAGCAAAATGACAAATGAAATCATGGTTGACTATTCAACTCTCATTTTCTTATGTTGACAAGTCAAAACCATGGTTTCATTTGCCCATGGTTTTGGCCCATGGTTTTGCTTCAACTTTAGTTTCAAAATATCTAGATATTATGTAAGCATAGTTTATCATGATAGCTCTCTCTTACTCTCTTGAGTTTAAGCAAGGGTTATTATTATTATTCTCATTATTCTCTTGAGTTTAGCTTGAGCCATCTCCTTCTTCCTCTCTCTCCTCAAAGCTCACTAGGGTTTCAAAAGAAAGAGAAAGGATTAAAAAGAAAAGGTTTTTAATTGAGATCCAAACCCAAATCACCATTCCACTTTAGTTTAGCCTACTAGGTTGGAGTGTTTGCTTCTTCTTCTTCTTCCTTGATCAAGAGAGGCTTGGAGCTTGATGCAAAGAGATTTCGTAGTGGATCGTCATGGACTTGGAAAGACACAAGCCAACCGGTTAAAATCTCAATCGATCCAAGGAATCTAGGAGGAGATCTACAAAGGTTGTATTCTCTCCCACTTAGTGTTAGACTCTTGTAGTATATGATACTAGCATGATGTTACTCTATCTTTCTAGTTCGATTCATGGTTGGAATTGTTTAGCACCCCTAATTTTTTATTATAGCATGTGTGATGCAACCCTAAACCTACTGTGGTGCTATAGAATCTTTACAGTGGTATCAGAGCCAAGCTAGGAACATAGACAATATTAGATAGATTACGGAAATGAAACAACTCCGAATTAACAAAACTGCAACACTCAAAATTCCTTCTCTGTCGAATTTTTAAATTGCTAGAAAATTTTTTCAAACAACTGCAGAAGCATACTGACACAAACTAAGAGCACAGAACAAAATTGAGGCAAAGCCCTCGGAAAATGGTCGAGCACTCTCCTACTATATCCAGCGTCAATGAACCCCTTACCCCCTCTTTGCTTCAAATTTTTCCTGTGCTCTGGTGTCTAGGTTTTGGGGTTTCAGGTATTGTTTGTTTATGCCAAATTTTTATGTGATGCAAATTGTGCTTAGGGCCTTATTCAGAGTATTTTGTAGTCGTATTTTTTAACATTGTAATGGTAACTTGAACGATGTTTGACAGTTCAAGCGAACATCAATGACCCCCCATTGCCCTCGCTGAAAATTTCCAAGTGTTGGAATTTTCATAAGTTAATTATATTCGATAGTCGTGCAAGTAACTCCATAGACCCTCTAGAAGAACAAAAACCTTAACTCGATTCTATGCCCTCAAAACCGTGACTGAACCCTAGGGTTTGCCGTAGTTCCTCGGTGTCATAGGTGAGGCATTGGTTTGGGCCTTCTACGGATGGATCATAGCTACTGTGGCACGTTTTTGGGTACTTTAATTTTGCTCAAGTGTTGAGCTCATCGGGGTAATTTGTGGGTGCTTGTTGATTCGATTGAAACGTTTTATATTGTCTAGATATCTGTGATGTGATACAATAATTGGAATCCACACTAATTAGTTTTGTGAAAAGTAATTAGTTGCGTGTAAGTCTAATATTTCGGTCTCGGTAGAATCGGGAATCTTGTTGAATTACCCGGCTTCTTTTGAAAAGGTGTTTTCATGGTTGAGACCTAAATATAAGATTTGCATTGTTAGTCATGAAATCCTGAATATGTGATATTCCGGTTTTATGATGTCTAAAGGCTGTGTCGATTCCAATTGTTGTAGTTTTTCACTTTCTTTTCTGCGACCGTAAGTATAGTATGTGGTGTATCGCCGGTTTCGTTGCTATACATCAACGACAATTGGGGTACGCATACTTACTTATGTTGATGATATGCGATATTATGTGTTGCTGAGATATGATGTACAGGATCGCCGCGAATGAATAGCCGGGGGTTTTATGTGAGATGAGAGTTCTTCTTTTCATTCATGTAAAATTAAATGTATGTAATATTCTTTTATTGGGGCACTTCCGGGTTGAGGATGATGTCACTATTGTTGTATATTATTTACTTTTCCGCATTAGGATAGACCCAAGGAGGGGAGCACAAGTGACCGGGTTTTAGGGTTCAATGGGAGGTCATCTCGAGGAGTCGAGACCAGGTCTCCTAAACTCTAGAATTGGTAGGGTCACTTGCCGCTCTCGTAGGGGTCTAGGGGTGTGGGCTTGGCTATTCATCGCGACCGTGGAATCCGTATTTTCTATTATTGGCTAAATACAAAATATGGACCTCCTAGTATATCATGTATTTTCATATATGTGCTTCTGCTGTGGATATTCTGTAATGTGATTACTTTATATGCTGAGACGAATAATGTATTATGATATATAATAATCGCTGCTTATGTTTTGCATCCGTGCTAGTCCCGCCCCGCTATGCCATTAGTTAAGTAACCTAACGGTCCATAACGGGACATTGTGGCGAATGCGGATGGCATAAGCGTACGTTTTATTTTCGTTTCTTTTCTGTAACGGATAAGGACTTAAATGATGGGACTACATTAATATGATCAATGTAAACAAAAGAAACCTAAAAAGATGTTGAAGAATCAGATTTGAAACCTACTCGGCTTTTTATGAAAAAGCAAGATTTCAAAAGGCGGAGCTTAAGCCACTCCTTTTAAAACCATTAGATTCTACAACGATATCAAGTTCGAAGCGTTAAAGGTTTTCTTAAAAACTATACGCAGCCCTCCATCATTTTAGGAAGTTGAGTACTTAGTATTGTGCTACGTATGTTGATTATAGTCAAGGCGTAGTGTACGGTAGCTAAGTGATGTCTTCCTACACAATATATGATGAGATTAATTAAGACATCCATGTGATTATGTTGATTATAGTCAATGGTCATATGAGTCGGTCTAATTAATCATGAAATGACGGGTAGAACTTGACTAGTACTTATGATATGTTGATTATAGTCAAGGTCATAAGTGCTAGGGGTAAAAACCATATAGGGAGCTTCAAGTGTTGAAATTTGCAATGAGATTGCATCCCTTCTATGTGATGGTAAGATCCCGATCCCACTGTAAGCAATAGTTGCTCTCAGGAGAATTTTTCACTTTACAATTAGCTAACTCATTAGGTGTCTAGAAAGGTGTCAACAGGGCTACGCCTATGGAAAAATGAGGTTTATTTTAATTAGGTCTGTGCGAAAGCACGGGAAACCTCCCTCAGAAGTACCGGCACTGGCCTGGCTGAACGGTTAGCGAAGTTGTGGAATGTAATTAATCCTGGCTAATTTTTTCCTTTTAAGGTTTGAAGGAGAATTTGATAAAAGCAGTGGGAGATATCGATTAGATAAGATAATAAACCAATCTAATCTTTGCAAGAGATTTCGCTGAGTGTATTTTTTTCTCTCTCCTAATGGCAGATAACCATGACTGGACTTAAGCTACTTTTAGAGAAAAATAAGCTTACCGGACCGAATTATAAAAATTGGCTGAGGAACATTAACATTGCTCTCACATATGATAAGGTATCATATGTCCTCACTGCCACAGCCCCGCCCAAACCAGGCCCTGAATCTTTTGTTGCGGATAGGGAGATCCGCAAAACGTGGGATATTGACTGTGCCACCGCCAAATGCCTCACGCTTGCATCGATGGATAATACACATCAAAAGCAGCACAAGGAGATGGATGTTCAATCTATCTTTCTCCATACAGAGGAGTTGTATGGGGAGCAATCTTGTATCTTACGATATGAAGCATCTCGAAAGCTGTTTCAGATGCGGATGGCTCCTGGCGCTTCAGTAGGTGACCACGTTTTGAAGATGATAGCTCTTATTGGAGAGCTTGAGGGCCTCGGATGGACAATGGACAATGAGCAATATACGGATATTGTTCTGCAGTCTCTTCCCTCTGCCTTTGCTCCTTTCATAGTGAACTTCAACATGCATAATATGGAGAAGTCACTACCCGAACTTCTCAATATGTTGAGAAATGCGGAGAGCATGCTTAAGGCGAAGTCTCCCTCCCTGCTTGTTGGACAATCTTCTTCTTCCGTCCCAAAAGCCAAGGCCAAGGGAAAGAACAAGAAGAAATCCACCAAGCTGAGAGGTGGAATAAAAAAAAGCAAAGAGGAAAGACAAATCCAAAGCCGCGGAGTCGGGAAAACGAGAATGTTTCTACTGCAAGAAGATGGGACACTGGAAGCGGAATTGTACTGAGTACCTTGGTCTCAAGAAAGGGAAGCATGTTAATGCTTCAGCTTCAGGTGTATTCGTAACTGAAAACTGTTTTTCTATTAACTCTGCTTCCTGGGTATTGGGTACCGGTTCGGGTTCTCTTATCTGCAATTCTGTGCAGGGGCTGAGAAATAACAGAGTTTTGAAGACAGGTGATCATACTCTCCGGGTTGGAAATGGTTCCAATGTACAGTGGGAGAGTATCATCTGGGGTTGCCATCGGGTTGTATATTGGTTTTGAACCTATGTTATTTTATACCAAGCATGCTTTGTAATATAATATCCGTTTCTTTGTTGGACAATGAAGGATATCATTTTGTATTGCAGTATAATGTTATGAACATTAAACTAAATCAAGAGTTGATTGGTTGTGGTACACTTAATAACGGGATATATGTCCTTAATCAACACACCGTTTTCAACATACAGCACACAAACAAAAGAAAATTTTCAGATATAAATGAAACTTTTCTTTGGCATTGTAGACTTGGTCATATTAATGGAACAAGACTAAACAAGCTTCATAAAGATGGATATTTAAATACTTTTGAGTATAAATCTTATGCGACTTGCCAGTCTTGTATCAAAGGGAAAATGACCACAACTCTGTTTACTAGACACGGAGAAAGAGCTACTGAGCTCTTGGGCCTCATAAATAGTGATGTATGTGGACCAATGTCTATACATGCAAGAGGCGGTTTTTCTTACTTCATAACTTTTACTGGTGATTTCTCAAGATTCGTTCATGTGTTTTTGATAAAGTATAAGTCTGAAGCTTTCGAGAAATTCAAGGAGTACAAACTTGAAGTAGAAAAACAAACTGGATTGAGTATCAAGATACTTCGATCAGATCGAGGTGGAGAGTATCTTAGTACAGAATTTTCGAACTTCCTAAAAGAGAATGGGATTCTCTCTCAGCTCACTCCCCCTTACACACCACCGCACAACGGTGTGTCAGAGCGGCGGAATCGAACCCTATTAGATATGGTACGATCCATGATGAGTGATGCTGAGTTGCCCCTCTCCTTTTGGGGGCATGCATCGGAGACTGCAGCTGTTCTGTTGAACAGGGTTCCGACCAAAACCGTGTCTACCACTCCATATGAGATATGGTATGGGAATAGACCATCTCTTAAGCGAGTTAAGATTTAGGGTTGTCCGGCTTTTGTCAAAAAGCAGATCCGGACAAACTCGAGACACGATCGTTCAAATGTTTATTTGTGGGATATCCAAAAGATTCGCATGGATATCTTTTCTACCACAAGGAGGAACAAAGGGTGTTTGTTTCTCGAAATGCCACATTTTTAGAAAATGAGATTTTTCTAAATGATACTGATGGCAATGTGGTAGATCTAGAAGAGGTTCTAGAGATACAAGTTACAAATGACGACTTGGTTGAACCTAATGTTGCAACAGAACCTAATGAACTTCAACCGCTCCGTAGATCTGGTAGGACTTCTCGCCCACCGAAGAGATACTATGGTTTTCTCATTGATGGTGATGGAGAAGACTGCATTATGGATGATGATGACCCTACAAGTTTTCAACAAGCTATTACGAGTGGTGACTTTGTGAAGTGGCTGGATTCCTTGAGATCCGAAATGGAGTCTATGTACACCAACAAAGTGTGGACTCTGAATGTTGTACCCTCTGGGGTAAAACCCGTAGGGTGCAAATGGATCTTTAAGAGAAAGATCGGTGTAGATGGGCAGGTGGAGACCTATAAGGCAAGGCTTGTGGCGAAAGGATTTCGACAAAGACCTGGACTTGACTAAGACGAAACCTTTTCTCCTGTAGCCATACATAAATCCATTCGGATCCTACTTACTATTGCTGCTCACTAAGACTATGAAATCTGGCAGATGGACGTTAAAACTTCTTTTATAAATGGTGATATAGAAGAGTGCGTTTTTATGGATCAGCCAGAGGGCTTCTTTGATAGTGGGAGCAGCGGGAAAGCATGTAGGTTGCTTAAATCCATTTATGTATTAAAGCAGGCATCACGAAGTTGGAACATCTGTTTTGATGATGTTATCAAAGAGTTTGATTTCGTCAAAAATCCAGATGCACCTTGTGTTTATAAGAAGATTGTGGGAAGTACTGTCACATTCCTCGTATTGTACGTGGATGCCATTCTTCTGATAGGAAACGGCGTCCTTATGCTACAATCAGTCAAACTGTTCTTATCACAAAGGTTCTCCATGAAGGACCAGGGTGATGCCTCGTACATATTAGGCATAAAGATCTATAGGGATAGATCTAAACGGTTATTGGGATTGTCCTAAACCAGGTACATTAACACCATCCTAAAGATGTTTAGTATGGAAGACTCCAAGTGGGGTTCCTTACCCGCTAGTCATGGAGTCACTCTCTCTGAGGAATTTTGCCCAAAGACCGATGAAGAGAGAGCTCGCATGATATTTATACCCCACGCTTCAACTGTAGGATATATAATGTATGCGATATTATGTACACGCCTTGATGTAGCTTATGCACTGGGTGTAGTAAGCAGGTATCAATCCAACCCATGGGAAAATCACTGGACAGCAGTGAAGAACATTCTTAAATACTTGCGAAGAACTAAAGAAATGTTCTTGGTGTATGGTAACGGAGATCTCCAAATGGAGGCCTTTACCGATTCAAGCTTCCAGAGTGACAAGGATGACAGAAAATCTATCTCTGGGTTTGTCTTTACCCTCAATGGAGGGGCGGTGTGTTGGAAAAGTTCCAAACAGAATACCGTTGCAGACTCCATGATGGAAGCTGAGTATATTGCTGCAAATGATGCTACCAAGGAAGCTGTCTGGATGAGGAAGTTCTTCTCGGAGCTAGGAGTAGTTCCGACCATTATTGATCCAATACCTTTGTATTGTGATAATAATGGGGCTATGGCGTTAGCCAAAGAGCACAGGTCCCATCAGCGATCCAGACACATCCTCAGGCGATATCATCTGATCCGGGAGATAGTTGATCGCCGCGAGATCGAGATTCGGTGAGTAGATACAAAAGATAACACCGTGGATCCATACACAAAGGCCCTCCCTTTGCCGCAGCATGAGCGACTTTTTGAGAGGTTGGGTATGAGATACGCCAATAATTGGCCTTAGTGCAAGTGGGAGATTGTTGGATATATGTATGCCCTAGAGGCCATTATATGATAGTGTATGTATCGGTGTGTGTGTGTGTGTGTGTGTGTGTGTGTGTGTGTGTGTGTGTGTGTGTGTGTGTGTATTTAGGGGACATTCTTGCTCGACATGATAGCATGCTATCTGGTTGCACCTTTTATCTTGACATGTTCGTTTGATCATGCTTTCATTCATTTGGTACATGTTGATATAGCCCTTAGGTTGATGCAGGACTACTGAGATTATGATGCGCATCATACTAGTGGGACATGTGTAGTATATGAGCATATCCTTGAAATGTTCCTAGTCGTGGGTGTATCGAGATGGGGCATCGATATCACCAGAGTAGACTAGTGTATACGTTACTTGTCCCATATGATGGGCGATGGATGATCCCATATCCTTTGGTGTGGTGACACCAAAGATTGTATACGGGTGCTCAGTGGAGACTGGGTACACTGAACGGGCTCGCCGAGAACTCCTATGTGGTATTATATCTATCGTCGGATAGCAATTCTCAGGTGACACTGGTACAGGTTAGTCTGTAGACCCGAGATCATTATAGAGTCTTGTGTGTCTTCCACTGTACTTTGATCTCCACCGTACCACAGCTCTGCTGATTCATGCAGAGAGGTGAATTTTGGGTACAGTCCCGAGGCACATGGAGGCAATGAGCGATAGGAGGAGTTTTGTCTCTCCCGGTATTGGGGGTTGATGTTGCACCATGTATGATTGGCTATAACAGGAAGTCCCTGGCCAGGGCTGCTGAGATTTACTGATAAGTGTTATCAGTAGTTTCTCAATCTGTTATGAGCCATATACCGGCATGACTTATCTGAGTTATTGGGGTCAACGATACCATCCGTAGACCTGATATGCAGCATATTTGACGAAGAGACCGGACTGTATGGTAAGTGTTGCTAGTTGGCTCGACAGGAGTTTTAGAAGGTTTGTTTGTGTTTTTTCTGATCGCTCAATACCTAGGAGCTGTTACGTACTACGGGTGCCACTGACGGTTTGTGGGTATGTGATGTGGTCACTGCCTACTGCTAGCGTATTGACGAGTCTTAAAGTCCTAAAAAGGAGTCTTCTAGCTCAGGCGAAATGATTTGGGGTGCATATTTGATATGCGCGGGAGCTCGATTAAATGCATGTATTGGATACCGTATTTTAATCGGGCGTTTTCTATTGGACGGGTCGTATGTGATATGACCGGGTTATTAAATCAAGTGTTGATTTAATATTAAGTCCATTAGCTCATTTATTAAAACCTATTTCTTTTGTTGCATGGATGAGTGTATGTATATGTTGATGTGCATGCACATATGCAAGCATTCATGTGTCATGGTTGATGATACATTGGTGGTGGCAATGCAAGACTCACTTGGTTACATATTTATACATATATTTTGTTAATTTGAGATTAAGCAAAATGACAAATGAAATCATGGTTGACTATTCAACTCTCATTTTTTTGTGTTGACAAGTCAAAACCATGGTTTCATTTGCCCATGGTTAAACTCTAGTTACAAAAATATCTAGATATTATGTAATCATAGTTTATCATGATAGCTCTCTCTTACTCTCTTGAGTTTAAGCAAGTGTTATTATTATTATTCTCATTATTCTCTTGAGTTTAGCTTGAGCCATCTCCTTCTTCCTCTCTCTACTCAAAGCTCACTAGGGTTTCAAAAGAAAGAGAAAAGATTAAAAAGAAAAGGTTTTTAATTGAGATCCAAACCCAAATCAACATTCCACCTTAGTTTAGCCCACTAGATTGGAGTGTTTGGTTCTTCTTCTTTCTTGATCAAGAGAAGCTTGGACTTTGGTGCAAAGAGACTTCGTGGTGGATCATCGTGGACTTGGAAGGACACAAGCCAACCGGTTCAAACCTCAATCGATCCAAGGAGTCTAGGAGGAGATCTACAAAGGTTGTATTCTCTCCCACTTAGTGTTAGACACTTGTAGTATATGATACCAGCATGATGTTACGCTGTCTTTCTAGATCGATTCATGGTTGGAATTGTTTAGCACCTCCTAATTTTTTGTTATAGCATGTGTGATGCAACCCTAAACCTAGTGTGGTGCTATAGAATCCCTACATCCAGGTCACCTTGGAAGCCTGGAATGATAACCGTCTCCCGAAGGAGGCTGTCATTATCAAATCCGTAGAACATCTACTTATGCTCATAAACTGCTTCCGAATGTTTCTCCAGGATTGGATTAATTTATCATCTTATTGCATCTAGTGCAAAAACAATATATGGTGTGGTACTTGACATCTCATGATTGACTCAATTGCCTAAGCAAGTGATATGCTAGTCATCCACATCCCTCTCCCCTTTAGTCTGTAAGACACATTTAGAGAGGGTTACTCCATCACCTGCTGGTACACCACTCTCCCAGGAGTCGTCCATTCTAAAATACCTTTAGAATACTGTCTAAGTACCCAGATTGGGAAACTTCCCAAATCTAGATTTAAAACCTTGGATCTAGTAACCAGAATGCCTGATATTATATCCATATCCTATGTGGAGAAGCCACTGTGTGACAACCACAGTATAACCGATCGTAGTATAGAAATTTCATTTCCTACAACGTGCATGTCATCCAAATACCAGGACATCACAACCTACCACCTTCTTAACAAATCCATCTCCTATTCTGATGAAGTCAAAGCCTATGACTATCATATCAAAAATAGATGATCTATCTCCGCTATATCTACTTTAGTCTATAAATAGACACAAGCTGCTTGTCCACTATGCTTTCGCTGCTCCCACTGACTGCAACAACCCTCTGGTAGAGTCATATACATGTGCACTTTTAAAGCTAGTTTAGAACGACGCTATACTCATCCTCCTGCCAGGTCTCATAGTCTAGAACAGTAATAATGACAAGTCTGGGTAAACAAGAACCTCCCTGTCACCGTCTTTGAGAATACCGGAGTACCTCTTGGGTGCCTGAGCTTACCCACCATATCTGCGGAATGGTTAATGGAATGTCAACACCGATTGAATTTTTAGGTCATATTAAATTTTCAGTAATCGTTTGCGGTTCTGGAATGACTTCCAGTTCTACCATACTCCCACTACTGTTTTCTGAAAAAGTCCATTTTACTAAAACTGTAGCGAGTCAAGAACAATATCACTATTGATCTTCCAGATGGTAGAAAGCTAACCCTCGTCAAAGCCCGGGTTAACCCACAAACTGCCATTGCAGAATTGTGCCTTGAGTTATCCAGAGTCTGGTTTTAAGCATAAGCCGGACAACTCCATATACCTTAACATCGTTAAGATATGAACCATTCTATATACCATATAGAAATAGAGACACTGATTTAATTGGAACCAGATTCAAATCATGCAGCTGTCTCCAGTGCATGTCAACTAAATGGAAAGAAGCCGATCAGCGTTACTCAACTTAGGAGTGCATCCAGATATGAGTAACCTGAAAGAGAAGCAAGTTCTTAAAACTATTACTATCAACTGAATACCAAACGCAAGTATCTACATCTTTGATCACCTTGAAAAATCCCGATACTTGCAACACATGGTTCTCTACTTTATTCTTGTACTTATAACTTCTCAAAACTTGGACCTTGTGTTTCTATGAAACACTTGTCTAAAAACTAGAGAAGTCACAAGTAAACAGAATATAGTACGAGTACTAACCCTTCTGTCTTAATGGACACTGGACAACATACATTACTTTGTATAAGTCCCCTGAGTTGAATAACTCAAACCCTGTGCGTCGTAGGTTGAAAACTGTACTATAGTTATGAAGAATTACACCGCTGTTTAATACTCCTTACCTAACCATCAACTGATATAGATAAATGTCATGGACATAATTTCAAAAAGTTATATCTCACTTTATGAAATAAATGTACAGATATATCAGTTTGAAATTGGTGCATAACGACAGATATTCAAAACCAATTATTTGCCGTCCGGCAAAAACCCAGGCGATTTCCTCAAATATCACCAATTACAACGAATTCCGATATAATGAGGATGATCACCTAATTCCCAATAACTTACTCCCACTCATCATCTGTAAAACCATACAGATGTGAGAATCATACCTGGTAAATACATACTATGGAGTAAGGATCTAATTGGGAAATCGGTTTTCAATTAACAACGCATAGTGAAACTGAAATATGAAAATGTTTCGAAGGGGTATCCGGGTATTCCTAATAATGCCTCTTCTATTATCAGATTCATGACTGTAACCGTATATTTCTTTGCCATCTCTCTAAATCCCATTATTTATCTTTACTCATTACCTTCTGTACACCACCCTTCGGTTAAATGGTTTTCTTCCTTCCCTACCGTTCGGCACCAGTCTATGGTTTGGAAGAAAACTATCCAATAAGTGTAATGGGTGTACTCTCCTAATCCTAGGAGTAATCACAATCTGAGAGATGGTAAAAGGAAAAGACAACTGAATAATCATATTCATTTTCTCCAGAACCTGAAACCATCCTCGAAACTGGAACAAGTTCCTTCGAGTTTGTATATAACCATACAATGGTCATATCTAATAACTGTGGATCTTCGTAGTGATACAGAATGTTCCAGAGAAAAGAAAAGGGTAAAAGTAGGAGTGGTAATGAAGTATGCAACTCAGACAATCCAAAAGCCAGTGTTTTAAGAAAGTTCGGTTAACTTGGTAACTGAGTTATAGTGTAGGGTCGGGCCATGGTCGTTGCCAAAGAAAGAGAGAAAAGAAACACTCTGCGTGCACTCTAAACTAGATAAGAATGGTTAATCACTTTATCTAATCAAGATGTCTCCCACTGTATCCTCAAATTCTCCTGCAAACCTGAAAGAAGAATTATTCGGCATCACCCGAGGAGTAAACCAACTCATCAGTAGGTATCGGGATCCAACTATCATCGCATGATAACCTGATGGAATACACTCACGTTATCACACTCCACAAGGTATGCGCATGCCTGGAAAGTTTCTTGTACGTTTGAAACTCCCGATGTGATTTTTACCCCATGCTCTTATGACCTTGACGAAGGTCAACAAATCATAAGTCGCATGTCAAGTTCTACCTGTCATTGTCCAGGTTAATTTGAACCCACCCGTACTCGCCCTTGACGAAGGTCAACAAAGTTGTACAACTGTCCCAAACCAACGCATCTATCTATGCAACAGAAAGGTAACAAGCAGCTACCATACACTATGCCTTGACGAAGGCCAACAAATATAGCATGAATACTAATTGCTACCCGTATGAAATGACGGAGGGCTACGAATGGTTTTTGGCGAAAAATCTTTAACGTAATGAACTTGATGTCGTTGAAGGAACCGGATAGCTTTTCACAAATATATAGTGGCGAAAACCTTTGCTAAAGAGGTCACTTCCAGTGAAGGGATCTCGGCTCTTTCCTCGTAGAATTAGGTGTAGGATATTCTCACTGAATACCACGATGCAAAGCAAAAAGTAATCGACTATAGTGAAGTTATTACCTTGACGCAAACTTCTGCCCAAGGGGTCACTCCCGATGAAGGGATCTCGGCCCTTGCCTCGTCGAATGAGGTGCTGGATATTCATAACCGAACACCACTGTGCAAAACAAAAAAGAACGTTCTTGTAATAATATCTTTTGAAAATTGTTCCAACAACATCAGAATAGGTCTGTTTTCCGTGCATTGATCAGAATCAATGCAGTCCCATCAATTAATCACACTACAAAGAACGAAAATATGATGTACGTATATGCCATCTGCATTCGCCACTGGTTCCCGTACTCACCCGTTAGGTTACTTAACTAACGACAGAGCAGGGACTGGACTAGCGCGGGTGTAAAACATATACAACATCTACTAGTATATATATCAATATATAATAATCGCTCCAGGTATGATAAATGCAACATCACAGAACAATACAGATAATCTGGGAGCCCCGGGTTTCTATTGAGCCGCAACTAAAACCCGACGTTCCCCTGGTCGTGTGGATAGCATGTGCAATGAAAACCTAGACCCCTATGAGTGCGGCAAGTTACCCACCAAAACCAGAAGTGAGGCAGCTCCCTTCAGCAAAGTGAATGGACCACCCAGCACTTCACGGAATTCGGTAACTTAAGCACCCCACCTTGGGTCAACCTGTACCCCCTACGAGTGCGGCGAATAGCTCGCCAATTCTAGAGTGAGGCCCCATCCTTCTCAACACCATGAGATGCGAACCCGTTGCCCTCCAGAACCCGGCTATCCGTGCACTCCATAGCGGGATAATCCTAGTACAGAAAAGAAAATATGTACAACGGTGACATCGACCACAACCCGGTCATGCCCCAAAAGAATAATATACAAACAGGCAGTGACGGTAGTCCACATGTCGGACGCTCGCCCCGCGATATCGAATGTACAAATAATACTAAACTGTACTAACATTGCACCCAAGCTATCCACCACGACGAACCGCAACAAACACAGCACAACACAGAACATCAACGTGAATGTCACGTTCACAACCCCGTCTAAAAGAACTATAGCAATTAGACAAGTTGTACCATTCGAATGACATTCACGGTCGTAGATAGTAATGTACGTACTGTAAACTTTAAACAATATTAGAAAATATCGACTTCGAAATAACCCCCGAATAGTCCCAAACAACAAGATAAAACCATATCCAAACTGGGCTAAACAAACAATACCACTAAACCAATATTCCAGAGACTAAACTACACACAAAATTCCAAGTCTAAACTCACATTCATGGCCGGCCAACTCCGAAAATTCCTTATTGTGGCCAGTCCAATTATGTTAGATTAGGCTCGTATTTTGTGTGTGCTTTAGTTCTCAAATAAGTAGTCTTCATATTTTTAGAAGACTCAGAAAAATTGACAGAGAATGGAATACTAGTTGGTATTGATTTGGGTTGTTTCGGTTTCGATATTTTAACATTGTCTAAACAACTAGTATGTGGTTAATAGGTTGGCTCTGATACCATGTAAGGCTATGCCAGCGCCCCGGCCGTCAATCCGAGACCAAATGCGGAACAAAAACTTTTATGATCTGGCTCTAACGTAACCCTAAATCCGGATCGTGCTATTAACCCTATTCTAGTAAACCGTAAAGTGGTAAAGAGATTATACCGATCGATCCGTGTCCTTCGGTCTTCAATCTCTTCTGCTAGCTTGTTGCGGCTGCCCCAACGAAGTTCGCTCTCTGGTCTCGCTCGACGAAGAGGTCCACGTTGAGGATTCTTTATACGGGCTCCCGCCTCAAAACCGAGGCAACTCGGACATCCAGTTTGCCAGCCTAGATACCCAAAGTAAAGTAGAGATAGTGTGTGAATACTTTGTCTCAAAGCACCCAAGGATTTGGGTGGAGGTAAATGAAGTTGCCATGAATAAGAAAAGTGTGAGCTTTAGAATTTTTCTTGTGAAGAAAATTTGTGAAGAATACTGGGCTCTGCCATTTTCGAATTAGTGCTTCTGTTGATTTCTTTTTAGTGTGTGTGTGTAGTGGTTGTGGTGAATGATTAAATTAATCAACCCAATAAAATACTCACTCCGCAAGTATCAACAGCCACCCACTGTTTTCCACCACCAAAATATCTAACTAAAAATCCTATGCAAAATATCTTCACAATGACAAAACTAATTAATTCACCATGAATCACTCACCCACTCCATGACTCACGAAATTCCCAGCCCAAGGCCCACGAATTTGTTCACAGAGAAAGAAAATTAGCCACAAGAATTTTGGTCAAAACCAATGCTCACAATTCTAATAAATTAAACATTAAACCAAATGTTTAACTCAAATGAAATGGCAACTTCAAAATAACCTTGTAACGAATTACAAGGATACCCCTCAACCGTATATACATACCCGCATTCGTATTCCTACTGAATACGAATACTACGAGACGAAAGTAATCCAACAAACTAATACAAGAATCCGGCTTAAACCAAAGCCCACTTGTATGATCCGTCTGATCATGATCCGTGCACAAGTGCACGAATATGATCGATCCCTGCCATAAAACCATACGGCCTCTACAACGTTTCTCCCGAACTGGGAAACTTTCTATAGGGGACTCTAAAGACTCGTTAATACGCTGGCAGTGGGTTTAACCACAAGCACGTCAGTGGTACTAGCTGTACGTAACGGCTGCCCAGGTATTGAGCGAAAAGGAAGCCGATGAGTGAACTCGTCGTGAAACCCTACTGAGCCTGTCAGTGACAATATCTGTACAGTTCGGTCCGTTCGTCTATGAGTATCGCATATCGGGCCTAGAGGGATGGTAAATATCAGATCCCTAATAGCGGTATAAGTCGTGTCGGAGTGTAGCCCAGAATACCCTGAGAAACTACTGGAATACCTACCGGTAAATCTCACTTGCCTTGGACAAAGACTTTGTGTAATGGCTCTCCAAACACAGCGCGATATCACCACCAATACCGGGAGAGACGAATCCCCTACCGATTCGCTCACTGCCTTCTTGTGGCTCGGGACTATACCCAACTAAAACCTGTTTGCATGACTCCTTTGAGTCGTGGTAGGGTAGTAATTAAAGCACAATGGAAACTCACACGAGACAAATGACGACCTCAGGTCGATAGACTAACCTGTACACATGTCACCAGGGAACTGCTATCTGACGATAGGTATAATACTAAGTAGCATGTTCCCGGTGAGTTCGTCCGGTGTACTCATAACCCAATGAGCACCTGTATACATCTTAGGTGAACCAACTGACACCAATGTCTTGTGAGACCGGCCACCGCCCCTTGTCGGGGTCTCGATCTGTATACACTAGTCTACTCTGGAGTATCGATGCCCTGTCTCGATACTCCCTTGACTAGGGACCTTTTAAGGATGTGCTTATAGACTACCTAACTCTCCCGTATATGATCGCCATCATACTGTTGGTAGTCAAGCAAGAATCATATGGGTTCTATCAACGTGTAATAGTGATCTGTAATGTCACATAAAGCATGTACACGATGTTAAAGACAAACCGGATAACATACTATCATCTCGAGTAAGACTGTCCTACCGGTATAGGTCATCCCTCAATCATTGCAATCACGTGCCTGCGATCCAATAATTGACTTTGAGGGTACTATAGCCAACAGATACTCCCACCTCCCACCCTCGGTGCCTCAACGTCGATAGGGGAAGCCCAGAGAAAGTCTGTCTTCCACAGGCTAGCTCCCCAAGTAGAAACTTTGCCGACGGAATCAGTCCTCAAACAACTGGCACATTCCAAGGATCAAGGTCGACACAGGGGGCAGAATATTCAAGTTCTCAAAGGAAACAGGGGGCAGGCTCAGAAAAATCCTGAAGCTCATCAAATCCCGGCCGTAAGAAACGGTCGACGTCGATATCGGCATCATACAAAATGAGCTGGGGGAAGTTCTCCATATGGTCATGTTTCAACCCCAGTGGGGAATGTTGTTGTTCCAACTGGGAACAGCTTCAAATTGTTGCGAAGAATCAGATAAAATTCTCCTACCGCAATATTGAAGAAGCCTCCACAGCCCATGGAGATCCCACGAGAGCAGAAACCAGTTCGCTCCTTGAGACAACTTTCCTCATTTATATATAAGGAGTGGAAGCAGGTGAAGGGGACTCATCTCAAGACGGATCCTGATACAGCAATTCCTCCCAAAACCAAAGCGTTTTATCACAAAAAAAGAGAGGCCTAATAAAGCTCAAGTGCCGGAAGCAAACTCCAAAGGCCAAAACTCCAAACACCCCAAGCCTGGGGGCATGATAGTTCACATATTCTATGTAGTGAATTCCAAAGATGAAGTTCGAGTTTCTACTAGCCACCGACCTCAAACTTGGTCCTAGACAAAATTTCAACTGCAACATGAAAAGCTGCAGGAGATGCTCGCTCAGGCGGCAGCAAACGCTAATCCATCACCTAAGGAAAATCTCGAGGACGCACCCGAAGAAAGAGTAGAGAATGAGTCAGATATTGATTTCCTAAAACGTGCTCTGATAAAGAGAGATGAAGAAGCGGCAGAAATGTCCACTAAAATGAACCAATTGGCCCTTCTGATTCAGTATATGGCTAGAATGATGGTTCAATCGGAACCACTGGCAGATGAACCATCGGTAGTTGGTCTTAAAGATAAGAATGATATTTCAAATCCTCTGCAAACTTCATCAACGGCTGAGGAGGAAATGATTCCTAAAAGAAAAGCTGGACACATATATCGCTCAGCAAGTCAAAACTCACTATGCCAGTGAAGCATCAAATAGGCCAATCAAGACTGTTTGACTGTATCCGGCGTGCTACGATCAAATAGAGTACCCGCCAGAATACATACTTCCGACTCCACATATACAAAGGAACCGGGAATCCTCACCAGCACATCGTGCGATTTAAATCCATGTGCAGTAACACTGTAGAGAATGATATACTTCTCCTCTGACAGTTCGTGGCGGGCATTTCCTTCGAATGGTATGCGGAACTCCCGAATGACTCTGTGAATACCTGATTGGTAGAGATTCTGCGTATTTCAGTTTAATTACCGCAATCAGGACGGTTTCGCTTTGCAGCTAGCCGGATGAGTACGGGTCGATCCACAGAGAGATGGGAGTCTTTTTCTTAATGTCTTGACGAGTTAAGTCCAAATATGTTGGGTTTGTTTGAGTTTAGCTAATTGAAAAAGAATGATAAGAGAACTTGTTAAGGGTAGGATTTGGTTGGTTTAAGTTAGGAGGATCGCTCACTTGATTCTTTTGCCACTTCTTAATATTGATGTTACGGTAATCGGCAACAACGGGGATTAGGACGACTAGAAGAAAACTTGCGAGTATAAGCTAGGCTTTCCAACACTTCGTTTTCTCTTTTTGGTCCTTGTCCGTCCGTTCTTGGCTCTTAGTCGCAACCTCAAGTTGATTCAACCACAACCGGTCTCACTAGGGTAACACCGCTATTATGAAGAATAGGGTGCCGTAGAGAGCGGATTGTGGATCAATTAACAGGAGTTCAAATCAAGATATATGTAAAAGAGAAAAGTGAGGGAGTTTTCCGTCTTTCAAGCTTTCCGTTTCCTACCTTAACAAGTGAAAAATTACACACCCATTAGAAAAGTTAAATGAAATAAAACAAAGAAAGAGGGTAATAAGAATTGAGGTAGAAAATCACAACTAGCTATTCGGGACCTCACTTAGGCAAGGATCACTCTAAGCATCATGGTTGTAAGGATAACCGAAAAATGGAAGAAAATTAAAACGACAATTTTAAGAAATAACAACAACTACGTTTAACAATAAAAATTACAAGCAATATAAGAAACGGAATTACAAATTACACATAAAGATAAAGAACACTTCTTGCATGCTTCACACTCAACAAAACCTCTCACAAGCTTTAATGGAGGAAGATGGAGGAAAATGAACTTTTATTAGAAACTAAATAATTCTAATACAAAAATTACAAATGAAAACTAAGTTTTTCTCTTGGTTCTGCTCGGGGCTATTTATAGGCCTGAGTTTGATAAATTTGCAATAAAACCCAACCCTACACATTAATACAGGAATAACCCCAAATTTTCTCCATGTGATGCCACGTGTCCGCCGCGCATGCGCGGCCAAAGCTGAGGTGGCGCGGCGGAAGGGCGGCGGGTTGGTGGCCAAACCCTGCTTGCTTTTTTCCTCTGTCTTGTGCTCATTTTTCCTGATCTTTGAAATCCTCATACTGCAGTATCAATTTCCAGAGGATCTCCAGATTTCTTTTCCAAAATGTCTTCATATCTTTACTTTTGACTTTTCACCATTTTGACTTCAAATTTCCCTTTAGTCCCAAATGACGACTCTTTTCGTCCCCTCTTCTGAACTGGTACGGGACGGATGCTGGAACCCGGCTTTTATCTGTTTGTGACAGATGTTCTGGATTTTGCCGTAAATGTGGTGATTTTGTCGGATTTGCTCTCTCTTGGACTGGAAACCTGTAATCTGTAACATGCAGCAAATACGGATAAAAAGCACCTACCTGTATGCAATGTGATTAAGAATGGGTGGTACAAATATACAACAATATGCGATGAACAATACCTTCGATGAGATGGAGATGCTCTTCTCTCAGAAATTCGCTAGTGTGAATAAACGCACTACCGTAATGACATTGGTCAATGAAAGGGTTAGACCGAATGAGATCTCAGTTCAATATGTTACCCGATGGAGAAATCTCTGGTCAAAATACGAGCAACGTATCAATGAATCTGCAGCTGTGGGAATGTCCATAGCCACCCTTGACCCAAATTCAAAAGGTGTTCCCATTTACGGCCCTTTTCAAGCCGATAACCTTCCAAGAACTCATGGATAAAATGGCTCGATTGGATCAAATGGGTCAAGACTCTTTCTCATCCGATGATGACGAGTGAAAAGCGGAGGCAAGATGGCGTTTGTCTCCTACGCTCAACAAAAATAAGCGGCTCTGAAACAACCTGTCGCCAAAATAGCGACGGTGTGGGTACTCGTTCTCCCCGAGATATACACAGGGGGTATATTTCTCACTGGCGGAAGAATCTCTATGTATAATGGTCCTTTCTTCTCAAAGGACAGGAAGGATATTAAGGGTCCTACAAACAGGTCTTACAATCTAGTGGAATACCCCGCTCAAAAAAATGGTACGTCCACAAGCAAAATGGGCACGGATGAAAACCCGAAAGGGCGTCGTGAGTAAAAACAGCAGGACTGCCGGCGGGCTTGTGAAAACCTGGAAGGGCACAATCTTGTCCAAAAAAAATGGTACGTCCACAAGCAAGATGGGCACGGATGAAAACCCGAAAGGACGTCGTGAGTAAAAACAGCAGGACTGCTGGCGAGCTTGTGAAAACCCGGAAGTACGCAGCCTCGTTAAATACACTTACGAGATCCTCACGACTCGTGAGGAGAATCCCCCTATGAGACCCTCACGGCTTATAAGATTCAAAAGCCTTAAGTTAGAAGGATCTAGACATGTTCTTAAGCCGTCATATCTCTTAAATTGCCCTACAGGAGCTCTATATTGACCCTTGTATACAATCTATAGGCACGAATAAATATTTCTTCGCCAAGTTCTACAAATGACAAGAAA
The DNA here is from genome assembly GCA_030015575.1 of Agapanthus africanus. Classification (NCBI taxonomy): domain Eukaryota; kingdom Viridiplantae; phylum Streptophyta; class Magnoliopsida; order Asparagales; family Amaryllidaceae; genus Agapanthus; species Agapanthus africanus. The sequence goes on along the minus strand of CM057339.1, from coordinate 749,988,326 downwards.
TGTCCCTATATGATGAAAAACACTTGTAGGTCCTCTTGACTTATAAGGAGAAAACACTCTTGGAACATCCTTACGACTTACAAGAAAAGACATCACTTAGGAATCTGCATGATTCTTAAGGAGAAAATATGCCTATGAGATCGTCACGACTCGTAGGGAGAAAACCCTTTATGAGACCCTTACAACTCATAAAGTCAAAAGTCTTAGTCGACAGGATCCTAACCCTGTCTACTAAGCCACCTTTGTCCAAATCGATAGAGGCAAATGATGATTCGCTCCTGGCACTATCCCAGTTGTAGCGATGCTGATGCCTAAATCGGTATCAAATTCCGAGTCCTCTCAAGGAAAATGAAGAGTCGTTCCTGGCAATATCCCAGTTGTAGCGATACTGATGCCTAAACTGGTGTCAAACTCCAAGTCAACCTCTCTGGAAAATGTCGTCCCTACAGCCATCTAATGAAGAAGGGGACTCCGTTCATGTGGGGTCATGAATGCTAAAGTTCATTAGACGAAATCAAGCGATATCTGCAGAACCTGCCGGTACTAACCACTCCGGTTAAGGGAAAACCCCTCATCCTGTACACGACAGTCCTTGAAGGTTCTCTAGGCGCACTATGGGCACAGGAGAACGACCAGGGGAAGGAGAGAGCTCTCTATTATTTGAGTCGAGTTCTCCTGGGGGCATAAAACAATTACTCTCCTATCGAAAAGCATTGTCTGGCATTAATCTTCGCGATCACAAAGCTTCGACATTATGCATTGGCACATGATGTCCATCTCATATCAAAGATAGTTCCTCTCAAATAATTGATGTCAAGAGCCATACTAACAGGAAGGCTTGCTAAATGGGCCCTCCTCTTGATGGAGTTCTCGATAATATATCGACCCCTCAATGCAGTAAAAGGCCAGGCTATCGCCGACTTTCTTGCTGAACATCCAATACCAGCCGATTCCCCCTTAAATTGCGAATTTCTAGATGAACACGCATTCGATGCAATCGAAAGGAAGACGGAAGGAAATAATTCCCGATGGGAACTATACTTCGACGGGGCATCTTCTATGAAAAAGAGAAAGCAAAACACCCCCATAATCAAAGCTGGGTAGGTGTCACGACCCGCAGGGTACGGAACGTGACTGGCACTTAAGTTTACGAAACGTCTAAAGGCGTCCGTAAAATAAGTAAGCCAAAAGCCCAGAAAACAAAACCAATTAAGCAAAAGAGTGAAGAAAACCCAAACATTTGAAAGCAAGTTTATCAAATAAGTCATATAAAACCCCTTTTAAAAACAATACAAATTTTTCCGAAAATTTCGGCAGAGTCTCCTTTGTAAATACTGGCCCCCAAAAATGGGTATAACAAAAATATATATAAATCCAACAATAAGGCATCTCCAAGCGGGAGTTAGCTCTTCGCCACAAGGCGGTCACAAATCCCACGCAATATAAATGACAACAGGCATAATAATCATAAGGAAGCATGAAAAAGTAGCATGTCGGCTCAAGTGAGCTCGACCCCAAAATACAGCAATAAATCCACAAACCTCACAGTCTCATCTCTAGGTCAATATACAATAATCTGGTAGAAACAGTAGATGGAGTACACTAGATACAAGAATATACAAGGTGGTACAAAATGATAACATAACCCACCCATGAGCAAATCTCGAGCTCAGGCAAAAGAGGCAAAAGAACAAGTGCGCCCGCCGCTACTGAACTGACGGAGCGGACCTGCAAAAGACTGTGGCACAACGGGGGTGAGTTGCCAACACGTGAGTAATAAATAACATCTACAAAGGCTATCGTATGCATGCACACAAGCATCCTAGCATCTATAATACAGGTATGACTGGATGCATTAGCAGGTGTGTATATAACATCAGTATGCTAATATGTATGCAACATGAAAATCTGAGGTCTCAATAGGTATATATAAGAAATATTTTATCTATTTTTGTTTTTGAAACTCTTTTAGAATGCCAGCATAATGTCAATGAATCGACGAAAATCGGTGTCCAGCAACGACACTCAAAAGCTGTCTCAAATCTCATAAATGTATCTCTGGCCTCAGCCGTCCGGCTGACCCATCTCAAATATCAATATCTCATCATCTAGCGGCCACGGTCGGTATCCTCTGGATATCCGCCGTCCCAAACAGTCACCGGTAGGTAATCCGTCCCCTGCCAGGCTCAACGTCATCACCATATTCCTCTTTCCCCGGGGTACCTTACCGGGCCCACCATGTACCCGTGCCGGTTCCTCCACTCCTCGACACGGATTTCCAAATCCACAGCAAACTCATGGTGGACGACACTTACATCACTAGAAAACCGCAATTTACATATTTTAAAAAATATAATAAGTTTAGAAATTTTGCGGCTTTCCCCCGAAATCCAGCAATATCATAAAATTTCAAGAAATCCTCATAAGTGCATATATCAATGATAATGAATGCGTATGATATCAATAATCAAGTTGTGATATGTGATTAATGTATTAAGCATGAACGATTAATATGATGAAATTCATGCATATGAATAGCAATACTACGGTTTCGTTTTTTAAGGAATTAAAGGCAATAGTACCAGTTTAAGTATCAATTAGTAAAAGGTTTCAATTTAAAAGTTATCTAGTGTGGTGGCATGGCAATTACCAGGGTGTGTGTGTAAGCATGAATAGTGCTCGTGCTGCATATAAAAACCCTGGTAATGGTGCAAGTGTCCTATGAAATGGTTTCGTATAGGTACGTCAATATAATGCATGGATGCAGCAAATAGTTAATTAAGTATTTCACCCCTAATTATTAACATTACTAAGGATCTTGTAAGTCACTAAAACTATCGGGCGGCTTGCGCCATCCAACGATAGTCCCCCGTAGATGTTACATCTACTCACCGGGATTCCTGGCTAGCTGTGTCCAATCACCGCCTTTCCCTTTCGCGCCGCGTCTGACGTCTCCGCGACCGAACCTGGAATTTACATCAATACCAACATATAAGGTTACATATCAAGAACGACGCAAAGCCCCAACGAAACTACTAAAGTTCGCTAGCTAGGTACAACGTGCACAAAGTGCGCGGAACACACGCGAAAATCGCAAAAACTGCCAAAAAAACGCCGATTTGGTCGCCCGGCAAAACTAAAACCCGACTACCCAAAAATCCGCACTCACGCATCCTAAAAGTCGTAGGACAAGCCATTACAATCATCAAGATATCAAAAATAATTCATCACATAATTTTTATACAAAACTAGTAAGCATTGTGTCCCAAAATCGGTGCAAAAATCGCCGATTTGCGACAAAACGACTACAATAAAGCATAATTACCCAAGCACACTACAAGCAATCTACAAACACTAATTACAACACAATAGCAATGATTCCAATCCTATTTTCCATAACCACCAATTCTTGAATTTAAAACCTAGCAAAATCCAATCAATTTCCACACTTGAAAACTTAATTTAACACAACAAAAGCCCACATAAGAAAATTAATTTCTTAGATTAGGTTAGCAAAATACTAGATAACAATTTAGGTCTAAACAACTAAATAATGTTTTCTAAAATTTAATCAACTCACTAATCAAGCTTCACAACTCAATTCCATACACTAACCCTCTCTTGAAATTCCTAAAACGACAATTACAACTAAAATCGAACTTTTAAAGTTAACTAAATTAACACAATTAAAGACTACATAACAAGGTAACCATATAGATTAGTTCATTAACAACTAGATTAACTATAAAACAACTTAATTAACCATCATGGTTCAAAACCCTAGTTTAAATTTTTCAAGCAAACCTAAGAAAACTAGATTAAAACTACACTAAATTAACACTAAACCATACAATTAAAGGAATTTTTGCAAAAGAAAGTAACTTGATGAGAATTATACCTCTTGATCTATGGATCAAGCAAGAAAATTTTGCTCCAATTGATGGCCTCAAGCACCAAGATTCAAGCAAGAATGGCTAAGGAAAATGATAGCATAAGGATTTGTTTGGATTTTTGAATAAAGTGTGGATTTTGATGTGGTTTTTTGAAGAAAATGAAGGAAAATGAAAAGAAAAGAGAGGAAGAAGAGGGTGTGCAGGTTTTTCGGCCAGAGGAGGAATGGGGGAGGGTGTGGGCAACTGGGGAAAGTCATGGTCAAGTCCACAAAAGTCAATGTATCATACTTTATTCATTTTAATTAAAATAAATCCATAAACTATCAAAACAACACAAGAATGCAACCAAAGAAAATGAGGCCAGAAATTTCTGGTCTCACACAAGGTGGGGCTGTCCTAGGGCTGAGGAAAAAGAGAGAGGGGTTTTACAAAAGAAATTTTATGCAAAAAGGCCCCCTACAACTCAAAAATTGCAAGTTTTAGCTCAAAATTCAATAAATTCGTTTCATATCACAAAAATTTGTTAAAAATCAAAATAAATTACTAAAAATTTATGTTATCACTAGATTATAATTATCATAATTTTAAAGATTAAAATTAGCCCGGAAAAATTTGTATTTATCGCTTATTTAATGTATTTTCTTACCGGCTTAAAATAATATTAAAAAATTGAAAAATAGGGAGAAATTTTTAAATGACCAAAATTTCATAATTAACTCATTAGCTACTAAAAACAAGTAATTACCTATCCATTTTAAGTATAATTAGCCCTAACTGCAAAATAACGAGAAAGACGGTTTTCGGAAAAATACCGAATTTTCACCGAATTTCAGGAAAACACCAAAACGACTTTTCAAGACGCTACAATCTTCCCCCCTTAAAGAAATTCGGTCCCCGAATTTAAAATAATATAGCTACGCGTACCTTCGAAGAGATGGGGATATTTCTTCCTCATCTCGCCCTCGGTCTCCCAGGTAACCTCCTCGCTGCTCGGGCTACGCCAAAGGACCTTGACGGTTGGTATAATCTTCGACCTCAACTTCTTCACCTGCCGATCCAGGATGGCCACCGGCTGCTCTGCAAAAGAAAGGTCGCGCTCTAGCTGGACTGTTGGGTGCTGAATCGCATGCGAAGGGTCGTGAAGGTACTTGCGGAGCATCGAAACATGGAAGACGGGGTGAACATCGGGAAAGCTGGGAGGAAGAGCCAAACGATATGCAACAGCGCCGACACGCTCGAGGATCTCGAAGGGACCTACGAATCTAGGGCTAAGCTTCCCCTTTCGCCCAAAACGCATCACGCCCTTCATCGGGGAGACCTTCAGAAAAACATGGTCGCCAACTGCGAACTCTAATCTGCGACGGCGCCTGTCTGCATATGATTTCTGCCTGCTCTGAGCCGCTCTCATCCGGTCTCGGATCAACTGTATCTTCGATGTCGTCTCCTCAACAAGCTGCGGCCCCAAAATGCTGCTCTCGCTGAGTTCTGTCCAACAAACGGGCGATCTGCATCTCCTCCCATACAATGCCTCGAAAGGTGCCATCTGAATAGTATCCTGGAAGCTGTTGTTGTAGGAGAACTCCACTAGAGGTAAATGATGATCCTAGCTACCACCAAAGTCTAAAACGCACGCTCTGAGCATGTCCTCGAGAGTCTGAATGGTCCGCTCTGACTGTCCGTCTGTCTGCAGATGAAACGCTGTGCTGAAGCTCAAACGAGTGCACAAAGCCTCCTGAAGTCTCTGCCAAAGTCGGCTGGTGAACTGAGTGCCTCGATCTGACACGATACAAGTCGGTAGGCCATGTAGTCGCACGATCTCGTCAATATAAAGCTGAGCATACTGAGCGAAGCTGAAAGTCGCCTTCACTGGAAGGAAGTGAGCCGCTTTCGTCAATCTATCCACGATCACCCAAATGGAGTCGTACCCTCGACTGGTCCTGGGTAGACCCACAACGAAATCCATCGAAATCTACTCCCATTTCCACTCTGGAATGGGTAACGGCTGTAGCTCTCCTTTGGGCCTCTGGTGCTCGGCCTTGACTTGCTGACAAGTCAGGCATCTCGAAACGAACTCCGTAATGTCCCTCTTCATCCCGTCCCACCAGTAGGTCTCTCTCATATCATGGTACATCTTGGTGGAACCGGGGAGGACACTATACACTGATCGGTGTGCCTCCTCAAGAATGTCGCGTCGCAATCCATCAGCATCTGGTACGCACAGTCTAGATCCATATCGTAAAATCCCTTGATCGTCAACCATGAACTCGGAAAATCTGCCCTGTCCCATCTGTGCCATGATCTCTGAGCAACGGTCGTCACTGCGTTGTGCCTCATATATACGGTCAAGCAACTGTGGGCGTGCACGAACATGCGCGAGCTGTCCCCCTGTCTGAGTGAACTCGAACTCAACTCGGCTGTCGCATAACGTCTGCCAATCTGCTAACGACTGCCTCTGCACTGCGCGCAAAAATGATAGACTACCCCCGGGCCTCCTACTCAACGCATCTGCCACAACATTCGCCTTGCCGGGGTGATATAAGATCTCGCAGTCGTAGTCTTTCACCAACTCCATCCAACGACGCTGTCTGAGGTTCAGGTCTCGCTGCTGAAATATGTACTTTAAGCTCTTGTGATCGGTGAATATCTGACACGACTCGCCGTACAGGTAATGTCGCCAAATCTTCAGTGCAAAGACCACTGCAGCCATCTCCAAATCATGAGTGGGGTAGTTCTGTTCATGCTTCTTCAACTGCCGAGAAGCATAAGCGATCACCCGGCCATGCTGCATCAATACGCATCCTAATCCCACTCGCGAAGCATCACAGTAGACAACAAATCCGCCTGATCCCGAAGGCAAAGATAATACCGGCGCCGTAGTCAAACAAGTCCGTAGCTGCTGAAAACTGCGCTCGCACTCCTCTGTCCAGACGAAAGGAACTCCCTTCCGGGTCAAACCGGTCAACGGTGCAGCTATACGGGAGAAGTCCTGAACAAAACGCCTGTAGTATCCCGCCAAGCCTAGAAAACTACGGATCTCAGTAACCGATGCAGGTCGGGGCCACTGCTGAACAGCCTCAATCTTCTTCGGGTCCACACAAATGCCGTCTCTCGTAACCACGTGACCCAAGAATCCGACACTGTCCAGCCAGAATGCACACTTGGAGAACTTCGCGAACAGCTGGTGCTCCCTCAGAGTCTGTAACGTAATCCGTAAGTGCTGCTCATGCTCCTCTATGCTCCGTGAGTACACCAAGATATCGTCGATAAACACGATGATGAACAAGTCAAGGTACGGCCTGGATGTACGGTTCATCAAATCCATAAATGCTGCTGGGGCGTTGGTGAGTCCGAACGACATCACCAAAAACTCGTAGTGGCCGTAGCGCGTGCGGAAAGCTGTCCTCGGTATATCCTCCTGTCGAACTCGCAGCTGATGGTATCCTGATCGCAAGTCGATCCTCGAAAAATACCCCGCACCCTGAAGCTGGTCGAACAAATCATCAATGCGCGGCAACGGATATCTGTTCCGAACGGTAACTTTGTTCAGCTGGCGGTAGTCGATACATAAGCGCAAACTTCCATCCTTCTTCTTGACAAACAGGACCGGAGCACCCCACGGAGAAACACTCGGTCGAATAAGCCCCTTATCTAACAAATCCTGCAACTGATCCTTCAGCTCTCGAAGCTCTGCCGGGGCCATCCGATAAGGCGGTATAGAAATAGGCCCCGAACCGGGAATCAAATCAATGCAGAACTCAACATCGCGCTCAGGCGGTAGCCCAGGTAGCTCATCAGGGAAAACATTAGGGAACTCACAAACTACCGGGACCCGGTCCAACGGAACCTCTGCAGCTCGCGTATCACAAACAAACGCTAAGAATCCCTGACATCCCTCCCGCAAGAGCTGACCAGCGCGAAGAGACGAAATTAAGCTGGGAAGGGTGACACTGCGGTCTCCCTGAATAACAAGGACTGGCTCTCCCGGAAAGCTAAATCTGGCTGCCTTCTCACGGCAGTCCACCGAAGCATAACAAGTGGCTAGCCAATCCATGCCCAGAAGCACATCAAAGTCCAACATATCGAGGAGTATCAAATCAACTGATGAATCCCTCTTCCGATACGAACGGAACACAAACGAAATACAAACCGAGCGACAAACGACTCGCCTACCGGAGTAACAACAACAAGCGGCTGATCTAACGACGACGACTCACGGCCCAACATCGGTGCAAAGTGTGTAGAGACGTACGAATGTGTGGAACCTGGGTCGAATAATACCCGTGCGTCGAAAGAACAAACTGGCAAAGTACCTGTCACAACGGCATTGGATGCCTGCGCATCCTGCGGTGTCAAAGCAAAAACTCGGGCCTGTCCTCCACCGATAGCGGGCTGACCTCGACCTCGGCCTCTGCCTCCTCGTCCTCTCTGAACAGGACCGCCGCGTCCACGGCCTCTCGGTGCACCTAACTGGCGTGGAGCATCGCCTGGGGTAGGAAGTAGGGCTCTCTGAGGAGGGGGTGGTGATGGTGGTAGGGTCACGTGCAGAACTGTCGCTGCTCCCTGTCGTCTCACCGGACCGTCTCTGACAAGATGGTGCAGACTCCCGCACCCAAAACATCCTGGCGACGGCTGCTGCCCCTGGGGATAAGAACCATATAACTGTCCCCGCCCAAATCCTCTGCCAGGCCTATCTCTCGGAAAGAATCTGGCGCGCTGCCTCTGAGACGGTACATCGGTGCGCATCCTCTTCGGCCCAGAAACGGCCGAAGTCCGTGATATGCGTGCCTCCATCCGCAATGCCGTATCCATAGCAGCTGAATAGGTGTCGTAGTGCTGGGCGCCAATGGCAAGATATAGCTGGGCATCAAGTCCCTGTACGAACCTCTTCACCATCTTCTCCTCGGTATCCACCAAATACTGAGCATATCGAGATAACTGTGTAAACTGGATGTCATACTCAGACACCGTCATCCCAGGTGTCTTGACTAAGGCCTCGAAGCTACGAGCTCTGGCGTCACGAACGCTCTCTGGAAGGAAACGGGCTAGAAAGACTGCTGTAAACTCGGCCCAAGTCATAGGCGGTAGATCTGCAGCTCGACCTCTCAAGACTGACTCCCACCATGTCTGCGCGAGACCCTCTAGTCGGAAACTCGCAAGCTCTACCCATCGATCATCCGAACATCTCAGCGAACGGCAGATCCTGGCTAAACTGTCAAGGAATGTCTGTGGGTCCTCCGCTGCCTCGGTGCCGGTGAATACTGGAGGTCTCAGCCTCATGAAATCCTGTAGTGAAACCGGAATGGCCACGGTGGTAGTAGTAGGAGCAGGTATCATGGTCGTCTGTGATGTAGTAGGTACGTCATCCGGCCTCGGTGTACGACTGGCTGCAACTAGGGATCCTACCATCTGACGCAGCTCCTGCATGCCTCCCATCATCTGTCGCAACTCCTCCATACCGGTCTCGAGCCTATCCATACGGCCTGGGGAAGGTGGATCGGTCTGTCCCTGCGGCGTAGGCATACCACCCTGCTCGGTCCTAGTCTCGGACGAGCCAGCTCGAATCTCGTCTCTGGCGGCAGCCCTCTGTGCCCTCGCAGCCTTCGGCGGCATAGTGGCTGTTACAGGAAAACGGATAGTAAGGACAGTGCAATAGGATCATAGGATACACGGAATTGAAGAAGGAATTTTCAAGCAAGTATACCTTAAAGTCACTTAGGCGGAGTACCGTATCGTAAGTATGCCGCGGACATACGCACGCTACGTTACCCTGCTTAAGTCACTTACTCCATCTACCAAGGGTCATCCTACACTCACAAAGGTAAAACCTATCGCTTTGATACCAACTTTGTCACGACCCGCAGGGTACGGAACGTGACTGGCACTTAAGTTTACGAAACGTCTAAAGGCGTCCGTAAAATAAGTAAGCCAAAAGCCCAGAAAACAAAACCAATTAAGCAAAAGAGTGAAGAAAACCCAAACATTTGAAAGCAAGTTTATCAAATAAGTCATATAAAACCCCTTTTAAAAACAATACAAATTTTTCCGAAAATTTCGGCAGAGTCTCCTTTGTAAATACTGGCCCCCAAAAATGGGTACAACAAAAATATATATAAATCCAACAATAAGGCATCCCCAAGCGGGAGCTCGCTCTTCGCCACAAGGCGGTCACAAATCCCACGCAATATAAATGACAACAGGCATAATAATCATAAGGAAGCATGAAAAAGTAGCATGTCGGCTCAAGTGAGCTCGACCCCAAAATACAGCAATAAATCCACAAACCTCACAGTCTCATCTCTAGGTCAATATACAATAATCTGGTAGAAACAGTAGATGGAGTACACTAGATACAAGAATATACAAGGTGGTACAAAATGATAACATAACCCACCTATGAGCAAATCTCGAGCTCAGGCAAAAGAGGCAAAAGAACAAGTGCGCCCGCCGCTACTGAACTGACGGAGCGGACCTGCAAAAGACTGTGGCACAACGGGGGTGAGTTGCCAACTCGTGAGTAATAAATAACATCTACAAAGGCTATCGTATGCATGCACACAAGCATCCTAGCATCTATAATACAGGTATGACTGGATGCATTAGCAGGTGTGTATATAACATCAGTATGCTAATATGTATGCAACATGAAAATCTGAGGTCTCAATAGGTATATATAAGAAATATTTTATCTCTTTTTGTTTTTGAAACTCTTTTAGAATGCCAGCATAATGTCAATGAATCGACGAAAATCGGTGTCCAGCAACGACACTCAAAAGCTGTCTCAAATCTCATAAATGTATCTCTAGCCTCAGCCGTCCGGCTGACCCATCTCAAATATCAATATCTCATCATCTAGCGGCCACGGTCGGTATCCTCTGGATATCCGCCGTCCCAAACAGTCACCGGTAGGTAATCCGTCCCCTGCCAGGCTCAACGTCATCACCACATTCCTCTTTCCCTGGGGTACCTTACCGGGCCCACCATGTACCCGTGCCGGTTCCTCCACTCCTCGACACGGATTTCCAAATCCACAGCAAACTCATGGTGGACGACACTTACATCACTAGAAAACCGCAATTTACATATTTTAAAAAATATAATAAGTTTAGAAATTTTGCGGCTTTCCCCCGAAATCCAGCAATATCATAAAATCTCAAGAAATCCTCATAAGTGCATATATCAATGATAATGAATGCGTATGATATCAATAATCAAGTTGTGATGTGTGATTAATGTATTAAGCATGAACAATTAATATGATGAAGTTCATGCACATGAATAGCAATACTACGGTTTCGTTTTTTAAGGAATTAAAGGCAATAGTACCAGTTTAAGTATCAATTAGTAAAAGGTTTCAATTTAAAAGTTATCTAGTGTGGTGGCATGGCAATTACCAGGGTGTGTGTGTAAGCATGAATAGTGCTCGTGCTGCATATAAAAACCCTGGTAATGGTGCAAGTGTCCTATGAAATGGTTTCGTATAGGTACGTCAATATAATGCATGGATGCAGCAAATAGTTAATTAAGTATTTCACCCCTAATTATTAACATTACTAAGGATCTTGTAAGTCACTAAAACTATCGGGCGGCTTGCGCCATCCAACGATAGTCCCCCGTAGATGTTACATCTACTCACCGGGATTCCTGGCTAGCTGTGTCCAATCACCGCCTTTCCCTTTCGCGCCGCGTCTGACGTCTCCGCGACCGAACCTGGAATTTACATCAATACCAACATATAAGGTTACATATCAAGAACGACGCAAAACCCCAACGAAACTACTAAAGTTCGCTAGCTAGGTACAACGTGCACAAAGTGCGCGGAACACACGCGAAAATCGCAAAAGCTGCCAAAAAACGCCGATTTGGTCGCCCGGCAAAACTAAAACCCGACTACCCAAAAATCCGCACTCACGCATCCTAAAAGTCGTAGGACAAGCCATTACAATCATCAAGATATCAAAAATAATTCATCACATAATTTTTATACAAAACTAGTAAGCATTGCGTCCCAAAATCGGTGCAAAAATCGCCGATTTGCGACAAAACGACTACAATAAAGCATAATTACCCAAGCACACTACAAGCAATCTACAAACACTAATTACAACACAATAGCAATGATTCCAATCCTATTTTCCATAACCACCAATTCTTGAATTTAAAACCTAGCAAAATCCAATCAATTTCCACACTTGAAAACTTAATTTAACACAACAAAAGCCCACATAAGAAAATTAATTTCTTAGATTAGGTTAGCAAAATACTAGATAACAATTTAGGTCTAAACAACTAAATAATGTTTTCTAAAACTTAATCAACTCACTAATCAAGCTTCACAACTCAATTCCATACACTAACCCTCTCTTGAAATTCCTAAAACGACAATTACAACTAAAATCGAACTTTTAAAGTTAACTAAATTAACACAATTAAAGACTACATAACAAGGTAACCATATAGATTAGTTCATTAACAACTAGATTAACTATAAAACAACTTAATTAACCATCATGGTTCAAAACCCTAGTTTAAATTTTTCAAGCAAACCTAAGAAAACTAGATTAAAACTACACTAAATTAACACTAAACCATACAATTAAAGGAATTTTTGCAAAAGAAAGTAACTTGATGAGAATTATACCTCTTGATCTATGGATCAAGCAAGAAAATTTTGCTCCAATTGATGGCCTCAAGCACCAAGATTCAAGCAAGAATGGCTAAGGAAAATGATAGCATAAGGATTTGTTTGGATTTTTGAATAAAGTGTGGATTTTGATGCTGTTTTTTGAAGAAAATGAAGGAAAATGAAAAGAAAAGAGAGGAAGAAGAGGGTGTGCAGGTTTTTCGGCCAGAGGAGGAATGGGGGAGGGTGTGGGCAAGTGGGGAAAGTCATGGTCAAGTCCACAAAAGTCAATGTATCATACTTTATTCATTTTAATTAAAATAAATCCATAAACTATCAAAACAATACAAGAATGCAACCAAAGAAAATGAGGCCAGAAATTTCTGGTCTCACACAAGGTGGGGCTGTCCTAGGGCTGAGGAAAAAGAGAGAGGGGTTTTACAAAAGAAATTTTATGCAAAAAGGCCCCCTACAACTCAAAAATTGCAAGTTTTAGCTCAAAATTCAATAAATTCGTTTCATATCACAAAAATTTGTTAAAAATCAAAATAAATTACTAAAAATTTATGTTATCACTAGATTATAATTATCATAATTTTAAAGATTAAAATTAGCCCGGAAAAATTTGTATTTATCGCTTATTTAATGTATTTTCTTACCGGCTTAAAATAATATTAAAAAATTGAAAAATAGGGAGAAATTTTTAAATGACCAAAATTTCATAATTAACTCATTAGCTACTAAAAACAAGTAATTACCTATCCATTTTAAGTATAATTAGCCCTAACTGCAAAATAACGAGAAAGACGGTTTTCGGAAAAATACCGAATTTTCACCGAATTTCAGGAAAACACCAAAACGACTTTTCAAGACGCTACAGTAGGCCTTATCCTCGTGACTCTGCAAAGAGGGATAATGCGTTTTGCCCTGTCCTTAACGGAGCCAAGAACAAACAACGAAGTGAAATATGAAGCTTTGATAGCAGGTCTTGAGATTGCTGTTGACATGGGAATCAAAAACCTCCTCATATATGGAGACTCCCAGCTAGTCGTTAGCCAAGTGAATGGCGACTATCAGACATGCAAATCAAAGTTGGTAAAATATGGCGAAAGAGTGCGGCAACTGCTGACACAAATTCCCTCGTACATCCTGGAAAGCATACTGCGTATGGAAAATAGCAAAGCGGATGCGCTAGCCAAGCTTGCTAAAGAGCCGGCCGACGAAAACCTCGATGACGTAAGGATCATTGTGCAAAGCCGCCGGATTCTCGCGCCATCAGAAATATCTTCGGAGTCGTCTGAAGAAGAGGAAGCGACCAAACAAGCGGCTTTCCAAGTAGAGGACGAAGAAAAGGCTAAGGATTGGAGACAAGTCTTCATAGACTACTTCAAATCCCATCGAATACCAGAAGACGCGACGTCAAGACATCAACTCATGAAGCGAGCCCAGTCTTCCGCCTTCGTCAATGATACTCTTTATAAGAGATCATTCGACTGTCTGTGGCTAAGGTGTCTGGGACCGGAAGAAGCAAGGAGAGTTGTCTAAGAAACTCATTACGGACACTGCGGTTCTCATCAAGCTAGGCCAAAGATGAAGTTGAAGATCAAAAGAATGGGTTACTATTGTCCCACAATGATTCAGGACTGCCTCGAATATGCGAAGCAGTGTCACTCATGCCAAATTCACGGGGACTTCATCCACCAGCATCCGAATCTGCTACACCCAAAACTGGCTAGTTGGCCATTTGAAATGTGGGGGATCGATATAATCGGGCCCATCGAGCCAGCATCGTCCAAGGGAGATCGGTTCATATTGGCAACGACCGATTACTTCTCAAAATGGGTAGAGGCAGTACCGCTAAGGAAGGTTAAGACGGAGAACATCCTCCATTTCTTCAGGACACACGTCATCTACCGGTTCGGCACTCCGCGACGGATTATCTCCGATAACGGGCCAGCCTACAAGAGCCATAAGATCAGCCGCTTCGCACAGCAGTATAGTATAGATTGGAGATATTTCTCAGTCTATAATCCCCGAGATAACGGTCTAGCTGAGGCTTTCAACAAGACCTTGATAAAGATCATAAAGAAAACGGTGTCCAGAAATAAAAAGGACTGGCACGAGAGGCCGCATGAAGAACTCTGGGCTTATCGAACCACGTTCAAAACGGCCACGAATACAACGCCATTCGCGATGGTATTCGGCACGGAAGCGGTATTTCCCCTGGAAATAGAACTACCTTCTCTACGAGTGGCAGTCCGATATGAGCTGATAGATGAAGAAAATGCCTATCTTCGGCTTGATGAGCTCGATGCCCTCAATGAAACTCGTCTCATGGCGCAGCAAAACCTGGAGGCTTACAAAGCAAGGATGACACGCTCATACGAAAGACTGACTAGACCGAGAACATTCCGCCAAGGAGAACTTGTGCTAGTCGTAAAAAGACCTATGATCCCTAAACATGCAAAACGGGGGAAATTCGAGCCGAACTATTAGGGCCCGTACATCATAGACAAGGTCTACCAAGGTGGGGCCTACTTGCTCATGGATATGCATGGCGAAAGATCCTTCTGGCCAATAAACGGGCAGTTCCTTAAGAAATACTATGCTTGAAAAGTCACGGCTCAGGTTAATGATGGATGACGACGCTCGTGTCCGCTCGCTGTCTTCCTGAGTCCAAACTCTATTGGTACTATCCGGTAAAATCTCGCCTCAAAATCCCAACGGACCGCAATGTTCTTAAACTAGCTGTGGACCGAGATGCCCCTAAACTAACAACGGACCGCAACGTCCTTATACTAGCTGTGGACCGAGATGTCCCTAAACTAACAATAGACTGAGATGTCTTTAAACTAAATACGTCGCCTCAAACACGGTGACAGTGAAATTCAGGTTCACAAGTCCCAGCGGCGAGGATTGCAACTCAAGTCCCGCAGGCTGCACAACTGCCCTGGTGGCGAAGTCCCGCATAAATTCCATTGGTGAACAGAGGGGTAAATAAAAATAATAATAAAAAAACAAAAAAAAAGGTACGTCCACAAGAGAAATGGGCACGGATGAAAACCCGAAAGGGCGCCGTGAGTAAAAACAGCAGGGCTACCGGCGAGCTTATGAAAACCCGAAAGGGCGCAATCTCGTTATTAAAAAAAATGGTACGTCCAAAAGCAAAATGGGCACAGAAGAAAAACCGAAAGGGCTCCGTGAGTAAAAACAGTAGGGCTACCTGCGAGTTTGTGAAAACCCGAAAGGGCGCGATCTCGTTAAAATAAAAAAAACACCTGCAAGGTCCTCTCAACCTTGTGAGGAGAAAACACCTGTGTGAGATCCTTATCACTCACAAGGAAGCAACACATTTAGGGATCCCCATGATTCCTAAGGAGAAATTACACTTACGAGATCCTCACAACTCGTGAGGAGAATCCCCCCTGTGAGACCCTCACGGCTCATAAGATTTAAAAGCCTTAAGATACAGGGACCTGAACCTGTTTTTAAGCCATCACACTCCCCAAATTGCCCTACAAGCGGTTCAATATTGACCCTTGTATACAATCCACGGGCACAAATAAATGTTTCCCCCACCAAGTCCCACCAACGACGAAGAATGTCCTCATGTGGTGAACGACATTTGCGAGTCCTCTCGACTTATAAGGAGAAAGCACTCTTGTAAGATCCTTACGACTTATAAGAGAACACACACTTAGGAATTCTCACGACTCCTAAGGAGAAAACACACCTACAAGATCCTCACGACTCGTAGGGAGAAACACCGTTATGAGACCCTTACGGCTCATGAAGTCAAAAGCCTTAGTCGACAGGATTCAAACCCTGTTTGCTAAGCCACCTTTGTTCGAATCGACAAAGGCAAATGATGATTCGCTCCTAGCAACAATCCCAGTGGTAGCGATACTGATGCCTAGATTGGTATCAAATTCCAAGCCTTTTCACAGCAAATGATGATTCGCTCCTGGCCATATTCCAGTCACAGCGATGCTGATGCTAAGATTGGTATTAGATCTCAAGTTCCAAACTCGCAATAAAATCAGCGAGCCAGAAATGCATTTGACATAGCCGAAATGATGGGGAAACTCGCAATAAAAATCAGCGAGTAAAATATATGCATATAAAAATAGCCGAAATGTTTAGGCAACTCGCAATAAAATGCAGCGAGTAAAAAATAGCCGAAATGATTGGGCACCGCGAAAAAACAGCCGAAATGATTGGGCAATCGCTACTTTTGCGATATAAAAAGCTGAAATGATAGAGCAACGTGGAAAGAAAAAATGAAATGAAACTTTTGCCCTACAGGTGAGATCACATTGACTCCTGTATACAATCCATGGGCACAAACGGAAAGGGAACCATATTACCCCACCGGGCTTCGTCAAAGGGAAGCCAGATCTCGATGGCTACATCTACAACCTAGAAATCAACAATGGCGTTCCTTCTCATTCCAACCAAAAGTAGATACGACGTCAGCAAAACGGAGCCATGGCAAAGTCCCTTAGTTCCAAATCTCGACGGTTCACAGACAGCCTAGAAACTACCTCGGAGCCGTGGCGAAGTCCCCTAGTCCCAAATCTCGATGGTTCATAGACAGCCTAGAGACTACTTCGGAGCCACGGCAAAATCCCCTTTTTCAAATCTCAACGGTTCACAGACAACCTAGAGACTACCACGGAGCCACGGCAAAGTCCCCTAGTTCCAAATCTCGACGGTACACAGACAGCCTAGAGACTGCCTCGGAGCCATAGAAAAATCCCCTAGTTCTAAATCTCGACGGTTCACAGATAACCTAGAGACTACCTTGGAGCCATGGCAGAGTCCCTAGTTCCAAGTCTCGACGGCAGCATCCACAGCCCAGAGGTCAACAACAACATTCTTCCTCCCTCCAGCAGGATACAGACGCGGCATCAATAAACGGAGCCATGGCAAAGTCCCCTAGTTCCAAATCTCGACGGTTCACAGACAACCCAGAGACAATCTCGACATTCGTCGCAATATTGCACACAATGTCAACAAACGAACCAAAGGAAGATCCCTAACTTCAGGGTCTTGACGGCAACTCAAATGAGACCTGAAAGACTATCAGAGATCATTCCACTACAGCGCAGAGTGGTCATGACTCATCGGGGCTCCCAAACTAAGCCCAACCTCAAGTAAAAAGCGACATGGAATATCCCTAACGCTTGCTTTTTCGACGTAATATCACCTGGAAGATTACTTGAAGACGTCTTGTCCAGCCCCCGAAGGGATCAGAGACATGACAGTCGCGGGGCTACTCGAACAGAAAGATTGCGTATCGAGGAATACACCAGCTAACGTGACGGTATGATGGGTAAAAAACCCCAGTACCACAGACCCTAACGGACTTCTATTAGCAGGAGTTAACTGTGATGTTAGGACATCCTTGCGAGAACTTCTCGATTCGTCTCGACTCGTGTGGAAAATAATGTTCCAGCAAGAAATTCTCGACTCGTAGGGAAAAGCCTTAGGCAATAGGGTTAAGGACATGTTTCTTAAGCACTGAGGCCCTGCAAGTCGGTCCAAGATGGACTATTGCATACTATTCACGGACCACACTCTCAAAAGTCAAATATCGGCGAGGAGGGAAATAACCACTTACAAGTCCTCTTGACTTGTAAGGGGGAAAATTCTCTTGTGAGATCCTTATGACTCTCAAGAGAAAACGCGCTTAGAAGTCCTCACGACTCCTAAGGAGAAAACATACCTGCGGGATCCTCACGACTCGTATGGAGAAAAGCCTTTATGAGACCCTCACAGCCCATAAAGTTAAAAAGTCTTAGGCGGCAGATATGAACCTGTTTCCTAAGCCATCGCTGCCCTGCATGGAGGTTCAAGATGGACTATTGTATACTATCCACGGGCCACACTCACCAAAGTCGAATATCTACAAGGAGGGAAAAAAACCACTTACGAGTCCTCTCGACTTGTATGGGGAAAAATTCTCTTATGAGATCCTTACGACTCTCAAGAAAAAACACACTTAGGAGTCATCACGACCCCTAAGGAGAAAATACACCTACGGGATCCTCTTGACTCGTAGAGAGAAAAGTCTTTATGAGACCCTCACGGCTCATAAACTTAAAAAGTCTTAGGCGGCAGATCCAAACCCATTTCCTAAGCTATCGCTGCCTTACCAGGAGGTCAAAATAGACTATCCACGGGCCACATTTGCCAAAGTTATATGCCAATGAAATAAAGAAGCTACTTACAGATCCTCACGATTCGTAAGGAAAAATACCCGAGTGAGATCCTTACGACTCACGGAAGCGGTGAACACTTAGAAATCCTCACGATTTTTAGGGAGAATATGCACCTATGAGATCCTCTCGAGTTGTAAGGAGAAAAAAACCTTCTTGAGACCTTTACGGCTCATGAAGATGAAAAAAGTCTTAGGCTACAAGGACCCTAAAGTTGTCTCCTAAACCCTCAATTCTATGGCTATACATAACTCTGCACTACTTCACCCACGTACATACTTATGCGGGCAAAGTAGTGGGGACATTTGTTCCCGCCAAAATTTTCGGCGAAGAGCCATTTGTTCCCTTATAACCTTTATAAAAAGAGAAAAAAATTCATGGTTGGACATCACGTGTTAAACACGTGAGTGCTTAAATGTAAAGCATATAATCGCTGAAAGAAAATAACTAAGGGCCAAACAGACATCACGTGTTAAACAAGTAAGCGCTCATTTGCAAAGCATATAAGCGTAGAACATAAATCACCAAGGGCCAAAAAGGCCTCACGTGTAAAACACGTGAGCGCTCATATGCAAAGCATATGAGCGCTGAACATAAATTACCATTGGCCAAACAGGCCTCACGTATAAAACACATGAGCGCTCATATGCTCATATGAGCGCCGAAAATAAACAAACTAAAACCTATATTAGGGATCACGTGTTAAACACGTGAGTCCTCTTGCTACTTACATGCAAAGCATGTGAGCGTCCTAATTTAAAATGCTCCTATTAAATTCTATAATTAAATTCTATTTGGAAAATATTTTCCTAATCTTCTTCAAATTAGAAAGATCTTCTCTGTTAAACAGAGGACCTTTGGATCAAAGATCTAACGGTGATCATCCGGTAGAATAAAATTCTATCATAGGAAAATATTTTCCTAATCTTGTTAAACTAACCAGATATTCATATGATAAGAATAAAATTCTATGTTAAACTAAGAAGATATGATATAATTAAATTCTATATTAAGAAAATATATTTCTGATCTTGTTAAAACTAACAAGATATTCATAATCTTGTTAAACAAACAAGAAATCCTCTCTGTTAAACAGAGAGCCTTTGGATTAAAAATCCAACGGTGAATAAAATTCACCGATTGATCTAAAAGATCATGGAATCAATCATGATCGTTCAATGAGGGATTTTCTTAACAAATTGATTCTTTTTCTTCTCATATAAATAAGATTAGAAAAAGAAACCCTAGGTAAGAAGAAAGACATAGAGAACATTTTATCTCTTCTTCGCCATTTCAAGAGTTTAACTCTTCTAAAAAGAAATTAGTTCTTCCTCTTGTTTAGTTCTGCAGAAGCAGATCTCCCCACAAGTTGAGAATTTAATTCTCATCGGGGAGATTCTGTCATGTAGACTCAAAATTTAGGGGAAAGAACTAAATTTGAAGAATTTAATTCTTCCAAAGATATAGGAATTTAATTCCTCTGATAAAACTAGGGTTTAACCCTGCATAAGAATTTAATTCTTATAAAACAAGGGACATGAAATTCTCAAAACTAAGATCAAAATCCCCATGCACATAAAAGAAACGATTAGCATTCAACGCTATTACAACAGATCACGTGTTCCCACGTGACCACCTCTCAGGAACGAAAGGAACAACTGACATCGCCTCTCATGATCCTACATGACCCACTAATAGTTCTTAATACTTTCAAAAGGAAAAAGGGAATAAATCAAAGACAGTTCCTATTTTGGAGCGCCTCACGTGATCTTACGTGATCCTCTAATAGTGCTTAGCACTTTCAAAAGGAAAAATGGGGATAAATCCAAAGACAGTTCCCATTTTGGGGCGCCTCACGTGATCCGACATGACCCCCAATAGTGCGTATCACGTATAAAAGAAAAAGGAAATAAATCCAAAGAATCAATGCCCAATTCTCAGGCGCCTCATGTGCCACACGTGAGCGCTCCAAATTTCAGTGTTTAACACTGCTTTAGAGCCTCACGTGGGAGCACGTGAGCGCCAAACAAATATCGGTGTTTAACACTATGAGGGGCCAACCTTAGCCTAAATTAGCCAAGTCTTCTGAGGCCGAAAACCTTTTGACCATCAATCAACCGAGCCCTCCTATGCTCAGGTCTATCCAAATCGATCTTAGTTCCAAAGATGACCAATGATCTCCTAACATATGGTGTCTAAAATGATGTTCATTCCACCATGATCTCTCCCTTCAATCTAGAATTCGGTTCAAGGGTACATCTCTCCATACCTCTGATACATGTCGTTGTAATTATTCAACGTCTTCAGAGAGGTGGAGGGTCCCGACAACCAACAGCTCTTTGGTGCATTCTCAAACCCGTGAGCACATCCCAATGGACCGCAATGTCCTTAAACTAGCTCTGGACCGCAATGTCCTTAAACTAGCTGTAGACCGCAACGTCTTTAAACTAAACCCTCACCCAAAAAAATGGTGATCTATGGACTGTAACGTCCTTAAACTAAAGCAATAGAGCCCAAATGCTCTTTTGTTAGGTCTGAATGATCCTAAAATCATGCTGAGTAAATCCTAGTATAAAATTAGACTAACGTATCCTCAACAAACATTTAAGTTGATCTTAATATCAAACGAGGTTAACGATCCTTAAATCAAACCAAACCCAAATCTAAGAAAATACGGATTTGGACTAATCCACGCCCTACGGGCGACAACATAAATTAGTCTCCGTATACAATCCACGGCCAACCAAAAATAAAACAAACACATGACACGAAGTGGCCTTCTGGAGCAAGAGAAAGTGGTTACCGCGATGTGGTAATGTAACTAACTGCAGGGGCTTGCACCTACAGGGAAGAGCGTCTCCACAATCAAAAACCACTCGCAAAAGAGGGGGAATCTGATGAAGTTTACTAGAACGGCCGCATCCATCCAAACCTCCAATACACGGTGCCATAAATCAGCTTGGCATCTTTGGAGAGGTGGATGGATAAATCCAAATGGCATCTGCCCCCAAAATTCAGTAAAGACGTTTGTCTTACCAGTTTTCGGCAGTAAACATACCCCTCGCCGTATACCGCACAAGTATACCCGTATCCGAATTCCGAAAAATACAAATACAAATAATCCAATAATAAATACCGGTATCTGGCTTAAACCAAAACCAACCAGTATTATCCTTCCGATCATTATTCTTGTAACCATTACACGAACATGATCGAAATCCCGCCGTAATAACTTACGGCCTCTATATCTTTTGCCTGAACCAGGGAACCCTCTGTGTGGGACTCTAAAACTCGACAGTATGCTGGCAGTGGGTTTAACTACAAGCACGTCAGCGGTACTAGCTGTGTGTAACGGCTACCCAGGTACATGACGAAAAGGTGGCCGACGAGCGAACTCATCACAACCCTAACAAGCCTGTAAGCAACACTTACCATACATTCCGGTCTCTTCGTCTAATACGTCGCATATGAAGTCTAGGGGTGGTAAATGTCAGACCCCCGTAACTTTAAATGTCATGCTGATTTATGGCCCATAACGGTTCGAGAAACTACTAATAACTCTTATTAGTAAATCTCGACAACCCTGGCCAGGAATTTGCTGTTATTGCCGATCAAGCATAGCGCGACATCAACTCCCTATACCGGGAGAGACGAAACCCCTCTTATCGCTCACCGCCTCTATGTGATTCGGGACTGTATCCAAAATCCACCTGTTTGCACGACTCAGTAGAGCCGTGGTAGGGAGTAAATCAAAGCACAATGGGAATCACACAAGACACTATGACGATCTCAGGTCTACAAACTAACCTGTACAAGCGTCACTAGAGAACTGCTATCTGACAATAGGTATATATACCATCTGGGAGTTCTCGGTGAGTCCTGTTCGGTGTACTCATTCTCCAATGAGCACCTGTGTACAATCTTTGATGTCAAACACCAATGGTTGTGGGATCAACCATCACCTACAGGGTCAAGAAACGTACACACTAGTCTACTCTGGTGATATCGATGCCCTGTCTCGATATACTTTTGACTAGGAACTATTAAAGGATATGCTTATAGACTGCCCAGGCCCCACTAGTATGATCTACATCATAATCCTGGAAGTCAAGCATAATCCTAAGGGCTTCATCAACATGTATATAAAGATATGAAATACAACACATCACACGTTAAGATGAAGATAAACCAGATAGCATACTATCATTTCGAGCAAAAATTGTTTCTATACATATACATGCCTAGCATCCTATATAATACAGGACTCTAGGGCATACATATCTAACAGTTCGTAGTGGTGTTTATTGATGATATTCTGGTCTATTCGAGGAGCCAATAAGAGCATGCAGAACACTTGAAGATCGCACTGCAAACAATGAGGCAAGAAAAGTTATATGCTAAGATGAGCAAGTGCGAGTTATGGCTCGAAGAAGTGAAGTTCTTGGGTCATGCTTTATCCGGAGATGGAATTGTCGTTGACCCTGACAAGATTGCAGCTATTCAGGAATGGCCAATTCCAAAGATTATAGGAGAGATCCGAAGTTTTCTTGGGCTTGCCGGATATTATAGAAAGTTTGTAGAGAACTTCGCTTGAATAACTGAACCATTAACCAAGCTAACGCGAAACGAGGTACCATTCGCATGGACGGAGAAATGTGCGTCAGTTTTTGAAGCGTTGAAGCAATGATTGACCATCGCTCCTATTTTGACAGTGACAGACAGTTCCGGAGGTAGTTATTCACAGCGACGTATCTGAAAAAGGCTTGGGGTGTGTCCTAATGCAGAATGGGAAGGTTATAGCTTATGCGTCAAGACAATTGAAGGCTCATGAGAAGAACTACCCAACTCATGATCTGGAGTTAGCAGCAGTGATTTTTTCTTTGAAGATTTGGAGACTCTACTTATTGGGCGAAAAGGTAGAAGTATTTATCGATCATAAAAACCTAAAGTATGTGTTCACACAGAAAGAGCTCAACATGAGGCAACGTAGATGGTTGGAACTGATGGCTGACTATGATCTTGATCTAAAATACCATCCGGGAAAAGTTAATGTAGTACCAGATGCTCTAAGTCGGTTGCCGGCAATATGGATGTTAACTACATAAAAGGAGATTATAAATGATTGTCAGAGGTTCGAGTTGGAGATTGTACTACCGAATTCTTTGGGACAGTTGATGCAGTTGCAAGTACAGTCATCCTTGATCGATAACATTAAAACAACGCAGTCGCACGATCCAATGTTGCAAAAGTTTCGAGAACGGGTAGAAGTGGGACTTCGAACGGATCTATTGATTCATGAAGATGGTTCATTACGATATGGGAGCCGTTTATGTGTGCCTAAAGGAGATATTCATGAAGAAGTCCTGAAGGAGGCTCATAGTTCCGTGTATTCCGTACATCCCGGAGACACAAAGATGTACCGAGATCTACGACAACATTTCTGGTGGGAAGGCATGAAAAGGGAGATTGCTCGCTATGTATCAAAGTGCTTGGTGTGTCAGCAAGTCAAGGCTGAATATCAAAGGGTAGCTGGTTTATTGCAACTACTTTCGATTTCTTAATGGAAGTGGAAACATAAAACCATGGATTTCGTGACAGTTTTACCACGGAGTCCAAGGGGCAATAATATAGTTTAGGTGATTGTTGATCGATTGACCAAGACAGCTCATTTAATACCGTTTCGAGTTGGTTAGTCGGTGGAAGATTTAGCAGAACGGTACATGCAGGAGATTGTAAGATTGCATAGAGTACCTTTGAGCATCGTTTCCGATCATGATACCCGATTTTTATCGCACTTTTGAAGGAGTTTATAGGAAAGTTTGGGGACTAGATTGAAGTTTAGCATAGCCTATCATCCTCAGACAGATGGCCAGTTAGAAAGAACGATCCAAACTCTTGAAAATATGTTGAGAGCATGCATGTTAGATTTCAAGGATTCATGTGAGGATCATTTGCACTTGGTGGAGTTTTCTTATAATAACAGTTTTCAGGTGACTATACAGACAGCTCCATTCGAAGCATTATATGGTCGTAAGTGTCGCCCGCCTGTCTGTTGGGACAATATTGGAGAAAGAATATTACTGGGACCGGATCTTATTGTGCAAACGGTGGAGAAAGTTAACGTGATCTGAAATCATATGAAGGCGGCACAAGATCGACAGAAAAGGTGGACTGATACAGGACGAAGACCTCTGGAGTTTGCAGTTGGTGATCTTGTATTCCTGAAGATATCACCAACCGGAGGAGTGATTCGATTTGGTAGTCGAGACAAGCTTAGTTCTCGATTCGTGGGGCTTTTTAGTATTATCGAGCACGTTGGATAAGTAGCTTATCGATTGGTTTTACCACCATCCTTGGCAAGTGTTCATGACGTATTTCATGTATCTCAACTCCGCAAGTATGTTTAAGATGAGATGTGTGTCCTAAATCACTCGGAACTGACAGTAAGGGAAGACTTAATATATGAAGAAAGACCGATGGCGATTGTGGATCGACGAGAGAAGGTCCTCAAGAATAAGGTTATCCCTGTAGTATTTGTTTCAGGGGGAATTGTTCATACGGAGAATCTACGTGGGAACGTGAATACGAGATCTGACAGAAGTTTCCACACTTTTTTTCTTAGATCCGTGTTTTCTTGTCTTTTCTTGTTCCGTGAATTTCGATGACGAAATTATTTTGTAGTTGGGTATAAAGTAACACCCTAGTGCATTTATACGATTTTTTGTTTGGGGTATTTCAAATCATGTGACAGTTTTCTTGATTATTATTGTTCTTGGGTGCGGATAGTGCATTTGGTATCTGTGGATAGTATCCGATCCGACCCGCATGCTTGAAACCCATTATGGTTCATGATTACGTCATATAGTTACTAGTACAGAGGATCCGTGCATTTCTATGTTCTATATACATGTATAATATATTTGGTATCTGCATATCATTTTAATAATACAAATAATAATCAGATAATATATTTTAATATCTAGCATATCCTATTATCATACCCCATATCATATGTTTGCATCCATACATCGTGTTCATGTCCAGATTGATAAAACAGATTCGTTTGGATCACTACGTGTATTTACGTATATCCGTTCTTGAGGGTATGCATTTTATTTAACCGTACATCACATTATGGTTTTAGCTGGTACGTATATCATCCATATTTTAAAACTAGATTTTTAAAAGAGACCCGGGTATTTTTCGGAGTATTTTGGTATTAGCTATATAATTCTAGAAATATATATTATAATATTTTTATATATTATCAGTTAATAATATATATATAATATTTTAAAACTAAATAAGCATATTCTCGCAGTCTTTCTCTCTTCTCACTCTCTCTCTCCCCTCTCTCACACCCCCCTCTCTCTACCCCATGTCTCTCTCTCTCTCTATTAATATATATAATTTATATATTAAAACCTCATAATATATACACCAACTCTCTCTCTCCTCTCTTTCTCTATTCCTCTTCCTCGCGACGAACCCGAGCACCTAACCCTAACCCCTCACCTCGCCGCAAAAACCCCATCGACAACTTCGTCACCACCACCTCCTCACAACCTCCACTTCCCCTCTCCATCCTCAACGCCATCTGAAACCCCGAGAAACCAAGAACCCTTGCAACCGTAGAACCCAAACCTAGCCCTTCGCCTTCACTGCCGACCTCCTCGTCCCCTCACCCTCGTCCCCTGACCTCGACCACCTTCACCACCACCTCCTCACATCCTTCTCCCTAAGAACCCACAACCCCGACGAGATCGCTGCAACCCCGAGCACCTTGCACAACCCCGACAAACCTCACCGCCGATCACCTTCATCTCGCCATCATCACCACCATCACCTCCTCACCTCCCTATTCGATCCTCGACACCATACACCACCACCACCACCATCCCCGAGAACCTTAGAACCCAACACCAACTTAAGAAAATCCCTTTGCCCTCATTTCCGATGGCTACCCACCATCGTCGCCGTCTCCTTGTCTCACCTCTGTTCTCACCACCATAGCCGACACCAGCAGCCACAACCCCCCATTCCTCTTCTTCTTCTCTTCTTTCTTTCTTTCCTTTTCTTTTCTTGCTTTCTTGAACGTCTCGCCGAAGTCGCACACGTCGCCGATGATCCGGACGACCCGGTTTTCATCGTCGTCCAGCGATGTTACGTCTTTCATTAGCCAGGTCCAGTCCTGAACGCGCATGAGTTTGCATCGCGATGTTAATTCGACATCAAACTTGATGTATGTGCCCCGACGTGAGATCCAATCAGGCAAGTTTAACTTGCAACATGCTATGTTACTATATCGATATCCATATGAATAAATTCATGTGTTTTATTATGCATCGAATATTATAGATTTACAGTTTTACGATACCCGTTCATATCCGTACTGACAATAGCATATCTAGTTGCATGCCGGAACATCATGATATCATTATACTACTATATTAGTACAACATGCTATCTAGTTTGCATCATACTTGGTAATGAATGTATAATGGTTATTACAGATAGACACATATGCATCCTGGCATCCGTCATGTTTACCGTGTTCCGATATTGATTACCGTTTCACATTGGGTATCTATTTGATACATATGCATCACATGACATGTTCACTATACACTACTTGACTTGTTATTTGGATCTTGTTACTAATGCCAACAATATTTACGTATTGTTCTGACGGATGTGACTTGTTGTCTGCATAGACAAAACTGTACATACTTGATCATGTGTTGGTATTAGATCTATATTGGCAATACCTGACTTGAACACAAACCTAGGGGTAAAGGGGAAATCAAGAATGTAATCGAAACGTAACTCAAGAGGCTATTATTACATGTTTACCGTTTTTCCGGGCATCATGGAATAATTACTTATTTGTTGTTTTTCTGAGCGTTACGGAACAATTACTTAGTTGCCGTTTTTCGGGACGCTACGGAATAATTATATGTTTGCCATTTTTCTGGGTGCTATGGAATAATTACTTGTTTGCCGTTTGTTACCCCCAATAATAGAAGTGCAAGGCTCTGATCAAAATTTGAAAAGAGGTAGCGCCTCACGTGCCTTGCACGAGGGCGCCAGCGCCAAGAGTTAAAAACTCTGAGGCAGTGCCTCACATGCCTTGCACGAGGACGCCAGTGCCAAAAGTTAAAAACTCTGAGGCGGCACTTCAGGTGCCCTGCACGAGAGCGCCGGTGCCAGAACTAAAAGTTCTCTGCCGTTGGATCAAAGATCCAACGAAGATGATAAATCATCAAAACACAGAATTAGTTCTGATTGAGGAAATACTCCTCAAATCTTTCTAAACAAGAAAAATTACGCTCTGTAAAATAGAGCACCTTTGGATTAAAGATCCAATGGTGATTAAAAATCACCAAGCTACAGAATAAGCTCTGTAGGGGAAAATATTTTCTCAATCTTTCTAAACAAGAAAGATTATGCACTGTAAAACAGAGCACCGTTGGATTAAACATCCAATGGTGATTAAAAATCAGCAAGCTACAGAATAAGCTCTGTAGGGGAAAATATTTTCCCCAATCTTTCTAAATAAGAAAGATTATGCACTGTAAAACAGAGCACCGTTGGATTAAAGATCCAATGGTGACTAAAAATTACCAAATTACAGAATAAGCTCTGTATGGAAAATATTTTCCAATCTTGTTAAAAAATAAGTAAAATATCTTCTGTAAAACAGAAGTCCTTGGATCAAAGATCCAACGGTGGATAAAATCCCTAAATCAATTAAGAATATCTCAATGAGAGATTTCTTTAACTGAATCAACAAATCTGCCTCTACTATATAAAGGCCCCAAGAATTCAAGTCTTAGAGGGAGGAACCCCCGCATAAACTCCAAGTTCAAAAAGAAGAGCAAGCAAAAAAGAGCTTTAAGAGAGAAGAAAGAATAAGAACTTTCTTCAAGATAAATAGAGATCATAGTATCTCATCTGCATACCCAAGGGTTTAACCCTCATAAAAGAATATAGTTCTTTCCCTGGATCTGAGATCCATGAGACAAGTCTCCCACAAATGAGAATTTAATTCTCATGGGGATGAATTTATTCTTGGGGATTGAAGATCCAGGGGAGAACAAAGAATTGAACTTTTTGGAAAAATACACAAAGTAAGAGACAGCGCCAAGCGCCTCACGTGACCCTCACGTGGGCACTGCTCAATAAAGAGTGCCTAGCACTCAGTGGCTGGCATCCAGCGGCAAGCACCCCCACGTGCCCCTCACATGAGCGCTGCCCAAATAAAGAGTGCTTTGCACTGAGTGGTTAGGGCTCAGCGTAAAGCGCCTCACGTGCCCCTCATATGGGCGCTGCTAAAATAAAGAGTGCTCTGCACTCAGTGGTTGGCACCCAGCGCCGAGCGCCCCACGTATCCCTCACGTGGACGTTGTTTAAAATAAAGCACTCTGTAAATAGAGCCCGACGTCATATAAAGTGTTTAACACTCCATAAAAAACAAAAAAAAATAGGGTGAGCATCAGAGCCCATATCAATGTTCAGCATTGTTGCACAGAAAAGGGACCGAGCCCAAACAAGTGTTTAACATTTTATTCAAAAACTGAATGGGCTAAGTCCAAGTTGACCAAAAGTCCCTAATTCAGATCAACTGAGTGTAAGTCTACGGTAGCGCCCCGGCCGTGTTTCCGAGGCCAAAATGCGGAAACGAAACTTTTTCATTAACTTTAAACCGGCGCTACCGCATACTAAAAACCCGGATCGGACCATTAACCTACTACTAGCTAACTAGAGAAAGGGTAGAAAGCTATACCGAGCGATTCGTGTCCTTCGGTCTTCGGCCACCATCCCAAGCTCCCCGCAGCAACTCCGGTCTTCATCTCCTCGTCGGAAAGGGCACCACATCGAGAAGTCTTTTTACGGGCTCCCGCTTCATCCGAAGCAACTCGGGCACGAAGTGTGCTAGCCGATGTGCCCAAGGTTGAAGTAGAGTATGTTGTGATCACTTTGTCTCTTGCATCCATGGCTTGGATGGAGGTTATAGATGATGCCTTTCATGGAAATTATAAGCTAGAGGAGGAGGAAGAAGAAAGAGCTATCTTTTCCTTTTTGTGATGCTATGATAGAATGAGAGAGAGAGTGAGATGATAAAATACAAGACCAAAAAATGCAACCATGGCAGCCCCTCTCTCTCTTCCTCTCATATCATCACAAATCAATCCATTAATGTGACACATTTTCTAAAAAAGAGACCATGAGTCATGATACAAGTCCATGTCACATTAATGCATTGTCATGATGAATTCTAGCTCACAATTTCCATTAACCAAACATTAATCCAAATGTTCGGTCCAACAAAAAGATCTGGCAACATCTAAAGTAAACTCGTGACGGATCACAAGGATACCCCTCACCTGTATATACATACCTGCATCCGCATTCCGACTGAATGCGAATGCGATGAGACTAAAGTAATCCAACAAATCTTATACTAGGATCCGGCTTAAACCAAAGCTCACTAGTATGATCCGTCCGATCATGATCCATGCAATACCGCACGTATAAGATCGAACCCTGCCATATATCATACGGCCTCTACAACGTTTCGCCCGAAACTTGAGAAATTGTCTGTGGGGGACTCTAAATACTCGTCAATACTTTGGCTGTGGATTTAACCATTAGCACGTCAGAGGTATTAGCCGTGTGTAACGGGCTACCAGGTATTGACCAAAAGGGACGTCGATGAGCGAACTCATCCTGAAACCCTACTGAGCCTGTCACTGACAATATCCGTACAGTCCGGTCCGTTCTTCTATGAGCATCGCATGGCGGGCCTAGGGGGTTGGTAAAAGTCAGACCCCCAAAAGCGGTACAAGTCGTGTCGGAGTGTAGCCTAGAACACCTGAGATACTACTGGAATACCTACCAGTAAATCTCCTGCCTTGGCCAAGAACTTCATGTAATGGCTTTCCTAGACACAGCACGACCTCACCCCCAATACCGGGAGAGACGAACCCCTGCAGATCCACTCCCTGCCTCCATGTGGCTCGGGACTGTACCCAACTAAAACCTGTTTGCACGACTCCTTTGAGCCGTGGTAGGGTAGTAATCAAAGCACAGTGGGAACTCACACGAGACAAATGACGATCTCAGGTCGATGAACTAACCTGTACACATATCACCAGGGAACTGCTATCTGACGTCAGGTATAATACCAACTAGCAGGTTCCCGGCGAGTCCTGTCCGGTGTACTCATAACCCAATGAGCACCTGTATACATCTTAGGTGAACCAACTAACACCAATGGCAAGTGAGACCGGCCACCGCCCCTCGTCGGGGTCTCAACTGTATACACTAGTCTACTATGGAGTATCGATGCCCTGTCTCGAAACTTCCTCGACTAGGGACCTTTTAAGGATGAGCTTATAGACCCCAGCTCCCACGTATATGATCACCATCATACTTCTGGTAGTCAAGCAAGAATCCTAGGGGCTCTATCAACGTGTAATAGCGACCTATAAGGTCACCTAAAGCAGTACACGATGATAAAGATAAACCAGATAGCTTACTATTATCTCGAGTAAGACTGTCCTACCGGTATAGGTCCTCCCTCAATCATTGCAATCACGTGCCTGTGATCCAATAATTGACTCTGAGGGCACTATATCCAACAATCTCCCACTTGCACTCAAGGCTAATTATTGCGATGTCGCATACTCACAGCCCGTGTGATACCGGACACCCAACTCTTCTACTAATCAGTCTCACAAAGCCCGTTTGCGAAACTATTGTGTTCGAGGAATAGCCTCAGTGAGTGGATCCGCCCTGATGTTTCTTTCTATATCTCTCTTTATCTCAAGTTTGCGGAGAAAGCCATCTCCCGAAATGAGCAATACCTGTCTTAGAATATGTATGGATATCTGATAGGACCTAGTTCATAAATGAACTCTAAATCCAAACTTCTTAGACTGTATCGTCAACTGAACTTAATCCGCATTCTGCGCCACACCTCCCTCAGTATTCGCTTGGACCACCTGTCCAAAATACTGCCCCTCGTCAGAGGGAAAACTATAACTCTGACAGTCACTCTGTCATCCAGGTCACCTTGGAAGCCTGGAATGATAACTGTCTCCTGAATGAGACTGTCGTTATCATATCCCTAGAACATCCTCTTATGTTCTAAAACTGCTTCTGAATGTTTCTCCAGGATTGGATCAATATCAACTTATTGCAGCTCGTGGAAAAACAACGTCTGGTGTGGAACTTGACATCTCATGATTGACTCAATTGCCTAAGCAAGTGATCTGCCAATCATGCGCATCCCTTTCCCCTTTAGTCTGTAAGACACCTTTAGAGAGGGTGACTCCATCACCTGCAGGTACACTACCGTGCTAGGAGTCGTCCATTCTAAAACACCTTTCGAATGCTGTCTAAGTACCCTGATTGGGAAACTACCCAAATCTAGATCTAAAACCATAGATCCAGTAACCAGAATGTTTGATATGAAATCCATATCCTATATGGAGAAACCACTGTGTAACAACCAAAGTATAACCGATCGTAGTATAGGAATTTCACTTCCTACTCTGTGTATGTCATCCAAATACCAGGACATCAGACCCTACTACCTTCTTAACAGATCCATCCCCTATTCTGGTGAAGTCAAACCTATGATTGTCACATCAGAAATAGATGATCTATCTCCGCTATTTCTGCTTTAGTCTATAAATAGACATAAGCTACTTGTCCATTATACTTCCGCTGTTCCCACTGACTACGACAACCCTCTGGCAGAATAATATACACGTGCACTTCTAAAGCTAGTTTAGAACGACGCTAGATTCATCCTCCTGCCGGGTCTCACAGTCTGGAAAAACAGCAATGGCAAGTCTGGGTAAACAAGAACCTCCCTGTCACCGTCGTTGAGCATACCAAAATACCTCTCGAGTGCCTGAGGTTACCTACCATATCTGCGGAGTGGCCAATGGAATGTCAATCCTGATTGAATCTGTAGGTTCTTATCAAATTTTCAATAATCGTTTGCGGTTCTGGAATCACTTCCAGTTCTACCATACTCCCACTACTGTTTTCTGAAAAAATCCATTTTTATCAAAACTGTGGCGAGTCAAGAACAATATTACTATTGATCTTCCAGATGGTAGAAAGTCAACCC
This sequence comes from Agapanthus africanus, assembly GCA_030015575.1. Lineage (NCBI taxonomy): Eukaryota > Viridiplantae > Streptophyta > Magnoliopsida > Asparagales > Amaryllidaceae > Agapanthus > Agapanthus africanus. The sequence goes on along the minus strand of CM057339.1, from coordinate 749,955,446 downwards.
TCGTCATAGCCCGGGTCAACCCACAAACAACCATTATAGAAATGTGCATTGAGTTATCCAGAGTCTGGTTTTAAGCATAAGCCGGACAACTCCCCGTACCTTAACATCGTTAAAATATGAACCGTTCTATATCCAATATAGAAACAGAGACACTGATTTAATTGGAACCAGATTCAAATCATGCAGCTGTCTCCAGTGCATGTCAACTAAATGGAAGGAGGTCGATCAGCGTTACTCAACTTAGGAATGCATCCAGATATGAGTAACCTGAAAGAGAAGCAAGTTCTCATAATCATTACTGTCAACTGAATACCATACACAAGTATCCATATCTTCGATCACCTTGAAGAATCCCGATACTTGTAACACCTGGTTCTCTACTTTACTCTTATACCTATAACTTCTCAAAACTTGGACCTTGTATTTCTACGAAACACATGTCTAAGAACTAGAGAAGTCACAAGTAAACAGAATATAGTACGAGGACCATCCCCTCTGTCCTAATGGACACTGGACAACATACAAAATACTCTGTATAAGTCTCCTGAGTCTAATAACTCTTTCCCTGTATGTCGTAGGTTGAAAACTGTACTTATGGTTAAGAAGAATTACACCGCTGTTTAATGCTCCTTACCTAACCATCCACTGATATAGGTAAATTTCATAGACATAATTTCAAAAAGTTATATCTCACTTCATAAAAATGAACGTACAAATATATCAATTTGAAATTGGTGCATAACAACGGATATTCAAAACCAAATATTTGTCGTCCGACAAACAACTCGGGTGATTTCCTCGAATATCACCAATTACAACGAATCCCGATATAATGAGGATGATCACCCAATTCCCAATAACTTACTCCCACTCATCATCTGTAAAATCATACAGATGTGAGAATCAAACCAGGTAAATACATACCCTGGAGCAAGTGTCTAATTGGGAAATCAGTTTTCTATTAACAATGCACAGTGAAATTGAAACATGTAAATGTTTCGAAGGGGTATCCGGGTATTCATAGTAATGCCTCTTCCATTATCCAGATTCACAACTGTAACCGTATATTTCTTTGTCATCTCTCCGAATCATTTCATATGTCTTTAGTCATTACCTTCTGTACACCCTTTTAGGCCAAATGGTTTTCTTCCTTCCCTACCGTTCGGCACCAGCCTATGGTTTAGAAGAAGACTATCCAATAAGCATAATGGGTGTACTCTCCTAATCCTAGGAGTACTCGTAACCTGAGAGAAGGTGAAGATAAAAGACAACTGAATAAAACCTTATTCCTATTTCTCCTGAACCAGAATCTATCCCCGAACTGAAACAAGTTCCTTTCGAGTTCGTATATAACCATACGATGGAGTATCCAATAAACTGTGGATCTTCGTAGTGATACGGAGTGTCCCGGAGAAATACAAAGGTGATGTAGGATTAGCGAAGAAATACTTGATTTGGTCGTGAATAGCAATTGCAGTTTACTTTGCCCTTTTACTAATCCCTTTATTTATCTTTACTTATTACCTTCTGTACACCATCGTTAGGCTAATTGGTTTTCTTCATTCCCCACCGTTCGGCACCTGCCTATGGTTTGGAAGAAGACTATCCAATTTGCATAATAAGTGTACCGTCCTAATCCAAGGAACACTCGCAACTTGAGAGAAGGTAAAAGGAAAAGACAATTGAATAGTCCTATTCGTTTTCTCCAGAACCAGAAACCATCCTCAAATCTAGAACAAGTTCCTTCGAGTTCGTATATAACCATACGATAGTTTTATCCAATGTAAGTGGATGTTCGTAGTAATACGGGGTGTTCTGGAGAAAAGGGTAAAAGTAGGAGTGGAAATGAGGTATGCAACTCTGACAATCCAAAAGCCGGTGTTTAAGACGGTTCGGTCAACTTGGTCACTGAGTCATAGTCAAGGGTCGGGTCATGGTCGCTGCCAAAAAGAGAGAGAAAAGAAACAATCTGCGTGCACTCTAACCTAGATCAGAATGGTTATCAATTTATCTAATCAGGAAACCTCCCACTGTAACCTCAAATTCTCCTCCAAACCTAAAAGAAGAATTAGTCGGGATCACCCGAGGAGTAAACCAACTCATCAATGGGAATCGGGATCCAACTATCATCGCATGATAATGTGATAGAATCCACTCACATTATCACACTCCAGAAGGTATGCGCATATCTGGCAAGTTTCGGTTTCTTTAGAAACTACCGATATGATTTTTACCCCATGCTCTTATGACCTTAACGAAGGTCAACAAATCATAAGTCACATGTCAAGTTCTACCCGTCATTGTCCAGGTTAATTTGAACCCACCTGTACAAGCCCTTGACGAAGGTCAACAAGGTTATACGACTGTCCCAAACCAACGCATCTATCTATGCAGCAGAAAGGTAACAAGCCGCTACCATTCACTATGCCTTGATGAAGGTCAACAAACATAGCATGAATACTACGTTCTACCCGTCTGAAATGACGGAGGGCTACGAATGGTTTTTAGCGAAAAACCTTTAACGTAATGAACTTGATATCGTTGAAGGAACCGGATAGCTTTTTATAAAAATATAGTGGCGAAAACCTTTGCTAAAGAGGTCACTCCCGGTGAAGGGATCTCGGCTCTTCCCCGTAGAATGAGGTGCAGGATATTCTAACTGAATACCACGACACAAAGCAAAAAGTAATCGGCTATAGTGAAGTTATTATCCTGACGCACACTTCTGTCCAAGGGGTCACTCCCGGTGAAGGGGTCTCGGCCCTTGCCTCGTCGACTGAGGTGCTGGATATTCATAACCGAATACCACTGTGCAAAACAAAAGAGAACGTCCTTGCAATAACAGCTTTTTGAAAAAAAGGTTCCAACAACATCAGAATAGGTTTGTTTAGCTTGCATTGATCCGAATCAATGCAGTCCCATCAATTGATCACACCAATAAAGAACGAAAATAATGATGTACGTATATCCCATCCGCATTCGCCACTGAGTCCCGTCATCACCCGTTAGGTTACTTAACTAACAACAGAGCGGGGACTGGGCTAGTGTGGGTGCAAAACATATACAACATCTACTAGTATATATATAGCAATATATAATATTCTCTCAAGGCGTGATAAAATGCAACATCACAGAAATGTAATAAGCATCGCATAACAATACAGATATCTGGGATCCCCGGGTTTCATAGAGCCGCTACTGAAACCCGACGTTCCCCTGATCGTGTGGATAGCCTGTGCAATGAAATCCTAGACCCCTACGGGCGCGGCAAGTTACCCGCCAAAACCTGAAGCGAGGTAGTCCCCTTCAACAAAGTGAATGGACCACCCAGCACTTCACGGAATCCAGTAACTTGGGCACCCCTCCTTGGGTCAACCTATACCCCCTACGAGTGCGGCGAATAGCCTGCCAATTCTAAAGTAAAGCCCCCTCCGTCTTAAAGCCATGAGATGCGGGTCCGTTGCCTTCTAGAACCCGGCTATCCGTGCACCCCTCCGCGGGGTAATCCTAGTACAGAAAGTAAAATATATACAACGGGTATATTGACCTCAGCCCGGTCGTGCTCTAAAAGAATAATATACAAACAGGCAATGACGACAGTCCACATGTTGGACGCGCGCCCCGCAATATCAAATATACAAATACAACCAAACTGTACTACCATTGCATCCAGGCTATCCACCACGACAAATCCGCAACATCACAGCACAACACAGAACATCAACGTGAATGTCACGTTCGCAAATCCGTCTAAAAGGGCTATAGCAGTCAGACTGGATTTACCGATCAAGTGACATTCACGGTCGCAGATATAATGTAAATACTGTGAACTAATATGTTTAAAATTTTCGATCGACAAAAATTCCCGAAGTGGGCCCCAAGCACAATACCCAGCACTCAAAAATAATCTGGGCCCAAACAGAATGTACCAAAAACCCTAATTCCAACACAGAGAACACTGTGCAAAATTTGGTGCAGAGAAGAGACAAAATTACGGCGGAACCGCGGCCAATGTATGGGTTTGGCCGCGGTTCCGCGGCGGAACAGTAACCGTATGCGACCAAATTTTTACAGTATTCTTAGAATCGCCTGCACGTATTTCTGCAATGTACCAAATAATTTTTCGAGCACAAATAAAATTCGACAGAAAGTGCATATTTGAAACTGTGGTTTTTGGAAAATTCTTTCGATCGAATTTGTAAACACGTTAGAGCAAGCTAGTATAAGTTAATGGCATGGCTCTGATACCATGTAAGTCTACGGTAGCGTCCCGGCCGTGTTTCCGAGGCCAAAATGCGGAAACGAAACTTTTTCATTAATTTTAAACCGGCGCTACCGCATACTTAAAACCCGGATCGGACCATTAACCTCCTACTAGCTAACTAGAGAAAGGGTAGAAAGCTATACCGAGCGATCCGTGTCCTTCGGTCTTCGGCCACCATCCTAAGCTCCCCGCGGCAACTCCGGTCTTCATCTCCTCGTCGGAAAGGGCACCACATCGAGAAGTCTTTTTACAGGCTTCCGCTTCATCCGAAGCAACTCAGGCACGAAGTGTGCTAGCCGACGTGCCCAAGGTTGAAGTAGAGTATGTTGTGATCACTTTGTCTCTTGCATCCATGGCTTGGATGGAGGTTATAGATGATGCGTTTCATGGAAATTATGAGCTAAAGGAGGAGGAAGAAGAAAGAGCTATCTTTTCCTTTTTGTGATGCTATGATAGAATGAGAGAGAGTGAGATGATAAAATACAAGACCAAAAAATGCAACCATGGCAGCCCCTATCTCTCTCTCTTCCTCTCATATCATCATAAATCAATCGATTAATGTGACACATTTTCTAAAAAAGAGACCATGAGTCATGATACAAGTCCATGTCACATTAATGCATTGTCATGATGAATTCTAGCTCACAATTTCCATTAACCAAACATTAATCCAAATGTTCGGTCCAACAAAAAGATCCGGAAACATCTAAAGTAAACTCGTGACGGATCACAAGGATACCCCTCACCTGTATATACATACCTGCATCCACATTCCGACTGAATGCGAATGCGATGAGACTAATGTAATCCAACAAATCTAATTCTAGGATCCGGCTTAAACCAAAGCCCACTAGTATGATCCGTCCGATCATGATCCATGCAATACCGCACGTATAAGATCGAACCCTGCCATATATCATACGGCCTCTACAACGTTTCGCCTGAAACTTGAGAAACTGTCTGTGGGGGACTCTAAAGACTCGTCAATACTTTGGCTGTGGATTTAACCACTAGCACGTCAGAGGTATTAGCCGTGTGTAACGGGCTACCAGGTATTGACCAAAAGGGACGTCAATGAGCGAACTCATCCTGACACCCTACTGAGCCTGTCACTGACAATATCCGTACAGTCCGGTCCGTTCGTCTATGAGCATCGCATGGTGGGCCTAGGGGGTTGGTAAAAGTCAGACCCCCAAAAGCGGTACAAGTCGTGTCGGAGTGTAGCCCAGAATACCCTGAGATACTACTGGAATACCTACCAGTAAATCTCCTGTCTTGGCCAAGGACTTCGTGTAATTGATCTCGTAGACGCAGCACGACCTCACCCCCCAATACCGGGAGAGACGAGCCCCTGCAGATCCGCTCGCTACCTCCATGTGGCTCGGGACTGTACCCAACTAAAACTTGTTTGCACGACTCCTTTGAGCCGTGGTAGGGTAGTAATCAAAGCACAGTGGGAACTCACATGAGACAAATGACGATCTCAGGTCGATGAACTAACCTGTACACATGTCACCAGGGAACTGCTATCTGACGTCAGGTATAATACCAACTAGCAGGTTCCCGGCGAGTCCTGTCCGGTGTACTCATAACCCAATGAGCACCTGTATATATCTTAGGTGAACCAACTGACACCAGTGGCAAGTGAGACCGGCTACCGCCCCTCGTCGGGGTCTCGACTGTATACACTAGTCTACTCCGGAGTATCGATGCCCTGTCTTGAAACTCCCTCGACTAGGGACCTTTTAAGGATGTGCTTATAGACCCCAGCTCCCACGTATATGATCGCCATCATACTGATGGTAGTCAAGCAAGAATCCTAGGGGCTCTATCAACGTGTAATAGCGACCTATAAGGTCACCTAAAGCAGTACACGATGATAAAGATAAACCAGATAGCATACTATCATCTCGAGTAAGACTGTCCTACCGGTATAGCTCCTTCCTCAATCATTGCAATCACGTGCCTGTAATCAAATAATTGACTCTGAGGGTACTATATCCAACACTGATCTCATGTGCTCACAATTTTTCTAAATTGGTCTTAGTCCCAAACCCAACTACAGATCTCCCAACTGACATTGGTTCAAGAGTACATCTCCCTACACCTATGATATATGTCGTTGTAATTCTTCAACGTCTTCAGAGAGGTGGCGGGTCCCGACAATCAACAAATCCTTGGACCGTAATGTCCTTAAACTAGTTACGGACTGTAATGTCCTTAAACTAGCTGTGGACCGTAACGTCCTTAAACTAAAACGACAGAGCCCAAATGCTCTTTCATTGGATCAAAAATGATCCTGAACCCCCGTTAAGTAGATCTTAGTCCAATATCGGATTAACGTATCCTTAACAAATATTTAAGTCGATATTAATCTCATATAAGGTTAACGATCCTTAAATCAAACCAAACCCAAATCTAAGAAAATATGGATTTGGCCTAATCCACGTCCTATGGGCGACAACACAAATTAGTCTCTGTATACAATCCACGGGCAACCAAAAATAAAACAAACACACACGACACGAAGTGACCTTCTAGAGCAGGAGAAAGTGGTTACCGCGATGCGGTAATGTAATTAACTGCGGGGGCTTGCGCCTGCAGGGAAGAGCGTCCCCACAATCAAAAACCCCTCACAACGAAGGGGAATCTAATGAAGTCCGCTACAATGGCCGAATCTGTTCAGACCTCCGATACATGGTGCCATAAATCAACTTGGCATCTTCGGAGTGGTAGACGGATAAAACCAAATAGCATATTCCCCCAAATTCATGCGAGACATTTGTCTTTCCCGGCTTTTGGCGGTAAACAGATTCTGGCATGCCTGGTAGAAGCTTTTCCTCTTTCCAGTCCACACTTCGTGTGTCATATTTTTCCGCGATCAAATAATTGCGGTATATATGTTTGTGGTTGCCCTTGGGTGATAGGATACTGAAGCCGGTGTTTCGTCTCTATGAAGAATGGCGTTTGCTTCTACCCTAGCAATTCAGGCTCTGACATAGCCGATGGAGTCAAGTATAGGCCACTTGCAGCCTCAAATCTCTGTAATCCGGCTCTTTAAGAAATCAACGGGCTTCTCTTTAGGTCGATGCTCCCACCTCCCACTCTCAGTGCCTCAACACCGATGGAGGAAGCCCAGAGGAAGTCTGTCCTCCATAGGTTGGTTTCCCCAAGCTGCAACTTTGCCGACAGAATCAGTTTTCAAACAACTGACACTTGCCAAGGACCAAGGTCGATGCAGGGGGCAGAATATTAAGCTCTCAAAAGAAACAGGGGGCAGGCTCGACAAAATCCTGAAGCTAATCAAATCCCGACCGCAAAAAACGGTTGACGTCGACAGCGGCATTATACAAAACGAGCTGGGGGCAGTTCTCCGTATGGTCCTGTTCAACCCCAGTGGTGAATGTTGTTGTTCCAACTGGGAACACCTTTAAATTGTTGCGAAAGGTCAGACAAAATTCTCCCACTGCAATATTGAAGAAGTCTCCGCAGCCCATGGAGATCCCACGAGAGCAGAAACCAGTTCTCTCCCTGAGACAACTTTCCTCATCTATATATAAGGTGTGGAAGCGGTGAAGGGGACTCATCCCAAGACGGATCCTGATACAGCGGTTCCTCCCAAAACTAAAGCGGTTTTTCACAAAAAAGAGAGGCCTAAAAAAAGAGCTCAAGTGCCCGAAGCAAACTCCAAAAGCCAAAACTCCAAACACCCCAAGCCTGGGGGCATGGCAGTTCACATAGTCTATGTGGTGAAATCCAAAGACGAAATTCGAGTTTCTACTAGTCACCGACCTCAAACTCGGTCCCTGACAAAGGTTCAACTGCAACGTGAAAAGCTGCAGGAGATTACCGGCTACACAGCTACTCCAGCAATGAATCTACCCCCAAGTCCCACCGGCAAACAGATGGATCACCTGCAGCGAAACTATTTTCGAGAGTTTCATCGTTCAAAAAAGAAAGAAAAACGGTATATCCACAAGCGAAACGGGCACGGATGAAAACCCGAAAGGGCGCCGTGAGTAAAAACAGCAGGATTGCCGATGAATTTGTGAAAACCCGGAATGGCGCAATCTCGCTAAAAATGCAAAAAAAAAAAACGGTATGTCCATAAGCAAAATGGGCACGGATGAAAACCCAAAAGGGCGCCGTGAGTAAAAACAGCAGAACTGCCGGCGAGCTTGTGAAAACCTGGAAGAGTGCAACCTCATTAAAATAAATATACTTACGAGATCCTCACGACTCGTAAGGAGAATCCTCCTGTGAGACCCTCACGCCTCATAGGATTCAAAAGCCTTAAGTTACAGGGATCTAGACATGTTTTTAAGCCGTCATAACCCCCAAATTGCCCTACAGACAGTCCATATTGACCCTTGTATACAATCCAGGGGCACGAATAAATATTTCTTTGCCAAGTTCTACAAATGGAAAGAAATGTCCCCATATGGTGAATAACACTTGTAGGTCCTCTCGATTTATAAGGAGAAAACACTCTTGGAAGATCCTTACGACTTATAAGAGAAGACATCACTTAGGAATCCCCATGATTCTTATGGAGAAAATACGCCTACGAGATCCTCACGACTCGTAGGGAGAAAACCCTTTATGAGACCCTTATGGCTCATAAAGTCAAAAGACTTAGTCGACAGGATCCTAACCTTGTCTACTAAGCCACCTTTGTCTAAATCAACAGGGGCAAATGATGAGTCACTCCTGGAAATATCCCAGTTGTAGTAATACTGATGCCTAAACAGGAGTCAAACTCCAAATCAACCTCTCCGGTAAGTGCTTCCCCTACAGTCATCAAATGAAGAAGGGGACCCCGTTCGTTTGGGATCGTAAATGCTAAAGCGCACTGGACAAAATCAAGAAATATCTGCAGAACCTGCCGGTACTAATCACTCCAGTCAAGGGAAAGCCCCTCTAGCATACAACAGCCCTTGAAGGTTCTTTAGGCGCACTATGGGCATAGGAGAACGATCAGGGAAAGGAGAGAGCTCTCTACTATTTGTGTCGAATTCTCCTGGGGGCAGAAAACAACTACTCCCCAATCGAAAAGCATTGCCTGGCATTGATCTTCGCGATAACGAAGCTCCGACATTACGCCTTGGCACATGAGGTTCATCTCATATCAAAGGTGGATCCTCTCAAATATTTGATGTCGAGAGCCATACTAATAGGAAGGTTTACTAAATGGGCCTTCCTCTTGATGGAGTTCTCGATAGTATATCGACCCCTCAAGGCAATAAAAGGCCAGGCCATCGCTGACTTTCTCGCTGAGCATCCGATACCAACTAATTCTCCCTTAAACTATGAGTTGCCGGACGAACACACGTTTGACGTAATCGAAGGGGAGAAAGAAGGGACTGATACCCGATGGGAACTCTACTTCGATTGAGCATCGTCTATGAAGAAGCGAAAGAAAAATACCCCCATAATCAAAGCCAGGGTGGGCTTTATCCTCGTAACTCCGTAAGGAAGGATAATGCGTTTTGCCCTTTCCTTAATGGAGCCAAGAACAAATAACGAAGCGGAATATGAAGCTTTGATAGAAGGTCTTGAGATCGCCATTGATATGGAAATCGAAAACCTCCTCATATATGGAGACTCCCAACTGGTCGTCAGCCAAGTGAATGGCGACTATCAGACGTGTAAACCCGAGTTGGTAAAGTATGGCGAGAGAGTGCAGCAATTGCTGACGCAAATCCCCTCCTACACCCTGAATATCATACCACGTGCGGAAAATAGCAAGGCGGATGCATTTGCCAAGCTCGCTAAAGAACTGGCCGATGAAAACCTCGATGACGTAAGGATCATTGTGCAAAGTCGCCAGATTCTCGCACCAGCAGAAATATCTCTGAAGACGTCTAAAAGAGAGGAAGCAACCGAACAAGAGGCCTTCCAATTGGAGGATGAAGAAAAGGCGAAGGATTGGAGAGAAGTCTTCATAGACTACTTCAAATCCCATCGAATGCCCGAAGACGCGTCGTCAAGACATCAGCTCATGAAGCGAGCCTTGTCTTTCGCCTTCGTCAATGGTACTCTTTATAAGAGATCGTTCGATTGTCTATGGCTGAGATGCCTTGGGCCAGAAGAAGCAAGAAGGGTTGTTCAAGAAACCCATGACGGACTCTGCGGTTCCATCAAGCCGGGCCAAATATAAAGCTGAAGATCAAAAGAATGGGTTACTATTGGCCCATGATGATTCAGGACTGCCTTGAATATGCAAAGCAGTGTCGCTCATGCAAAATTCATGGGGACTTCACCCACTAGCATCCGAATCTACTGCACCCAACATTGGATAGCTGGCCATTCGAAATGTGGGGAACCGATATAATCGGGCCTATCGAGCCAGCATCATCCAAGGGACATCGGTTCATACTTGCAACAACCGATTACTTCTCCAAGTGGACAGAAGCAATACCGCTAAGAGAGGTGAAGACGGAGAACATCCTCCATTTCTCTAGGACACATGTCATCTATCGATTCGGCACTCCACGACGGATTATCTCGGATAATGGGCCAGCCTACAGATGCCATAAGATCAGCCGCTTCACACAGCAGCATAAAATAGATTGAAGATATTCTTCAGTTTATAATCCCCGAGCTATCGGTACTAGTTGAGGCTTTCAACAAGGCCTTGACAAAGATCATAAAGAAAACGGTAAATAAAAAGGACTGGCACGAGAGATTGCATGAAGCACTCTGGGCTTATCGGACTACGTTCAAGACGCCCACGAACATAACGCCATTTGCGTTAGTATTCGGCACGGAAGCAGTACTTCCCTTGGAGATAGAGCTACCATCTCTACAAGTGGCGGTTCGGTACGAACTGACGAATGAAGAAAATTCCTATCTTCGGCTCGAGGAACTTGATGCCCTTGATGAAACTCGTTTCATGGCGCAGCAAAACCTAGAAGCTTACAAAGCAAGGATGACGCGCTCATACGAAAGATTGACTAGGCCGAGGACATTCCGCTAAGGCGAACTTGTGCTAGTCGTCAAAAGACCTATGATCCCCAACCATGCCAAACGGGGGAAATTCTGTTAGTGTATATGCCCTAGAGGTCATTACTGTATCATACTAGTTTGTATATTACTTAATGGAAGCTTGGGATATTCACCTTGTATATACAATCTTGCTCAAAATAGTAGTATGCTACTTGGTTTGTTTCTACTTCAATGTGTACATGTGTTTATTTTAGTATATCACCTATACACATTAGTGGAGCCCTTAGGATCTTTGCTTGATTACCAGCGTTGTGATGTCACACTAGTGGGGGCTGGGTAATCTATAAGCACATCCTTATGCAGGTCCCTAGTAGCAGGACTATCGAGACAGGGCATCGATACTCCAGAGTAGACTAGTGTAAGCGCTTCTCATCCCAGAGTGGGAGATGGTCTGTCCCACAGCCATCAGTATGTCGTACTGGAGATAGTATGCGGGTGCTCGTTAGGTTACGAGTACACTGGACAGGACTCGTCGGGAACTGACCGGTTGGTATTATACCTATCGTCAGTTATCAGTTCCCAGGTGACATGAGTACAGCTTAGTCCGCTGACTTGACACTGTCACTTCGCCTCGAGTGTGTTCCCACTGTACTTTGATTACTACCCTACCACGGCTCAAAGGAGTCGTGCAAACAGGTAGTAGTTGGGTGCAGTCCCGAAGCACTTAGAGGCAGTGACGGTTAGACAGGATTCGTCTCTCCCGGTATTGGGGGTTGACATCGCGCTGTGTCTAGGAGAGCCATTACATGAGTAGTCCCTGGCCAGGGCAAGCGAGATATACTGGTAGGCTTCCAGTGTTATCTCAGGGTGCTTTGGGCTTCACTCCGACACGACTTGTACCGCTATTAGGGGACTGACGTTTTACCACCCCCCTAGGCCCGCCATGCGATGTATCAGACGAACAGACCGGACTGTACGGAGACTGTCACATTCAGGCTCAGTAGGAGTTCAGATGGGTTTCACCTCGTCAGTCTTCTTGTCGGCATCTACCTGGGGACCGTTACGCACAGTTAGTGCCGCTTGCGGTTTATGGTTAAACCCACTGCCAGCGTAGTGTCGAGTCTTTAGAGTCCCACACAGAAAGCTATTCGCCTTTAGGCAAAAGAGTAGAGGTCGCATGGTTTTGCGACAGGTCGCATGGTTTTGCGACAGGGTCCGGTCACATCCGTGCACTTGTGGACGTACAGTGTCCGGACAGTTAACACTAGCGGGCTTTGGTTAAGCCAGATCCTAGTGTACGTTTTGGGATTGGTTTTATCCAGTATGTATTCGTGTTCCTCGGAACGCGAATGCGGGTGTGTATGCACAGTTGACGGAGAGACAGAGGCAGAGCATTCTCATTAGGGTTGTTGACTGTTGACTGTTGACTATTGACTTTTTGCTCAACTCTAATGAGAATATGATATATGATTAACAATAATATTAATTAAGTATTATGGTGACATGGTTGTTGAGGGGTTGACTTTGTTGACTTGTTGACTTTGTTGACCGGTTGACTAGGTTGGACTAGTTGACCATCATGATGACAATGGCTATCATTTCATGGCAAAGACTTTTTGCTTGCTTGTTCTCTTGTGAAAAATGAGTGCATGAAATGATATGGCTATTGTAGCTTAAACCATCACATAATACTTGATTGCTATGATTTGTTATGATGGCTTTGGATTATGAGAGCCAAGAGAGAAAAGTCTTTCTCATTCTATCATTTTCATTCTCTCTTTTGTTCTTGAGCTCTCATCCTCTTCCTCTTGCTCTCCCTCTCTTTAGTCTATGGTTCACTTGTTTCATGTGTTGAGAACCAAGAACCATAGAGAAAAATCCCAACACACTCTCATCTACTCACTTTAGTTCACAAGGTTTAGCAAACCGAGTGAACTAGTTTCTTCAAAGCTCGAAGAAGAAGCCAAAGGTAGAAGCTTTCGGGTGGATCGATCTTCGGCGCAAGGAGACAACGGGGTGAAGCCGATCCGGACAACCATCAAGTGTAAAAGACGAAGGAGTTCAAGAAAGAAAGGTATAACCCCCTAACCGAGTAGTTAACAACTTTTAGTTAGGTTGTTAGGTAGCTAAGTTTAACAAAGATCTGTTTGAGTCCATGTTACCGCCTCTAGAAAATTATTTTTCACCAAATTCCGTAAGCCCGTAAGTACCGGGAGAGGTAGCATGGACTTACAGTGGTATCAGAGCCTAGTTAAACACTACCTAACATGTTAGCATAGTAACTAGAAATTCGATCGGAGAAAAAGTCACGAAATACACCCAAAAATCTAACTTGCTGTCGATTTTCAAAGTTCTGTAAAAGTAATAAATCATGCTTTAAAAATCGACTCATGGTTTTTAGAGTATACTGTAGAAAGACGGTCCTGTGATATCATCAAAGCGCCGCGGAAACGCGGCAATAGCTTGCTATTGCCGCGGTTCCGCGACCGTATTGGCTCTTCTCTGGATTTTCTTTGCTACAGTATATTCAGTGGGGTATTTTGGGAATTTTGGTATATGTTTTTTCAGCCCAGATTTTCCAAAAAGAAAATTTTGTTTTGGGGGCTTTAAAAACCGTATTTTGATCGAGTTTCTAAAGACTTAAACTGACGGGTTTATTTCTGTGATGTGATATTTGTATTGAACGTCTGCTAATCGCTATATGTCGATTAGTGGGAGTTATACAAATCTGTGATCTGTAATGTTATTGGTTTGTGTATATGAATTCATTGGATTGTCGCGGGTGAATAGCCGGGGGTTGTGAGACGAGAGTTTTCTTTTCTTTCAATTCATGTAATTTTGTAAATTGATGTAATAATTATTTGTATGGCCGCACAACCGGGTCGGGGTTGTAGCCGTCATTGTATAATTTCTTTTTACTGTTTTTGCTCCGAGGATAGACCCATGGAGGGGGTGCACAAACTACCGGGTATCTCGAAGTGCCGAGTGGCCTACTCACGGTGTTGTGGGAGGTTGCTCCGCTTCGGGTACTTGGCGGGTAGTTTGCCGCACCCATAGGGGTCTTTGGTAGGGTATTGGCTATTCACCGCGACCGTGTAATTTGCTTTTCGTTACAGGCTCGTACGAATTGCGGGTTCCTAGTATATCCAATGTGTTCATCTGTGATCTGAAATGTCTATCATTGCAATATATCTATATATGATATTATTTAGGCGTTGCTTATGTTTTACAGCCGCGCTAGCCCAGCCCCCGCTCTGTCGTTAGTTAAGTAACCTAACGGGTAATGACGGGGCCCCGTGGCGAATGCAAATGGCATAAGCGTACGTCATATTTTGGTTGTTTTCTGCAATGGTAGGATTAAATGATGGGACGCATTAAAAGAACTAATGCAAGAATATCACGCATTAAAAGAACTAATGCAAGAAAATAAACCAAGTAAAAGTCGTTGGAACACTTTCGAAAAACCACTCGATTCTTTTCAAAACCAACTTTTAAATGAGGAGCTTGAGCCACTCCTTTTAAAAGTTATCTCGTTCCATCGATTATATCAAGTTCACTACGTTCATGGTTTCGCCAAAACCATTCATAGCCCTCCGTCGTTTCACATGGATAGTCAATAGTATTCAAGCTATGTATGTTGGCCAAAGTCAAGGCATAGTGATTGGTAGCTTTTGGGTATTCATGTGTAGCATAGATAGATGCGTTGGTTAGGGACAGTCGTACTGCCATTTTGGCCAAAGTCAAGGGTAGGTACGGGTGGATCCAAATTAACCTGGAGAATGACGGGTAGAACTTGACATGTGACTTATGATATTTTGGCCAAAGTCAAGGTCATAAGAGCATGGGGTAAAAATCCACATCAGGAGTTTCAAAAGAACTGAAACTTGCTAGTGTTGCATACCATTTGGAGTGTGATGATTCTGGTAGGATTCCTTCAGTTTCGTCACGCGATGATATTTGGATCCCGATCCTACTGTGAGTATATGCTACTCCTCGGGAAATTTCTCACTTAACGATCAATGCTATAAACCTAGTAGGTGTCTAGAAAGGTGTTAGCGGGGCTACGCCCCCAGGGAAAAGAGGTTCTTAAATTAAGGAACTTCGCGAAAACGTTGGAAAACCTCCCTCAAAGTACCGACACTAGCCTGGCTGAACGGTTAAGCAAGTATTGTACAGTGAGATTGATCCTGACTAATTCTTCCTTTTTGGTTTGAGGAGGGATTCGAGAAACAGTGGGAGCCATCCTGTTTAGACAAACTAAAAACCATTCTAAACTTGCAAGAGCATCATACTGAGTGTTTCTTCTCTCTCCTAATTGCAGCGACCAATCGACATGACTGGACTTAAGTTACTTCTAGATAAAAACATACTGACAGGGCCAAACTATAAAGATTGGCTCAGGAATGTCAAAATGGCAATCACTTACGACAAGCTGGGGTATCTTCTTACCACCAAAGCTCCCCCTGTCCCAGGTCCCAAAACCAGCGTCGCGGATAAGGAAATCCGTAAGACCTGGGAAATCGATTGCGCGAAGGCCAAGTGCCTCGTGCTTGCCTCTGTGGACAACGAACATCATAGGAGGCACGAGAATATGGACCTCGAATCCATATTTCTCCATACAAAAGAACTGTATGGAGAGCAGTCTCGTATCGCAAGATACGAAGTGTCAAAGAAGTTATTTTCGGCAAGGTTGGCCGTCGGATCATCGGTAGTGGAACACGTGCTTAATATGATTGGCTACATAGAAGAGCTCGCGGACCTTGGGACCACGTTGGAGAATGAGCTCTATACGGACTTGATTTTCCAGTCCCTTCCTTCCACTTACGCCGAGTTTATCCTGAACTTCAACTTACAAGAAAAGGAAGTTGAACTTTCAGAACTCCTCAACATGCTGAGGAGCGCAGAGGGCACCCTACAGAAAGGTAGGGAAACATCCACTTTGTTTGTAGGAGGATCTTCCTCTTCTAGGTCCAAGGCGAAAGCCAAGGGAAAGAAGAAGAAAGCCCCCGCCAAACCAAGGGGCGGTGTTAGTAAAGTGGATACGAAGGGAAAAGCAAAAGCAAAAGCAACAAAGAAAGCGGGGCAGCTTGTGGATAAAGAAGAATGCTTCTATTGTCATAAGAAGGGACACTGGAAGAATGATTGCAGGGCTTGGAAGGCCAGAACACAGGATCTGAAGCAGGTTGCGGCTTCAGCTTCAGGTGTGTATGTTATTGATAACTGTCTTTCAATAAACTCTACTTCCTGGGTATTGGATACCGGATCAGGATCTCATATCTGTAATTCATTGCAGGCGTTGAGAACCGTAGGTTTTTGAAGGCAGGTGACATGACCCTCAAAGTTGCAAACGAAGATAGCATGGATGCTAAGGCCGTGGGGGACTATCACCTGGGAATGTCAGATGGACATGTTTTGGTTTTGCGTAATTGCTTTTTTGTACCCAACGCAACTTGTAATATCATTTCTGTATCTTTGACTTCTAAAGAAGGTTATGAATTTGCGTTTGTAAGTAATGTTGTAAACATTCACCTTAATCAAGTTCTGATTGGGTCAGGTATATTAAGCAATGGTATATACGTATTAAACCAACCACAGATTTTCAATGTCCAGAATACACACAAAAGAAAGTCTCCAGAAATCAATCAAACTTTCTTATGGCATTGTAGACTGGGTCACATCAATGAGAGAAGGTTGACGAAGCTACATACAGAAGGATACTTGAATCCGTTCGAATATCAATCGTATGCCACTTGTTAATCCTGTCTCAAAGGAAAGATGACAAAGACTCCGTTCACTGGACACGGAGTAAGAGTGAGCGAGCTCTTGGGACTCGTACACAGCGACGTGTGCGGTCCAATGTCTACACATGCGCGAAGCGGTTATTCTTACTTCATTACTTTTACGGATGACTTTTCAAGGTACGGTTATGTCTTCTTAATGAAACATAAGTCCGAAGCCTTTGGAAAATTCCAGGAATATAAGAATGAAGTAGAAAAACAAACCGGCAAAAGTATCAAGATTCTAAGATCGGATCGAGGTGGTGAATACTTGAGTGCCGAGTTCCTGGAATATTTAAAAGAGAACGGAATTCTCTCTCAGCTTACTCCTCCATACACTCCGCAACATAACGGTGTATCGGAGAGACGCAACCGAACCCTATTGGATATGGTACTGTCCATGATGAGTAACGCTGAGTTACCACGATCATTCTGGGGGTATGCGCTAGAATCAACTGCATACCTTTTGAACTGAGTTCCCACTAAGACTGTGCCTACTACACCATATGAGTTGTGGTGTGGGAAGAGACCCTATCTTAATCACATTAAGACATGGGGAAGTCCAGCTTTTGTCAAAAAGCAGCATGCGGACAAGCTCGAGGCACGCTCAGTACAGTGCAAGTTCGTGGGATATCCAAAGAACTCCAAGGGATATTTGTTCTACTGCGAAGAGGAACAAAAGGTTTTTGTTTCTCGTCATGCCCACTTTCTAAAACACCAGTTCTTAGAAAAGGAAATTAGTGGGAGCGCAGTAGAACTGGAAGAAATTCCAGAACCACAGACTATTACTGAAAGCTTAGTGGAACCAGAGGGTTCAAAAGAACAGGACATTCCTACGCCGCTCTGCAGGAGTAGTAGGCAGTCTCATCCGCCCGAGAGATACTACGGTTTTCTCATAGACGGGGATAGAGAGGATTGCATCATAGATTATGATGAGCCTACTAGCTTCCAGCAGGCCGTTCAGAGCGTTGACTCGGTAAAATGGCTGGATGCAATGCGGACCGAAATGGAGTCCATGTACACCAACAAAGTATGGACGTTGGACATTGCTCCAGATGGGGTAAAACCCGTAGGATGCAAGTGGATCTTCAAAAGGAAGATTGGTGTAGATGGACAGGTTGAGACCTATAAAGCTAGACTTGTTGCAAAGGGTTTTCGTCAAAGACCTGGCTTGGACTATGACGAAACCTTTTCTCCAGTGGCTATGCTGAAATCCATTCGGATCCTTCTTACCATTGTTGCCTTCCACGATTATGAGATCTGGCAAATGGACATAAAGACCGCTTTCTAAATGGAAATTTAGAGGAGTGTGTCTATATGGACCAACCAAAGGGTTTCATTTAGAGTGGGAGCAGCAGAAAGGTGTGCAAGTTGCTTAAGTCAATCTATGGACTAAAGCAGGCATCGCGGAGTTGGAACATCTGTTTTGATGAGACGGTCAAGGAATTTGGCTTTATCAAAAATCCAACCATGCATCTATAGTAGATTTGTAGCAAGAACTGTAGTATTCTTCGTTTTATACGTGGATGACATTCTCTTAATAGGAAATGACATTCCTATGCTACAATCTGTCAAGGGGTTCTTGTCACACAGGTTCTCCATGAAAGACCTGGGTAATGCCTCATACATCCTGGGGATCCGGATCCATCGTGATAGATCCAAGAGGATATTAGAACTTTCACAGTCCAGGTACATCGACATCATACTGAAAAGATTCAGTATGGAAGATTCTAAGTGCGGTAACCTACCGGCTTGTCACGGATCGCCCTCTCCAAAGAGATGTCTCCCAAGACGGATTTGGAGAGGGATCGCATATCTATTATACCCTACGCTTCTGCGGTAGGCTCTATAATGTATGCGATGTTGTGTACCAGACCGGATGTAGCTTATGCACTGAGTGTGGTAAGCCGGTATCAGTCAAACCCTGGGGAGAAACACTGGATAGCGGTAAAGAACATTCTCAAGTACCTGAGAAGGACTAAGGAGATGTTCTTGGTGTATGGAGGAAAAGACCTCCAGATCGAGGCCTTTGCTGACTCCAGCTTCCACAGTGACAAGGATGATTCCAAGTCCATGTCGGGTTTTGTCTTTACCCTCAATGGAGGGGCGGTGTGTTGGAAGAGTTCCAAACAGGAAACCGTTGCAGACTCGACGATGGAAGCGGAATACATCGCTGCATCTGATGCCGCAAAAGAAGCTGTCTGGATGAGGAAGTTCTTGAAAGAACATCAGGTGGTTCCGTCCATTGTTGATCCAATACCTCTGTATTGCGACAACAACGGGGCTATAGCTTTAGCGAAGGAACCCAGGTCCCATCAGAGATCCAGACACATCTTGAGGCGGTATCACCTGATCAGGGAGATCGTGGATCGCCAGGAGATCGAGGTTCGGAGGGTTGCTTCAGAGGATAACACTGCAGATCCATTGACGAAGGCCTTGCCCCAGACTCAGTTCGAGCGGCTGATCGAGATGATAGGTCTTCGATACACCAGTACATGGCCTTAGTGTAAGTGGGAGATTGTTGGTGTATATGCCCTAGAGGCCATTACTGTATCATACTAGTTTGTATATTACTTAATGGAAGCTTGGGATATTCACCTTGTATATACAATCTTGTTCAAAATAGTAGTATGCTACTTGGTTTGTTTCTACTTCAATGTGTACATGTGTTTATTTTAGTATATCACCTATACACATTAGTGGAGCCCTTAGGATCTTTGCTTGATTACCAGCGTTGTGATGGCAGTCACACTAGTGGGGGATGGGTAATCTATAAGCACATCCTTATGCAGGTCCCTAGTCGCAGGACTATCGAGACAGGGCATCGATACTCCGGAGTAGACTAGCGTATGCGCTTCTCATCCCAGAGTGGGAGATGGTCTGTCCCACAGCCATCAGTACGTCGTATTGGAGATAGTTTGCGGGTGCTCGTTAGGTTACGAGTACACTGGACAGGACTCGTCGGGAACTGACCGGTTGGTATTATACCTATCGTCAGTTATCGGTTCCCAGGTGACATGAGTACAGCTTAGTCCGCTGACTTGACACTGTCATTTCGCCTCGAGTATGTTCCCACTGTACTTTGATTACTACCCTACCACGGCTCAAAGGAGTCGTGCAAACAGGTAGTAGTTGGGTGCAGTCCCGAAGCACTTGGAGGCAGTAACGGTTAGACAGGATTCGTCTCTCCCGGTATTGGGGGTTGACATCGCGCTGTGTCTAGGAGAGCCATTACACGAGTAGTCCCTGTCCAGGGCAAGCGAGATATACTGGTAGGCTTCCAGTGTTATCTCAGGGTGTTTTGTGCTTCACTCCGACACGACTTGTACCGCTATTAGGGGACTGACGTTCACCACCCCCTAGGCCCGCCATGCGATGTATCAGACGAACAGACCGGACTGTATGGAGATTGTCACATTCAGGCTCAGTAGGAGTTCAGATGGGTTTCACCTCGTCAGTCTTCTTGTCGGCATCTACCTGGGGACCGTTACACACAGTTAGTGTCGCTTGCGGTCTGTGGTTAAACCCACTGCCAGCGTAGTGTCGAGTCTTTAGAGTCCCACACAGAAAGCTATTCGCCTTTAGGCAAAAGAGTAGAGGTCGCATTGTTTTGCGACAGGTCGCATGGTTTTGCGACAGGGTCCGGTCACATCCGTGCACTTGTGGACGTACAGTGTCCGGACGGTTAACACTAGCGGGCTTTGGTTTAAGCCAGATCCTAGTGTACATTTTGGGATTGGTTTTATCCAGTATGTATTTGTGTTCCTCGGAACGCGGATGCGGGTGTGTATGCACAGTTGACGGAGAGACAGAAGCAGAGCATTCTCATTAGGGTTGTTGACTGTTGACTGTTGACTTTTTGCTCAACCCTAATGAGAATATGATATATGATTAACAATAATATTAATTAAGTATTATGGTGACATGGTTGTTGAGGGGTTGACTTTGTTGACTTTGTTGACCGGTTGACTAGGTTGGACTAGTTGACCATCATGATGACAATGGCTATCATTTCATGGCAAAGACTTTTTGCTTGCTTGTTCTCTTGTGAAAAATGAGTGCATGAAATGATATGGCTATTGTAGCTTAAACCATCACATAATACTTGATTGCTATGATTTGTTATGATGGCTTTGGATTATGAGAGCCAAGAGAGAAAAGTCTTTCTCATTCTATCATTTTCATTCTCTCTCTTGTTCTTGAGCTCTCATCCTCTTCCTCTTGCTCTCCCTCTCTTTAGTCTATGGTTCACTTGTCTCATGTGTTGAGAACCAAGAACCATAGAGAAAAATCCCAACACACTCTCTTCTACTCACTCTAGTTCACAAGGTTTAGCAAACCGAGTGAACTAGTTTCTTCAAAGCTCGAAGAAGAAGCCAAAGGTAAAAGCTTTCGGGTGGATCGATCTTCGGCGCAAGGAGACGACGGGGTGAAGCCGATCCGGACAACCATCAAGTGTAGAAGACGAAGGTGTTCAAGAAAGAAAGGTATAACCCCCTAACCGAGTAGTTAACAACTCTTAGTTAGGTTGTTAGGTAGCTAAGTTTAACAAAGATCCGTTTGAGTCCATGTTACCGCTTCTAGAAAATTGTTTTTCACCAAATTCTGCAAGCCCGTAAGTACCGGGAGAGGTAGAATGGACTTACAAATTTGAGCCAAACTTTGAGGGCCCGTACATCATAGACAAGGTCTACCAAGATGGGGCCTACTTGCTCATGGATATGCATGGCGAAAGACCCTTCCGGCTAATAAACGACCGGTTCCTTAAGAAATACTATGCTTGACAAGTCACGGCTCAGGTTAATGATGGATGACGACGCTCGTGTCCGCTCGCTATCTCCCTGAGTCCAAACTCTATAAGTAGTATCCAGCGAAATCTCGCCTCCAAAAACCATGGACCGTAATGTCCTTAAATTAACAACTGACCGCAACGTCCTTAAACTAGCTGTGGACCGTAATGTCCTTAAACTAACAACTGACTGCAAT
Organism: Agapanthus africanus; assembly: GCA_030015575.1. Taxonomy (NCBI): domain Eukaryota; kingdom Viridiplantae; phylum Streptophyta; class Magnoliopsida; order Asparagales; family Amaryllidaceae; genus Agapanthus; species Agapanthus africanus. Next base: position 749,933,471 of record CM057339.1, on the reverse strand, counting down.
GTCCTTAAACTAGCTATAGACCGAGATGTCTTTAAACTAACAATGGACCGTGATGTCTTTAAACAAACAACGGGCCCCAACGTCCTTAAACTAGCTGTGGACCGAGATGTCTTTAAACTAACAATGGACCGAAATATCCTTAAAAAACTAACATTGGACTGAGAAGTCTTTAAACTAACAATGGACCGAGATATCCTTAAAAACTAATATTGGACCGAGATGTCTTTAAACTAACAACGTCGCCTCTAACATGGCGATAGTGAAATGCAAGTCCACAAGTTCCAGCAGTAAGGACCGCAACTCAAATCCCACCGGCAAACGGATGGATCACATGTGGCGAAACTATTCTTGAGAGTTTCATCGTGCAAAAAAAGGGTACGTCCACAAGCGAAATGGGCACGGATGAAAACCCGAAAGGGCGCCGTGAGTAAAAATAGCAGGACTACCGACGAGTTTGTGAAAACCCTAAAGGACACAATCTCATTAAAATAAAGACACCTGTAAGGTCCTCTCAACCTTGTGAGGAGAAAATACCTGCGTGAGATCCTTACGACTCACAAGGGAGCAACACACTTAGGGATTCCTACGATTCCTAAGGAGAAATTGCACTTACGAGATCTTTACGACTCGTAAGGAGAATTTCTCCTATGAGACTCCCATGGCTTGTAGGCTTAAGCTATAGGGATCTGAACCTGTTCTTAAGCCATCACATTCCTCATATTGCCCTACAAGCGGTTCGATATTGACCCTTGTATACAATCCATGGGCACAAATAAACGTTTCCCTCACCAAGTCCCACCAACGACGAGGAATGTCCTCATGTGGTGAATGACACTTGTAAGTCCTCTCGACTTATAAGGAGAAAACACTCTTGTAAGAGCCTTACGACTTATAAGAGAACACACACTTAAGAATCCTCACGATTCCTAAGGAGAAAACACACCTACGAGATCCTCACGACTCATAGGGAGAAACACCTTTATGAGACCTATACAGCTTGTAAAGTCGAAAAGCCTTAGTCAACGAGATCCTAACCCTGTTTGCTAAGCCACCTTTGCTCGAATCGACAAAGACAAGTGATGATTCGCTCCTGGCAATATCCTAGTAGTAGCGATGCTGATGCCTAAATCGGTATCAAATTCTAAGTTCTTTCACGGCAAATGATGATTCGCTCCTAGCAGTATTCCAGTCGCAGCGATACTGATGCTAAGATTGGTATTAGGTCTTGAGTTCCATACTCGCAGCAAAAAATCAGCGAGCCGAAAATGCATGAGAAATAGCCAAAATGATAGGGCAACTTGCAACAAAAATCAGCAAGTAAAATATATGCATACAAAAATAGCCGAAATGATTGGGCAACTCGCAATAAAAAGCAGCAAGTAAAGAAAAAGAAAAATAGCCAAAATGATTGGGCACCGCGAAAAAATAGCCGCAATGATTGGGCAATCACGACTTCCGTGATATAAAAATCTGAAATGATAGAGTATCGAAATTTCTGCCCTGCAGGTGAGATCACATTGACCCCTGTATACAATCTATGGGGACAAACGGAAAGGGAACCACATTGTCCCACCAGGTCCCGTCAAAGGGAAGCCAGATCTCAATGGCTACATCTACAGCCTACAAATCAACAACATCATTCTTCTTCTCGTTCCAACCAGAAGCAGATACGACGTCAGCAAAACGGAGCCACGGCAAAGTCCCCTAGTTCCAAATCTTGACGGTTCATGGACAACCTAAAGACTACCTCGGAGCCACGGCAAAGTCCCCTAGTTCCAAATCTCGACGGTTCACAGACAGCCTAGAGACTACCCAAGAACCATGGCAAAGCCCCTAGCTCCAAGTCTCGACGGCAGCACCCACAGCTTAGAGATCAACCAACAGCGTTCTTCCTCCCTCCAGCAGGATACAAGCGCAACATCAACAAATGGAGCCATGGCAAAATCCCCTGGTTCCAAATCTCTACGGTTCAAAGACAACCCAGAGACAACCTCGACATTCATCGCAATATTGCAGACACAATGTCAACAAATGAAGAAAAGGAAGATCCCTAGCTTCAGGGTCTTGACGGCAACTCAAATGAGACCTGAAAGACCATCGGAGATCATGCCGCTCCAGCGCGGAGTGTTCATGACTCATCGGGGCTCCCAAACTGAGCCTAACCTCAAGTAAAAGAGACACGGAATAACCCTAATGCTTGCTCTTTCGACGGTAATATTACCTGGAAGATTACTTGAAGACGTCTTATCCATCCCCCGAAAGGATCAGAGACACGACAGTCGCGGGGCTACCTGAACAGCAAGATTGCATATCGGGAATATATCGGCCAACGCGACAGTGCGACGGGTAAAAAACCCTAGTACTACAGACCCTAACGGACTTCTATTAGCAGGAGTTAACCGTGACGTTAGGACACCCTTGCGAGAACTTCTCGATTCGTCTCGAATCGTGAGGAAATTAGTGTCCTTGCGAGAACTTCTCGATTCGTCTCGACTCGTAGGGAAAATCCTTAGGCAATGGGGATAAGGACCTGTTTCCTAAGCACTGGGGCCCTGCCAGTCGCTCCAAGATGGACTATTGCATACTATTCATGGGCCACTCTCCGAAGTTGAATCTCGACAAGGAGGGAAACAACCACTTACAAGTCCTCTCGACTTGTATACGGGAAAAATTCTCTTGTGAAATCCTTACGACTCTCAAGAGAAAATGCACTTAGGAGTCCTCACGACTCCTAAGGAGAAAAGACACCTACAGGATCCTCTCGACTCGTAGGGAGAAATGTCTTTATGAGACCCTTACGGCTCATAAAGTTAAAAAGTCTTAAGCGGCAGATCTGAACCTGTTTTCTAAGCCATCGCTGCCCTACAAAGAGATCAAGATAGATTGTCTACAAGACACATTTTCCAGAGTTACACACCCATATAAAATGAAGGATGTCTTTTATTCATGAATTCAAGTGAATACAAGATACATTTCACAAAAGAATCAAAATGAATACATGTTATTCATAAACCGAAAGTTTACAGTAAAAAAAGGGGTACAAAGACGGTTATTGAGGAGGAGGCGTCTTCAATAAATCAGCAAGCCGCTCGTGCATTCCTCTCAATCCTTTCTCATGATCAACCGCCGCAGCCAACTCCGCTTCCACTTGAGCCCGTTACCAAAAACAGGATGAAAGCTTCCTATCGGCTTCTAGCGTGGCAGCTTCACTGTCTTCCATGACCCACTCGGCGAAGTCAAGCGCCCGCCTCAGCGTCAATCCATCCGAAATACATCTCTGGAGACTATCGAAAATGGCTTTCAGCTGTCCAGCATTCGCTTCATTCTGGGCATGCAGTCGGACGGATTCGCTGGAAGCCACCTCATATTCCTTCCGTCTCAAGGTCGCCTCTTGTTCAAAATGGTGAATGAAAGGAACACTACGCTCGATCCAAGCAGCCCACTGAGAGTTCGAATTTAATACTTCAGGAGATGGACGTTGGAGCTCAATCTCGTGCAGGAAAGCCTCGATCTTTATGCAGTAATCAACCCAAGAGCCGACAAGATCTTCACAATGGAAATTCACAAGTGTCGTTAGCATTGGGTTAACTTCGACAGCAAAATCTACAGTTGATGTAGGGCCTCGGCATCAAGATCTTCGACGAATTCGCTCAACATTCGACCACTGTTCGCGGCGCCCCTGGAAGATATGCGTTTGGAAAAAGGCCTTGCGGGCATCGGAATGTGGGACTCGAAGGGAATGGGAGCCAGTGCAATTGCTGCAAAATCAATTACGGTCAAATGCTGACTCAGATGAAGGTAACATATGATCGATGAAGTTTATTATACTAAATGTGACAGGCGGCAGGACGGGGAGCGTCGGAGGAACGATTGTTCTTTCACCCCCTCCCTCGACCCGTAACGCTATATCCAATATGAAGAAGAATTAGCAATAACATGTTTAAAAGAAAGGAAAAGACGTCAGCTGAAGAATATACTAACCAATACCAGGAGGTGGAATGACTTCCGACTGGAAGGAGAAATGCGGGTTTAACACCTGGTATAGATGGTCGAAAAGGACTCCTGCAGAGTTTCAACAATATACTGTCAATACAAGGAGGATGGTACCCACGGTAAAGAAGATAAGTCGCAAACCCATACCTTCCAAGATTTGAGAGGGCATGGAAGAAGGGGAAGGGACGGCGACCGTCAGAGCAGCGACTGGTGACGCTTCTTCAGATGGCACAACCTCGGGATTCACCGCGCCTGTACTCAAGACTAACAAAATATCATTAGAAGGGCTGAACAAGATTGAAAAGCTTGAAAATAGCGTCTCAGTGATTACCTGGTAAATCATAGACCAAAACCATGACGGAGGCGTCACCGGGTGTAACGGCTTCTTCTCTCTCTCTCAGAGGAGTAGATTCCACGCCCATAGCTTCATCCCTTGACTCGACGAGGGCCGTCATGACGCTTACGACTCCCATCGATACCAAGGAGCCATAGGGAGAAAGGGTAGCGGTCTGGACAGTCCCAGATTCCATAGAAAGGGTAGCAACTTTGGGCACAGTAACCGCCAGGGTTTCACCCGTCATCCCTTCACCAAGACTTGGCCCTACATAAAATGCATATGTCAAAATTCGAAGATCAAGTTCTAGTAAAAGACTCGGCGTTACGTTACCTTGGAGCAGCTTTTCAATTTCTTCTCGATCCGCGCGTGCAACCTGTCTACGGGCGGTAGACAAGGCAGAGGGAATATCCGCCAAAGGAGTTTCAGCAATCGGAACGCTGCTTGAGCCTGGACCTACAGCCAAACCGGCTTCGCGTTCCCTCACCGCATGCTTCCTACGCTTCCTCTCGGTCTGAGCAGTGAGAAACGATCTCCTCAAGACCTCTAATAAGGGGACATCATCGTCCGAACCAAGCTCTGCCTCTGGAACCGTTACGGTGTCCTTCATCGGCTACTTCAGTAAAGCCTCCTGTGGGGGCGTTGGGAGAGCTGGGGCCACAATAACTGGCTCTGGAAGTTTTACCGCATCGCTGCTCGGGATCGGCACTACACTTGGAATAACCCGAGTTAAGGTAGTCCCTGCAACAAGATGAAATAGAGGTTCAGAACATGAATGAAAAAAGGAATAATGGAATAATGAATTGAATTTTACCAAGGACCAGAGAAACGCGGGGCCTCTCTTCCTCTTCGAATCTGCGGAGGGAAGCCGAAAGAGCCTCTTCGGCAGAAATACCTGTGGAAAAAGAAAGCGTCAATACAAACATAACAAAGGGAAAAGAGATAACCGTGGAAGAACATAACTGAAAGTATACCAGATTTTGCGATAGTAATCAGCGCCGCTTCTGCGCGAGCTAGTCGCTCGGAAGCCATAAGGGCAGCCTGGAGGTCAGTATCATCCGCAGGCATGATGAATAAACCCTCATTGGTCCCATACTTGCACAAACTCTTGCTGTAAGGAGCATGTGTCTCCTGGCCAAATACAACGTCAGCAGAAAATAGCGACTTCTTCTTCTTTTGCGAGCGAGCGCCAGCGGCCGATGATAAGAGCTTGCGCTTAACGGGCATTTTTGGGCGGTGGGACCCGTTTTCCACACCAATGCCAGACTCCGGGACGCTACAGCTACAGTTTCTACAGGAACATAGGGTAGAGGCTGTAAGTCCATGCTACCTCTCCCGGTACTTACGGGCTTGCGGAAATGATGAAAAACGATTTTTCAAGAGGTGGTAACATGGACTCAAAATACGGATCTTTATTAAACAACTACCTAACAACCTAACTAGGAGTTTTACCTACTCGGTTAGGGGGTTATACCTTTCTTGAACTCCTTCGTCTTCAACTACTTGCGGTGGTCGGATCGGCCTCACCTCGTCGTCTCTTTGTGCCGAAGATGGATCCACCCGAAAGCTTCTACCTTTTGGCTTCTCTTCAAACTTGAAGAAACTAGAACACTTGGTTTGCTAAACCTTGTGAACTAGGATGAGTAGAGGAGTGTGTTGGGTTTTATATCAATGTTTCTTGCTTCTCAATACATGAGACAAGTGAACCATGAACTAGAGAGAGCAAGAGGAAGAGGGAGAACTCAAGCAAGAGAGAGAAAGGAAATGAGAGAATGAGCAAGTCTTTTCTCTACCTCTCTCATAATCCAAAAAAGAATAATAATAATAATAATTGAGTATTATGTGATGGTTCATATCATATCAAGTGGCATTATCATTTCATGCACTCATTTTGCAAAGCACAACAAGCAAGCAAAAGTCTTTGCAAGAAATGACAACCATTGTAATGATGATGGTCAATTAGTCCAACCTAGTCAACCGGTCAACCAAGTCAACAAGTCAACAAAGTCAACCTTCATCCCAACCATGACACAATAATACTTAATTAATATTATCATTAATCATATTTCTTATTCTCATTAGGGTTTAGCAAAATTCAATAGTCAACAGTCAACAACCCTAATGAGAATCCTCTGCCTCTGTCTCTCTGTCAACTGTGCATACACACCCGCATCCGCGTTCCGAGGAACACGAATACAAACAAGATAAAACTAATCCCAAAACGTACACTAGGATCTGGCTTAAACCAAAGCCCGCTAGTGTTAACTGTCCGGACACTAAACGTGCATAAGTGCACGGATGTGACCGAACCCTGTCGCAAAACCATGCGACCAGTCGCAAAACCATGCGACCTCTACTCTTTTGCCTAAAGGCGAATAGCTCTCTGTGTGGGACTCTAAAGACTCGACACTACACTGGCAGTGGGTTTAACCACAGACCGCAAGCGGCACTAGCTGTGCGTAACGGTCCCCAGGTAGATGCCGATAAGAAGACAGACGAGGTGAAACCCATCTGAACTCTTACTGAGCCTGAATGTGACAATCTCCATACAGTCCGGTCTGTTCGTCTGATACATCGCATGGCGGGCCTAGGGGGTGGTGAATGTCAGTCCCCTAATAGCGGTACAAGTCGTGTCGGAGTGGAGCCCAGAACACCCTGAGATAACACTGGAAACCTACCAGTATATCTCGCTTGCCCTGGCCAGGGACTACTCGTGTAATGGCTCTCCTAGACACAGCGCGATGTCAACCCCCAATACCGGGAGAGACGAATCCTGTCTAACCGTCACTGCCTCCAAGTGCTTCGGGACTGCACCCAACCACTACCTGTTAGCACGACTCCTTTGAGCCGTGGTAGGGTAGTAATCAAAGTACAGTGGGAACACACTCGAGGCGAAATGACAGTGTCAAGTCAGCGGACTAAGCTGTACTCATGTCACCTGGGAACTGATAACTGACGATAGGTATAGTACCAACCAATCAGTTCCCGACGAGTCCTGTCCAGCGTACTCGTAACCTAACGAGCACCCGCATACTATCTCAAGTACGACGTACTGACGGCTGTGGGACAGACCGTCTCCCCTGCTGGGATGAGAAGCGCATACGCTAGTCTACTCCGGAGTATCGATGCCCTGTCTCGATAGTCCTACGACTAGGGACCTGTATAAGGATGTGCTTGTGGATTACCCAGCCCCCACGAGTGTGAGTGCCATCACAACGCTGGTAATCAAGCAAAGATCCTAAGGGCCCTACTAATATGTATAAGCAATATGCTAAAAGAAACACATGCACATATTAAAGTAGAAATAAACCAAGTAGCATACTACCATTTTGAGCAAGATTGTCTATACAAGGTGAATATCCCAAGCTTCCATTAGGTAATATACAAACTAGTATGATACAGTAATGGCCTCTAGGGCATATACACTAACAATCTCCCACTTGCACTAAGGCCATGTACTGACGTATCGAAGACCTATCATCTCGATCAGCCGCTCGAACTGAGTCTGGGGTAAGGCCTTTATGAGTGGATCAGCAGTGTTATCTTCCGTATTTGCTCTCTTCACCTCGATCTCCCGGCGATCTACGATCTCCCTGATCAGGTGGTACCGCCTCAAAATGTGCCTGGATTTCTGATGGGACCTGGGTTCCTTCGCTAAAGCTATAGCGCCGTTGTTGTCACAATACAGCGGTATTGGATCAACAATGGTAGGAACCACCTGAAGCTCCGTGAGGAACTTCTTCATCCAGACAGCTTCTTTTGCGGCATCGCAAGCAGCTATGTACTCCGCTTCCATAGTTGAGTCGGCAATGGTTTCCTGCTTGGAGCTCTTCCAGCAAACCGCCCCTCCATTGAGGGTAAAGACATTACCCGACATAGACTTGGAGTCATCCTTGTCACTCTGGAAGCTGGAGTCAGCTAAGGCCACGATCTGGAGGTCTTTTCCGCCATACACCAAGAACATCTCCTTAGTCCTTCTCAGGTACTTGAGAATGTTCTTTACCGCTATCCAGTGCTTCTCCCCTGGGTCCGACTGATACCGGCTTACAACGCTCAATGCGTATGCTACATCTGGTCTGGTACACAACATCGCATACATAATAGAGCGTACCGCAGATGCGTAGGGTATTGATGACATGCAAGCCCTTTCCAAATCAATCTTGGGAGACATCTCTTTGGAGAGGATGATTCCGTGACAAGCCGGTTGATTACCGTGCTTGGAATCTTCCATACTGAATCGTTTCAGTATGGTGTCGGTGTACCTGGACTGTGAAAGTCCCAACATCCTTTTAGATCTATCACGATAGATCTGGATCCCCAGAATGTAGTTGGCATCGCCCAGGTCCTTCATGGAGAACCTCTGTGACAAGAATCCTTTGACTGACTGTAGCATAGGAATATCATTTCCTATTAGGAGAATGTCATCGATGTACAAGACGAGGAATACCACATTTCTCCCTACAATCTTACTGTAAATGCATGGTTCATCTGGGTTTTTGACAAAGTTGAATTCTTTGACAGTATCATCAAAGCAGATGTTCCAACTCCGCGATGCCTGCTTCAGCCCATAGATGGACTTGAGCAACTTGCACACTTTACCACTGCTCCCACTCTGAATAAATACCTCTGGCTGATCCATATAGACGCACTCTTCCAAATTTCCATTTAGGAAAGCCGTCTTTACGTCCATCTGCCAGATCTCATATTCGTGGAAGGCAGCAATGGCAAGAAGGATCCGAATGGATTTGAGCTAGCTGCCGGAGAAAAGGTCTCGTCATAGTCCAAACCAGGTCTTTGACGAAAATCCTTTGCAACTAGCCTAGTTTTATAGGTTTCAACCTGCCCATCTACACCAATATTCTTTCTGAAGATCCATTTGCAGCCTACGGGTTTTACCCCTTCTGGAGCAAAGTCCACAGTCCAAACTTTGTTGGTGTACATGGACTCCATCTCGGTCCGCATTGCATCCAGCCATTTTACCGAGTCACCGCTCTGAATGGCTTGCTGGAAGCTAGTAGGCTTATCATAATCAACTGTGCAATCCTCTTTATCCCCGTCTATGAGAAAACCGTAGTATCTCTCGGGCGGATGAGACTGCCTACTACTCCTACGGAGTGGCGCAGGAATGTCCGGTTCTCCTGAACCTTCTGGCTCTTCCAAGCTTTCAGTAATAGCTTATGGTTCTGGAATTTCTTCCAGTTCTACTACGCTCCCACTTGTACCTTTTTCTAAAAACTGATGTTCCAGAAAGTGGGCATGACGAGAAACAAAAACCTTTTGTTCCTCTGCGTAATAAAAAAAATACCCCTGGAGTTCTTTGGGTATCCCACAAACTTACACAGTACTGAGCGTGCCTCGAGTTTGTCCGCATGCTTCTTTTTAACAAAAGCTGGACATCCCCATATCTTCAGATATTGAAGACAGGGTTTCTTCCCACACCACATCTGATATGGTGTGGTGGGCACAGTCTTGGAGGGAACCTTGTTCAAAAGATATGCAGCTGATTCTAGTGCATAACCCCAGAAGGATCGCGGTAACTCAGCTTTACTCATCATGGAACGAACCATATCCAATAAGGTTCGATTCCACCTTTCTGATACACCGTTGTGTTGTGGTGTGTATGGAGGAGTAAGCTGCGAGAGAATTCCATTCTCTTTTAAGTAGTCCAGAAACTCGGCACTCAAGTATTCTCCACCTCGATCAGATCTCAGTGTCTTGATACTTTTGCCTGTTTGTTTTTCAACTTCATTCTTGTATTCCTGAAATTTCTCAAAGGCCTCGGATTTGTGCTTCATCAAGAAGACATGTCCATACCTAGAGAAATCATCTGTGAAAGTAATGAAGTATGAACAACCACTTCACGCATGTGTAGATATTGGACCACACACGTCACTGTGTATGAGTCCCAAGAGCTCGCTCGCTCTTACTCCGTGTCCAGGGAACGGAGTCTTTGTCATCTTCTACATGAGACAAGATTCACAAGTGGCATAAGACTGATACTCGAACGGATTCAAGTATCCCTCTTTATGTAACTTTGTTAACCGTGTCTCATTAAGGTGACCCAGTCTATAATGCCATAAGAAAGCCTAATTTAATTCCGGAGACATTCTTTTAAGTATGTTCTGGACACTGAAAATCTGAGCTTGATTCAACACGTATATTCCGTTTTTTAATGTACCCGACCCAATCAGAACTTGATTTAGGTGGATGTTTACTACATCGCTTACAAAAGTAGAATCATATCCTTCCTTAGAAAGTAAGGATACAGATATGATATTACAAGTCGCACCTGGTACATACAAACAGTTACGCAGAACCAATATCTGCCCAATTGTCAGTCCAAGATGATATTCACCTACGGATTCAGCATCCATGCTCATTCCGTTAGAAACTCTGAGAGTCATACCACCTTTCTTGATAACCCTACGGTTTCTCAAAGCCTGTAACGAATTACAGATGTGAGATCCTGATCCGGTATCCAATACCCAGGAAGTAGGGTTAACTGACATACAGTTCTCTATTACGAACACACCCGAAGCCGAAACCACAACATGCTTCGAATCCTGGCTACTGGCTTTGCTAGCTCTGCAATCCTTCTGCCAATATTCATTCCCGTTACAATAGGTGTTGGATATATATATGCCCCAGAGGCCATTATGTGATAGTGGATGTATCTATACATGTATATATATTCAGTTTGCATTCTTGCTCGACATGATAGTATGCTATCTGGTTCTTCTTTATCTGACATGTCGATTTGATCATGCTTTTATTCATTCATACATGCTGATAAAGCCCTGAGAATATCGGCTTGACTACTCTGATTATGATGGAGATCATACTAGTGGGACATCTGTAGTCTATAAGCATATCCTGGAACGTCCCTAGTCGTAGGTATATCGAGACGGGGCATTGATATACCAGAGTAGACTAGCGTATATGATACTAGACCCATACGATGGGCGATGAATGTTCCCACATTCATCGATGTTTGACATCAAGATCATATACGGGTGCTCAGTGGTGACTGGGTACACTGGACGGACTCACCGAGAACTCCTATATGGAATTATATCTATCGTCGGATAGCAGTTCTCAGGTGACACTGGTACAGGTTAGTCTGTAGACCCAAGATCGTCATGGAGTCTTGTGTGTTCTCCCACTGCACTTTGATTGCCACCCTACCACGGCTCTACTGAGTCATGCAAACAGGTGGCCGTTGGGTACAGTCTCGAGACACACGAAGACGATGAGCGATAGGAGGGGTTTCGTCTCTCCCGATATTGGGAGTTGATGCTGTGCTGTGCCCGACTGGTTATAACAGCAAGTCCCTGGCCAGGGCTGCTGAGATTTGCTGATAAGTGTTATCAGTAGTTTCTCGATCTGTTATAAACCATTCACCGGCACGACTTATTGAGTTATTGGGGTCGACGTGACCATCCCTAGGCTCGATATGCAGCATATCTGACGAAGAGACCGGACTGTACGGTAGTGTCGCCGGTTGGCTCGACGGGAGTTGTAGCAGGTTCGCTTGTTGTCTTCTGATCGCTCAATACCCGGGTGGCCGTTACGTTTAGCTGACCGCTTGCGGCTTGAGGGTACCTGATATGATCATCACCCTCTGCCGGCGTATTGACGAGTCTTAGAGTCCCACAAAGGAGTTACCCAGTCTAGGCGAAACGTTGTGGTGTGCGTATGCGATATGCGCATGCACCCGATTAAAATGTGCGTATATGATACCGAACATTGATCGGGTGAACTGCTTTTGGTGGGGTCATATGAGATATGACCGGATTGATAAATCAAGTGTTGATTTATCATTTAACCATTAGTTTTCTCACTTAAAACCTTTTCTTGGATGATGGATGTGTGCATGCATGTGTGCTTTTATTTCTTTCTTTCATGCTAATTTCATGTACATATGGATGTGCATACATACACACATACATACACCCATCTATCATGGTTGTTAATATATGGAAATGGTGGCAATATAAGACTCACACCATGGATTATATAAAGGATTATTATTTTATTTTGGATTTAAAAGAAAATGAAAAGGAAAGGATAATCATTCTAGCTTCTACATTCTTCCTTTGACCTAACCATGCTCAACTACCACTAACCTAGGGTTATCCTTCTCTTTATCATTTAAAACTCAAGTTAAATAATGTCTCCATCACTTTAACCATGGTTCATAGTAAGAAGAAAAAAAATATATATTGATATATTTCTTTTTCTTCTCATGGGTTATCTTTTTACCTCTTGTTAAAAAAAATTGCCACCATCTTCTTCCTCTTTCTCTTTTGCTCTCTAGTTTTTCCTAGTGAGTAAATACCACTTAAAGAAAGGTTTTTGAAGTGAGAAACTTAACCACAACCTCATTCTACACAAGCTTAGCCGTCTTGTATAGAGTGTTGTCTTCGGTTTTACGAAGTTGCGAGCTTGGACGGAGAACTCCGTGGTGGATCGTCGTGGACACAAGAGGACTTCAAGAGGACCTCCGTTCAACACCCTAGAGACCAAGGAGTCCAGCGAAAGGGAGCTACAAAGGTTGTAGTCTCGAAACCCTAGATTAGTTCGCTTTATATTTCGAAACCCTAATTTTCTAGGATCGATTCCTTTGCATGTTCGTTTAGCACTATAAAAATTTAAACTTTTGGACATGTGATGCTTCAAAACTCTTCATAGGGTGCTAAACAAACCTTTCAATAGGAACGTCCCTCTTTTACTACATCCAGTCCCGAAACTTTTGCCCTTCCTTTTCTTTCTTCTTCCCTGGTTTCCTTTAGGGTATAAGCAGAGGGCAGGGACTGTAGAATTAAGTCAGTATTTGACCCGTTCTCCAACGTGGTCTCCAGGTCCGTGAGCTCAAAATAGCTGGTCTCTGTAAGGACGTTGCCCCTTACAGATGACCCGACAGCCAACCTCGCTTGAAGCAATTCGTTCGAGCTCTCATATCTTGCGATACGAGATTGCTCTCCATATAAATCTTTGTTATGGAGGAAGATAGAAACTGAGTCCATCTTCTCGTGCTGCCTCTGGTTTGCACCATCAACTGAGGCTAACACGAGGCACTTGGCTTTCGCACAGTCTTTTTCCGATGTCATACGGATGTCAATGTCCGTGACAGGGGAAACTGGTCCTGAGACGGCAGGGGTTTGATTAGTTAAAAGGTGTCCCATCTTGTCATGGGTAATGGACATCTGGACAGACCTTTGCCAATCATAACAGTCAGGTTCAGTCATTTTATTATCTAGATGTAACCTATGTGTGGTCACTAGGTCGCTGCAATTAAGAGAGAGAGAGAAGAAAACACTCAACAGGATGCTCTTGCAAGTTTAGATTGGTTTTTAATTTATCTAAACAGGATGGCTCCCACTGTCTCTCGAATCCCTCCTCAAACCATAAAGGAAGAATTAGTCGGGATCAATCTCACCGTACAATACTTGCTTAACCGTTCAGCCAGGCCAGTGTCGGTACTTCGAGGGAGGTTTTCCAACGCTTTCGCGAAGTTCCTTAATTAAATAACCTCTTTTCCCTGTGGGCGTAGCCCCGCTAACACCTTTCTAGACACCTACTTGGTTTATAGCATTGATCGTTAAGTGAGAAAGTTCCTGAGGAGTAGCATATACTCATAGTAGGATCGAGATCCAAATATCATCGCGTGACAAAACTGAAGGAATCCTACCAGAATCATCACACTCCAAATGGTATGCAGCACTAGAAAGTTTCAGGTTCTTTTGAAACTCCCGATATGGATTTTTGCCCCATGCTCTTATGACCTTGACGAAGGTCAACAAATCATAAGTCACATGTCAAGTTCTACCCGTCATTATCCAGGTTAATTTGAACCCACCCGTATATACCCTTGACGAAGGTCAATAAGGTAATACGACTGTCCCAAACCAACGCATCTATCTATGCTACATATGAACACCCAACAGCTATCAATCACTATGCCTTGACGAAGGTCAACAAACATAGCTTGAATACTATTGAATATCCATACGAAACGACGGAGGGTTACAAATGGTTTTGGCGAAACCGTGAACGTAGTGAACTTGATATAATCGATGGAACGAGATAGCTTTTAAAAGGAGTGGCTTAAGCTCCGCGTTTAAAAGTTGTTTTTGAAAAGAAACCGAGTGGTTTTTGAAATTGTTCCAACGACTTTTACTTGGTTTATTTTTTCTTGCATTAATTCTTTTTAATGCGTCCCATCATTTAATCCTACCATTGCAGAAAACAACCAAAATATGACGTACGCTTATGCCATCCGTATTCGCCACGGGGCCCCTTCATTACCCGTTAGGTTACTTAACTAACGACAGAGCGGGGGCTGGACTAGCGCGGATGCAAAACATAAGCAACGCCTAAATAGTTATCATATATAGATATATTGCAATGATAGCCAATCCAGATCACAAATGAACACATTGGATATACTAGGAATCCGCAATTCGTACGAGCCTGTAACGAAAAGCAGATTACAGGGTCGCGGTGAATAGCCAATACCCCACCCAAGACCCCTACGGGTGCGGCAAACTACCCGCCAAATACCCGAAGTGAAGCAACCTCCCTCAACGACGTGAGTAGGCCACTAGGCATTTCGAGGTACCCGGTAGTTTGTGCACCCCCTCCATGGGTCTATCCTAGGAGCAAAAACAGTAAAAGAAATTATATAATGACGGCTACAACCCCGACCCGGTTGTGCGGCCATACAAATAATATTACATCAATTACAAATTACATGAATTGAAAGAAAAGAAAAAACTCTCATCTCACAACCCCCGGCTATTCACCCGCGACAATCCAACGAATTCATATACACATACCATCGACATTACAGATCACAGATATGTATAACCCCCACTAATCGACGTATAGCGATTAGCAGACATTCAATACATATAACACATCACAGTTATTAACCCGTTAGCCATAGTCTTTAGAAACTCGATCAAAATACGGTTTTTTAAGCCCCAAAAACAAATTTTACTTTTTGGAAAATCTGGGCTGGAAAAACATTCTCCAAAAATCCCAAAATACCCCATAGAGTATACTGCAGTGAAACCGATCCACGACCGAGTCAACTCGGCCGCGGATCCGCGGCAAGAAGCTGTTCTTGCCGCGGAACCGCGGTGAGTTGGCCGGCTCTGTGGATCGTTTTTCTGCAGTATACTATAAAAACCCTGAGTCGATTTTTGGTATATGTCAAATAATTTTTACAGCACTTTAAAAATCGACAGAAAGTTTGAGTTCCGGGTGTATTTCGCGACTTTTTCTCCGATCGAATTTCTAGTTACTTTGCTAACATGTTAGATAGTGTTTAACTAGGCTCTGATACCACTGTAAGTCCATGCTACCTCTCCCGGTACTTACGGGCTTGCGGAAATGATGAAAAACGATTTTTCAAGAGGTGATAACATGGACTCAAAATACGGATCTTTGTTAAACGACTACCTAACAACCTAACTAGGAGTTTTACCTACTCGGTTAGGGGGTTATACCTTTCTTGAACTCCTTCGTCTTCAACTCCTTGCGGTGGTCGGATCGGCCTCACCTCGTCGTCTCTTTGTGCCAAAGATGGATCCACCCGAAAGCTTCTACCTTTTGGCTTCTCTTCAAACTTGAAGAAACTAGAACACTTGGTTTGCTAAACCTTGTGAACTAGGATGAGTAGAGGAGTGTGTTGGGTTTTATCTCAATGGTTCTTGCTTCTCAACACATGAGACAAGTGAACCATGAACTAAAGAGAGAGGGAGAGGGAGAGGGAGAGGGAGAGCAAAAGAGAGAAAGGAAATGAGAGAATGAGCAAGACTTTTCTCTACCTCTCTCTCCTAATCCAAAAACGAATAATAATAATAATAATTGAGTATTATGTGATGGTTCATATCATATCAAGTGGCATTATCATTTCATGCACTCATTTTGCAAAGCACAACAAGCAAGCAAAAGTCTTTGCATGAAATGACAACCATTGTAATGATGATGGTCAACTAGTCCAACCTAGTCAACCGGTCAACCAAGTCAACAAGTCAACAAAGTCAACCTTCATCCCAACCATGACACAATTATACTTAATTAATATTATCATTAATCATATTTCTTATTCTCATTAGGGTTTAGCAAAAGTCAATAGTCAACAGTCAACAACCCTAATGAGAATCCTCTGCCTCTGTCTCTCTGTCAACTGTGCATACACACCCGCGTTCCGAGAAACACGAATACAAACGAGATAAAACTAATCCCAAAACGTACACTAGGATCTGGCTTAAACCAAAGCCCACTAGTGTTAACTGTCCGGACACTAAACGTGCACAAGTGCACGGATGTGACCGAACCCTGTCGCAAAACCATGCGACCAGTTGCAAAACCATGCGACCTCTACTCTTTTGCCTAAAGGCGAATAGCTCTCTGTGTAGGACTCTAAAGACTCGACACTACGCTGGCAGTGGGTTTAACCACAGACCGCAAGCGGCACTAGCTGTGCGTAACGGCCCCCAGGTAGATGCCGATAAGAAGACGGACGAGGTGAAACCCATCTGAACTCCTGCTGAGCCTGAATGTGACAATCTCCGTACAGTCCGGTCAGTTCGTCTGATACATCGCATGGTGGGCCTAAGGGGTGGTGAACGTCAATCCCCTAATAGCGGTACAAGTCGTGTCGGAGTGTAAACCAGAACACCCTGAAATAACACTGGAAACCTACCAGTATATCTCGCTTGCCCTAGCCAGGGACTACTCGTGTAATGGCTCTCCTAGACACAGCGTGATATCAACCCCCAATACCGGGAGAGACGAATCCTATCTAACCGTCACTGCCTCCAAGTGCTTCGGGACTGCACCCAACCACTACCTGTTTGCACGACTCCTTTGAGCCGTGGTAGGGTAGTAATCAAAATACAGTGGGAACACACTCGAGGCGAAGTGACAGTATCAAGTCAACGGACTAAGCTGTACTCATGTCACCTGGGAACTGATAACTGATGATAGGTATAGTACCAACCAATCTGTTCCCGACGAGTCCTGTCCAGCGTACTCGTAACCTAACGAGCACCCGCATACTATCTCAAGTACGACGTACTGACGGCTGTGGGACAGACCGTCTCCCCTGCTGGGATGAGAAGCGCACACGCTAGTCTACTCCGGAGTATCGATGCCCTGTCTCGATAGTCCTACGACTAGGGACCTGTATAAGGATGTGCTTGTGGATTACCCAGCCCCCACGAGTGTGAGTGCCATCACAACGCTGGTAATCAAGCAAAGATCCTAAGGGCTTTACTAATATGTATAAGCAATATGCTAAAAGAAACACATGCACATATTAAAGTAGAAACAAACCAAGTAGCATACTACCATTTTGAGCAAGATTGTCTATACAAGGTGAATATCCCAAGCTTCCATTAAGTAATATACAAACTAGTATGATACAGTAATGGCCTTTAGGGCATATACACTAACAGAGGCTTCTCAGGGAAGGCGCACGGGACCACAACCGCAGCAGCTTCTCTTAAGGAAGGACGAACGGTAGTAAGTCGCTTCAAAAGAACTGCTGGGTTACCAGCTGGGACAGCATCCTTATGATCAAGTAATAGCCACCTCTCTTCCCTGATAACAGCACCTGTCGCATGCCGATACCACGCCACGTAGGCATTTGAAGCTTTTGGCACATAGCTTGGCTCGCTAATGAGAAAGCTAGACCCCATGTTTAGCCGCATAAAGTGGTGCAGCGCGCTGCGGATACCCTCTTCCGTAGCAACCGACTCAGCTAAGAAAGCCTCGAGCGGGACACCCTGATCATAACCCGATTGTTGAGAAAAACGGTACGGGTTATACCTCATGAACAATGCCGAGGCGTCTTGCCTGAACACTAGAAAGCCTGACCTGATCGAATATAAATGCAGGATCTCTCGAGCCTATAACGTAGGAGCCCCATCTTTGAAAGTATCACGCAGCAGTTGCACCTCCTTGGTAGATTCCTTGTCGATAGTTAAGACTCTGTCGACGAAAGTCATACTATCCCCGACCATACGCGGGCGAAGGACCAGACGTCGAGCCACTCACTGCGACGGATCTAATGCGGAAGCGTCAACTAGAAAAATATCCTGAGGAACTTATAGCTATCGTAGAAGCGGGACCGTTTGTGGACTCCGAAAGCACCAAGCACATGCGTTTCAACCCAGGACGTAAAGTAGTGCAGTGGAAGATGTACAGGTTTTACTCCAGGTTGAGTAGTATTCGCTGCTAAGCTCAGGCCGTGGTATAGATGAGCCAGCCCTACAATCCCGACGGCCATACGCGTCCCCACAACCATGCGATGGGCTGGGTAAAAGACTGACGGCCTCATATAGCGAGGGTGCCTCGGAAGTACGAACCAGTTCAACCACAAGCCAATAAACTCCAGGAAGAATGTCTCTTCATCGACGTCTGAAGAAGCAAGCTCTGCGAAAGGAAAAACCAGGGTATCCGGAATGAAGAAGCTTCTTAAATCTGCTTCCGCCGTCTGCTGGTTATCCAAACCAAAACCAAACAGGTCGTCAAGCTTGGCGAATTTCGCAGCTTGTTTTGATAAAATTTCTGGGCGAAGAAAGCGAGCGATGAAGTCTGTGAAGCTGACTCCATGCCCTCCAGACTCTAGAAATAGGCTCTCGTAAATGTTCAACACCTTAATCAGGCTCGGGGATCGATGTTGAATGACATTCTCCGGGATAAGGCCCATCACCACTGATTTGGTGGCGAAGACGTACTCGTCAGGGGGAAGTATCTCCTCGTAATGTTCCCCTCTGACGGGTAAGCTGGAGATCTCTGTAAACTCCTCCAAGGTGATTGAAACTTTCCGATCTGATAGAAGAAAGGTGTGAGTCAGGATGTTCCATTGTTCCAAGAAAGCTTTGACCCACCACCATACAGGGGGCGTGGAATACTGGAAAAGAGACGAATAAATTTCGGGGTACAACCCGAGCTTCAGCAACAGTGATTTCTTGGCCGACAAGATGTACCGAGCCCACTGCAGATATCCGGCTGAATGGCGAGGAGTCAAGCCAATCATGTATACTTGTCCCTAAGGGCGTGACTCACCTTGACATATGCGCCGCCCTAAGATATCAAAAGCCATCAGCGGCTGTACAGGTATTGAGGCCATAGAAGGCTGAAGGCGACCCTCTGAGGTCCAGTTGACTGCCTCTACGACGTAATTCACCTGAGGCAAGTCAGCGTAGTGAATCGCTGAAATGGGCTCTGAGGGTACTCCACAAGAAAATCTACGCCGACCTTGGATGATTTGATTATTCCACGACCCCATAGATGAAGAGATTTCTACTCCGGGCCGTGATCTTTAATGAGCGCGAAGACTTCCCTATCCACGGGCGCGTCAGCGAAGGCGCTCTCTGAACGAACAAAAGGAAAGAAAGAATCTAAAGACATGATACCTGCACGAAAAAAGGCGAGGGTTAGTTGCCAACGCTATTCTGACACTTGGTACTTTAAAATTGTACCACACTGCAATGCAGGAGAAAGGGACCAAGGGGGGCCCACAAAATCAAAGTGACGGCTCATCATTAATGAAACAGTCGCTCATTAAGGAGAGAATCCTAAAAGGATTCTCATTTAATGAGAAGCTCATTGGGCCAAGGAGTTGAACTCCCTCGAGAGCAGTGCTCTACAGACAGAAATCATATCAGTCAAATGTAATTAAGGGGGGAATAAAATTTCCCAAAAATTTTCTAAAGAGCTATGCTCTGTAAAACCCCAAGATCTTTAAAGATCTGAAATAAAAATCCTAGAAACTCTAAGAGTTCTTCATTAATAAGTTAAGAAACCCTAAAAAAGATTTTTCAGACCCATGATCTAAGAAGAGCAAAACTCTGTTTTCATTTAACAGGTTAAAGAAACCCTAAAATACATCTTAAGATCTACGATCTCAGAAGAGCAAAGCTCTGTCAAGGGGTTGCTTACCAAGTTTTTGAGCGGAGATTTAACTATAAGAAGAGATTTCTTTGGGCAGAGATCTAAGCTCTGAAAGGAGAATTAAATTCTCAGAAGAAGGAAGAACAAAAAAAGACGAACAACAGTCATCTTAAGGGCCAAAGGCCTTACTTATAGGCATGTGATTGTAGCTGACTTTATATGCGTTTTGAAAATTTAAGAATACTACAATCAAGACGGTGTCGCTTGGTAACTAGCCGGTTGAGTACGGGTTGATCCACAGGGAGATGGTGTCCTTTCCTTTATGTTCTAATGAGTTAATCCGATTAAGTCGGGTTTTGTTTTAAGATCTACGAATGAGAATAAATTGATAAAAAGGTTGCTAGGTTAGGATTAGGTTAGTTCAAAATAGGGATCTTCTCGCTTCTTTCAATGCCTTAGTTGTGAATAAAGGTGTTAGGCTAATCAGCAACAACGGGGATTAGCACGACTGGTAAGAAACTTAGTTTCCTCCTTTTGGTCCTTGTCCGTCCGTTCTTGGCTCTTAGCCCTAACCTTCGGTTAATTCAACCACAACCGGTCTAACTAGGGAATCACCGCTATCATGTAGGATAGGGTGCCGTAGTGAGCGGATTATGGTTGATTTAAAGGGAATCCTTATTTAAAATTATTTGGGTAAAGAAAGGAGTGAGAGAGATTTCCTTCTCTCAAACCTTCCCTTTACTACCCTAACAAGTGAGGAATTACTCACTCATTATAAAGAAAGGAAAACAAAGTTTTTCTCTTTGTATTTTTATTGATGACCTAATTGCAGATAATAAAAGAACAGATAAAAAATTGCAGATAAAAAAGAATGCGAGATAGAATAAAAAAACTAACTTTATTGATGACCTCTCAACGATTCATTACAAAGGGAAATTAAAATTTTAGATCTAGAAATTAAAAAGAGGCATGCCCCAAATGAGGCACCCTGAAAGAGGCATACTTTATTTGGCTTTGAGCTCTCCTATTTATAGATAAGAAACCCTAGATTTACATTCTGATCCAATCATTAATTTACAAAACTACCCGAAGAGAGCCGAGTCAAAGCACCGACACTGCCACCGACACGTGCATTGCATGGCCGCGGAACCACGGCAGAAATTCCTGTTTGGCCGCAGTTCCGTGGCCATTTGGTGGATTCATGGGCCCATTTCTTCAGGGTTTCTTCATGTTGCTTTTATATTCTATTTTCTTCATTTGGTTTCTCAGAATCTCTTCAATCTCCTTCCAGATTTCCAACAGTGCAGAATGATGTGGACTTTTGCCTTGAGCTCCGTGCTGAAGTCTTGGATCTTGTGTTGCCCTTTTGCTTTGTGCATTAAAGTGTCAAAATGATTTTCCATTTGTTCCTTGAACTGGTAGGCAGCATCATACGGATTCATCTCTTGTTGGTCGTAGTCTTACATTTGTAGCGACTTTTCAAGAATTTCACTGTAACGAGCTGAGAACCTGTAACCTGCAACTATTTAGCAGACATGGATCAAAAGCACCTATTTATATGTAATGTGATTAAGAATGGGCGATATAATAATGCAAAATTCTGATATGAACAGCATGGGAAGAAGATCCAACTTCCAAGAAGATCTAACGGTGGAAAATCTGCCACCGCTGCACTCATGTGTGAGCCACGTGAGCGTAACAGTGGGGGGCATTTGTTTCCCCCCAATAATAGAAGAGCAAGACTCTGTTCAAAATTTGAAAAGAGGCAGTGCCTCACGTGCCTTGCACGAGGGCACCAGCGCCAAGAGTTAAAAACTCTGAGGCAGCGCCTCACACGCCTTGTACGAGGGCGCCAGCACCAAGAGTTAAAAACTCTAAGGCAGCATCTCACGTGCCCCGCACGAGAGCGCCGGCGTCAGAACTAAAAGTTCTCTGCCGTTGGATCAAAAATCCAACGAAGATGATAAATCATCAAAACATAGAATTAGATTCTAATTGAGGAAATACTCCTCAAATCTTTCTAAACAAGAAAGATTATGCTCTGTAAAACAGAGCACCTTTGGATTAAAGATCCAATGGTGATTAAAAATCACCAAGCTACAGAATAAGCTCTGTAGGGGAAAATATTTTCCCAATCTTTCTAAACAAGAAAGATTATGCTCTATAAAACAGAGCACCGTTGGATTAAAGATCCAATGGTGATTAAAAATCACCAAGTTACAGAATAAGCTCTGTAGGGGAAAATATTTTCCCAATCTTTCTAAACAATAAAGATTATGCTCTGTAAAACAGAGCACCGTTGGATTAAAGATCCAATGGTGATTAAAAATCACCAAGCTACAGAATAAGCTCTGTAGGGGAAAATATTTTCCCCAATCTTTCTAAACAAGAAAGATTATGCTCTGTAAAACAGAGCACCGTTTGATTAAAAATCCAATGGTGATTAAAAATCACCAAATTACAGAATAAGCTCTGTACGGAAAATATTTTCCAATCTTGTTAAAAAACAAAAAAAAATATCTTCTGTAAAACAGAAGTTCTTGGATCAAAGATCCAACGGTGGATAAATTCCCCAAATCAATTAAGGATCTCTCAATGAGAGATTTCTTTAACTGAATCAACAAATCTGCCTCTACTATATAAAGGCCCCAAGACTTCAAATCTTAGAGGGAGGAACCTCCCCCCCTAAACTTCAAGTTAAAAAAGAAGAGCAGGCAAAAAAGAGCTTTAGGAGAGAAGAAAGATGAAGAACTTTTTTAAAGGTAAATAGAGATCATAGTATCTCATCTGCATAACCAAGGGATTAACCCTCATAAAAGAACATAGTTCTTTCCCTGGATCTGAGATCCATGAGACAAGTCTCCCACAAATGAGTATTTAATTCTCGTGGGAATGAATTTGTTCTTGGGGATTAAAGATCGAGGAGAGAACAAAGAATTGAACACTTCAGAAAAATACATAAAGAAAGAGACAGCGCCAAGCGCCTCACATGCCCCTCACGTGGGCGCTGCTCAATAAAGAGTGCCTAGCAATCAGTGGCTGGCGCCAAGCGCCCCACGTGCCCCTATGTAGACACTGCCCAAATAAAGAGTGCTTAGTACTCAGTGGTTGGCGCTTAGCGCCAAGCGCCCCACGTGCCCCTGTTAGTTATGTATATGCCCCAGAGGCCATTATTGTACATATGATGTATATTATAGTGGATGCTTGGATATATATAGAGAGGACTTTTTACTTGATATGATAGTATGCTATATGGTTGCACTTTGTCTTAACATGTTGACTTGTATTGGTTTACTGTCTTACTCTCACATGTTGATAAAGCCCTTGGGATATGTACTTGACTACTAGGACTATGATGAGATCATAGTAGTGGGGTCAGGGTAGTCAACGAGTACATCCTATAACTATTTGTAGTCGAGGGTGTATCGAGACAGGGCATCGATACACCAGAGTAGACTAGCGTATACGCATCTTGACCCATATGATGGGCGATGGATGATCCCATATCCATTGGTGTTTGACTACAAAGATGGTGTACGGGTGCTCAGTAGAGACTGGGTACACTGAACGGACTCGCCGAGAACTCCTAGATGGATTTATACCTATCGTCAGATAGCAGTTCTCTGGTGACACTAGTACAAGTTAGTCTGTAGACCCGAGATCGTCATAGAGTCTTGTATGATTCCCACTGCACTTTGATTTCCACCTTACCATGTCCAAGAGGGCGTGCAAAATGGTGGCTTTTGGATACAGTCCCGAATCACATGAAGGCAATGAGCGATAGGAGGGGTTTCGTCTCTCCCGGTATGGGGAGTTGATGTTGTGCTGTATTCGATTGGCTATAACCGCAAGTCCCAGACCAGGGCTAACATGGAGTGCTACTGGTAAGAGTTATCAGTAGTTTCTCGACCTGTTATGAGCCTTACATCGACACAGCTTATCGGTTACTGGGGTCTGACGTTTACCACCCCTAAACTAGATATGCGACATATCAGACGAAGAGACCGGACTGTACGGGAGTGTTACTGATTGGATTCACAGGAGTGTGTACAGGCTTGATTGTTGATCTTCTGCTCGCTCAATACCCGGGTGGCTGTTACGTTTAGCTGACCGCTTGCAGCTTGTGGGTGTTTGATATGATCATCACCTACTGCCGGCGTATTGACAAGTCTTTAAAGTCCTACACAGAGGTTTCCTGGCTCAGGCAAAACGGAGTAGGAGCACATATGTGATATGTGCGGGATCGAGATTGATGCGTGTATGTGATATCGACCGGTTATATGTGATATAGCCGGCTTATCGGATCAAATGTTGATTCGATGGATATAGATATATATATATATATATATATATATATATATATATATTATTATATGCTCACTTAAGTATTTGTTATTCTCACTCATGATACATTTAACATATATGTGATATATGTTTATTGTATTGTTTTCTATTGTTACATAAATATATTATATATGTGATATATAATATTATGACATGTTTGGTTACACATGCAACATGTATGTATGAGACTCATACCATATTAAGGTTTATGTTAGGGTTTCATTTATCATTAAGTAATCACAAATTAGTGGACTTAATTAAAGCTAGAAGCTTGGATAAGCTTTTGGATAAGTTTTGACTTAGTCCACTCTTTTGTTTCTACTTAAGATATTATGTGACTTAACCATTAACCCTTGACCATGGTTAACTCTCTACATGAGTTAGGGTTTGTGATATTCTCACCCCCCATGGTTGCATATATATCCAAATGAGAAGAGATATTTTCATCACTTAATCATTATTTTCTTCATCTTCTTCTTGCTCATGAGTTGAGCTCACTAGCCATTGATCAAGTGATGATATATTGTGAGAAATGAAATTCTAAAGAGAGCAAAATTCCTACTTCATCATCCTCTTCTATACTAGCCATATAGATTAGTGTGTTACCTTCACTAATACCTAATTAGTGAAGTGAAAGCTTGGGTTTGTGATTCCTCAAGGTAGATCATCTTGGATTAGTGAAGACTTCTAGCTAGCATGATTCATTCACCTCATGGAGCCTCTATAGAGTCCGGAAGCTTGATGATCGCAGCGAAGAGATTTCAACTCGGAGATTATGAAGCGAAGGAACGGACTACAAAGGTTGTAATCCCAAACTCTTAGATGTTAAGTTGTTAACATAAAGTTTTGTTTGATTCTTTAGTTAAAGATCTAGGGTTAGGGTTATCTAGAATGGCAAAAATTTAAACTTGGCATGGATGATACCTCCCGAAACCTTGCTGCCGTTGTAGGTAACCCAACAGTGGTATCAGAGCCTAGCAAGAGAATTAAATGGATAAGTGTAGGATTACGAAACCGAAACAACTCCGAAACACCCGATGCAAAACCCCAGTTTCTGTCGAATTATTTTAGGTGTCAAAATTTTTTTTAAACATGTGCAGAAGATTGTATGAGATACTTTATAAACATGGACCAAACCCCACCCCCCTGCTCGGATTTTGGCCAATCACATGGCTATGAAATCCGAGCAGGCCGGCCCTCCAGTGATTCTGGGCTCCTGGTTTGGGTCATGTTCAAGTCTCTGGGGTTTGGTACTTTTGGTGTTGTTTATTTTTGCCAAATTTGCATGAGATATTTATTTACTCAAAAGGTAATTCAAAGTGTTTCATATTCGCAATTCTAGCTTTGTTTCAGTTTGTTTAGAAAGTGTTAAAAAGTTCGAACGGATATCAATAACTCACTTTTTCCCCTGCCGGAAAATTTCCATGTGTTGGATTTTTCCTTAGTTAAAGATCATTCAAAAATCGTGCAAGTGTCGCGGTGGACCCTCTAGAAGAACGAAAGCTTAACTCGATTTTGTGACCGTCAAAACTCTTAGTTATATGTATGCCCTAGAGGCCATTATTGTACATTGGATGTATATTGTAGTGGATGCTGGGACATATATAGGTAGGACTTTCTTGCTCGACATGATAGTACGCTATCTGGTTACTCTTTATCTTAACATGTATACTTTCTGTCTCTCTGTTACATGTTGATAAAGCCCTTAGGATGTGTACTCGACTTCCAGGACTATGATGTAGATCATACTAGTGGGGCCTGGGTAGTCCATGAGTACATCCTTCAATGTTCCTAGTCGTGGGAATATCGAGACGGGGCATCGATATTCCAGAGTAGACTAGCATATATTCTCTCGACCCATGTTATGGGCGATGGATGATCCCATATCCATTGGTGTTTGACATCAGAGATGGTATACGGGTGCTCAGTGGTGACTGGATACACTGAACGGACTCGCCGAGAACTCCCAGATGGTATTATACCTCACGTCAGATGGCAGTTCTCTGGTGACACTGGTACAGATTAGTCTGTTGACCCGAGATCGTCATAGAGTCTTGTGTGTCTCCCACTGTGCTTTGATTTCCACCCTACCACGGCTCTACTGAGTCGTGCAAACAGGTGGTTTTTGGGTACAGTCCCGATTCACATGGAGGCAATGAGCGATAGGAGGGGATTCGTCTCTCCCGGTATTGGGGGTTGATGTTGCGCTATGCACGACTGGCCATAACTGGAAATCCCTGGCCAGGGTTGCAGTGATCTACTGGTAAGTGTTATTAGTAGTTTCATGATATGTTATGGACCTTATATTGGCATGACTTATCAAGCTACTGGGGTCTGACGTTTACCACCCCTAGGCGAGATATGCGACATATCAGACGAACAGACCGGACTGTACGGTAAGTGTTACTGGTTGGATTCACAGGAGTGTGAGCGGGCTTGCTCGTCGATCTTCTGATCGCTCAATACCCGGGTGGCCGTTACGTTTAGCAGACCGCTTGCGGCTTGTGGGTGTTTGATATGATCATCACCTGCTGCCGGCGTATTGACGAGTCTTTAGAGTCCTACACAGAGGTTTCATGGCTCAAGCGAAACGAAATAGGAGCACATATGAGATATGTGCGGCACCGAGAATAATACCAGTATGTGATATTGTATTCTATTCTCGTGGTATGTATCATGGGACGGTTATATGTGATATAGCCGGGCTACCGAATCAAATGTTGATTCGATACATTGATACACTTGATATTAGTCGGTTATATGCAGTATGACCGGATCATTAAATCAAGTGTTGATTTAATGATTTAATGCATAATTATATATTTGATATATTACTTTGCATTAACTAGTATTGGTTCACTTAAGATGGATTTTCTCACTTGATGTGCACATTATATATATGATATAGTTTTGTGCACTAGTTTGTATCATGTTTGATGATACATGCAAACTTGGGTGTGTGTATGCTTTTAACTATGATTAGGTTAATGGTTAGGGTTTGATTTATTTACTTATTCATTTATTTATTTATTCATTTTTGGCAAAATGAAATGGTGGCTAATTTTGTTTCTTTCCTTTAGCTTCATGAAGCTTCTTTAGATTATCTACCATTTTGCCTTTTGCCTAAACCTAACCATTCACCTAACCCTAGTTTATTCTCTATACTTAACCAAGGTTGCATTATGATAACTTCACTTGATTTATCATTTGATTATTATTCTCTCATTATTTCCTTTCATCTTCTTCTTCTTCTTCAAGAAGAAGAAACCTTGCTACCATTAATAGTGTCTTGAGAAAAAGAGTGAGAAATCCAAATCCAAAGTGAACCCACTTCCTATTTCTTCATCCTCTACCACTTGCCAAGTAGTATAGGGTGTTTTCTTCACAAGTTTCATGACTTGGTGAAGTTGGATCTTGATCTTGAGTTGCCTCGACGTAGATCATCTTCGGCATCGAAGTCGACGACCTAGCCCGATCTTTTCTCCGATAAAACCACCGCGAGAGTCTAGGATTCCGATGGGTACAGCGGAGGGACGTCATCACGGAGCCAAGGAAGTGGAGGACCGGATCTACAAAGGTTGTAATCACTTTCCTTTAGCAATAAAGTTGTTTACTTGCTTGCATCGCCTTACCTCTAGTAACGATCTTCGCTTAGGGTTCTTTGGCACATAGAAAAATTTTGACTTGGCCATGTTTGATCACTTGTAGAATCTCATGGGTGTGCCTAGGAACCCTTCAGTGGTATCAGAACCTAGCTAGAGCCTTACGTCCGATCGAAACACGAAACCCTAATCCGACCCCTTCTCTGTACAATTTTTAAAACAGTGAGATTTTCTATATTAAAAATATGCAGAAAATTCAGCAGGGTTTTATAAGAAAAACTGTGCAAAACGAGCTCCTGAATCAATTAAACCGCCGTGGAACCGCGGCAGGAGACTGGCTAGTGCGGCGGTTCCGCGGCCGTACGGTCGGTTCTTCCATTAATTTTTGCACAGTAATTCCTATATTTTGGTGCTGTATTTTCTGGGAATTTTTAAATCTTACTCAAGAGTTGAGTATTCTGGGTTGTATTGGGAGTTCGTAGATTCGATCGGATTGTCAAACTTTGTTTATGTGTTTTTCCGGGTAATTTTAGAATATGTTAAAAAGTTTGACCGGATATAAATACCCACTTTTTCCCCTGTCGGGAAATTTCCAAGTGTTGGATCTTTCCGTAGTTTAAGAGCATTCGAAGTAGTGCAAGTAACGCGATGGACCCTTTAGAAGACAACAAACCTTAACTCGATTATGTGACCGTCTTGAACTGCCCTTTGAACCTTAGGGTTTGGGGCAGTACGGCGTGCCACATGTGAGGCGTTGGCTTGACCCTTCTACGGCTGGACCGTTGGTACTGAGGCATGAAGTGAATGTTTTTAAACTTATTTCATGTGTTGAGTTGTTTCGGGAAAACTTGGGTGTTTGATTGTTCGATCGGAAAGTTTAACATTTTCTATTTATCTGGAATGTGATATAATAATTGGAATTCATAAGTAGTTATGAGATAACTGAATGAATGTTATAAACACAGCACTTTAGTCTCACTTGATCGTTTGCCACGGAATTTTGATGCGATCAAAAGTCCATCTCAATCACGTAGCGTACGCGGATACTCGCCGGATAAACTTAATAGACAGCTACACCCCTTAGCCCCGACCAAGTGACTGTAGGAGAACCCCGTCGCCGAAAGCATCCGTTCGGGTGCTCGCGGTAGCGGTGTTCCGCCTTGGTGCACTTCGTCGACGGTATCGGGGGTGCGGCCGTCTACTGAAGTTTGCGACGAGCATTCAATCAGTATGTCGGGAATCCTGTTGAATTTCCCGACTTGATATTGAAAAGTGTTTTCAATAATGAGACTAAAATGCGGTGTTTATAATTTTTAGGCATGCGATGTCTAAGGAATTCATTTGGTTAGGCATGCGATGTCTAAAGAGTTTGCGGATTCCAACTGTTGTAGTTTTACACTTTCTTTTCTGCGACCGTAAGTGTAATATGTGATATGTGAGATGAGTGTTTTTCATTTTCATTCATGTAAAAACTTGTATGTAATATTCTTTTATTAGGGCACTTCCAGGTTGCGGAAGATGTCACCGTTGATGTATATTATTTACTTTTCGCATTAGGATAGACCCAAGGAGGGGAGCACAAGTAACCGGGTTCTAGGTTCCAGTGGGAGACCATCTCGAGGAGTCGAGTCCGGGTCTCCTAACCCTAGAATTGGTAGGGTTGCTTGCCGCTCTCGTAGGGGTCTAGGGGTGTGGGATTGGCTATTCATCACGACCATGGAATCCGTGTTTTATACAGGCTCAAAATAAAACACGGACGTCCTAGTATATCCGATATTTCATATGATATTTTCTGCTGCGTTATCTGTGATGTGATCATGTGATATGTTCAGATAGATATTATATATAGTATATATGATATATTATATAGACGTTGCTTATGTTTTACACCCGCGCTATCCCTGCCTCGCTCTGGCGTTAGTTACCTAACCTAACAGTGCAGACGGGACATCGAGGCGAATGCGGATGGCATAAGCGTACATTATATTTATGTATGATGTTTAGGTGGACATAAATGATGGGATATTCATTAATGAGATTAATGAAAGAAAATAAACCTAAAAGATGTTGTAGAATCGAATTTCAAAATAAAACAGGTAGCTACAGTTCTTGCTTTGCATCGCGGTGTTCCTTGTAGAACATCCTGCACCTTATTCGATGAGGAAAGGGCCGAGATCCCTTCACCGGGAGTGACCCCTTTAGCAATAACTGGCAGATGCTACACACTCGGTTTGTCTTTTGATTGCTTCTATAGTTTCTGTTTTGCACAGTGATATATATGATATATCCCGCACCTCATTCGACGAGGAAAGGGCCGACGATCCCTTCACCAGGAGTGACCCCTTTAGCAAAACTAGAAAAGCCTCAAAAACATTCCATTTAAAAACCATTTGATTCTGCAACGAGATCAAGTTCAAAGCGTTAAAGGTTTTCATAAAAACCATTCGCAACCCTCCGTCATTTTAGAAAGTAGAGTACTTAGTATTCGTGCTGTGTTTGTTGACCATAGTCAAGGCACAGTGTACGGTAGCTAAGTGATGTCTTCCTACACCGCATATGATGCGATTAGTTAGGACAGTCGCGTGACTTTGTTGACCTTAGTTAAGGGTCATGTGGGTGGGTCTAATTAATCACGAAATGACGGGTAGAACTTGACTAGTGCTTATGATTTATTGACCATAGTTAAGGTCATAAGCGCTAGGGGTAAAAATCTTTATCGGGAGTTTCAAGTGTTGAAATTTGCATTGAGATTGCATACCTTCTATGTGATAGTTGGATCCCGATACCCACTGCGAGTAATTGTTACTCCTGGGAGAGTTTTGCACTTTACAATTAGCAGATCAAGTAGGTGTCTAGAAAGGTGTCAACGGGGTTACGCCTCTGGGAAAATGAGGTTTACTTTAATTACGTCCGTGCGAAAGCACGGGGAACCTCCCTCAAAGTACCGACACTGGCCTGGCTGAAAGATTGGCGAACTTGTAGAGTGTAATTAATCCCGGCTAGTCTTTCCTTTTAGGGTTTGAAGGAAGATTTGATAAAAACAGTGGGACCCATCCTGATTAGATAAACTAAATAACCAATCTAATCTTGCAAGAGCGCACGCAGAGTGTTTTCTTCTCTCTCTCTCCAGGTAGCGACCATATCACGCCTTAATCAAGATAATAATATGGATGTATTGACCGAACTCGCTTGTTATACTGAGCTGGGGAACATTGGTCCCGCTCCAACTTATAATTGTTATAAGACAGAGCAGGAAATAGGGGAATACAAGAATTCCTATGCCGCCCAAACGAAGAAAGTGCATATGATGCATCTCCTTCGGGTGTGTTCATTACAAAGAACTATTTCTCAGTGTCCTCTGCATCCTGGGTATTTGATACCGGATCAGGATCCCAGATATGTAATCTGTTACATCGGGCTACAGAAAGGTAGAGAACTGAGAACGGGTGATAAGTTTCATGAGACAGAAAACGGTGCAAGTGTTGCAGCCAGGTCTGTTGGTCATTGTCACCCTGTATTACAAATACATTGATTCTGAACAAATGCTATTAGATACCGAACCTGATATACAAAATCATATCAGTCTCTTTATTAGTAAAGAAAGGATATAATTTTGTATTGTTGGATAATGTTTTGAACATTTCCTATTTCAAAAGTTGATCGGTTCAGGCACGTTATCTAAAAGCATTGACGTTCTAAATCAAACTACAGTTCCTAGTATACAGAACACACACAAGAGGAAGAGTTCAGAAATGAACGAATCCTTCTTGAGGCATTGTAGACTAGGTCATATCAATGCGACCCGACT
Organism: Agapanthus africanus; assembly: GCA_030015575.1. NCBI lineage: Eukaryota > Viridiplantae > Streptophyta > Magnoliopsida > Asparagales > Amaryllidaceae > Agapanthus > Agapanthus africanus. The sequence goes on along the minus strand of CM057339.1, from coordinate 749,901,478 downwards.
GGCTGAAGTTACATTTTAGATGCATATTTAAATCAGTTTGAATTTACATCTTGTGAAACTTGCCAGTCATATCACAAAGATAAGATGACCATAGCTCTGTTTATTGGAAACAGAGAAAGAGTTAGTGAACTCTTGGGACTGATACATGATGATGTATGTAAGGTCTCATGTCTACACATGCCAGGACTGGTTCTTTATACTTCATTACGTTCTCTGATGATCTCTCAAGATTCAGACATATGTTCCTGTTGAAACACAAGTCCGAACCTTTTGAGATATTCACAGAATATAAGCTAGAAGTAGGGAACCAATACGGGTATAAGTATTATGTCCTTTGATGTGATCAGGGAGGAGAATACTTGTACATAGAATTCCTGGATTGTTCTAAAGGAGAATGAGATTCTCTCTCCGTATTACTCCTCTGAATATACCACAGGACAACGGTGTATCGGGGCGGAGCAACCGCACCATATTAGATATGGTATGCTCTATGATGAGTACTACTAAGTTGCCTATTTCCTTTTGGGGGTTGTGCACTTGAGAAGTTGCATACCTATTGAATTGGATTCGAATCAAATCAGTGCCTACCACTCCATATGAGATATGGTATGGGAAGAGCCTATCTCTTAAGTTAGTTAAGATTTGGGGTTGTCCGGCCTATGTCTGAAAGCAAAATCCGGACAAGATCGAGGCAAGGTCAGTTCTGTAGAATTGGAAAGGTTCCAGCTATACAAAACTGCAGCTGATGATTTGACAGAATCCCACGTAGTTCGTGGGTCAAACCAACGATTACCAAAGGATTAAATAGTTCCCGACGAACCTCAGCCTCTCCGCCGATCTGGTAGGGTTTCTCATCCCCCTGAGAGATACTTCGGTTTCTCGATGACAGTGGAAGCGAGGAATGCATCATAAGATGATGACCCAACTAGTTTCGAGCAGGCCATCGAGAGTAGGGACTCTGTAAGAATGGCTGGATGCTTAGCGATCTGAGATGGAATCCATGTACACCAACAAAGTATGGACTTTGGTTGCTATATCTGAAGGGTTAAATCCCCATCAGGAGCAAGTATATCTTGAGAAGATTACTTGGTGTAGATGGAAAAGTTGAGACTTTCAAAGCTAGACTTGTTAAAGGTTTTTCGTCATTGACCAGGCATGGATAATGATGAAACCTTTTTTCCAGGGACTATGCTTAAGTCCATCCAGATCCTACTTGCCATTGCTACATACCATGACTACGATATCTGGTGGTTGGGTGCCATGACTGCTTTTCTAAAAATGATTTAGAAGAGAACGTCTATAAGTACACAGCCAGAGAGTTTCGTAAACAGTGGGAGCAGTGGAAACATGTGCAAGTTGCTTTACAGCATAAAGCAGGCATCGCGGAGTTGGAACGTCTGTTTTGATGCGATAGTCAAAGAGTTTGACTTCATCAAAATGGTAGATGAACCTTGTATATACAAAAAGATAGTAGAGAGTAAGGTGGTCATCCTCGTATTGTACGTGGATAACATACTCCTGATAGGAAAAGAGTTTCCTATGCTACGCTCGGTCAATCTCCTCCTATCACATGGATTCTCCATATAGGGTCAAAGTGATACCTCCTAAATCCTGGGTTTTGGATCTATGAGATAGATCTAAAGGGATGTTAGGGTTCTCACTAGGTTTAGTGAGATGGTATCAGTTGATCCTGGGGAGAATCACTGGAAAGGTTCCAGGGCGATAAGGATGACTGAATGTCAGTCGCAGGCATTGTCTTTACCCTCAGTGAAGGGACGGTATGTTGGAAGTGTTCCAAGCTAGATACCGTGGCAAACTAGACGATAAAGGCTGGTAACATCGCTATTAAAGATACTACCAAAGAGGCAGTTTGGGTGTATATTGGTTCATAAGATGAACTAGGTTCCTACCATTGTGTGACAATGGAAGTGTGGCTTTGGCCCAGGAACCCTGGTCCCATCAGTGACCCAGAAATATTCTGAGGCAGCATCACCTGATCATGGAGATAGTTGATCTCCAGGGTGATCGAGGTTGGGGGAGTAGACTCAGAAGACAACACGGCGGATCCACTCACGAAGGCCTTTTCCCAAAGAGAGACTTTTTATGGGATGGTTGAGTATTAGAGACTGCAACCACTGCTACAGATGGCCCTAGTGCAAGTGGGAGATTGTTAGTTATATGTATGCCCTAGAGGCCATTACTGTACATTGGATGTATATCCCAATGGATGCTGGGACATATATAGGTAGGACTTTCTTGCTCGACATGATAGTACGCTATCTGGTTACTCTTTATCTTAATATGTATACTTTCTGTCTCTCTGTTACATGTTGATAAAGCCCTTAGGATGTGTACTCGACTTCCAGGACTATGATGTAGATCATACTAGTGGGGCCTGGGTAGTCCATGAGTACATCCTTCAATGTTCCTAGTCGTGGGAATATCGAGATGGGGCATCGATATTCCAGAGTAGACTAGCGTATATCCTCTCGACCCATATGATGGGCGATGGATGATCCCATATCCATTGGTGTTTGACATCAGAGATGGTATGCGGGTGCTCAGTGGTGACTGGGTACACTGAACGGACTCACCGAGAACTCACAGATGGTATTATACCTAACGTCAGATGGCAGTTCTCTGGTGACACTGGTACAGATTAGTCTGTTGACCCGAGATCGTCATAGAGTCTTGTGTGTCTCCCACTGTGCTTTGATTTCCACCCTACCACGGCTCTACTGAGTCGTGCAAACAGGTGGTTTTTGGGTACAGTCCCGATTCACATGGAGGCAATGAGCGATAGGAGGGGATTCGTCTCTCCCGGTATTGGGGGTTGATGTTGCGCTATGCACGACTGGCCATAACTGGAAATCCCTGGCCAGGGTTGCAGTGATCTACTGGTAAGTGTTATTAGTAGTTTCATGCTATGTTATGGACCTTATATTGGCATGACTTATCGAGCTACTGGGGTCTGACGTTTACCACCCCTAGGCGAGATATGCGACATATCAGACGAACAGATCGGACTGTACGGTAAGTGTTACTGGTTGGATTCACAAGAGTGTGAGCGGGCTTGCTCGTCGATCTTCTGATCGCTCAATACCCGGGTGGCCGTTACGTTTAGCAGACCGCTTGCGGCTTGTGGGTTTTTGATATGATCATCACCTGCTGCCGGCGTATTGACGAGTCTTTAGAGTCCTACACAGAGGTTTCCTGGCTCAAGCGAAACGAAATAGGAGCACATATGAGATATGTGCGGGACCGAGAATAATACCAGTATGTGATACTGTATTCTATTCTCGCGGTATGTATCATGGGACGGTTATATGTGATATAACCGGGCTACCGAATCAAATGTTGATTCGATACATTGATACACTTGATATTAGTCGGTTATATGGAGTATGACCGGATCATTAAATCAAGTGTTGATTTAATGATTTAATACATAATTATATATTTGATATATTACTTTGCATTAACTAGTATTGGTTCACTTAAGATGGATTTTCTCACTTGATGTGCACATTGTATATATGATATAGTTTTGTGCACTAGTTTGTATCATGTTTGATGATACATGCAAACTTGGGTGTGTGTATGCTTTTAACTATGATTAGGTTAATGGTTAGGGTTTGATTTATTTACTTATTCATTTATTTATTTATTCATTTTTGGCAAAATGAAATGGTGACTAATTTTTTTTCTTTCCTTTAGCTTCATGAAGCTTCTTTAGATTATCTACCATTTTGTCTTTTGCCTAAACCTAACCATTCACCTAACCCTAGTTTATTCTCTATACTTAACCAAGGTTGCATTATGATAACTTCACTTGATTTATCATTTGATTATTATTCTCTCATTATTTCCTTTCTTCTTCTTCTTCTTCTTCAAGAAGAAGAAACATTGCTACCATTAATGGTGTCTTGAGAAAAAGAGTGAGAAATCCAAATCCAAAGTGAATCCACTTTCTATTTCTTCATCCTCTACCACTTGCCAAGTAGTATAGGGTGTTTTCTTCACAAGTTTCATGACTTGGTGAAGTTGGAGCTTGATCTTGAGTTTTCTCGACGTAGATCATCTTCGGCATCGAAGTCGACGACCTAGCCCGATCTTTTCTCCGATGAATCCACCGCGAGAGTCTAGGATTCCGATGGGTACAGCGAAGGGACGTCATCACGGAGCCAAGGAAGTGGAGAACCGGATCTACAAAGGTTGTAATCACTTACCTTTAGCAATAAAGTTGTTTACTTGCTTGCATCACCTTACCTCTAGTAACGATCTTCGCTTAGGGTTCTTTGGCACATAGAAAAATTTTGAATTGGCCATGTTTGATCACTTGTAGAACCTCATGGGTGTGCCTAGGAACCCTTCAAAAACCGCCTCTAAACCCTAGTGTTTGTGGTGGTTCAGCGGTGCCCCAAGTGAGGCGATGGTTTGTCCCTTCTACGGATGGTTCATTGCTACTGTGGCATGTGATGGATGCTATTAAACTACGCTCAAGTGTTGAGCATTTGAGAAATTTTGGGTGTTTGTTTATTCAATCGGAATGTTTAACATCGTCTAGTTTTTTATGTAATGTGATACAATATGTGGAATTCATACAGTTAGGCATGAAATGTGAAGTATGTGATATTTCGGATTTATGATGTCTAAGAAGATTATGGATTCCAAATGTTGTAGTTTTACATTTTCTTTTCTGCGACCATAAGTGTAATATGTGGTGTATCACCAGTTTCGTTGCTATACATCAACGACAATTGGGATACGCATATTTTCTTAGGTTGTTGACATGTGATTTTATGTGTTGCTGTGATATGTTATATTGGATCGTCGTGTTCTGAATAGCCGGGGGTTTTATGTGAGATGAGAGTTTTTATTTTCATTCATGTAAAATTCATTTGTATGTAATATTCTTTTATTGGGGCACTTCCGGCTTGAGGATGATGTCACCATTGTATATTATTTACTTTTCCGCATTAGGATAGACCCAAGGAGGGGAGCACAAGTAACCGGGTTCTAGGGTCCAGTGGGTGGCCATCTCGAGGAGTCGAGACCGGGTCTCCTAACCCTAGAATTGGTAGGGTTGCTTGTCGCTCTCGTAGGGGTCTTGGGATGTGGGTTTGGCTATTCATCGCGACCGTGGAATCCGTGTTTTATAAAGGCTCAAAATAAAACACGGACCTCTTAGTATATCCAATATTTCATATGATTCTTCTGCTGCAATGTTCTGTGATGAGATCATATTACTGACTCGGACGAATGCTTATACTATATGTATGATGATATATAAATATTACTGCTTTCGTTTCTTCTGTGATGCTTAGGAAGCATAAATGATGGGATTCATTAATATGATTAATGAAAAGAAAAGAAACCTAAAAGATGTTGTAGAATCAAATTTTCAAAAAGGGTAGCTGTGGTTTTTTGCTTTGCATAGTGGTATATGTGATATACCCTGCACCTTATTCGATGAGGAAAGAGCCGAGATCTCTTCACCGGGAGTGAACTCTTTAGAAAAACTGGCAGATGCTACAAACTCACGGTTTAGCTTTTTATTGCTTCTATAGTTCTTGCTCTGCACAACGGTATTTATGAAATATCCTGCACCTTATTCCATAAGGAAAGAGCCGAAATCCCTTCACCGGGAGCGACCTCTTTAGCGAAACTAGAAAAAGCCTTGAAAACACTCCTTTTCAAAATCACTTGTTTCTACAACGATATCGAGTTCTTTACGCTCATGGTTTTCTGAAAAACCTGCTAGCCCTCCGTCATTTCAGATAAAAACTACTTAGTATTCGTGCTACGTTTGTTGACTATGTTAAGGCGTAGTGTGCGGTAGCTAATTAGTGCTTATCTGCTAAAACATGAGATGTGATTAGATTAGGGTAGTCGTACGAATTTGTTGACTATGTTAAGGGTCGTGCGGGTGGGTTTAATTCAATCGGGAAATGATGGGTTGAACTTGGCAAGCAATTATGATTTGTTGACTATGTTAAGATCATAAGTTGCTAAGGGCAAAAGAATTATTGGGAATTTCAAGTGTTGAAATTTGCAATGAGATTGCATACCTACTATGAGATAGTTGGATCCTGATACCCACTGCGAGTAAGAGTTACTCCTGGGAGAGTTTTACACAGGACAATTAGCCGATCAAGTAGGTGTCTAGAAAAGTGTTAACGGGGTTATACCTCTGGGAAACAAGGTTTATTCTAATTAGGTCCGTGTGAAAGCACGGGGAACCTCCCTCAAAGTACCAACACTGACCTGGCTGAAAGATTGGCGAACTTGTAAGGTGTAATTAATCCCGGCTAGTCTTACCTTTTAGGGTTTGAAGGAAGATTTGATGAAAACGGTGGGAACCATCCTGATTAGATAAGATAATAACCAATCTAATCTTGCAAGAGCATACGCTAAAGTGTTTCCTTCTCTCTCTCTCTCTAAGTAGCGACCATGTCAGGACTTAATCAAGATAATAATATGGATGTATTGACTGAACCCGTTTATTATACTGAGCAGGGGAATGTTGGCCCCGCTCCAACTTATAAATGTTATAAGTCCGAGCAGGGAATAGGAGAATATCTGGATTCTCACGCCGCCCAAACGAAGAACAAGCATGCTGATGCATCTTCTTCGGGTGTGTTAGTTATCGAGAACTGTTTCTCAGTTCACTCGACGTCCTGGGTATTAGATACCGGATCGGGATCCTACATATGTAATATGTTACGTGGTCTACGTAAAGGTAGAGAACTGGGAATGGATGATCGTTCCGTAAGAGTAGGGAATGGTGTAGATGTTGCAGGCAAGGCAGTTGGCGAATATCACCTTGTATTACCAAATGGTAATACATTGATTCTGAACGAATGCTATTACATTCCGACCCTGATATGCAATCTTATATCAGTTTCTTTATTAAGTAAAGATGGATATAATTTTGTAGTATAGGATAATTTTATGAACATCTTCCTGGATCAAAAGTTGATTGGATCAGGCTCGTTAAATAATGGCATATACGTTCTGAATCAAACTACAGTCCTTAATGTACAAAAGACACACAAGAAGAAGAGTTCAAAAATGAACGAATCCTTCTTATGGCATTTTAGACTAGGTCATATCAATGCGACACGACTAGCTATGTTACATAAAGATAGATATTTGAATCCGTTTGAATTATCATCTTATGACACTTGCCAGTCATGTCTCAAAGGCAAAATGACCAAAACTCCGTTTAGTGGACACGGAGAAAGAGTTACGGAACTCTTGGGACTGATACATAGTGATGTATGTGGTCCCATGTCTACACATGCCAGGAATGGTTCTTCCTATTTCATTACATTTACTGACGATCTCTCAAGATACGGACATGTGTTTCTGATGAAACACAAGTCTGAAACTTTTGAGAAATTCAGAGAATATAAGCACGAAGTGGAGAACCAAACGGGCAAAAGTATTAAGATCCTTCGATCAGGTCGAGGAGGAGAATACTTGAGCAATGATTTTCTGGACTATCTAAAAGAGAATGGGATTCTCTCTCAGCTTACTCCTCCTTATACACCACAGCACAATGGTGTATCAGAGCGGAGGAATCGCACCCTATTAGATATGGTGCGCTCTATGATGAGCACTGCTGAGTTACCTATTTCTTTTTGGGGTTATGCGCTTGAGAAAGCAGCATACCTATTGAATCAAGTTCCATCTAAATCTGTACCTACCACACCATATGAGATATGGAGTGGGAAGAGACCATATTTTAAACGAGTTAAGATATGGGGTTGTCCGGCCTATGTCAAAAGGCAAAATCCGGACAAACTCGAGGCACGATCAGTTCTTTGTAAGTTTGTAGGATATCCATAGAATTCTCAAGGATATTTTTTCTACTACGCTAAAGAGCAAAAAGTGTTTGTTTCCTGATATGCCACTTTTTAGAAAAGGAATTTCTTGCAAAAGAAATTAGTGGCGAAGAGGTAGAGCTGGAAAAAGTTCCAGCAGCACAAACTACAACTGATGATTTGTTGGAACCAGAGGATTCAGTAGTACCCAACAAACCCCAGCCTCTCCGCCGATCTAGTAGGGTTTCTCATCCACCTGAGAGATACTACGGTTTTCTCGTTGATGGTGGGAGCGGGGATTCCATCATGGAAGATGATGACCCGACTAGCTTCGAGCAGGCCATCACGAGTAGCGACTCTCTGATATGGTTGGATGCAATGCGATCTGAGATAGAATCCATGTACACCAACAAAGTATGGACTTTGGAAGTTGCTCCTGAAAGGGTAAAACCCATTGGGAGCAAATGGATCTTTAAGAAGAAACTTGGTGTAGATGGAAAAGTTAAGACTTTCAAAACTAGACTTGTTGCAAAGGGTTTTCGTCAACGACCAGGTGTGGATTATAACGAAACCTTTTCTCTAGTAGCTATGCTTAAGTCCATACGGATCTTACTTGCCATTGCTGCATACCATGACTACGAAATCTGGCAAATGGATGTTAAGACCGCCTTTCTAAATAGTGATTTAGAGGAGTGCGTGTACATGACTCGGCCAGAGGGCTTCGTAGAAAGTGGGAGCAGCGGAAAGGTGTGCAAGCTGCTTAAATCCATCTACGGTTTAAAGCAAGCATCGCGGAGTTGGAACATCTGTTTTGATATAGTAGTCAAAGAGTTTGACTTCATCAAAAACATAGATGAACCTTGTATCTACAAGAAAGTTGCAGAGAGTAAGGTTGTCTTCCTCGTACTGTACGTGGATGACATACTCTTGATAGGAAATGATGTTCCTATGCTGCACTCAGTCAAGCTCTTCTTATCACATAGATTCTCAATGAAAGATCTAGCTGATGCCTCCTGCATTTTGGGGATTAAGATCTATAGAGATAGATCTAAACGGATACTGGAATTGTCCCAATCCAGGTATATTGACACCATAATAAAGAGGTTTAGTATGGATGAATCCAAGCATAGGAACCAACCCACGATCTCTGGACTCACTCTCTCCAAAGAGATGTCTCCCAAGACTGATTTGGAGAGAGCTCGCATGCAAGGGATACCCTATGCTTCGGCAGTAGGCTCTATCATGTATGCGATGCTATGTACCAGACCCGATGTAGCATACTCACTAAGTGTAATGAGTCGGTATCAAACAGATCCTGGAGAGAGTCACTGGACAACTGTGAAGAATATTCTCAAGTACTTAAGAAGGACTAAGGAGATGTTCTTAGTGTATGGTAACGGAGAACTCCAGGTGGAGTCCTTTACCGATTCGAGCATCCAAAGTGATAAGGACGACTCTAAGTCGTACTCGGGATTTGTCTTTACCCTCAATGGAGGGGCGGTGTGTTGGAAGAGTTCCAAACAGGAAACCGTTGCAGACTCGACGATGGAGACTGAATACATCGCTGCCAACGATGCTGCCAAAGAGGCTGTCTAGATGAAGAAGTTCATCACTGAACTTGGAGTGGTTCCATCCATTGAGCATCCAATACCTTTGTATTGTGATAACAATGGAGCTGTGGCTTTGGCCAAGGAACCCAGGTCCCATCAAAAGTCCAGACATATTTTGAGGCGGTATCACCTGATCCGGGAGATAGTTGATCGTCGGGAGATCGAGGTCAGGAGAGTTGATACGAAGGATAACACTGCGGATCCACTCACAAAGGCCATACCCTAGATACAATTTGAGAGACTCTTCGGGATGTTGGGTATGAGATACTACAACAGCTGGCCTTAGTGCAAGTGGGAGATTGTTAGTTATGTATATGCCCTAGAGGCCATTATTGTACATATGATGTATATTATAGTGGATGCTTGGATATATATAGAGAGGAATTTCTTGCTTGATATGATAGTATGCTATCTGGTTGCACTTTGTCTTAACATGTTGACTTGTATTGGTTTACTGTCTTACTCTCACATGTTAATAAAGCCCTTGGGATATGTACTTGACTACTAGGACTATGATGAGATCATACTAGTGGGGCCAGGGTAGTCAAAGAGTACATCCTATAACTATTTGTAGTCGAGGGTGTATCGAGACAGGGCATCGATACACCAAAGTAGACTAGCATATACGCATCTTGACCCAAATGATGGGCGATGGATGATCCCATATCCATTGGTGTTTGACATCAAAGATGGTGTACGGATGCTCAGTGGAGACTGGGTATACTGAACGGACTCGCAGAGAACTCCTATATGGATTTATACCTATCGTCAGATAGCAGTTCTCTGGTGACACTGGTACAGGTTAGTCTGTAGACCCGATATCGTCATAGAGTCTTGTGTAATTCCCACTGCACTTTGATTTCCACCTTACCACGTCCAAGAGGGTGTGCAAAACGGTGGCTTTTGGGTACATTCCCGAATCACATGGAGGCAATGAGCGATAGGAAGGGTTTCGTCTCTCCCGGTATGGAGAGTTGATGTTGTGCTGTGTTCGATTGGCTATAACTGCAAGTCCCTGGCCAGGGCTGATATAGAGTGCTACTGGTAAGAGTTATCGGTAGTTTCTCGATCTGTTATGAGCCTTACATCGACACGACTTATCAGTTACTGGGGTCTGACGTTTACCACCCCTAGACTAGATATACGACATATCAGACGAAGAGACCGGACTGTACGGGAGTGTTACTGATTGGATTCACAGGAGTGTGTACAGGCTTGCTTGTTGATCTTCTGTTCGCTCAATACCCGGGTGGCTGTTACGTTTAGCTAACCGCTTGCAGCTTGTGGGTGTTTGATATGATCATCACCTACTGCCGGCGTATTGACGAGTCTTTAGAGTCCTACACAGAGGTTTCCTGGCTCAGGAAAAACGGAGTAGGAGCACATATGTGATATGTGCGGGATCAAGATTGATGCGCGTATGTGATACTGTATTCTATTCTCGCGATATGTGATATAGCCATCTTATCAGATCAAGTGTTGATTCGATGGAATGATATATATATATATATATATATATATATATATATATATATATATTATGCTCACTTAAGTATTTATTATTCTCACTCATGATACATTTAACATATATGTGATATATGTTTATTGTATTGTTTATATTGTTACATAAATATATTATGTATGTGATATATAATATTGTGACATGTTTGGTTACACATGCAACATGTATGTATGAGACTCATACCATATTAGGGTTTATGTTAAGGTTTCATTTATCATTAAGAAATCATAAATTAGTGGACTTAATTAAAGCTAGAAGCTTGGAGAAGCTTTTGGATAAGCTTTGACTTAGTCCACTCTTTTGTTTCTACTTAAGATATTATGTGACCTAACCATTAACCCTTGACCAAGGTTAACTCTCTACATGAGTTAGGGTTTGTGATATTCTCACCCCCCATGGTTGCATATATATTCAAATGAGAAGAGATATTTTCATCACTTAATCATTATTTTCTTCATCTTCTTCTTGCTCATGAGTTGAGCTCACTAGCCATTGATCAAGTGATGATATATTGTGAGAAATGAAATTCTAAAGAGAGCAAAATTCCTACTTCATCATCCTCTTCTATACTAGCCATATAGATTAGTGTGTTACCTTCACTAATACCTAATTAGTGAAGTGAAAACTTGGGTTTGTGATTCCTCAAGGTAGATCATCTTGGATTAGTGAAGACTTCTGGCTAGCATTATTCATTCACCTCATGGAGCCTCTATAGAGTCCGGGAGCTTGATGATCGCAGCGCAGGGACTTTAACTCGGAGCTTATGAAGCGAAGGAACGGACTACAAAGGTTGTAATCCCAAACTCTTAGATGTTAAGCTGTTAACATAAAGTTTTGTTTGATTCTCTAGTTAAAGATCTAGGGTTAGGCTTATCTAAAATGGAAAAAATTTAAACTTGGCATGGATGATACCTCCCGAAATCTTGCTGCCGTTGTAGGTAACCCAACAGCTCCTCATATGGGCGCTGCTAAAATAAAGAGTGCTCTGCACTCAATAGTTGGCGCCCAGCGCCGAGCGCCCCATGTATCCCTCACGTGGGCGCTGTTTAACATAAAGCGCTCTATAAATAGAGCCCAGCGCTATAAAGAGTGTTTAACACTCCATAAAAAACAAAAAAAAATAGGGTGAGTGTCAGAGCCCATATCAATTCTCAGCATTGTTGCACAGAAAAAGGATCGAGCCCAAGCAAGCGTTTAACACTTTATTCAAAAACAGAGTGGGATGAGTCCAAGTTGACCAAAAGTCCCTAATTCAGATCAACCGAGCCGATGTGCTCATAATTTTTCTAAATTGGTCTTAGTCCCAAACCTAACTACAGATCTCCCAACTGATATTGGTTCAAGAGTACATCTCCCCACACCTCTGATATATGTCGTTGTAAATCTTCAACGTCTTCAGAGAGGTGGCGGGTCTCAACAATCAACAAATCCTTGGACCGTAATGTTCTTAAACTATCTACGGACCGTAATGTTTTTAAACTAGATGTGGACCGTAACATCCTTAAACTAAAACGACAGAGCCCAAATGCTCTTTCGTTGGATCAAAAATGATCCTGAACCCCCGTTAAGTAGATCTTAGTCCAACATCGGATTAACATATCCTTATCAAATATTTAAGTCGATCTTAATCTCAAATAAGGTTAACGATCCTTAAATCAAACCAAACCCAAATCTAAGAAAATACGGATTTGGACTAATCTACGCCCTACGGGCGATAACACAAATTATTCTCCGTATACAATCCACGGGCAACCAAAAATAAAACAAACACACACGACATGAAGTGACCTTCTGAAGCAGGAGAAAGTGATTACCGCGATGCGGTAATGTAATTAGTTGCAGGGGCTTGCGCCTGTAGGGAAGAGCGTCCCTACAATCAAAAACCCCTCACAACGAGGGGGAATCTGATGAAGTCCGCTACAATGGCCGCATCCGTCCAGACCTCCGATACATGGTGCCATAAATCAACTTGGCATCTTCGGAGAGGTGGACGGATAAAACCAAAAAGCATCTGCCCCCAAATTCAGGCGAGACGTTTGTCTTTCCCGTCTTTCGGCGGTAAGCACCGTTTTTCCGGATGTTACGGAATAAATACTTGTTACCGTGGTCCCGTGGGGAACGAACGGGACACAAACTGTTGGGTTAAAATGAGAATTATATTAATTAATTTCGAAGACTTTTAGATAGATAACCTAGAAGCACAGTTTTAGCTTATACATCACACATCACATACATACGCATACCTCACTGTTTCATATCTGTATTATTCATTTATATTCATGTTTACTTATATCATTATATCCTGGTTATCACTGTTATTTTGATATTATGGCGCACTGACGTCTGGGTTTTGCATGGCCCGGTTCCTCTATTTTTATCGCAGGCTGAACAGGACTACTTTTACAATCAAGATGAGCAGTGAGGGATTGAACGTGTATTTAGAGATGTTTAGTTTAGTTTGTTTCCACAGTTTTATTTCCTTGATGTGAGCCCATATTGGGACGTGTTTTCATATGTTGTTTATTGGATTTGATTCGTTTTTGCTTATGCATTTTCTTGACTCTATTTATTGTGGCAAATGGACATGTAGTAGATAGATTTTATATTTTACTGTTCTTGATATCGTATAGACAGCCGAAATGTGACTGTGGAAGGATAATTCCTGTCCACGGGTAGCATGGTTGGCTCTGTCACGTGCCGTGAGCTGCGTATTCTGGGAAGCGGGGCGTGACAGTTTATGAAAATGACCAATATTTTGGAACACTTGATGAGATTTCTGTTTCCTTTTATACATGCACTATAGTTACATATTCATATTTCATATATTATCATATATCATGTCTACCAGATGCATAGTTTTAGTCGCTATTTCGTTATGCATTAAATTTCAACTATTTGATGTTAGTTTATTCGCTAAGTTGGCAACTCACCCCCGTTGTGCCTTAGTTCCTTGCAGGAGACGTGTGGACGCATAGCGGCATTGCGGATACAGATATCACAGATTTCGTCACTTATCTTGCTAGGTAGGTTATATGTTTAGTAACCGCCTCTTTTGGGTATTTTGTGCTAGGTTCCCTAGCATGGCAGCAGGGTTTCAGGAGGTATCGTCCATACTAAATTAAAAAATTTCCGCGCTAACGAACACAAAACAAAGGATGTTTAACTAGATAATCATACGAAACGATATATAAACAACTTTACAACTAAGTGAATGCGGAATACAACCTTTGTAGATCGGTCCTTCACTTCTAAACCTCTGTGTAGTAGTCCCTTCGCTGCGAGTTGTGAAGACCCGGACTCAAGAGAGGGTTCACATGAAGAAATGAACAAACATGCTCAATGTCTTCGATGCCGAAAATGATCTACGTCGAGGAGACTCAAGCTCATGCTATCTCTTCACTAATGGTGAAATTAGTGAAGCAAACACCCTAAACTAAATGGCTAATAGGGGAGGATGATGAAATAGGAAGTGGGCTCTCTTTAGATTTTATTTTCTCACTTTATTTCATCACTTAATCAAAATCAAGAGAGAAAACTCATGAGGTAGAAGAAGATGAACGAGTGATGAAGTGATGAAGAATAAAGATGAGGTTAGAAATGCAACCATGGTGAGTTATTATCATGCCTAACTCATGTAGAGAATAAACCATGGCTTAGGGTTAAATGTTGGGTTAATAATATCTTAAGAAAAAACAAATCAAATGGACTTAGTCAATATTTCTACTAGCTTCCACCAAGCTCAAGCATGACTAATTCAAATGATTTGTGAATTACTTAATGATAAATAAAACCCTAACATAAACCTAACCATGGTGTGATTCTCATACATACATGTTGCATGTGTAACCTAGCATGACACATAAATATATATCACATATATATTTGTGTGCAAAAAGAAAAACAATACATTTAACATATATCACATATATATCAATGTATCATCAAGTGAGAAAAATAAATGGTTAAGTGAGCTAATATTAGTTAATGTAATTTAATATATCAAATATATAATTCTACATTAAATTTTTAAATCAACACTTGATTTAATAATCCGGTTATATCACATATAACCGACTAATATTAAATGTATCGTTTTATCGAATCAACTCTTGATCCGATAACCTGGTTATATCACATATAACCGATCAATAGACTTATCGCGAGAATAAAATGCGGTATCACATACGCGCATTAATCTCGGTCCCGCACATATCTCATATGTGCTCCTACTCCGTTTCACATGAATCAAGAAACTTCTGTGTATGACTCTAAAGACTTGTCAATACGCCGGCAGTAGGTGACGATCATATCAAACACCCACAAGTCGCAAGCGATCTTCTAAATGTAACGGCCACCCGGGTATTGAGCGATCAGAAGATCAACAAGAAAGCCTGCTCATACTCCTGCGAATCTAATCAGTAACACTACCGTACAATCCGATCTCTTCGTCAGATATGTCGCCTATCACAGCCTGGGGGTGGTATAACGTCAGACCCCAATATCCTGATAATTCAGGCCGATGCAAGGTCCATAACGGTTTGAGAAACTACTGATAACACTTATTAGTAGATCTCAGCAACTCTTGCCAGGGATTTCCTATTATGGCCAATCGAGCATAGTGCAACATCAACTCCCAATACCGAGAGAGACGAATCCCCTAGTATCACTCATTGCCTCCATGTGACTCGGGACTGTACCCAAAAACTACCTTTTTGCATGATCTCTTAACCGTGGTATGGTTGAAATCAAAGCACAGTGGGAATCACACAAGTCTCTATGACGATCTCAGTCGACAGACTAACCTGTACCAGTGTCACCAGAGAACTGCTATCTGACGATAGGTATAATACCATTTAGGAGTTCTCGGCGAGTCCGTCTAGTGTACCCAGTCTCCACTGAGCACCCATATACCTTCTCTGATGTTGAACACCAATGGATATGGGATCATCCATCGCCCATCTCATGGGTCGAGAAGCGCATACGCTAGTCTACTCTGGAGTATCGATGCCCTATCTCGATACTTCCATGACTAGGAACATTTGAAGGATGTACTTACTGACTACCCTGTCCCCATTAGTATGATCTGCATCATAATCCTGGTAGTCAAGTACTCATCCTAAGGGCTTTATCAACATGTAATAGAGAGACAATAAGTATACATGTTATGATAAAGTGCAACCAGATAGCATACTATCATGTCGAGCAAGAAAGTCCTCCCTATATATGTCCAAGCATCTACTACAATATACATCACATGTACAGTAATAGCCTCTAAGGCATACATATAACTAACAATCTCCCACTTACAGTAAGGTCATTTGTTGCAGTATCTCATACTCAACGTCCTATAGAAGTCTCTCTAGGGAAAGGACTATGTGAGTGGATCCGCCGTGTTTTCCTTCGTGTCTACTCTCCTGACCTCGATCCCATGGAGATCAACCATCTCCATGATCAGGTGATACTGTCCTCAGAATATGTCTGGAATGCTGATGGGACCTGCGTTCATAGGCCAAAGCCACAACTCCATTGTTGTCACAATAACAGTTATTGGACGCTCAATGGTAGGAACCTTGTTCATCTCATGAACAAGAAATGTCCAGACAACCTCTTTGGTAGTATCGTTGGTAGCAATGTATTCAGCCTTTATCATCTAGTATGTCACGGTATCTAGCTTAGAACTCTTCCAAAATACCATCCCTCCAATGAGGGTGAAGACAATGCCTGTGACTGACTTTCAGTCGAACTTATCACTCTGGAAGCTGGAACCAAGAACTTTCTTTTAGTGATTCTCAAGTACTTAAGAATGTCCTCCACAGCTTTCCAGTGATTCTCCCAAGATCCGATTGATTCCTGATCACTACACCTAGTGAGACATCTATATCTGGTCTGGTACATAACATCGCATACATGATAGAGCCTATTGCCAAAGCATATGGTATGTCTTGCACGCGAGCTCTCTCCAAATCAGTCCGGGAAGACATCTTTTTAGAGAGAGTGATTCCTGAGCTAGTGGACGAACCACCACGCTTAGCATCCTCCATACCAAACCCTTTTAGTATGGTGTTAATGTACCTGGATTTGGGATACTCCCAACATCCACTTAGATCTATCACCATAGATCATAATCCACAAGATGTAGTAGGTATCATCCAGAGATTCCATGGAGAATCCTCGTGATAAGAGGAGCTTGACCGAGTGTAGTATAAGAAACCCTTTCCTATCAAGAGTATGTCATCTGCATACAATACATAGAGGACAACCTTACTCTCTACAACCTTTTTGTATATACAAGGTTCATCTATCTTTTTGATGAAGTTAAACTCTTTGACTACCACATCAAAACAGATGTTCCAACTCAGTGATGCGCGCATTGATCCTAATGGACTTAAGCATAGCTTTGAAAGTCTCAACTTTTCCATCTACACCAAGAATCTTCTTAAGATCTATATGCTCCAAATGGGTTTTACCCATTCAGGTGCAACATGCAAAGTCATACTTTGCTGGTGTACATGGATTCATTTTTGATCGCATAGCATCCAGCCTTTTCACAGAGTCTCCACTCGTGATGGCCTGCCTGAACCTAGTTGGGCCATCATCAACCATGATGCAATCCTCGCTCCCACTGTCACCGAGAAGACCGTATTATCTCTCAAGTGAATGAGGAACCCTACCAGATTCGCAGAGAGGCTGAGGTTCGTTGGAGAGTATTGATTTCTTTGGTTTCACCAAATCATCAACTGTTTAGTTTGTCTAGCTGGAAATCCTTCCAGTTCTACCTCATGACCACTAATTTCTTCACAAGAAATTCCTTTTCTAAAAATGTGGCATGCTGAGAAACAAAACACCTTTTGCTCCTCAGTATGGTAGAAGATATTCACTCGCAAATGTTTGGGATATCCTAACAAACTTATACAGAACTGACCTTGCCTCGAGCTTGTCCGGATTTTTCTTTTCAACATAGGCCGAACAACCCCATATCTTAACTTGTTTAAGACATGGTCTCTTCCCATACCATATCTCATATGGAGTTGTAGGCACTGATTTGGATGGAACCCCATTCAATAGGTATGCAGCTTCTCAAGTGCATAACAACAAAAGGAAACAGGTAACTCGGCAGTACTCATCATAGAGCGCACCATATCTCATAGGGTGTGATACCTCTGTCCCGATACACCATTGTGCCGTGGTGTATACGAAGGAGTAATCTGAGAGAGAATCTTATTCTCCTTTTAGAAACTCCAGGAACTCCATACGCAAGTACTCTCCTCCTCGATTACATCGTAGGAGTTTAATACTTCTACCCGTTTGGTTCTCAACTTTCAAACTTTTATTCCTTGAATTTCTCAAAAGTTTCAGACTTATGTTTCAACAGGAACATATGTTCGAATCCTGAGAGAAGATCAGCGAATATATAATGAAGTATGAAGAACCAACCTTGGTATTTGTAGACATAGGACCGTATACATAGTCATGTATTCGTCCTAAGAGTTCAGTAACTCTTTCTCTGTTTCCAGTAAATGGAGTATTGGTCATATTATTTTTGAGACAAGACTGGCAAATATCATAAGATGAAAATTCGAACAGATTCTTATATTCATCCTTATGTAACTTAGCTGGTCGTGTCACATAGATATGACCTAATCTATAATACCACAAGAAGGATTCGTTCATTTCTGAACTACTCCTCATGTGTGTGTTCTGCATACTTTGAACTGTGGTTTGATTTAGAACGTATATGCTATTATATAACGTGCCTGATCCAATCAACTCTTGATTCAGGAAAATGTTCACAACATTATCCTCTAATACAGAATTACATCCTTCTTTAACTCATTAAAGAAACCGAAATAATGTTGTATATCAGGTACGGTATGTAATAACATTCACTCAGAATCAATGTATTAATACAAGGTGATATTTGCCAACTGATTTGGCTGCAACACTTGCGCCATTCTCTATACTTAGAGACATATTACCCATTCTCAGTTCTCTACCTTTCTGTAACCCATGTAACTTTTACATATGTGGGATCCTGATCCTGTATCGCATACCTAGGACGTAGAGGATACTGAGAAACAATTCTTGGTAATGAACACACCCGAAGAATATGCATCAACATGCTTATTCCTCAATTGGGTGGCGTGGAGATCCAGATAATCCCCTATTTCCTGCTCGGATTTATAACAATTATAAGATAGAGCGGAACCAACGTCCCCCAGCTCAGTATAATAAGCAGGTTCGGTCAATGCATCCATATTATTATCTTGATTTAGGCGTAACATGGTCGCTACCAGGAGAGAGAGAGAAGAAAACACTCTGCGTGCGCTCTTGCAAGATTAGATTGGTTATTATTTTATCTAATCAGGATGGCTCCCACTATTTTTATCAAATCTTCCATCAAATCCTAAAAGGTAAGACTAGCCGGGATTAATTACACCTTACAAGTTCGTCAATCTTTCGGCCAGGCCAGTGTCGGTACTTTGAGGGAGGTTCCCGTGCTTTCGCACGGGCCTAATTAAAATAAATCTCGTTTTCCCAGAGGCATAACCCCGTTAACACCTTTCTAAACACCTACTTGATCGGCTAATTATAATGTGTAAAACTCTCCCAGGAGTAACTCTTACTCGCAGTGGGTATCGGGATCCAACTATTTCATAGAAGGAATGCAATCTCATTGCAAATTTCAATACTTAAAATTCCCGATAATGGTTTTTACCCCTAGCGTACTATAACCTTGACACAGGCCAAACTACCCATAGGACGCTAGTCAAGTTCAACCCGTACATTTCATGATTGAATTAAACCTACCCGCACGACCCTTGACGCAGGCCAAACTACGCCGTACGAATACCCTAATCCAATTGCATCGTATGCAGCAGATAAGCACTAGTTAGCTACCATACACTACGCCTTGACGCAGGCCAAACTACCGCTGCACGAATACTAAGTAGTACTTATCTGAAATTACAGAGGGCTACGCAGGTTTTTAAGAAAACCATGAGCGTAATGAACTTGATATCGTTGTAGAATCGAGTGATTTTGAAAAGGAGTGTTTTTAAAGATTTTACTAGTTTCGCTAAAGAGGTCACTCCCAGTGAAGAGATCTCGGCTATTTCCTTATCGAATAAGGTGCGGGATATTTCATAAATACTACTATGCAAAGAAAAAACTATAGAAGCAATCAATGACAAACCGAGTGGGTTGTAGCATCTGCCAGTTTCGCTAAAGAGGTCACTCCCGGTGAAGGGATCTCGGCTCTTTCCTTATCGAATAAGGTGCTGGATATTCTACAAGGAATACCGCTATACAAAGCAAGAACTAGAGCTACCAGTTTTTAAACAAGTTTCTACAACATCTTTAGGTTTCTTTTATTTCATTAATCTCATTAATGAAGTCCCATCAATTATGCTTCCTAAGTATCACAGAAGAAACGAAAGCAGCAATATATAATATATATCACATATATATAATATAAGCATTCATCTCAGAATAAGCAATGATCACATCACAGATATCAGCAGCTGAAGATCACATATGAAATATTGGATATACTAGGAATTTCGTGTTTTATTTAAGCCAATAAAAAACGCGGATTCCACGGTCGCGATGAATAGACAAACCCACATCCCTAGACCCCTACGAGAGCGACAAGCAATACTATCAATTCTAGAGTTAGGAGACCCGGCCTCGATTCCTCGAGATGGTCTCCCACTAGACCCTAGAACCCGGTTACTTATGCTCCCCATCTTAGGTCTATCCTAATGTGGAAAAGTAAATAATATACATCAATGGTGACATCATCCTCAACCCGGAAGTGCCCCAATAAAAGAATATTACACACAAGCTTTTATATGAATGAAAATGAAAAAAACTCTCATCTCATATAAAAAAACTGGCTATTCAAAACACGACGATCCAATATAACATATCACAGCAACACATAATATCACATGTCATCAACGTAAGCAAATATGCGTATCCCAATTGTCGTTGACGTATAGCAACGAAACCGGCGATACACCACATATTACACTTACGGTCGCAGAAAATAAAGTGAAAAACTACAACAATTGGAATCGTCGCTGCGCTTAGACATCATAAACCCGGAATATCACATATTCTGGATTTCATGCCTAACAATGCAAATCTTACATTTAGATCTCAACTATGAAAACACTTTTCAAAAGAAGTCGGGTAATTCAACAAGATTCCCGATTTCACCCGAGACCGAAAGGTTAAACTTGCACGTAACTAAATAAATTCCAATTATTGTATCATAATCTCGGATAATTAAACGATGTTAAAATTTCCGATCTAATAAAAACACCCAAAATTTCCCAACAAACTCAACACTTGAGCGGAGTATAAAAAAGCACCCAGAATATGCCACAACACCCATGAACCAGCCGTAGAAGGGTCAACCAATGCCTCACCTGTGTCACCGATGAACTACCACAAACCCTAGGGTTTGATGGCGGTTCTGACGGTCACAGAATCAAATTAGGGTTTCGTTTTTCTAGAGGGTCCACAGAATAACCTGCATGATTTTCTGAATATTTTAAACTAAGAAAAATCCAACACTTGGAAAATTTCCAGCAAGGGAAAATATGGGTTATTGATATCCGTTCGAACTTTTTATCACCATCTAATATACCCAAAACAAAGATTAGAATTACGAATAAAAAACAGTCCGAGTTGCCTATGCAGAAAATTAACATCACATGCAATTTTAGGAAAAACTAGCAAGACCTGAAACACCAAAACCCAGAGACTGGAACATTACCAAAATTTGAAGCCAAATCTCTAAATTACATCCGGTGAGCTCGGGAATTTGCCCATTATGGCCGGCCAAGTTGAGGAAAAAATGCTTCAAATTTTTTCAGTGTTCATGTCATATCACATATAACATTCTGCGGTTATTTAAAAAAAATTTAGAGCCCTTTAAAAATTCGACAGAAACTAGCTATTACGGTTTCAAGTTTTGGAGTAATTTCAGTTACATAATTTAACAATATCCGTCTAATTCTCTAGCTAGGCTCTGATACTACTAGTGGGTTCCCTAGCACGGCAGCGGGGTTACGGGCGGCATCGTCCATGCCAAATTAAAAAATTTCCGCGCTAACGAACACAAAACAAAGGATGTTTAACTAGAGAATCATACGAAACGATATATAAACAACTTTACAACTAAGTGAATGCAGAATACAACCTTTGTAGACCGGTCCTTCACTTCTAAAGCTCCGTGTAGTAGTCCCTTCGCTGCGAGTTGTGAAGACCAGGACTCAAGAGAGGATTCATATGAAGAAATGAACAAACATGCTCAATGTCTTCGATGCCGAAAATAATCTACGTCGAGGAGACTCAAGCTCATGCTATCTCTTCACTAATGGTGAAATTAGTGAAGCAAACACCCTAAACTAAATGGCTAATAGGGGAGGATGATGAAATAGGAAGTGGGCTCTCTTTAGATTTTATTTTCTCACTTTATTTCATCACTTAATCAAAATCAAGAGAGCAAACTCATGAGGTAAAAGAAGATGAACGAGTGATGAAGTGATGAAGAATAAAGATGAGGTTAGAAATGCAACCATGGTGAGTTATTATCATGCCTAACTCATGTAGAGAATAAACCATGGCTTAGGGTTAAATGTTGGGTTAATAAATATCTTAAGAAGAAACAAATCAAGTGGACTTAGTTAATGTTTCTACTAGCTTCCACGAAGCTCAAGCATGACTAATTCAAATGATTTGTGAATTACTTAATGATAAATAAAACCCTAACATAAACCTAACCATGGTGTGAATCTCATACATACATGTTGCATGTGTAACCTAGCATGACACATAAATATATATCACATATATATTTGTGTGCAAAAAGAAAAACAATACATTTAACATATATCACATATATATCAATGTATCATCAAGTGAGAAAAATAAATGCTTAAGTGAGCTAATATTAGTTAATGTAATTTAATATATCAAATATATAATTCTACATTAAATTTTTAAATCAACACTTGATTTAATAATCCGGCTATATCACATATAACCGACTAATATCAAATGTATCGTTTTATCGAATCAACTCTTGATCCGATAACCTGGTTATATCACATATAACCGATCGATAGACTTATCGCGAGAATAAAATGCGGTATCACATACGTGCATTAATCTCGGTCCCGCACATATCTCATATGTGCTCCTACTCCGTTTCGCATGAACCAGGAAATTTCTGTGTAGGACTCTAAAGACTCGTCAATACGCTGGAAGTAGGTGATGATCATATCAAACACCCACAAGTCGCACGCAGTCTGCTAAACGTAACAGCTACCCGGGTATTGAGCGATCAGAATATCAACAAGCAAGCCTGCTCATACTCCTGCGAATCCAATCAGTAACACTACCGTACAGTACGGTCTCTTCATCAGATATGTCGCATATCATAGCCTGGGGGTGGTATAACGTCAGACCCCAATAGCTTGATAAGTAGCTCAGCTGGTTTGGACCTGTGTGAATCAGTTCAGTGAGGGAGCCTTCAGGCTTTTCTATGCCCATGCAAGGTCCATAACGGTTCGAGAAACTACTGATAGCACTTACCAGTGGATCTCAGCAAGCCTGGCCAGGGATTTCCTGTTATGGCCAATCGAGCAACATCAACTCCCAATACCGGGAGAGAAGAATCCCCTCCTATCGCTCATTGCCTCCATGTGACTCAGGACTGTACCCAAAAACCACCTTTTTTGCACGATCTCTTGACTGCGGTATGGTGGAAATCAAAACACAATGGGAATCACACAAGACTCTGTGACGATCTCGGGTCGACAGACTAATCTGTACCAGTGTCACCAGAGAACTGCTATCTGACAATAGATATAATACCATCTAGGAGTTCTCGGCGAGTCCGTCCAGTGTACCCAGTCTCCACTGAGCACCCGTATACCTTCTCTGATGTCAAATACCAATGGATATGGGATCATCCATTGCCCATCTCATCGGTCGAGAAGCGCATACGCTAGTCTACTCTGGAGTATCGATGCCTTGTCTCGATACTCCCATGACTAGGAACATTTGATGGATGTGCTTATTGACTACCCTGTCCCCACTAGTATGATCTGCATCATAATGCTGGTAGTCAAGTACTCATCCTAAGGGCTTTATCAACATGTAATAAAGAGACAATAAGTATACATGTTAAGATAAAGCGCAACCAGATTGCATACTATCATGTCGAGCAAGAAAGTCCTCCCTATCTATGTCCAAGCATCCACTACAATATACATCACATGTACAGTAATGGCCTATAGGGCATACATATAACTAACATTTTGTATCTTGTATCTAGTGTCACTCCATTAGACCATGTATATTATTTGACTTAGAACGAGAGTATACTTACGTATGTATTTTTGGTCGATTGAGTAGAATTGACTAGTTATGTTTGATTGTGCTTTTTGTTACATATATGCATGTGATTCTTCGCTTTTGAGCGTCGTATATTATTTGCGTGGGTTGTTTCCGCCGATTGGCGTTGATTTTTACTCCTAAGTAGGGGATGCCATAATTATTATGTTTATATACTTGTTTTTCTCAAAAATTATAAAGGGGATGTTGTCAAAATTTCCAACATTTAAAAACAATCTTTGAATTAAAAAAATGTGGTATCATTTTCATTACTTTTAAAATTGTACCTCCTTATATCAGCAAACAAGGTTTAGATCTTGGTTTTCTGGCTTACTTGGATTGTGTCAGTATCTTTAGACGTCACACAATCTAAGTGCCGGTCACGTGCCAAATTTGGGTCGTGACAGAGTTGGTATCAGAGCCTTAGGTTTAACTTTACGTAACCTAGAAGCGACTTTGGAGTTATTAGGCACGAACTTTCATTATTAGATTGACCTTTGGTTTGATGGAGTAGGTAACTCAGGATGAGTAACATACCGTACATATGTTCTGCGGCATATTTACGATACGATACCCCGCCTAAGTAACTTTAGGATGTATGTCTTGATCAATTCTTCCTTTGACTCTCTATATTTGTTGTTCCTATTCGTATATCTTACCAACTATCGTTTCTTGTTCCATTTGCCATGGCCACATGAGCTAGGTGAGCCGCAGCCAGGGATGCAGTTCGGAAAGATCCACCAGTGACGGCGATTGACCCACAGGACATCCCGACGGTACAAGGACATGTTGATCCTCCTCTTCCCGATCGGATGACTAGACTGGAGAAGGGCGTGTTGGGCTTACAGCAGATGATGGGACCGTTGGCCGAGGCCACCTATATTTAGAGGCAGGATCAGGTATCGACTATTGTAGAGCCCTTAGTACAGCCAGTTCAGACAGTCACACCAGTAATCGTGAGATTTATGGAGGTATCACTCCCAGAGTTCATAAGGTTGAGACCTCCGGTGTTCACAGGGACAGACACAGCAGAGGATCCTCAGTCGTTTCTTGATAGGATGGCTAAGATCGGTAGGTCTTTGAGATCCTCAGATATGAGGATGGTGGAGCTGACCAGTTTTCGGTTGGAGGGACTTGCCAAGACATGGTGTGAGTCGATGGAGAGAGGGCGAGCAGCAGATCTTCCTCCGATGACATGGGCAGAGTTTTTCAAGGTTTTCCTTGCTAGGTTCCTTCTGCAAAGCATGAGAGACACCAGAGCCAGTAGTTTTGAGACATTATGGAAACCTGCAGATATGTCTGTGGCAGATTATGATTTGCAGTTTACCCAGTTGTCGCGCTATACTCTATATTTAGTTCCCACAGAGGAGCTCAGGGTGAGGAGATTTGTGAGGAGCCTGGATACGCAACTGTTCCTTGCCATGGGCTTCCAGCACTTCGATACATATGCACAGGCTATGGACACAGTGATTCGAGTGGAGAAGCGTCTGATCGAGACGACAATTGTTCCAGAATCAAAGCGAGCCAGACTATTGGATTAGCTTCCGGACAGTTTGGCAGAGGCCAAGGAAAATTCGTTCCAGGATGCAGGAGTGGTCGACGTTGGGATCAGGGCCGAATGTATGGCTCGTACCCCGAGGAGCAGAGACCGCCATCGACATGTTTCAGTTGCGGGCATCCAGGGCATTTCGCTAGAGATTGTGGACGCCGGGGAGGGACTATAGTTCCGCAGGCTGCTTTACCCCCTCCACCTTCTTCTTTAATGGCATCACTTCTTCCACCAGTTGCTACTCTACGCCGGGTAGTTGCACCGTGAGGCCATGGTTTTGTTGGACGTACTCAGAGGGGACAAGAAAACCGAGGGAGAGGACATCAAGATGCACGTAGGGGTCAGGCTAGGGTTTTCGCTTTGACTCCCCAGGATGCCTGTTCAGTCGAAAATATTGTGCATTTGATATGACATTTTTCTTACTATTTCTATATAAAAAAGGTGTTTATTATAAATATGACACATATGAGGGTTTATCTGTAAAAATACTATTTTCATGTGTTTATTTATTATAATTAACATTATGAAGGAAAATGTAAGCATATAATATCTATATAATATTTAGTCCATTTAAATATGCTTACCTTATCAAATATCTTTAACCAATTTTCTAAAACTATAATATCATGTCAAATGGTTAAGATAATATCTCAATAAAAATAAATTTTACTAACATTATTTATTGAGTTATTGTACAGAAATTATATCAGGACTGAAATCAAGGAAATTCGAGTTGGCGAGATCAAATCTGCCGAAATATTCAAGTAAATCGAAGAAAAATATTCTGGCAGAGACTACGAGATGATTTCAATATTCCAGATATCAAAACAGTCTACATATGTCACCAGAAGAGGCCAACAGAAATATAAAATCAAGACCCTCCTAATCCACCGCGGATCCGCGGCCAAACCCACCAAATGACCGCGGTTCCGCCGCACGTCTGAAGATCTAGGGCTTAGGATTTTCAAGTTGGGATCCTAACAACTAGTTACCATATTAGGAAACTAGGGTTCTGGCTCTGTGACTATAAATAAGGACCAAGAGCCTCTTAGAAAAGTTATCAAACCGACGCGATCACGAAGTCCACGATGGCTCAAGAATCCTGGTTGATCATCGACAGTTCATCTACCTCCTTAAGAAGAGATCGAGAAACAAACTAGGGTTTTGTAATCATTTTCTAAAGGAACAAAGTGTACTTGATCTTGTTAATTAATAAAGGTAGTTTTCTTCTATTGCATTTTATTTCTTCATGATTTCTATCTTTTCTTTTCCCAACATGCGCGTGTAATTCTCCGCTTGTTAGGGTTCGTAGGATTAGGATAGATTAATGGATGATGAAGATCCTTAAACTCTTTTTACGTTCTATAAAGTTTATAAACTTTACCAAAAGAATCATTAACATCCTAATCGGGCGTACTACTAATTTATTGGGAGCCACGACCGCGATTAGAGATTAGTTAACGATTGTTTTGGTAAAGGCTAGACATGAACGAAGATCCAAGTCAAGGTAGGAGTTAAGAGTGGAAACTATTTTCCCTCCAGAAACCCTAATCTACATGCATCACTGTCGATTTAGTTTTAAATCTATTAAAGGATAAGAGGAGTAATCTTTAATTAATCATCCGTGACTACTAAATCTTAACGAACCCTACAGGCCCCCTTCTAATATAAAACCTACATCCGTAGTTAATCTAGATCTATATCCTGCATCCGTGTTTGACGTGGATCTAGAATCTACAACCAATCTTCAACATTCTTTATTCTTCCCCTTTTTCAACACGTCTAAAGTAAGATTAAAAGATTAAACGTTTCCCTGAGGACGACCGGTACTCATCTCGGTCTAGCTACACGTGACACCATTATTGATTGTGGTTACAACACAACTCTAAAAACATCAACCAAATAATGCCTATGCATCCAATGCAGTTGTTACATGTACTCTTCCCATATGTTCCCTAGATGCGCATATTTTGTTTGATTGGGGTTCTACGCACTCATACGTGTCTGCACACTTCGCACTTTCTCTGGGGAGAGATTCGTCGTTGTTAGAGTTACCGCTTGTTGTGATTGCTCTAGTGGGAGATTCTTTCGTAGCCCGCACGTATTTAGGTCATGTTCCATACGTATTGGTGATAGAGATTCGTTAGTTGACTTGATTCTTCTCAATATGCTAGATTTCAATGTACTTTTCGGTATGAATTGGATGGCCGCTTGCCATGCATACATTGATTGCCGGGGAAAAGCGGTCAGATTCTGTTTTCCTAGTGAGCTGATTTTCGTTGTGCGGGGGGACTGCAGCATCACTCCTGCCAACCTGATTTCCACCCTTAGTGCTAGATGGCTTTTGAGGAAAGGGTGTCGTGAGTTATTGGCGTTTATTCAGGATGTGGGAGCCGCAGAGGTCCCGTTGGACCAGATTCTGATTGTACAAGAATTTCCTGATGTGTTTCCTACTGAGTTGCCAGGGTTGCCACCAGAGTGCGAAATTGAGTTCGGTATTGATTTGATTCCCGGCGCGGGGCATATTTCTATACCGCCCTATCGGATGACCCCGATAAAGCTGAAGGAGCTCAAGAGTTAGTTGCAAGAATTGCTCGATAGAGGACTCGTTAGTCCGAGTGTATCGCCATGGGGAGCTCTGGTCCTGTTCGTTAAGAAGAAGAACGGAAGCATGAGATTGTGTATCGACTATCAGCAACTGAATCGAGTTACGGTGCGGAATAAGTATCCCTTACCTCGTATTGGCAACTTATTCGATTGGCGGCAGGGAGCCGGCTATTTCTCGAAGATTGATTTGCGGTCTGGGTATCATCAATTGCGAGTCTGGAATGATGACATTCCAAAGACCGCCTTTCAGACGCGCTACGGGCACTACAAGTTCCTGGTGATGTCATTCGGACTCATCAATACCCCAGCAGCGTTCATGGATATGATGAACCGAATCTTCAATCCATTCCTCGACCAGTTTATCATTGTTTTCATAGATGGTATTTTGATCTACTCTAGGAGTTGGGAGGAACACGAGCAGCACTTGAGGATTGCATTGCAGACTTTGAGAGAGAACAGTTGTTCGCCAAATTCTCGAAGTGCACTTTCTGGCTTGATAGTGTGAAATTCTTGGG
Organism: Agapanthus africanus; assembly: GCA_030015575.1. Taxonomy (NCBI): domain Eukaryota; kingdom Viridiplantae; phylum Streptophyta; class Magnoliopsida; order Asparagales; family Amaryllidaceae; genus Agapanthus; species Agapanthus africanus. Next base: position 749,872,436 of record CM057339.1, on the reverse strand, counting down.
TCATATTGTTATGATAGATGGGATGCAGGTTGATCCAAAGAAGATTGAGACGGTACAACATTGGCCCAGACCCGTGTCAGTGACTGAGATTTGTAGCTTTTTGGGTTTAGTGGGTTATTACCGTCGCTTTGTACAGGAATTCTCTCATATTGTGGCTCCTATGACTAGTTTGACCCGAAAAGGAGTTCCGTTTCTATGAACTGAGAGATATGAGCAAAGTTTCCAGCAGTTGAAAACTCGTCTGACGACTGTGCCCGTTCTATCTTTACCTTCAGGCGCAGGCGGATTTGCGGTATATTGTGATGCATCTCATGTGGGGTTAGGTTTCGTATTAGTGCAGTATGACAGAGTTATTGCTTATGCTTTTCGGCAGCTGAAGAAACATGAGCAGAATTACCTTGCCCACGATCTGGAGATGGCCATGGTGGTCTTTGCACTGAAGAGTTGGAGACACTATTTATATGGAGAGTCGTGCTAGATCCTTACAGACCATAAGAGTCTGAAGTATATATTCCAGTAGAGGGATTTGAACTTGAGGAAACGTCACTGGATGGAGCTGGTGAAAGATTATGATTGTGAGATTTTTTATCACCCGGGCAAGGAAAATGTAGTGGCTAACGCATTAAGTAGGAGACCTAGGATTAGCTTGTCTTATTTGGGTTCGGTTCGGAGGCAGTTGGATGCTGATTGGCGGATTTTGTGTGACATTGGTATATAGTTTGAGTTTACCTCTGTAGGTGGATAGTTTGCCTATGTTCGTACTCGTCCACTTTTGCTTGATCGTATCAGGGAGGCATAATCCGAGGACATGCGATTTTCAGAGATTTTGGAGAGAGTTCGGCAGTATGGGGATTCTGAGTTTACGATTGACAGCGAGGGAGTGTTATAGTTTGGGACCCGGTTTTGTGTACCCGGTGTCGATGGGCTGAGGCGTATGATATTAGAGGAGGCACGTCAGTTTTTCTATAGCGTTCATTCAGGGTCTACCAAGATGTATCACGATTTACGAGGTGTGTACTGGTGGGAAGGGACGAAAAACATTGTGTCTAACTTCGTTTCGAATTGCCTGACTTGTCGGCAAGTCAAACCCGAACATCAGAAGCCGGTCGGAGAGTTGCAGCCTCTACCCGTTCCGGAGTGAAAATGGGAGCAGATCTCCATGGATTTTGTTGTGGGTCTACCCAGGTCTAGCGGAGGGTATGACTTCATTTGGGTGATTATGGATCGATTGACGAATTCAGCTCACTTTCTTCTGATGAAGACTACTTTCGGGTATGCTCAGTACGCCCAGATCTACATTGATGAGATTGTGTGGTTGCACGGAGTTCTGACCTGTATTATTTCTGATAGAGGCGCACAGTTTACCAGTCATCTATGGCTGAAGCTTCAGGATGCTTTGGGCACTCGCTTGAGTTTCAGTACTGCCTTCTACCCACAGACCGATGGCCAGTCGAAGCGTACGATTCAGACTCTTGAGGATATACTTCGAGCTTGTACGCTGAATTTGGGTGGCAGTTGGGATCGTCACTTATCTTTGATCGAATTCTCCTATAATAATAGCTTTCAAGAGATAATTAGGATGGCACCATTTGAGGCGTTATATGGGAGGAAGTGTCGGTCGTCTGTCTATTGGACCGAGCTTAGCGAGAGCAGCATCCTAGGGCCTCAGTTGGTTCAGGAGATTATTGAGAAAATCCAGATGATCCAGGATAGGATGAGAGCAGCTCAGAGCAGCCAGAAGTCTTATGTAGACCGTCGTTGCTGTAGACTTGAGTTCGATGTGTTAGACCATGTATTTCTCCTATCTCTCTGATGAAGGGTGTGATGCGATTCGGGAAAAAGGGGAAGCTCAGTCCCAGATATGTTGGACCCTATAAGATTCTTAAGAGGGTGGGTGTTGTATCATATCATTTAGCACTTCCGCCAAGTTTTCCCGAATAGCACGAGATTTTGAGTCTCGCGTGTGCATCCTGTGTTCCACATGTCTATGCTTCGCAAATACCTTTATAATCCTTTTCACGCTATCCAATATCAGTCTATACAGCTTGAGCATGATTTATCTTTCACTGAGCAACCGGTAGCTATTCTCGACCGGCAGGTGAAAAAGCTGCGATCAAGAGTATTTCCATCTGTAAAGGTTCTATGGCGGGCACCAAATAGCGAAGAGGTCACTTGGGAAGCCGAGGATGTGAAACGGAAGAAATTCCCGCATTTTTTTGAAGGTATGTGTGTTTAGGTTTTAATTCGGGGACCGAATTTTTTTTAGGGGGGATATTGTAACGTTTCGGAAAAAGTTTAGATAATTAATTTTTTTTTTTTTTAAATGTTATTTTAAATTTTATAATTTTGATAAAAAGACTTTTTATAAATGGTTAGGGTATTTAAGTATAATGGTAATTAGTTTAAGTAACATTTAGTTTGTAAAGAATGTTTTTAAGTTGGAAGTTCTTTTGTGTGAGGGTCTTTATGCAAAAAGGGTAAGCATATAAGATTAAGCTTACCTTATACCTCACCCACAACACACCATGAGGTGCACCTCAAGCCAACACCTCACCCTTGCACACATGCACCTCACCCCTCTATGGTGACACCTCCTCCTCCCCTTTTCAATACAAAACTCTTTTATTTGCTCAGTTTATCAAACTGAATGTAGGTTTCACAATACTTAGCATCAAATGGTGAAGCTCTCCACCCTCACATAGAAAAAAAAAACTAGAGTTCTTTGGATATTAAATCAAATCTCTCAAACTAGACCTCTCAACTCTTGGTGCACATCTTGATGATTGAGCTCTATGGAATCCTTCAAATAGGTATAACGCTCAACCTTTCAGGTCCTATTAAGAGTTCTGTATAAATTAGTGTTTACGATATCGGAAAAACGTGTTTTAGTTTAGAGTTTTAGCTCTGTTAGTATCTGCTATAATTATATTAATCTCTAAATAAATCTAACAGTACAGTAGCATGATATTAGAATCTAGAATGCACCCTAGAAACCCGGACCCATTCCTCCACATTTCGACTGGCGGAATCCCTGAATTTCCCGCTACCGCCAGTTTTCTTGATGAGTTGGGTTTTGAAATTTTTTGGGTATATCTCTTTAGGTTATATAAGGTTTTTGGTATACTTTGATTTTCTTAGATAAGCTGTAAGCAAAATCTGGAAGCTAATTGATTTGCTTTTTATAATATTTTAACGTATGATACGAACATTTCGTATCTCGTTTTTGTGTTTTCTCAAAATACGACGATTCGGGTAGCTCTAGTAAGCTTTGGGTTTGTATAGAAAACGATATGCAAACGTATCACCTTACGTAAGTTAGTTCACTTAGAATTTACGTATTCAACGTATCGGAATTTAGCCGTTTATATATGAAAGTTTTATTTCGATGTTAGGTTTGACCGTGGGAACTTCGGAGACAGCAAGGAAGGGAAAAAGAATGATGGGATTCGAGTAGATCATGAATTGTTCCGGTGAGTAGACTAAACATCTACCGGAGACATTGTATGGATGGCGTATAGCGCTCGAAACCAGAAATTTTGTTATACTTGTTTTCCATTCATGTTGTTTGTATAATTAGACCTAGTATTGCATTGTATGCATTCATACCTATTAATCGCTAATGCTTAACACTTACTAGGACACTTGCACTATTACCGATGAGTTATGTTGCACTTGCACATGTATATATGCTACACTACACCCATCGGTAATTAACATGTCACATACACACCTAGAACTTGCCATGTCACCTATAATATATTGCGCACTGTTAGTATCATTAATAACTGTTGCCATGCGGTATTGTTATTGTTTTGACACATATCATATCTTATTGTCATTATTTTTACTTGTATCATGAAATATTGAATTATGAGATTTTTCTTGTTTTGAGTTTTATTCAATACATGTTATAATTTTATGGGTCTTCGTGATTTATATAATACGTCCACCATGAGTTGCTGTTTTTATGATTTGACTTTATTCCGAACCGAGTGGGGGAGTACGGTTGCGGATTTTTACATTATCCGTACTCAATGGGGGAGTATACAATCGGACATGGTGGACCCGGTCGAGACCGAAGGACAGGAAAGCCGCATTAGAAGCGGGGAGTCTAGCGAGGAACTCGATACCGGAGATAGTTTGGAAACACGGCGGATATCTGGAGAATACCGACTGATGTTGTTAGCTGTCAGGATCGTTCGGGGAACGATGCCTGCTGAAACTGAAGATTTGTGTCGATATTTGATACTGGATTTGAGAATCATTTATGAAAATGACCAAGATTTTGGAACACTTGATGAGATTTCTGTTTCCTTTTATACAGAAACTTTAGTTACATATTCATATTTCATATGTTATCATATATCATGTCTACCTAATGCATAGTTTTAATCGCTATTTCGTTATGCATACAATTTTAATTGTTAGATATTAGTTTATTCGCTGAGTTGGCAACTCATCCCCGTTGTGCCTTAGTTCCTTGTAAAAGACGTGTGGATGCATAATGGCGTTGTGGATGCATAATGGCAGATTTCGTCGCTTATCTTGCTAGATGGGTTACATGTTTAGTAACCGCATCTTTTGGATATTTTGTATCTTGTATCTAGTGTCACTCCGTCTGACCATATATATTATTTGACTTAAAACGAGGGTATATTTATATATGTTTTTTCGGTCGATTGAGTAGAATCGACTAGTTATATTTGATTGTGTTTTCTGTTACTTATATGCATGTGATTCTTCGCTTTTGAGCGTCGTATATTATTTGCGTGGGTTGTTTCCGCTGATTGGCGTTGATTTTTCCTCCAAACAGGGGATATCACAATTATTATGCTTATGTACTTGTTTTTCTCAAAAATTATAAAGGGGGTGCTGTCAAAATTTCCAACATTTAAAAACAATCTTTGAATTAGAAAAAAATGTGGTCTCATTTTCTTTACTTTTAAAACCGTACCTCCTTATTTCCGTAAACAGGCTTTAGATCTTGGTTTTCTGGCTTACTTGGATTGTGTAAGTATGTTTAGACGTCACACAATCTTAATGTCAGTCACGTGCCAAATTCGGGTCATGACAGATGTCCAGTCATGGACGAACATGCGGTCTGCAGCTGATACCTCAAGAGGCTACTAAATGGTCCATGAGAAACAAAGTAGGAACATATGACACGACAGCCATGGATCTTTTATATGGAGGCCGAAACGTCCCTAAAATAATACGGTGAAAACATGTTCGGCCGATGTATTTTCTGTAAAATGTCAGGCGTTGAATGCTTGCAATTTCCAGCTGTTACCAAGCCGATGTACGTAGCGGTTGTTTGAAATAAATTGAAAGCCGAGTCGTTGTAATAAGGCTGGCTTTTATGAACCGATGTTTTGAACTCAATATATACATATATGCCTAAGGGTGGTTCCGAAATAAAGTGGGGTTGACCGATTGGGTCGGGGCTCATCCTATTTTTATGATTGTGAATAATTTACCATACTTTCACATTACCGGATTAAAACCCCCTTTTTCATTCATTTTAGAAAGACTGTTCTTCCCTTTCTCTAAAAACGAGATCGATCATTTATGTAGACATAGTTGCTAAGTTAGGTCTTTTCGGTTAAATGCAGGCCCTTCAGGAGACCAGCAAAATAGCGCAACAACGCTCTAATTTATGTGCATTGAATGTGCCAAAAACTAGTTATTCTATTCGTTCACAATTATTTGTCCTTTTAGCCTTTTGCATGGCAATTAAGATATGATTTAAAGTCCATTTGAAAAAAAATATTATAATACGACCATTCTAGTAATTTTTCCTAAATTATTCTCGTATTAAATGAATGTTGTCTTCTTATCTTCTTAAATTTTGTTTGGAATCTTGCATCAATACTTTTTAAATGAGATTAGTTTAGATATTTAAAAATACAAAATAATAAATGTAGTGAGAAATTATATACTCTTCATCTCCACATCACAAAAGGATAAGTAATTTAGTAAGAAAAAAAAACTCACAAGAAAAGGAACTGTAAGCAGTGGGATTATCATAAGTGTTGCCTTATTTTCTTTGCTACTAATGAAAAAAGAGGAAGGTGTGGTCTCAAATTAAGAAGTTTCAGTTTCATTCTGATAATGACATGTGGCAAGCAATTTTCTCGAATATTTTTTAAGAAAGGATAACTAACTTTTTAGATCTTCTTAAATTGTTAAGATATCTTAGAAGTCTTACGAATCTATTTAATCCGAATTAATATTATTCAATAATTTCTGAAAACCTTTATCCATCATAACACATGCACACATGCACCACATGTGCAAAGGCTGCTACCTTTTTCATGGGACCCAAAAATGAAGAAGGTCAGTTGGTCCAAGACTCCAAGCTTTCTATTCATACAAATAAATGTGTTGGGCTTGGTTATTTTTCTCATGATTTTGCATCCTAAACTTTTACTATTCTAAAAAACCACATCCAAAACTTGGTATTTCAAACTAAAAACTTGATATTTTTAGATAATATCAGGAGTTAGCATCCCCCTCCCCACTCTACTCAAACCTATCATATTGGGATGTCTTAAGTTTTGGGACCGCCAAAACCGTCCCAAGCATTTTGGTAAGTAACCTTAAAAGTGGCGTCCCAAAAAATTTTGGGACAGTTTGGGTCGTCCCAAAAAAATATTTGGCACTATCCGGGCCGTCCTAAAAAATGATTCCTATATCAAAATATTTAGGACGGCTCAAGCCGTCTCAAAATTATTTGGCCTTTGTAGAAAAAAAGTTAGAAAATGATTGTGACCGGTTCAAGTTGTCCTAAATTTACGAATTTCAATTTTTAAAAATATGCAGAAATTTAAAAAGCGCGCGTGTATAATACAATCGCATAACAATACAATTCTCACGTCAATACAGATCAAGCACGCGAATAAATTAACAACGATAAAAACCGCATGCATATGCGTCAACGACAGCAATAACAACATCAATAAAATCCACGCACCAATATATTTACAACAACAATAAAAACCGTATACCCACATACAACATCAACAACAACAACATCATCAATAATATCAACAAAAATAAGATCAACATTATTATCAACCACAACAATATCAACCATAACAACATTCACTAAGAAGTAAACAACACAACAACCTAATTAACTTGTCTTGTATAGAAAAACTATTATCAATATTAATTGAAGTCTTATTACTTGGATAGTTACCCGGCTCTTGTGATCATGGAACATGACCGTACGGCATGTAATCATTTGCATTTTGGGTTAAGGTCTGAGTCCTTCATACGATTTTGTGAGATTGGATCCGGATATGAAGACCGAGGGTATGAAGGCCGGGAAGGAGGGTAAATTGTACTCTGGTTGCTGTTTATCTCTGTCATTAGCCGTTGCTCGAGTGAATTATGAACTTGCTTGAACGAATCCTGAACTTGCAATACACGTTGCTTGAAGTGTGTCGACTGATCTTCAAGTTGCGTTGTGAATTGTTGTTGCACCCGTTCCACTCGTGCATCTGATGAGGCAGTGGCTATTCGACACGCCTGAGTAGCTGCATAGTCATGAGTCCCTCGATCTCGGAATCGATGTCCCGTGCTGTCCATGCCATGCTCGCGACCTCCTTGAGCTGGGCCCATGACTCTTCGAAGACGAGGACCGAGTGTACTTATCGACTCCCCGGAGTCAAATACATCTGCGACCCCTCAGTTAGCAGTTGCTCCTGCAATTAATTATAACGTATAAATAAACAATTTCAACATTATAATCAGCTAGTGATAAAATTAGTTACCACTCACCCTACACTCCTCTTCATGCGGTCCTTTGCCTTTATGCGTACCCAAAAAGACAGTTAATGTGTTATGTGAGTTCTGTACCGATTGCTTCTACAATATAACAAAGACACAATATAATGTAAATTTTACCAACGTTCATTAACACACATGCATGCAACGTGAAAAATAAAAGATTACCTTCCTTTTTTCAGTGGAGAAATACATTACCAAGTCTGGCCATAATTTGTTATCCATTTTATCATCCATCGTTTCCAAAATCAAGCTTACCAGTTACACATAGTATGACCTCTTTAAGGAAGTCTATCATTAATTCACATATGATTGAGATACTAAAAAGAACAAACAACCTTTTTGCTAAAGAAAAGCCAAATAATTACTTAAGACATAATATACCACAGATTTCATATATACTAGTTCCTAAACTTTCCAACAATATTTTAATTACCTCCACGTATGCTTAGATGATATCCTCCAAATAATTTATAATAGTTTAAATTCGTAATCTTTTAGCCAGCTTATCAATTATAGTATTGTGATTACTCATTTTCTACAAGAGTACATAATAATAATAATAATAATCATAGTTAAACTATTTTAGTAAACTAAAATCCCGAACTCTAGCCCTTAAGTCTATCAATTATCAAATCAACTCTATCTCTAATACTATATCGCAAAAGGAAGGATTCATTTGAACTTGAAATTGATTGATAATACGGCTTCTTATTATTTTAGAAAAACCAAACAAAAACACCATTGATTTATGTGCAATACACATAATTAAACACAATGTCATTATTATTTAACAAGTGAGATACATATAATTAAATTACTATGTCATTATTTATTTTAATAGCGCGATGTACATAGCTAAATTAATAAAGAAATTTATTATCAAAATTACTATAATTACGTTCGTCGCAGGTGCCGAAAATGCTTTATAATAGGGCAAAAGGAAGGGGTTCATTGAATTTTGAAATTGATAATAATACAGCTTCCTATTTTTACATAGAAAGTAAACAAAAAACATTGTTGATTTCTGTGCAATACCCGTAATTAAATGTTATATCATTATTATTTTACAACTGTGATGCATGTAATTAAATTAGCCTATAATGTGATGCACATTGGTAAATTAATAAAGAAATTTATAATAAAAGTTTCTATAATCATCGTAGGATGTGACATGTGCCGAAAAAGGCTATCATATAGAGGTAGAAAGTAATTGAAGGTGATCTTTATTAACTATGGAATTTGGTGGAATTTTAAAATTAAAGAGTTTGAAGGGGTCACAGAGTTGATCGATGATAATTCTGTACCTATAAAAACCTAGTTTATTTAGGTTCATGAATGATGCATGCAACTATATATTATATTATATGACACCAACTAATGAAATTAATAAGTATAATTTTGCTTAGATTTTCTATTATGTCTCCTGTTACGGGAAAAGAAAGGGCTTTTTAATTTTGAAATTGATTAGTGATGTGTTTTTTTTATTTTTTTCAAAGAAATCAAGAAAAAAAAACATTATTGATTTATGAGCATTGCACATAATTAAATGTCATGTCATTATTATTTTACAAGTGTGATGCACGTAATTAAATTGCCATACTATTATTATTTTACAAATTCGATGCATGTAGTTAAATTAATAAAGAAATTTATCATAAAAATCTCTAATGATATACGTGCAACGCACGTGCCAAAAACACTTGTATATAGTTTGAATATCTTTAGTGTATATCCAGAGCATTAAATTTTGGTATTTTTTAAGTTCAAACCAAAGTACTTTCAAAAAGTAACCATTCAAAACATGAAAATTAATCAACTTTACAAACAAAACCATAAAAGCCCTAACAAATTTAGGGATTTTTAAAATCAAGACTAAAAGTGACAAAATACTAAAAATGAATATATAAAACAGTAACCTTCCCAAAACCCAATTTTCCTCTTTAAAGGGAAAAAGATTCAGGCATGATCAGAGTGGACATCTCCAATTAGAATTCTAAAACTTTTAATTTTAACATATTGATAATAATCGTTAAAATCAAAAGTCTAAACCCAATTTTCAACAATTTAGTATTATAAAACAAATTGCCAAAATATTAAATTTTTACTCACCATGGTGGATTCCTTTGAGAATTGATCGAATCTTTGATAAAGAGACCAACTTTAAAGTTCAAAAACCTAGATTTTTTAATATTAGTGTTAGAAGGGTTTGAGATCAAATATTTGCAAAAATAAAAGGTGAAAAGAGAAGTGAAGAGGATTACCGTAGGGGCTGTTTGGTAATAGGATTTGAAGATGCATTTCCAAAAAATCTCCATTTCTTATGTTTAGATAGTAACAAACTTGAGTTGGAAATGGAAATGGATATGCAAAATGTATGAAATTCTTGCTACATTTATTGTACATTTTGGTTGTAACAAGAGTTGCAAATTTGGGGAGGTGGGCATAATAATTATTATCGGTGTCACATGGGCAAATTTGCAAGGAATGTTGCATTTTCTTTAGTTTTTTGTTCAACCAAACACAAGAAATGGTTCGGATTTGGAAATCCAATTACAAAATTTGAAGGTAATCAAACAATGGATCCGGGCTCTTTTTTTGCAACAAATGCCACATGCATCATTTGTTGCATGAAATCATTATGCAATTCTTTTTGGTTGCTAACCAAACACGACAGTAGTTTTATCTCGAAAACCTAGCGTTTTTAATCTTGCGAGGCGAGAAGATACGAATGCGGAGGAATTCTAGTCTCCAAACGCTAGCGTTTTTTTTATTGTATGAGTCCGACTCGAGGGTAAGGAAAACAGAAGGGAGAGAGATTTATATACATGCGAGAGAGATTTTCTAACTAATTAATAAACGCCATGTACATGCGTTACACGTGTCATGGGTATAATGATTAAAAATTTTGATAATTATTTTCCTTTTTATTTTATATCTTTCTATTTAATCTTTGGGGACCATTACGACTGTCCCAAACTTTGAGTCGAAAATTTTGGTACCGTCCTTAATCGTTCGGGACGGCAGGGCCCGTCCTCACCCCAATGTCCCAATTTTAGTGATTTGTAGCAGTGATCATGGATAGTGAACTCGGTGAGGAGAGCGCTCTCTCTCTCTCTCTCATCTGCTTCTCACTTGTCTCTTATGAACCCTAGACCTCTCTCCTCACTCATTTTCACTTCTTGTTGTTAAAATCTAGTTCTTGGTCACATGCCCTAACTGTTAAATCAAGGTGTCAATTCCTCCCGTCCCATCGGTTTTTAAATCGAATGTTTAATCTACGATTCGGTGTTTTTAATTCATTAGATGAAGCATTTTTTTGGTTTTGGGGAAGTTTGATTTCTTAGAGTGATACATGTTGGATGATATATATACTAATTGTTTTAAGGAGGAGGGAGGGGGAGCCTGAGGGGTGGAAGAGACGGCGGCGGTTGATTCAGGAACCAGAAAAGAGATCCTTAAAACCCTAATAAGATGATTGTATTAGGGGGTATTTCAAAGCCTATAATTGACAAAGTTCTAACCCTAATTTAGTTTTAAGATTCGGATGTATTTATTAAAAGGGAAATTTCACAAAATGCTCCATGAGCTTTAGCATATGTTCTCATTACCATCCTAAACTTTTTCCATATCACAGTCCCTCCAACGTTACATTCCGGTACTTCCGATCCCCATGCGACCCTCCCTTCCTTTAGTTTTATCAATTTTTTTAATATAAATTATTCCCCTCATATGATTTCTTCTTTTTTAATCCCAAAACTACTCTCCCTTCCTATTTTACCCTTCCTCCCTCCCTCATATCAAAGAAAGCCCCAAAGAAGAAAATAGACACTTCTAATACAAGCTCTAATGGCAGCTCAAACATAATATCTTCTCCTTTTCTCCCCTCAGCTCTACAAAACAGATAGTCTCGGCCCTATCTCTCTACACATCAATCTTTTCATGCCTCTATCTCTACTTATTTTTTGTTTTCTTTTTAATTATGAGAGAAATCATGAACACCTTAATGAATTAAACATGAATTTATGGTGTCAACAACCAATTAATGGGCTTGTCGAGGCCGGTTGAAAACCAGTTCGTCAAGGATCAATCCTTCTCATTTCTCGGCGAAGACATCTCCTCTCATGTCTCAAACCATATGCTTGACGTCAATCGCCTTCTCGTCCAGCATGTAATTAATCATTAGTTCTGATTGATTTCAAGCTCGATCGATCAGAATGAATTTTAAAAATGTTGAATGATCGATATGTCTAATTTATTTATTTTAGATAGTGGACGCAATGGCAGAACTGTTGTAGAGGAGGAGTTCTCGAGCTATATGGCGCCGGTAGTGCACGAGTTCTTGGCAAGGTAGCCGAGTGGAGTTTGTGGGATATGGTTGGGATGCGCTGAAATTGTTTGTAGAAATGATTGTGTAGGATTTAAGATTGTTTGTGATGGTGAGTATGGATGTGTTGGATTTGAAGAGAATGGTTGTGTTCGAAAATGTGGTACATGTATGTGGGGAGGTGGGATTGGAGTTAAGATTGGAATGGATATGAATGGTTATAAAGTGTTAGTTCACGTCTTTACGATGATTAGTAAATTAGTTTTAAGATATAATATGTATTGAATAAATGTTTCTATTTATGTAAAAGTAATTATGTTTTTCTTTTGCAAATCTATGTTGATTAATGATGGTGATTAGAAAGTGTATGTGTAAATATTTGTATGATAGTGTGCAATATTTTTGATCAATTAACTAAATGATGGTATTTGGAAGGTATTTGTGTAAATGCCCGAATGATCGTGTTTGGAATATTAGTGAAATTGATTAAATATTTATATTTGCAACATGTTTATATAAATGTTTAATTGACCGTATTTGGAATATTTTTGTGCAATTACTTGAATGATGGTGTTTTGAAGTTATTCCCGTAAATGCTCAAAGGATCAACTATGCATAATATTCGTACTTCATTAGAATAAGATATTTGCGTAAAATTCCAATTAAAATTTTTTATCGTGAACATAGATTTTACATAAAATGGAATCGAACATATAAGTATAACTTGACATGCATAAAGACGAAATTTAGATTTTCCTTAATGCAATAGTTTGAATTGACGCTTAACCAAATTAAAGCAAAATTAAAACATAAATCGAAATTTAACACACATCTCCTTAATATAGCAGTTAGCATTCAAACTCATTATTAAAATACCGAATGCTTAGCGCTAGACTCAAGAGCAATTGCCAAATTTATACCAATACATTCCAAACGTCATATACATACATTCCAAGCACTATTATGTCCCAAATTTATATAAACACATTCCGTGCATTTATACAAACACATTCAAATAACAAGCAATTCAAAAAATCTCTCTCATTCTCTTTCTATCAAGCATTTACACAAACAAGTTTCAACCAAGGATTATCGTCATCCACGCCTTTTCAATCACTAGCTCTAGTGACCAATTGAATGCAACTGCTCCCATCATCGACTTTGACACAAGAACTCGGTAATAAATCAACAACCTATGCATCGATTAGATTCGAATTAGAGTCAAGATTCTTACTTTTCTCGATCATACACTACTACAAATAAGGGTTGCCCCTACGGATATATGCGTAGGGGCGAAAAAATACCCCGTAGGTGCAAAGGCCGCAGGTGCAAGTTGAGGCCCTGAACTTGCCCCTACGGGCAAATTCTTGCCCCTACGGATATATCTGTAGGTCATGTTGCCCCTACGGATTACTCCGTAGGGGCAATCAAATCATATATTTTTTTTTATGTTTTTTTGAATATATTGTATGTACCTACGGATAGAACCGTAGGTCCTTGTGCTACCCCCTATAGATATATCCGTAGGTACTATGCCGTAGGGGCAAAATATCAGGTTTCCTGATATTTGCCTCTACGGATAACTCCGTAGGGGATAGACAGTAGCCCTTACGGACATATCCGTAGGGGCACTCCCAACACCCTGCACTGAGATCAGGGGGGAAAATATCAGGTTTCCTGATAGTTTGCCCCTACGGATAACTCCGTAGGGGCAACATATATACCTACGGCTTAATCCGTAGGTACATATTGTCTGTATTTTTTTTAAAAAAATGGGCTGCTAGATTTTTTCCCGCCCTGTGCACAATACTATATGCATCAATCAAATCATATATTGCGGTATTCATAATCACATCTCACGCATATATATAATATACAAAAGAAACCCAAAAACTGAATATGATATAAATACAAACCAATATCAATATCGTTTCAAAATGTAGTACAATGTGATATAAATAAATACATGTTTCAAAAAATAAGAACCAAAAAGCTACCCTAGTTCGGTCCAGCTCCACCTCTGAATAACGTTAGAATAACGCGCGCCTGCTCCTCGGTCAATAAACTCTGCAATGCGTCGCGAGCGGGAGTCTGAGCGGCATGTGGAGCTGGCGATGTGGTCTGCGCAGCCGCCGTCGAGGTAGTCGCTTGTGGAGCCGCGGCTGCGGGAGTCTGAGTGGGCGGTGGAGCTACAGGAGCTGTCTGCGGAACCGCAGCCGAAGGAGATGCATGTGGAGGCTCGGCCGATCTACCCTGTCGCGTCTGGACATAACGTGTGTAAGAAGCGTGTAAGAACTGTGTATTATTCGAATTCGTATCATTATTAAGTTATTTCGAAACCCTGTTTGGATATCTAGTTTGGAAAAGCGTTGTTTATTTTAATTACATATGTATGTATGATTAATCAAACTTAAGTCTAAAACCAAATAAGCTCAAGCTACGTACTAATTATGGATATGTTGATATGTATACAATATGAAATGATATTTTACTATAAAGTAGTATACATACCAGCATCTCCTTCAACTCCTGAACGGTGGCCCTCAAGCTATCCAGTTCCTGATGGACATGCTGGTCACTGGAGACGGAGGAAGTAACCGCCGGGGTGGAGTCCAACCTCATATGGGCCCTGCTAGGGCCCAATCCCCGGCCTCTCTCCCAACCTCCGTGGTGCCCTCCGTGTGCGGCGTCCAGAACTGGGGTCAGCAGCCTCGGATCGTTCTGTCCGGTAAAATCGATCCCCAAGACCTGGGCTTGCTCAACCACCCGCTCCTACACCCACATTAAGCAGTAAAGTATAAGTATAAAATTTAAACTTGAACCTTCCAAAACTAAAATTTCAAATTTGGGTAGAAAAAATATTAACACTTACGCAGTACTTCTGGGTAGCGACGTCGGGATATCGAAGCTCGCCCGTGGCGGGATCTGTCGAGGTGCCGTGGACGGCAAGATATGCGGACAGCACGCTCGGTGTACCACCTGACGCCACGGTCCGAGATGTCTGCAATATTAGAAAGTAACTCTTAATATTAGAAATATTAGAGAATAACTCTTAATATTGCAGAATATTAGAGAATAACTCTTAATTTACCGATAACTCCATGGCTCGAGTAATGTTCCTCGAGCCACCTATGTAAGTGGGGCGACCCCTCTTCGCCGACTTCCTGTTCTCCGTATTCTGAGCGGCCTGTTTCTGCACAACGCATTAACATTTAGTTTTCTAATTAAGAAACACAAAGAAATAAATTATATCATAAATAATGAATTAAATTTAAAATACATACCTGTTTGCGTTCGGAGTCGAAATAAGCGCACAATAGAGGCCATGTCTCTACGTAGACTCTCGCAAACGCCGGAGTAGATAGGAAGGCCGCTCTCTCTGCCTCGGGGGTCGCTATCCACAGGGAGTATCAGTCGGCCTTCAGCTCATTCCTGTTGTATTGGACCTTGGCCTGCATGTTCTTCATCAGGCCATTGTACAGAGCATGAAGGTCGAGCACCCTCCCCGGGTGATCAGAGTCGGCTACAGGCTGAAAATCGTAATCCAACTGAAAATACAAAAAAAAAACATTGTTATTAGATTGCAAGTGTTAATAATAAATATATTGGATAGATCAAATGAAAATATATATTAATACATACCCGAGCCTGATCAATGAAGAGGGCGAATGAGCGCTGGTGCTGCTCGCCCCACTCAACGTGAAGTGGATAGTTCTTCACGATCCGGCTCTTGTCCCCCAAATACCGGCCGAACCTTTCGGCATGAGGACCGGTATAGCGATAGTTAAGGGTAAAAAATAGGGGGAATGCTGCCTCCCCCCTAGCTCTATCAGGCCTCAGCCTATGGGACTGATTCGGGCCTCGAGTCCCCCTCTGGGGATGGAGAGGCCCTGCGTCTGCACGAAATATCAAGACAATCAATAATAAGACAAAGTTGTATTAAGAAATCAAGATTAAACAAAAATTCAAGTGTGATATATACCTCCGGTGACTAGCGCACGAGCCTGGGCCTGAGCAGCAGCACGAGCGGGACGATAGTTCCTCCGGTGAGGAACAACCGGGGTCCCGGATCCGGACGCATCCCCTCCAACTATAAAATAAACATCGATGCTAAATTTCCATGAAGTTCATATTTATTCTATAGAGCATATGTAAAATGAATAAATATTTTAAATTTATTCATACTAAGCTGCAGACGATGCGGAGGGTATGGAAGCGGCAGGAGTGGCCCCTGTGGAAGGTGTGGACGCACCACCTATAATTAGACAATTAAAAATAGATTATATAAGTAATTGCAAAAAGAATGTGTAGATCAATAATATAACGTTCTAAATCAATATGCATGCACTATAGAATATATAAACATACCCGCAGGTGCGGTGGTGTCACCACCTACAACTAGACAATAATAAAAATTGCTAAGTAAGAGCAAAAGGAATGTGTGTATTTATGATATAGCATTCTAAATCAATATATATACACTATATGATATATAAACATACCTGGAGGAGGGGGGGTGGCCTCTGTCCCAGATGTAGACGCATCACCAACAACTAGACAATCAAACATTGACAATATAAGTAATTTTGACATAAACATGCATGAATATCTGTAATATTACATTCAAAATGGATATGCGTGCAGTATACCTGGAGGTGTGGCCAAATCAACATGGAAGGAGGCATCCGAAGGGGTCTCCGATCTGGGTGCAAGACCGGCCCTCTGAAGCTCCCTACGGAGCTCTCCGGGCGGCAGAACCGCTCTGCCTCTGCCTCTGCCGCGGCTGGAGCTCCTGCCGCCCCTCGCTGCTCCCGACATCGTCATCAAATCTAGATAAACGGTTCGTGGACGCATTAGACAATCATTAAAAGTATTGACTATATATGATCTAGAGCGTAAAATGTGAAGTAATAATATAACATTACTGATAACCTTTTTCGTTTCATGGGCGCATCATACATATCTACTTGGATTTCATCGTCGATGTCATTTCTAACCCACGTAACTTCATGATCGGTCGAAGACAACCCGTCCTTCGTAACAGACGGTCGGAGCACTTTAAGCCTTCTCTCTTCTTCGTCCTCATCGCTGTCCTCGTATTCTGGGACATCGTAGACATCTCTAGGTTTCCATCGGCATACAACACTCCACCCCAGATGCTTCAAACACGGTGAGTAGTATACTTAGAACGCTTGGTTCGGAAAGATAAATGGATCGTCCTGACCGTAAAATCGAAGTGTGTTCACACTGGTCAATCCATATTCATCTTTCCAAGTCCCAAGATTGCTTCTCCACCTGTTCGTATCGGTTCGCGGATCGTACCAAGTACACTGGAATATATAAAAGGGTTCTGATCGTCCGGGATAGTGGATGCCGAGTGTACAATTTAAGTACCTATAGTAAATCACACCGTCCAATCCTACCGTCGCAATCCCACTATTCTGAGTGGTTCTAGATGTTTCTATGTCCTTAACTTCGAATTTGTATCCAAGGACACCAAATCCTTTGTAATATGCAACCTCCATACTAGGAAATTGAGCTAAACATCTTGAATCACTCTCAAATGATGCAGACAAGTTCGGATCGTGGATCTAACAAAACAAATTTTACGATAAATACATAACGATACAAGTTTAGATTAAAACTGATAGCAATAAAATGTAATTCGAATAACTTACATGCTCTGTGACCCAATCACAAAAATTATCCTGATGGTATTTTTCCAAACGTTCTTCGTTCCAATCAGGATGCCCCTCACGTACCTCGTTAAAATGAGTTCTGTTTTCGACAAATAATTGTGACATTAATATTATGTCATTTCATACACACACAAACACAGATATAACAATTAATCCAAAAGAACTTACTCTCTAATTTGTTCAAGACATGCGCAGTTAAGCAAGATAAACCGGTATATCTTGTTGATAAACATAGTGTCTACCCTCTTATACTCGGCTTTACCATATGACCCATCTTGAATTCTTCGTTGTCGGTTAAGCCTTGTCTCAATGTTCTCGTCCAGATAGTGGGAACAAAATGTGGTTGCTTAACCTTGCATGATAGAACCCTCTGGTCGATTTTTATTGCGTATATACTTCTTAAGAGTGTAAAGGTACCTAATGAGAATATGTTGAATAAATAAACACGGGCATACAGGACAACAATAAATTTATAAATTGCGCGAAACGAAAAATTACACGTACCTCTCGACGGGATACATCCATCAATATTGTACCGGTCTGGCTAACTTCGCCTCAGTTGCAAGATGAACCGTCAAGTGTATTATGATATCGAAGAATGACGGTGGGAAAATACGCTCAAACTTGCAAAGTATCAACGCAATAGAATTTTCTAGTTTATCCAGCGTCGCAACCTCCAGTGTTTTAGCACACAACTCCCTGAAAAAACAACATAGGTCGTTGATTACTAGACCAACCGAGTCGGGGAGAGAAGTCCTGAGGGCTAATGGAAGAAGGTGCTCCACGATAACATGGTGATCATGACTTTTCAGCCCATCGATCTTGCCCTTCACAATTTTTATTTTCTTGCTGAATGATCCTGAGAAACCTGTGGGGACTTTCAAATCATGCAACACCTGCAGGAATCTTTTCTTCTCCGGTTGTGACATATGATAAGCGGTATTGGGAAGTACAAATTTGCCCGGTTTACCCGCTACCGGTTTTGGGTGCAGTTCACTTCTTATTCCCCACTCTTGTAGATCCATCCGGGCATTCATGTTGTCTTTCGATTTCCCGTCTTTACACAGAAGCAAGTTAAGTATGTGCTCTGATACTCCCTTCTCTATATGCATGACGTCCAGACAATGACGCACTGAATTTTTAGACCAGTACGGAAGCTCGAAGAAAATGCTTAACTTATTCCAATATTGTGGTTTGACCTGTTTCGTCGGATCCATCCCGAAGGTCACGTTATTGTAACCATCCCATTTAGCAGTCATGTCCTCTCCGGACAATGGGGATGGAGGCCCAAGAAGCTCCTGATGACCATCAAAGTGAACCGTGTCTAACCTATAGGGGTGGTCTGGAGGCAGAAAACGTCGATGGCCGCAATAACAAACCTTCCTGCTAAAATTCAAAAATTTTGATGTTGTGTGTTCATGGCAATGAGGACATGCTTTGTGACCATGTACGGACCAACCTGATAGCATTCCATACGCAGGAAAGTCATTAATTGTCCACATTAAAGCCGCACGCAGTATGAAGGTTGTATTTGTGTTTGAATCATATGTCTCTACACCATCAATGAACAAAGTTTTCAGCTCCTCGATCAGAGGTCGGAGATAGACGTCGATATTGTTCCCCGGTGAGTTTGGTCCGTCGATAAGAAGAGGCATCATAAAGTATGATTGGTCCATAGCCAACCAAGGCGACAGATTATAAATTATCATTACAACGGGCCATGTACTGTGACTTCCAGCCATATAGTTGAATGGGCAGAAGCCATCGGTAGCCAGTCCGAACCGGACATTGCGAGGATCGCTACTGAATATTGCGTGCCTCCTATCGAAATCCTTCCATGCCGGTGAATCTCTTGGATGGTTCATTTTTCCATTTTCGCTTGGAGGAGCACGGTGATGCCAAATCATTGCCTCGGCTGTTTTCTTGCACCTGAATACCTCTGTAGCCTCTGTGTTATGGGAAAGTATCGTGCTATCTTCACAGATATATCAGGCTTCTTATCAGAATCTTTCGGCTTATACCTGGCCTCTCCGCATGTTGGACACTCTTTCAAATCTGAATTCTCTTTCCGGTACAACACGCAATTTTTAGGACATGCTTGATCTTCTCGCACTTTAGACCTAAATCAGACATCATCTTCTGGGTTTCGTACCAGCTTTCGGGCACATTATTTCCCGGAGGCATAGAATCTTTCAAGAACGAAAGAAGCATTGTGAATGACTTGTTGCTCCATCCATTTAGGCACTTAATCTGGAAAAGTTGGACGAACCATGAGTGGGTGGAATACTTCACATTCTCATAAATTGGTTTCCTAGCATCATTCATGAAATTTTCATATTTATCCGCACGCGGTCCCTGACCAGAAGGAATGTCATCTTCGGTACGAATAGATTCACCTAGGGCAGCCTCTACCATATCCTCCATTTCTTTTGATGGAAATAAATTTCCGTCTCCTGCCGTATTACAGAATTCTTCTTCTTCTCCTGCCACATTATCGTGTTCTCCTTCTTCTTCTACCGCAGTACTGCATTCTTCTTCTTCCCCGTGATATTTCCAAGTTGAATAAAGTCTAGTAAACCCATGTTTTACAATATGAAGCTCTGCCAATTCTACCTTCTGCCAGTACTTATTGCCACATCTATCACACGGACAGAGAATCTTCTCTATTATGATCTTATTATGTGCGCGTGCAAATTCAAGGAAAGCAGCAACTCCTGTGATAAACTTAGGTTGCATACGTTGTTTCCAATCCACATACATCCAGTCCTTAACTCTGACGTACTCATGGGCCATGTTAGACTGAATAACATATAAATTGTAAGTTATGCTGACTATATTGAGAAATATAAGAACGGGATAGTTACTGACAAAGGACAAAATCCGTGTATATGCTTTGTGTGTGCGTTTGTCGTTGAAAAGAATAAATTATCGCACGTATGTTAACCGATAGACGGGGACTAAGTGACGCTTTTAGTTTCATATATGAGTATCGATGGGAATATGAAGGTTTCATATTATCATATATTGGTTTTAACCCGAACATCTCGAATCGCTCTCTAGTTATGCGTTTGTATGTGTGTGTTCCGGCTGTCGGGGGTAGGCTTCTATCCCATTAAGAATGTATAGTGCGAACGCCCATCACTTGTTCTTTCAACCGTTTCGAGTAAATTTCGGCAGCACCTCCCCGCTGTTCTCCGAGTACACTGTAATAGAATAGATAATCATTTCAAAGCTGTGAAATAACGTTGAAATGAACATCTAATCTATCTTTCTACACGGAGAACCAGCGGAAAGGTACCGACGAAATATCTCGAAACGGATGAAAACACAAGTGAATGAAGGCGTTTGCTTTATACATTCTTAACTTTTCCACACGGGACAAATCTATGGGTTACCATACGATTGAATTTTCTCGTCGCGTAGACTATACGACGGTTGTTAGTATCGAGCTATACTGTCCGATATTTAACAACTTTCGTATAGTTCTAGGTCACGACGAGCATCGCACGTATGTTAACCGATAGACGGGGACTAAGTGGCGCTTTTAGTTTCATATATGAGTTTCGATGGGGATATGAAGGTTTCATATTATCATCGAGTATCATATATTGGTTTTAACCCGAACATCTCGAATCGCTCTCTAATTATGCGTTTGTTGTGTATTCTTGTTGTATGTGTGTGTTCCGGCTGTGGGGGGTAGGCTTCTATCCCATTAAGAATGTATAGAGCGAACGCCCATGCCCCTTTTACCAATCAAGAGAATACTACTAATAACTTATTGATAACATAAACAATATAATAATATTTTAGTATGTCAGGTTAAAATAATTGTATTAGCAAATACATTTTAGATAGTTATATAGACTACAAATTTCCAGAGAGAAAAAGTGGATGGGCAAGGAGAACAGAAGTTCCACTGTATTCACTTTTTGGATGGAACGATTTTGGTATGCGGAAATCTATCATATACCAAAAAAGTTCTAACTGAAACCATCAACTTCCAATATTAGATTCATTCATAACTAACAATAAAAGGTTCTACTTCTCATTTTATTTGACTGACACCAAATAAACCTATCCCATTAAAGATATACTTCAAAGTTCCAAACACCAATTCCAATTGACTAACCCCCTTACTTAATTTGGGTCAACAACATAAGCTTATTGAATATTATCAATCACTAAAGTAATATTAAGGAGTATGATAAAGTTCAATGTCAAGACCATGCATAAATTCTCGAAAGAAATATTCAAAAAAAATGATATCATGATCACTTAAGTAATATCTAATTTTCCCACAATAATTGTGTCACGCCCCGCTTCCCAGAGTACGCAAGATTTGGCACGTAACATAGCCAACCATGCTACCTGTGGGTAGGAAGTATCCATCCACAGTCACATTACGGTTGTAGAGATATCAAGAACAATATAAATAAACTAATCTAACACATGTCCAAATCCATAATAATAATAGTCAATAAACAATAATTGCGGAAGCAAATGATCCAATACAATAAATAAACAGTACGTCCCATAATGCGGGCTCACATCTGGAAATGAAATGAGATAAATAAACTAAACACTATGAAACTCACAGATCAGCCTGCTGGCTGAAGTACTCCTGCTCGGTCGTCGACAGTGGTAAGGAATCTGGGCCATGCAAAACCCAGACGTCAGCGCGTCATGTCAACCAATAATATAATATGAACATGGTAATAAGCAATGCAGGGATGAACATGAATAAAGAAGTACTATGAAATAACAGTGCAGGGTAATGTGCAGTGGTAACTAAACTGTCCTATCAGGTTTCTACTATATAGTCTTTGAAATCAATTGATGACTCGTCGATGTAACTCAATAGTATCCCGTGCATGCCCGGGACCATGGTCAAGACCCTCGGGGCTGAATCCGAGACGTGCCGCTAGGCAGTAAATAGGTAGCAGGATGGACGAGTGATGTCAGCATCATCACTCCCGGACTGGCCAAGCCCGTAAGACTGATCAGAACAGGTATCGAACTGTTGAGTTACAAGTCGGTTTCACCTTTGATTTCCCCATACCCCCAAGTTATGTATGTCAGGTCAGGTATTCAGTAATCAAGAACTAATGCCAACAAAGGATCAGGTAACAGGTCAGGTTTGTCTGGATAGACAACAGGAGTGGTCCATGAGGACCCCAAGTAAGGTTTGTTGGCATTAGGCATGAGATCGGGTAACAAGTCATGTCGCGGTACAACAGGTTGAGTCGGTATGTATATATATGTCATGTGTAGCAAGGTCAGGTCAATATGTAGTGCAAACGAGTACGTGCTCACAATAGGTATACAATCGAACAATAAACAGCAGCAAGAATTTAAAGTAAACGGCAATAATAGTCACTTAATCACAATGGTGCTTTGTATTATCTTTATTAACAGGTTCAAGCACCCTTGGGGTGCAATAGTCACAGGGTAAAGCAATATCAATAACGTAAAGCAATGAAGCTATATGAAATTAAAACTAAAGCATAGATAATAGTCATATGGATGATCTAACAAATTAAGCAAGGACGTTCTAATTGGTTTAGTTAGTTAAAGCATGGATTGATAGCAGATCAATTTATTACAAGAAGCTACTATAATGATTCATTGTTAAAGATAATTGCAACCGTCAATTCTAAGTTATACTAAAATATCGATATTACCATCAACTGTGTGGTTATATTAAATAATATGATAATTAAATGTATAGCAAGACTTGATCTTGTATATTAGCATGTTAGAGCAAGTATTCGGATACTTGCCTCGACGGTTTCGCAAACCGGAAAACACGAATGCAACGTCGGCGGAAAACACGAGACGGATGCACGGGCCACGGATCGAGTCCAAACAGCGAACAGCGGGACCACACGGACTAGAGTACTTCGCTGGAGAGTCGGGTCCAGACGTCGGCACGGCCGGAATCCGGCGAAATGTCAAAACGGCGACTAATTAGCAAAATACGATACACGTACACTAAGACCAGCGGGGGGGGGGGGGGGGTTAACACGAATGGAAAGGTAGAGATATGCTTACAGGGAAGAACCAGGGGGAAACCACGACGGGTTCGACGGCGATGGGACGCCGGCGAGGCAGCGACGGCGAGCAGCGAAGGCTGAAAATTTCTGGGTTCGCTGGAAAGGGGTGGTGCGGTGAGTAGAGGGGGTACTGGCCTGCTCTGGTGTCCAGGGGGAGAAGGAGGTGGTCGGCGGTGGCTCTGGCAATGACGGCGAGGGTCGACGGCACTGTTTCCCGGTGACAGGGTTGGTGTTAGGGTTGGGCTCGGGTTTGTGGCAGCGCCGGCGAGGGAAGGAGGAGGAAGATGGGGAGGTCGGGACGAGGGTGAAGGGAGGAAGGCTTTGGCGTCGTCGGCGATGGGAGGCGGCGGCGACGGCGGGCACCGCGTGCAGGAGATGGCGTCGGGGTTGGGTTTGCAGGCTCGGGAAGGAGGGAGGAGGGTTGCGGTCGAAGCTGTGGAGGTATGGATGATGACGGCGAGGTCACGGGGAGGTCGGCGGCGAGGTCACGACGAG
Organism: Agapanthus africanus; assembly: GCA_030015575.1. NCBI lineage: Eukaryota > Viridiplantae > Streptophyta > Magnoliopsida > Asparagales > Amaryllidaceae > Agapanthus > Agapanthus africanus. The sequence goes on along the minus strand of CM057339.1, from coordinate 749,848,071 downwards.
GCTAGGGTTTCTCGCGGGGTTCGTCGATGGGTTTCTCGTGGTGGTTTCTGTGCGAGGACGAGGGACGTAGGGGATTTAAAAGATAGAGAGAGAGAGATTGTTAGAGAGAGATAGAGGAAAGATTAGAGAGAGAGAGAGAGATTGTTAGAGAGAGAGATAGAGAGAGATTGAGAGGCGGAGAGAGAGAGAGAGAGTTGGTGGGGCCCACGAGGGATTTAATCCCTCGTGATTGGCTGGGAGTTGCAGAAGGAATTTAACAGTGAATTTGTAAAAGGATTTTTAGGGATTTAGACGTTAAAATGAACAGAAAAAATATATATTATAGTTTATATTATTAAATTTAAATGGGTATTTCGGCGCTAAATGAAACATTTCCAAATCGCGCCCGGGTTGAACCCAAATATTTCAAATTCAAATTATAGGATTTTGAGCGAGTTCCAAATTTTGAAATGAGGTGTTTTATGATTAAAATGCATGCCCCCAAGTCGGACACTTGCACGCGCGCGTAGCCGTCCAAACTTGCCCGTTTCGCCGAACGGGATGAAATCTCGACGCGCGGACGCTACCACGCGACTAGTGGCGACGAGTAGGCCAACATGGATATTTTTAATTCCATTTTAGGTGTTAAAATTTGTTATATGCCAAAATGACTTAACCGGTTAAAATTTAGCAATAAGCACCAAACAATCAGGATAATTGAAATGAGCAATGTATAACAGTCAACTAGAACCAGAAATAGTATTATTGGGCTCGGGTGTTACATCATACCCAACTACAAACAGAATTTCGTCCTCGAAATTCCAAGAATACAAGATAGCTAACTACCGAAAAGGTGAGGGAATTTCTGCCGGATCTCGTCTTCTCGCTCCCAAGTGGATTCTCCATGCAATCGATTACCCCAAGAAACTAGCACAAGAGGGATAACCTTGTTCTTAAGAACCTTTTCTCTTCGATCCTTGATTTCAACCGGTCGCTCCTCAAAAGTTAGGTCCTCCCGTACAGTCAACTTCGAATGATCCAAGACGTGAGTTTCATCGTGAACATACCTCCGTAGTTGAGATACATGAAACACATCGTGCACTCCTGCCAATGACTGTGGTAACGCCAAACGGTACGCTACCTCTCCAACACGCTCCAATATCTCGTAGGGTCCAACGAATCGAGGACTAAGCTTTCCCCGACTCCCAAAGCGAATCACCCCTCCAGTCGGTGATATCTTCAGGAATACCAAATCACCCACGGCGAACTCTTGAGGTCTTCTTGACGTGTCAGCCCAACTTTTCTGTCTGTCTTGAGCTGCCTTCATATGCTTCCTGATTGTATTCACCTTCTCGACTGTCTGTACCACCAAATCTGGTCCTAGTAACCTTCGTTCACCAATATCATCCTAACAAACAGGTGAACGGCACTTACGACCATACAACGCCTCAAACGGAGCCATCTGAATAGTCGCTTGAAAGCTATTGTTGTACGAAAACTCCACCAGGTGTAGATGATCCTCCCAAGAACCTTTGAAGTCCAACATGCAAGCCCTCAACATATCTTCAAGGGTCTGGATCGTTCTCTCCGATTGTCCATCAGTCTGAGGATGATAAGCTGTGCTAAATTTCAATCGAGTCCCCAAACTTTCTTGTAAACTCCTCCAGAAGTGCGACAAGAACCGAGTGTCCCGATCGGACACGATGCTTACTGGTACTCCATGCAATCTTACAATCTCCTGCATGTACCGCTCTGCCAAAGTCTCCGTCGATTGACCAACCCGAAAAGGAATAAAGTGAGCTGCCTTGGTCAACCGATCGACAATCACCCATACTGCATTGTTGCCCTTTGGACTCCGCGGTAAAGCCGTCACGAAATCCATGGTTATATGTTCCCACTTCCACTGAGTGATCGGAAGTGGTTGCAACAAACCAGCAACCCTTTGGTGTTCAGCCTTGACTTGCTGACACACCAAGCACTTAGCCACGAAACGAGCAATTTCCCGTTTCATACCTTCCCACCAGAAGTGCTGTCGAATATCTCGGTACATCTTTGTCCCTCCTGGATGTACAGAGTAAGCTGAACTGTGTGCCTCCTTCATAAGCTCTTCACGCACATCCCCTTTTGGCACACACACACGGCTACCATACCTTAACGAACCATCTTCATGGATCAGTAAATCGGTTCGTAGTCCGGCTTCAACCTGCTCTCGAAACTTTTGCAGTCTAGGATCCTGCGATTGTGCCGCTTTAATCTTCTCAACTAAGGATGACTGTACTTGCAACTGCATCAACTGTCCCATAGCATGTGGTAGCACGATCTCCAAGTCAAATCTCCGAAAATCTGCAATGATCTCCCTTTGTGCGGTCAATACCTGAATTGCTGGTAACCGACTAAGCGCATCCGGCACAACGTTAACCTTTCCCGGATGGTACTTAAGATCAAGGTCGTAGTCGGCCATCAGCTCCAACCATCTGCGTTGCCTCATGTTCAACTCCTTCTGAGTGAACACATACTTCAAACTCTTGTGATCTGTAAAGACTTCGACTCTCTCGCCCAAAAGGTAGTGTCTCCAAATCTTCAGGGCGAAGATCACGGCCGCAAGCTCCAAGTCATGAGTCGGATAATTCTTCTCATGAGTCTTCAGTTGTCTCGATGCGTAAGCTACGACTTTCCCATTCTGCATCAAAACACATCCCAAACCTTTTCCAGATGCGTCGCTGTGAATCACCAGTCCTCCCGAATTATCCGGTACAGTTAGGATAGGGGCGGTTATCAACTTCTGCTTCAAAATCTCGAAGGCCAATGCACATCCATCCGTCCAAACAAACGGTACCTCCTTGCGCGTAAGCTTGGTTAACGGCTCTGCCAAACGAGCGAAGTTCTCCACAAATCTCCTGTAGTACCCGGCGAGCCCAAGAAAACTTCTTATCTCCGCAACATTCTTTGGAATAGGCCAATCTCGAACTGCTGCAATCTTTTCGGGATCGACGGCGATTCCATCGCCCGACACGACATGCCCCAGAAATTTCACTTCTTCCAGCCAGAATTCGCACTTACTCATCTTCGCATACAATTTCTCCTGTCTCAGCGTCTGCAATGCGATCTTTAAATGCTCAGCATGCTCCTCCGGACTCTTCGAATACACCAGAATATCATCAATGAATACCACAATAAACTGGTCCAAGAATGGTGAAAAGACCCTGTTCATCAAATCCATGAATATTGCCGGCGCATTCGTCACTCCGAAGGGCATCACCAGATACTCGAAATGTCCATATCGAGTTTGAAACGCCGTCTTGCAAATGTCTTTTGCTTTCACCCGGACCTGATGATATCCTAATCGCAAATCCAGTTTCGAGAATACCCTCGCGCCACTAAGCTGCTCAAAAAGTTCTCCAATGCGAGGGATCGGGTACTTGTTCTTAATAGTCACCCGGTTCAATTCTCGATAATCAATGCACATCCTTCTCGTGCCATCCTTCTTCTTTACTAAAAGAACTGGAGCTCCCCAAGGCGAGTTGCTGCTTCGAATTCAACCCTTCTCGAGTAATTCACCAACTTGTTTCTTAACTTCTTCCAATTCCACTGGTGCCATCGGATAATAAGATTTTGATACTGGCGCTGCACCAGGAATAAGGTCAATCGCGAACTCCACATCTCGTTTTGGCGGTAAGCCCGATATATCTTCAAATACATCCATAAAGTCGCGAACAACTGCCGGCTCTTCATTACTATCCACTTCCATTGTCGCAAGAACACTGTTCGTCGGCCTAGCCCTAAACTCGACTGGCCCGACAGAACTGCTTCCTCCAGTGAAAGTAAACTCAGGGTGTCCGGAAATCTGGAAAATTACCTTCCTTGCCCTACAGTCAATGTGGGCGTGGAAAGTACCAAGAAAATCCATTCCCAAGACAACTTCATAGCTGCCCGTATCTATCACCAAGAAATCTGCAAAAAGCTCCCGTCCGCAAACAACAACTGTACAATCTCTACATTCCTTACTAGCTATGATTTTCCCATTCCCAGTGTGTATGTCCCAAAAACTAGACAGGGTCATGCAGGTAATCGAGTGTGTAGTTATAAATTTGGATGACATAAAACAGTGGGATGCTCCGGAATCAAATAATGCCAATGCGGGAAAACCATGAACGAGTAAAGTACCTGAAACCACTTCTCCTGATGCCTTAGCTTCCTCAGCTGTCAACGTGAAAGCTCGAGCCTGATATGGTCCTTGAGTCAGCTATTTCTGCCCTTGGAACGGTCTCTGCGGAGGCTTCTGTATATCATCTCTCGTGCGAAGCTTCGACGGACAGGCACCAACTGCGTGATCGGCTGCTCCACAAACCAGACAAAGTCCCAGTCTCCTTCTACACTCCTTATGCACGTGCCCAGGTAAATGGCAGTAGTCACAGGTCACGCTCTTCCTTCGATCAACGATCACAGGCTTCTTCATGGGTGCTACGCCTCGACGGTCCACTGGAATACCTCTGCGCCCATGATCTCGATTAGGTACAAATGCAGGCTTCCTGGCTGCAACTGCTGTCTGTTGAAGGTTCCCTTTCGCTCCTGACAAACTCTGCTGCTCTCTGGCTGCCGTAAGGACCTGCGAGAAAGTGGTCAAACCCAGGGAGACGATCTGCCTCTGGATGTCCACATCCAAACTGCGCAAGAACCTTCGCGCCCTGTCTGCCTCATTGGCGACCAAGGGTCCAGCGAAGCGGCTGAGCCTCGTCCACTCCGCTGCATGTACATCCACAGCTGCTCCATTTTGTCTCAGCCCAATAAATTTCTCCTCCATTTCCTCCCGTGCAGTCCGCGGGAGGATCTTTTCCAAGAAACTTTTAGAGAAATCCGCCCAACTGATTGGCTTGGGCAAGCGGGTCTCCTCCACAAGCCACCACTCTCGGGCGTAATCAACTCTCTTGTCTTCAGGGATCTGTGCCGCAATCAGTAAATTCTCCGTGTCCACTAGCCACTGCTCGGCTGGCAACGGCTCCTTCAGACCAGTGAAAGTAGTAGGACCCAACCGTCTGAAATCTGCCACGGTCCCCACGCGGTCAACTGGCTTTGCTACAGCGGTGTTTACAGACTGCCGAATGGCCTGCATACCCTCCTGAAATGAATCTGCTTGCTGCTGGATCAGCTCAGTTTGCCTCTTCTGATTCTCCAACATCCCACGTATCACTCCTAACATGGCAGCTTCATCCACGCGCCTCTGATACGTCTTGAAATTCTTATTTGCCATGATCCTGAAATCAAAACAAACAACATTAGCATGATGATAGATTCAATATATAAATCAAGGCTAGAACTCCAAGATACTTAAATAGAGTACCGCATTGTAGCTATGCCGCGGTATCATAGCCGCAATTACTTAACTCCACCCAAGTCGCCTAAGTCCTAGAGATAACAAGAAATTAGGTTTTCGAGTTGACAAATGCAAATTAAGTTTGCATGTCGACATGATCCGGAAGAATGATTCAAGGATGGTAAAACGGTCAAGGTGGCAGGACATGTTTCCTAATCACGGGTATTCTGATTCGGGTATCGGGTGCAATACCCAACTACAAAAGAATCAACCCAACTAACCTGGCTTTGATACCAAAAGAACCATGTCACGCCCCGCTTCCCAGAGTACGCAAGATTTGGCACGTAACATAGCCAACCATGCTACCTGTGGGTAGGAAGTATCCATCCACAGTCACATTACGGTTGTAGAGATATCAAGAACAATATAAATAAACTAATCTAACACATATCCAAATCCATAATAACAAGAGTCAATAAACAATAATTGCGGAAGCAAATGATCCAATACAATAAATAAACAGTACGTCCCATAATGCGGGCTCACATCTGGAAATGAAATGAGATAAATAAACTAAACACTATGGAACTCACAGATCAGCCTGCTGGCTGAAGTACTCCTGCTCGTTCGTCGACAGTGGTAAGGAATCTGGGCCATGCAAAACCCAGACGTCAGCGCGTCATGTCAACCAATAATATAATATGAACATGGTAATAAGCAATGCAGGGATGAACATGAATAAAGCAGTACTATGAAATAACAGTGCAGGGTAATGTGCAGTGGTAACTAAACTGTCCTATCAGGTTTCTACTCTATAGTCTTTGAAATCAATTGATGACTCGTCGATGTAACTCAATAGTATCCCGTGCATGCCCGGGACCACGGTCAAGACCCTCGGGGCTGAATCCGAGACGTGCCGCTAGGCAGTAAATAGGTAGCAGGATGGACGAGTGATGTCAGCATCATCACTCTCGGACTGGCCAAGCCCGTAAGACTGATCAGAACAGGTATCGAACTGTTGAGTTACAAGTCGGTTTCACCTTTGATTTCCCCATATCCCCAAGTTATGTATGTCAGGTCAGGTATTCGGTAATCAAGAACTAATGCCAACAAAGGATCAGGTAACAGGTCAGGTTTGTCTGGATAGACAACAGGAGTGGTCCATGAGGACCCCAAGTCAGGTTTGTTGGCATTAGGCATGAGATCGGGTAACAAGTCATGTCGCGGTACAATAGGTTGAGTCGGTATGTATATATATGTCATGTGTAGCAAGGTCAGGTCAATATGTAGTGCAAACGAGTACGTGCTCACAACAGGTATACAATCGAACAATAAACAGCAGCAAGAATTTAAAGTAAACGGCAATAATAGTCACTTAATCACAATGGTGCTTTGTATTATCTTTATTAACAGGTTCAAGCACCCTTGGGATGCAATAGTCACAGGGTAAAGCAATATCAATAACGTAAAGCAATGAAGCTATATGAAATTAAAACTAAAGCATAGATAATAGTCACATGGATGATCTAACAAATTAAGCAAGGACGTTCTAATTGGTTTAGTTAGTTAAAGCATGGATTGATAGCAGACCAATTTATTACAAGAAGCTACTATAATGATTCATTGTTAAAGATAATTGCAACCGTCAATTCTAAGTTATACTAAAATATCGATATTACCATCAACTGTATGGTTATATTAAATAATATGATAATTAAATGTATAGCAAGACTTGATCTTGTATATTAGCATGTTAGAGCAAGTATTCGGATACTTGCCTCGACGGTTTCGCAAACCGGAAAACACGAATGCAACGTCGGCGGAAAACACGAGACGGATGCACGGGCCACGGATCGAGTCCAAACAGCGAACAGCGGGACCACACGGACCAGAGTACTTCGCTGGAGAGTCGGGTCCAGACATCGGCACGGCCGGAATCCGGCAAAATGTCAAAACGGCGACTAATTAGCAAAATACGATACACGTACACTAAGACCAGCGGGGGGGGGGGGTTAACACGAATGGAAAGGTAGAGATATGCTTACAGGGAAGAACCAGGGGGCAACCACGACGGGTTCGACGGCGATGGGGCGCCGGCGAGGCAGCGACGGCGAGCAGCGAAGGCTGAAAATTTCTGGGTTCGCTGGAAAGGGGTGGTACGGTGAGTAGAGGGGGTACTGGCCTGCTCTGGTGTCCAGGGGGAGAAGGAGGTGGTCGGCGGTGGCTCTGGCAACGACGGCGAGGGTCGACGGCACTGTTTCCCGGTGACAGGGTTGGTGTTAGGGTTGGGCTCGGGTTTGTGGCAGCGCCGGCGAGGGAAGGAGGAGGAAGATGGGGAGGTCGGGATGAGGGTGAAGGGAGGAAGGCTTTGGCGTCGTCGGCGATGGGAGGCGGCGGCGACGGCGGGCACCGCGTGCAGGAGATGGCGTCGGGGTTGGGTTTGCAGGCTCGGGAAGGAGGGAGGAGGGTTGCGGTCGAAGCTGTGGAGGTGTGGATGATGACGGCGAGGTCACGGGGAGGTCGGCGGCGAGGTCACGACGAGGCTAGGGTTTCTCGCGGGGTTCGTCGATGGGTTTCTCGTGGTGGTTTCTGTGCGAGGAAGAGGGACGTAGGGGATTTAAAAGATAGAGAGAGAGATTGTTAGAGAGAGATAGAGGAAAGATTAGAGAGAGAGAGAGAGAGATTGTTAGAGAGAGAGATAGAGAGAGATTGAGAGGCGGAGAGAGAGAGAGATTGTTAGAGAGAGAGATAGAGAGAGATTGAGAGGCGGAGAGAGAGAGAGAGATTGTTAGAGAGAGAGAGATAGAGAGAGATTGAGAGGCGGAGAGAGAGAGAGAGAGTTGGTGGGGCCCACGAGGGATTTAATCCCTCGTGATTGGCTGGGAGTTGCAGAAGGAATTTAACAGTGAATTTGTAAAAGGATTTTTAGGGATTTAGACGTTAAAATGAACAGAAAAAATATATATTATAGTTTATATTATTAAATTTAAATGGGTATTTCGGCGCTAAATGAAACATTTCCAAATCGCCCGGGTTGCGCCCAAATGTTTCAAATTCAAATTATAGGATTTTAAGCGAGTTCCAAATTTTGAAATGAGGTGTTTTATGATTAAAATGCATGCCCCCAAGTCGGACACTTGCACGCGCGCGTAGCCGTCCAAACTTGCCCGTTTCGCCGAACGGGATGAAATCTCGACGCGCGGACGCTACCACGTGACTAGTGGCGACGAGTAGGCCAACATGGATATTTTTAATTCCATTTTAGGTGTTAAAATTTGTTATATGCCAAAATGACTTAACCGGTTAAAATTTAGCAATAAGCACCAAACACTCAGGATAATTGAAATGAGCAATGTATAACACTCAACTAGAACCAGAAATAGTATTATTGGGCTCGGGTGTTACAAATTGAAAGGCATAGGGTTGAAGGGGATTATGAAGAAAGAATGGACCCAGTCACCACCCATCAAGCAGCTTTCTCCCTACACCAATTTACTTTCTGTTTTATGAAAGACATCCTAGTGTTGTCAAATATCTTACGACATGCAAATCAATCTTACGATTCAATACAAGATACAGGAAAATTAATAAGTATCTTATGAACGTATTTGTTGGATGATTGGATCAAGTAGTTTTAGGATACAATTTCTGCATCTTACAATATAATATAATGGAATCACAAATATTCAACCCAACTAATAAATGTGTTTCAAATATATTTAGAAAGATTTTTTAGTCACATTTTGGTTGCTAGTTTTAAGATGAGAAAACGGAGTATACGTTTGAATTTCCTATGTTGGCGGGACACATAACATCACTAAATTCATCGATCCATCCATATATTTTATTGTCATCAATCCACCTAACCCTAACCCCAACCTAGCCCTAGCCCCAGCCCCACCCAGCCCCAGCCCCCAGCCCCAGCCCAGCCCAGCCCCAGCCCCAGCCCCCAGCCCCCACCCCAGCCCAGCCCAGCCCCAACCTAACCCTAACCCTAACCCCAGCGCGGCCAGCTAAACCCCAACACCAACCCTAACCCCAGCCCCAGCTCCAGCAGCAGCGAACCCCAACCCTAACCCTAACCTTAACCCCGACCCCGACTCCGACCGCGACCCATGCCGAACTTCAACTCGCGCGCGCGCAACCCCCCGACCCCAGACCCAGCACGTATGTTAATCAAAAAATTCTTTAATTTACCTCAAGATTTACTCACCTGACCGGCGGTGGCGACGACCCGAACGGCGCTGGCGACGACCTGAACGGCGGTAGCGACGAGAACGCCGGCGGTGGCGACGAGGAGGACGACGGTGGCGACGAGGAGTTGTTTTCGCGCGCGATCGAGATCGAGAGAGAAAGAAATTGTGAGCGTAGGCGATCGATCTGTGCTTTAGTAATTTGATATTTAGTTGCCCCTACGGATATACCCGTAGGTCCTTTGTTTGCTGCTCCGTAGAGGCAAACACCAAATTAAGAATTAATATTTTTATTCTTGGACGTCTGGGCCCGTAGGGGCAACCTTTTAGCCCTACGGATTAATCCGTAGGGCCAAGTTAAATCTGCCCCTACGGATTCCAATATCCGTAGGGGCAACCCCCTATTTTACTAGTGATATCATCCAACAGCTTGAGGGCATTGACATTGCGGCAGGATTAAAAAAGTAGTGTAATGACGTGTAGGTAGGTAGCGAGAAGAGCACCGTGGAGCTCGATGGAGAATAACTTGATAAGATTGAGGGCGGCGCTAGGTGTGAGAAGCGGTGGATCGAGGAGAGAGCGATGGAGGAGGTGATGACGTGGCGAAAGGATGTAAGATGGTGCGGAGAGAGGAGGAAGAAGATGGAGACGAGCTTCGCATCGATAGTGCATTGAAGCACGTGGAAAAATAGCAACGGTGTAAAGGTGGAGGAGAAAGAGATGAAGGTGAAAAGGAGAAAGAGAGGATGGGATTGAAATGGAGGAGAGAGAGATGAAGGTGAAAATGAGAGAGAGAGGAGAAAGAAAGGGGCGGAGGGAGGGGAGATAGAGGAGAGAGAGAGATGGAGGAGAGGAGGAGAGAGAGGAGGGTGTTTGAGGAAATAAAGGCAGAGAAGAGGAAATGGAAGCAAAGAAGAGAGAAAGGGTATTTTGGTCATTTGATAATATACTTAATGGCAAGGGGTCGCAGGGGTGTCGGGAGTAACGGAATGCAACGTTTTTGGGGAGGGGGCTGTGATAGGAAAAAAGCTTGGGTGGCAGTAGGAACATATACTAAAACTCAGGATGGTTTTGGTGAAATTTCCTTTATTAGAATTAGCAAAAAAAAGAGACTTTTTTTATAATTAACGAAGTATGATGGGGATTTTTAGTAAAAGTCCCTAATTTATCATATAGATTACATTAAGACATAATCTTTTATTATCGATCAACTCAAATTTTCTATTTTTCAGCCATATTTCTTATTATTATGGGAGGAGCTTGAGACACTTTAGAGGACTGGCATGTGTGATCTTGCATCTTTGCCTGGGCAAATTCCCTATAAGTTGCAAAATGGATTAACAAAATTAACAACCATTTTGATATTTTTGTTGCTTGACACAATGCGTTGCCAACCGCTTTTGTAAGGGATACTGGACATTGACCCCACGCGTAACGCGTGGGATAAAAAATAATCGAATAAATTTATAGAGTATTATTTTTAGATACATTTGAAAAATAAGATAAATAGATATGTTTTTTATTATGTTTGAAAAAAGATAATGATGTTGCTACTCGTCTTTTGTTATTTTGATTCAAATATAATTTTCTATAAACGTATCCATACATTACATAAAGTTGTTACATCTTAACACGTAAACAATGCAAGATAAAAGAAATATATAACTATCTTATTATAAAAAAATATTATATAATTGAATTTTTTTTACTTATAGGCCCTTCAAAATATAACAAATTCCTTTCTAATCCCCAAAAGCTTAGTATTTACTTTTAAACCCCTAAAACTAATAAGATATATCATTTTACCCCTTTACGATTTCGTCAGAAAACCCCCCGTTAACTTTAACTTTAATTTTTTTTCCATAAATTTTAGATTTATTATTTACCCGAAAACAACAAGTTAGACCGCAGAAACATTTGGCTTCTTCATAGGTAGAGAAGAATGTTGAAAATACTCCTAATTTCATGAATAGTTTTGGAAAAGGGGCTGCAAAAACCTAAATCTTAATTTTAATTTGAGAAAGAAATTGCGTATTTCCAAAATAAAAAGTGAGGTTAGGATATTTTAAAGAAAAACCTGATTTTATGCTGTTAAAAGTTGATAGAAATCGTAAATGGATAAAATGATGTATCTTTTTAGTTTTGGAGGATAAAAAGTAAATACCAAGTTTTGGAGGGTAGAAAGGAATTTTCTATGTTTTAGGGGGGCTACAAATAAAAAAACTAAGATCTTAGTTTAACATTTCATGATTGCACAAAATCTTTTTGTATTTTTTTAACATAAATACAATATATTTTGTGACTTGTAAATAGATAGCAAGAACAATGATGATAGCTATATAAACACGATATCTTTAGATAAAAAAATTCCGTCTATGCATCCATTAATTAGTAAATATTTAAATGAAATAACTAAATCATGAAATAGCAACATCAACTTTAAAGTAAGTGTAGTTTCTATAAGGGCCTGTTTGGCAAAAGTAAATTGATATAAAAGTAAGAATGGTATGTAAACCAAAAGAATGTACTTTCTATTGCAAGTACCTTCTTTTCACTTTCCTCGTGAAAAAATATATTTGGTTTGGAGTAAGAAAGTAAAAAGAAAGTTGAGTTACACAATGACGTGTCATAGTTTTTTTATTAATAATAAAAATTGGTTAGAAATAAAAAATTAGTTTAGATATCAAAATGATTTTTTTAACTTTTCATTGACTTTCTACCTCTTTAGATGGTGAGAAAAAAGTGGCGAGTGACTTTCTAAATCCTACGTTGTGTCTACTTTCCATTTTATACTTTCCAAACGCCAATCACAAAATACAGTGGAAAATGAATTACTTTCTTTTTACTTACCCACTTTTCACTTTACATTTTTATTTCCAAACATGCCATAAGTAAATGTAAAACCTGTTATTTGAAACATTTTTGACTTTATATCTCTGAAAAAAGATATATGATATTATTTGTTATTTTTGTTATTTAGATACAAATATTATTCACTCTTTTTTTCTAATTCCAAATTGCTAGCAATTATTATTAGCTATAGGATCAAGGATAGTTAAGGGAATAAAAATAAATTCAAGGGCAAATGATGGAGGCCTGAAACTCTCTCAGATATTTTTTTCTGTCGATTTTTCTGCCAGCGGTGCTGAACGGTTGAGATTTGGAGTGAGGGTTGAGCGTGTGGATCTCAATGGGTTGTTGATGGTTGTTGACACTGGGCTTCCTGTAAGGGAAATCCCGGGATAGGAAAACATCGTAGGACTCTTCGACGATCAAGTAAGTACCGAGAAATATTAGGGCATAGTAGAGGCGTATTGGAATGAGTTCGAGATATCTGAGTCATCTGGAAGAGGGATTTATATAGCGATCGCATGGAGCGGGCCGATGAGAGATTTCGCCATCCGTTATGCCCCTGTGTCATGTTCGCGTTGATGGCGGGATACACCCATTAATGGCGAGATACGCTAGTGTGGGTGGCGGGACGTGGAGCGGCGGAGATCTCGTTGTGGCGAGATACACGGGGCCGTTACGGGGGCGCTCGGACTCCGTGCCCCGGCCAAATAAGGACATCGAGGAATCTCAGATATAGGATAGCTCGGAGACGAGCAAGTGAGCTGAGAAGTCTCAGCTATAGGATAGCTCGGAGACAAGCAAGTGAGCTGAGGAGTCTCAGCTATAGGATTGCTCGAAGATGAACCATTGGTTGGCAATCAGCCGAAGGGGGAATGTACACTAGGAAGATCTTCTAAAAGGTGAAGCACAATCTCGGAGGCAAGATGCCGAGGAATGTCCCTAATGCATCATACTTACTCCAGTTCCGTAGCCTCTAGGAATCTAGTGGGATTGCGTGGATGACACGTTATCCCCTACGTGTTGAGATCTGGGAAATTCCCACATATGAGTATCATCATTAGCCCCTCACTCACGTTCCGACCTATTTATGGGTCGGGTCGAGAGTGGTCTGCTCGGTTTTCTCTGTTCAGCTTGGTGTCGAGGATTCTCCATGGTGGGTTTATCCGAGAACGACATGGCGTTCGACGCTTGTGTCTCTTTGATCTCCGAGTCCACGTGGCGTATCATCAGGAAGCTGTCCTCCGGTCTCGTAGCGAGGGCTAAGGATTCACGGGTTAGGCCGGGTAGGAATCTACCCACCGTGAATGGTTGCGACGGGCAGGAAGCTGTCCGTCGGCCACGTGGCGTGAGTTTAGGATTCACAATTTATGTTAGATAAGAATCTACCCGATGTGAATGGTTGTGACGGGTAGGAAGCTGTCCGCCGGCCTCATGGTGAGAGCTTAGGATTCATAACTTATGTTGGGCAGGAATCTACCCGTTGTGAATGGGCCGAGTAGGAAGCACCCGGCCGCCTCGTGATGAGGGCTTTGGATCCACGTCTTCGTTGGGTAGGAAGCTACATACAGGGAATGGGCTGGGAAGGAAGCGACCCGGCCACCTCGTGATGAGGGCTTTGGATCTATAGAATTGTTGGACAGGAAGCTTCCCGCTGCGGATGAGCCAAGCAGGAAGCTGCCCCGCGGTTTCTTGATGAAGGCTTGAATGAGCCGTGCAAGAAGCTGCCCGGTGGCCTCGTGATAAGGGCTTTAGATCCACGGCATTGTTGGGTAGGAAGCTACCCGTTGTGGATGGTCCGGGCAGGAAGTTACCTGGCTGCCTCGTGATGAGGGTTTTGGATCCACAATGTTTTTGGGTAGGAAGCTACTCGCTGCGGATGAGCTGAACAGGAAGCTGCCCGGTGGTTTTGTGATGAAGGTTTTGGATCCACGTCTTCGTTGAGCAGGAAGCTACCCAGTCGCCTCATGATGAGGGCTTGAATGGGCTGAGTAGGAAGCTGCCCGGCAGCCTTGTTGTCACGCCCGCTTCCCAGTAGACGGAAACGGGAAAGTGACAAGCTTGCGATGTATTTATTTCGAGAAGGTTATTTCCGGGAATAAATACGCTAAGCGTAAATGAGCAATATAAAATGACAAGAAATTAACATGAGATTTAAACTTCAAATTTTTTTTTTTACATTCAAACATGATACAATTACAATACATGAGTTCAACTGAAAAGAAAACTATAAGAATAGAAATGCCTAAACAGGTGATATACATAAACTGAAGGGAAAGGATAACTAGTTTAGGCCCGAGTCGTGATCTGATTGTGCTCCTCCTCTGTGGTGTCCACCTCCTTGATCTCCACAGTATCTGACGAACATTCCAAGAAAATAAAGGTGGGTGGAACGCCCGTCAGCGAACTTTCGCTCGGTAAGTCCCTGAGAAAAAAGGTGTGAAGTATAAAAGTATAAGGACAAAGAAAAATTGATATAATGAAGCAATGGACTATGAGATATGGTGTTTAAGCATGTCATTTAATGTAAGTATCATGACCCAAATGAGGAACGTGACCGGCACTTAAATCAGGCAACGTCTAAAGGCGTAACGTAATTCAAGTAAGCCGAAAAACCCAGAATCTAAATCGTGAAATAAAGTAGAGTGGTAAAATCTTTGTTTTAAAAAAAGTTAATTTAAGGTGCAAAAGAATCATATCAAAACTTTTGAAGTTTCAAGTTATTATAAAAATTTCGGCAGCATCTCCTTTGTAAAACCTGATCCCAAATCGATACATAACAAGAATATACATAAGCATGATATATATAAAAGCATCCCCACTTGGGAGTAAACTCAACGCCATCCGACGGAACACAATCACAAAGCAAGATATATAACATCATAGTACGAAGAGATAAGGAAATAAGAAAGGAAAACAACATCCACAATAAAATATAAAAGTCGGCTCACACGAGTACAACACCCAGAGTCAAATATAATACGAGTCTCACAGTCTCATCTCTAAGTTAAATATACAAGTGGTAGATGTAGTATAATAGATACAAAGAGAAAATGTATAAGGTAGAGGACAAAAGAATACTCGCAACCCACTTACAAAATATCATGTCCTAAAAGTCGTAGTAAAAGTAGCAGTAGAAGTGGTAGTGGTATGCCCCGCCGCGACTATACTGACGGATCGGTCCTGCAAGACACTGTGGCACAACGGGGGTGAGTTGCCAGCTCGTGAGTAGTAATTAACATCATAACTGGCAATCGTAAGCATGTACGTAACAGCGACAGATCCTAAGTATGAATAAGTGAGCAAAGTATGAAATATGGGCATGGCTTCTATAAGAAACTTGTTTCCCCAATAAAAGAGCAAAGCTCTGTTCAAAATTTGAAAGGCAGCGCCAAGAGTTAAAAACTCTGAAGCAGCGCCTCACGTGCCTTACACGAGGACGCCAGCGCCTCGAGTTAAAAACTCTGAGGAAGCGCCTCACGTGCCTCGCACGAGGGCGCCAACGCCAGGATTATAATCTCTCTGATAAAAAATCCAACGGAGATGATAAATCATCAGAGTGCAGAATTAAATTCTGCTGAGGAAATATTCCTCAAAATTTTCAAAACAAGAGAGATTACTCTCTGTAAAACAGTGTGCCGTTGGATTAAAGAATCCAATGGTGATTAAAAATCATCCATATATACAGAAATATTCTGTATGGGGAAATATTTCCCTAATCTTGTTAAAAACAAGAAAGATATCTTTTGTAAAACAGAAGTCCTTGGATCAAACATCCAACGGTGGATAAAATCCCCAAATCAATTAGAGATCTCTCAACGAGAGATTTCTTTAACTAAATCAACAAACTTGCTTCCACTATATAAAGGACCTAAGACTTCAAGTCTTACATAGAGAGAAACCCCCCATAAGCTTTAAAGAAAACAAAAAGAAAGCTTTAAGAAGGAAAAAAAAAAGAATACCTTTTTTCGAGGTAAATAAAAAAAAAATAGAGATCAGAGCATCTCATCTGCATAGCCAAGAGTTTAACCCTTATTAAAGAACATAGTTCTTTCCCTGGATCTGAGATCCATGAGACACGTATCCTACAAATGAGAATTTAATTCTCATGATGATGAATTTGTTCTTGGGGAGCAAAGATCCAGAAAAGAACACATAATTGAACTCTTCAGAACAGAACATACAAAAAAGACCTAGCGCCAAGTGCCTCATGTGTCCCTCACGTGGGCGATACCCAATAAAGAGTGCTTAGCACTCAATAGTGGACGCTCAACGCCAAGTGCCTCACGTACCCATCACGTGGGCGCTGCTCAATAAAGAGTGCTTAGCACTCAATGGTTGGCGCTCAGCGCCAAACGCCTCACGTGTCCCTCACGTCGGCGCTGCTCAATAAGGAGTGCCTAGCACTCGGTGGTAGACGCTCAACGCCAAACGCCTCATGTGCTCCCCATGTGGGCGCCATAAAGAGTGTGTAACACTCCTTAAAAAAAGAGGGTAAAGTAAAGGGTGAGCATCAGAACCCATATCAATGCTCAGCATTGTTTGTACAGAAAAAGAACTGAGCCCAAGAAAGTGTTTGACACTTTATTCAAAGACTGAGTGGGCTGAGTCCAATTCGACCAAAAATCCCTAATTCAGATCAACAGAGCCCATGTGCTCACAATTTTCCAAATTGGTTTTAGTCCCAGACATGACTATTGATCATCCGACGGACATTAGTTCAAGGGTACATCTCCTCACACCTCTGATACATGTCGTTGTAACTCTTCAGCGTCTTTAGAGAGGTGATGGGTCCCGATAACCAACAACTTTTGGTGCACTCTCAAACCGATGCGCACATATAATTATGGACCGCAACGTCCTTAAACTAGGCTGTGGACCACAACGTCCTTAAACTAGCTGTGGACCGCAACGCCCTTAAACTAAACCCTCACCCCAAAAATGGTGATCTACGGACCGTAACGTCCCTAAACTAAAATGATAGAGCCCAAATGCTCTTTTGTTGGATCAAAAATGATCCTAAACCCCCATTAAGTAGATCTTAGTCCAAGATCGGACTAACATATCCTTAACAAACATTTAAGTGGATCTTAATTTCAAACGAGATTAACGATCCTTAAATCAACCCAAACCCAAATCTAAGAATATACGGATTTGAACTAATCCACACCCTATGGGTGACAACATAAATTAGTCTCTGTATACAATCCACAGGCAACCAAAAATAAAACAAACACACACGACACAAAGTGAACTTCTTGAGCAGGAGAAAGTGGTTATCGCTACGCGGTAACGTAATTAATTGTAGGGGCTTGCACCTGCTGGGAAGAGCGTCCCCATAATCAAAAACCCCTCACAACGAGGGGGAATTTGACGAAGTCTGCTACAACAGCCTCATCCGCCCAAACCTCTAATACACGGTGCCATAAATCAACTTGGCATCTTCAGAGAGGTGGACGGATAAACCCAAATAGCATCTGCCCCCAAATTCAGGCAAGACGTTTGTCTTTCCGGTTTTCGGTGGTAAACAGATTCTGGCATGCCCGGTGGGACCTCTTCCTCTTTCCACTCCACACTTCGTGTGTCGTGTTCGCGAATGAATCGTGGTTTAAGATGGTTGTCCTTGTATTCTAGGTACTAAGATTTGGTGTTTTTCTCCATGCAGAAAAGGAGATAACATCGATGGCCTTCAGCTGCACTAACTGCAATAGCAACTCTCGCTTCACCCCAACTGGAGGAGTGACTTATGGGCCCCAAGAGGCCTCCATATTTGCAATGCTAGTGGAACAGGTGACTCAGGTCACCATTGGACTGTTCTTTGGGACCATGATCCTGCCATTAAGCATCAGCGTCCCGATGTTACTACAGGAAGCACCAAAGAAGTCGGTCTTTGATCGACTTGCAACTACCACGGCCTCTCTCAACGGGTTGTCCAATTCTAACGCCTCGGTCTTTAGCAGGCTGAGCCAAAGCTCTAGTAGGCCTGCAAAAAGGCTCGCAATACCTGAAGGGGTTATCCCGAAGCGGATAGCTATTCCGGTTCCGGCAGACGAAGTTGTCAAAGAGGCATCTCCTGCTAAAGGATCGGTCTTTGCAAGACTGGCCATTCCAACTCCTGCTACGGGTGAAGTCGTCAAAAATGCTTCCCCTACCAGAAAGTTGGCCTTCGAAAGATTGACCGTACCTTCTCAATGGACGTTAGTCTTTGACAGGCTGACACCAAGAGCAGCCTCTCATCAGAGCAGGGGGCATGACGAAGTAGTTCCAACGACAAAGGTAGTCCCGTCCGCATGACATGCTCGACGTCGCCACTGGCGCCGAGTAAGGAAAGCTGGGGGTAGTTCCCCCTCTGGACTTACCCTATCAGCTCTAATGGTGGAAATTGATGCTGTTGTTCCAACTGGGAACAGCTTCAATCCGCTCAGGAGGGTGTGAAAGAACTCTCCAGCCGCTGTACTAAAGAAGTCGTCTCCACGTGTAGAAAACACGGTGCAGGAGAAGCCGGAACAGCCCCCTCAGCGGCTGTCCTCCCGAATCCACAGAGTCTGGCGGAAAGTTCAGGATTCTATGATCAACAAGGACTATTCTCGTCGACCGGAGAAAATGAAGGTTCGACAAGAGGGAAGTCATCCCTCTAGCATGAAGCGAGGGACTTCTCGGGCGCCTGTTGTAATAGCTCCTTCGACTTCGGTCTCCCACAAAAAGGGAAGGCCTGAGAATCTCCCACCACCGGCGGCAAATATCAAAGGTAGTGGACCCAAACACCCCAATTCTGGGGGCATGGTGGTACACATGGTATACATGGCTTCCGGGAAAGAGGAAAGCCGTATTTCCATGGGTCTTCGACCACTCACACGGTCTGTGATAAAAGCTTAAGAGCAGCAGCAGAAGCTTCAAAAGATGCTAATGAGGATGTCCGCACTCACTGGGCAGATGGAAAGCCCAGAAGCATCATCCGAACAACGCCAAAATCAGGAGACCGACACCGAGTTCCTACGGAGGGTGCTAGAAAGGAAGGATAAGGAGGCCGCGGATATAAAGCAGATGGCGCTCCTGTTCCAAGATATGGTTGGGATGATGATCCAGCCGGAACCTCCAGCCGAAGACCCTCCGATAATCATCAAAGACGACAGAGGAGAAACATCAAATCCTCTACCGGCTTTCTCAGTAGCCAAGGAAGAAACGATCTCCAAGGCTGCCCTTGACGACTATATAGCTCAACAAATACGAGCTCATCAGGCAAGTGAAGCAGCTGGCCAAGTCGTCAAAACTGGGCGACCTTATCCAGGCTGGTACGATCAAATCAAGTACCCGTCGGGATATACGATCCCTAAATTCCAGGTGTATAAGGGGACATGCAATCCCCACCAGCACGTCGCTTAGTTCAGAGCTCTATGCGGAAATACTGGAAGCGACGACAAACTGCTGCTTCGCCAGTTTGTCGGCAGCTTGGTGGATACAGCATTTGAATGGTACCCAGAGCTTCCGAATGACTCCATCAAAACATTTACAGAAATGGAGCTACTGTTCACGCAGCGTTTCGTAAGCGCAAGCGAGTGCACCCCAATCACGATATTAATCAATGCCTGGGTGAAGCCAGGAAAGACCTGGGTTCAATATGCAATTCGATGGCGGAACTTATAGTCAAAATGCGAACAGCGTATAGAAGAAGCTCCTGCCGTGGGCATGTTCGTGGGGACCCTTGATCCTCAGGCGACTATATCCCAATTTATGATATTCTTCAAGCCGACCACCTTCCAGTCCTTGATTGACAAGTTGGCCCAAATGGATCAGATGGGCTATAGGTCGTCCTCTTCAAAAACGGATCTCCCGAATGAAAAAGGCAAATGGAAAGCGACCTTCATTGCCAACGCTCAACAACAACCGAGTGACCCGAAATCGGTTGCTCGCCAAAGCAACAAACCACGATCTCTAAAAGAAAAGTTGAGACGTCCTTACTCGTTTCCTCGGGATAAAATGAGGAGACTGTTCGAATTGGCAGTGCGCAACAGGCTCATCACTCTGCCAAACCCAAGACGCCCGCTGCAGCCTGGTGACATCAACAGTCCTAACTACTACCCCTACCACAGAGTAATGGGCTACCAATTGAATATTGCTACGTCTTCAAAAATCCGGGTTGAGGACCAGTACCAACTAGGATAATTCGCGCTGTCCGAAAACTGGAAGGTAAACCCGCCTCAGCAGCACGCTCCTAAAAAGGTGGACACGCCGGGGGAATCATACTCATTTATAGAAGAAGCTCCATGGGAAATCGTCCTTTCGGCTAAAACTAAAAGAATGCCGAAGGATCTTCAAGCATGCCCGGCAATCAGGTGGAAAAGCTCGCTGGAGCCTGAGATCATTGAGGGGACGTTTAAACCGCGCTCGGCACCGAACGCTAGTAACAATGAGCAAAACACCCAGGTCAAGTCTTCAAAGCCTTCGAAGGGAAAGAAGACTAAGAAGCCTGCGCAGCCTGATGACAAGCACACGGACCTGCATAACTACATTGACTCGCTGGAGGAATACAACCAGAAGACACGGACCCCGATTACTCTAGAAGAGTTTCTCAACCACAGACTGGAGAACGGAAACAGTGACAATGATGAGGGAGACAACTCATCAGAAGAACCCGAGGATTATGTGGCGAGTTGCCACATGATCTCTCATTCGTCAATAAATGGCAAAGAAGCTCCCTTAGCGTTAGAAAATAACGTAGAGAAGCCGGGGGCGGGACTGACGTCAAAATCCCTGGAGCCGTCAGACGAATTGATTGACAGGCTACTAAACGAAGCCATTCAAAAGAGAAAAGCCGACCGAGAACATGAAACAGCCATATGCAAAAAGGCCAAGCGTCGGCGTTAAGGTGAGAAAGTTGCGGCAAGGAAGACTCACAAAGCAATCGAACTGGATCGAAGCACACCCGCAGCAGACAAAAGCACATTTAAGATGGGGAAACGCTTCGCCAATGCCCGGTCAATAGGAATGAAGCTGCCACCTTTCGAAGGAAATACTCCCGGGAGTACATGCCTTGACGAAACGGATGTACATCCGAAATACTGTTTATACCATCGGAGGGTCATACACCGTACCGAAGAGTGCAATGTCTTCAAGAAGTGGTGACAGGGATACGTGGCCCACCGACAACACTTCAAGCGAATGAAGCGTAAAGACCGTCGGGAACAGAGAAGCACGACGGATGAGCATAAAGAAATAGCTGGTAACTTTCATATGGTTGATGCCATTTCGACAAATGGGAAATCTCAAGTTCTAACATTCGGGAGCGATTCTGACAAAGAAATAGCCCTTGGCCCTCTCTTCAAGGAATCCACCTCTGGAAAAGAAGAAGAGGTGAAGACATGCGAGAACATCCAGCTGCGTAACCGTACGTTGCCTGAAAAGAATCTCGGACCCTCAAACAAAGGTTCGAGTAAGAGAGACAAGGGGAAGGAAAAGGTCCCTGAGGAAATTACCCTCGATGATAGAGTCGCCGAAGAGCTCACAGCTAAGGACCCGCCTAAGAAAAACAAGGTGGATTACAATGTCTTGGCACACCTGAGGAAGATACCTTCACAACTGAGAATACTGGATGCTCTCCTCCTGTCCAAAGAGGAACGAGATTATCTGATCAAGGCATTACAAGAGCCCGATCAGTTTAAAGCCTTCCTAGCAGAAGAAAAGATGAAAGACGAACTGGAAGAAGTTCACACAGCTGACATTACATTCGGCGATGAAGATCTCCTCCTCAGAACGTGCGAGCACAACCGTCCTCTGTATGTCACTGGGTACTGCCACGATATCAAGATAAGGAAGATCCTGGTTGACAACCAGTCCTCCGTCAACCTTCTTAATGTGAGAGTGTTGAAGGAGATTTGCATGAATGTTCAACACCTGGCTCAGGACAAAATTACTATCTCTGGGTTCGATTCGGAGTCACACGGACGCTTAGATCCGTAATACTGACATTTACGCTTCGGGATGCTCATCACTGACATCAAATTTCATGTCATCGACGCTAAGACTTGTTATAATGCTCTGCTCGGCCGGCCTTGGTTACACGAGTACAACATCATCCCTTCTACACAACATCAGTGTACGAAGTACTTCAAAGACGGCCTCGAGCATATGGTTACAGGGGAGCTAAATCCATTCTCTATAAATGAAGTCCGCAAGTATGAAGACACTAAGTACTTTCTACCAGACTTCGAAGATACGGAAAGATGTCATAAACCATAGAATAAACAAAAAGCAGTCGCCACCATCCTAATCTCTGGGAGCGATACCGAGGAGGATGAAGAGATAGTCTTCTCGAGGCAACCCCAAGGCAGCAGGCCAATATCGTCTACTCCTATTCTGGTCTTTGGCAGCGACTCCGAAGACGAGGTCAACACAGTGTTCTCTGTTCGCCCATAAATACTGACCTTCACTAAAGCTGATCGGAGTTTACAAATTACCATGGTCCTCCAACAACATTACAGGGAACTTGATAGGCTCGATACATACAGTGTGCAAGAGCTGCAGACCTTCTACGTTCCTCCTAGGCGAAGAGGTGAAAAGGTGATTCTCTTCTACCAATCTACAAAGACTAAAGTGGAAAAAGAAGTCTGGCATGGTGCCGATTTTGCGCTCGATAGGCTCCAACCAATCCGTCTGCCCAGATATTACGCAGTAGGATTGAAAAGGCTGTTAGGATGCTAAGGTGTACCCTTCAAACAAACCGCTCGATAAGCCCAGTTCTACAACAAGATTTAGGACATTCCCGGGACTCAGCGAAAAATTCCTAACGGGATGATAGAAACGACGGGACTTGGACACATTCGGTCTAAGAAACGGGAGTGATTCCATGGCTTTCATGTCATAAATAACCCCGGTGGAGAAGTGAATGCATTTCCAGATAGCGTTGATGTCGAACCAGAGCGAGATCCCGCCGTGAAAATACCAAGCCCGTCATTCGAAGAACAGATTGAAAAGATAATAAGTGAAGCGGGTCAAAAGGTTCGGGATGACCACAGCCGTGAAACGGCCATTTACGAGAAAACCAGGACACAACGTTTCATTCAGCAGTCCACGGAAAGAGAAGACTACAATGCCTTTTATCCTCAGCCCGCTGTGCACTCTCGTGGCAAGAAAAAACCCCGACGCAGAAGCAACAACAAGATCAAGAATGGGAATGGCATTCAAATACAGCGAAGCGGATCGAAGAAGCCACGCGATCGAGAAAAAGTCAGCTGGAATTCGTCTTTTATGAAAAAGATGGGTTGGGAATACTCTTTCCCTCAAGAAAAGACAAGGAAAATATTCAACCTTGTCATGAAGTATCAAATGATGACATCCCCGGAGTCTCGACACCCTGAGCAAATAAACGAGATCCATCATCCGGCTTATTGCTCCTACCACCGAGCAATAGGACATCCTTTTGAAGGCTGCTTCACCTTCAAATACTGGGTCGAAGACCAGTCTAAGCAAGGCATGTTTTCTCTATCCGACAGTTGGAGGGTAGCCCCGCCACGAAAGAATGAGCCAAGAGCAACCTACACTGCGAGGGAAAGTCTAGATCAACATCGAGCTTGGAAACGAACTCGTACCTGTCACGTGATAACATTCTCAAAGGAGGAGGAGCATGAAAATATGGACGGCCTCTCCCTCTGCTTCATAGACGAGGATGAAGACGAAGTAATTTTAGAATTTCCACCGGTACCAAAAGAGTTGGAAGATGTGATACACACAACAGCGGACAACCTAAGAAAAATCGACTTGGGGACACAAAACGAGCCAAGGCCAACGTTCGTCAGTGAGCTGTTGTCTAAAAAGCAGGTGGCCATGCTAAAGGACGTGCTTATGCAGTATAAAGACTGCTTCGCATGGAACTATTCCGAGATGCCGGGAATAGATCCGGAAATAGCGGTGCATAAACTGGCTATATCGCCGGATGTTAAGCCAGTCAAGCAAGCGCCAAGAAGAATGCGGCTTGAACTCGAGATGAGCATCAATGCCGAAGTCAAGAAACTAATTGACTCCGGCTTCATCCAAGAAGTTCAATATCCTGACTGGATCTCCAACATGGTCCTGGTGATGAAGAAAAATAGGATAGTATGCATCTGCGTGGACTTTCGGGATCTCAACAAACCTTATCCGAAGGATGACTTCCCAGTACCGGTTACCGAGCCGATGATCGATAACACGTCCACTCATGATGTCTTCTCCTTCATGGATGGATTTTCAGGGTATAATCAAATAAAGATGCATCCCAAAGACCGAAAGCATACTGCCTTCCGGACTCCGCTAGGTATATTCTGCTATAAGGTGATGCCCTTCGGTTTGAAGAATGCAGGCGCTACCTACTAGAGGGCTATGACAAAGATCTTTGATGACCTCATACACGAGATTGTTTAATGTTATATCGATGAATTCGTGGTGAAAAGCAAATCGTATGAGGAGCACTGGGAGCATTTGAAAATAGTGTTCCAGCGTTTTCGGAAATATAATCTGAAGATGAACCCTTTGAAATGCGCGTTCGGAGTCTCCTTAGGTAAATTCCTAGGATTCATCATACGACACCGAGGCATCAAAATAGACCCATCAAAGATCAAGGCGATTATGGAAATGCCCAAGCCAAGAACTCTCAGGCAACTACAGTCTCTCTAAAGGACGCTCGCGTATATCCGACGGTTCATAGCAAATCTCTCTGGCAAACGCCGCCCCTACAGCCATCTAATAAAGAAGGGGACCCCATTCATTTGGGATCGTAAATGCTAAAATACACTGGAAGAAATCAAGCAATATTTGCATAACCCACCGGTACTGATCGCTCCGGTCAAGGGAAAGCCCCCCATCTTGTACATAATAACCCTTGAAGGTTCTTTAGGCGCACTATGGGCACAGGAGAACGATCAGGGAAAGGAGAGAGCTCTCTACTATTTGAGTCGAGTTCTCCTGGGGACAGAAAACAACTACTCCCCCATTGAAAAGCATTGCCTGGTATTGATCTTCGCAATAACGAAGCTCAGGCACTATGCCCTGGCACATGAGGTCCATCTCATATCAAAAGTGGATACTCTCAAATATTTGATGTCAAGGGCCATACTAACAGGAAGACTTGACAAATGGGCCCTTTTCTTGATGGAGTTCTCGATAACATATCGACCCCCTCAAGGCAGTGAAAGGCCAGACCATCGCCGACTTTCTCGCTGAGCACCTGATACCAGCTAATTCTCCCCTAAATTGTGAACTGCCAGACGAAAACGCGTTTGACACAGTCGACGGGGAGAAAGAAGGGATGGAAACTATACTTCGACAGAGCATCTTCCATGAAGAAGCGAAAGCAAAACATCCCATAATCAAAGCTGGGGTAGGCCTTATCTTTATGACTCCACAAGGAGGGATAATGTGTTTCGTCCTAACAGAGCCAAGAACAAACAACAAAGCGGAATATGAAGCTTTGATAGCGGGTCTTGAGATCGCTGTCGACATGGGGATCGAAACCTTCTCATATATGGAGACTCCCAACCAGTGATTAGCCAAGTAAATGGCGACTATCAGACGTGCCAGCCAGAACTGATCAGGTATGGTGATAGAGTGCATCAGCTGCTGACTAAAATACCTTCCTGCATCCTGGAAAGCATACCGCGCCCTGAAAATAGCAAGGCAGATGCATTAGCCAATCTTGCTAAGAAACTAGCTGATGAAAACTCTGATGAAGTAAGGATCATTGTACAAATCCGCCGGATTCTCGCGCCAGTAGAAATATCTCCGGAGTCGTCTGAAGGAAAAGAAGAGGCCAAACAAGCAGCCTTCCGAATAGAAGATGAAGAAAAGGCTAAGGATTGGAGAGAAGTCTTCATAGATTACTTCAAATCCCATCGAACACCCGAAGACGCGTCGTCAAGACATCAGCTCATGAAACGAGCTTTATCCTTCGCCTTCGTCAATGATACTCTTTATAAGAGGTCGTTCGACAGTTTGTTGCTAAGATGCTTGAGACCGGAGGAAGCAAGGAGAGTCGTCCAAGAAACTCACAATGGACTCTACGGTTCCCATCAAGCCGGACCAAAGATGAAGCCGATGATCAAAAGAATAGGTTACTATTGGCTCACGATGATTCAGGACTGCCTCGAATATGTGAAGCAGTGTCACTCGTGCCAAATTCACGGGGATTTCAACCACCAGAATCCAAATCCACTACATCCAACATTGGCTAGTTGGCCGTTTGAAATGTGGGGGACCGATATAATCGGGCCTATTGTTCATCACAGAATACTGCATTTTATACCGCCCATTCTTACGCTCGTGTGTTTATAGGTAGGTGCTTTTAATCTGTGTTTGCTACATAATTGCAGAATACAGGTTCTCGGCTCTGAACAATGAATATCATGGAAAAGTACGAAAAATTCCGGATTACTGCCAACAACAGATAAAACACGGTCTCCGCTCTCTATCCGTGTGTTGCCACATACCAGTTAAGGGACAATGGCAAATCGATTGTCATGTAATGCACAAGGCTCAATGGCAACACAAGATCCTAGAAATCTACGCGGAGCTCGAGGAAATCATGGCAAAAGATCCACATCACATCACCTTTTGTTCTACTAAAATTCTGGAATAATTGTGAAGAGTTTCTGAGAAAAGTCATATACCACATAGCAGACAACATGAAACCAAGGAAGCACCCAAATGGCGCCGTTGCCGGGGAGACGGTAGCGTATTTTCTTTCTTGTTATTCGGGTTAATATTCTTTTTGTATATATTTATAAAAAAAAAATCTTTTTGTTTTTTTTTTGATCATTTTTGTGGGCAAGTGTGCAGATTTTTGCGTATTTGCAAACTGCAATTGTGGGGAGCAAAGTGCATATTCAAAGTTAAGGTGATTGCAAAGTACAGTGCCAAAGATCCGGGTAGTTTGACCCGCGCAAGCGAACTTTTCAAGCTTACCGGATTTGATTCAACGGGGGTTTCCTAACCCAAAACTTAACGGTACGTACTTTACTAACACCTTCTTCTCAAATCCGACGCTTCCAATATACTATTCTTTGTAGGATTCTTTGCAAGTTCGCTAGCAAACGCTAAAAATTGACTAACCCGTATTTGTTGTAGCGCCGTGCTTAAACTAAAAAATGATTGTTTGATTCTTTATAGAATTTTTTGAATTGCGCATTGCATACATTAATACGGACTTAAGGGCAAGCGAACCCCACAATATACGGTAAAGGATTTCATCACCTTTTCCGTGGCCCACAAATCACGAACTTGAGCATAACGTTTACCCGCACAAATTTAAAAGAAACTAGACTTTAAGCCTTAAGGACTTCACGCTCACTAGGAGAAGTTAACTGTGTTTAGAACCTTGCTTAACGGTATATTGTTTACGGGGTGTCTAGGAAAGTGTTAACGGCGAAACCGCCAAAAGAGAAATGGTTATTTAATTAAGGAACTTCACGAGAGCGTTGGAAAACCTCCCCTTATCTCTGCACTTACCTGGCCTCGTGATCAGTGTATCTTGAGCCCGTTTCTCGACACAGTTTTACTTCGACAATCAAGTTCTGGAGCAGGTCTAGTTGACCTAGGTGAACCCTAGAACGATTAGGTGTGTGGTATTTTTGTGTCGTGGTTGTTTTTGTCAATATTCTTTTTGTGTTTATATTTCATTCTTCTGTTAATATATAAACTAAAAAAAAAAAATATCATATTCTTTTTCCCCTCCTTTTCTCTGCCTTTCTTTCTTTCTCTTTTCATATCATGGGTACTCCACCTCGCAAAACTCTTGCCGAACTTTGGTACCCACAACCAGACATTACTTCTTACGGTTCTTGCTTTGGCCGAACTTCGAACGACCCCTCCATGCCCAAAATTTCATTGAGAGATCGGATAGACGCGTATAGGACATACAATTTGACTCCGCAATCCACTTCGTATCAACCATTTCATACATTCACCCCTTCTTACGTTGATACCCCTTCTTCGAGTCATGTTGTAACTCCAAGACCTATGTCTATTGCAGAACGTATTGAACAATCTCGTAGCCGATCTTTCACTCCTTTCACCACTTCAAATTCTTAGGATCAACAATTCCATTCACCTTCCTATCCAAATGTTGATCCTGCTCCTGTCCAGCCATTCAATTCCTACCAATCCTACCCTACTTTTGCACCTTCCCTAGACATTGCTTCAGAACCGCCATTTGGGAGTTTTCAGTATCCAAACAACTTTGAATCTTTTACTGAAACCCCTTCACAACCAATGTCTAGTCTAGAACAGTCCTTGGAAGACTTTGGGGTAGCGTCAGGCCAACAGATGATGGATTTGAATGCGTCCATGGCCGCTCTCATACAACCTACTGACCCGGTAGTTAGTTTCCAGCTAGCTCCAAATTTTCTAATGTATGATGAGGCGGTAGGACAGGCTGTGAATTTGAGTGGAGAGAGTGAGATGTACCCCCTTCCAAATCAAACCTACCCGTCCCAAATTGAATCCCACAACTACTGTTTTGAAAGTCTATCGAGTATCCCACATGCTTTATCAGTGAAGATAGAATGTTTAATGAGTTGTGCGACTTTGTAGTGTTTGATTTACCTGATTGTGAAGGGTCCCTTCCAAATGAAACCACACCCAATCCTTTTGACCTCTACACCTCCATCTTAGAACCTGAATTGATTGAAATCCATGCTTTTGATGAGGTGTCTGAGAAAATTGACTTTCACTTGATTAAGGATATTGACGCTGGGACTATTTTGGATGATGAACCTGTAGATTTGACTGAGTTTTTTTCTCCAATTCATCATCCCGAGTCATTAAATGTTTTTTCCGAACCCCATATGCGTCTGGACTTTGATGAAATATGCATGGATGAGCTTAATTTTGAGGAGAATTTTGAGGATATTTTTGAGGATGAAACAGTTCTAGATGATGAGTCGGATTTTCCAATTCATCTTGTTCCTTTCACTGACTGTGTACACCCTCCAGAACCCTTAACCGATACCCTTCCTCAACCACTTCCCTCCATCCTTTCCATCGTTCCGACCTTGCAAGAACCCGTATCATTTTCACTTCGTATATCTGGTTTACCAAGTTCGGCGTACCCATGGTTTCTTACGAATCTTGAGGGATTTGACCCAATCTCTCGCCGGGTTAATAGATTAGCACAATCGCTGTTTCCACATCGCTCATCACAAATTGTGCTAATCTATTCACTCCATTTGCACCCTCAAGTTCGTACTCCACTTCTTTTTCCCTTCTGCCATTCTTCTTCTGATATACCAAGACCGTATCCCGCTTCTATCTCCATACGGTCTCGCGTATTCTCCATTTCTTACCTCTTCACCTTCTTTCCCCAACCACTGCTTCACCATGATAAAATCTTTGAATGGTTGGTGTTAACTTTTGGCCTGTGTAAGGCCTTGTATAGCTTAATACTGTTCTTTCCCCCCTAATCCTGAACTTTAACGCTTAACAGTGGAAACACTGTTTTACTTAAGTTTGGGAGGGACACTTTTTTGTATATATTTTTGTTTTCCTTTTTTGTTTTGTATATAATTTGTTTTTAGGGAGCGCCGACAATTTTGACCCTCTTGGTGTAGCCTGACAGTGAGGGCACTGTCAAGTTTAAGTTTGGGGGTGTGCTCGGTAAGCTTTCTTCCTTCACATTCATTTGTATGTTTTTCATTTGCATACCTTATTTAAAAACCCATAAAAATCGAAAATTTTTCCAAAAAATATAAAAACTTTGTCGTCAAGTTAGCTAATAGGGTAACTTAGATCTTTATTCCGAAAGTTTAGTTGATATGATAGAAATAACTAAATTCTAGGCTTAGGATTTGAAAACCCTAAAAATAACCCTCATTCTGTCTAACTTTGGTAAGTATACGTCCTTACAGTTTTTTTTTTGAGAAATTGGTAATCTTGAGTTCAGTTTTTGAGTTAAGTCAAGATAAAGGGAAAGTATTGAAGCTTTACCGGAGGATAAGTCTGAAAAATAGTTTCTTTTCTTGAGTTCAAATTTAGAAAGTATATACCCTACAACTACACTTACACGCACCTTGAAACTTGGGATAGTAGAGGATACCTAGAAATACTCTTGCCTAAAAGCCTAGTATGAAAGAAAAAACGGTATTCAAAGCTAAACACCAAAAGAGCATATTGAAAAATATATCCAGTCTTGAAAAAGAAAAAGAAAAAGAAAAAAAAAAGAAAAAGAAAAAGAAAAAATAGAATAAAGTCAAGACCTGGAAACTTCTATTTACGCTTTAAAGTTCACACATTCAGTAATCGGTCGTTAGTGCCTCAAGAAGCATTAATAGTCGCATGAAAGGTGTGTGGGCAAATCCGTCCATCCTTAATGAAAAGAAGTAGTATTAGGTATTAGGGCAAGGGTATTATAGCTTGAATTGAATTCTCAAGTGTAGGGGTGCAAATATACACACACGTAGGGGTATACAATCAATGTTTGAATAAAAGATAGAAATAAAGAATAAGACTTGTGTTTTCTGTAAAGTTGATAAAAATCCCTGATTTGAGGCCGCGCTTTAGAAGAAAAACTCAGGTGAACCGACATCTTTCTAAACTTTTTTGGAACGTATATAATCTAAGATTAAATAGATAGGAGGTGTGAAAAATAAGGGTTGAATATTTCTAACTTAGGATGATAGAGTTTCTAACGTAAATACTAAACTGTAGGAGTAGAATCAACGTTAACTTATGACACTAGCTTGACGGGATTTTGTGGGTAGTATCCGCTGAAAACCCTCAGGAGACAACACTCTTCCTACTAGGGACACCTAGAGGTTTAACGGCTTGTTGCACGCGCTCAGTGCAATCGCGTTCCCTGCGAAAGTGCGGTTAGGACTTTTTTGTGAATAATTGGTTTTGCTCGGGACGAGCAAAAGTTAAGTTTGGGGGTATTTGTTCATCACAGAATACTGCATTTTATACCGTCCATTCTTACGCTCGTGTGTTTATAGGTAGGTGCTTTTAATCTGTGTTTGCTACATAATTGCAGAATACAGGTTCTCGGCTCTGAACAATGAATATCATGGAAAAGTACGACAAATTCCGGATTACTGCCAACAACAGATAAAACACGGTCTCCGCTCTCTATCCGTGTGTTGCCACATACCAGTTAAGGGGCAATGGCAAATCGATTGTCATGTCATGCACAAGGCTCAATGGCAACACAAGATCCAAGAAATCTACGCGGAGCTCGAGGAAATCATGGCAAAAGATCCACATCACATCACCTTTTGTTCTACTAAAATTCTGGAATAATTGTGAAGAGTTTCTGAGAAAAGTCATATACCACATAGCAGACAACATGAAACCAGGGAAGCACCCAAAAGACGAAGACCCAACTCATCAAGAAGGCCGCGGATCCGCGGCCAAAAGGGGGTCTAGGCCGCGGATCCGCGGCCATGTTGGCGCCTCATCTGCTGGGTTTTTGGGGGCACTTTGGGTACTCCATATTATATCAGAATTTGGCCCTAGGGTTCCCATTCCCTTCCTATAAATACTCCAGAATTGAGCTAAGCCAAGGGTCATTCTTTGTTCTTCTTTCTTTTTAGGATTTAGTCCTTTTCTTCTTCTTCTTCATTCTTTTTCCATGAAAATTGTAGTGAGAGCTTTTTGAGTGGGAGATCAATGAAGATGAGGGCTTTTTGTATCATTCTCTTCTGTTTCTTCTTCCCCTTGAGATTCTTGCTTTCTCTTGATCATTCAACCTCTTCATTGAGCTTGAATGGTTAAGGGTTAGTTATTGATCTCAAGGGTCGTATTTTTCTTATGGAATTAGCGCTTCATTTCACATGCGTTCTCTACCCTTCTCTTGATCTTGCAACCTCTTGATTGAGCTTGCAAGTTTAAGGGTTGGCTATTGATCCCATGCTTGTCTTGAGTTCTAGTTTCTTGTTCTTTTATCGCTTTTTATTACTTGCTTATTATTATCTTGCTTTACTTTCTTGCAATTTAATTCATGCACTTAATTACTTGTAATCTTTTCTTTTCTTTGTTCTTTTCTTTTGCTCTCTTTTGTTCATTTTGTGAATGGTTGTAATTATTGTTGTTAAGATGAAATACGGTATTGTAAGTTAATATCTTCTTTCTCATTTTCTTTTCCCGTTATTTTCCATTGAACTCCGCCCAAACCATACGCAAGCGCTCCGTTAGGCACCCTACCCTAACAAGGTAACGGTGATTCCTAACCGCGACCGGTTGCGTTCGGTTTGGCCGGAGGTGAAAGCAAGAGACAAGAACGGAAGGACAAGGGTAAATAAGCCGTATTCCACGAATACCGCGCTTAAATCCCCTAATCCACGTTGTTGCCGATTGCTTAGCTTCAATTGGTCAAGACTCGGCTCAAAGGTTTTGATTACGAATTTCTTTAGCTTACAATTTCGCATCTTTTTCTTAACAACTTTATACTTGCAAATAATACACATAGGATAGTTTCGAACAAACATATACTCATTCTTTATTGACTCGTCTAAAACAAGAAAGGACATACAACCATCTCCCTATGGATCGACCCGTGCTCAACCGGCTAGCTGCATAGCGACACCGTCTTGATTGCGGTTAAAACTTTAATTCTTTCAATCACCTATCGAGCCAGTATCATCTAGGGGACATCGGTTCATACTGGCAACAGCCGATTACTTCTCTAAGTGGGCGAACCAGTACCGTTAAGGGAAGTGAAGATGGAGAACATCCTCGATTTCTTCAAGACTCACGTAATTTACCGGTTCGGTACTCCACGACGAATTATTTCTGATAACGGGCCGGCCTATAGAAGCCATAAGATTAGCCGCTTCGCACAGCAGCATAATATAGATTAGAGATACTCTTCGGTCTATAATCCCCGAGCTAACGGTCTAGCTGAGGCTTTTAACAAGACCTTGACGAAGATCATAAAGAAAACGATGTCCAGAAATAAAAAGGACTGACACGAGAGACTGCATGAAGCTCTCTGGGTGTATCGAACCACGTTCAAAACGGCCACAAATACAACGCCATTCGTGTTGGTATTCGGCACAAAAGCAGTACTTCCCTTGCAGATAGAGCTACCTTCTCTACGAGTAGCAGTTTGATATGAGCTGACGGAGGAAGAAAATGCCCATCTCCAGCTTGAGGAGCTCGATGCCCTCAATGAAATTCGTCTCATGGCGCAGCAAAACCTGGAAGCTTACAAAGTAAGGATGACACGCTCATACGAAAGACTAACAAGGCCAAGAACATTCCATGTCACGCCCCGCTTCCCAGAGTACGCAAGATTGGGCACGTAACATAGCCAACCATGCTACCTGTGGGTAGGAAGTATCCATCCACAGTCACATTACGGTTGTAGAGATATCAAGAACAAGATAATAAACTAATCTAACACATGTCCAAATCCATAATAACAAGAGTCAATAAACAATAAGTGCGGAAGCAAATGATCCAATACAATAAATAAATAGTACGTCCCATAATGCGGGCTTACATCTGGAAATGAAATGAAATAAATGAACCAATCACTAAGGAACTCACAGATCAGCCTGCTGGCTGAAGTACTCCTGCTCGGTCGTCGACAGTGGTAAGGAATCTGGGCCATGCAAAACCCAGACGTCAGCGCGTCATGTCAACCAATAATATATATGAACATGGTAATAAGCAATGCAGGGATGAACATGAATAAAGCAGTACTATGAAATAACAGTGCAGGGTAATGTGCAGTGGTGACTAAACTGTCCTATCAGGTCTCTACTCTAAAGTCTTTGAAATCAATTGGTGACTCGTCGATGTAACTCAATAGTATCCCGTGCGTGCCCGGGACCACGGTCAAGATTCTCGGGGCTGAATCCGAGACGTGCCGCTAGGCAGTAATAGGTAGCAGGATGGGTGAGTGATGTCAGCATCATCACTCCGGGGCAGGCCAGGCCCGTAAGACTGATCAGAACAGGTATCGAACTGTTGAGTTACATGTCTGTTTCACCTTTGATTTTCCCATACCCCCAAGTTATGTATGTCATGTCAGGTATTCAGTAATCAAGGACTAATGCCAACACAGAATCAGGTAACAGGTCAGGTTTGTCTGGATAGACAACAGGAATGGTCCATGAGGACCCCAAGTCAGGTTTGTTGGCATTAGGCATGAGATCAGGTAATCAGTCAGGTCGTGGTGCAACAGGTTGAGTCGGTATGTATATATGTCATGTGTAGCAAGGTCAGGTCAATATGTAGTGCAATCGAGTACGTGCTCACAACAGGCATACAATCGAATAAGGAACAACAGAAGGAATAACGGTTCATTTAATCACAATGGTACATGAATATGGTGCAGTTGTATTATATTAACAGGTTCGAGCACCCTTGGGGTGCAATAGTCACAGGGTAGCGCAATATCAGTGACAGAAAGTAATGAAGATATATGTGTACGATTATCATCCTTTAAATAGCAAAATGATTAACTGGTAGTTTGTTATTAGGGTTACAGCGGCAAATTACGGTTTATGTTACAGTATCATGATATATGTCATATTTCGCCCAAATGAGAAAAGTAAATATACTTAGTTAATATTTGCAAGTTTTATGAATCAACCATATCTAATTGGTATAGCATAGCATGTAGCAAGTAATACTTGCCTCGACGGTTTCGCAAACCGGAAAACACGAACGTAACGTCGGCGGAAAACACGAGACGGATGCACGGGCCACGGATCGAGTCCAAACAGCGAACAGCGGGACCACACGGACCAGAGTACTTCGCTGAAGAGTCGGGTCCAAACGTCGGCACGGCCGGAATCCGGCAAAATGTCAAAACGGCGACGAAGTTAGCAAAACACAAAAATACATCAAGTAACGACCAGAGAAGGGTTACACGAAGGAAGATGGTGAAAGGAGGCTTACAGAGGTAGCAAGGGTGCAAACGCGACAGAGTTCGACAGTGAGGGGCGCGCCGGCGGCGAACAGGGAATGCGGCGAGGGCTTGGAGGTGGCTAGATCGAGATGCAGCGAGTAGGGGAGAGGCAAGGGCCTGGTCTGGGCTGCAGGAGGAAGAGGAGGTGGTCGTCGGTGTGCTGGCGACGACGAAGGGGTCGACGGTGTCCCTTTTCCGGCGAACCAGAGGGTTAGGTGATGGGGTTAGGCTCGGGTTCAGCCGTGGCTGGCGAGGGAAGGAGGAAGACGAGGAGGTCGGGATGAGGGTGAAGGGAGGAAGTCTCTGGCGTCGTCGGCGATGGGAGGCGGCGGCGACGGCGAGATCTGCGTGCTGGTGGTGGCGTCGGGGGTTGGGTTGCAGGCGCTGAAGGAGGGAGAAGAGGAGGACGTCGTGCAGTCGAGGCTGAGGAGGCGAGGACGGTGACGGCGAGGTCGCGGGGAGGTCGACGGCGAGGGCACGACGAAGCTAGGGTTAGGGTTCGGTGAGGTTTCTCGTGTTGTTTTTGGGTGAGGACGAGGAACTGTTTAAAATATAAAATAGAGAGAGAGAGAAGATTATAGGAGAGAGGGAGAGAGATTTTAGGGAAGAGAGAGAGAGATTGTTAGAGAGAGAGAGAGAAGGAGATTAGAGAGAGATAGAGAGAGACGGAGAGAGAGAGAGATGGGTTGGCGGGGCCCACGAGGGTTTTAGCCCCTCGTGATTGGCCAGAGGGAAATTCGTGAAATTCGTGGGCTAATTTTAAAAGATTAAAAGAGATTTATACGTTAAAAACTGTAACAGTAATATATATTATATGGTTTTAATATATTTAATTAAATGGGCATTTCGGCGCTAAATGAAACATTTCCAAATCGCGCCCGGGTTGCGCCCAAATATTTCCAATTCAAATTATAGGATTTTAAGCGAGTTCCAAATTTTGAAAAGAGGTGTTTAATGATTAAAATGCATGCCCCCAAGTCGGACACTTGCACGCGCGCGTAGCCGTCCAAACTTGCCCGTTTCGCCGAACGGGATGAAATCTCGACGCGCGGACGCTATCACGCGACTAGTGGCGACGAGTAGGCCAACATGGATATTTTTAATTTCATTTTAGGTGTTAAAATTTATTATATGCCAAAATGACTTAGCCGGTTAAAATTTAGCAAAATCACCAAACAATCAAGATAATTGGAATGAGCAATGCAACACTCAACTAGTACCAGAAATAGTATTATTGGGCTCGGGTGTTACATTCCACCAAGGCGAACTCGTGCTAGTCGTAAAAAGACCTATGATCCCCAACCGTGCAAAGCGGGGGAAATTCGAACCAAACAACGAGGGTCCGTACATCATAGACAAGGTCTACCAAGGTGGGGCCTACTTGCTCATGGATATGCATGGCGAAAGACCCTTCCGGCCAATAAACGGCTAGTTCCTTAAGAAATACTACGCTTGACAAGTCACGGCTCGGATTAATGATAGATGATGACGCTCGTGTCCGCTCGTTGTCTTCCTGAGTCAAGAATCTGTAAGTAGTATCCGGCAAAACTTCGCCTCAAAATCCTCATGGACCGCAACGTCCTTAAACTAGCTGTAGACCGAGATGTCCCTAAACTAACAATAGATCGAAATATCCCTAAACTAGTACCCTTCACCCTAAACATAGCGATATCTTTTCTTGGGATCTGTGTTGTAATCAAAGCTCCCACGGCTAAAAAAACGGTACATCCACAAGCAAAATGGGCATGGATGAAAACCCGAAAGGGCGACGTGAGTAAAAACAGTAAGGCTACCGGCGAGTTTGTGAAAACCCGAAAGGGCGCAATCTCGTTAAAATAAAAACACCTGCAGGGTCCTCTCGACCTTGTAAGGAGAAAACACCTGCGTGAGATCCTTATGACTCACAAGGGAGCAACACACTTAGAGATCCCCACGATTCCTAAGGAGAAATTACACTTACGAGATCCTCACGACTCGTAGGGAGAATTCCCCCTTATGAGACCCTCGCGGCTCATAGGATTCAAAAGCCTTAAGATACAGGGATCTGAACCTGTTCTTAAGCCATCACATTCCCCAGATTGCCCTACAATTGGTTCAATATTGACCCTTGTATACAATCCACAGGCACAAAAAAATGTTTCCTCACCTAGTTCCACCAATGGCACGAAATTTCTCCATTTGGTGAACAACACTTATAGGTCCTCTCGACTTGCAAGGAGAAAATACTCTTGTAAGATCCTTACGACTTACAAGAGAAGATATCACTTAGGAATCCTCACGAATCCTAAGGATAAAATACTCCTACGAGATCCTCACGACTCGTAGGGAGAAATACTTTTATGAGACCTTTACGGCTCATAAAGTCAAAAGGCCTTAGTCAATGGGATCCTAACCCTGTTTTCTAAGCTACCTTTGTTCAAATCGACAAAGGCAAATTATGATTCGCTCCTGGCAATATCCCAGTTGTAGTGATGCTGATGCCGAAATTGGTATCATAGTCTAAGTCCTTTCGCGGTAAATGATGATCCACTCCTGGCAATATTCCAGTCACAGCTGTGCTGATGCCAAGATTGGTATCAGATCTCAAGTCCCAAACTCGCAATAAAAACAAGCGAGCCAAAAAATGCATATGAAATAGCAGAAATGATGGGGCAACTCGCAATAAAAATCAACGAGCAAAATATATGCATATAAAAATAGCCGAAATGTTTAGGCAATTCGCAATAAAAAGCAGTGAGTAAATAGAAAAAACAGCCGAAATGATTGGGCACCGCGATAAAATAGCCGAAATGATTGGGCAATCGCGACTTTCGCGATATAAAAAACTGAAATGATAGAGCATCACGGAAACAAAAAAAATGAAACTTCTGCCCTGCAGATGAGTCCACATCGACCCCTGTATACAATCTATGGGCACAAACGGAAAGGGAACCGCATTTTCCCACCAGGCTCCATAAAATAGAGAGCCAGGTCTCGACGACAACATCTACAACCTAGAGATCAACAACAGCGTTTCTTCTCACTCCATCAGGATGCAGACGCGACGTCAACAAAACGGTGCCATGGCAAAGTCCCTAGCTTCAAATCTCAACGGTTCACAGACAACCTAAAGATAAGCTCGACATTCGTCGCAATATTGCAGATACAATGTCAACAAACGAAGCAAAGGAAAATCCCTAGCTTCAGGGTTTTGACGGAAACATCTACAGCTTAGAGATCACAACGGTGTTCCTTCTCACTCCAGCAGGATGCAGATGCAACGTCAACAACCGACCCCCAACTCAAAACAACGGGGCCATGGCAAAGTCCCTAGTTCCAAGCCTCGATGGTTCACCGACAACCTAGAGATAACCTCGACATTCGTCACAATATTGCAGACACAATGTCAACAAACAAAGCAAAGGAAGATCCCTAGCTTCAGGGTCTTGGCGGCAACTCAAATAAAACCTGAAAGACTATCGGAGATCATCCTACATCAGCGCGAAGTGGTCATGACTCATCGGGGCTCCCAAATTGAGCCTAACCTCAAGTAAAAAGCGGCAAGGAAAATCCCTAACGCTTGCTCTTCCGACGGTAATATGACCTGGGAGATTACTTGAAGACGTCTTGTCTATCCGCCGAAGAGATCAGAGACATGAAAGTCGTGGGAGCTACCCGAATAGCAAGATTGCATGTCGGGGAATACATTGGCCAACGCGACGACATGACGAAAAAAGCCCTAGTACCACAGACCCTAACGGACTTCTATCAGCAGAGGTTAACTGTGAAGTTAGGACATTCTTGTGAGAACTTCTCGATTCGTCTTAACTCGTAGGGAAAATAATGTTCCTGCGAGAACTTCTCGACTCGTCTCGACTCGTAGGGAAAAAGCCTTAGGCAACAGGGATATCAACCTGTTTCCTAAGCATTGGGGCCCTATAATTAAGTCCAAGATGGACTATTGTGTACTATCCACGGGCCAACCTCTCCAAAGTCAAATATCGACAAGGAGAGAAAAAACCACTTACGAGTCCTCTTGACTTGTAAAAGGGGAAAATTCTCCTTACGACTCTCAAGAGAAAATACACTTAGGAGTCCTCACGACTCCTAAGGAGAAAATACACCTATGGGATTCTCTCGACTCGTAGGGAGAAAAGTCTTTATGAGACACTCACGACTCATAAAATTGAAAAGTCTTAGGTGGCAGATCTGAACCTGTTTCCTAAGCCATCGTTGCCCTATAAGGAAGTCAAGATGGACTATCTACGGGCCACATTTGCCTAAGTTACATGCAAATATGAAATAAAATATGTCTTTTATTCATGAATTCAAGTGAATACAAGATACATTTCATAGAAGAATCAAAATGAATACATGTTATTCATGAATCACAAGTTTACAGTCAGTACAAAAAATTGGGTACAAAGACGGTTATTAAGGAGGAGGTGTCTTCAACAAATTAGCAAGCTGCTCGCGCGCTCCTCCCAACCCTTTCTCATGGTCAGCTACCGCGGCCAACTCCGCTTCAACTTGAGTCCGTTGTCGCAAACAAGACAAAAGCTTTTCATCGATTTCTAGCATGGCAGCTTCGCAGTCTTGCATGACCCGCTCGGTGAGGTCAAGCGTCCGCCTAAGAGTCAACCCATCTGAGATACATCGCTGGAGGTTGTCGAAAACAGCTTTTAGCTGCGCAGCATTCGCTTCAACCTGGACGCGCAATCGGACAGATTCGCTGGAAGCCACCTCATTTTCCTTTCGTCTCAGGGTCGCCTCTTGTTCAAAATGGCGAATGAAAGGAACACTATGTTCGACCCACGTAACCCTTTGGGAGTTCGAAGCCAACACCTCAGGAGTGAGATACTTGAGCTCAATCTCATGCAGGCAAGCCTCGATCTTTCTGCAATAATCAACCCAAGAGCATAAGAGATCTTCATCATGGAAGTTCATGAGTGTAACATCCCTAAACTTTCTGTACAATTTTTTTCAAAAATACAGAAAGAGGTATTTGAGCTTGAGCACAACTTATAAATTTGATTTTCTTTTTAACAGCAAGAAGGAGCTTGTAGCTCAATAGTAAGATCTTGCATTGCTGAACCAAAGCACCAGAGTTCAAATCCCATCAACCACACATTATTTTTATTTGTTTTATTTTAATCTTTTTAGAAGCCCAAGAGTCTACACATGCATAACTCGTAAAACCAAAGGTCACACTAAAAAAAATGAGTCCACTGCAGTAGGCGAAGTGATGGGGACACGTGGCGGAGAGACTCGGCCAGACTCGGCTGGCGACTCACCAAACTCGGCCGCCGCCGCTGGCCGAACTCGCCCAAATCCGATTTTTTCCTTCTTGACATCTTTGCATCTTGAACTCTCCATAACTCCTACACTATTTAAATTCCCTGCATTATTCCAGAGAATTAAAAATCTAATTAAACTCTTTTCAATG
Source organism: Agapanthus africanus (assembly GCA_030015575.1). Lineage (NCBI taxonomy): Eukaryota > Viridiplantae > Streptophyta > Magnoliopsida > Asparagales > Amaryllidaceae > Agapanthus > Agapanthus africanus. The sequence goes on along the minus strand of CM057339.1, from coordinate 749,807,440 downwards.
CATATTTTTTATGCATTTTTATCACACCCTAACCCTAGTTTTTTCTATAAATACCCACTCAATATTTCACACCCTTCACACTGAAATTTCTGTCCAAACTCTCAAGAAAATTCCCTAGACTTTTTGTGTGCAAGTGGAGTTAGCGAAAGGCGAAGCTCCGGCGAACTTCCGACGACGTTCCGAGGAGATTCCTGCGACGAAACGACACACCGGCACCTCCTACTTCTTACTTTTCCTCTCCTTTCCACTACAATCCAGTAAGTCCCTATTTCTCTTCTCTTCTATATTCTAAACAATATTCAAAACTAAAACCCGACGGAAGCGAAGTTAATTCGACTTCCAATTCGGTTTTTCCTTAAAAAGGCTATTTTTCTTAAACACAATATTACCAAACTCTTATGTCATGAAAATTAAATATTAACAAAGGCAACAGAACAAGTTTGACAATGAAATGATAATCATAGTAAGTTTTATTCCATTTTTACATTAAAATACCTTTATGTTTCATATCGACATGTTTATACCTTTTAACCATGCTAGCTATAGAAAACTCACGAGGTAATGACCTACCTCCTCACAACACTTATATGTAACATAGCACGATGATCTTTGGGAACATAGTTTTGGGAAAATACGATTTTACACAATACTACCTCCGACTTATAAAAACCTTTTTCTACAAGATATGTAATTTTAACAAATCTTTGCAATGTGCTGCTACAACCCATTTGGGGAACCCATTCGGAATGGTGCGGATTATCGCACATCCTCGAGCTTAATAGTGCGAGATGCAGACCTCCGCAAGGAGCATACGGTCTCGAAAGATTTAAAAATACAATTTTCTTTAGAAAATGTGATTTCTATTATAAATAAAACTTATATTTTTAATAAATAAATATATATGTAATTAATATCAAAATATCTATTTTTAATATTTATAATATTCCACATTTCCAAAATTCAAGAAAAACATCTCATTTACAAGAAAATACCATACAATTCTAAAATTACAAATAAATACCATATATTATGAAAAATAGGTTTTATTCACTAGAAATGTCACAATGATAAAATATATATCAATGAAAACTTTAAATATGATAATAACATACTTGAGGTGTATTTTGAAAATTATACAAAATTATTTTTACATAAAACCCCTCAAATTATACTAAATTACAATAAGAACCCTAGTAAACATAAGTTTAAGCGGGACCAGTCTCTTGAGCCTCAGGGAGCCGGAGATATAGGTGCTTGCCTATTTAAGGTAGACAACTTAACAAACGGTGTTATCAACACGGTAATCGTCTTTGAAAAAGACATAAATCCTGCCGTCCATATGCAGCGGTTATCGATAACTCCAAAACATAATTCAGGATTCAATTTCTTTTCAAATTATCTGACTCAGACCGAGTCTCAATATATACAATCTGACTTGAATATGATTCAAGTATCAAACTACAATTCAACATGAATCCATGAATCCATATATTCAATCTAATCAATCTATATTGACCGAACCGAACCATTGATATACATCCATCTACATGATTCTCCAATTACATCCATTTACTGATATCATGGTTTCGGCAAGTCATCCATCTATACAATCTATAATACAATACAATTCAATTTACAATACAATACAAACAATACGATCAAGACATCGCGGGGTTTAAGGGGTAGATTGGTACGGAAGGTGTTAGAAGTGGCATGAGACTGCAACCATTAAGACACCTAACCTGAATTCAATTGCTATTGTTTCGGGTATTATCACGGAGCCTTATACTCTTGATTCCGTCCACCTTAGTCTCTGGTCTATTGAGACTCCTCTCGTATACACCGGCCTCTTCTGTACCAAGCTACAAACAACAACGTTAATACTAAATACAACATTATAACAATATAATACAACTTTAAAAGCTACACTCTCTCTCTGTCTATTCCATTTCTCCCTCATCTTTGGGACTTACAGAGCAATTGTTCGCTGACGACATTCCCTCTCTTTCTTCTTTGGAATGTTGTCAAGTGATTTGGACCTTCAGGAGATCGAGCCTACCAGCGAGGACTTGGATCAGCTGGCTTTCAACCCAGAGCTTTAGATTACTTGTACACATTTACATTTTGTATTTTCCATTCTGTTATGCCACTTTTTAGGCATTGCTTTCCATTCCATGTATTTACTTTTCAGATGTATTGTAAAAAGAATGTTAATAAATAAATTTGTTGTTCAATTATATCCATTTTCATTGTCTCTTGTGCATTTTACTTATATTGCATAGATACGCTTAGCGTGTTTACTTCTGAGTAAATACGTAGAGGCCTCGTCACGTCTTCTGCCCGTATACTGGAAAGCGGGGCGTGACAGGTTTTGTTGGTGGCCCATGCAGGTCTCGAACTGTATGGAACCTTACCATGCAGTTCAGCTCTGCGTGGACAACCTAAGCAATATAACACAAGAACCAGCAACTAAAACATTCTTTACAATTCATACTTCTTGAATCTCATCATTTCATATACTTTGAATCTGTCATAACCCAAATTTTCTTTCAAGGCTATGGATTCCCCAAACAACACTAGCGCCAACTTCAATAACACTCCACTCCCTACCGATTACACCTGCCGTCACTGCTCCAATCAACGAGCAGACGATACTAATTGAGTCGATCCGCAACCTCCTGGAAGGACTGCAGCAGCAGACTGCTATATTATTGAACCGTCCAGAAGCGAAGGCAACCGGTATAAAGCGCTCTGCCACCCAGATGGCAGGAGGAGCCCATCCTATACAACCTTTTAAACCTAAGAGATAGAAAGAAACAATTAACCGGCCAAGTCCAAGTTTTTGTTTCTACTGCAAGAGGGCTGGACACTTGTAGAAGGACTGTAGGTGCGCAAAAGGCCTATGCTTAGTTTGTGACGCATCCGATCATGGAATTGGAACCTATCCCTATAGACGCAACACAAATCACACACCCACCAACTACCCGCAGCGGCCAGCCATCCAGGCTCCTGCACCTCGTCTTGCACTCCCAGCCCACTACCTGCACAGCCTACTCGCTAATTCCAACAGGTACCAAGGAACATGCCTTGAGGATAGAGGAATGTGCCCCCAGCTAGGATAAACGTGCCTCGGCGACAGGCTTACACCTTAGCAACCGTAGAAGCCAAGACAATTGACCAAGGTAACACTAGTAAGTCTCTTTCATATTTTAAAACCCTTGTATCACTTTATTATTTTTCATACACTGTCAGTACTTCATTCACCAAACTTGCCTTGAATCCGTTACACTTTCCTTTTACAAATTTCGAGGACGAAATTTTTATAAGGAGGGCAAAATGTAACATCCCTAAACTTTCTGTACAATTTTTTTTAAAATATAGAAAGGGGTATTTGAGTTTGAGCACAAGTTATAAATTTGATTTGCTTTTTAATAGCAAGAAGAAGCTTCTAGCTCATTGGTAAGGTCTTACACTGCTGAACCAAAGCACCACAGTTCAAATCCCATCAGCCACACATTATTTTTATTTGTTTTCTTTTAATCTTTTTAGAAGCCCAAGAGTCTACACGTGCATAATCCGTAAAATCAAAGGTCACACTAAGAAAAAACCAGTCCACTGCAGTAGGCGAAGCGACGGGGACACGTGGCGGAGAGACTCGGCCCGACTCGGCCGGCGACTCGCCTGACTCGGCCGCCGCCGCCGGCCAAACTCGCCCAAATCCGATTTTTGCCTTCTTGACATCTGTGCCTCTTAAACTCCCCATAACTCCTACACTATTTAAATTCCCTGCATTATTCCAGAGAATTAAAAATCCAATTAAACTCTTTTTAATGCATATTTTTTATGCATTTTTTATCACACCTTAACCCTAGTTTTTCCTATAAATACCCACTCAATTTTTCACACCCTTCACACTAAAATTCCTGTCCAAACTCTCAAGAAAATTCCCTAGACTTTTTGTGTGCAAGTGGAGTTAGCGAAGGGCGAAGCTCCGGCGAACTTCCGGCGAACTTCCGACAATATTCCGAGGAGATTCCGGCGATGAAACGATGCATTGACATCTCCTACTTCTTCCTTTTCCTCTCTTCTCCACTACAAACCAGTAAGTCCCTATTTCTCTTCTCTTCTATATTCTAAACAATATTCAAAACTAAAACCCGACGGAAGCGAAGTTAATCCGACTTCCGATTCGGTTTTTCCTTAAAAGGTCTATTTTTATTAAACACAATATTACCAAACTCTTATGTCATGACCATTAAATATTAACAAAGGCAATAGAATAAGTTTGACAATGAAATGATAATCGTAGTAAGTTTTATTCCATTTTTACATTAAAATACCTTTATGTTTCATATCAACATGTTTATACCCTTTAACCATGCTAGCTATAGAAAACTCACGAGGTAATGACCTAGCTCCTCACAACACTCATATGTAATATAGCACGATGATCTTTGGGAATATAGTTTTGGGAAAATACGATCTTACACAAAACTACCTCCGACTTATAAAAAACCTTTTTCTACAAGATATGTATTTTTAACAAATGTTTACAATGTGCCGCTACAACCTATTTGCGGAACCCGTTCGGGATGGTGCAGATTATCGCACATCCTCGGGCTTAGTAGTGTGAGATGCAGACCTCCGCAAGGAGCATACGGTCTTGAAAAATTTAAAAATACAACTTTCTTTAGAAAATATGAGTTCTATTATAAATAAAACTTATATTTTTAATAAATAAATATATATGTAATTAATATCAAAATATCTATTTTTAATATTTATAATATTCCACATTTCAAAAATTCAAGAAAAATATCTCATTTAAAAGAAAATACCATACAATTCTAATATTACAAATAAATACCATATATTATGAAAAACAGGTTCTATTCACTAGAAATGTCACAATGATAAAATATATATCAATGAAAACTTTAAAGATGATAATAACATACTTGAGGTATATTTTGAAAATTATACAAAATTATTTTTACATAAAACCCCCTCAAGTTGTACTAAATTACAATAAGGACCCTAGTAAACATAGGTTTAAGCGGGACCAATCTCTTGAGCCTCAAGGAGCTGGAGATATGGATGCTTGCCTATTTAAGGCAGACAACTTAACAAACGGTGTTATCAACACTGTAATCGTCTATGAAAAAGACACAAATTCTGTCGTTCATGTGCAGCGGTTACCGATAACACCAAAACATAATTCAAGATTCAATTTCTTTTCAAATTGTCTGACTTAGACTGAGTCTCAATATATACAATCTGACTTGAATATGATTCAAGTATCAAACTACAATTCAACATGAATCCATGAATCCATATATTCAATCTAATCAATCTATATTGACCGAACCGAACCATGGATATACATCCATCTACATGATTCTCCAGTTATATCCATTTACTGATATCATGGTTTCAGCAAGTCATCCATCTATACAAGCTATAATACAATACAATTCAATTTACAATACAACATAAACAATACGATCAAGACATCGCGGGGTTTAAGGGGTAGATTGGTACGGAAGGTGTTAGAAGTGGCATGAGACTGCAACCATTAAGACACTTAACCTGAATTCAATTGTCGTTGTTCCGGGTATTATTACAGAGCCTTGTACTCTTGATTCTGTCTACCTTAGTCTCTGGTCTATTGAGACTCCTCTCGTATACACCGGCCTCTTCTGTACCAAGGTACAAACAACAGCGTTAACACTAAATACAACATTATAACAATATAATACAACATTAAAAGCTACATGTTGGGGTAAAAATTTACACCCCGGTTGACCGAGTCAAAGTCAAGGTCAACCCCAAAGCTAGGTGGGCCCAAGCCCAGGTCAAACGGGCCCATGCCTAAGTCGAGCCCGCGGCCAGCCTCCTCCATGCCAAAATATAGATCATGTAATAAATAATTTTTATGTAATTTTTATACATGAATGTATGCAAAATGGGCATAAAACCAATATTTTGTAAGCCCATGTCTTATGTGCAAAAAAGAAATGGCACATAAGCCATGGGATGGGCAAAATGCCATTTTGCAAAGCCCAATGGGCTATATGTAAATATGTAAACCTATATAAGGCAAAATGATAAGGAATAAAGGAAGACTTTTCATTCTCTAAAAAAAACCTAGGGTTTGTGCCTCTTTTCTCTTTCTGAAGGTTTCAAGCCTTCTTCTTTCTTTTTTGAATTAAATCAAGAGTTTTACTCTTTCTTTTCCAAAACTAAATAGTTTTTCACCACAGAACCCACAAAGGGGAACTTGGATCTGTCATTAGATCTCAAAAAGAAGAGATTTTTAAAATCTCACATCTTTTGATCTTCAAGATCCGGCCAAACGACAGGAAGAAGAAGGAGACCTATCTCCAGAAACCCCATTTTGGGGAAGAACTAGGGCTCAAGGGGAGAAGCCCTTCATCGGCTTCAAAACATCCTAGGAGTCTAACTCCATATATATATATATATAATAAATATTTCCTTTCTGAAGCATAGCTTCTGGTTCTGCGACTAAAAGTCCCTTTTTTTCTCGCCGGCGCCCAAGCGCTCAAGTGTAGGGTTGCTAGGCACGCGCACAAGGGTCTACGAGGCATCAACCATGCCCGAATAAAAATTTAGCCGTGCCGAACAATCCGAATACGGAACTTTAAACTAGAGATTAGGCGATAACTTGCATGCTAAACAATTTAACACTAAGTGAGAGGGATCACAACCTTTGTAGATCCGGTCCTTCACTTCATATGCTCCGTGTTGTGGTCCCTTCGCTGCGATCATCGGGTTCCGGGCTCTCGAGAGGTTCCACGAAGAGAATGACGCAACCTTTGCTTCCGATCTTCGATACTACGATGATCTACCTCGAAGTTTCTTTAACACAAGCTAACACTCATGAAATGATGTGAACACCCTCATCTAAATGGCAAGGGAAGATGAGGATGATGAAGTAGGAATTTTGCTCTATTTATTTATCATTTTCTCACTATTATTCATCACAAAATCAAAGCAAGAAACATTTTCAAGCTTTGAAGAAGAAGGAAGAAGATGATGAATAATGAAAAATCCTTTTGTGATGAATAGGAAAATAATCATATGATAGAATATGCAACCATGGTTCACTTAACCATTGTAGAGAATAGACTAGGGTTAGGGTTTGGGTTTGGTTAAAGCATGAGTCATGAACAAATATCTTTCACAAAACAAAATAAAATCTTCTAGAAACTTCTAGAAGGTTTAACCCTAATCCAAACCCTAATCATGTTTAAACTCCACTAAACAAGTTGCATTATTTATCATATCATGTTACAATATTATATATCACATATATAATATTTATCGTAACAAAATAAAATAATACATTTAACATATATCGCATATATATCAATGTATTACCCGAGTGAGAAAAAGAATCTTTTAGTGAGCAAATATTAGTTAATGCAATTTAATATATCAAATATATTATTATACATTAAATTATCGAATCAACACTTGATTCGACAATCCGGCTATATCGCATATAACCGACTAATATATATCCGTACCGATTCATCGAATCAACACTTGATCCGATGACCCGGCTGATATCAAATATCGCGAGAATATAATACGGTATCACATATCGCATTATCCTGGGTCCCGCACATATCACATATGTGCTCCTACTCCGTTTTGCCTGAGTCAAGAAACCTCTGTGTAGGACTCTAAAGAATCGTCAATACGCCGGCAGTAGGTGATGATCATATCAAACACCCACAAGCTGCAAGCGGTCAGCTAAACGTAACAGCTACCCAGGTATTGAGCGCTCAGAAGATCAACAAGCAAGCCTGTACATTCTCCTGTGGATCCAAACAGTAACACTCCCGTACAGTCCGGTCTCGTCGTCTGATATGTTGCATATCTTGCCTAGGGGTGGTAAACGTCAGACCCCAGTAGCTCGATAAGTCGTGTCGATATGAGGTCTATAACAGTTCGAGAAACTACTGATAACACTTACCAGTAAATCTCAGCAACCCTGGCCAGAGATTTCCGGTTATAGCCAATCGAACACAGCACAACATCAACTCCCTATACCGGGAGAGACGAATCCCCTCCTATCGCTCATTGCCTCCATGTGATTCGGGACTGTACCCAAAAGCCACCTTTTTGCACGCCCTCTTGGACGTGGTATGATGGAAATCAAAGCACAGTGGGAACCACACAAGACTCTATGACGATCTCGGGTCAACAGACTACTCTGTACCAGTGTCACCGGAGAACTGCCATCTGACGTATGGTATAATACCATCTGGGAGTTCTCGGCGAGTCCGTCCAGTGTACCCAGTCTCCAATGAGCACCCGTACACCATCCTTGATGTCAAACACCGATGGATATGGGATCATCCATCGCCCATCATATGGGTCAAGATGCGTATACGCTAGTCTACACTGGTGCATCGATGCCCTGTCTCGATACACCCACGACTAGGAACAGTTATAGGATGTACTCGTCGACTACCGTGGCCCCACTAGTATGATCTCATCATAGTCCCAGTAGTCGAGTACCTATCCTAAGGGCTTTATCAACATGTAATATAGAGACAATCAGAGTACATGTTAAGATAAAGTACAACCAGATAGCATACTATCATGTCGAGCAAGAAAGTCCTCCTTATATATGTCCTAGCATCCACTACAATATACATCGTATGTACAGTAATGGCCTCTAGGGCATACATATAACTAACAATCTCCCACTTGCACTAGGGCCATCTGTTATGGTATCGCATACCCAACAATTAGCTGCGGTTGAAGTATCTCATACTCAACCATCCCATAAAAGTCTCTACTGGGAAAAAGGCCTTTGTGAGTGGATCCGCGCTGTTGTCCTCTGTGTCTACTCTCCTAACCTCGATCTCCCTGGAGATCAACCATCTCCATGATCAGGTGATACTGCCTAAGAATTATATCTGGATTTCTGATGGGACGGAAGTTCCTTGGCTAAAGCCACAACTCCATTGTCACACAATGGTAGGAACGAAGTTCATCTCATGAACTTATAAATATCCAGACTGCCTCTTTGGTAGTATCCTTTGTAACGATGTATCTTGCCTTTAATCGTCTAGTATGTCACGGTATCTAGCTTGGAACTCTTCCAACATACCGTCCCTCCACTGAGGGTATAGACAATGCCTGCGACTGACATTCAGTCGTCCTTATCACTCTGGAACCTTTCCAGTGATTCTCCCTAGGATCGATTGATACCATCTCACTACAACTAGTGAGTATCCTAACATCCAATTAGATCTATCTCATAGATCCAAAACCTAGGATTTAGTAGGTATCACTTTGATCCTATATGGAGAATCCTTGTGATAAGCGGAGATTGACCGAGCGTAGCATAGGAAACACCTTCCCTATCAAGAGTATGTCATCCACGTACTCTACGAGGATCACCACCATACTCTCTACTACCTTTTTGTATATACAAGGTTCATCTACCATTTTGATGAAGTCAAACTCTTTGACTACCACATCAAAACAGATGTTCCAACTCCGCGATGCCTGTTTTATCATATAAAACATCTTGCACACGTTTCTGCTGCTCCCACTGTCTACGAAGCCCTCTGGCTGTGTACTTATAGACACTCTTTTCTAAAACATCATTTAGAAAAGCAGTCATGACACCCAACCACCAGATATCGTAGTCATGGTATGTAGCCGTGGCAAGTAGGATCTGGATGGACTTAAGCATAGCTTTGAAAGTCTCAACTTTTCCATGTACACCAAGTAATCTTCTCAAGATATACTCGCTCCTGATGGGGATCTAACCCTTCAGATAAAGCAACCAAAGTCCATACTTTGTTGGTGTATAAGGATTCCATCTCAGATCGATAAGCATCCAGCCATTCTTACAGAGTCGCACTCCTGATGGCCAGCTCGAAACTAGTTGGGTCATCATCTCATGATGAAATCCTCGCTCCCACTGTCATAGAGAAACCGAAGTATCTCTCAGGTGGGTGAGGAACCGTACTAGATCGGCGGAGAGGCTGAGGTTCGTTGGAAAATATTGAATCCTTTGGTTCAACCAAATCATCAGCTGCATTTTGTATAGCTGGAACCATTCCAGTTCTACATAACAGACCTTGCCTCGAGCTTGTCCGGATTTTGCTTTTAGACATAGGCCGGACAACCCCAAATCTTAACAAACTTAAGATATGGGCTCTTCCCATTCCATATCGCATATGAAGTGGTAAGCAACTAATTTGATTTGAACCCTATTCAATAGGTATGCAGCTTCTCAAGTGCATAACTCCCAAAAGGAAATAGGAAACTCAGTAGTACTCATCATAGAGCACACCGTATCACATAGGGTGTTGTTGCTCCGCCCCGATATACCATCGTGCTATGGTGTATACGGAGGAGTAATGCTGAGAGAGAATCTCATTCTCCTTTAGAATAGTCCAGGAATTCCGTGCTCAAGTATTCTCCTCCTTGATCTCATCAAAGGACATAATACTTTTACCCGTATTTTGGTTCTCTACTTCTAACTTATATTCTGTGAATATCTCAAAAGGTTCGGACTTGTGTTTCAACAGGAACATATGTTTGAATCTTAAGAGATTATCAGAGAATGTAATGAAGTACTAAGAACCAATCTTGGCATGTGTAGACAGGGGACTTTCATACATCAACATGTATTAACCCCAAAAGTTCACTAACTCTTTCTCTGTTTCCAATAAACAGAGCTGTGGTCATCTTATCTTTGTGACATGATTGGCAAGTTTCACAAGATGTAAATTCAAACAGATTTAAATATGCATCTAAATGTAACTTCAGCCAGTCGGGTCGCATTGATATGACCTAGTCTACAATGCCTCAAGAAGGATTCGTTCATTTCTGAACTATTCATCTTGTGTGTGTTCTGTATACTAAGAACTGTAGTTTGATTTAGAACGTCAATGCTTTTAGATAACGTGCCTGAACCGATCAACTCTTGATATAGGAAATGTTCAAAACATTATCCAATCAATACAAAATTATATCCTTTCTTTACTAATAAAGAGACTGATATGATTTTGTACATCAGGTTCGGTATCTAATAACATTTGTTCAGAATCAATGTATTCTGGTAATACAGGGTGACAGTGACAAACAGACTTGGCTGCAACACTTGCACCGTTTTCTGTCTCATGAAACTTATCACCCGTTCTCAGTTCTTTACCTATCTGTAGCCCATGTAACAGATTACATATACGGGATCCTGATCCGGTATCACATACCCAGGACGTAAAGGATACTGAGAAACAGTTCTGTGTATTGAACACACCCGAAGATGATGCATCAACATGCACTTTCTTCGTTTGGGCGGCACGGGAAATCTGGTATTCCCCAATTTCCTGCTCTGTCTTATAACAATTATAAGTTGGAGCGGGACCAACGTTCCCCAGCTCAGTATAACAAGCGGGTTCGGTCAATATATCCGTATTATTATCTTGATTAAGGCGTGATATGGTCGCTACCTGGAGAGAGAGAGAAGAAAACACTCAGCGTATGCTCTTGCAAGATTAGATTGGTTATCTAATATATCTAATCAGGATGTCTCCCACTGTTTTAGTCAAATCTTCCTTCAAACCCTAAAAGGAAAGACTAGCCGGGATTAATTACACGCTACAAGTTCGCCAATCTTTCAGCCAGGCCAGTGTCGGTACTTTGAGGGAGGTCCCCCGTGCTTTCGCACGAACCTAATTACAGTAAACCTCGTTTTCCCAGAGGCGTAACCCCGTTAACACCTTTCTAGACACCTACTTGATCGGCTAATTGTAATGTGTAAAACTCTCCCAGGAGTAACTCTTACTCGCAGCGGGTATCGGGATCCAACTATCTCATAGAAGGTATGCAATCTCATTGCAAATTTCAACACTTGAAATTCCCAATAATATTTTGCCCCTAACGTGCTATGACCTTGACGAAAGCCAACAAACCATAGCCCGCTAGTCAAGTTCAACCCGTACATTTCTTGATTGAATTAAACCCACCCGCACGACCCTTGACGAAAGCCAACAAAGCCGCACGACTACCCTAATCCAATCGCATCGTATGCTAGCAGATAAGGAGCATATAGCTACCGCACACTGCACCTTGACGAAAGCCAACAAATGCAGCACGAATACTATATACAACTTATCTGAAATGACAGAGAGCTACGACAGGTTTTTCAGAAAACCTATTGCGTAATGAACTTGATATCGTTGTAGAATCGAGTGATTTTAAATGGAGTGTATTTGAGGCTTTTCTAGTTTTGCTAAAGGGGTCACTCCCGGTGAAGGGATCGTCGGCCCTTTCCTCATCGAATAAGGTACAGGATATATCACATATACCGCTGTGCAAAGCAAGAACTATAGTAGCAATCAAAAGACAAACCGAGTTTGTAGTATCTGCCAGTTATTGCTAAAGGAGTCACTCCCGGTGAAGGGATCTCGGTCCTTTCCTTATCGAATAAGGTGCTGGATGTTCTATAAGGAACACCGCTATGCAAAGCAATAACTAGAGCTACCAGTTTTTATAAACAAGTTTCTACAACATCTTAGGTTTATTTTATTTCATTAATCTCATTAATGAAGTCCCATTTTAATTATGCTTCACAAGCATCTCTTTTGAAACGAAATCTGCAATATAACATATATCTCATATATATAATATATAAACATTCGTCTCAGGCAGTAATATGATCTCATCACAGAACATTGCAGCAGAAGAACATATATGAAATATTGGATATACTAGGACGTCCGTGTTTTCAATACGAGCCTGTATAAAACACGGATTCCACGGTCGCGATGAATAGCCAAACCCACATCCCTAGACCCCTACAAGAGCGGCAAGTAACACTGCCAATTCTAGGGTTAGGAGACCCGGTCTCGACTCCTCGAGATGGTCTCCCACTGGACCCTAGAACCCGGTTACTTGTGCTCCCCGCCTTGGGTCTACCTAATGCGGAAAAGTAAATAATATACAACGGTGACATCTTCCGCTACCTGGAAGTGCCCCAATAAAAGAATATTACATACAAATGAATTTTACATGAATGAAAAAGAAAAACCCTCATCTCACATAAAACCCCCGGCTATTCAAATGCGACGATCCAATATAACATATCACAGCAACACATAATATCTCATATCATCAACGTAAGCAAGTATGCGTATCCCGATTGTCGTTGATGTATAGCAACGAAGCCGGCGATACACCACATACTACGCTTACGGTCACAGAAAAGAAAGTGTAAAACTACAACAGTTGGAATCCGCAACCTCTTTAGACATCGCATGACTAACCAAATGAATTCCTTAGACATCACATGCCTAACAATTATAAACCCCGCATTTTAGTCTCATTTATCGAAAACTCTTTTCAATACCAAGTCGGCCAATTCAACAAGATTCCCGACGTCCTGATCGAATGCTCGTCGCAAACTTTAGTAGACGGCCGCACCCCCGATACCGTCGACGAAGTGCACCAAGGCGGAACACCGCTACCGGGAGCACCCGAACGGATGCTTTCGGCGACGGGGTTCTCCTACAGTCACTTGGTCGGGGCTATGGAGTGAGGCTGCCTATTAAGTTTACCCGGCGAGTATTCGCGTACGCTACGTGATTGCGACGGACTTTTGATCACATCAAAATTCCGTGGCAACCGATCATCTGAGACTAAACCGCTAGATTTATAACATTCATTTTAGTTATCTCATAACTACTTGTGAATTCCAATTATTGTATCACATTCCAGATAAATAGAAAAAGTTAAACTTTCCGATCGAATCATCAAGCACCCAAGATTTCCCCAATATATTTCAACACTTGAAAACAGTTTAAAAACATCCATTACATGCCACAGTACCAATGATCCAGCCGTAGAAGGGTCAAGCCAACGCCTCACATGTGGCACGCCGTACTGCCCCAAACCCTAAGGTTCAAAGGGCAGTTCAAGACGGTCACATAATCGAGTTAAGGTTTGTTGTCTTCTAGAGGGTCCACCGAGTTATTTGCATGACTTAGAACATTCTTAAACACGTGAAAAAATCCAACTTTTGAAAAATTTTCCGACAGGGGAAAAAGTGAGTTATTGATATCCGTTCGAACTTTTTAACAGTTTCTATAAGATATCCGGGAAAAACAAAACAAAGTTATAATATCCGATCAAAACTTTAAGTCCCCAATACAACCTGGATAATTCAACAGTTGAATAAAAATAAATAAAAATTTCCAGAAAATACAACATTAGAAAATATGAGTTACTGTGAAAAGCACGTGCGCCGAATCGATCACGTGGCCGCGGAAGGGCCGCAGAAACTGGGTTGGGGCCGCGCTTCCGCGGCTCTTTGAGCGACTTACGCTCACGTGCTTCACAGTAACTCTTATAATTGCCTTCTGTAATTTTTGGATATTTTTAATGTGGAAAAATCCCAATTTTTAGAAATTTCCAGAGAGCATGTTATATCGGGGTTTCGGGTTTCGATCGGACTTTAAACTTCGTTCAGACTTCGCCTAAAGCTCTAGCTTGGCTCTGATACCACTGTAGGGTTGCTAGGCACGCGCACAAGGGTCTACGAGGCATCAACCATGCCCGAATAAAAATTTAGCCGTGCCGAACAATCCGAATACGGAACTTTAAACTAGAGATTAGGCGATAACTTGCATGCTAAACAATTTAACACTAAGTGAGAGGGATCACAACCTTTGTAGATCCGGTCCTTCACTTCATATGCTCCGTGTTGTGGTCCCTTCGCTGCGATCATCGGGTTCCGGGCTCTCGAGAGGTTCCACGAAGAGAATGACGCAACCTTTGCTTCCGATCTTCGATACTACGATGATCTACCTCGAAGTTTCTTTAACACAAGCTAACACTCATGAAATGATGTGAACACCCTCATCTAAATGGCAAGGGAAGATGAGGATGATGAAGTAGGAATTTTGCTCTATTTATTTATCATTTTCTCACTATTATTCATCACAAAATCAAAGCAAGAAACATTTTCAAGCTTTGAAGAAGAAGGAAGAAGATGATGAATAATGAAAAATCCTTTTGTGATGAATAGGAAAATAATCATATGATAGAATATGCAACCATGGTTCACTTAACCATTGTAGAGAATAGACTAGGGTTAGGGTTTGGGTTTGGTTAAAGCATGAGTCATGAACAAATATCTTTCACAAAACAAAATAAAATCTTCTAGAAACTTCTAGAAGGTTTAACCCTAATCCAAACCCTAATCATGTTTAAACTCCACTAAACAAGTTGCATTATTTATCATATCATGTTACAATATTATATATCACATATATAATATTTATCGTAACAAAATAAAATAATACATTTAACATATATCGCATATATATCAATGTATTACCCGAGTGAGAAAAAGAATCTTTTAGTGAGCAAATATTAGTTAATGCAATTTAATATATCAAATATATTATTATACATTAAATTATCGAATCAACACTTGATTCGACAATCCGGCTATATCGCATATAACCGACTAATATATATCCGTACCGATTCATCGAATCAACACTTGATCCGATGACCCGGCTGATATCAAATATCGCGAGAATATAATACGGTATCACATATCGCATTATCCTGGGTCCCGCACATATCACATATGTGCTCCTACTCCGTTTTGCCTGAGTCAAGAAACCTCTGTGTAGGACTCTAAAGAATCGTCAATACGCCGGCAGTAGGTGATGATCATATCAAACACCCACAAGCTGCAAGCGGTCAGCTAAACGTAACAGCTACCCAGGTATTGAGCGCTCAGAAGATCAACAAGAAAGCCTGTACATTCTCCTGTGGATCCAAACAGTAACACTCCCGTACAGTCCGGTCTCGTCGTCTGATATGTTGCATATCTTGCCTAGGGGTGGTAAACGTCAGACCCCAGTAGCTCGATAAGTCGTGTCGATATGAGGTCTATAACAGTTCGAGAAACTACTGATAACACTTACCAGTAAATCTCAGCAACCCTGGCCAGGGATTTCCGGTTATAGCCAATCGAACACAGCACAACATCAACTCCCTATACCGGGAGAGACGAATCCCCTCCTATCGTTCATTGCCTCCATGTGATTCGGGACTGTACCCAAAAGCCACCTTTTTGCACGCCCTCTTGGACGTGGTATGATGGAAATCAAAGCACAGTGGGAACCACACAAGACTCTATGACGATCTCGGGTCAACAGACTACTCTGTACCAGTGTCACCGGAGAACTGCCATCTGACGTATGGTATAATACCATCTGGGAGTTCTCGGCGAGTCCGTCCAGTGTACCCAGTCTCCACTGAGCACCCGTACACCATCCTTGATGTCAAACACCGATGGATATGGGATCATCCATCGCCCATCATATGGGTCAAGATGCGTATACGCTAGTCTACACTGGTGCATCGATGCCCTGTCTCGATACACCCACGACTAGGAACAGTTATAGGATGTACTCGTCGACTACCGTGGCCCCACTAGTATGATCTCATCATAGTCCCAGTAGTCGAGTACCTATCCTAAGGGCTTTATCAACATGTAATATAGAGACAATCAGAGTACATGTTAAGATAAAGTACAACCAGATAGCATACTATCATGTCGAGCAAGAAAGTCCTCCTTATATATGTCCTAGCATCCACTACAATATACATCGTATGTACAGTAATGGCCTCTAGGGCATACATATAACTAACATCAAGTGCCAAGCGCTCACGTGCCGACACGTGGCGCACTGGCGCTCCAGCGCCCAGCGCTCAAGCATAAAGCACCCACGTGCCGAAACATGGCGCGCTTGTGCTCCAGCGCCCAGCGCTTAAGCGCATAGCGCCCATGTGCCGACACGTGGCGTGCTTGCGCTCAAGCGCCCAGCGCAAGCGCAAAGTGCCCACATGCCGACACGTGGCGCTTGCGCTCCAGCGCCCGGCGCTCAAGCGCAAAGTGCCCACATTCCGACACGTGGCGCACTTGCGCTCCAGCGCCCGGCGCTCAATCGCAAAGTGCCCACATGCCGACACGTGGCGCGCTAGCGCCTGAGCGCACAGCACCTAAGCGCACATCCCTCAAGGCGCTGACCCCATGCGTCCTTTCGGCGCTTTTTCCCTTTATATATATATATATATATATACATGTATATATTTGTACAGATACACACACACTCCACAACACTGTCCCCCTCAAAAAAAAATTTTGGCCGGGGCGTTGCCCCGCACCCCGCAAGGGGGCTGCTAGCCCCCTTTGACCCCCAGCCCGCTATCCGGGTTGCGGGAGCCCCGTAAAAACTCTGCATGGTTCTCGATATATCTAAACACCCCTTCCAAAACAACACACACGTACACTGCATATTGAGTTCGCACGACCAGTTTAACCCGTCAATCGGAGGTTCCCTCGCTCCAAAGGCGAGGGGTAATTAACGGCAGTTTAGTCCGCGGCTGCCGGAGATTCGGTTCCCCACAATCATTAAACCCCGGCCTACCCTAGGCAGGGGGAATCTGTAGTACGCCTGACCAGCGTGCGCATATTCCGATCTCAATGGGGTGACGAAAAACACCCTACAGATTCTGGCACGCCCGGTGGGACCAATGTCTCCTCCCATATTTCAGGTTAATCTTTCATGCGAACTCAATTAATATGTATATCAATTGCCTGTACTAAAATCATGTTTTTTTTGTGCAGGTTAACGTTCTCCAATTGCAATCTTCGGACGCAGCAAAGATGTCTCCAAAGATAAACTCAGCTCCCATCTTCTACACGATGAAGATGGACGCCAGGACGGTCCTCCCGGCCAGCCTCGGGCAACAATAGGAGGAGCTGCCGCTACTATTCGGCTCCATCCTGTTCGTGTCAGCTAACGCCATCCCAGCTCCTCAAGCTCCGGTAACCGACAAACCGGCTTCGAAAGGCAAGAGGCCAAATGTGGTGGTCTCGAAGGCGTCCCAACCCAAACGCAAATCGGTGTTTGAACGACTTTCCCTGGCTCCAGCTGGGGGCAAGGCCATCAACACCAACAAAGCAACAAGGTATCTCGGGCAAGCTCCCGCGGCGCCTCCGACAACTGCTTGATTGGGTGTCTTCTCAAGCCTCCCCATCACTCAGCCTATGGTGGCTTCCCGAAGAGCAGAAGCATGCCAAGCGCTCAAGGCAGAGAAGCTGAGGCAGAAGCGGCTCAGATATAGAGCCAACAAAAGGGCTAGGGCTCTGGCTATGTTAAAATTTATGAATTTCCAAAGCCCGGACCGCTCCGCGAAATCAGCCGCCAAAGATAAAGAGATGGCTGGGAATGTGGTTCACACTGTCTACATGGTCGGATATGAAGAAACGGATCCTTCTCCTCTTCACAGTCATGGTGATGATATAGTTGACGCTACCCAGCATCGGCTCGATCTAAATGATGAAGAGCCTGCTCAGGCCGATAAGCCAGGGGAGCCCGTGGTTCCTGCGGAATTGAGCTCAGGCAATAAGGATGACCCGGTTGTCATAACCAGAACTACAGAACAAGCATTATTCCGATGGCTTCAGGGGCAGCTTCAGGACAGGGATGAGAAGTTAGCCAGGGTACAGTCCAAGGTCGACGAATTGGCAAACGTTGCGGCAGATCTCGCGACCCAAGTCGCCCGATTGCAATTACAGCAGAATCAAATTTTGGTTCATGAGCCAGGGATTGATACCCGGAGGCAGCCAACTGATACCCCCTTCAACCTAAAAGCGGAGCGCCTTTGCGAAAAACGGCCGCGATCAGCCTCCAGTCTTTTCGATACATACACCGGAGGAGAATCGCCTCTGAAAGAGAAGTTGGAAAAAGTCTATTCCTTCAAAAGGGACAAAGTCTATAAGATATTCAGGGACGCCCTAAGAAACGGTCTACAACTGCCAGAATCAAAGAGACCGCAAGAAGCAAATATGACCGATGACCTAAAATATTGCCCCTATCACAGGGTGATAGGTCATGCCATTGAAGACTGCTTCATCTTCAAAGATTGGGTCGAAAGGCAATACAAGACGGGAGAGATAGAACTGTCTAAAGGCGTGTTGGCGAACAGTCGACCTACGACCGCCGATTCCATACAAATGGAGACCGAAGCCTTTCGGGAATCCAATCCTCCCAGACATGTGCCACTATCTGAAAAGGGCGAACCAAAGACTGATCGACCTTAAGAACCAGCATCAGTAAGGGCACCTACTCTAATGGAGAGAAAGAAGAAGGTGTACTCCTTTAGGAGGGAGGATGTCCGCAATATATTCGAGAAAGCCTTAAGCAACGGTCTACAACTGTCTGTTCCAAAGAGGCCACATGAAATGAACATGACCAGCAGTCCCATATACTGCCCATATCATAGAATGGTGAGTCATACCATCGAGGACTGCTATATTTTCAAAGATTGGGCAGAGGACCAATATAAGCTTGGAAAAACCTCACAATCCTCGGGTGTATCGGCAAGCCATAGAGCTAGGTCATCAACACAGCTCCGCTAAGATCAAAGTTCAAGAAGCTGGAATAAGCAAAAAGGACCACCACGTCGTTAAACTAGGAACACCAGCAGACCACCACATCATTAAACTGGGAACAATGACCACCACGTCGTTAAACTGGGAACAATCGACCTCTAAGTCGTTAAACTGGGAATGTAAAAAAAAATGTAAATAAACAAAAAATGTGTAAATAAAAGAAAAATAAAGAAAAGCCGAAATGATAGGGCAACTCGCAATAAAAATCAGCGAGCAAAGATAAAAATGAAAATAAAGCCGAAATGATAGGGCAACTGCGAATAAAAGCCGAAATGATGGGGTAATCGCGATCTTCGCGATAAGAAAAGCTGAAATGACAGAGCAATCGCGGTAAAACAAAAAACAAACAAAACAAAGGAGAATGATGAGTCGCTCCTGGTACCATATTCCAGTGCAGCGATGCAGACGCCAACAAAAATTCAAATTTCCAAAATTCTTCCTGCCCTACGGTTAGTCCCTAAATTGACTACCGTATACAACCCACGGGCTCAAAAAATTCTCATCATACCCATATCCCACTGCAATCACCAGTCCAGTGGTTGGTCTCCGCCCTCGGAATTATGCTCCATTGGGAAGATCCACTTATGTGTTGATCGCACGCTTTTGGAGTGTCGGAGTTCAAAGTTCTAAAGTTATAACCGCGATCAGGACGGTGTCGCTATGCAGCTAGCCGGTTGAGCACGGGTCGATCCATATGGAGATGGTTATATGTCCGTTCGAGTTTTAGACGAGTCAATAAAAAATGTGTATATGCTTGTTCAGTTCTATCCTAAGTGTCCGTATTTATGTTCAAGTAAGCCTGTTAAGGTTAAGGTCGGTTAGTAGAGTTAGGATTAGTCTTGTGCTTGTCTTTTGCCATTCTTAAGACGGTGTTGGGATAATCGAAAGTAGCGGGGATTAGGAGGACATAGGAATGAGATTTGCGAGTTTAAGGAAGCTTTCCAACGCTAAATCCATTCCTAGTGCCCCTTGTCCGTCCGCTAAATACGCTTATTTCCAACCCTCGGCCAAACACCCGCAACCATGTATCCAATTAAGTCACAACTATATATCACGTTGTAGTGCGCTTAAAGGACTTCTCGACTTAGGTCGCGGCTACATGTCACTTATAGCGCGCCTAAGCGAGGGGGTTCCATTTGTTTGGACGGGGTTCGTTTCAGATGTTTGGCGAAGAGAAGCACAAGCGATTTCTCCGTCCCTCATACCACCTTCCTTAGCCTTAACAAGAGGGAAATTATTCACACATCATAAAAGAAAAGAAAACAAAACAAGAAGGAAGAAAAGAGGAAAATACGGTTTTACAAGTGAAGCAAGCTAACTCTTGCGTCCTCACCTTAGCAAGGAACTCCGTCAAGTATCATCGCTTGAAAATACGGATAAAAGAAGTAAAGAAAAGAGAACAAGAAAAGAAATAACAACAACTAGTTAACAACAAATAATAAAATTACAATACAAGATAATAAAATTACAAGACAATAAATAAAAGAGACAAGATAAAAATAACCCTCATCTTCATTGATCTTCCATTCAAAAAGCTCTCACTACAATTTTCATGGAGGAAAGAATGAAGAAGAAGAAGAAACTAAGCTAAATCCTAACAAAGAGAGAATGGAAATCAAGACATGAAGAAGACCCTTGGCTTGCACAAAACTGGGCTATTTATAGGCTGCGTGCTGAAATCCTAGGGCCACATTCTGGCCCTATATGAAAAGACCAAACTACCCCCAAAATTTGGTCAAATGATGTCACTAAACCGCGGCGGATCCACCGCGCAAACCCACATTTGGCGGCGGTTCCGCCGCGGTTTTGTGGAATTGTAGTCTCATTTTTTCTGTGTTTCTTTGTGTTGCTATACTCTGTTGTTCTACATATTCCAAATTGCAAATTGCTTCAACAATTTCTTCAGATCTGCAACAGTCCAAAATGACATCTAGAATAATACTTTTGACCTTTCTCCCTCGAGGTCCGTGCACCCATTGATTCTTGTGCTGCCCCTCTCGTGCTTTGTGCTTGTCCCAGACACGAATGACCACTGTCATTTGTCTTGTCTCTGGAACTGGTACACGGCACTGGACGGATACGGATGATCGGAACCCGGCTTTTATCTGCTGGCAATAGATGTTCTGGATTTTGGCGTAACAATGAAGATTTTGTATCATTTGCGTTATTTTGGACTAGGAACCTGTAGACTGTAAATATGTAGCAAATACGGATTAAAAGCACCTACCTATAAATAAACGAGTATAAAAATGGGCGGTATTAAAAGCAATATTCTGGTATGAACAAATACCCCCAAACTTAACTTTTGCTCGTCCCGAGCAAAACCAATTATTCACAAAAAGTCCTAACCTCACTTTCGCAGGGAACGCAATTGCACTGAGCTTGTGCAACAAGCCGTTAAACCTCTTGGTGTCCCTAGTAGGAGGAGTGTTGTCTCCTGCGGTTTTCAGCGGATTACACCCACAAAATCCCGTCAAGCTAGTGTCATAAGTTAACATCGATTCTACTCTTACAGTTTAGTATCTACGCTAGAAACTCTATTATCCTAAGTTAGAAATATCCAACCCTTATGTTTCACACCTCCTATCTATTTTAACCTTAGATCCTATACGTTCCAAAAAAGTTTAGAAAGATGTTGGTATCTCCTGAGTTTTCCTTCTAAAGCATGTGGTCTCAAATCAGGGATTTTTATCAACTTTACAGAAAACATAAATCTTATCTTTTATTTCTATCTTTTATCCAAACATCGATTCTATACCCCTACGTGTGTGTATATTTGCACCCCTACACTCAAGAATTCAATTCAAGCTATAATAACCTTGCCCTAATACCTAATACTACTTCTTTTCATTAAGGATGGACGGGTTTGCTCACACACCTTTAATGCGACTATTAATGCTTCTTGAGGCACTAACGGCCGATTACTGAATGTGTGAACTTTAAAGCGTAAATAGCAGTTTCCAGGTCTTGACTTTATTCTGTTTTTTTTCTTTTTTTCTTTTTCTTTTTCTTTTCAAGACCGGATATATTTTTCAATATGCTCTTTTGGTGTTTAGCTTTAAATACCGTTTTTTCTTTCATACTAGGTTTTCAAGCAAGAGTATTTCTAGGTATCCTCTACTATCCCAAATTTCAAGGTGCGTGTAAGTGCAGTTTGTAGGGTATATACTTTCTAAATTTGAACTCAAGAAAAGAAACTATTTTTCAGAATTATCCTTTAGTAAAGCTTCAATACTTTCCCCTCATCTTAACTTAACTCAAGAACTGAACTCAAGATTAGCTACTTTTATAAAAAAAACTGTAAGGACGTATAATCACCAAGTTTAAACAGAATGAGGGTTATTTTTAGGATTTTCAATTCATAAGCCTAGAATTTAGTTATTTCTAACATATCAACTAAACTTTCAGAATAAAAATCTAAGTTACCCTATTAGCTAGCTTGACGACAAAGTTTTTATATTTTGGAAAATTTTCGATTTTTTATGGGTTTTTTAAAATAAGGTATGCAAATGCAAAATATACAAATGAATGCAAAGGAAGAAAGCTTACCGAGCACAAAAAACTGTAAGGACGTATAATCACCAAATTTAAACAGAATGAGGGTTATTTTTAGGATTTTCAATTCCTAAGCCTAGAATTTAGTTATTTCTAACATATCAACTAAACTTTCAGAATAAAAATCTAAGTTACCCTATTAGCTAGCTTGACGACAAAGTTTTTATATTTTGGAAAATTTTCGATTTTTTATGGGTTTTTTAAAATAAGGTATGCAAATGCAAAATATACAAATGAATGCAAAGGAAGAAAGCTTACCGAGCACACCTCCAAACTTAAACTTGACAATGCCCTCACTGTCAGGCTACACCACGATGGTCAAAATTGTCGGCGCTCCCTAAAAACAAATTATATACAAAACAAAAGAAGGAAAACAAAAAATATATACAAGAAGTTCCCCCCCAAACTTAAGTAAAACAGTGTTTCCACTGTTTAAGCGGTGAAGTTCAGGATTAGGGGGAAAGAAAACAGTTTCAAACTATACAAGGCCTTACACAGGCCAAAAGTGAGCACCAACCATTCAAAGATTTTATCGCTATAATGTACAGGTTCGTGGAAGAAGGCGTAGAGAAAAGAGATGGAGAATACGCGAGACCGTATGGAGATAGAAGTGGTATACGGTCTGATATATAAGAAGAAGAATGGCGGAATGGAGAAAGAAGTGGAATACGAACTTGAGGGTGAAAATGGAGTAAATAGATTAGCACAATATGTGATGAATGATGTGTAAAAAGTGATTGTGCCAATCTATCAACCCGTCGAGAAATGGGATCAAATCCCTCAAGATTTGTGAGAAACCATGGGCAAGCCGAACTCGGTAAACCAGACACAGGAAGAGAAAATGATACGGTGTCTTGCCAGGTCGGAATGATGGAAAGGATGGAGGTAGGTGATTGAGGAAGGTTATCGGTTAAAGGTTCATGAGGGTGTACACAGTCAATGAAAGGGATAGGATGAATTGGAAAATCCGACTCATCAACAAGAACTGTTTCATCCTCAAAAATATCCTCAAAATTCTCCTCAAAGTTAAGCACATCCATGCATTTATCCTCAAAATCCAGACGCATATGGGGTTCGGGAAAAACATTTAATGACGCGGGATGATGAATTGAAGAGAAAAACTCAGCCAAATCTATGGGCTCATCATCCAAAATATTCCCAGCGTCAATATTCTCAATCAAGTGAAAATCAATATTCTCAGGCACCTCATCAAAAGCATGGATTTCAATCGATTCTGGTTCTAAGATGGAGGTGTAGAGGTCAAAAGGATTGGGTGTGGTTTCACTCGAAAGGGACCCTTCACAATCGGGCAAATCAAACACTACAAAGTCACACAACTCATTATCTGTTCTATCTTTAATTAATGAATCGTTTGGAACACTAGATAGACATTCAAAATCGGAGTTGTGGGATTCAAGTTGAAACGGGTAGGCTTGATTCGGAAGGGGGTACAACTCACTCTCTCTAGTCAAATTCTCAACATGTCCTACCGCCTCTTCATACATTGGAAAATTTGGAGCTAGTAGAAAACTGTTGCGCCACGGCAGCGCCCCGGCCGTCTTACTCGAGGCCAAAATGCGGAATCAAAATTTTTCCTTGCTCGGAAACCGGCGCTACCGCGGACAATGAAAACCCGGATCGTAAACCATTAACCTATACTAGCTAACTAGAGATAGGGTGAGAGATATACCAAGCGATCCGTGTCCTTCGGTCTTCGTCTCCACTCCGATCTCCCGCGGAATCTCCGTCATCTCCTCGATCGTCGGAAAGGGCACCACGTAGCCGGAATCTTTTACGGGCTCCCGCCTCTTGACCGAGGCAACTCGGGCGCGAAGTTGGCTAGCCGACGCGTCCAAGGCTTGCTATAGAATAGTGTAGTGAACTTGTCTCTTTGGAGTTTCATGAAGTTGGCATGGATGGAGGTGGTGATGAGAGAAAGAACTATGGAGGAATATGATGCTCTCAACTTAGCAAAGGGAAAAAATGGTCTTGGGAATTTTGGAAGCAAGTAAAATGAGATGTGCATTTTCTCCAACCAAAATAAAATCCCCTCTCCCCTCAAATAATGTGGCCGGCCTCTTCATCTCAAGGATGAGATTGGAGAGAGAAAAAGGAATAAGAAAGAATATATCAACAATATAGAAAATGGTCACTCTCATTTCCTTTCACACACCATCAAAATGAAAAGCCATCAAATGGACAAGAATGGAATATCATCATGAAGCAAGTCTCATCATAATGCAACATATGCAAGAAAGCCCTCCACTAGATGTTAATAACACCCTCCATCAAGAAAGTCCGACCGAGAAGGAATGAAGGAAAACCGGCCGGAACGGAATGCGAACTGGCAACTTCAGAAAAAACTGATCCCGTAATAAAATACGGGAAAACCCCACTACTGCAAATACATGCCCGCATTTGTATTCCCACTGAACACAAATGCAAAGAGAAAAAACTACACTATCAAATACTAGAATCCGGCTTAAGCCAAAGCCGGCTAGTAAAAACCGTCCGATCACGATCCGTGCAATACCGCACGTATCTGATCGAACCCTGCCATATCTCCATACGGCCTCTACAGCGTTTCGCCCGAAACTTGAGTAACTGAGTGTGGTGGACTCTAAAGACTCGTCAATACCTTGGCTGTGGATTTAACCACTAGCACGTCAGAGGTATAAGCCAATACGTGACGGGCCACCAGGTATTGACCAAAAGGGACGTCGATGAGGAAGCTCACCCCGACACCCAACTGAGCCTGTCAGTGACAATATCCGTACAGTCCGGTCCGTTCGTCTATGAGTATCGCATGGCGGGCCTAGGGGGTTGGTAAAAGTCAGACCCCCAAAAGCGGTACAAGTCGTGTCGGAGCGTAGCCCAGAACACCCTGAGATACTACTGGAATACCTACCAGTAAATCTCCTGCCTCGGCCGAGGGCTTTATGTAATGGCTCTCCTAGACACAGCGTGACCTCACCCCCAATACCGGGAGAGACGAACCCCTGCAGATCCGCTCACTGCCTCCATGTGGCTCGGGACTGTACCCAACTAAAACCTGTTTGCACGACTCCTTTGAGCCGTGGTAGGGTAGTAATCAAAGCACAGTGGGAACTCACACGAGACAAATGACGATCTCAGGTCGATGAACTAACATGTACACATGTCACCAGGGAACTGCTATCTGACATCTGGTATATGACCAACTAGCAGGTTCCCGGCGAGTCCTGTCCGGTGTACTCATAACCCAATGAGCACCTGTATACATCTTAGGTGAACCAACTGACACCAGTGGCTTGTGAGACCGGCCACCACCCCTCGTCGGGGTCTCGACTGTATACACTAGTCTACTAATGGAGTATCGATGCCCTGTCTCGAAACTCCTACGACTAGGGACCTTTTAAGGATATGCTTATAGACTACCAGCTCCCACGTATATGATCGCCATCATACTGCTGGTCGTCAAGCAAGAATCCTAGGGGCTCTATCAACGTGTAATAGCGACATGTCAGGTCACCTAAAGCAGTACACGATGATAAAGATAAACCAGATAGCATACTATCATCTCGAGTAAGACTGTCCTACCGGGATAGGTCCTCCCTCAATCATTGCAATCACGTGCCTGTGATCCATTAATTGACTCTGAGGGCACTATCTCCAACAATCTCCCACTTGCACTCAAGGCTAATTATTGCGATGCCGCATACTCACAGCCCGTGTGATACCGAACACCCAACTCCTCTACTAGTCAGTCTCACAAAGCTCGTTTGCGAAACTATTGCGTTCGAGGAATAGCCTCAGTGAGTGGATCCGCTGAGATGTTTCTTTCTATGTCTCTCTATATCTCAAGTTCGCGGAGAAAGCCATCTCCCGAAATGAGCAATACCTGTCTTAGAACGTCTGGATGTCTGATAGGACCTTGCTCATAAATGAACTCCAAATCCAAACTTCTTAGACTGTATCATCAACTGAACTTAATCAGTATCCTGCGCCATGCCTCCCTCAGTATTGCCTTGGACCATCTGTCCAAAATACTGCCCCTCGTCAGAGGGAAAACTATAACTCCGACAACCTCCTTATCGTCCAGGTCACCTTGGAAGCCTGGAATGATAACTGTCCCTCGAATGAGGCTGTCGTTATCATATCCCTAGAACATCCACTTATGTTCTAAAACTGCTTCCGACTGTTTCTCCAGGATTGGATCAATGTCAACTTATTGCATCTACTGCAAGAACAACATCTGGTGTGGTACTTGACATCTCATGATTGACTCAATTGCCTAAGCAAGTGATCTGCCAATCATGAGTATCCCTCTCCCGTTTAGTCTATAAGACACCTTTAGAGAGGGTGACTCCATCAGCTGCAGGTGCACTACCGTGCCAGGAGTCGTCCATTCTAAATACTCATAGAATGCTGTCAAGGTACCCAGATTGGGAAACCACCCAAATCTAGATCTAAAACCATAGATCCAGTAACCAGAATGTATGATAAAATATCCAAGTCCTGTGTGGAGAAACCACTGTGTGACAACCAAAGTCTAACCGATCGTAGTATAGGAGTATCACTTCCTACTACCTTCTCAACAGATCCACCCCCTATTCTGATGACGTTAAACCTATGACTGTCACATCAGAAATAGATGATCTATCTCCGCTACATCTGCTTTAGTCTATAAGTAGACATAAGCCTGATGTCCACCAATGTTTCCGCTGCTCCCACTGACTACGACAACCCTCTGGCAGAGTCATATAGACGTGCACTTCTAAAGCTAGTTTAGAACGACGCTATACTCATCCTCCTGCCGGGTCTCGCAGCCTGGAACAACAACAATGGCAAGTGTGGGTAAACAAGAACTTCCCTGTCACCGTCCTTGAGGCTACCGGAGTACCTCTCGGGTACCTGAAGTTACCCACCGTATCTGCGGAGTGGCTAATGGAATGTCAAACCAGATTGAATCTTTAGGTTCCTTATCAAATCTTCGGTAATCGTTTGTGGTTCTGGAATTACTTCCAGTTCTACCATACTCCCACTACTGTTTTCTGAAAAATCCATTTCTTTTAAAAATGTGGCGAGTTAAGAACAATATCACTATTGATCTTCCAGATGGTAGAAAATCAACCCTCGTCATAGCCTGGGTCAACCCACAAACAGCCATTAGAGAAGCGTGCCTTGAGTTGTCCAGTGTCTGGTTTTAAGCATAAGCCAGACAACTCCCCGTACCTTAACATCGTTAAGATATGAACTGTTCTATATCCAATATAGAACCAGAGGCACTGATTCAATTGAACCAGATTCAAATCATGCAGCTATCTCCAGTGCATGTAAACTAAATGGAAGGAGGCCGATCAGCGTTACTCAACTTAGGAATGCTTCCAATTATGAGTAACCTGAAAGAGAAGCAATTTCTCTTTATCATTACTATCAACTGAATACCATACACAAGTATCTACATCTTCGATCACTTTGAAGAATCCCGATACTTGCTATACCTGGTTCTCTACTCTATTCAAATACCTATAACTCCTCAAAACTCAGACCCTGTGTTTCCACGAAACACATGTCTAAGAACTAGAGAAGTTAAAAGTAAACAGAATATAGTACGAGGACCAACCCCTCTGTCCTAATGGACACCGGACAACATACAATACTCTGTATAAGTCCGCTGAGTCTAACAACTCTTTCACTGTGCGTCGTAGGTTGAAAACTGTACTTATGGTTAAGAAGAATTACACCGCTGTTTAATGCTCCTTACCTAACCATCCACTGATATAGGTAAATGTCATCGACATAATATCAAAAGGTATATCTCACTCTATGAAAATAGACGTACAGATATATCAATTTGAAATTGGTGCACAACAGCGGATATTCAAAACCAAATATTTGCCGACCGGCAAACAACCCAGGTGACTTCCTCAAATATCACCGATTACAACGAATCCCGATATAATGAGGATGATCACCCAATTCCCAATAACTTACTCCCACTCATCATCTGTAAAACCATACAGATGTGAGAATCATACCTGGTAAATACATACCCTGGAGTAGGTGTCTAATAGGGAAATCAATTTTCTATTAACAGTACACAGTGAAACTGAAACATTGAAATGTTTCGTTGGGGTATCCTGGTATTCTCAGTAATGCCTCTTCCATTATCCAGATTCACAACTGTAACCTTGTAATTCTTTGCCATCTTTCTAAATCCCTTTCTATTTCTTTAGTCATTACCTTCTGTACACCCCCTTAGGCCAAATGGTTGTCTTCCTTCCCTACCGTTCGGCACCAGCCTATGGTTTGGAAGAAGACTATCCAAAAAGCATAAAGGGTGTACTGTCCCAATCCTAGGAACACTCGCAATGCGAAAGAAGGTGAAGATAAAAGACACCAGAATGTACTTTATTCCTATTTCTCCTGAACCAGAATCCATCCCCGAACTGGAACAAGTTCCTTTCGAGTTCGTATATAACCATACGATGGAGTATCCAATAAACTGTGGATCTTCGTAGTGATACGGAGTGTCCTGGAGAAATACAAAGGTGATTTAGGATTGGCGAAGAAATACTTGGTTTGGTCGTGAATATCAGTCGCAATTTACTTTGCCCTCCTACTAATCCCTTGCTTTGTCTTAACTTAATACCTTCTGCACACCATCGTTATGCTAATTGGTTTTCTTCATTCCCTACCGGTCGGCACCAGCCTAAGGTTTGGAAGAAGACTATCCAATTTGCGTAATAGGTGTACTATCTCCTAAACCAAGGAGTACTCACAACTTGAGAGAAGGTAAAAGGGAAAAGACAACTGAATAATCCTATCCGTTTTCTCCAGAACCGGAAACCATCCTCGAATTCCTTCGAGTTCGTATCTAACCATACGATGGTTTTGTCCAATGGGAGTGGACGTTCGTAGTAATACGGGGTGTCCTGGAGAAAAGGGTAAAAGTAGGAGTGGCAATGAGGTCTGCAACTCTGACAATCCAAAAGCCTGTGTTAAGAAGGTTCGGTCAACTTGGTCACTGAGTCATAGTCAAGGGTCGAGTCAATGGTCGCTGCCAAAGAGAGAGAGAAAAGAAACACTCAGCGTGCACTCTAACCTAGATCAGAATGGTTATCACTTTGTCTAATCTGGAAACCTCCCACTGTACCTCAAATTCTCCTCCAAACCTGAAAGAAGAATTAGTCGGGGTCACCCGAGGAGTAAACTAACTCATCAGTGGGAATCGGGATCCAACTATCATCGCATGATAACTTGACGGAATCCACTAAAGTCACCACACTCCAGAAGGTATGCGCATGCCTGGCAAGTTTCAGTTCTTTTGAAACTCCCGATGTGATTTTTACCCCAAGCGGTTTATGACCTTGACCAGGTCAACAAACCATAAACCGCCAGTCAAGTTCAACCCGTCATTATTCTGGATTGCATTAAACCCACCCGTACGTGCCCTTGACTAGGTCAACAAGGCCGCACGACTGTCCTAACCAATCCCACTTATGCAACAAACAAGTACCACTTAGCTACCGAACACTACGTCTTGACTAGGTCAACAAACGCAGCACGAATACCAAATAATACCTGTAAGAAATGACGGAGGGCTACGAATGGTTTTTGGCGAAAAACCTTTAACGTAATGAACTTGATATCGTTGAAGGAACTGCATAGCCTTTTATAAAAATATAGTGACGAAAACCTTTACTAAAGAGGTCACTCCCGGTGAAGGGATCTCGGCTCTTTCCCCATAGAATGAGGTGCAGGATATTCCAACTGAATACCACGATGCAAAGCAAAGTAATCGGCTATAGTGAAGTTAATGCCCTGACGCAAACTTCTGTCCAAGGGTTCATTCCCGATGAAGGGATCTCGGCCCTTGCCTCGTCGACTGAGGAGCAGGATATTCCAAATGAATACCACGATTCAAAACAAAAGTGAACGTCCTTGCAATAACAGCTTTTTGAAAAAAAAAATGTTCCAACAACATCAGAATAGGTTTGTTTATCTTGCATTGATCCGAATCAACGCAGTCCCATCAATTGATCACACCACAAAGAACGAAAATATACTGATGTACGTATATGCCATCCGCATTCGCCACTGGGTCCCGTCATCACCCGTTAGGTTACTTAACTGACGACAGAGCGGGGACTGGACTAGCGCGGATGCAAAACATATACAACACCTACTAATATATATACCAATATATTATATTTCGCTCAAGGCGTGATAAAATGCAACATCACAGAAATGTACAGCATCACAGAACAATACAGATATCTGGAAGCCCCGGGTTTCACAGAGCCGCTGCTGAAACCCGACGTTCCCCTGGTCGTGTGGATAGCCTGTGCAATGAAATCCTAGACCCCTACGGGCGCGGCAAGTCACCCGCCAAAACCTGAAGCAAGGCAGCCCCCTTCAGCACCGTGAATGGACCACCCAGCACTTCATGGAATCCGGTAACTTGGGCACCCCTCCTGGGTCAACCTGTACCCCCTACGAGTGCGGCGAATAGCCCGCTAATCCTAGAGTGAAGCCCCCTCCGTCTCAATGCCATGAGATGCGGGCCCGTTGCCCTCTAGAACCCGGCTATCCGTGCACCCCTCCGCGGGGCAATCCTAGTACAGAATGTAAAATATACATATACCGGGTACATCGACCGCAACCAGGTCGTGCCCCAAAAGAATAATACAAACAGGGAGTGACGGCAGTCCACATGTCGGACGCTCGCCCCGCAATATCAAATGTACATAATACACCAAAACTGTACTAGCATTGCATCCAGACTATCCACCACGACCGATCCGCAACATCACAGCATAAACATAGAACATCAACGTGAAAGTCACGTTCGCAAATCCGTCTAACCGGGCTATAGCAGTTAGACCGGATTTACTGATCGAGTGACATTCACGGTCGCAGATATAATGTAAATACTGTGAAAAATGTGTTTAAAATTTTCCGATTGACCAAAAATTAACAAGTGGGCCCCCAATCAAAACTGTAGAACTCACAGAAAACCTGGGCCCAATTTTAATATTCCAAAACCCCTAATTACAGCCCATAAGCCCACTGCAAAAAAATAATCAAGCGAACCCACACTCCTGCGGCGGAAGCGCGGCCATAAGGGGGTTTTGGCCGCCCTTCCGCGGTCGTACGGAGGAATCGCTTTACCAAATTTTTGCAGTATTCTTAGAACTCCCTGCACATCAGTCTGAGACCATCTGAAAAATTTTTAGACTCCAAAAAATTTCGACAGAAACTGATTGTGCTAGAAAAATACGGTTTTTGGAAATTTTGGTCGATCGGAAACGCAAACACATCAAACGAAGCTAGGTAAGGTTAATGGCATGGCTCTGATACCATGTTGCGCCACGGCAGCGCCCCGGCCGTCTTAATCGAGGCCAAAATGCGGAATCAAAAATTTTCCTTACTCGGAAACCGGCGCTACCGCGGACAAAGAAAACCCGGATCGTAACCATTAACCTAATGCTAGCAATCAAGAGATAGGGTGAGAGATATACCAAGCGATCCGTGTCCTTCGGTCTTCGTCTCCACTCCGATCTCCCGTGGAATCTCCGTCACCTCCTCGATCGTCGGAAAGGGCACCACGTAGCCGGAATCTTTTACGGGCTCCCGCCTCTTGACCGAGGCAACTCGGGCGCGAAGTTGGCTAGCCGACGCGTCCAAGGCTTGCTATAGAATAGTGTAGTGAACTTGTCTCTTTGGAGTTTCATGAAGTTGCCATGGATGGAGGTGGTGATGAGAGAAAGAACTATGGAGGAATATGATGCTCTCAACTTAGCAAAGGGAAAAAATGGTCTTGGGAATTTTGGAAGCAAGTAAAATGAGATGTGCATTTTCTCCAACCAAAATAAAATCCCCTCTCCCCTCAAATAATGTGGCCGGCCTCTTCATCTCAAGGATGAGATTGGAGAGAGAAAAAGGAATAAGAAAGAATATATCAACAATATAGAAAATGGTCACTCCCATTTCCTTTCACACACCATCAAAATGAAAAGCCATCAAATGGACAAGAATGGAATATCATCATGAAGCAAGTCTCATCATAATGCAACATATGCAAGAAAGCCCTCCACTAGATGTTAATTGCAAACTTGCAATTAACACCCTCCATCAAGAAAGTCCGACCGAGAAGGAATGAAGGAAAACCGGCCGGAACGGAATGCGAACTGGCAACTTCAGAAAAAACTGATCCCGTAATAAAATACGGGAAAACCCCACTACTGCAAATACATGCCCGCATTTGTATTCCCACTGAACACAAATGCAAAGAGACAAAACTACACTATCAAATACTAGAATCCGGCTTAAGCCAAAGCCGGCTAGTAAAAACCGTCCGATCACGATCCGTGCAATACCGCACGTATCTGATCGAACCCTGCCATATCTCCATACGGCCTCTACAGCGTTTCGCCCGAAACTTGAGTAACTGAGTGTGGTGGACTCTAAAGACTCGTCAATACCTTGGCTGTGGATTTAACCACTAGCACGTCAGAGGTATAAGCCAATACGTGACGGGCCACCAGGTATTGACCAAAAGGGACGTCGATGAGGAAGCTCACCCCGACACCCAACTGAGCCTGTCAGTGACAATATCCGTACAGTCCGGTCCGTTCGTCTATGAGTATCGCATGGCGGGCCTAGGGGGTTGGTAAAAGTCAGACCCCCAAAAGCGGTACAAGTCGTGTCGGAGCGTAGCCCAGAACACCCTGAGATACTACTGGAATACCTACCAGTAAATCTCCTGCCTCGGCCGAGGGCTTTGTGTAATGGCTCTCCTAGACACAGCGCGACCTCACCCCCAATACCGGGAGAGACGAACCCCTGCAGATCCGCTCACTGCCTCCATGTGGCTCGGGACTGTACCCAACTAAAACCTGTTTGCACGACTCCTTTGAGCCGTGGTAGGGTAGTAATCAAAGCACAGTGGGAACTCACACGAGACAAATGACGATCTCAGGTCGATGAACTAACCTGTACACATGTCACCAGGGAACTGCTATCTGACATCTGGTATATGACCAACTAGCAGGTTCCCGACGAGTCCTGTCCGGTGTACTCATAACCCAATGAGCACCTGTATACATCTTAGGTGAACCAACTGACACCAGTGGCTTGTGAGACCGGCCACCACCCCTCGTCGGGGTCTCGACTGTATACACTAGTCTACTAATGGAGTATCGATGCCCTGTCTCGAAACTCCTACGACTAGGGACCTTTTAAGGATATGCTTATAGACTACCAGCTCCCACGTATATGATCGCCATCATACTGCTGGTCGTCAAGCAAGAATCCTAGGGGCTCTATCAACGTGTAATAGCGACATGTCAGGTCACCTAAAGCAGTACACGATGATAAAGATAAACCAGATAGCATACTATCATCTCGAGTAATACTGTCCTACCGGGATAGGTCCTCCCTCAATCATTGCAATCACGTGCATGTGATCCATTAATTGACTCTGAGGGCACTATCTCCAACAAAAACTAGCTACCGGGTCACTAGGTTGTATGAGGGCGGCTATGGACGCATTCAAATCCATCATCTGTTGGTACGACGCTACCCTAAAATCTTCCAATGACTGTTCCAGACTAGACATGGGTTGTGAAGAGGTTTCAGTAAAATATTCAAAGTTGTTTGGATACTGAAAACTCCCAAATGGCGGTTCAGAAGCAATGTCTAGAGAAGGTGTAAAAGTCGAGTAGGACTGGTAGGAATTGAATGGCTGGACAGGAGCAGGATCAACATTTGGATAAGAAGGTGAATGGAATTGTTGATGCCAAGAATCTGTAGTGGTGAAAGGAGTGAAAGATCGGCTACGGGATTGTTCGATATGTTCAGCGATGGACAAAGGACGACTTGCGAAAGGGGTATCAACATAAGAGGGTGGGGGAGGTTGAAAAGGTTGATACAAAGTGGATTGCAGAGGGCAAGTGTTTGTTCTATAAGCGTCTAGGCGATTTTTCAATGAAATTTTGGGCATGGAAGGATCGTTCGATGTTCGGCCAAAGCAAGAACCGTAAGAAGTAATGTCTGGTTGTGGGTACCAAAGTTCGGCAAGAGTTTTTCTAGGTGGAGTACCCATGATATGAAGAGAAAAAGAATGTGGATTTTTTTTTATTTTTTTATTTTTTTTATTAAAAAATGTTTGTTTTTGGAGTTTTTGAAATTGTTTGTTTTAAAGAATATGGAATTATAGGACTAAAATTTACAAGCACAATCACAATCACAATATGCACAAACACACCTAGATCTAGGGTCACCTAGGTCAGTTAGACAGCTCCTAACTGTTCCAAAGGGCTAGAAATAGGACCTCAAACCGCCTCTTCACCGCCGATTGCGGCCAGGTAAGTGCCAGATATGTGGGAGGCTCTCCACTACAAGTAGTGGACCTAATTAAGTAACCACTTGCCTTAGACACACTTGCCTAGACACCGCAAAGTCAGGTTAGGATAAACGACCAATGTCCAACTAGTCCTCTGTCCTATTGAGCGCAGCATCCTTAGGGCTGAGTCTAGTATTTTTTATTAGCTCAAGATAATGCGTATGCAATTAGTGATTTATGGGGTCTTAGGAAGGGTGATGAAATCCCCACCCAATCTGAATTGGTGTTATAGCCCCTTAATGTCTGTATTAATATATGCAAAGCGGTAAACAAACAAAATCTAAAACAACAAAAATTTATTTGGCGGCTGCGTAATCTGTGCAAAGAAACCTACAGAAAATACAGTATAGTGGAATTCACAGAGAAGATAAAAGAAAAGAAAAAGGGGTGGAGAAAAAATTGGGCACCGAGGCCTCAATGGGACCGCAGAACCGCCGCGCAAGGCACCTTTTGACCGCGGTTCCGCGGTCAAAATGTTGACTTGGAGATTTGTCTTTGGTCAACGAACTCCGCTTCTTTTCTTCTCCAAAATAAAAACCTCTGTTTTCTTTTTGGATTACTGTACTTGCTCCAGATTAGCCTGCACGCTTGCACACAAAAATGATCAAAAATAACAAAAAGATTTTATTTTATTTATTTATAAATAAATACAAAAAGAATATTAACCCGAATAACAAGAAAGAAAATCTCCCCAGCAACGGCGCCATTTGATCCTATGCTTTTAGCGTGTCGGAGTTCAAAGTTCTAAAGTTATAACCGCGATCAGGACGGTGTCGCTATTTAGATAGCCGGTTGAGCACGGGTCGATCCACAGGGAGATGGTTGTATGTCCGTTCGAGTTTTAGACGAGTCAATAAAGAATGTGTATATGTTTGTTCAGTTCTATCCTAAGTGTTCGTATTTATGTTCAAGTAAGCTTGTTAAGGTTAAGGTCGATCAGTAGAGTTAGGATTAGTCTTGTGCTTGCCTTTTGCCATTTTTAAGACGGTGTTGGGATAATCGAAAGTAGCGGGGATTAGGAGGACATAGGAATGGGATTTTCGATTTTAAACAAGCTTTCCAACGCTAAATCCATTCCTAGTGCCCCTTATCCGTCCGCTAAATACGCTTATTTCCAACCCTCGGCCAAACACCCGCAACCATGTATCCAATTAAGTCACAACTACATGCCACGTTGTAGTGCGCTTAAAGGACTTCTCGACTTAGGTCGTGGCTACATGTCACGTATAGCGCGCCTAAGCGAGGGGGTTGCGTTTTTTTGGTCGGGGTTCATTTCAAGATATTTGGCGAAGAGAAGCACAAGGGATTTCTCCGTCCCTCATACCACCGTTATTAGCCTTAACAAGAGGGAAATTATCCACACATCACAAAAGAAAAGAAAACAAAACAAGAAGGAAGAAAAGAGGAAAATACGGTTTTACAAGTGAAGCAAGCTAACTCCCGGGTCCTTACCTTAGCAAGGAACTCCGTCAAGTATCATCGCTTGAAAATACGGATAAAAGAAGAAAAGAAAATAGAACAAGAAAAGAAATAACAACAACTAGTTAACAACAAATAATAAAATTACAATACAAGATAATAAAATTATAAGACAATAAATAAAAGAGATAAGATAAAAATTGTAAGTGCACGGCGGCGCCCCGGCCGTCAATCCGACGGCCAAATGCGGAAGCGATGGTTAACTTTAATTTTCTTGAACTGGCACCACCGCGCACTAATACCCGGATCGAACCATTAACTAGTCCTAGCTAACTACAAGATGGGGAAGAGAGATATACCGACTGATCCAAGTCCTCCGGTCTTCTCGTCGTCGTCCCGATCTCCTGCGGAAACTCCGGTCGTCGCCTCCTTGCCGGAAATGCACCACATCGCCTACATCTTTTACGGGCTCCCACCTCAATGCCGAGGCAACTCGGGCACGAAGCTGGCTAGTCGACGTACCCAAGGTTTGCTGTAGAATGTGTAGTGAAGAACCATGTCTCATTTGGGGTTATGGAGTTTGCCATTTTGGTGGAGGGATGATACAAGAACTATGTGGAGGGACTTGGGGATTTTTGGAGCATGAAATGAAGCAAAAACCCACACATACAAAATTGGGCAGCCCTCCCCTTAAGTGGCCGGCCATTTCCATTGCAAGAGAGTGAGAGAGAGTGTGTGGGAGAGTAACAAAAAGAGCTAGCTAAAAGAAATAATGCAAGAGAGAGAAAAAGGCCATCATGCAAAAGAAAATGATCACTAGCTAAAACCAACACCACACTCAACTACAACCATCACCTTAAGCATGATGACTCCAAATGGTCAAGCCATCATGAACAAATCAAGTCAAAAGGTTAAGGTATGGAGCAACCATCATGATCCAACCAATATGCAAAAGACCCGCTCCACAAATGCTTATTTGCACAAATGCAAATAAGCCCTCCTCCACCAATCTTCGGCCATTGAAAGATACAAATGAAAATGGCCGAAACGAAAAGAAAACTGGCAACTCCAGAAAACTGGTCCCGTAATAAATTACAGGAAAACCCCGATACTGTGTATACACACCCGTATTTGTATTCCGATCGAAATACAAATGCAATGAGACAAAATCTACACTGTACTATACTAGAATCCGGCTTAAACCAAAGCCGGCTAGTAATATCCGTTCGATCCTGATCCGTACAATACCGCACGTATCTGATCGAACCCTGCCATATATCCATACGGCCTGTAGTACAAACTGTCCGATCCTGATCCGTGCAATACCGCACGTATCTGATCGGACCTTGCCATATCTCCATACGGCCTCTACAGCTTTTCGCCCGAAAGCTGAGTAACTGAATATGGGGGACTCTAAAAACTCGTCAACACCTTGGTTGTGGATTTAACCACTAACACGTCAGAGGTATAAGCCAATACATAACGGGCTACCAGGTATTGACCAAAAGGGACGTCGATGAGCGAACTCATCCTGACACCCTACTGAGCCTGTCAGTGACAATATCCGTACAGTCCGGTCCGTTCGTCTATGAGCATCGCATGGCGGGCCTAGGGGGTTGGTAAAAGTCAGACCCCCAAAAGCGGTACAAGTCGTGTCGGAGTGTAGCCCAGAACACCCTGAGATACTACTGGAATACCTACCAGTAAATCTTCTGCCTCGGCCGAGGGCTTTGTGTAATGGCTCTCCTAGACACAGCGCGACCTCACCCCCAATACCGGAAGAGACGAACCCCTGAAGATACGCTCACTGCCTCCATATGGCTCGGGACTGTACCCAACTAAAACCTGTTTGCACGTCTCCTTTGA
The DNA here is from genome assembly GCA_030015575.1 of Agapanthus africanus. NCBI lineage: Eukaryota > Viridiplantae > Streptophyta > Magnoliopsida > Asparagales > Amaryllidaceae > Agapanthus > Agapanthus africanus. The sequence goes on along the minus strand of CM057339.1, from coordinate 749,768,675 downwards.
GTGTGGTAGGGTAGTAATCAAAGTACAGTGGGAACTCACACGAGACAAATGACGATCCCCAGGTCGATGAACTAACATGTACACATGTCACCAGGGAACTGCTATCTGACGTCTGGTATAAGACCAACTAGCATGTTCCCGGCGAGTCCTGTCCGGTGTACTCATAACCCAATGAGCACCTGTATACATCTTAGGTGAACCAACTGACACCAGTGGCTTGTGAGACCGGCCACCGCCCCTCGTCGGGGTCTCGACTGTATACACTAGTCTACTCTGGAGTATCGATGCCCTGTCTCGAAACTCTCACGACTAGGGACCATTTAAGGATATGCTTATAGACTGCCAGCTCCCACGTATATGATCGCCCTCATACTGCTGGTGGTCAAGAAAGAATCCTAGGGGCTCTACCAACGTGTAATAGCGACCTGTAGGGTCACCTAAAGCAGTACACGATGATAAAGGTAAACCAGATAGCATACTATCATCTCGAGTAAGACTGTCCTACCAGGATAGGTCCTCCCTCAATCATTGTAATCACGTGCCTGTGATCCAATAATTGACTATGAGAGCACTATCTCCAACAATCTCCCACTTGCACTCAAGGCCAATTATTGCGATGTCGCATACTCACAGCCCGTGTGATACCGAACACCCAACTCCTCTACTGGTCAGTCTCACAAAGCCTGTTTGCGAAACTATTGTGTTCGAGGAATAGCCTCAGTGAGTGGATCCGCCTTGATGTATCTTTCTATGTCTCTCTATATCTCAAATTCGCGGAGAAAACCATCTCCCGAAATGAGCAATACCTGTCTTAGAATGTGTCTGGATGTCTGATGGGACCTAGCTCATAAATGAACTCCAAATCCAAACTTCTTAGACTGTATCGTCAACTGAACTTAATCAGTATCCTGCGCCATGCCTCCCTCAGTATTGCCTTGGACCACCTGTCCAAAATACTGCCCCTCGTCAGAAGGAAAAAAAAACTATAGCTCTGACAACCTCCTTGTCGTCCATGCCACCTTGGAAGCCTGGAATGATAACTGTCTCCCGAATGAGGCTGTCGTTATCATATCCCTAGAACATCCACTTATGTTCTAAAACTGCTTCCGACTGTTTCTCCAGGATTGGATCAATATCAACTTATTGCATCTAGTGCAAGAACAACATCTGGCGTGGTACTTGACATCTCATGATTGACTCAATTGCCTGAGCAAGTGATCTGCCAATTATGCACGTCCCTCTCCCCTTTAGTCTGTAAGACACCTTTAGAGAGGGTGACTCCATTACCTGTAGGTACACTACCGTGCCAGGAGTCGTTCATTATAAATACTCTTAGAATGTTGTCTAAGTACCCTGATTGGGAAACCACCCAAATCTAGATCTAAAACCATAGATCCAGTAACCAGTATGTCTGATATAATGTCCAAGTCCCATGTGGAGAAACTTCTGTGTGACGACCAAAGTATAACCGATCGTAGTATAGGAATATCACTTCCTACTCTGTGTATGTCATCCAGATACCATGACAACACACCCTACTACCTTCTCAATAGATCTATCCCCTATTCTGACGAAGTCAAGCCTATGACTGTCACGTCAGAAATAGATGATCTATCTCCGCTATATCTGCTTTAGTCTATAAATAGACATAAGCTACCTATCCACCAATGCTTCCGCTGCTCCCACTGATTACGACAACCCTCTGGCAGAGTCATATAGACGTACACTTCTAAAACTAATTTAGAACGACGCTATACTCATCCTCCTGCCGGGTCTCACAGTCTGGAATAACAGCAATGGCAAACCTGGGTAAACAAGAACTTCCCTGTCACCGTCCTTAAGGCTACCGGAGTACCTCTCGGGTGCCTGAAGTTACCCACCGTATCTGCGGAGTGGACAATGGAATGTCAAACCAGATTGAATCTTTAGGTTCCTATCAAATCTTCAGTAATCGTTTGTGGTTCTGGAATCACTTCCAGTTCTACCATACTCCCACTACTGTTTTTCTGAAAAAATCTATTTTTAATTTAAAACTGTGGCAAGTCAAGAACAATATCGCTATTGATCTTCCAGATGGTAGAAAGTCAACCCGCGTCATAGCCTGGGTCAACCCACAAACAGCCATTACAGAAACGTGCCTTGAGTTATCCTGAGTCTGGTTTTAAGCATAAACTGGACAACTCCCCGTACCTTAACATCGTTAAGATATGAACTGTTCTATATCCGATATGAACTGTTCTATATCCAATATAGAAACAGAGGCACTGATTTAATTGAACCAGATCCAAATCATGCAACTGTCTTCAGTGCATGTCAACTAAATGGAAGAAGGACGATCAGCGTTACTCAATTTAGGAATACTTCCAATTATGAGTAATCTGAAAGAGAAGCAAGTTCTCTTAATCATTACTATCAACTGAATACCATACTCAAGTATCTATATCTTTGATCACTTTGAATTCCGATACTTGCTACACCTGGTTCTCTACTCTATTCAAATACCTATAACTTCTCAAAATTCGGACCCTGTGTTTCCACGAAACACTTGTCTAAAAACTAGAGAAGTCATAAGTAAACCGAATATAGTACGAGGACCAACCCCTCTGTCCTAATGGATCCTGGACAACGTACAATACTCTGTATAAGTCCCTTGAGTCTGATAACTCATTCAATGTGTGTCGTAGGTTGAAAACTGTACTTATGGTTAAGAAGAATTACACCGCTGTTTAATGCTCTTTACCTAACCATCCACTGATATAGGTAAATGTCGTAGACATAATTTCAAAAAGGTATGTCTCACTCTATGAAAATAGACGTACAGATATATCAATTTGAAATTGGTGCATAATAGCGGATATTCAAAACCAAATATTTGCCGTCCGGCAAACAACCCAGGTGACTTCCTCAAATATCACTGATTACAACGAATCCCGATATAATGAGGATGATCACCTAATTCCCAATAACTTACTCCCACTCATCATCTGTAAAACCATACAGATGTAAGAATCATACCTGGTAAATACATACCCTGGAGTAAGTATCTAATCGGGAAATCAGTTTTCTTTTAACATTACACAGTGAAACTGAAACATTGAAATGTTTCGATGGGGTATCCTGGTATTCCTAGTAATGCCTCTTCCATTATCCAGATTCACAACTGTAACCGTGTAATTCTTTGCCACCTATCCAAATCCCTTTATATGTCTTTAGTCATTACCTTCTGCACACCCCTTTAGGCCAAATGGTTTTCTTCCTTCCCTACCGTTCGGCACCAGCCTATGGTTTGGAAGAAGACTATCCAATAAGCATAATGGGTGTACTGTCCTAATCCTAGGAACACTCGCAATGCGAGAGGAGGTGAGGATAAATGACAACCGAATAAATCTTATTCCTATTTCTCCTGAACCAGAATCCATCCCCGAACTGGAACAAGTTCCTTTCAAGTTCGTATATAACCATACGATGGAGTATCCAATAAACTGTGGATCTTCGTAGTGATACGGAGTGTCCTGGAGAAATACAAAGGTGATTTAGGATTGGCGAAGGAATACTTGGTTTGGTTGTGAATATCAGTCGCAATTTACTTTGCCCTCTTACTAATCCCTTGCTTTGTCTTAACTTAATACCTTCTGCACACCATCGTTATGCTAATTGGTTTTCTTCATTCCCTACCGTTCGGCACCTGCCTATGGTTTGGAAGAAGACTATCCGATTTGCGTAATAGGTGTACTATCTCCTAAACCAAGGAGTACTCACAACCCAAGAGAAGGTAAAAGGAAAAGACAACTGAATAGTCCTATCCGTTTTCTCTAGAACCTGAAACCATCTTCGAATAAATTCTTTCGAGTTTGTATATAACCATACGATGGTTTTGTCCAATGGAAGTGGACGTTCGTAGTAATACGGGGTGTCCTGGAGAAAAGGGTAAAAGTAGGAGTGGCAATGAGGTTTGCAACTCTGACAATCCAAAAGCCAGTGTTAAAGAAGGTTCGGTCAACTTGGTCACTGATTCATAGTCTTAGGGTCGGGTCAATGGTCGCTGCCAAAGAGAGAGAGAAAAGAAACACTCAGCGTGCACTCTAACCTAGATCAGAATGGTTACTAATTTATCTAATCTGGAAACCTCCCACTGTACTGTCAAATTCTCCTCCAAACCTGAAAGAAGAATTAGTGGGGATTACCCGAGGAGTAAACCAACTCATCAGTGGGAATCGGGATCCAACTATCATCGCATGATAACGTGACGGAATCCGCTCACGGTATCACACTCCAGAAGGTATGCACATATCTGGCAAGTATCAGTTCTTTTGAAACTCCCGATGTGATTTCTGCCCCATGCTCTTATGACCTTGACTTTGGCCAACATATCATAAGTCACATATCAAGTTCTACCCGTCATTCTCCAGGTTAATTTGAATCCACCCGTACCTACCCTTGACTTTGGCCAAAATGGCAGTACGACTGTCCCAAACCAACGCATCTATCTATGCTGCATATGAATACACCAATAGCTACCAATCACTGTGCCTTGACTTTGGCCAACATACACAGCTTGAATACTATTGACTACCCATATGAAACGACGGAGGGCTACGAATGGTTTCTGGCGAAAACCTTTAACGTAAAGAACTTGATATCGTTGAAGGAACGGATAGCTTTTGTAAAAATATAGTGACGAAAACCGTTGCTAAAGAGGTCACTCCCGGTGAAGGGATCTCGGCTCTTTCCCCGTAGAATGAGGTGCAGGATATTCCAACTGAATACCACGGTGCAAAGCAAAAGTAAACGGCTATAGTGAAGTTATTTCCCTGACGCAAACTTTTTTCCAAGGGGTCACTCCCGGTGAAAGGATCCCGGCCCTTGTCTCGTCGACTGAGGAGCAGGATATTCCAACTGAATACCACGATGCAAAACAAAAGTGAACGTCCTTGCAATAACAGCTTTTTGAAAAGTGTTCCAACAACATCAGATTAGGTTTGTTTTTAACTTGCATTGATCCGAATCAACGCAGTCCCATTATTTGATCACACCACAAAGAACGAAAATAATATGACGTACGTATATGCCATCCGCATTCGCCACTGGGTCCCGTCATTACCCGTTAGGTTAGCTAACTAACGACAGAGCGGGGACTGGACTAGCACGGATGCAAAACATATACAACATCTACTAATATATATACCAATATATTATATTCGCTCAAGGCGTGATAAAAATGCAACATCACAAAAATGTACAGCATTACAGAACAATATAGATATCTGGGATCCCCGGGTTTCACAGAGCCACTACTGAAACCCGACGTTCCCCTGGTCGTGTGGATAGCCTGTGCAATGAAATCCTAGACCCCTACAGGCGCGGCAAGTTACCCGCCAAAACCTGAAGCGAGGCAGCCCCCTTCAGCACCGTGAATGGACCACCCAGCACTTCACGGAATCCGGCAACTTGGGCACCCCTCCTGGGTCAACCTGTACCCCCTAGCCCGCCAATCCTAGAGTGAAGCCCCCTCCGTCTCAATGCCATGAGATGCGGGCCTATTTCCCTCTAGAACCCGGCTATCCGTGCACCCCTCCGCGGGGTAATCCTAGTACAGAAAGTAAAATATACATACAACGGGTACATCGACCGCAACCTGGTCGTGCCCCAAAATAATAATACAAACAGGCAGTGACGGCAGTCCACATGTCGGACGCTCGCCCCGCAATATCAAATGTACATAATACAACAAAACACTGTACTAGCATTGCATCCAGGCTATCCCCTACGACCGATCCGCAATATCACAGCAATACATAGAACATCAACGTGAAAGTCACGTTCGCAAATCCGTCTAACCGGGCTATAGCAGTTAGACTGGATTTACCGATCGAGTGACATTCACGGTCGCAGATATAATGTAAATACTGTGAAATAATGTGTTTAAAATATCCGATCGATCAAATTTTAACAAGTGGGCCCCCAAGCATTACTGTAGCAGATCAAGAAATTCTGGGCCCAATGTTATTATTCCAAAACCCCTATTTTCAGCCCAAAAAGATACTGCAGAAATTTGATGCAGCGACCCCAAAATTGTGCGGCGGAACCGCGGCCCAAAGGGGTGTTTGGCCGCGGTTCCGCGCTCCTGTAGTGGAGTTAGTGCATCGAATTTTCACAGAACTCTTATTTCTCCTAGAACATCACTTTTCTACAACCTGAAAAATTTTTGGACTTCAAAGAATTTCAACAAAAAACTGATGTGAAAAAAACGCGGATTTTGGAATTTTGGTCGATCGGAAATGTAAACACATTAAACAAAGCTAGACTAGGTTAACGGCGAGGCTCTGATACCACTGTAAGTGCACGGCGGCGCCCCGGCCGTCAATCCGACGGCCAAATCGGAAGCGATGGTTAACTTTAATTTTCTTGAACTGGCACCACCGCGCACTAATACCCGGATCGAACCATTAACTAGTCCTAGCTAACTACAAGATGGGGAAGAGAGATATACCGACTGATCCAAGTCCTCCGGTCTTCTCGTCGTCGTCCCGATCTCCTGCGGAAACTCCGGCCGTCGCCTCCTTGCCGGAAATACACCACATCGCCTACATCTTTTACGGGCTCCCACCTCAATGCCGAGGCAACTCGGGCACGAAACTGGCTAGTCGACGTGCCCAAGGTTTGCTGTAGAATGTGTAGTGAAGAACCATGTCTCATTTGGGGTTATGGAGTTTGCCATTTTGGTGGAGGGATGATACAAGAACTATGTGGAGGGACTTGTGGATTTTTAGAGCATGAAATGAAGCAAAAACCCACACATACAAAATTGGTCAGCCCACCCCATAAGTGGCCGGCCATTTCCATTGCAAGAGAGTGAGAGAGAGTGTGTGGGATAGTAACAAAAAGAGCTAGCCAAAAGAAATAATGCAAGAGAGAGAAAAAGGCCATCATGCAAAAGAAAATGATCACTAGCTAAAACCAACACCACACTCAACCACAACCATCACCTCAAGCATGATGACTCCAAATGGTCAAGCCATCATGAACAAATCAAGTCAAAAGGTCAAGGTATGGAGCAACCATCATGATCCAACCAATATGCAAAAGACCCCCTCCACAAATGCTTATTTGCACAAATGCAAATAAGCCCTCCTCCACCAATCTTCGGCCATTGAAAGATACAAATGAAAATGGCCGAAACGAAAAGCAAACTGGCAACTCTAGAAAACTGGTCCCGTAATAAATTACAGGAAAACCCCGATACTGTGTATACACACCCGTATTTGTATTCCGACCGAAATACAAATGCAATGAGACAAAATCTACACTGTACTATACTAGAATCCGGCTTAAACCAAAGCCGGCTAGTAATATCCGTTCGATCCTGATCCGTGCAATACCGCACGTATCTGATCGAACCCTGCCATATATCTATACGGCCTGTAGTACAAACTGTCCGATCCTGATCCGTGCAATACCGCACGTATCTGATCGGACCTTGCCATATCTCCATACGGCCTCTACAGCTTTTCGCCCGAAAGCTGAGTAACTGAATGTGGGGGACTCTAAAAACTCGTCAACACCTTGGTTGTGGATTTAACCACTAGCACGTCAGAGGTATAAGCCAATACATAACGGGCTACCAGGTATTGACCAAAAGGGACGTCGATGAGCGAACTCATCCTGACACCCTGCTGAGCCTGTCAGTGAAAATATCCGTACAGTCCGGTCCGTTCGTCTATGAGCATCGCATGGCGGGCCTAGGGGGTTGGTAAAAGTCAGACCCCCAAAAGCGGTACAAGTCGTGTCGGAGTGTAGCCCAGAACACCCTGAGATACTACTGGAATACCTACCAGTAAATCTCCTGCCTCGGCCGAGGGCTTTGTGTAATGGCTCTCCTAGACACAGCACGACCTCACCCCCAATACCGGGAAAGACGAACCCCTGAAGATACGCTCACTGCCTCCATGTGGCTCGGGACTGTACCCAACTAAAACCTGTTTGCACGTCTCCTTTGAGCGTGGTAGGGTAATAATCAAAGTACAGTGGGAACTCACACGAGACAAATGACGATCCCCAGGTCGATGAACTAACCTGTACACATGTCACCAGGGAACTGCTATCTGACGTCTGGTATAAGACCAACTAGCATGTTCCCGGCGAGTCCTGTCCGGTGTACTCATAACCCAATGAGCACCTGTATACATCTTAGGTGAACCAAATGATACCAGTGGCTTGTGAGACCGCCACCACCCTTCGTCGGGGTCTCGACTGTATACACTAGTCTACTCTGGAGTATCGATACCCTGTCTCGAAACTCTCACGACTAGGGACCATTTAAGGATATGCTTATGGACTGCCAGCTCCCACGTATATGATCGCTCTCATACTGCTGGTGGTCAAGCAAGAATCCTAGGGGCTTTACCAACGTGTAATAGCGACCTGTAGGGTTTCCTAAAGCAGTACACGATGATAAAGGTAAACCAGATAGCATACTATCATCTGGAGTAAGACTGTCCTACCGGGATAGGTCCTCCCTCAATCATTGTAATCACGTGCCTGTGATCCAATAATTGACTTTGAGATCACTATCTCCAATAAAAATAACCCCCATCTTTATTGATCTTCCACTCAAAAAGCTCTCACTACAATTTTCATGGAGGAAAGAATGAAGAAGAAGAAGAAACTAAGCTAAATCCTAACAAAGAGAGAATGGAAATCAAGACATGAAGAAGACCCTTGGCTTGCACAAAACTGGGCTATTTATAGGCTGCGTGCTGAAACCCTAGGGCCACATTCTGGCCCTATATGAAAAGACCAAACTACCCCCAAATTTTGGTCAGATGATGTCACTAAACCGCAACGGATCCGCCGCGCAAACCCACATTTGGCGGCGGTTCCGCCGCTGTTTTGTGGAATTGGTGTCTCATTTTTTCTTTGTTTCTTTGTTTTGCTATCCTCTGTTGTTCTACATGTTCCAAATTGCAAATTGCTTCAACAATTTCTTCAGATCTGCAACAGTCCAAAATGGCATCTAGAATAATACTTTTGACCTTTTCTCCCTCGAGCTCCGCGCACCCATTGATTCTTGTGCTGCCCCTCTCGTGCTTTGTGCTTGTCCCAGACACGAATGACCACTGTCATTTGTCTTGTCTCTGGAACTGGTACGCGGCACTGGACGGATACGGATGATCGGAACTCGGCTTTTATCTGCTGGCAACAGATGTTCTGGATTTTGGCGTAACAATGGAGATTTTGTATCATTTGCGTTATTTTGGACTAGGAACCTGTAGATTGTAAATATGTAGCAAACACGGATTAAAAACACCTACCTATAAATAAACGAGCATAAGAATGGGCGGTATTAAAAGCAATATTCTGGTATGAACATGTGTCCTGGCACATGTGCTTCAGTGTTAGCAACGCTGATGCCGGCCCCTACCCCAAAATTCCAAGCTCACCATCCATAGACCTCTAAGTCTCTAAACTGGAAACAGATGACTTCTATGTCGTTAAACTGGAAACAGATGACCACTAAGTTGTTAAACTGGAAACAGACGACCTTTAAGTCGCTAAATTGGAAACAGTAGACCTCTATGTCGTTAAACTAGATACAGATGACCACTAAGTCGTTAAACTGGAAATAGATGACCTCTATGAAGTTAAACTGGAAACAGATGACCTATATTTCGTTAAACTGGAAACAGATGACCACTAAGTCGTTAAACTAGAAACAGATGACCTCGACGTCGTTAAACTGGAAACAGTTGACCACCACGTCGTTAAACTGGAAACAGTTGACCACCACGTCGTTAAACTGGAAACAATTGACCTCTAAGTCGTTAAACTGGAACCGTTAGACCTCCAAGTCTTTAAACTGGAAACAGATGACCCCTAAGTCATTAAACTAGGGACGAAGAGAAATCCACTCAAGTGTCCTCATGATGCATGAGGAGAACAAACCTTACGGGATCCTCATGATTCATAAGAAAACACCTTTGTAGGATCCTTATGACTCACGAAGGAAAAACACACTTAGGAGTCCCCACGACTCCTAAGGAGAAAATACACCTGCGGGATCCTTACGACTCGCAATGAGAAAATGCTTTTATGGGACCCTCACGGTCCATAAAATTGAAAAGCCTTAGGTGATAGGGATCTAGACCTGTTTCCTAAGCCATCGCTCCCCAATTCCCAAGTGGCGAATGATGAGTCGCTCCTGGTACCATATCCCAGTGCAGCGATGCAGACGCTAGCCAAATTCCAAATCCTAACGGCGAATGATGAGTCGCTCCTGGTACCATATTCCAGTGCAGCGATGCAGACGCCAACAAAGACCCAAAATGTTTTTGGCCCTACGGTCTGGGTCATACATCCTACAAAACCGTATACAATCCACGGGAAGAAAACAATCCCAGTCTCTCTCAAGTCCTACCGGTGAGACCACATTCAAAGTCCTACCAAAAATATAAAAAAAATAAAAAAATAAAAAAATAAAAAGAATGGTATGTCCACAAGCAAAATGGGCACGGTGAAAACCTGAAAGGGCTCCGTGAGTAAAAACAGCAGGACTGCCGGCGAATTTGTGAAAACCCGAAAGGGCGCAAACTCGTAAAAAAAAAGAAATGAAATGCACCCGCAAAGTCCTCTCGACTTTGTGAGGAGAAAATTCCCGCGTGAGATCCTTACGACTCACAAAGGAGTAACACACCTAGGGGTCCCCACGACTCCTAAGGAGAAAATACACTTACGGGATCCTTACGACCCGCAGGGAGAAAATGCTTTGTGAGACCCTTACGGCTCGCAAAATTGAAAAGTCTTAGGTGATAGGGACCTGAAACCTGTCTCTAAAGCCATCATTTCCTAATAAGCAAATGCATATGATGATTCGCTCCTGGTACCATATTCCAGTGTAGCAATGCAGATGCCAAACAAAAACCAATTCCCAAATCCTCCCGGGGCAAATGATGAGTTGCTCCTGGCATTATTCCAGTGCAACAATGCAGATGTCAAACAAAAACCAATTCCCAAATCCTCTCGGGGCAAATGATGAGCTGCTCCTGGCATTATTCTAGTGCAGCAACTCAGATGCCAAACAAAAACCAATTCCCAAATCCTCCCGGGGCAAGTGATGAGTTGCTCCTGGCATTATTCCAGTGCAGCAATGTAGATGAAAAACCAAAACCAATTCCCAAATCCTCTCATGGCAGATGATGATTCGCTCCTGGTACCATATTCCAGTATAGCGATGCTGATGCCAACCCAAATCACAATCAACAAGTCAACTTTAACTCCGACACCGCAGAAAGCGGAGCAAGTCAGAATCCAGTCTCGACACCGCAAGAAGCGGAGCAAGTCAAATTCACCCCTGACATTGTAGAAAGTAGAGCAAGTCAAACAGAGCGTCGACCATCCAGGTCGTAAAAAGGGCAGTGCAGGCTCCCCACAAATCAGGAACCCAAATCGCTTCGGATCAGAGCGTCGACCGTCTATGTCGCAAAAAGGGCAGTGCAGGCTCCCCACAAATCGGGAACCCAAATTGCTCCGGATCAGAGCGTCGACCGTCTTACGTCGCAAAAAGGACAGTGCAGGCTCCCCACAAATCGGGAACCCAAATCGCTCCGGATCAGAGCGTTGACCGTCTATGTCGCAAAAAGGGCAGTGCAGGCTCCCCACAAATCGGGAACCCAAATCGCTCCGGATCAGAGTGTCGACCGTTCAGGTCGTAAAAAGGGCAGTGCAGGCTCCCCAAAAATCGAGAAACCAAATCGTTCCGGATCAGAGCGTCGACCGTCCAGGTCGTAAAACGGGCAGTGCAGTCTCCACAAAAATCGAGAACCCAAATCACTCCGGATCAGAGCGTCGACCGTCTATGTTGCAAAAAGGGCAGTGCAGGCTCCCAACAAATCGGGAACCCAAATCGCTCCGGAACAGAGCGTCGACCGTCCAGGTCATAAAAAGGGCAGTGCAGGCTCCCCACAAATCGGGAACCCAAATCACTCCGGATCAGAGCGTCGACCGTCTACGTCGCAAAAAGGGCAGTGCAGGCTCCCCACAAACCGGGAACCCAAATCGCTCTGGATCAGAGCGTCGACCGTCTATGTCGCAAAAAGGGCAGTGCAGGCTCCCCACAAATCAGGAACCTAAATCGCACCGGATCAGAGCGTCGACCGTCTATGTCGCAAAAAGGGCAGTGCAGGCTCCCCACAAATCGGGAACCCAAATCGCTCCGGATCAGAGCGTCGGCCGTCTAGGTCCCAAAAAGGGCAATGCAGGCTCCCCACAAATCGGGAACCCAAATCGCTCCGGATCAGAGCGTCGACCGTCTATGTCGCAAAAAGGGCAGTGCAGGCTCCCCACAAATTGGGAACACAAATTGCTCCGGATCAGAGCGTCGACCGTCTATGTCGCAGAAAGGGCAGTGCAAACTTCCTACAAAGCAGGGAACCAAATCGCTCCGGATCAGAGCGTCGACCGTCCACGTCGCAAAACGGGCAGTGCAGGCTTCCTATAAATCGAGAACCAAATCGCTTCGGTTCAGAGTGTCGACCGTCCACGTCGCAAAATGGGTAGTGCAGGCTTCCTACAAAGCGGGAACCAGATCACTTCGGGTCAGGGAAACGTCTACCATGAACACTCCATCTTGGAGACGCGTTAAGCGCCGACCGTCCAAGTCACAAAAAGGGTAGAATCGACCGTCCATGTCGTAAAAAGGGCAGTGCATCCTCAAAAGGGGGAATCAAAGCAAGTCGCCTCCACGCAAAAGAAGATCCATCAATTTCATGCACACGACCCACATATGCTGTGTGCATTTATTGATGGGGGGCAATTTGTTGGGGTAAATATTACACCCCGGTTGACAGAGTCAAAGTCAAGGTCAACCCCCAAGCTAGGTGGGCCCAAGCCCAGGTCAAGCGGGCCCATGCCCAAGTCGAGCCCGCGGCCAGCCTCCTCCATGCCAAAATATAGATTATGTAATAAATAATTTTTATGTAATTTTTTATACATGAATTATGCAAAATGGGCATAAAACCAATATTTTGTAAGCCCAAGGCTTATGTGCAAAAAAGAAATGGCACATAAGCCATGGGATGGGCAAAATGCCATTTTGCAAAGCCCAAGGGGCTATATGTAAATATGTAAGCCTACATAAGGCAAAATGATGATGAATAAAGGAAGACTTTTCATTCTCTAAAAAAAACCTCTGGTTTGTGCCTCTTTCCACTTTCTGAAGGTTTCAAGCCTTCTTCTTTCTTTTTTGAATTAAATCAAGAGTTTTACTCTTCCTTTTCCAAAACTAAAGAGTTTTTCACCACAGAACCCACAAAGGGGAACTTGGATCTGTCATTAGATCTCAAAAAGAAGAAATTTTTAAAATCTCACATCTTTTGATCTTCAAGATCCGGCCAAACGACAGGAAGAAGAAGGAGACCTATCTCCAAAAACCCTACTTTGGGGAAGAACTAGGGCTTAAGGGGAGAAGCCCTTCATCGGCTTCAAAACATCCTAGGAGTCTAACTCCATATATATATATATAATAAATATTTCCTTTCTGAAGCATAGCTTCTGGTTCTGGGACTAAAAGCCCCTTTTTTTCTCGCCGGCGCCCAAGCGCTCAAGCACCAAGCGCCCACGTGCCGACACGTGGCATGCTAGCACTCGAGCGCAGAGTACCCACGTGCCGACACGTGGCACGCCGGCGTTCGAGCGCCCTACGCTCAAGCGCAAAGCGCTCACGTGCCGACACATGGCACGCCGGCGCTCGAGCGCCCTATGCTCAAGCGCAAAGCGCTCACGTGCCAACACGTGGCACGCTTGCGCTCCAGTGCCTAGCACTCAAGCACAAAGCGCCTACGTGCCGACACGTGGCGCGCTTGCGCTCAAGTGCCCAGCGCAAGCGCAAAGCGCCCACGTGCCGACACGTGGCGCGCTTGCTCTCCACCGCCCAGCACTCAAGCGGAAAGCGCCCACGTGCCGACACGTGGCACGCTTGCGCTCAAGCGCCCAGCGCAAGCGCAAAGCGCCCACGTGCCGACATATGGAGCGCTTGCGATCCAGCGCCCTGCGCTCAAGCGCAAAGCGCCCATGTGCCGACACGTGGAGCGCTTGCGCTCCAGCGCCCGGCGCTCAAGCGTAAAGCGCCCACGTGCCGACACGTGGCGCGCTTGCGCTCCAGCGCTCGGCGCTCAAGCGCAAAGTGCCCATGTGCCGATACGTGGCGCACTTGCGCTCGCGCTAGTGCCTGAGTGCACAGCACCTAAGCGCACAACGCTCAAGGCGCTGACCCCACGCGTCCTTTCGGCTCTTTCCCCCCCTTTTTTTTATATATATACATGTATATATATGTACAGATACACACACACTCCACAACACTGTCCCCCTAAAAAATTTTTTTGGGCCGGGGCGCTGTCCCGCACCCCGCAAGGGGGCTGCTAGCCCCTTGACCCCCAGCCAGCTATCCGGGTAGCGGGACCCCCGTAAAAACTCTGCGTGGCTCCCGATATATCAAAATACCCCCTCCAAAACAACACACACGTACACTGCACATTGAGTTCGCATGACCAGTTTAACCCGTCGATCGGAGGTTCCCTCGCTCCAAAGGTGAGGGGTAATTAACGGCAGCTTAGTCTGCGGCTGCCGGAGATTCGGATCCCCACAATCATTAAACCCTGGCTTACCCTAGGCAGGGGGAATCTGTAGTACGCCTGACCAGTGTGCACGTATTCCCATCTCAATGGGGTGACGAAAAACACCCTACACTACACTCCCTCTCTGTCTATTTCATTTCTCCCTCATCTTTGGGATTTACCGAGCGATTGTTCGCTAACGACATTCCCTCTCTTTCTTCTTTGGAATGTTGTCAGGTGATTCGGGTCTTTAGGAGATCGAGCCCACCAGCGAGGACTTGGATCAGCTAGCTTTCGACCCAGAGCTTTAGATTACTTGTACACATTTACATTCTGTATTTTCCATTTCTGTTATGCCACTGTTTAGGCATTGCTTTCTATTAGATGTATTTACTTTTCAGATGTATTGTAAAAAGAATGTTAATAAATAAAGTTGCTGTTCAATTATATCCATTGTCATTGTCTCTTATGCATTTTACTTATATTGCTTAGATACGCTTAGCGTGTTTACTTCTGAGTAAATACGTAGCGGCCTCGTCACGTCCTCTGCCCGTATACTGGGAAGCGGGACCTGACAACGAGTTTCGCCAGCATTGGATTGACTTCAACGGTAAAATCCATAACAGAACCGAGGGCTTCAGCATCTAGATCTTCGATAAATTCGCTCAACATTCGCCGGCTATTTGCGGCATCCCTGGAAGATATGCGTTTAGCGAAAGAACCTGTGGGCATTGGAACGCGAGACTCAAAAGGAGCAGGAGCAGATACAATTGCTGCAAAATAAATTATGGTCGAATGTCAACTTGGAAGGTAAACTAAACAAACTCCAGAATGAGTATATAGATTATTTCACCACCAGTCAAGAGAGAAAGGCGCAACCCATGAGCACCAACCATGTATTGTGTAAGGAAGTAAGGAGAGTCTTTGGTTCACGCCTCACTAAGCATCCATTCACGACTGCGTGCCTGATTCAATGGAAATGGTGTCCAAAACGTGCTGATTTATGTACGACACTACAATGACGTCGCACTTAGCAAAAATCCCTAAGGGTAAAGTATAAAGCTTATGCACAGAGGCGAGATACATGTATGAATATGCGATGAAAAGGAAGCATTCAACAAGAAACATTCAACAGTCAATAATAAGAGAAATACATTGATGTAAACATACTACTCTACGGGGAAGAGATTACCAAATATGGGATCAGAGACACAGGGGTTGACAAAACAAAATACAAAGTTCTCCAATTCCCTCTCTGCCTCTCTACCATGTTGAAGCGGCGGTCTTCGCAAGAAGTTGCTCCCCATCGATTAGCACTATGCTCAACAGCGAAGATGGACATGATAGCCCGTTGAGCCCGTATTTGGCTTAGCAGTTGAACTGATCGGTCCCTCAAAGACAGGGTAATCAAACGTGCCTCATGAAAGCACTCGATCTTATCCTCTGCCGCATCGAGAATCGCTGGAGTCATCTCTGCCGGATGAGGAAGGATGTCGGTAAGCACGGATAGAAAGATCATTCAGAACCAAATGGAGCCCATAGAAAGAGGAGAGCCCCTACGAGTCAGGAGCTCATACATCACCGCGTCATACTGAGCATCAGTAAGAAGATGGTCTACTAGCCGTGCAGCAAAGCGAGGAATCGTTTCCTCGATGGGGACTTCCTATGGTTGCCGACAAGCATGAGGACAATTGCAAGCCATAACTCTTAGTTTGTTTGAGTTCTGTTAGTAAAAATGGGTTTCTCTTTGAAGAGAAGAAAGAAGACATAGCTTCGGGTTATAAAGAGAAACGTTCAAATCTACGCACGAAAAATTTTGAGCATGGTGGAACTATTTCCATGGACGGAAAAAAGGGGCCTGGGGAAAAAGATAGTTAACCCAGGGAACAGTGAAAGAAGGTGAAAAGACCCCTTCAGTAATGAGGCAGCGCCTCACGTACCTTGCACGAGGGCGCCGGCACCAAGAGTTAAAAACTCTGAGGCATCTCCTCACGTGCCTCGCATGTATAACACGGGTGGCCCCGATATTTTATATACGAGTAATTCTACTTTACATAAGGCACTGATGAGCAGTGGTATAAAAGAAAGGGAAATTTTGCCATTCATACTTGAGAAAATTTATACATCAGCGAAAACAACAAAACAAAAATATCATCGAAATGTTTACAATAGCAAGACACTGAATCCTGGGCATGGATTTAAGAATTCAGAAGCAAGTCCGAGTAAAATGCTTCTGGCTTCTCTGACCATTTTCTTATGCATTTTCTCATGAATGCAAGCGTCGGGATTCCCGCTGATATCGCCCGTTCTCTGGTAGGCAGAGATTATCGCCGTCCGTTGGAAGACCTGATGCAAAATATCGACAAGATCATCTCGTCGCCTCTTCGAGACCAGTCCCATCAGGTACACTGAGTGCACCTTGTCTTCGGCATCATCAAGTGCCTCAAGCGGCATAGCCTCGTTAAATTCAGGAAGTGCTTCCTAAATCGCCCCCACGATAATTTTCAAATGAGCAAAACGACCGGGGATCAGTCGACCGTTGTATTAATCGAAGCGACGCATCACCTCAGCGTATTGGGCATCCGTAAGCTCCTGGTCTTGACAACGACCTTAGACGCGAATGTCTTCATAGGAGATAATCTCGTCAAGATCATACAGATAAGCAGCCATAGTATCTGGAAAGAAAATTCAATAAAAGATTAGCAATTAAATATTAAGACTCTTAGAGTCTAAAATAAAAACAATGTTGAAGTCCCATCATTGATGGGGCAGTCGCTCATTAAGAATGAAATCCTAAGAGGATTCTCATTTAATGAGAGATCTCATTAGGCTAAGGGGTTAAACTTCCTTCGAGAGCTGTGCTATGCAAACATATTTCACATCTGTAAATTTTAATTAAGAGGGAATAAAATTCCTCTAAAAATTTCTAAGAGTTATGCTCTGTAAAAAAAAACAATCAGGTGATCTAACAGAACACTCAAAAGCAAAGCTTTTTAACGGGGTAAAACCCTAAGATCTTTAAGATCTGCAAAACAAACTCTAAGAGTTCTTCATGGAAAATGAGCAAAGGTCTAATTAATGGGTTAAGAAATCCTATAATACATCTTAAGATATATGATCTAAGAAGAGCAAAGCTCTGTTAAGGGGTTCGATTATGATCCTTACCAAATTTTTGGGCAGAGTTTTAACTCTAGAAGGGATTTCTTTGGGCAAAGATCTAAGCTCTGAAAGGAGAATTAAATTCTCAGAAAAAAGAAAAATAAGAGAAGATGAATAGCAGTCATCTCAAGGTCCAAAGGCCTTACTTATAGGCACAAAAACTCGATCCAACTTCCAAGAAAATCCAACGGTGGAAAGGCGTCCACCGCTGCACTTACGTGTGAGCCACGTGAGCGCAATGGTAGGGGGGCATTTGTTTCCCCAATAAAATAGCAAAGATCTTTTCAAAATTTGAAAGGCAACGCCAAGGGTAAAAAAACTCTGAGGCAGCGCCTCACGTGCCTTGCACGAGGGAGCCAGCGCCTCACGTGCCTTGCATGAGGGCGCCAGTGCCAAGAGTTAAAAACTCTGAGGCAGCGCCTCACGTGCCTCGCACGAGAGCGCCAGCACCAGAACTAAAATCTCTCTGTTAAATAGAGCCATTGGATCAAAGATCCAACGGAGAATATAAATCATCAGAGTGCAGAATTAAATTCCGTTGAGCAAATGTTTCTCAAATCTTTCTAAACAAGAAAGATTACTCTCTATAAAACAGAGTGCCGTTGGATTAAAGAATCCAATTGTATCGTTTTGGAAATCGTTATGCGAATTTTTCGTTTTTAGGGTAAAATAGTCGGTGTTTTCCGTAAAACCCGGAATGTGATCAAATTTCAGTATAGACTTGACTACACCTAGTTTAACTAGAATAATGCTAGTTTACGGGTTTTAGTGGTCATTTGAAAGTTTTGATTCACATTGATATTTTCCCTAATTAAATTATTATTTTAAGTTGTTAATTATGCACTTAATTCGTGGTAATTACAATTTTGGTTTGGGTTAATTATTTCTAAAGTGAATCTATAATAATCTAATCACTAGATTAAGCTTAAATCATTCTCTCCAAAATATCTAGATATTTATGTAATAAAAATGAAATTTTAAAGAAAGGAAATGAGGTGGCTTTGGATAATTGTTGCATTTATTGCATTTAGTGTTGTTTTTAGCTAGATTTTTTCACACATTACAAAAAATACCCTCACCTTTTGCCCATGGCCGAGCCTCCTATTGTGCTGCCCACTTCTTTTCCTTGCTCATTTTCTTCATCTCCAAGCTCAAATAATCCTTCAGAAATCCTTAAATAAATCCATAAACTCATAAACAAATCATAACCCATCATTCTTCATCACCAAACATGCTTAGATCTTCATGAAAGACTTCATTTTGGATGCTAAAATTTGGAGTTTGTTGCTAAATTGAGATCTACTGGAGGTATAAATTCTAACCCCAATCTTTAAGTTGTTGTTTAAATCTTTAAAGCTTGCTTATTAAGTGTTTAATATAGCTTTAATTGAATGTTTAGAATTTTCATGAAAAGGTTATGAAAATCAAGTTAGGGTTTTGATTTGTGAAAGTGTTTAATCAAGATGTATAGACTTGGAAAACTTAATCAAATTGTGAGAATGTTATTTGTTAAATTCCTAATTTGTCTAATTTAGTTTATTAGCAAACTAAGTTTTTCTAAATCCTATTTGGGTGAGATTAAAATTGTAGTAAAGGTTTGGGTGACTTAATTAAGCCGCTTTGTGATGATTGTGATCACTTAAAATGTTTAAACATCTAGCTTTGTGTTAAAATGGTTTAAAGATGCTTACTAGTTTTTCGGAAAAATTAAACGTGGGTTTTAATTGTCGTAGAGATGACGTAAATATTATTATCTACGATAATTATTGTGTTGTGAATGAGTATTGGTACGATTGGGTTTTTGGCGTGGCGGTTTCATGAATAGCGACCCTAGTTAGGGTTTTGGCTATGTTTTCTGGTATGGTTTTGCGACTGGATGTTGTATTTGGTCGTTAGACGTTTGTACGTCAACGATGAGGGTTGTTGATTGTTTTGCATGCGTAGGCTATATATTCTAACTTATGAGCGCACCGCGTGCCGTATTTGGATTTCGGAATTTGATGTTAATAGCTTTGCGAATTCATATTGATTGTAGGTATATTCGCGTGGATTCCGAGACGACGAAGTGCATCGACTACGGCTAAGTGAGGAGTTTAGCAGGTGAGTAGATTTATATCTACGTGGGGAAGTCTGGTGGATGGCGTATAGCACCCCCGCAAATATTGATATGGAATATCGTTTGATTATTTTATCCTGATAAATGATATGCGACGGACATGATTGTAGGATTTACAAACGATAATATGATAGAAGTTGATGCTAATGGGCATATTGACATATGAGAATTTGAAATGATACGTGAATCATGATAGGTACGAATTGAAAGAGAACAAGCGTGACGTTTATATAATATGATGCGAGATATTAATGTGATGAACGGGTATACGATGTGATATGATGACTTAGTTTGATATGTCGTTTTATGGATTCGAGTCGTATTGAGATTGTTGATACCTTTGTCGGTCCCCTGATACGAGATGGACATGGATGTGACCTGAGAGATAGGTACATATATATGGATAATGTTTCATTTTGAGTGATATGCTGTACGAGACTTAGATCCGTACCCCCGATGTTGTATAGGTTGATAGAATCTCTATTTGTTAATTGCTGCCGTACGATAGATTACCGTACGCGATGAGTTTTACCTGTTGATTTATCCATACCCTTGTTTAGAGGATGCCGTACGATGGATTGTACCGTACGTGATGTTGTGAAACTAGATGCCGATTGTTGGATTCACCAACTCAGATATATTGTAGACGCGTATACCTTATAGCTTTTAGCTGACGATATACTTTATGCTACGTTCATGTTATTCCCATTGTATTAAATATACCTGTGTTAGTACACCCACACCATCATCGATAATTGCTATGTCACTACACAGTAGAACATGTACATCATGTTATGATATACTTGCTATGCTTACATCACTATATTATGTTGCATGATATATTTGCTATGTTCATATCACTGTTCCAAGTTGCATGAGATATACGAACATGCTTGCATCCTGTTATATGTTGCATACATACTGATATGTACACTCATATACTTGGTTACAGCTACATGTACATCATGCATACATACTGACATGTACACCCACATGCTTGGTTACAACTACATGTACATCATGCATACATACTAAGATGTACACTCACATACTTGGTTACAGCTGCATGTACATCATGCATACATACTGACATGTACTCCCACATATCTTGCTATAGCTGTATATACCCCTAAGTGGTATTGTATTGACATGCGATATTGAGCCGTTGGTTATTGTGATATTGCGCTTATGATATTCATCATACATACTTGCTTACATGTAGATACTTATATCTTGCTACAATTACATGTACACCTCATATGATGATGCATTTGATTTCAGAGGATTTGGGAACCGTATGATATATTTTTAAAGCTCGATTCATTTAAAAGAGCGGTTTTCCCTTAATATGCTCATATTGCTGTTTTATGTTGCATATATCAGTTTTTCATGGATTTACGCATTGAGATATGGATTTCAGGTGATTTATGGATTTGAGAACCGTGGGGGTGTTTCAAGAAACTATATATTGTTTGAAAACCCGGTTTCTCTTGATATGATATTTCAGTGCGTCCACCATGAGATTTCTCGGTTCTGAGATGTGAGATATATACCCGATGCGAGGAGTGGAGTGGGCCGTATGCGGGTACATGGTGGAGCCCGGAATAGTTCCCCTCGGCAAGAAGATCGCAGATGATGGCGATGAGCCTGGAAGGCTGGGCAAGTACCTACCGGTGATAGTATTTGGACTCGGCGGTTATCGTGGGGATACCGACCGGAGTGATGTACAGACATGAAATCAGGGCCAGTCATGGGTACGGCGCCTGAGACATGAGGATTTACGTGTTGATGCTAGACACGGGTTTCATGATGTTTTGAGTGTCGATGTTAGACGCTCAGGTTCCCATGATTTTGTTGTGTCGCGAGGGACACACGTTGATTTATATCCTCATATTTACCTACATATACTTTTATGATATTTACAAGAAGGAGTTGTTGTGTCAGTGGTTGACACGTGGACAAGATCTACCTGCATACATGCATTAATTATATTTTTGGACGAGATCCACCTGCATACATGCATTGATTATATTGTTGAACGAGATCCACCTGCATACATGCATTGATTATTGTTGGATGATATCCACTAGCTGTTAGGCATTCATTATGTGTTAGCACATATGCAGATATGGTCACCCTAGATATCATAGTATTACCTTTATGATACAGTTGACCTAGGAATTGTTGTTTATTTCGATTTCTACCTGATGATGTTTTCTATTCATGAGTTGGCAACTCACCCCCGTTGTGCCACGGTTCTTGCAGGTTGACCGCATGGATCAGTAGCGGCATCGCTGGCATACAGCTGTTTTTGGGTGATTTGCTTCTGATAGGTGGTATATATTGGTTCGTTCCACTCTTGTATTATTATTCCTATGGTATCTAGTCAACTCCATCAATTCAGAAACTAGTCATTGTATATGTTGCAGACTTAGAAGACTTGTAGTTGCGAGATTTGAGCGATGGGTTTTATGTTCACTTTTGGGGTTGATATCTTCCTTTACTTTATTTCCATATGTGGATCTTCGCCGTTGGGCATCGTATATATATTTATGCTTGTGGTGGTTGTTTCCGCCGTTGCGCGTGATTTGCTCCCGTTTGGAGATGCTTTATTATTTTCTGTGTTGTGCCCGTTTTCGGGGTTAGTTTTTACAAGGGAGGTGCTGCCCAAATTTTCAAAAGACAAAACATGATTTACTATACATTTATTTCAAAGCTTCACATCTTTATTTCTTAAAAATGTTTAGCTTTCTGGGTTTCAGCTTACTTGAATTATGTTACGCCTGTAGATGTTGCGTGATTTAAGTGCTGGTCATGAGCTAATATTTCGGGTCGTGGCAAAGTTGGCATCAGAGCGCTAGGTTTAACCTTTGTTCGGGTTTAGGTTTGACTATGTGGAGTCTGGGGAGTAATGTATTTTGGAACCTAGACTTGAACTTACGGAACTTAGACTTGAACAAGCAGTTTTTTTAGACCCGAACTTCCGTTACCTAGGCTGACCCTGATTGATGGAGTAGGTAGCTTGAGTAGAGTGATGTACCGTACGTATGTTCCGCGGCATATTTACGATACGATACTCCACTTAAGTGACCTTAGGATGTATATATCTTGAGACTTGTGATTCTTTCCGTTTTCTTGATTATACATCCATTTGAGATCCTTGATTCTATTCGTTTACATGATCATACTCTCACTGATTCCGTTCCTCCATATGATCATATATTCTTTTGGAACTGTTGATCTTTTTCATCACTTTGATCTTTTCATTGATACTTGATTGAGGTTCCTGTCACCATGGTTTGAGCACAGTTTGGGCTGCTCCTAGTGATGCGGTCAGGGCGAGCTCTTCAGGGACGAGGACTGACCATCGTGTTTTCTGGTGACATGGGAACGTATCGATGTAGTGTGGTGTTGTGACCTCTCGTTTGAGGCGAGTGTACGGTTTTGTACCGGATGATCGGGCCATTATTAGTGGCTGCTTGCTGTGAGAGGACTGTTGAGGTACGACATACCTCAGAGATTGTGATGTCATCGACCATGCAGACAGATGACCCAGCTGTTGCTGAGATTGTGTGATGTCGCTTCCAGAGCTTACGAGCTGAGATCGCTGGAGCTTCCAAGCAGAGATGCGACAGGTGATAGCTAGTCTATCTTGAGTTGAGAGATGGAGGTGATTCGTCAGATTTGATGCGCAGAAGCAGGCCCTGTTGAGTTAAAGATTTCCAGTGTGGAGAGTCTTACTCAGATCTAGAGTAGATCAATCCAGAGATGACGTTGTTTGTCGGATGTCCCGATGTGAGATCAGTAAGCTAACCAGTTTCAGATGGAAGGACCTTACCCAGATGTGTTGTTAGTTGATCGAGAAATAGATAAGTATTGAGTGTTTCTCCGATGGTTGGGACGAGTTCCCGAGGACGTGTTCGGCTATATATCTTCTACAGAGTGATGAGGATACTGGGTTCATGATTTCGAGTCCATGTGAGAGATTCCGGATTGATTGTTGCCGAGAACCATTGCAGTATGCAGATAGCATGACATGATGTCGAAGTGGACGATAATAAGGATGAATGGAACAAGAGGTTCAACCGTGATGCTGACGAGCTGTTGTTACTCCCCGTCGAGATTAGAGATTTGATATGTTTGCAGAGGCGTTGGGATACGGCCAGCTCCCGAGAAAATGTTGTGCTGAGAACGCAGATGTCCAGAGAACGAGAAAAGATTATGTAAGTGTGCCAGCTTCCGTACAGTTCGGTATAGGCGAGATCGGAAGAGACCTTGAGCCAGTAGTTCCTTCCAGGACACTGCTGCGATGAGATTGCACCGAGGATCAGTAGGGTCACGTGTATTCAGAGGGCCAGAGGCTGACGCCAGTAACATGCTTCTTTATGAGTGATCATACTAATTGGCCGAGAGTTGACCTGAGGAGTGCCAGAGCGGAATCATTTCCGTTAGCACACCTGACCGGGCAGATGAGCCGATAGAGTGCGAGATTGGTAATCCCCAAAGAAATGAGGACCCAGAGACAGAAGACGTCAGACTGTGAGCAGGAGGCAAGCAGATGTTCTTGCTCTGCCAGTTTGGGCGCACCGACTTTTTTCGACATTATAGGAAGTGTACCTCAATGTCATTTGTTGCGATTTGTGTTGTGGTCCGAGTATCATGCTTATATCGCTTGGATTTGAGTTTTGATGATTTAGTTTAAGGATATGGTTTTCTTGCACCATGGTTGCACCTACTGGGTATTTACATTTTTGTGCATAGTTATTGCACTTGATATATTTTATACACCGTGGTGTTGATGTCGATTTTGAGCCTTAGCTGCACATGTTTTTGCTTTCCTGGATTTCCTACAGAGGATTTGATATTTCGTGCACTGGATTCACAAGATTTTATATTTCGTGCAGTGGATGCATGATTAATTGGAAAGAGTGTGTTTGTAGTTTATGTTAGTTATATGTATGCCCTAGAGGCCATTACTGTACATTGGATGTATATTGTAGTGGATGCTGGGACATATATAGATAGGACTTTCTTGCTCGACATGATAGTACGCTATCTGGTTGCTGTTTATCTTAACGTGTATACTTTCTGTCTCTCTGTTACATGTTGATAAAGCCCTTAGGATGTATACTCGACTTCCAGGACTGTGATGCAGATCATACCAGTGGGGCCTGGATAGTCCATGAGTACATCCTTTAAATGTTCCTAGTCGAGGGAATATCGAGACGGGGCATCGATATTCCAGAGTAGACTAGCGTATATCTTCTCGACCCATGCGATGGGCGATGGATGATCCCATATCCATTGGTGTTTGACATCGAAGATGGTATGCGAGTGCTCAGTGGAGACTGGGTACACTGAACGGACTCGCCGAGAACTCCCAGATGGTATTATACCTCACGTCAGATGGCAGTTCTCTGGTGACACTGGTACAACTTAGTTTGTTGACCCAAGATCGTCATAGAGTCTTGTGTGTCTCCCACTGTGCTTTGATTTCCACCCTACCACGGCTCTACTGAGTTGTGCAAACAGGTGGTTTTTGGGTACAGTCCCGATTCACATGGAGGCAATGAGCGATAGGAGGGGATTCGTCTCTCCCGGTATTGGGGGTTGATGTTGTGCTATGCTCGACTGGCCATAACAGGAAATCCCTGGCCAGGGTTGCAGTGATATACTGGTAAGAGTTATCGGTAGTTTCACGAATGTTATGGACCTCACGCTGGCATGACTTATCAAGCTACTGGGGTCTGACGTTTACCACCCCTAGGCGAGATATGCGACATATCAGACGAACAGACCGGACTATACGGTAAGTGTTACTGGTTGGATTCACAGGAGTGTGGGTGGGCTTGCTCGTCGATCTTCTGATCGCTCAATACCCGGGTGGCCGTTACGTTTGGCAGACCGCTTGTGGCTTGTGGGTGTTTGATATGATCATCATCTGCTGCCGGCGTATTGACGAGTCTTTAGAGTCCTACACAGAGGTTTCCTGGCTCAAGCGAAACGAAATAGGAGCGCCCAAAGTCTTCTGTGATTCAAAACCTAGCGAGAGTTGTTATATGTGCGGGACCGAGAATAATGCGTGTATGTGATACCGTATTTCATTCTCGCGATGAATGTGTCGAATGGTTGTATGCGATATAACCTAGTTATCGAATCAAGGATTGATTCGATAAGCCGATACATTGGATACTAGCCGGTTATATGCGATATGACCGGATCATTGAATCAAGTGTTGATTTAATGATTTAATGTATAATTATATATTTGATATATTACTTTGCATTAACTAGTATTGGTTCACTTTAAATGGATTTACTCACTTGGTTTGTGCATATTGTATATGTGATATATTTTGTGCACATGATTGTATCATGTTTGATGATACATTCTAGCTTGGGTTTGTGTAAAGAATTGACCATGGTTATATGAATGGTTAGGGTTTCATTTTATTTACTTATTCATTTATATATTCTTTTTTGTTTATTTTGGGCAAAAGAAAAAGATAAAGAGAAAAAGAATGGTTGCTAGTTTTGTTTTTCGTTGAAGATTCATGAAGCATTGACTTAGTCACCATTCTTGTCTCATGCCTAACCCTAACCACTCATCTAACCTTAGTTAAATCTCTACACTAAACCATGGTTGAAGAAATGATAAGTATTCATTTTATTTTCCTTTTTAAAACAACTTGAGATATATCATCATCATCTTCTTCTTCTTCAAAAAGAAGAGAAAGCTTGAAAGCTTCAATGGCAACTAGCCAAAATGAGTGAGAAATCCAATTCTAAAGTCTACCCACTTCCTATTTCTTCATCCTCTACTACTTGCCATGTAGTAGAGTGTGTTGTCTTCACAAGTTTCTTGACTTGGCGAAGGCGGAGCTCGAGTTTGAGTTGCCTCGACGTAGATCATCTTCGGCATCGAAGCCGACAATCAAGCCCGCCCATTCTTCGATGAAGCCGATGCTAGAGTCATGGGTTCAATTTGGACAGCGGAGGGATATCATCGTGGAGCTTAGGAAGTGGTAGACCGGATCTACAAAGGTTGTATTTCTTTTTCGTTTAGTTAAAGTTGTTAACTAGTTTCTTTTGTCGCCTAATCTTCTAGCCAACGATCTAGTATTAGGGTTTCTCGGCACCGTTTTTTTGAAATTGGCATGGTTGATGCCTTGTGAGACCTCTTGGGAGTGCCTAGGAACCTTTCAGTTTAACCGCAATCAATAACGGTGTCGCACGTAGCTAGACCGAGATGAGTATGGGTCGTCCTCTGGGAAACGTGGAACCTTTTACTTTTACTTTAGATGTGTTGAGAAAGAGAGGAGGGATAAAGAATTTTATAGAAAGGTTTCTAGATCTACGGTAAACAAGAATGTAAAATATAGATCTAGATTATTTTAAAGATGTAATTAATATAATAAGAGGGCTTGTAGGGTTCGTTAGGATTTAGTAGTTATGGACGATTAATTAAAAGTTACCCTTTTTATCCATTAATATAATTAGAACTAGAACGACGGTGATGCATGTAGATTAGGGTTTCTGGAGGGAAAAAGGAATCCCACTCTTAACCCTTATCTCGACACGGAACTCCGTTCATATCTAGCCTTTACCAAAACAATCATTATTCTAATCTCTTATCGCGGTCGGAACTAGTAAAGAATTGCTAGCGCGCCCGATTAGGATGTTAATAATTCTTTTGATAAAGTTCCTAAACTTTATAAGACTTAAAAAGGGTTTAATTATTTTCATCGTCCATTAGCCTACCCTAATCCTACGAACCCTAACAAGCGGAGAATTACTCGCGCATGTTGGAAAAAGAAGATGAAAAGATAGAGAGGGAAAACATAATGTAAAATGCAAAAGAATTAAATAAAACAACTACCTTTATTAATCAACTTGAACAATCTACACTTTGATTCCTTAGAAAATGATTACAAAGACTAGTTTGCTTCTCGAACTCTTCCGAAGGAGGTAGATGAACAGTTGATGATCAGCCTGGATGCGTGAGCTGTCTTGGACTTCGTGATCTCTTCGGCTTGATGATTTTTCCAAGAGGCTCTCGGTGCCCTTTTATAGTGCAAAGCCAGAATCTTTGGGTTGGAAACTTGGTAAAATATAGGTTTGATTCACCCCACAAAATCTAGTCTTCCAACTCCTTATGATTGCGGCGGATCCGCGGCCCAAGGGGGTGTTTGGCCGCGGATCCACGCTTATCGGTGGAGATCTCTTGATGAAATTTCTTGTGCTTGCATCTTGTGACATGTGGCAATCCTAGGCACCTTCAGAATTCAAATTTTTTTTCTCGGTTGCTTCCAGACTTGGTCTCCAAGTTTTGCTTCTTAATTTGGCAAGTTTTCTTCAACAACTTGATTTGTTTGATAAATTCTGCATAACAACTTGGAAAATTCTGCACAACAACTCAAATAAGATTTAGTAGACCTAGTTCTACTAGGATTAGGTCAATGAATTTATTTGCATACATTTTCCTACCAAATACTAATTAAAATATATTAACACATGGATAATGGTGCTTTTACACATAAACCCTCATATGTATAATATATTATAATAAAGTCCTTTTTTTAATATGAAAATGGTAGGAAAAATGTAATACAAATGTGCAGTTTTATCAACTGAACAAATACCCCCAAACTTATGTTTGATCGTCCCGAGCAAACTAGTTTATTCAAGAGGAGAAAAAGAAAGGAGAAAACCAAGCACACTTTCGTAGGCAGACACGATTGCACTGAGCACGTGCAACAAGCCGTTAAACCTCTAGGTGTCCCTAGTAGGAGGAGTGTTGTCTCCTGAGGGTTTTCAGCGGATTACACCCACAAAATCCTATAACAAAAGAAACATGGTGAAATTTACATATAAAGATAAGAACCATAAAAGAAATACTTTGAAAATAAGAGTTTCCAACTATACTAGCTTTTCAGTTGTCATGAGCCCTATCTTAATAGTCATGAAAAAATGTTAGAAATCACATCATCCCTCAATAAAACATCGTCTTTATACTTCATTTCTACCTTTCATCCAAACATTGATAATATAACCCCACGTGTGTGTAAAGAACATCCCTACACTCGGAGAATTCAATTCAAGCTATCATACTCTTGTCCATCTACCTTAGTACTTTTAACTTGATGAATATTTAGATTTGCTCACACATTTTCATGCGACCGTTAATACTTCTTGAGGTACTAACCGACCGATTACTCATGTGCTTGCTGATTTGGTGATAATATTTTCCTCGTCTTGCACCACCTAAGCCTTAGCAGTGACTCCCAGACCAGTTGGCCTTAGGGCACTATGTGAAGAGGCACCCTCGCTATATTTTTTTATTGCTGCCTTGGCGATACAAAACCAGTGTTCATTTTTCTTTTCACCATTTATATTTTCTTCATTTTTTTTTCATTTCCTTCATACTTTGGCTTTTAGACAAGAGCATTTTAAGGTATTCTCTACTATCCCGAGTTTCAAGACGTGTGTAAGTGCAAATAGTAGGGTATCAACATTCAAATGTTTGGCTTTCAGAATAGAAACTATTTTTCAGACTTATTTTTATCCTCAGATTAGTGACTTCCTTCATCTTTCTAACCTTTGGGACAACAGCTCATAACTACTTATTACTAGTTCGTGTAAGAAAACTTCTAATTTTCTTGGTTTTCTTAAATCATTCCTATCTTTTGGATGTAATTTTTCACTTTCTACTCTTTTGTTATAAAAGAATTTTTTTTTTAAATTTTGAAAATGTTGTGCTTATGCAAAATATGATGCAAATTGATGTGTAAATAAGCACAAACCTCCCCCAAACCTGTTTACAGCAGTGTCCTCACTGATGTCATCCGTTAAGCACAAAAACCTGTAGACTTGGGAGGAAATTATTAATGGGGGCAAGAATGTATGAAAGTGAAAATCCTCCCCCAAACTTATTTTTGGCTCATAAATTTGAGGACAAAAGTTATGATCAAGAGCCAAAAATATAACCCCCCTCAAACATGAGTTAGACAATACGAAGCATTTTAAAAAGGGGTGAGTCATTTGGTCAAAGTAAGACTTTACAAAGACCAAAAGTCAACACCAACCATTCAAAAATTTTATCAGTATATCGTATAGGTTGGTGGAAGAATGTGTTGTATCGAGTCAAGAAAAAGTGGGGAAGGAATAAGAGGTGGTCTGGAAAGGGTTTGAAATTAGAGAAAAGAAAGAATGAGGATGAATGTGAATAATTACGAAGAAGGAATGGTGACGGTTCAACCTCTATAGGTGGAGATTGATTAATCACAAAATCAGTATTCTTTAAAAATTCAAGTTCGTCAGCAAAAAGTTCTTCAAAACTTTTATCAATGGTGTGATTGAACATTTTGCTGTCAAAGAGTTTTATGCCAGAATTTATTCTACTTGATTCATAAAAAATCACTGAGGTAGAGGACTCGAAAAACTCATCTACCTCTTTTTCAAAAATATCCAAATCAAGTTGAATTTATGGTATTACTGAACTTGAATTAACGGATTGTGATTTATCAAAACTCACTGAAACTATAGGAACAGAAGAAGAACCGGAGAAAGTAGAAGGTGAAATGGGTAAACAAATTGGTGTGTCGAGTGTTGCAGAACCAGATATGGAAGATGGAGGCTGTATTTCTTCAGGTATACCTGTATCATCAACTTCAAGACATATTTGGGGTTCGGGAAGAATTAAAGGCTCAAGATAATGACCACAAGGAAGTGAAAGGATTTGATGAATTGGTGGGACAAAATCATCCAAAATTTCGGGTTCATCAATCAATATATCCCCAATGTCAATCACCTCATTCAAGTGAAGGTTAAAATTCTCAAACTCCTCATCAAAAGTATGGTTTTCAATCAGTTTTGGTTCAAGAGTGGAGGTGTAGAGATCACAAGGGTTGGGTATGGTTTTACTTGAAAGGGACCCTTCACAGTTGGGTAAATCAAACACTATAAAGTCACACAACTTATCAGACATTGTACTTGATGAATCTATGAAACTGGAGTTGTGGAGTTCAGTTTGGAATGGGGAGGTTTGATTAGGAAGGGTGTACAGTTCTGTCCTACTACGCAAATCCTTCATAATTTGATTTGTTAGTTCCATATATTTTTCTAATGTCTGCTCCAGACTAGTCTTGGGTTGATAAGGGGTTTCAGTATAAGATTGAAATTCCTGTGGATAATTAAAACTCCCAAATGACTGATTAGAAGAACTTTCTAGAGCAGGTGGAAAAGTCGGATTGGATTGATAGGAACAGAATGGTTGCTGAACTTGGGTAGGAGTACGATCAATATTATGATAAGAAGAATATTGATATGGGTTGGTTGATTGGTTATATACAAACCGCATATCAAACTCTTCTCCGGACAGTGGTGGTGATGGTTGATATTGGTCCGGGTTGAAACTTTGGCCTCTAGACCTAGCTATGTGCTCAGCAATGGACATTCGTGTAGGGGCTTCCTCACTCTGGGTATGAACTGAAACAGGTGTAGGATTAGGATATGGTTGATAAGACCTAGACTGAGGTGGCCAACTGTTTCTTCCTGCTTGTTCTATATGATCTCTTAAGGACATGGAAGAGCCGGACGGTATACCGAAGGGATTTCGAAAACAAGAGATATCTGGTTGTGGACAGCAAAGCTCGGCAAGTGTTCTTCTGTTTAGGTCACCCATTATAAGAAGAGAAGAAGGGGGAAGGGGTAAAAAGGAGAGAAAGTAATTGGTTTGTTTAAAAAAAAAGAGACGGATTTAGACAAATCACAAAAATGCACAACCCTAGAACTATGGTTACCTAGGTCCAGTCTCTAGACCGCTCCTAGACTTTCAAAGGACAAGCCGCAGGATAAATCCTCTACCGCCTCCGTACTACCCTTGTAGCCAGGTAAGTGCCAGGTAAGTGGGAAGGAACCACGTCATGGGCCTAATTAAAAACCACTAGCCTTCGACACACTTGCCTAGGCACTACAAAAATAATGCGGATAAACGATAGATTACCCACGACCTTCCTCTGTCCTTATTGAGCGCGACAGTCCTTAGAGTCTGGTCTAGATATTTTTTAAATTAATGAAGCGTTGATCTATATGCTTGGTTTGTGATTTGTGGGGCTTAGGAAGGGTGATGAAATCCCCACCTAATCTTGATTTGGTCCTTGCCCCTTAAAGATCCCTATTAAAATATGCAAAAACAAACCGAAAAAACAAAACTTTGCAAAAAGATTTTTGAGCGGCGATATTTTGCAAAGAATCCTGCAGAAAATAGATTTTATTGGATTTTAGAGGAGAGAGAAGGGAGTTAGAATCTTACCAGAGAAGCGTGAACCCTAGATCTCTTGTTTTCTCAAGTTCGTGACTCCAGATTTCCTCGCAAAAATTCACACAATAACCGTTAAATATACAATTTGCAGTTTTGTTTTAATAGTGATATGACTCGCCTAAGAATTCAACACAAATAGTAAAAATAATAATTACGCACGTTTCCCCGGCAACGACGCCATTTGATTTATACGAAAAAGTGTTTGTAGTATAGTGGTGAGTATTCCCGCCTGTCACGCGGGTGACCCGGGTTCGATCCCCGGCAACGGCACCATCTGATTGATTGGAAAGAGTGTGTTTGTAGTTTAACCGCAATCAATAATGGTGTCGCACGTAGCTAGACCGAGATGAGTACGGGTCGTCCTCTGGGAAACGTGGAACCTTTTACTTTTACTTTAGATGTGTTGAGAAAGAGAGGAGGGATAAAGAATTTTATAGAAAGGTTTCTAGATCTACGTTAAACAAGAATGTAAAATATAGATCTAGATTATTTTAAAGATGTAATTAATATAATAAGAGGGCTTGTAGGGTTCGTTAGGATTTAGTAGTTATGGACGATTAATTAAAAGTTACTCTTTTTATCCATTAATAGATTTAGAACTAGCACGACGGTGATGCGTGTAGATTAGGGTTTCTGGAGGGAAAAAGGAATCCCACTCTTAACCCTTATCTCGACACGGAACTCCGTTCATATCTAGCCTTTACCAAAACAATCATTAATCTAATCTCTTATCGCGGTCGAAACTAGTAAAGAATTGCTAGCGCGCCCGATTAGGATGTTAATAATTCTTTTGATAAAGTTCCTAAACTTTATAGGACTTAAAAAGGGTTTAATTATTTTCATCGTCCATTAGCCTACCCTAATCCTACGAACCCTAACAAGCGGAGAATTACTCGCGCATGTTGGAAAAAGAAGATGAAAAGATAGAGAGGGAAAACATAATGTAAAATGCAAAAGAATTAAATAAAACAACTACCTTTATTAATCAACTTGAACAATCTACACTTTGATTCCTTAGAAAATGATTACAAAGAATAGTTTGCTTCTCGAACTCTTCCGAAGGAGGTAGATGAACAGTTGATGATCAGCCTGGATGCGTGAGCTGTCTTGGACTTCGTGATCTCTTTGGCTTGATGATTTTTCCAAGAGGCTCTCGGTGCCCTTTTATAGTGTAAAGCCAGAATCTTTAGGTTGGAAACTTGGTAAAATATAGCTTTGATTCACCCCACAAAATCTAGTCTTCCAACTCCTTATGATTGTGGCGGATCCGCGGCCCAAGGGGGTGTTTGGCCGCGGATCCGCGCTTATCGGTAGAGATCTCTTGATGAAATTTCTTGTGCTTGCATCTTGTGACATGTGGCAATCCTAGGCACCTTCAGAATTCAAAAATCTTTTCTCGGTTGCTTCCAGACTTGGTCTCCAAGTTTTGCTTCTTAATTTGGCAAGTTTTCTTCAACAACTTGATTTGTTTGATAAATTCTGCATAACAACTTGGAAAATTCTGCACAACAACTCAAATAAGATTTAGTAGACCTAGTTCTACTAGGATTAGGTCAATGAATTTATTTGCATACATTTTCCTACCAAATACTAATTAAAATATATTAACACATGGATAATGGTGCTTTTACATATAAACCCTCATATGTATAATATATTATAATAAAGTCCTTTTTTTAATATGAAAATGGTAGGAAAAATGTAATACAAATGTGCAGTTTTATCAACTGAACAATGCACAGGATTTGATATATCGTGCACTAGATGCACATGATTTGATATTTCGTGCACTAGATGATTTTTACGAACCCGACGCGCTTGGGTTGGATTTTTCCGCATATTAAGCGCTTGGTATTGGATTTTGTGCGCATCGGATGCACTTGAGTGAGATTTTACTCGTGCATGTTGGATGCCCTTGATTTAGATTTTTATCCGTGTATATTAGATGCGATTTTATTCGTGCATGTGGGATGCACTTGATTTCGATTTCGTTCGTGCATGACGGATGCACTTGATTTGGACTTTCGCGCACGTTGGGCGCGTGATATGATTTTTGTGCACACCTGATTCACACGAGTGGGGTTTTCGTTCGTGCATTTTAGTTGCACTGGATTAAGATTTTCGTGCACTATAGATGCACTAGTTGTTGTTGTTGTCGTGCACGCCTGTTGCATTAGATAGATTACACCCATTGCACTTAGTCTTACTTTTGTGCATGTTATGGCACCTGTGTATGGATTTGAATTCCGTGCACACCAGACGCACCTGATTATTGGACACGCCTTTTAAGGCTGATTTTGCTCTTGAGCCTTTGTTTTCATGAGGAGCACTATATTATGTAGTAGCCGAACATGACTGATCGAAGGACAATGCCTGAGTATTTTGCATGCATAAAAAGTTTAACAAGAGGTTTTCAAAAAGGAGCCATAGTCTCGCTATTTCTTACGTGTCCACGAGTGACATGAGCGTTTACAAAGGAAAAACTCTTTGGGATATTTTAAAAAGAGGGCGGAACGTATATTTTGAGCAAAACATATATGAAAGTATATTATTACTTTACAAATCAGCGCCTGTCACTTGTGCCGTGAGTTACACATCACACGGCGATTCAGAAAAAAAAGATTCTGCTTATGTTTATTTCAGTTTTTGGAGATTTTTCAAAAAGGATGTGTACTATATACATATTATAGTATTTGCTTTGTGCATATTGGATTTTCAGTAGTGGATTTCGAGATCTGTATCTCCATTGTAGCTCCGATGATATGCGTGCAAGTCCGATGGTTTGCGTGACGCTTAACGGAGTTCGGTTTTGAGTTTCATACACGGCTTCAGGAGCATACGACGCACTATGTTATTTCTGTTACTTCTGTGATTTCGGACAGTTGATTGAGTTGGATTTTGAAATAATTTAGTATTGGGGGTTTAAATTTAAATTCGGGGACCGAATTTCTTTAAGGGGGGAAAGATTGTAACGTTATGGAAATCGTTATGCAAATTTTCCGTTTTTAGGGTAAAATAGTTGGCGTTTTCCGTAAAACTCGGAATGTGATCAAATTTCAGTATAGACTTGATTACACCTGGTTTAACTAGAATTGTGCTAGTTAGCGGGTTTTAGTGGTCATTTGAAAGTTTTGGTTCACATTGATATTTTCCCTAATTAAATTATTATTTTAAGTTGTTAATTATGCACTTAATTAGTGGTAATTACAATTTTGGTTTGGGTTAATTATTCTAAAGTGAATCTATGCTAATCTAATCACTGCATTAAGCTTAAATCATTCTCTCTAAAATATCTAGATATTTATGTAATAAAAATGAAATTTTAAAGAAAGGAAATGAGGTGGCTTTGGATAATTGTTGCATTTATTGCATTTAGTGTTGTTTTTAGCTAGATTTTTCCAGACATTACATAAAAACCCCTCACCTTTTGCCCAAGGCCGAGCCTCCCATTATGTTGCCCACTTCTTTTCCTTACTCATTTTCTTCATCTCCAAGCTCAAATAATCCTTCACAAATCCTTAAATAAATCCACAAACTCATAAAAAAATCATAACCCATCATTCTTCATCACTAAACTTGCTTAGATCTTCATGAAAGACTTCATTTTAGATGCTAAAATTTGGAGTTTGTTGCTAAATTGATATCTGGTGGAGGTATAAATTCTAACCCTAATTTTTAAGTTGTTGTTTAAATCTTTAAAGCTTGCTTATTAAGTGTTTAATATAGCTTTAATTGCATGTTTAAAATTTTCATGAAAAGGTTATGAAAATCAAGTTAGGGTTTTGATTTGTGAAAGTGTTTAATCAAGATGTGTAGACTTGGAAAACATAATCAAATTGTGAGAATGTTATTTGTTAAATTCCTAATTTGTCTAATTTAGTTTCTTAGCAAACTAAGTTTTTCTAAATCCTATTTGGGTGAGATTAAAATTGTAGTAAAGGTTTGGGTGACTTAATTAAGCCGCTTTGTGATGATTGTGATCACTTAAAATGTTTAAACATCTAGCTTTGTGCTAAAATGGTTTAAAGATGCTTACTGGTTTTTTCGGAAAAATTAAACGTGGGTTTTAATTTTCGTAGAGATGACGTAAATACTATTATCTACGATAATTATTGTGTTGTGAATGAGTATTGGTACGATTGGGTTTTTGGCATGGCGGTTTCATGAATAGCGACCCTAGTTAGGGTTTTGGCTATGTTTTCTGGTATGGTTTTGTGACTGGATGTTATATTTGGTCGTTAGACGTTTGTACGTCAACGAGGAGGGTTGTTGATTGTTTTGCATGCGTAGGCTATAGGTTCTAACTTATGAGCGCACCGCGTGCCGTATTTGGATTTCAGAATTAGATGTTAATAGCTTTGCGAATTCATATTGATTGTAGGTACATTTGCGTGGATTCCGAGACGTCGAAGTGCATCGACTACGGCTAAGTGAGGAGTTTAGCAGGTGAGTAGATTTATATCTACATGGGGAATTCTGGTGGTTGGCGTATAGCACCCCCGCAAATATTGATATGGAATATCGTTTGATTATTTTATCCTGATAACTGATATGCAACGGATATGATTGTAGGATTTACAAACGATAATATAATAGAAGTTGATGCTAATGGACATATTGACATATGAGAATATGAAATGATAAGTGAATCATGATAGGTACGAATTGAAAGAGAACAAGTATGACGTTTATATAATGTGATGCGAGATATTAATGTGATGAACAAGTATACGATGTGTCACTCCCCACTTCCCGGTATCCGGCGAAGGGGACGCGACGAGGCCCGCTACGTATATACTCAGAAGTATAGACGCTAAGCGTATCTAAGCAATATAAAATAAACACACAAGAGACAAGATATAAAAGAACAGCAACTTTTATTCATTAACATTCTTTGTACAATACATGAAAGGAAATACAACTGAAATAAAAAGATGCCTAAACAGTGGCATAACAGGAAATGAAAAGTACAGAAAGAAAAAGTGTACAATGAACTAAAGTGCAGGGTCTTCGGCAAATTGCTCCAAGTCTTTTTTAGATGGCTCGATCTCCGCCGGGTCCAAACCACCTGACGACATACAAAGAAAAGAGAAACAGAATGTCGTCAGCGAACAGGTCGCTCGGTAAGTCTCAAAGATAAGGGAAGAATAGAATAGACAGAGAGTAAGAGAGAGAGAGAGATAGTGAGAGTTGCTTTTATAGTTGTATTATATTGTTATATTGTTGTAATGTTGGGTTAACGCTGTTGTTTGTAGCTTGGTACAGAAGGATGCCAGTGTATACGAGAGAAGTCTCTATATGCCAGAGACCAGAGCAAATGGAAGTACAAGGCTCCGTTATACAACCCGGAACAACGGCAATTGGATTCACGTTAGGTGTCTTAATCTTACCGTCTCGTGCCACCTTTAACACCTTCTGTACCAATCTACCACTTAAACCCCGCGATGTCTTGTTTGTATTGTTATCTTGTAAATTGTGTTGGTTGTATGATTGATTGACTGACTGACCGAAACCATGATATCAGGAAACGGTTATAACCGTAGAGTCATGTAAATGGAATACTGGGAATCATGTAAAAGGAATATATCCATGGTCGGTTCAGCCAAATTGTATAAATTGATAATTGGATTCATGGATTCATGTGTTCATTTTGAATTAAAATCTTGTAGATTATAGGTTGACTTGAATCATATTCAAGTCAGATTAATCAGACTCAAACCCGAGTCAGACAATCAGAATCGTGAATCGAAGTCTTATAATTGTTAGGGTCCTTAGGGTAATTTATAAAACTTGAGGGGGTTTAATGTAAAAATACTTTTATATACTTTTCAAAATACACCTCAAGTATTTATTTTTCGTCTTTAGAATTGTGGATTTTATGTTATGACATCTCTAATGAAAATATCCTAGTTTCATACATAATGGTATTTATTTGTAATAGTGATTATTTGAAGTTCATGGTATTTTAGTGTAAAAGTTATTATTGTGATTTTTAGAACAAGGTGAAAATTTTATATTATAATAAAATAGGTATTTAAAAGATAAATATACATATGTTTATACAAAAATAATTTTAATAAATATTTTATATTTCAAAAATCTCATTTTCTTAATATGTCACATTTTAAAACTTTCGAGACCGAATGCTCCTTGCGGAGGTCTTAATCTCGCACTACTAGCCCGAGGGTGCGCGATAAACCACATGATCCCGAACGGGTTCCCCAAAGATGGGTTGTAGCGGCGCTTTGCAAACATTGTAAAATACTAATCTTTTATAAAACGGTTTTATAAAGTAAATGGTATTTATTTGAAAAGTGTAATTTTCCGTATTTTAGATTCTAGGGTTTCCTAAGCCAACTAGCCTATTTCTAAATGGTCTAAACGACAAGTCGTTAGAAGTCTCAAATCGCCTCTTCACCGCCAATTGCGGCCAGGTAAGTGCCAGGTAAGTGGGAGGCTCTCCACTACAAGTAGTGGCCCTAATTAAGTAACCACTTGCCTTAGACACACTTGCCTAGACACCACAAAGTCAGGTTTAGATAAATGATCGATGTCCACAACTTATCGTATTTTCCCAGTAAGAAATATTTACTTAAAAGTGTAACAAATCTAAAACCTTTAAGAATGGTTTTATGAAGATTATGGTATTTTAATGAAAGTTTCGTTTTATTGTATTCTAAGTTTTGATGATATCATTTTAGGGTTGTATTTGCGTGTGTGTGGAAGTAGGTCGTTACCTCGTGCTCTACTTTAAATGTATTTAAGGTTAAGGGGTTAAATGTGAAATTGAAACATAATGGTATTAAAGTGAAAAAAATACGGTAAATTGAAAAGGTTATCATTTCATGTGTGAAAACTTATTCAAATTAATTTTTACAAGTTCAATGGTCAAGATAAAAATGTTTAGGAATGATTGAATTGATTAGAAGAAGAAAAATAAACATTATGGTATTAAAATGAAAAAGAATACGATATTGCAAAAGCTATAATTTCATGTGAGAAACTTTATCCAAATTAGTTGTTAGGTGATTAATAGTCAACATGATTAAGTTTAGGTATTATGGAATTGGTGACAAGTGAGATTTTATAGAAAAACCGAATCGGAAATCGGTTTGTTCTGATTTCCGTCGGATTTCGTAAATTCGTATTTTTGAGAAGTAGCAAGAAGGGAAGAATGGGACTTACGGGTTTCGATCTATACTAAAGAGTATAGGGAAACTAGAGAAGTTGCCGAGGCGATGCTTCGTCGCTGGTTGTTTCTAAAAACGTCGCCGGAATTCCCGCCGGAATCTCGTCGGAGCTTCGCCGCGAACTTGTTTTCAAAGCACACACTTCTTAGAAAACTTTTGAGAGAGGGGCTCAAGATTTTGGGGGGTGAGAGGGTAGTGTGTAGGGTTGGTATTTATAGGGTTAGGCTAGGGTTAGGATAGATGAAAATTTAAAAATAAAAATGTGATAAAATGTAATAAAAATGTATTAAAAGTGGAGTAATTGGGGTTTTTTAAGAGCTCTAGAAGTAGTATGAGGCTGAAACTTTGCAGGTGCGTAGGGAATATGAAAAGACACAACTTTCATGTTGTGACCATCGCCGGAATCGGCCGAATTAGGGGTGACTCGGCCGTGACTCGGTCGGAGCACTGAGTCGGCCGAGTTAAGGCCGAGTCGGCCGAGTCAAGGCCGAGTTAGCCGATTCTCGGCCGAGTCCGGTAGCCTGGATCCCCCTCGACGATTCATCTAACTCCTGCAAGTGTTACATGTTTGGGTGTAGTAGAGTTTTTGTGAGATATGCACGTGTAAACTCTTGGTATTCTAAAGGTTTTTTTAAAAAATCAATATTAAAAATAATATAGGGCATGGAATTTGAACTCTGGTGGCTTGGTTCAGCAGTGCAAGGTATTACCAATGAGCTACAAGCTCCTTCTTGTAACTATGGAGTTGTTTAATTACTTAAAATGATAGCAGCAAGAGTAAATACTCCAAGTATACATTAAATTTAAAGTAATTTCTTGTACACTAAAAATGGAGTTATTACATTCTTGTAGCTTGTAATTAAAAACAAAATAATTACCTATATCTTGTGCTCAGGCTAAAATACCCTTTTGTGGATTTTGAAAATTTGTATAGAAAAAGGGTATAAGAAATTTAGGGTTGTTACACGATGTGATATGATGACTTAGTGTGATATGTCATTTTATGGATTCGAGTCGATATGAGATTGTTGATTCTTTTGTCGGTCCCTTGATACGAGATGGACATGGATGTGACCTGAGAGATAGGTACATATATATGGATAATGTTTTGCATTTTGAGTGATATGCCGTACGAGACTTAGATCCGTACCCCCGATATTGTATAGGTTGATAGAATCCCTATTTGTTAATTGCTGCTGTACGATAGATTACCATACCCGATGAGTTTTACTTGTTGATTTATCCATACCCTTGTTTAGAGGATGTCGTACGATGGATTGTACCATACGTGATGTTGTGAGGCTGGGTGCCGATTGATGGATTCACCGACTCGGATATATTGTAGACACGTATACCTTATAGCTTTTAGCTGATGATGTACTTTATGCTACGTTCATGTTATTCCCATTGCATTAAATATACATGTTCTAGTACACCTACACCACCATCGATAATTGCTATGTCACTACACAGTAGAACATGTACATCATGCTATGATATATTTGCTATGCTCACATCACTATGCTATATTGCATGACATACTTGCTATGTTCATATCACTGTTCCAAGTTGCATGAGATATACAGACATGCTTTCATCCTGTTATATGTTGCTTACATACTGACATGTACACCCATATACTTAGTTACAGCTACATGTATATCATGCATACATACTGACATGTACACCCACATACTTGGTTAGAGCTACATGTACATCATGCATACATACTGACATGTACACCCACATACTTGGTTACAGCTACATGTACATCGTGCATACATACTGACATGTACACCCACATATCTTGCTATAACTGCATATACCCCTAAGTGGTATTGTATTGACATGTGATTTTGAGATGTTGGTTATTGTGCTATTGCGCTTATGAAATATATCATACATACTTGCTTATATATAGATACTTATATCTTACTACAATTCCATTGTTTCCCCCAATCAGAGCAAAGCTCTGTTCAAAATTCAAATTTTAAAATGAAGCAACGCTTCAGAAGCAGCGCCAAGTGCGCTGCGCCCTAAGTAGCGCACCACGTGCAAAGCACGTGTGCGCTAGCGCTAGGTGCGCTGTGCTCTAAACAACGCACCAGGTGTAAAACAAAGATGCGCTAGCACTGAGTGCGCTGCACCCTAAGTAGCGCACCATGTGCAAATCACGTGTGCGCTAGCGCTAGGTACGCTGCGCTCTAAGTAGTGCACCACGTGCAAAGTACGGGTGCGCTAGCGCTGGAACTAAAAGCTCCCCACCGTCGGATCTATGATCCAATAATAATGATAAATCATTAATTAATCAAAATTAAATTATGTTAAGGAAAGATTCTTCAAAATCTTTCCAAACAACAAGATTGTGCTCTGTAAATCATAGCACCGTTGGATCAATGATCCAATGGTGATTAAAAATCACCAAAATACTGAATAAATTTTGTATGGAAAAGATTTCCCAATCTTGTTAATAACAAGAAGATTAACTTCTGTAAATCAGAAGCCCTTGGATCAAAAATCCAACGATGGGAAATTCCCCAAATCAATTGGAGAAAAGATCTCCTTAACTGATTGGACTGATCAGCTTGCCCTATGAAAAGGCCCCTAGACTTCAAGTCTCGGAGAGAGAAGATATACAGAAGTATAGAGAGGAACCCCCCCAGAAGCTTTGAGAAAATCTAAAAAGAAGAGCCAGGCTCTCGATAGAAGAACTTCTTTTCTTCAAGGTAAAAGAACAGAGAGATGAAATCATCTCATAATTAAAAAGAAGAATTCACTTCTTTCTTTAAGATCATAGATCTACAAGACCAAGGTCTTTCACAAAGAGATCAAAGGATCTCATCATAGAATAAAAAGAAGAACATAATTCTTCTTACAGATCATAGATCTACAAGACAAAGGTCTTTTATACAAAGAGATCATGAACATCTCATTATAAAGAAAGGGGGGTGGGGAATAATTCAATTCTCTTAAGGATCACAGATCCATAAAGGCAAAGCCTTTCATCAATATAAGAGATTGAAACATCTCCTGCAAAATAAGAATTTTGTTCTTGGAACCTTGAGACAAAGTCTCTGATAAACAAGAATTTATTTCTCAGATCATAAAGTTGATCAGATAGCGCTTTGCGCTCTTAGACCAGCGCTTTGCGGTCATAGAATGGCTCTCAACGCCGAGCGTACCACGTGCTCCTCACGTGTATGCCACTTAATAGTTAGCGCTCTGCGCTCTTGGAATAGCACTTTGCGCTCATGGAATGATACTCAGCGCCAAGCGTACCACGTGCTCCTTACGTGTGCGCCATTGATCTAATAACGCTTTGCGCTCATAAATTAGCGCAATGCACTTACAGACTAGCGCCAAGCGCACCACGTGCTCCTCACGTGTGTGCTACCCAGCAGAAGCGCACTGCGCTCTTTGACTAGCGCAAAGCACCAAGCGCGCCACATGTTTCTCACGTTTGCGCTGATAGAACATAAATTGTTCTTTAATAAAGCCTCAGAGCTATGATGAATGCTCATCATTCAATAAAAGACAAAATCATTGTCAGAATTCAAATCAATGCTCAGCATTGTCAAATGTTTAACATTCTAACTAAATGGGCCGAGCCCAAGGTGGCCATAACCCCTCGTTCAGATTAATTGAGCCCACATGCTCATAAATCTTTGATCTTAAGTCCCAAATTGGACTATAGATCTCCTAACTAATATCGGTTCAAGGGTACATCTCTTCACT
Organism: Agapanthus africanus; assembly: GCA_030015575.1. NCBI lineage: Eukaryota > Viridiplantae > Streptophyta > Magnoliopsida > Asparagales > Amaryllidaceae > Agapanthus > Agapanthus africanus. Next base: position 749,725,548 of record CM057339.1, on the reverse strand, counting down.
CCTCTCATATTTGCTGTTGTAATCCTTCAGCATCTTCAGAGAGGTGACGGGTCCCGACAACCATACGTTTCACAGACTATGACGTCTTTAAACTGGACTGTGGGGTCCTTAAGCCCATGGACTATGATGTCCTTAACCTCGGACTGTGGGGTCCTTAAACCAATGGACTATGATGTCCTTAACCTCAGACTGTGGGGACCTTAAACCCATGGACTATGATGTCCTTAACCTTGGACCACCATGTCCTTAAACTGGTAATCGACCGCAATGTCCCTAAACTAAACAACAGAGGCCAAATGCTCTCTTGTTGGATCTAAATGATCCCATTGAGTAGATCTTAGTCTAAAATTAGACTAACGTATCCTCAACGAACGTTTAAGTTGATCTTAGTCTCAAATAAGACTAATGTATCCTTAAACCCAACCCCAAACCCAAATCTAAGAAAATACGGATTTGGACTAATCCACGCCCTACGGGCAACAACATAAATTAGTCTCCGTATACAATCCACGGGCAACCAAAAAAAAAAACAAAACAAACACACACGACACGAAGTGACCATCTGGAGAAGGAGAAAATAGTTACCACGATGCGGTAGCGTAATTAACTGCAGAGGCTTGCGCCTGCAGGGAAGAGCGTCCCCACAATCAAAAACCCCTCAAATGAGGGGGAATCTGACTAAGTCTGCTACATCGGCCACATCCGTTTAAACCTTCGATATACGGTGTCATAAATCAACTTGGCATCTTCGGAGAGGTGGACGGATAGCACCAATTAGCATCTGCCCTCGAAATTCAGGCAAGACGGACCTACGCGGTCGCGTCTCCGTGTTTCGGCGAGGAAAAGATTTTGGCACGCCTGGTGGGACTCGAACCCACAATTGCCTGATTAGATGTTCCCCTCTGAACACGGAGACGAGACCGTGTAGGTCCGTCTTTCCTGAATTCAGGGCAGATGCTAATTGGTTCTATCCGTCCACCTTTCCGAAGATGCCAAGTTGATTTATGGCACCATGTATTGAAGGTTTAAATGGATGCGGCCGATGCAGCAGACTTCGTCAGATTCCCCTTCGTTGAGGGGTTTTTGATTGTGGGGACGCTCTTCCCTGCAGGCGCAAGCCCCCGCAGTTAATTACGCTACCGCATCACGGTAACCACTTTGTCCTTCTCCAGATGGCCACTTCGTGTCGTGTGTGTTTTCTTTGTGTTTGGTTGCCCGTGAATTGTATACGGAGACTAATTTATGTTGTCACCCGTAGGGCGTGGATTAGTCCAAATCCGTATCTTCTTAGATTTAGATTTGTGGTTGGGTTTAAGGATACGTTAGTCTTATTTGAGACTAAGATCAACTTAAACGTTTGTTAAGGATACGTTAGTCTAATTTAAGACTATGATCAACTTAACGGGATCGTTTAGATCCAACAAAAGAGCATTTGGGCCCTATTATTTAGTTTAGGGACATTGCGGTCGATTAGTTTAAGGACATTACGGTCTAAGACTAAGGAAATCATAGTCCATGGGTTTAAGGACCCCACAGTCCAAGGTTAAGTATATCATAGTCCGTGGGTTTAAAGGGACCCCACAGTCCGAGGTTAAGTACATCATAGTCCGTGGGTTTAAAGGGACCCCACAGTCTGAGGTTAAGGACATCATAGTCCGTGGGTTTAAAGGAACCCCACAGTCCGAGGTTAGTATGAGGTTAAGGATATCATAGTCCGTAGGTTTAAAGGGACCCTATAGTCCGAGGTTAAGGACATCATAGTCCGTGAAATGTATGGTTGTTGGGACCCGTCACCTCTCCGAAGACGTTGAAGGATTATAACGACATATATCAAGGGGTTCAGAGATGTACCCTCAAACCAATTTTGGTTGAGAGATCTGTAGTCCAATTGGAACTAAGATCAAGAGATTTATGAGCATATAGGCTCAGTTAATCGGAATTGAGGACTTGTGGCCAATCTTGGGCTAAGTCCAATCAAGTTAAAAAATATTTAACATTTATTTTAGGCTTGGCTCTTTTAATAATGCTAAGCATTGACTTGCATTATGACAATATTTTGTCTTTTATTGAATGCGGAGCATTCATCATAGCTCTGGGATTTATTAAAGAACAATTTATGTTCTATCAGCGCAGCACATGGTGTGCTTGGCGCCAGTCAAAGAGCGTAGTGTGCTTCTGCTGAGCAGTGCACACGTGAGGGACACGTGGTGCGCTTGGCGCTGAGCGCCAGTCTATGAGCGCATTGCACTGATTTATGAGCGCAAAGTGCTAACTAATAAGTGGCGCACACATGGGGAGCACGTGGTGCGCTTGGCGCTGAGCGCCAGTCTAAGAGCGCAAAGCGCTGGTTCAAGAGCGCAAAGCGCTAACTGTTAAGTGGCGCACACGTGAGTGACATGTAGTGTGCCTGGCGCTGAGCGCCAGTCTATAAGCGCAGAAGCGCATTTGATCAATTTTATGATCTAGGAAATAAATTCTCCCTTAGAAGAGAATTTGTCTCAAGATCCTAAGAACAAAAGTTCTTACTTTGTAGGAGATATTTCAATATCTTATATTGATGAAAGGGTTTGTCTTTATGGATCTGTGATTCTTAAGAGAATTGAATTATTCTCCTCCCTTTTTTATAAAGAGGTGTTCATGATCTCTTTGAGAAAAACTTTAGTCTTATAGATCTCTGATCTGTGAAAAAGAAGTAAATTCTTCTTTTATTTTATGATGAGATCTTTCGATCTCTTTGTAAAAGACCTTGGTCTTGTAGATCTATGATTTTAAAGAAAGAAGTGAATTCTTCTTTTTAATTATGAAATGATTTTATCTCTCTGTTCTTTTACCTTGAAGAAAAGAAGTTCTTCTATCGAGAGCTTGGCTCTTCTTTCTGAGATTTTCTCAAAGCATCTGGGAGGGTTCCTCTCTATGCTTCTGTATATCTTCTGTCTTTTTTTGAGACTTGAAGTCTAGAGACCTTTTTATAGGGCAAACTGATCAGTTCAATCAGTTAAGGAGATCTTTTCTCCAATTGATTTGGGGAATTTCCCATCGTTGGATCTTTGATCAAAGGGCTTCTAATTTACAGAAGGTAATCTTCTTGTTATTAAAAAGATTGGGAAATCTTTCCATACAGAATTTATTCTGTATTTTTGGTGATTTTTAATCACCATTGGATCATTGATCCAATGGTGCTCTGATTTACAGAGTACAATCTCGTTGTTTGGAAAGATTTTGAGGAATCTTTCCTTAACAGAATTTAATTCTGATCAATTAATGATTTATCATTATTATCGGATCTTTGATCTGACGGTGGGGAGCTTTTAGTTCCAGCGCTAGCTCACCCGTGCTTTGCACGTGGTGCGCTGCTTAGAGCGCAGCGCACCTAGCGCTAGCGCACCCATGCTTTGCACGTGGTGCGCTGCTTAGGGCGCAGCGCACTTGGCACTGCTTCTGAAGTATTGCTTCATTTCAAAATTTGAATTTTAAACAGATCTTTACTCTGATTGGAGGAAACATACATGTACACCTCATATGATGATGCACATGATTTCGGAGGATTTGGGAACCGCATGATATATTTTTAAAGCTGGATTCATTTAAAAGAGTGGCTTTCCCTTAATATACTCATATTGCTGTTTTATGTTGCATATATCAGTTTTTCATAGATTTACGCATTGAGATATGGATTTCATGTGATTTATGGATTTGAGAACCGTGGGGGTGTTTCAAGAAACTATATATTGTTTGAAAACCCGGTTTCTCTTGATATGATATTTCAGTGCGTCCACCATGAGATTTCTCGGTTCTGAGATGTGTGATATATACTCGATGCGAGGAGTGGAGTGGGCCATGTGTGTGTACATGGTAGAGCTCGGTATAGTTCCCCTCGGCAAGAAGATCGCAGATGATGGCGATGAGCTTGGAAGGCTGGGCAAGTACCTACCGGTGATAGTATTCGGACTCGACGGTTATCGTGGGGATACCGACCGGAGTGATGTACAGACATGACATCAGGGCCATTCATGGGGACGGCGCTTGAGATATGAGGATTTACGTGTCGATGCTAGATACGGGTTTCATGATGTTTCGAGTGTCGATGTTAGACGCTCAGGTTCCCATGATTTTATTGTGTTGCAAGGGACACACGTTGATTTATATACTCATATATACCTGCATATGCTTTTGCGATATTTACATGCAGGAGTTGTTGTGTCAGTGGTTGACACGTGGACGAGATCCACCTGCATACATACATTGATTATATTTTTGGACGAGATCCACCTGCATATATGTATTGATTATATTGTTGGACGAGATCCACCTGCATACATGCATTGATTGTTGGATGATATCCACTTGCTGTTAGGCATTCATTATGTGTTGGCACATATGCAGATACGGTCACCCTAGATATCATAGTATTACCTTTATGATATAGTTGACCTAGGAATCGTTGTTTATTTCAATTTCTACCGGATGATGTTTTCTATTCACGAGTTGGCAACTCACCCCCGTTGTGCTACATTTCTTGCAGGTTGACCGCATGAATCAGTAGCGTCATCGTTGGAACACAGTTGTTTTCGAGTGATTTGCTTCTGGTAGGTGGTACATATTGGTTCGTGCCACTCTTGTATTATTATTCCTATGGTATCTAGTCAACTCCATCAATTCAGAAACTAGTCATTGTATATGTTGCAGACTTAGAAGACTTGTAGTTGCGAGACTTGAGCGATGGATTTTATGTTCGCTTTTAGGGTTGATGTCTTTCTTTACTTTATTTCCTTATGTGGATCTTCGCCGTTAGGCGTCGTATATATATTTATGCCTGTGATGGTTGTTTCCGCCGTTGGGCGTGATTTGTTCCCGTTTGAGGATGCTTTATTATTTTCCGTGTTGTACCCATTTTCGGGGTTAGTTTTTACAAGGGAGGTGCTGCCCAAATTTTCAAAAGACAAAACATGATTTACTTTACCTTTATTTCAAAGCTTCACATCTTTATTTCTTAAAAAGGTTTAGATTTCTGGGTTTCAACTTACTTGAATTACGTTACGCCTGTAGACATCGCGTGATTTAAGTGCCGGTCACGAGCTAATATTTCGGGTCGTGACACCAATGGTAATTAAAAATCACCCATATATAAAGAAAAATTCTGTATAGGGAAATATTTCCCTAATCTTGTTAAAAAAAAGAAAGATATCTTCTGTAAAATAGAAGTCTTTGGATCAAAGATCCAACGGTGGATAAAATCCCCAAATCAATTAGAGATCTCTCAACGAGAGATTTCTTTAACTAATTCAACAAACATGCTTCCACTATATAAAGAACCCAAGACTTCAAGTCTTATATAGAGAGAAACCCCTCCATAAGCTTTAGAGAAAACAAGAAGAAAGCTTTAAGAAGGAAGAAAGAAGAATACCTTTCTTCGAGGTAAATAAAAAAATATAGAGATCAGAGCATCTCATTTGCATTGCCAAGGGTTTAACCCTTATTAAAGAACATAGTTCTTTCCCTGGATCTGAGATCCATGAGACAAGTCTCCCATAAATGAGAATTTAATTCTCATAGGAATGAATTTGTTCTTGGGGATCAAAGATCCAGAAAAGAACACAAAATTGAACTCTTCAGAACATAATATACAAATAAAACCTAGCGCCAAGCGCCTCACGTGTCCCTCATGTGGGCACTGCTCAATAAAGAGTGCTTAGCACTCAATAGTGGGCACTCAGCGCTAAGCGCGTCATGTGCCCATCATATGGGCGCTGCTCAATAAAGAGTGCTTAGCACTCAATGGTTAGCGCTCAGCGCCATGCGTCTAACGTGTCCCTTATGTGGGAGCTGCTCAATAAGGAGTGCCTAGCACTCAGTGGTTGGCGCTCAGCGCCAAGCGCCTCACATGCTCCCCACGTGGGCGCCATAAAGAGTGTGTAACACTCCATAAAAAACAAAAAAAGAGGGTAAAGTAAAAGGTGAGCATCAGAACCCATATCAATGCCTAGCATTGTTTGCATAGAAAAGGAACTGGGCCCAAGAAAGTGTTTAACACTTTATTCAAAGACTGGGTGGGTTGAGTCCAATTCGACCAAAAATCCCTAATTCAGATCAACCGAGCCCATGTGCTTACCATTTTCCAAATTGGTCTTAGTCCCAAACACGACTACTGATCTTTCGACGGACATTGGTTCAAAGGTACATCTCTTCACACCTCTGATACATGTCGTTGTAACTCTTCAGCGTCTTCAGAGAGATGATGGATCCCGATAACCAACAACTTTTGGTGCACTCCCAAACCGATGCGCACATCTAACTATGGAATGCAACGTCCTTAAACTAAGGTATGGACCGCAATGTACTTAAACTAAGCTGTGGACTGCAATGTCCCTAAACTAGCTGTGGACCGCAACGTCCTTAAACTAAACCCTCACCCCAAAAATGGTGATCTACGGACCGTAACATCCCTAAACTAAAACGATAGAGCCCAAATGCTCTTTTGTTGGATCGAAAATGATCATAAACCCCCATTAAGTAGATCTCAGTCCAAGATCGGACTAACGTATCCTTAACAAACATTTAAGTGGATCTTAATCTCAAACGAGATTAACGATACTTAAATCAACCCAAACCCAAATCTAAGAATATACGGATTTGGACTAATCCACGCCCTATGGGTGACAACATAAATTAGTCTCCGTTTACAATCCACGGGAAACCAAAAATAAAACAAACACACACGACACGAAGTGAACCTCTGGAGCAGGAGAAAGTGGTTATCACTACGTGGTAACGTAATTAACTGCAGGGGCTTGCGCCTGCATGGAAGAGCGTCCCTACAATCAAAAACCCCTCACAATGAGGGAGAATCTGACGAAGTCTGTTACAACGGCCGCATCCGTCCAAACCTCCGATACTCGGTGCCATAAATCAACTTGGCATCTTCGGAGAGTTGGACGGATAAACTCAAATAGCATCTGCCCGCAAATTCAGCCAAGACGTATGTCTTCCCTGTTTTTGGCGGTAAACAAAATTGAGTATGTCTTAATTAATTTCAATATGGTGGAACCAAAAGTATCTTCAAAAAAACAACATAATCCTGTGTCAAGCATCAACACTCAAAAATCTCAATATCTCGGGTGTCATCTCTCAGAATCGGCCCTCAAAATCCATCTGATCCCACGACTCCGGTCGGTATCCTCCGGAAATCCGCCGAGCCCAACCTATCACCGGTAGGTATTGTTTTCCTGCCAGGTTCAACATCTTTCTATACGATCTTCTTACCCCATGATACCATACCGGGTCCACCATGTACCCACAGATAGTGCTTCCTTTCTTCTCAAATCGGGTATATATATAACTCAAAACCGAGAAAACTCATGGTGGACGCCATACATCATATCAAGAGAAACCACGTTTTTAAAACAATCATAAGTTTTCAAAATGTATCCGCGGTTTCTCAAATCCAGAAATCTCATGAAAACAAAAATCTCACAAAATATCATAATATATGAATATGGCAATGATAGCAGATGTACATGACATTGATATGATGCAAACTAGATGAATAATGCAAAGATTTATCTATCAACAAGGACGCAATGCAAATGCAAGTTATCATGCGAGTTCTATAGTGTACGTGACATAGTAATTACCAATGGTGTGTGTGTACATATAGGTTAGTGCACGTGCGACATGAACGATTGATTGTAAGTCGATGCCACGCACCCTACGTGTTCGCGGAGAGGTGAAGTTTGCAAAAAACAATTTTTATAAGCTTTGTAACATTGACTAAACTCCAGGATCGATACTAAACCCTAACTAACAATCTAGCTTAGAGGTTTAACTACTATGTGAAAAAGTTATACCTCAAGTTCTTACTTTTCTTCACTTCCTCACTGTCCTTCTCCACCTCGTGAGCTCCTCGATGTGAGAACGGATCGTGCTTCCTCGTCGGCTTCTCCAAATCGTAGAAGATCCATCCGAGAGTTCCGACTTTGAGCTTAACCTCTAACTTGAGGTAACTAGGTCACTTGGTGTGGTAAACTAAGTAGCCTAGAATGTGTAGAGAGTGATTAGGAGTCTAGTAGTCTCACAAACCCTAGGATTCTCAACTCATGAGATGGTTAGGGTTTGAAAAGAGATGGAGAAAGCTTGAGGAAAAGAGAGAGGAAAAAGTATCTGTTGTTTTCTTTTGTGAAAAGGATTAATGTGAAAATGGCTAGAGTTTTAGACTTTAAACCATAAGAAAATATCTCACACAAATATCTCAAAATATCTAAGTCAACAAATCTCAAATGAGTCCAAAAAAGTCAATATGAAACCCTAATCCCATTTCACAAAAATACCACAAAGTTTCCTCTCTCATTTCCTCCACCTCACAAAAGAATTAATCAAAAAAAGAAAAACCCTAATTGAAGTGTCATTCTCGAAAAACAATCTTGATCAAATTACAAGAATGTCCCTCTCAACCGTATATACATACCCACATCCGTATTTCGAGAAACACGAATACTATGAGACAAAACTAATCCAATAATCATATACAAGGATCCGGCTAAAACCAAAGCCCACTAGTATTGTCCTCCCGAACATCATATGCACACAAGTACACGTATGTGTTAGTTATATGTATGCCCTAGAGGCCATTACTGTACATACGATGTATATTGTAATGGATGCTTGGACATATATAGGGAGGACTTTCTTGCTCGACATGATAGTATGCTATCTGGTTGTACTTTATCTTAACATGTACTTTGATTGTCTCTATATTGCATGTTTATAAAGCCCTTAGGATATGTACTCGACTACTGGGACTATGATGAGATCATACTAGTGGGGCCACGGTAGTCGACGAGTACATCCTATAACTGTTCCTAGTCGAGGGTGTATCGAGACAGGGCATCGATGCACCAGAGTAGACTAGCGTATACGCATCTTGACCCATATGATGGGCGATGGATGATCCCATATCCATCGGTGTTTGACATCAAGGATGGTGTACGGGTGCTCAGTGGAGACTGGGTACACTGGACGGACTCGCCGAGAACTCCCAGATGGTATTATACCATACGTCAGATGGCAGTTCTCCGGTGACACTGGTACAGAGTAGTCTGTCGACCCGAGATCGTCATAGAGTCTTGTGTGATTCCCACTGTGCTTTGATTTCCAGCATACCACGTCCAAGAGGGCGTGCAAAAAGGTGGCTTTTGGGTACAGTCCCGAATCACATGGAGGCAATGAGCGATAGGAGGGGATTCGTCTCTCCCGGTATAGGGAGTTGATGTTGTGCTGTGTTCGATTGGCTATAACCGGAAATCTCTGGCCAAGGTTGCTGAGATTTATTGGTAAGTGTTATCAGTAGTTTCTCGAACTGTTATAGACCTCATATCGACACGACTTATCGAGCTACTGGGGTCTGACGTTTACCACCCCTAGGCGAGATATGCGACATATCAGACGACGAGACCGGACTGTACGAGAGTGTTACTATTTGGATTCACAGGAGAATGTACAGGCTTGCTTGTTGATCTTCTGAGCACTCAATACATGGTTAGCTGTTACGTTTAGCTGACCGCTTGCAGCTTGTGGGTGTTTGATATGATCATCACCTACTGCCGGCGTATTGACGATTCTTTAGAGTCCTACACAGAGGTTTCTTGGCTCAGGCAAAACGGAGTAGGAGCACATATGTGATATGTGCAGGACCGAGGATAATACGATATGAGATACCGTATTCTATTCTCGCGACATTTTATATCAACCGGGTCATCGGATCAAGTGTTGATTCGATGAATCGGTACGGATAAATATTAGTCGGTTATATGCGATATAGCCGGTTTGTCGGATCAAGTGTTGATTCGATAATTTAATGTATAATAATATATGTGATATATTAAATTACATTAACTAATATTTGCTCACTAAAAGATTCTTTTTCTCACCGGATTAATACATTGATATATATGCGATATATGTTAATTGTATTATTTTCTTTTGTTGCAAATATATAATATATATGTGATATATATTATTGTTACATGATATGATTTATTATAAAACATGTTTAAGGATGATAATAAGGGATTAGGGTTTGATTAGGGTTAGCACCTTCTTGTTCATTCTAGAAGGATTCTATTTTACCATGATAAAGATATTTTGTTATGACTCATGCTTTGACCTAACCAAACCCTAACTCTAGTTTATTCTCTACACTGGTTTAACCTCTCATCCTTGACCATGGTTTGATAATCAATCATATATTCTTGATTACTATTCATCACAAAAAGATATTCATCATTCTTCTTCATCTTCTTCCTTCATCTTTCTTCATGAAAAAAGCTTGCTAGCTTTTTTTCAATGTGATGAATAAATATGAGAAAAAGGTAAATAAAGAGAGCAAAAATCCTACTTCATCATCCTCATCTTCCCTTGCCATTTAGATGAGGGTGTTCACATCATTTCATGAGTGTTAGCTTATGTTAACGGAACTTCAAGGTAGATCATCTTAGTATCGAAGATCGGAAGTAAATGTTGCATCTTTCTCTTCGTGGAACCTCTCGAGATTCTGGATCCCGATGATCGCAGCGAAGGGACCACAACACGAAGCATATGTAGTGAAGGACCGGATGTACAAAGGTTGTAATCCCTCTCACTTAGTGTTAAAGTTGTTAACATGCTAGTTTTCGCCTGATCTCTAGTTTAAAGATCCGTATTCGGGTTGTTCGGCACGGCTAAATTTTTAATCGGGCATGGTTGATACCTCGTAGACCCTTGTGCGCGTGCATAGCAACCCTACAGTGGTATCAGAGCCAAGCTAGAGTCTTAGGCGAAGTCTAGACGGAGTTTGAAGTCCGATCGACCCGAAATCCCTAACTCCAAATTCCTCTCTGTCCTTTTTTGAAAATTGTGGATTTTTCAATATTAAAAATATGCAGAAAATTAAGCAGGGTTTTTTATGAATTACTGTGCAAAACGGAGCCTCTAATTCCTCTACTTGACCGCGGAACCGCGGCGTTGACCCCCCTTTAGCGGCGGTTCCGCGGCATATTTATGGTATTTGCGACGGTTCTTTGCACAGTAATTCATATCACTGGTTTTTATATTTTCTGGGTATTTTTATTCTGATTCTACAGTTGAGTATTCTGGGGTTGTATTGGGATTCGATGATTCGATCGGATTATCAGATTTTGTCTATGTGTTTTCCGGTTAATTTTTAGAAACTGTTAAAAAGTTCGAACGGATATCAATAACTCACTTTTTCCCCTGTCGGAAAATTTTTCAAAAGTTGGATTTTTCCTCGTGTTTAAGAACGTTCTAAGTCGTGCAAGTAACTCGGTGGACCCTCTAGAAGACAACAAACCTTAACTCGATTATGTGACCGTCTTGAACTGCCTTTTGAACCTTAGGGTTTGGGGCAGTACGGCGTGCCACATATGAGGCGTTGGCTTGACCCTTCTACGGCTGGACCATTGGTACTGTGGCATGTGATGGATTTTTTTAAAACTAATTTCAAGTGTTGAGATATATTGGGGAAATCTTGGGTGCTTGATGATTCGATCGGAAAGTTTAACTTTTTCTATTTATCTGGAATGTGATACAATAATTGGAATCCACAGGTAGTTATGAGATAACTGATTTGAATATTATAAACATAGCAGTTTAGTCTCAGATGATCGGTTGCCACGGAATTTTGATGTGATCAAAAGTCCGTCGCAATCACGTTGCGTACGCGGATACTCGCCGGGTAAACTTAATAGACAGCTACGCCCCATAGCCCCGACCAAGTGACTGTAGGAGAACCCCGTCGCCGAAAGCATCCGTTCGGGTGCTCGCGGCAGCGGTGTTCCGCCTTAGTTCACTTCGTCGACGGCACCTGGGGTGCGGCCGTCTACTAAAGTTTGCGACGAGCATTCGATCAGGACGTCGGGAATCTTGTTGAATTGCCCGACTTGATATTGAAAAGAGTTTTCGATAATAAGACTAAAATGCGGGGTTTATAATTGTTAGGCATGTGATGTCTAAGGAATTCATTTGGTTAGGCATGCGATGTCTAAGGAGGTTGCGGATTCCAACTGTTGTAGTTTTACACTTTCTTTTCTGTGACTGTAAGCGTAGTATGTGGTGTATCGCCGGCTTCGTTGCTATACATCAACGACAATCGGGATACGCATACTTGCTTACGTTGATGATATGTGATATTATGTGTTGCTGTGATATGTTATATTGGATCGTCGCGTTTTGAATAGCCGGGGGTTTTATGTGAGATGAGAGTTTTTCTTTTTCATTCATGTAAAATTCATTTGTATGTAATATTCTTTTATTGGGGCACTTCTAGGTAGCGGAAGATGTCACCGTTGTATATTATTTACTTTTCCGCATTAGGTAGACCCAAGGAGGGGAGCACAAGTAACCGGGTTCTAGGGTCCAGTGGGAGACCATCTCGAGGAGTCGAGACCGGGTCTCCTAACCCTAGAATTGGCAGTGTTACTTGCCACTCTCGTAAGGGTCTAGGGATGTGGGTTTGGCTATTCATCGCGACCGTGGAATCCGTGTTTTATACAGGCTCGTATTGAAAACACGGACGTCCTAGTATATCCAATATTTCATATATGTTCTTCTGCTGCAATGTTCTATGATGAGATCATATTACTGCCTGAGATGAAGTTTATATTATATATATGAGATATATGTTATATTGCAGATTTCGTTTCAAAAGAGATGCTTGTGAAGCATAATAAAATGGGACTTCATTAATGTGATTAATGAAATAAAAGAAACCTAAGATGTTGTAGAAACTTGTTTAAATTAAAAAACTGGTAGCTCTAGTTGTTGCTTTGCATAGCGGTGTTCCTTGTAGAACATCCAGCACCTTATTCGATAAGGAAAGGACCGAGATCCCTGCACCGGGAGTGACTTCTTTAGCAATAACTGGCAGATGCTACAAACTCGGTTTGTCTTTTGATTGCTTCTATAGTTCTTGCTTTGCATAGTAGTATATATGATATATCATGCACCTTATTCGATGAGGAAAGGGCCGACGATCCCTTCACCGGGAGTGACCCCTTTAGCAAAACTAGAAAAGCCTCAAAAACACTCCATTTAAAATCACTCGATTCTACAACGATATCAAGTTCATTACGCAAAGGGTTTTCTGAAAAACCCGTCGTAGCCCTCCATCATTTCAGATAAGTACAAGTTAGTATTCGTGCTACGTTTGTTGACCTTAGCCAAGGCGTAGTGTGCGGTAGCTGATTAGTGTTTATCTGTATAAGCATATGATGCGATTGAGTTAGGGTAGTCGTGCGACTTTGTTGACCTTAGCCAAGGGTCGTGCGGGTGGGTTTAATTCAATCGGGAAATGAAGGGTTGAACTTGGTTAGCACTTATGATTTGTTGACCTTAGCCAAGGTCAAAAGATGCTAGGGGCAAAATATTATTGGGAATTTCAAGTGTTGAAATTTGCAATGAGATTGCATACCTTCTATAAGATAGTTGGATCCCGATACCTGCTGCGAGTAAAAGTTACTCCTGGGAGAGTTTTACACATTACAATTAGCCGATCAAGTAGGTGTCTAGAAAAGTGTTAACGGGGTTACGCCCCTGGGAAAACGAGGTTTACTTTAATTAGGTTCGTGCGAAAGCATGGGGGACCTCCCTCAAAGTACCGACACTGGCCTGGCTGAAAGATTAGCAAACTTGTAGCGTGTAATTAATCCCGGCTAATCTTTCCTTTTAGGGTTTGAAGGAAGATTTGATTAAAACAGTGGGAGACATCCTGATTAGATATATTAGATAACCAATCTAATCTTGCAAGAGCATACGCTGAGTGTTTTCTTCTCTCTCTCCAGGTAGCGACCATATCACGCCTTAATCAAGATAAAAATACGGATATATTGACCGAACCCGCTTGTTATACTGAGCTGGGGAACGTTGGTCCCGCTCCAACTTATAATAGTTATAAGACAGAGCAGGAAATTAGGGAATACCAGATTTCCCGTGCCGCCCAAACGAAGAAAGTGCATGCTGATGCATCATCTTCGGGTGTGTTCATTACACAGAACTGTTTCTCAGTATTCTTTACGTCCTGAGTATGTGATACCGGATCAGGATCCCGCATATGTAATTTGTTACATGGGCTACAGATAGGTAGAGAACTGAGAACGGGTGATAAGTTTCATGAGACAGAAAATGGTGCAAGTGTTGCAGCCAAGTCTGTTGGTCACTGTCACCCTGTATTACCGGAATACATTGATTCTGAACAAATGTTATTAGATACCGAACCTGATATACAAAATCATATCAGTCTCTTTATTAGTAAAGAAAGGATATAATTTTGTATTGTTGGATAATGTTTTGAACATTTCCTATATCAAGAGTTGATCGGTTCAGGCACGTTATCTAAAAGCATTGACGTTCTAAATCAAACCACAGTTCTTAGTATACAGAACACACACGAGAGGAAGAGTTCAGAAATGAATGAATCCTTCTTGAGGTATTGTAGACTAGGTCATATCAATGCGACCCGACTGGCTGAAGTTACATATAGATGCATATTTAAATTAGTTTGAATTTACATCTTGTGAAACTTTCCAGTCATGTCACAAAGATAAGATGACCACAGCTCTGTTTGTTGGAAACAGAGAAAGAGTTAGTGAACTTTTGGGATTGATACATGCTGATGTATGAAGGTCCCCTACCTACACATGCCAAGACCGGTTCTTTTTACTTCATTACGTTCTCTGATAATCTCTCAAGATTCAGACATGCGTTCTTGTTGAAACACAAGTCTGGACCTTTTGAGATATTCACAGAATATAAATTAGAAGTAGAGAACTAAAATACGGGTATAAGTATTATGTCCTTTGATGAGATCAAGGAGGAGAATACTTGAGCACGGAATTCCTGGACTGTTCTAAAGGAGAATGAGATTCTCTCTCAGCATTACTCCTTCGAATACACCACTGCACGTCGGTGTATCGGGGCGGAGTAATAGCACCCTATGTGATATGGTGTGTTCTATGATGAGTACTACTGAGTTTCCTATTTCCTTTTGGGAGTTATGCACTTGAGAAGCTGCATGCCTATTGAATAGGGTTCAAATCAAATTAGTTACCTACCACTTCATATGCGATATGGAAAGGGAAGAGCCCATATCTTAAGTTTGTTAAGATTTGGGGTTATCCGACCTATGTCTAAAAGCAAAATCCGGACAAGCTCGAGGCAAGGTCTGTAATGTAGAACTGGAAATATTCCAGCTATACAAACTACAGCTGATGATTTGGTAGAACCAAAGGATTCAATAGTTTCCAACGAACCTCAGCCTCTCCGCCAATCTAGTAGGGTTCCTCACCCACCTGAGAGATACTTCGGTTTCTCTATGACAGTAGGAGCGAGGATTGCATCATGAGATGATGACCCAACTAGTTTCGTGCAGGCCATCAGGAGTGGGACTTTGTAAGAATGGCTGGATGCTAATCGATCTGAGATGGAATCCTTATACACCAACAAAGTATGGACTTTGGTTGCTTTATCTGAAGGGTTAAATCCCCATCAGGAGCAAGTATATCTTGAGAAGATTACTTGGTGTACATGGAAAAGTTGAGACTTTCAAAGCTAGACTTGTTAAAGGTTTGCATCATAGACCAGGTATGGATTATGTTGAAACCTTTTCTAAGGATCTATGCTTAAGTCCATCCAGATCCTACTTGCCACGGCTACATACCATGATTACGATATCTGGTGGTTGGGTGTCATGACTGCTTTTCTAAATGATGTTTTAGAAAAGAGCGTCTATAAGTACACAGCCAGAGGGCTTCGTAGACAGTGGGAGCAGCGGAAACGTGTGCAAGATGTTTTATATGATAAAACAGGCATCGCAGAGTTGGAACATCTGTTTTGATGTGGTAGTCAAAGAGTTTGAATTCATCAAAATGGTAGATGAACCTTGTATATATGAAAAGGTAGTAGAGAGTATGGTGGTGATCCTCGTAGAGTACGTGGATGACATACTCTTGATAGGGAAGGAGTTTCCTATGCTACGCTCGGTCAATCTCCACTTATCACAAGGATTCTCCATATAGGATCAAAGTGATACCTCCTAAATCCTGGGTTTTTGGATCTATGAGATAGATCTAATTGGATGTTAGGATACTCACTAGTTGTAGTGAGATGGTATCAATCGATCCTGGGGAGAATCACTAGAAAGGTTCCAGGCTGATAAGGACGACTGAATGTCAGTCGCAGGCTTGTCTATACCCTCAGTAGAGGGACGGTATGTTGGAAGATTTCCAAGCTAGATACCGTGACATACTAGACGATTAAAGTCAAGATACATCGTCACCAAGGATGCTACCAAAGAGGCAGTCTGGAGATATATAAGTTCATAAGATGAACTTCGTTCCTACCATTGTGTGACAATGGAGTTGTGGCTTTAGCCAAGGAACTACCGTCCCATCAGAAATCCAGATATAATTCTTAGGCAGTGTCACCTGATCATGGAGATGGTTGATCTCCAGGGAGATCGAGGTTAGGAGAGTAGACACAGAGGACAACAGCGCGAATCCACTCACAAAGGCCTTTTTCCCAGTAGAGACTTTTATAGGATGGTTGAGTATGAGATACTTCAACCGCAGCTAATTGTTGGGTATGCGATACCATAACAGATGGCCCTAGTGCAAGTGGGAGATTGTTAGTTATATGTATGCCCTAGAGGCTATTACTGTACATACGATGTATATTGTAATGGATGCTTGGACATATATAGGGAGGACTTTCTTGCTCGACATGATAGTATGCTATCTGGTTGTACTTTATCTTAACATGTACTCTGATTGTCTCTATATTGCATGTTGATAAAGCCCTTAGGATATGTACTCGACTACTGGGACTATGATGAGATCATACTAGTGGGGCCACGGTAGTCGACGAGTACATCCTATAACTGTTCCTAGTCGAGGGTGTATCGAGACAGGGCATCGATGCACCAGAGTAGACTAGCGTATACGCATCTTGACCCATATGATGGGCGATGGATGATCCCATATCCATCGGTGTTTGACATCAAGGATGGTGTACGGGTGCTCAGTGGAGACTGGGTACACTGGACGGACTCGCCGAGAACTCCCAGATGGTATTATACCATACGTCAGATGGCAGTTCTCCGGTGACACTGGTACAGAGTAATCTATCGACCCGAGATCGTCATAGAGTCTTGTGTGATTCCCACTGTGCTTTGATTTCCATCATACCACGTCCAAGAGGGCGTGCAAAAAGGTGGCTTTTGGGTACAGTCCCGAATCACATGGAGGCAATGAGCGATAGGAGGGGATTCGTCTCTCCCGGTATAGGGAGTTGATGTTGTGCTGTGTTCGATTGGCTATAACCGGAAATCCCAGGCCAGGGTTGCTGAGATTTACTGGTAAGTGTTATCAGTAGTTTCTCGAACTGTTATAGACCTCATATCGACACGATTTATCGAGCTACTGGGGTCTGACGTTTACCACCCCTAGGCGAGATATGTGACATATCAGACAACGAGACCGGACTGTACGGGAGTGTTACTGTTTGGATTCACAGAAGAATGTACAGGCTTTCTTGTTGATCTTCTGAGCGCTCAATACCTGGGTAGCTGTTACGTTTAGCTGACCGTTTGTAGCTTGTGGGTGTTTGATATGATCATCACCTACTGCCGGCGTATTGACGATTCTTTAGAGTCCTACACAGAGGTTTCTTGGCTCAGGCAAAACGAAGTAGGAGCACATATGTGATATGTGCGGGACCGAGGATAATACGATATGAGATACCGTATTCTATTCTCGCGACATTTGATATCAGCCGGGTCATCGGATCAAGTGTTGATTCGATGAATCAGTACGGATAAATATTAGTCGGTTATATGCGATATAGCCGGATTGTCGGATCAAGTGTTGATTCGATAATTTAATGTATAATAATATATGTGATATATTAAATTACATTAACTAATATTTGCTCACTAAAAGATTCTTTTCTCGCCGGATTAATACATTGATATATATGCGATATATGTTAATTGTATTATTTTCTTTTGTTGCAAATATATAATATATATGTGATATATATTATTGTGACATGATATGATTTATTATAAAATATGTTTAAGGATGATAATAAGGGATTAGGGTTTGATTAGGGTTAGCACCTTCTTGTTCATTCTAGAAGGATTCTATTTTACCATGATAAAGATATTTTGTTATGACTCATGCTTTGACCTAACCAAACCCTAACTCTAGTTTATTCTCTACATTGGTTTAACCTCTCATCCTTGACCATGGTTTGATAATCAATCATATATTCTTGATTACTATTCATCACAAAAGGATATTCATCATTCTTCTTCATCTTCTTCCTTCATCTTTCTTCATGAAAAAAGCTTGCTAGCTTTTTTCAATGTGATGAATAAATATGAGAAAAAGGTAAATAAAGAGAGCAAAAATACTACTTCATCGTCCTCATCTTCCCTTGCCATTTAGATGAGGGTGTTCACATCATTTCATGAGTGTTAGCTTGTGTTAACGGAACTTCAAGATAGATCATCTTAGTATCGAAGATCGGAAGCAAAGGTTGCATCTTTCTCTTCGTGGAACCTCTCGAGAGTCCGGATCCCGATGATCGCAGCGAAGGGACCACAACACGGAGCATATGAAGTGAAGGACCGGATGTACAAAGGTTGTAATCTCTCTCACTTAGTGTTAAAATTGTTAACATGCTAGTTTTCGCCTAATCTCTAGTTTAAAGATCCGTATTCGGGTTGTTCGGCACGGCTAAATTTTTAATCGGGCATGGTTGATGCCTCATAGACCCTTGTGCGCGTGCATAGCAACCCTACAGTATGTGATCGAACCCTGTTGTAAAACCATACGACCTCTACACTTTTCGCCCGAAGCTGGGAAACCCTCTGTGTGGGACTCTAAAGACTCGATGGTACGCTGGTAGTGGGTTTAACCACAAGCGCGTTAGCGGTACTAGCTGCACATAACGGCTACCCAGGTATCTGTCGACAAGAAGGTTGACGAGCAAACTCATTCGTACCCCTACTGAGCCTGTCTATGGAAATCTCCGTACAGTCCGGTCTGTTCGTCTAAGAGTGTCACATATCGGTCCTAGGGGGCGGCAAGCGTCATACCCCAAATAGTGTAATAAGTCGTGTCGGAGTGCGGCCAAAAACACCATGAGAAACTACTGGAATCCCTACCAGCAAATCTCGCTTGCCCTGGCCAGGGTCTTTGTGTAATAGCTTTCCGAACACAGCGCACCATCAACCCCCAATACCGGGAGAGACGAATCCTATCTAACCGCCACTGCCTCCAAGTGCTTCGGGACTGCATCCAACTACTACCTGTTTGCATGACTCAGCAGAGACGTTGTAGGGTAGTAATCTAAGAACAGTGGGAACACACTTGAGGCGAAATAGCAGTATCAAGTCGACGAACTAAGCTGTACTCATGTCACCTGGGAACCACTACCTGACGATAGGTATATTACCAACCAGCAGTTCCCTGCGAGTTCGTCCAGTGTAACTCATAACCTAATGAGCACCTGCATACTATCTTCAGTACGACGTACTAATGGCTGTGGGACAGATCATGTCCCCTTCTGGGATGAGAAGCGTATACACTAGTCTACTCTGGAGTATCGATAATCCAGCGACTAGAGACCTGCGTAAGGATGTGGTTGTAGACTACCCAGCCCCCACTAGTGTGACTGCCATCACAATGCCGGTAGTCAAACAAAGATCCTAAGGACTCTATCAATATATATTAGCGATACGTTAAAAGAAACATATATACATATTAAGATAGATACAAACCAAGTAGCATACTACTATATCGAGCAAGACTGTTATAAATCCATGTATATATCCCAAGCTTCCAAAATGTAATATACAAACTAGTACTATACAATAATGGCCTCTGGGGCATATTACACTAACATTGATAATGGTGCATGTGTCCTAATGCGGAGATATCAATACGTATGATAATGCGTATGCAATATGAAAATCTACATAGGTATATGTATATGAAGTTTTGTAATTAGTTCTAAACATCGGGCGCTTTACGCCATCCGAACGATTCCCCTATAGATGTTAAATCTACTCACCGGAACGGTCTCGGCTACTCGAATCCGACCACCTCCTTTCTTTTCCTTGCCGCGACCGAAGTCTTCGCAACCGATCCTAAAATTGTACAAAACTTAGCATATGAGGCTAGATATCCGATATGACACACAAACATATACTGCACGAACTATCGAACTCTCACGAGTTGATACGTGTGGACTTAGCGTGTTAAACACGTGCAACAATGTCTAAGACTTCCCCTAAGGGCTGTTAACCACTCAAAATGCTAAAACAAGAATCGGAATATCCATATCGCACGTTAACAAAATCCCTAAAATAAGGCAAAATGGTCCCAGATTTTTACATAGGTACAATTAGAAAAAGTTGCATATGTGAAAGACCTAATTAGAGTTCCAAAGAGCCCACGACAAAAACTTACGACCAAACTTTCCAACTAGGCAGCAATTTGCGGCCAAAAGGGGTATTTTGGGGGCCAAAGAATGGAGTTAGGGGCTCGGGTTTTGAGGGTGTAATCCTAGTCCTATAACTAGCTTCTAGTAATTGTAACTTCTCTCCGTGATCACCGGTTTGATAGCAGATCTCGTTTGAATCCTAATCTCTAACTAAAACTAGATTTGACACTAATTCAAAACATTAAGGTGGTTTGATGAAAACTTGGTAATTAAACAAGGTTATTGTCACGACCCGCAAAAGGCACATGACTGGCACTTGAATCATGTGAAGTGTATAGAACCCCACGTAATTCAAGTAAGCCAAAAGCCCAGAAATCTAAACCTTTTTAGGGAAAATAGTGGAGGTGCAGTTTTGAAATGAGGTTTTTTACTGAAATCAATTTCTTTCTACGACACTTAGATAATAGTATACGAAACACAAGATTTATATTTATCTTGAAAGCATGTTCGTCATTGAAAATTTAGGCAGCACCTCCTTTGTAATTTTTAACCCGAAAATGGTACAAGCAATATAAATATAAGCATCCCCAAGCAGAAGCTAGCTTTTCGCCAATTGGCGAAAATAACCACGCAAGATAATATAAGTATACAACGCCGAAGACGAGGATCAGCTCAGAAAGAAAACAAGAAAACTATACATCATTAAGAAACTAGAAACGCTAATAAAGAATACAAGAGTGCGACTCTAAGGCCGAAAGAATATACAACTGTGGTTATCTAACTCTATTAAATATACAAGTCTGGTTGATAGAGCTTATTAGATACAACTGAAATAAATATACAAATATATACTGGTGATCACGAAGCAAATGTATCCCACCTATCCAGCAATTACCCAGAAGAAAGTGAAGTGCCAGCAAGCCGCCACGGAACCTATACGGCTAAACCTGCAAGAAAACTGTAGCACAACGAGGGTGAGTTGCCAACTCATGAGTAGAAAATATCACCG
Organism: Agapanthus africanus; assembly: GCA_030015575.1. Classification (NCBI taxonomy): domain Eukaryota; kingdom Viridiplantae; phylum Streptophyta; class Magnoliopsida; order Asparagales; family Amaryllidaceae; genus Agapanthus; species Agapanthus africanus. The sequence continues at coordinate 749,704,046 of CM057339.1, read as the reverse complement.
GGTAGAAACCGAATGTATGACAATCTCCTAGGTCAATACAATAATATACTCATAGTATAACACCGAAATATCTAGTAGTGGCAGGAGTAAAACTGTAAGTATAAGTGTAAAACCAAGCACTCGTGTCAATGTCACAAACAAACAACATGTCATATATATGATGTATGGATGCATCATGAATGAATAATCATGAAATCATGGCATATCTGTATGAGAAAGATGAGTTCTTATCTTTAATAAAATTTTGTATAAAAACAGGAGTATCATCAATGAAACCGACAGAAATTTGTGTCAAACATCGACACAAAATCCTTAAAATCCAGGGATCCGTCAGTCCGAATCGGCCGATATCATCAAATCTCATGACTACAATCGATATCCTCCAGATATCCTCCGTGTCAAATATCACCGGTAGGTAGCCTGCCTATGCCAGGCTCATCGTCTGCAACTCGAGCTTCTTACCCCGGGGTACCATACCGGGTCCACCATGTACCCGAGACGGTTCATCCTGCTCCTCGAATCGGATCTCGAAAACCAACTCAAATAGGAAAACTCATGGTGGACACCATATACATCATATTACAAGAAAACCGCAACTTGCATTTTTAAAATGATAATAAGTTTATAAAATTCTTGCGGTTTCCCCCAAATCCAGAAATCTCATGGAAAATCCAAAATCTCAAAATCATGAGTCAATGAACAGTGAATATTGGCGTAAAGCCCCACATTATTTCATAATAGAATGAATGTATAAATGCATGGGTTGTCCAAGTAAGGAATGTAACATCTACACTAGCATATGAGAGTAAGCATACTAATAATATTTTGAAACTACCGGCTAGCAGGTTATACTAATGAAATAACATTTTCTAAAGTGTACGTGACATTGAAATTATCGATGATGATGTGTGTGAGCCGGCAAGTAAGTGTACGTGGAACATACGCATCATCGGTAATGGTACTGGTGTCCTAACAGGAGAGATCATAACAACTAGTAAAAACACAATTTAATCTATAATGCAATGAAAACAATATGAATATAACGGAAAAATGAATAGTAAACGTAACATTAAAAGTATACATATCTGTGCACGAGTTATACGGTTTTAGTGTTTTGAAATAGCACGAATCATGGTTTTTAGAAAAGTAGGGGCTACGGTGTTTTGAGAAAAGATATGTACTTTGAAAAATCCGTAGCATCCCTCGGATGTCTTTTGAAAATACTCACGATTCGTTAGTTTGAAAATAGGTATGACTCGAGCCTAGTTTAGCATCTACTTAATAATATCAAGAAACTAACTAAAAGCTAAATTAAAACCTGGGTCAAGAAGTGGAAGACTATACGCATCCGAGTCGATATATCTAATAGTCGGCGATCCAGCCTCATATCATCAAGTACGGTAATATTTATCGTACGGCATCCCCGAGTCAAGAGTACGGGTCAATCATCATATATACCTTGTACGGTAATATCCATCGTAAGACATCCTCAAAATCGAGGGTATAGGTCAAATATCATATATACATCATCATTCATATGGTATGATCATCGTACAATATCCTGATCATGGGTACATTTCTAAAGTCTCGTACATTCAATTATTATCAACTCACATATTATCGCATGTATGAATACATATCGCCCAACGATCCAATATAATATCATATCTTAAACAATACTTCGACTCAAACACAAATCATAACCTCATGGCATCATACCCGATCATATCGACTCATGTCCAATCAACATCTCATATCCTCATCTTATACGTATGTGTATATTACATACATACATACATACATACATACATATATATATATATATATATATATATATATCAACGCATCCACACACATATATATACATATATACATATATACCCACATCATATCTCGTGCGTGTGTGTGTGTGTGTGTGTGTGTGTGTGTGAGTGGCAACCTATACACTACGGGTCCGCGACTAAGAAACTAAACTAAGAGCAATCTTCTTCCAGGTACGCTTCATCTCTCTTATGGTCTCCTAGAAAACCCTATTTGCTAAGTATCCGCACTACCCATATACATACCATACACATCCAAATCTATGAATTTGCGGGGGTGCTATACGCTATCCACCTGACTTCCCCCATAGATATACATCTACTCACTTCGATCCTCGCTTGCCGGAGTCAATAAAGCCATGCTCTCCCTTGTCGTACGAAATCCATGTGGGGTGCCTACAGTTTCAATACATTATATCATAAACGCGAATCAAACACGAAAACTAAAGCGGCACGTGAAACGCATATATGTTAGAACCTATAGTCTACACGTGCAAAAATAACCAAATAACCCTCGACATCGAAATATGAACGCCAATCGATCGAGATAAAACACCAATATCAAAACTTAAGTCATTTAAAAATCACGAAACCAAAACAGCAACTTAGAAAACTATTCCCATATTTTGACTCAGGTAATTTGAGGCTAAACAAACAATACAAGGGATATCTTATGAAGTAAGTGAGCTACAAGCCAAAACCCTACACCAATGCCTACCATTGGCCCAGTGAAATAGCCAAAATCCCCGGTCTCGCCGGTCTAATCTAGGAGTTGGTGTCTCGTTTTTATATGGTGGTCTTATAATGGTCTATCTAGGCTACTAGAGTTATTTTTTTTCCTATAATCATCCCAGGTTGCACCAGTTTCCCTGTAGTCCCAAAGAATTCACAAAATACGATATCGGAACTAATTAACTCAAGTCTTGGGTTTACTCTCAGGTTTAGTCTATAAGATTAACACTACAGGGGTTTAAGGTCACTACTAAACCTCAATTGCACCATATCACTTCAAAATAAACCCTAACCTCAACTTGGAAAATTCTAACATCGCTAAACCATATTTAATCCACTCTAAACTTATAAAAAGACATGAGGAATACAAGATTCTAAACTAAAGGTGTAGGTTTTTACCTCATTTGGAAACTCATGAATTTTCTTGAGTTGCCCAAGGTCTTCAAAATCTCCACTTGATAGGTCCATTAAGTTTGTAGTGAGCATGTGCGCATATTTAGTGAAGGTGACATGGTGATTTGAGGTGGTTTTTAGGTGGTCATGGGTGGTAGAGGAGGTGGAGGGTGGTGAAGGAAAATGAAGAGGAGATGAAATGGTGAGATGATGAAATGAATGGTAAAGAGAACCATGAGAATTCTAGAGTTTTCTCTTCAGGGTTGTCTAGCACGGCAGCAAGGTTATGAGAGACATTGTCTATGCCAATTTCAAAAATTTGCTATTCTAGCTAACCCTAACCCTAGAATCTTTACTAGAAATTTCGACGAAAACATATGTAAACAAATTTACATACAAGTGAATGAGGAATACAACCTTTGTAGACCGGTCCTTCACTTCTAATACTCCGTGTAGTAGTCCCTTCGCTGCAAATCATGAACACCCGAACTCAAGAAAGGGTTCTCCTGAAGAAATAAGCAAGCTTGCACGAAGTCATCGAGGTCGAAGATTATCTACGTCGAGGAGACACTAACCCAAGCTACTCCTTCACTAATTGTGGAATTAGTGAAGCAAACACCCTATACTAAATGGCAAGTAGTAGAGGATGATGAAGTAGGAATTTTACACATTTTAGAAATGATTTTCTCAGTCATTTTTCTTCATTCCTAAAAGCTAGTGAGCTTTGAGGAAGAAGATGAAGAGATCTCTCATGATCAAAAATCAAGTGGAGAATGGCAACCATGAGTGAGTTAACATCATATGCTAACCCTTGTAGAGACATAACCATGGCTAAGTATAATGGTTAGGTTTATAAATATTTTTAGTAAAACAAAACTTGTGGACTTAGTCAATGGTTAACAAAGCTTCTCCAAGTTTCTAGCCATGACCAAATGCAACCAATTTTTGAATTACTTAGGAAATTAAAAAAACCCTAGACTACCACTTAGCATGGTGTAAGTCATACACACACCCATGAATCATGTATCATCAAGCATGACACAAAACTTTGTACACTAATATATATCACATATTTACACATGCATAAATCAAGTGAGAAAAGAAATTTTAAGTGAATGAATATTAGTTAATGTAACTTACTATATCAAATATATAATTATACATTAAATTATTAAATCAACACTTGATTTAATAATCCGGCTATATCACATATAACCGACTAATATCATGTGTATCATCTTATTGAATCAACACTTGATTCGATAACCCGGCTATATCACATATAACCGACCGATAACACAAATTGCAAGAATAGAATACGGTATCACATACAGTATTAATCTCGATCCCGCACATATCACATATGTGCTCCTACTCCATTTCGCTTGAGCCAGGAAACCTCTGTGTAGGACTCTAAAGACTCGTCAATATGCCGGCTGTTGGTGGTGATCATATCAAACACCCACAAGTCGCAAGTGGTCTGCTAAACGTAATGGCCACCTGGGTATTGAGCGATCAGAAGATCAACAAGCATGCCTGCTCATATTCTTGCGAATCCAATCAATAACACTTTCGTACAGTACGGTCTCTTCGTCTGATATGTCGCATATCTCGTCTAGGGGTGGTAAACGTCAGACCCCAGTAACTCGATAAGTCGTGCCGATCTGTGGCTCATAACGGGTCAAGAAACTACTGATAACACTTTACCAGTATATCTCAGAATTAGCCCTGGCCAGGGACTTCCTGTTATAGCCAATCGTGCACAGCGCAACATCAACCCCCAATACCGGGAGAGACGAAATCCCCTCCTATTGCTCATTGCCTCCATGCGACTTGGGATTGTACCCAAAAATCACCGTTTTGCACGTTCTCTTGAACATGGTAAGGTGGAAATCAAAGCATAATGGGAATCACAAAAGACTTTATAACGATCTCGGGTCGACAGGATAACCTGTACCAGTGTCACTAAAGAACTGCCATTTGACGTGAGGTATAATACCATCTAGGAGTTCTCGGCGAGTCCGTCCAGTGTACCTAGTCTCCACTGAGCACCAGTTTATCATCTCTGATGTCAAACACCAATGGATATGAGATCATCCATCGCCCATCTTCATGGGTCGAGAAGCTATACGCTAGTCTACTCTGGTATATCGATGCCCTGTCTCGATACACCCACGACTAGAAACATTAAAGGATGTACTCGCGGACTACCTTTGTCCCACTAGTATGATCCGCATCATAATCCAAGTAGTCAAGTACACATCCTAAGGCTTTACCAACATGTAATAGAGAGACAATCAGTGTACATGTTAAGATAAAGAGTAGCCCGATAGCATACTATCATGTCGAGCAAGAAATTCCTCCCTATGTATGTCCAACATCCACTATAATATACATCATATATACAATAATGGCCTCTAGGGCATACATATAACTAACAATCTCCCACTTGCACTAGGGCCATCATATAGCCGTGGTTGTAGTATCCCATACTCAACCATCCCAAAAAAGTCTCTCTTAGGAAAAGGCCTTTGTGAGCGGATCTGCCGTGTTGTCCTCTGAGTCTACTCTCCTAACCTCGATCTCCCTGGAGATCAACCATCTCCATGATCAGGTGATACTGCCTTAGAATATGTCTGGATCACTGATGGGACGCGGGTTTCTCGGCATAATCCACAACTCTATTGTCACACAATTTTAGGAACGAAATTCATCTTATGAACTTATATACATCCAGACCGCCTCTTTGGTAGTATCCTTGGTAGCAATGTATCCAGCCTTTATCGTCTAGTTTGCCACGGTATTTAGCTTGGAACTCTTCCAACATACCGTCCCTCCACTGAGGGTAAAGACAATGCCTGTGACTGATATTCAGTCGTCTTTACCACCCTGGAAGCTATCTAGTGATTCTCCCCAGGATCTATTGATACCATTTCACTACACCTAGTGAGAATCCTAACATCCACTTAGATCTATCTCATAGATCCAAAATCCAGGATTTAGGAGGTATCACCTTGATCCTACATGGAGTATGTTCCTGATAAGAGGATATTTACCGAGCGTATCATAAGAAACACCTTCCCTATCAAGAGTATGCCATCTATGTACAATACGTGGATGACCACCATACTCTCTACTACCCTTTTTGTATATACAAGGTTCATCTACCATTTTGATGAAGTCAAACGCTTTGACTACCACATCAAAACAGACGTTCCAACTCCGCGATGCCTGCTTTAACCTGTAAAGCAACTTGCACACATTTTCGCTGCTCCCACTGTCTATGAATCCCTCTGGCTGTGTACTTATAGACGCTCTCTTCTAAATCAATATTTAGAAAAGCAGTCATGACACCCAACCGCCAGATATCGTAGTCATGGTATGTAGCATTGGCAAGTAGGATCCGGATGGACTTAAGCATAGCTACCGGAGAAAAGGTTTCATCATAAACCACACCTGGTTGATGACGAGAACCTTTTACAACAAGTATAGCTTTGAAAGTCTTAACTTTTCCATGTACACCAAGTAATCTTCTCAAGATATACTTGCTCCTGATGGGGATTTAACCCATCAGATAAAGCAACCAAAGTCCATACTTTGTTGGTGTATATGGATTCCATCTTAGATCGCTTAGCATCTAGCCATTCTTACAAAGTCCCCACTCTTGATAGCCTGCTCGAAACTAGTTGGGTCATCATCTCATGATGAAATCCTTGCTCCCACTGTCATAGAGAAAACCGAAGTATCTCTCAGGTGGATGAGGAACCCTACCAGATCGGCGGAGAGGCTGAGCTTCATCGGGAGCTATTGAATCCTCCGGTTCTACCAAATCATCAGCTGTAGTTTGTATAGCTGGAACTCTTTCCAGTTCTACCTCATGACTGCAAATTTCTTTCTAAAATAAATTCCTTTTCTAAAAGGGTGGCATGCCGAGAAATAAAACACCTTTTGTTTCTCGGTGTGGTAGAAGATATTCCCTTGCGAATGCTTGGGATATCCAACAAACTTCTACAGAACTGACCTTGCCTCGAGCTTGTCCGGATTTTGCTTTTGACATAGGCCGGACAACTCCAAATCTTAACTTACTTAAGACATGGGCACTTCCCATACCATATCTCATATGGAGTGGTAGACACCTGATTTGGTTGGAACCCTCTTCAATAGGTATGCAGCTTCTTAAGTGCATAATCCCAAAAGGAAATAGGCAACTCAGTAGTACTCATCATAGAGCGCACCATATCTAATAGGGTGCTATTGCTCCGCCCCGATACACCGTTGTGCTGTAGTGAATACAGAGGAGTAATGCTGAGAGAGAATCTCATTCTCCTTTTAGAATAGTCCAGGAACTCCATGCTCAAGTATTCTCCTCCCCGATCATATCGTAGGACATAATACTTATACCCGTTTAGTTCTCTACTTCTGACTTCTATTCTTTGAATTTCTTAAAAACTTCAGACTTGTGTTTCAACAGGAATATATATCCGAATCTTGAGAGATCATCGGTGGATGTAATGAAGTATAAAGAACCTGTCCTGGCATGTGTAGACAGGGGACCTACATACATCATCATGTATCAATCCCAAGAGTTCTCTAACTCTTTCTCTGTTTCCAGTAAACTGAGCTGTGGTCATTTTATCTTTGTGACATGACTGACAAGTTTCACAAGATGTAAATTCAAACTGATTTAAATATGCATCTTAATATAACTTAGCTAGTCGGGTCGCATTGATATGACCTAGTCTACAACGCCTCAAGAAGGATTCGTTCATTTCTGAACTCTTCCTCTTGTGTGTGTTCTTGTACATTGAGAACTGTAGTTTGATTTAGAATGTATATGCTTTTAGATAACGTGCCTGAACCGATCAACTCTTGATACAAGAAATGTTCAAAACATTATCCAACAATACAAAATTATATCTTTCTTTACTAAATAAAGAGACTGATATGATGTTGTATATCAGGTTCAGTATTTAATAACATTCGTTCAGATTCAATGTATTTGGTAATACAGGGCGATAACTGCCATCATCTTGGCTGCAACAATCGCACCGTTTCTAACTCTTAAAACTTTATCACCCATTCTCAGTTCTTTACCTCTCTGTAGCCCATGTAACAGATTACATATGTGGGATTCTAATCCGGTATCTCATACCCAGGACGGAAAGGATACTGAGAAATAGTTCTCGGTAATGAACACACCCGAAGAAGATGCATCATCATGTACTTTCTTCGTTTGGGCGGCATGGGAATCCTGGTATTCCCCTATTTCCTGCTCGGTCTTATAACAATTATAAGTTGAAGTGGGACCAACGTTCTCCAGCTCAGTATAACAAGCGGGTTCGGTCAATACATCCATATTATTATCTTGATTAAGATGTGACATGGTCGCTACCTGGAGAGAGAGAGAAGAAAACACTCAGCGTATGCTCTTGCAAGATTAGATTGGTTATTATTTTATCTAATCACAATGGGTCCTGCTGTTTTTATCAAATCTTCCTTCAAACCCTAAAAGGAAAGACTAGCTGGGATTAATTACACCTTATAAGTTGCCAATCTTTCAGCCAGGCCAGTGCCGGTACTTTGAGAGAGGTTCCCCGTGCTTTCGCACGGACCTAATTAAAATAAATCTCGTTTTCCTAGGGGCGTAATCCCATTGACACCTTTCTAGATACCTACTTGATCGGATAATTGTAAAGTGCAAAACTTTCCCAGGAGTAACAATTACTCGCAGTGGGTATCGGGATCCAACTATCTCATAGAAGGTATGCAATCTCACTGCAAATTTCAACACTTGAAATTCCCGATAATATCTTGCCCCTAGCATCCTATGACCTTGACGAAAGCCAACAAACCATGCTGCTAATCAAGTTCAACCAGTACATTTCATGATTGAATTAAACCCATCCTCACGACCCTTGACGTAAGCCAACAAATTCGCATGACTACCCTAACTCAATCGCATCATATGCTTTTGCAGATAAGCATAAATAGCTACCGCACACTACGCCTTGACGAAAGCCAACAAACGTAGCACGAATACTATGAAGTGCTTATCTGAAATGAAGGAGGGCTACGACAGGTTTTTAAGAAAACCTTTTGCGTAATGAACTTGATATCGTTGTAGAATCAAATGATTTAAAATGGAGTGTTTTTTAGGCTTTTGCTAGTTTCTCTAAAGAGGTCACTCCCGGTGAAGAGATCTTGGCTCTTTCCTCGTCGAATGAGATGCAGGATATTCATAATACCACTATGCAAAGCAAGAATTAGAAAATCAATCAAAAGACGAAACCGAGGGTTGTAGCATCTGCCAGTTATCGCTAAAGAGGTCACTCCCGGTGAAGGGATCTTGGCTCTTTCCTTATCAAATAAGGTGCAGGGTATTCTACAAGGAACACCGCTATGCAAAGCAACAACTAGAGCTACCTGTTTTTGAAAATTAGATTCCACAATATTTTTAGGTTTATTTTCTTTCATTAATCTCATTAATGAAGTCCCTGAAGGGTCCCGGCAGCGCCCCGGCCATCGAAACGCGGCCAAAATACGGAACAAAAATTTCTAAAACCGGCGCTATCGTTACCCGAATCCCGGATCGACCTTAAACCCTAAACTAGCATGCTAATCTAAGAGTTAGAATTGTTATACCGAGTTGATCCGTGTCCTTCGGTCTTCAATCCAAGCTCCTAGCGGTTCTTTGATGATGTTTGGTTGCCGGTCTTCCTCCATCTTCGATGATCCACCCGAGGGATGTAATTCCGGCTCTAGCTCCACGACATGATGCAAACGGAGCGACTAGGGTCTCTAGGATGCTACCCTAGAGAGCCTAGGATGTAGTGTGTAGGATCTTGGTGTTATCTATCTCAAATCTTGAAGGTGTAAGCAAAACAAGAAAGCTAGAGGAGGTGAGGCTAATGGTGAGGGAGGAGCTCAAGAAAACCATCAAGTGAACAAAACCTTCATGCTTGGAAAAATGAACTCAACCATGAAAGAGAAAAATAGCATGCTAGGTTTTGTTAAAATGATTTTTCCAATTTTTAAATCCCACCATGCTTGAATAGTGAACACAAATGAATTAACAATTCATATGTGTGCACTATTGCAAGCATGGTTGTCACCATACCTTCTCATGTTAATTTCCACCTCATTTACCATTTTAATAAAATGGTCAAATCAAGAAATGAGGTGGCACCTTCTAGAATGTTATCCGGTAAAAAATACGGATTGCATTCTACTGTAAATATATCTGTCGTACCGAAATACGAATACTCAATGATATAGAAAAACACAAATAATATAATAGTAGAATATACGTATCGAAATACATATACGTAAATTATTAAATCAATACCTGATTTAATAATCCAGCTCAGGTCCGAGTCGGCTAGTACTATCAATTGTCCGATCGAAAGTCCTGGTACAAAGTACACCAATCGATCGGAACCCTGCACGTATCCAATACGGCTACTACATCATTTTGCCAGAACCAGGGAAACCCTCTGTGTGGGACTCTAAAGACTCGTCAATACGCTGGCAGTGCGTTTAACCACAAGCATGTCAGCGGCACTAGCTGTACGTAACGGCTACCCAGGTATTAAGTGAAAGGGAGGCCGACGGGCAAACTCATGCAGAACCCCTACTGAGCCTGACAGTGACAATATCAGTACAGTCCGGTCTGTTCGTCTAAGAGTATCGCATATCGAGTCTAAGGGGGTGGATAAAGTCAGACCCCTAACAACGCGACATTTAGTGTCGGTATGAAACCCATCACCACCTGAGAAACTATCGATCCTGGATCGGTAATTCTCGTCCACCGTGGCTACGGATTTTTGGTGATGGCCATCCGTACACAATGCGACATCAACCCCCAATACCGGGAGAGACGAATTCCCGACGATCCAATCACTGCCTCCATATGGCTCGGGACTGTACCCAACTAAAACCTATTTCCACGACTCCTTTGAGCCGTGGTAGGGTAGTAATCAAAATACAGTAGGAACTCACACGAGACAAATGACGATCTCATGTCGACAGACTAACCTGTACACATATCACCTGGGAACTGCTATCTGACAATAGGTATAATACCAACTATCAGGTTCCCGGCGAGTCCGTCTAGTTTACTCATAACCAAATGAGCACCTGTATACTATCTTAGGTGAACAAACTAACACCAATGGCTTGTGAGACCTGGCCACCGCCCCTCGTCGGGTTCTCGATCAGTATACACTAGTTTACACTGGAGTATCGATGCCCGATCTTGATACTCCTACGACTAGGGACATTTATGGATGTGCTTATAGACCCCAGCTCCCATATATATGATCGCCATCATAATGCCGGCAGTCAAGCAAGAATCCTAAGGCTCTATCAACATGTATATGATGATAAAGACAAACCAAATAGCATACTATCATCTTGAGTAAGACTGTTTCATCGGTATGGGTCCTGTCTCAATCATCATAATCACAAGTCCGCGACTATGATAATTGCCTTGAGGGCACTATAGCCAAAAATCTCCCACTTGCACTTAAACCCAATTATTGCGATGTCGCATACTCACAGCCCGTGTGATACCGAACACCTAACTTCTCTACCAATCAGTTTCGCAAAGCCTGTTTGCGAAAATGATTGCGTTCGAGAAATAGCCTCAGTGAGTGGATCCGCTCCAATGTTTCTCTCTGTATCTCTCTATATCTCAACTTCGCGGAGAAAACTATCTCCCGAAAAGAGCAATACTTGTCTTAGAATTTGTCTGGATATCTGATGGGACCCAGTTCACAAAAGAACTCCAATTCCAGCAAACTTCTTAGACTGTATCGTCCACTGAATTTAATCAGTATTCTGCACCATGCCTTTCCTCAGTATCCGCTTGGACCACCTGTCCAACATACTGTCCCTCAAAAGAGGGAAAAACTATAACTCTGACAGTCAGTCTGTCATCCAGGTCACCTTGGAAGCCTGAAATGATAACCGTCTCCTGAAGGAGGCAGCCGTAATCATTTCCCTAGAACATTCACTTATGTTCAATAACTGCTTCTCAATATTTCTCCAGGATTGGATTCATATATCTGCTTATTGCATCTAGTGCAAAAGCAATATCTGGTGTGGTACTTGACATTTCATGATTAACTCAATTGCATAAGCAAATGATATGCTAATCATTCAGACCCTTCTCTTCTTTAGTCTGTAAGACACCTTTAGAAAGGGTGACTCTATCACCTGCATGTACACCACCATGCCAGGAGTCGACCATTTAATGTCAAAGTACCCAGATTAGGATACTTCCCAAATCTAGATCTAAAACTATAGATCTAGTAACCAGAAAACCTGATATTTTATTCATATCCTCTGTGGAGAAACAACTTTGTGACAACCACAGTATAACCGATCATAGTACAGGAATATCTCTTCCTATCAAGCGCATGTCATCCAAATACTTGGACATCACTCTCTACTACCTTCTTACCAGATCCATCTCCTATTCTGATGAAGTCAAAGCCTATGATTGTCACATCAAAATAGATGATCTATTTCCGTTATACCTGCTTTAGTCTATAAATAAACATAAGCTACTTGCCCACTATGCTTCCGCTGCTCCCACTGACTACAACAACCCTCTGGTAGAGTCATATACACGTGCACTTCTAAAACCAGTTTAGAACGACACTATACTCATCCTCCTGCCGGGTCTTATAGTCTAGAACAGCAGCAATGGAAAGTCTGGGTAAACAAGAACCTCCCTGTCACCGTTACTGAGAAGACCGAAGTACTTCTCGGGTGACTGAGGTTACCCACCAAATCTGCGGAGTGGCTAATGGAACATCAAATCCAATTGAATCCTTAGGTTCTATTAAATTTTCAGTAATCGTCTTTGGTTCTAGAATAACTTCCAGTTCTACCATACTCCCACTTGTGTTTTCTGAAAAAATCCATTTTACTAAAACTGTGGCGAGTCAAGAACAATATAAATATTGATCTTCCTGATGGTAGAAAGTTAACCCTCGTCAAAGCCCGGGATAACCCACAAACAGCCATTACTGAAACGTGCCTTGAGTTTATCCGGATTCTGGTTTTAAGCATCAGCCGGACAACTCCCTATACCTTAATATCGTTAAGATATAAATTGATTCTATATATATATCTGATATAGAAATAAAAGCACTAATTTAATTGAAACCAGATTCAAAATCATGCAGCTGTCTTCAGTGTATATCAACCAAATGGAAAAAAGGCCATTCAGCATTACTCATCTAAGAATGCATCCATATATGAGAACCCGAAAGAGAAGCAAGTTCTCAAAACCATTACTATCAATGGAATACCAAACACAAGTATCTACATCTTCGACTTCATCGAAGAATCCTGATACTTCCAACAAATGGTTCTCTACTTTATTCTTATACCTATACCTTCTCAATATCTGGACTTTGCATTTCAACGAAATACTTGTCCAGAACTGGAGAAGTCACAAGTAAACAGAATATAGTACGAGTACCAACCCCATCGTCATAATCGACACTGGACAACATACAATACTTTGTACAAGTCCACTGAGTTCAATAACTCAAACCCTGAGCGTCGTAGGTTGAAAAAATGTACTATGGTTTAAGAAGAATTACACCGCTGTTGAATGCACTTTACCTAATCACCAACTGATATAGGTAAATTTCATAGACACAATATCAATAAGTTATATCTCACTTTATAAAATAAATGTACAGATATATCAGTTTGAAATTGGTGCATAACAACGGATATTCAAAACCAAATATTTGTCATCCGGCAAAATCCAGATGATTTCCTCAAATATCACCAATTACAACGAATTTCGATATAATTAGGATCTAATTTCCCAATTCCCAATATCTTACTCCCACTCACCATCCGTAATAACATGCAGATGTGAGAAACTGATCTGGTAAATACATACCCTGGAGTTAAATTCCAATTGGGAAAACAGTTTTCAATTAACATTGCACAGTGAAACTGAAACATGAAAATGTTTCAAAAAGGGTTAACTAGTATTCCTAGTAACGCCTCTTCCATTATCCTGAATCATGACGGTACCCATATACTTACCTGCCCTCACTGCAATCCCTTTATCATGTCTTTACTTATTACCTTCTGTACACCTCCTTTACGCTAATTGGTTTTCTTCATTCCCTACCCTTCGGCACCAGCCTAAGGTTTGGAAGAAGACTATCCAATAAGCGTAATAAGTGTACTCTCCTAATCCTAGGAGCCCTCGCAACCTGAGAAAAGGTAAAGAGAAAAGATATCTGAATAATCCTATTCTTTTTCTCCTGAACCAGAATCCATCCTCGAAAAAGTTCATTCGAGTTCATATGTAACTATACGATGGATTTATCCAATGGAAGTGGATATCCATAGTGATACGGAGTGTCCTAGAGAAATGCAAAGTGGATGTAGGAGTAGCAGGGGTATACCTGGTTTCGTCGTGATTGATGGTGATTGATTGAATAAGAATTCTTGTTGTGTAGTATATGAAATTGTAAAGAAATCACAACCAAAAATTATTTGACCGCAATCAACTACGGTGTCGGATGTAGATTGTAAGTGAGTGCGGATCGTCCTCAGGGAAAGTGTAATCGTTCGTCTTTTGAATTAGATGAGTTGAAACTTTAATGAAAAGAAAACAAAACAATTCATGATTTAAAATTGAAGTTCAAGAATTAGAAAATATAGATCTAATAACAAGAAAAAGATAGAATCAAGAATTGATCGTTTGATGATTTTTCCAAACCAAATATCAAGAATCGAAATGAGGCTCGTAGGAATCGATCGGATCTATAGATGTGATGTAATCTTAAGATGACGTATTCTTATCCTTCGATGAGTGGATACTAGATCAATGATGATCGACAAGAATTAGGGGTTTCTTGTGAAACTAGGGTTTCATCTCATCCCTTGTTCTTTCATCGATATCATTCATATTCTAGCCTATAGTAAATTCAAGAAACGATCGTAGATCCCTAATTTCGAGCGATCACAATCAAGAAAGCATCGCAACGAAACTAGGTCATCGATTCTTGAACTTGCTAGGGTTTACAAAACTCGTAGGACTTAAAAATCGTTTAAAAATTTGTTACATCATCATTCTATTTATCGTCTCGACTCCTTAACGAGCGGAGTTTCACTCAAACATCACAACAAGAGCAACAATTACAAATTGAGATCTAATCATGATGCAAGAATTAAAAGAAAGCAAGATTAAAGAATTTCACCTTTTATTTATATCAACAATTTAGTTACATTCGCTCAAGAACTACAAGAGGAAGCATTCGATCGTCGATTTGGCTTCGCTCGTCTCCGTGGATCGCGGATCGGCTTGGATCACTTGCCCGATTGAAGATCGGCTCGGCTCCTAAAAGGTTGAAAGCTTCTCGCTTGATTGGTACTCAAGATCTTGAATTTGGAGTGGAATTAGGGTTAGGGTTTCGCACAAGCCTTGTCACTAGACTTGTGGAAGAAGATGAAGAAAGAGGATGATGAGAGAAGACTAACTAATGAAGAACTAATGATGAACCTCAAGATTGATTAGCCTTTAACCCTAGGTCTAGGTTCCTATTTATAGACATCCAAACCCTAGATCTAGGATTTCAAATTCTAAGTTTCCCTCCTAAAGTTTGTTGAGGAAATTTGAATTTCCCTCCAAAAGTTAGTTAGAGGAGAAGCTTCTAGATGTGATTAGTTAGGAGGGAGCTTCTAGAAGAGGATTAGTTAGGAGCTTAATTAGGATTAGCCATGCTTAATCTTCTTTGCTGATCTGGCAGTAGCTTCGAGGTCTTTCTGGAATTTTAAGTATCAGAAAGGAATGTGGGCCCTGGGAGAAGAATTATGCCCAAAAATTCATCTGCTGACGTGGCAATAATGCGGCGGATCCGCGGCTCAAGCACGCTCCCGCCGCGGATCCGCGGCTCTTTGGGGGAGTTAGAGCTTGGGCTTTCTGGTGCTTGTTTGGGCTGATGTATGGGCCTTTGTTTGATATATAGAATTGTATAATTCCTTGTGAATTGCTACCAGGTCTGAAATGATTGAGTTGCCGTAAGGTTTGATCAGCTAAATAACAATTTTGGCCTGTCTCCTGGATTTTCCTGCACAAATCTCGAAACAAGTGTTGCGCAAATACAGAAATGATGCGATGCCATGAAATGCGGTTAATTTCCCTTAAAGTGTCGGTTTAAAAGTCTAATACATGAAATCTGGTATTTTACGACTGATTTGCTAATATGTGAAATATGAATACCGAACGCTTCTAAATGTATGCAAAAGATGGGGAAATTGTCCTGTTAAAAATACATTATTTTCGACTGATCAAATACCCCCAAACTTAATTTCGATCGTCTCGAGCGAATGTTTTATTAAAAAGAGAAGGTGAAAATAAAGAAAGTGAAAAACTAACTAGCACACTTTCGTAGGCAACACGATTGCACTGAGCACGTGCAACAAGCCTTTAAACCTCTAGGTGTCCCTAGTAGGAGGAGTGTTGTCTCCTGAGGGTTTTCAGCGGATTGCACCCACAAAATCCAATAATAAAAGGAAGATCATCAATATTACATTTAAAGAAAAGAATCGTAAAAGAAAAGCCTTGAAAATTAGGGTTTCCAACTAAGCTAGCTTTTCGGTTGTCATGAGCCCTATCTTAATGGTCATGAAAAGATGTCAGAAATCACGTCCTCCCTCAATAAAACATCGTCTTATTCTTCATTCCTATCTTTCTTCCAAACATCGATCATATAACCCTGCGTGTGTGTAAAAGACATCCCTACACCCGGAGAATTCAATTCAAGCTATCATACTCTTGCCCACCAGCCTCAGTACTTTTTAATTAATGAATATTTAGATGAGATTGCTCACACACTTTCATGCGACCGTTAATACTTCTTTAGGTACTAACCGACCGATTACTCATGTGCTTGCTTATTTGGTGTATTTTCCTCGTCTTGCACCACCTTAGGCATACCAGTGACTCCCAGACCAGTTGGCCTTAGGGCACTAGGTGAAGAAGCACCCTCGCTATATATTTTTTTATTGCTCTTGGTGATAACAAAACAAGTGTTCATTTTTCTCACCACTTTATATTTTATTCATTTTTTTTTATATTTCCTTCATACTTTTGGATTTAAGACAAGAGCATTTCAAGGTATCCTCTACTATCCCAGGCTTTAAGACGTGTGTAAGTGCGAATAGCAGGGTAGCAACGTTCAAAATGTTTGGCTTCCAGAATAGAAACTATTTTTCAGACTTATTTTTATCCTCAGATTAGTGACGTCTTTCATCTTACTAACCCTTGGGACAACGGCTCATAACTACTTATTACTAGTTCGTATAAGAAAACTTCTAATTTTCTTGGTTTTCTTAAATTTTTCTAATCTCATGGATGTAATTTTTCACTATCTAAACTTTCATTATCTTATTTATGTACAAAAAATATTTTTATTATTTTGAAATTTTTTAAATTTTTATAGGTTTTCAAAAAAAATGTTTTGTGCTTATGCAAATGATATGCAAATGATGCGAAAATAAGCACAAACCTCCCCCAAACTTGTTTTCAACAGTGTCCTCAATGTTGCCTTCCGCTAAATCTACAAAACCTGTAAGCTTGGGAGGAATTTATTAGTGGGGGCAAAATATTTAAGTGAAGATCCTCCCCGAAACTTATTTTTGGCTCAAATTTTGTAAAATTTTTCTTTTCAAGAGCCAGAAAAAATATACCCCCCCAAACTTGAGTTATGCAATGTAAAGCTTTGAAAATCATAAGTGGGGGTCAAAAATCATTGGTCGATGCCAAGCTTTGCAAAGACCAAATGTTAACACCAACCATTCAAAAATTTTATCAATGCAGTGCTCTGGTTGATGGAAGAAGAAGTGGGGAAAGGTTAAGTGGTGGGAGAGAGTGTGTGTGCGTCTCATATTGGAGAGACGATGCAGTGAATATGATGGATTACTCGCATTCTTTTTACAGTTCAGAAGAAGGGGTGGAGGTTCAATTTCATCGATTGGGAGATGATTCATCTCAACACCCGTGTTATTCAGAAATGCAAGTTCATCAGCGAAGATCTCCTCAAAAGTTCCATTAATACCCCGATGAATAATGTCATCACAAAGTGCGGGGTGATCTTCAGACTCTAAGAACATTTCATAATCTGTGTTAATTGTTGACCCGGACATCTCGGTGGAAGAGTCCGTATGTGTATGATACATAGTTGGGTCAAACAATAACGTATGAAAAGAGTCAAGATCGATAACAGGAGGATCATCAAATTCGCTGCTGTCGACATCCATTAAGTCGACAGAACATACCTGAGCAGTAGGTTCGGAGGGTATACTTCCCAACTTGTAAATGTTCAGCTCTATTGACCTATTCCCGAAAGATAGGGTCATAGAACCATTACGACAGTTGATTATTGCATTGGAAGTGGCCAAAAAGGGGCGACCTAAAATCACCGGAATTTGATTCCGTGGGTTCGCTACAGGTTGTGTATCAATTACAATAAAATCTACCGGGAATATAAATTCTCCAATTTTTATTAACACATCCTCCAGTCCACCCCTAGGTTTGGTAATTGATCGGTCAGCCATCTGGAGAGTGCAATTGGTTGGCTTCAACTCTCCGATCCCTAGTTGCTCATAAACAGAATATGGAAGCAAGTTAACACTAGCGCCAAGGTCTAGTAGAGCACGGTTGATGTGTTTTTCCCCAATAGAAACGGAAATAGTAGGATATCCAGGATCCTTACGTTTCCTCGGTAATTGTTGGGGGAAAGCCGTGTCTATTGTTTTTTCCATAAAAATCTTCTTGGGCACTTGATTCTTCCTCTTCCTAGTGCACAAGTTCTTAAGAGTTTTCGCATAAGACGGAACTTGTTGGATGGCATCTAGGAGAGGGATGTTGGTGTTTACTTGCTTAAAAATGTTCATAATCTTCTCCATATGTGGACTCGGTGTGTTAGCCCTTAACTGATTAGGATAAGGTGCTTTAGCAATAAGCGCTGGGTCCATCATAGGAGAAGGAAGTGGGTGTGGAACCGATCCCAGAATAGAAGTGGGGATCGTCCGTGGAGGGGTAAAAGAGGTGGGCTGTAGTGGCAAGACTTTTGGAAAACGAAGAATAGGCTCGGAAGAAGATGGTGGGGGTAGAAGAACTGGGGTTAGAATTATGTGTGTGAGGAAAGGTCTCAGCCAGGGTGTTATTGATTGATTTATCAGTGTCATCAAACTCTTCCCCAAGGTGATGGTCAAGCACTCTTCCAGATCTCAACGTGATCTCATCCACATGATGTGAATAGCCAGGATTAGGTAAAGGTTGAGCTGGAAGTTTCCCTTTCTCTCATGCACTCATTTCGGCTTTTAGTTGTGCAATTTGTTCTTCCATCGATTTGATGTTCTCATTTTGAGAGATAATGATCTTCATCACATTCTCGACGGAAGATTGCAAACTTGCCGTCTCTTGGATGGATTGTTTCATGAAAGTATCCAAGGTTTGTGCTAGTGCAGAGGTATTATCTGTACCGGTCAATTGTAAAGGACTAGACGGTGCAAAAGTGTTGGCCGGATGTTGAAAGTTTTGTGATTGGAAGGGGTGCTGACTCAATTGAAGTGGTGGGTGCTGTTGTGGTGGAGGGGCCCCTTGGAAATTGTTTTGGGTTGGAACCGTGTTTTGAAATTGTGATTGGTTCCAAGCAAAGTTAGGGTTATTCCTCCAACCCTGATCATATGTGGAGGAAGATGGATCATTTCTAGGTCTTTGAAATGCGGCATTGGTATGCTCATGACCTTGAAACGGACATTCTTCCGTCAAGTGAGACGGATCAGAACAACATCCACATACAATTTTGGAGAGTGATATTTGACTTAGGGCGGCGGCTAAAAATTTATTTTCCATATTCTCGAGTTTCTTATTGATAGCTGCAATGTCAGCTCTAACTCCTATGGAAATATCATTGCCATCCCTAGATGATTGACTCATACCCTCCCACTGTAAAGATTTTTCAGCGAAATTTTCTAGAAAGTTCCAGGCTTCCCCATCATCTTTGGTCATAAAGTTGCCTTGACACATGGATTCAAGGGTCTGTCTTGTGTAAGGAGTAATGCCCTCATAAATGATTCGGCACAGATCCCATCTTGGGATGCCGTGATGAGGACATTGGACTAACAGATCCTTGAAACGTTCAAGACATTTTGAAAATGTTTCATTTGGAAGCTGGGTGAATTGATAGATTTCGCTACGGACTCGAGCTGTCTTTTGGTGTGGGTAGAATTTCTTAAGGAATGCTTTGACGAATTCATCCCAATTTGAAATGGAATGTGCGGTAGTGTTATATAGCCACTTCTCGGCTAAATCGCACAAGGTGAATGGGAGAAGACGTAGACGCAAAGCATCCACAGACAACTGTGAGGTACCCATCATTGCGCATACATTTTCAAATTTCGTGATAAACACGTATGCGTCTTCAGACTCAAGACCGTGAAATTTTGGTAGAAGGTTGATGTATTGGGGTTTTATTTGAAAATTTTCCCCATTGGCTGGTGGAATGGAAAGACAGGTGGAAAGTGGACTTCGTGTTGGATAGCACCTCTCTTGGAGAGAGATGCGAGGTGGATTCTGCGCACCAACGGACGGCGGCAGAGTAGTGGAAAAGAAGTTCGATGGCGGTGGATCCATCGATGTGGGTGTGGTGGTGGGTAAAAGAAAGGGTAAATCTAGAAATACCGACTTTTGGGTCGATCAAAAGGACGCGGACTAACAGGCACTAGAATCCTGTTATCCAGCCTATCTTGCACTAAAAAGGGTTAGTACAAGTGGCAGCGTGAATTTATAATTAGGGAAAATGATATGAATGCGGTGTTTGTTTTGAAAAAATGATGCAACACAACAAATGCAATACACAAAACCCTAAAATCTAGGGGTCACCTAGGTCAAAGCTCTAGACCGCTCCTAACTGCCAAAAGACAAGTCGCGGGATAGAATCCTCCACTGCCTCTTTGTTCCCCTGTGGCCGGATAAGTGCCAAGTAAATGGGAAGGTACTCCACTACGTAAGTAGTGGGCCTAATTAAAAACCACTAGCCTTAGACACACTCGCCTTAGACACCACAAGAAAACGCGGATAAGCAATGAATTACCCACGGCCTTCTTCTGTCCTAATTGAGCGCGACGGTCCTTAGAGTCATCTCTAGATTTCTTTTAGTTAATGAGGGTAAATGCGAATGCAAGTTTGTGATTTTCGGGGCTTAGGAAGGGTAATGAAGTCCCCACCTAATTTGGATTTGGTCGTGCCCCTTAAATTTCCGTATTAATATGAAAACAACCAAAAAATCAAAAACACGCACAAATTTTATTTTGCTTTTGCGGCGCTGCGATTATTTGCAAAGAAACCTGCAGCAAATTGTTAATTGGAGCTAAAAAGGGGAGAGAGGAGAAAGTAAGGAGTTACCTGAAGAAGTTTGGTGCAGCAACCCCTTGAGGAGACCGCGGTTCAGCCGCAGATGGTAGGTCAAGACCGCGGAAACGCGGCTTTTTGAAGGGAACACTGCACAAGATTTTAACAGAGAGTTTCTGTAGACTCCCTCAGCTCTCTGGTATTTTCAGAAAAATTTTATCCAGCTCCAATGATTCCAGATTTCCTCGCAATCAAATCACAACATACGTATTAGTGTTTGTAAGAGTTTAGATCTAAAAATTATGATGGAATAAATTGTTCAACTCAAATTTCAAAATACGAACAATTAGCGTACTATCCCCGGCAACGGTGCCATTTGATTGGATGATTTTCTTGGATGTGTGTATCAAATCAAATAGTCCCCGGCAACGGCGCCATTTGATTGGATGATTTTCTTGGATGTGTGTATCAAATCAAATAGTCCCCGGCAACGGCGCCATTTGATTGTTAAGAATTCTTGTTGTGTAGTATATGAAATTGTAAAGAAATCACAACCAAAAATTATTTGACCGCAATCAACTACGGTGTCGGATGTAGATTGTAAGTGAGTGCGGATCGTCCTCAGGGAAAGTGTAATCGTTCGTCTTTTGAATTAGATGAGTTGAAACTTTAATGAAAAGAAAACAAAACAATTCATGATTTAAAATTGAAGTTCAAGAATTAGAAAATATAGATCTAATAACAAGAAAAAGATACAATCAAGAATTGATCGTTTGATGATTTTTCCAAACCAAATATCAAGAATCGAAATGAAGCTCGTAGGAATCGATCGGATCTATAGATGTGATGTAATCTTAAGATGACGTATTCTTATCCTTCGATGAGTTGATACTAGATCGATGATGATCGACAAGAATTAGGGATTTCTTGTGAAACTAGGGTTTCATCTCATCCCTTGTTCTTTCATCGATATCATTCATATTCTAGCCTCTAGTAAATTCAAGAAACGATCATAGATCCCTAATTTCGAGCGATCACAATCAAGAAAGTATCGCAACGAAACTAGGTCATCGATTCTTGAACTTGCTAGGGTTTACAAAACTCGTAGGACTTAAAAATCGTTTAAAGATTTGTTACATCATCATTCTATTTATCGTCCCGACTCCTTAACGAGCGGAGTTTCACTCAAACATCACAACAAGAGCAACAATTACAAATTGAGATCTAATCATGATGCAAGAATTAAAAGAAAGCAAGATTAAAGAATTTCACCTTTTATTTATATCAACAATTTAGTTACATTCGCTCAAGAACTACAAGAGGAAGCACTCGATCGTCGATTTGGCTTCGCTCGTCTCCGTGGATCGCGGATCGGCTTGGATCACTTGCCCGATTGAAGATCGGCTCGGCTCCTAAAAGGTTGAAAGCTTCTCGCTTGATTGGTACTCAAGATCTTGAATTTGGAGTGGAATTAGGGTTAGGGTTCCGCACAAGCCTTGTCACTAGACTTGTGAAAGAAGATGAAGAAAGAGGATGATGAGAGAAGACTAACTAATGAATAACTAATGATGAACCTCAAGATTGATTAGCCTTTAACCCTAGGTCTAGGTTCCTATTTATAGACATCCAAACCCTAGATCTAGGATTTCAAATTCTAAGTTTCCCTCCTAAAGTTTGTTGAGGAAATTTGAATTTCCCTCCAAAAGTTAGTTAGAGGAGAAGCTTCTAGATGTGATTAGTTAGGAGGGAGCTTCTAGAAGAGGATTAGTTAGGGAGCTTAATTAGGATTAGCCTTGCTTAATCTTCTTTGCTGATCTGGCAGTAGCTTCGAGGTCTTTCTGGAATTTTAAGTATCAGAAAGGAATATGGGCCCTCGGAGAAGAATTATGCCCAAAAATTCATCTGCTGACGTGGCAATAATACGGCGGATCCACGGCTCAAGCACGCTCCCACCGCGGATCCGAGGCTCTTTGGGGGAGTTAGAGCTTGGGCTCTCCGGTGCTTGTTTGGGCTGATGTATGGGCCTTTGTTTGATATATAGAATTGTATAATTCCTTCTGAATTGCTACCATGTCTGAAATGATTGAGTTGGCGTAAGGTTTGATCAGCTAAATAACAATTTTGGCCTGTCTCCTGGATTTTCCTGCACAAATCTCGAAACAAGTGTTGCGCAAATACAGAAATGATGCGATGCCATGAAATGCGGTTAATTTCCCTTAAAGTGTCGGTTTAAAAGTCTAATACATGAAATCTGGTATTTTACGACTGATTTGCTAATATGTGAAATATGAATACCGAACACTTCTAAATGTATGCAAAAGATGGGGAAATTGCCGTGTTAAAAATACATTATTTTCGACTGATCAGTGATCGCATTTCCTTTGCCATTATTCTAATCCCTTTATATGTATTTACTTATTACCTTCTGTACACCACACTTAAGTTTAATTGGTTTTCTTCCTTCCCTACCGTTCGGCACTTGCCTCTGGTCTGGAGGAAGACTATCCAATAAGCTCAATAGGTGTACCCTCTCCTAATCCAAGGACCCCTCACAACCTGAGAGAAGGTAAAGAGAAAAGACAATCGAATAATCCTATTCTATCTCTCCAGAACCAGAATCCATCCTCGAAAAAGTTCTTTAGAGTTCGTATATAACCATAGGATGGATTTATCCAATGGAAGTGGACGTTCGTAGTGATACGAGGTGTTCTGGAGAAACACAATGGTGATATAGAAGTGGCAATGATGTATGCGACACCGTAACATTCCAAAAGCCAAAGTGTTTTAAGAAGGTTCGGTCAACTTGGTTTATGAGTTTTAGTCAAGGGTCGGGTCATAGTCTCTGCCAGAGAGATAGAGAGAGAAGAAACACTCAGCGTTCACTCTAACCTAGATCAGAATGGTTAATCATTTTATCTAATCTGGATGGCTCCCACTGTATCCTCGAATTCTCCTCCAAACCTAAAAAGAGAATTAGTCGGAATCACCTTAGGAGTAATCCTACTCATCAGTGGGAATCGGGATCCAACTATCATCGCATGATAACCTGATGGAAGCCACTCAAGTCACTACACTCCAGAAGGTATGCGCATTCCTGGCAAGTTTCCTGTATATTTGAAACTCCTGATGTATGTTTTTACCCCTAGGACCCAAGTGACCTTGACGGAGTCAACAAATCAAAAAGTCCTAGTCAAGTTCAACCCGTCATTATCTTGATTGCATTAAACCCACCCGCACGAGCCCTTGACAGAGTCAACAAGGCCGCACGACTGTCCTAACCAATCACATATCCATGCTACAAACAAGCACCACTCAGCTACCGCACACTACGCCTTCACGGAGTCAACAATCGCAGCACGAATACTAAGTACTACTTGTAGGAAATGACGGAGGGCTACGGCTGGTTTTTGGCGAAAAACCTTTACGTAATGAACTTGATCTCGTTGAAGGAATCCAAGTGGTTTTATAAATATATAGTGGCGAAAACTTTTGCTAAAGAGGTCACTCCCGGTGAAGAGATCTCGGCTCTTTCCCCGTCGAATGGGGTGCAGGATATCCCAAATTGAATACCACGATGCAAAGCAAAAATAATCGACTATAGTAAAGTTATTACGTTGACGCAAACTTTTACCCAAGGGGTCACTCCCGATGAAGGGATCTCGGCCCTTTCCTCATCGAATGAGGTGCAGGATATTCCAAAATGAATACCACGGTGCAAAGCAAAAGAGAACGTCTGTAATGTCAGTTTTTAAAAGCTTGGTTCCAACAACATCATATATATATATGTGTGTGTGTTTGTTTTATCCCTGCATTGATAAGGATCTATGCAGCCCCATCAATTAATCACACCAAAAAAGAATAAAAATAAAATGTACGTATATGCCATCCGCATTCGCCACTGGGTCCCGTCATCACCCGTTAGGTTACTTAACTAATGACAGAGCGGGGATTGGGCTAGTGCGGGTGCAAAACATATACAACATCTACTAGTATATATAAATATGTATATAACATTCGTCCCAGGCATGATATAAAGCAACATCATAGAAACATCACAGAAGCAACACGGAATGGTGGATAATCTGGAGCCCCGAGTTTCACTTGAGCCGCAAGTGAGACCCGACGTTCCCTGTCGTGTGGATAGCATGCGCAATGAAACCAGACCCCTACAAGTGCGGCAAATTACCCGCCAAAACCAGAAGTGAGGCAGCCTCCTTCAGCAACATGAATGGACCACCCAGCACTTCACGGAATCCGGTAACTTTAGCACCCCTCCTGGGTCACCTATACCCCCTACGAGTGGGGCGAATAGCCCGCCAATTCTAAAGTAAGGTCCCCTCCGTCCCGACGCCATGAGATGCGGACCAGTTGCCCTCTAGAATCCGGCTATTCGTGCACCCCACCACGGGGTAATCCTAGTACAGAAAAGAAAATAATATACAAGGGTGACATCGACCTCAGCCCGGTCGTGCCCCAAAAGAATAATATACAAACTGGCAGTGACGGCAGTCCACATGTCAGACGCTCGCTCCACAATATCAAATGTACAAATGAAATAAAACTATACTAACATTGCACCACAGCTATCCACCATGACGATCCAACCAACATCACAGCACAACACAGAACATCAACGTGAATGTCACGTTCGCAAACCCGTCTAAAAGAACATATAGCAGTTAGACGGGTTTACCGATCAAATGACATTCATGGTCGCAGATAAAAATGTATGTACTGTTAAACGCACACTTAAAATATCGGTCGACAAAATTCTAAATTGTCCCCAAAATCAATAACAACACTGCACAGAAAACTGGGCCAAAACAGAATATCACAAAAATCACAATTTCACATCAGGGGGCTACAGGAAAAATTTTGAAGCCCGTCGCCACTAAATCGCGGCGGATCTGCCGCTAATTGGGGGTAAGTGCGGCGGTTCCGCGGCTCTTTAGAGGCTTCAGGGGCTCAAATTTTTTCTGTACCCTTAGAATTTCCTGCACGGATTTTTAAGCTACTACAAATAATTTTTTGAACACTTTTGAAAAACGACAGCAAACTGAAAAAATGAAATCGTGATTTCGGTAAAATCCGTCGATCAATCTTTTAAGCACGTCTAAACAAGCTAGTAAGGGGTTTAAAGGGTGGCTCTGATACCATGAAGGGTCCCAGCAGCGCCCCGACCATCGAAACGCGGAACAAAAATTTCTAAAACCGGCGCTACCGTTACCCGAATCCCGGATCGACCTTAAACCCTAAACTAGCATGCTAATCTAAGAGTTAGAATTGTTATACCAAGTTGATCCATATCCTTCGGTCTTCAATCCAAGCTCCTAGAGGTTCTTTGATGAAGTTTGGTTGCCGGTCTTCCTCCATCTCCGATGATCCACCTGAGAGATGTAATTCCGGCTCTAGCTCCACGACATGATGCAAACGAAGCGACTAGGGTCTCTAGGATGCTACCCTAGAGAGCCTAGGATGTAGTGTGTAGGATCTTGGTGTTATCCATCTCAAATCTGGAAGGTGTAAGTAAAACAAGAAAGCTAGAGGAGGTGAGGCTAATGGTGAGGGAGGAGCTCAAGAAAAACATCAAGTGAACAAAACCTTCATGCTTGGAAAAATGAACTCAACCATGAAAGAGAAAAATAGCATGCTAGGTTTTGTTAAAATAATTTTTCCAATTTTTAAATCCCACCATGCTTGAATAGTGAACACAAATGAATTAACAATTCATTTGTGTGCACTATTGCAAGCATGGTTGTCACCATACCTTCTCATTTTAATTTCCACCTCATTTACCATTTTAATAAAATGGTCAAATCAAGAAATGAGGTGGCACCTTCTAGAATGTTATCCGGTAAAAAATACGGATTGCATTCTACTGTAAATATATCTGCATTCATACCGAAATACGAATACTCAATGAGATAGAAAAACACAAAGAATATAATACTAGAATATATGTATCGAAATACATATACATAAATTATTAAATCAATACCTGATTTAATAATCCGGCTCAAGTACGAGTCGGCTAATACTATCAATTGTCCGATCGAAAGTCCTGGTACAAAGTACACCAATCGATCGGAACCCTGCACGTATCCAATACGGCTACTACATCATTTCGCCAGAACCAGGGAAACCCTTTATGTGGGACTCTAAAGACTCGTCAATACGATGGCAGTGGGTTTAACCACAAGCACGTCAGTGGCACTAGCTGTACGTAACGGCTACCCAGGTATTAAGCGAAAGGGAGGCCGACGAGAAAACTCTTGCAGAACCCCTACTGAGCCTGACAATGACAATATCCGTACAGTCCGGTCTGTTCGTCTAAGAGTATCGCATATCGAGTCTAAGGGGGTGGATAAAGTCAGACGCCTAACAACGCGACATTTAGTGTCGGTATGAAACCCATCACCACCTGAGAAACTATCGATCCTGGATCGGTAATTCTCGTCCACCGTGGCTACGGATTTTTGGTGATGGCCATCCGTACACAACACGATATCAACCCCCAATACCGGGAGAGACGAATCCCCGACGATCCGATCACTACCTCCATGTGGCTCGGGACTGTACCCAACTAAAATCTATTTGCACGACTCCTTTGAGCCGTGGTAGGGTAGTAATCAAAGCATGGTGGGAACTCACATGAGACAAATAACGATCTCAGGTCGACAGATTAACCTGTACACATGTCACCTGGGAACTACTATCTGACAATAGGTATAATACCAACTAGCAGGTTCCCGGCAAGTCCGTCCAGTTTACTCATAACCAAATGAACACATGTATACTATTTTAAGTGAAAAAACTAACACCAATGGCTTGTGAGACCTGGCCACCGCCCCTCGTCGGGTTCTCGATCAGTATACACTAGTCTACACTGGAGTATCGATGCCCGGTCTCAATACTCCTACGACTTGGGACATTTAAGGATGTGCTTATAGACCCCAGCTCCCACATTTATGATCGCCATTATAATGCCGGCAGTCAAGCAAGAATCCTAAGGGCTCTATCAACTTGTACATGATGATAAAGACAAACCAGATAGCATACTATAATCTTGAGTAAGACTGTTTCATCGGTATAGGTCCTGCCTCAATCATCATAATCACAAGTCCGCGACTTTGATAATTGCCTTGAGGGTACTATGGCCAACAGACCCATCATTTAAGTTACCTAAGCATCATAGATAAATACGACGTACGCTTATGCCATCCGCATTCGTCTTGATGTCCCGTCATGCACCATTAAGTTAGGTAACTAACGGCAGAGCGGGGCAGGGCTAGCGCTGGTGTAAAACATAAGCAACGTCTATATAATATATCACATATACTATATACAGTATCTATCTCATCATATAAAGTGATCACATCACAGAATATCGCAGCAGAAATAAACATACGAAATATTGGATATACTAGGATTTCCGAGTATTAAATTAAGCCTGTATAATACACGGATTCCACGGTCGTGATGAATAGCCAATCCCATATCCCTAGACCCCTACGAGAGCGCCAAGAAACCCTACCAATTCAACAGTTAGGAGACCCGGACTCGACGCCTCGAGATGGTCTCCCACTGTACTCTAGAACCCGGTCACTTATGCTCCTATCCTTGGGTCTATCCTAATGCGGAAAAGTAAATAATATACATCAACGGTGACATCTTCCTCAACCCGGAAGTGCCCCAATAAAAGAATATTACATACAAGTTTTTTACATGAATGAAAATGGATAAACTCTCATCTCACATAAAAAAAACTCGGTTATTCAAACGCGACGATCCAATATAACATATCACAGCAATGCATAACATCACATGTCATCAACATAAGTAAATATGCGTATCCCAATTGTCGTTGACGTATAACAACGAAACCGGCGATACACCACATATTACACTTACGGCCGTAGAAAAGAAAGTGAAAAACTACAACAATTGGAATCCGCAACCACCTTAGACATCATAAACCCGAAATATCTCATATTCCGGATTTCATGCCTAACCAAATGAATTCCTTAGACATTGCATGCCTAACAATTATAAACCCCGCATTTTAGTCTCGATATCGAAAACACTTTTCAATATCAAGTCGGGTAATTCAAGAAGATTCCCGACATCCTGATCGAATGCTCGTCGGAAACTTTAGTAGATGGCTGCACTCTTGATACCGTCGACGAAGTGCACTTAGGTGGAACACCGCGGCCGCGAACACCCGAACGGATGCTTTTGGCAACGGGGTTCTCGTACAGTAACTTGGTCGGGGCTATAAGACGTGGCTATCTAATAAGGTTACCCGGCGAGTATCCGCGTACGCTACATGATTGCGATGGGCTTTTGATCACATTAAAATCCCGTGGCAACCGATCAAATGAGATTAAATTGCTAGATTTATAAAATTCAAATTAGTTTTCTTATGGATTCTAAGTATTGTATCCCATCATATGATATCTGGATGATGTTAAGCTTTTCGATCGATTCATCAAAGTCCCACAATTCCCCGAAAGCTCAACACTTGAGCACGGTTTAATAATACCCAGAACATGCCACAGTACCTATGAACTAGCCGTATAAGGGCAGACCCAAGCCTTATTAATGGCACCGCGGAACAGCCGCAAACCCTAAGGTTCGTAAGCGGTTTCATAGTCATTATGTCGAGTTAGTATTTCATTCTTCTAGAGGGTTCACAGAATTACTTCCATGATTTTCCGAATACGTTAAACTTGGAAAAATAGGTTTTTGACATTCGTTCGAACTTTTTAATTTCGCCTAGACAACATACGAATCTTCGAAACAATGTTAAAATTATGAATACAAAACACTCCAAATTGCCTATACTGTAAGATTACATCACATGCAAACTTAGAAAAAACAAGCAACACCTGAAACACCATAACCTAAAGACTGGAACACAGAAAAAATTTGAAGCCAAAACTCCCAAATTGGGCCGAGCTCGCCGGTTTTTTCATCATTGTAGCCGCCACTTTGAGCTCAAATTGCATCAATTTTCTTCTCTATTCATGTTATCTCATACAACATTCTGCAGTTGTTTAAAAAAAATTTGAAGACTTTTTAAAATCGACAGAAACCAAGTTCAAGTGTTTCAAGTTTCGGAGTCGTTTCGGTTTCATAATCTAACAATCATCGTCTAATTTTCTAGCATGGCTCTGATACCACTTCAGGGTTGTATAGCACGGTAGCAAGGTTTCGGGAGGTATCGTCTATGCCAGTTTCAAAAATTTGCAGTTCTAGCTAACCCTAACCCTAGAATCTTTACTAGAAAATCCGATGAAAACATATGTAAACAACTTTACATACAAGTCAATGAGGAATAAAACCTTTGTAGACCATTCCTTCACTTCTAATGCTCCATGTAGTAGTCCCTTCTCTGCAAATCATGAACACGCGAAATCTAGAAAGGGTTCTCTTAAAAAAATGAGCAAGCTTGCACGAAGTCTTCGAGGCCGAAAATGATCTACGTCGAGGAGACACTAACCCAAGCAACCCCTTCACTAATTGTGGAATTAGTGAAGCAAACACCCTATACTAAATGGAAAGTAGTAGAGGATGATAAAGTAGGAATTTTATTCACTTTAGAAATAATTTTCTTACTCATTTTTCTTCATTCCCAAAAGCTAGTGAGCTTTGAGGAAGAAGATGAAAAGATCTCTTATGATCAAAAATCAAGTGGAGAATGGCAACCATAGGTGAGTTAACATTATATGATACCCCTTGTAGAGACATAACCATGGCTAAGCATAATGGTTGAGTTTATAAATATCTTTAGTAAAACAAAACTTGTGGACTTAGTCAATGGTTAGCAAAGCTTCTCCAAGTTTCTAGCCATGACCAAATGCAACCAATTTTTGAACATGACACAAAACTTTGTACACTAATATATATCACATATATACACATGCACAAATCAAGTGAGAAAAGAATTCTTAAGTGAATGAATATTAGTTAATGTAACTTAATATATCAAATATATAATTATACATTAAATTATTAAATCAACACTTGATTTAATAATCAGGCTATATCACATATAACCGACTAATATCATGTGTATCATCTTATCGAATCGACACTTGATTCGATAACCCGGCTATATCACATATAACCGACCGATAACACAAATCGCGAGAATAGAATACGGTATCACATACAGTATTAATCTCGGTCCCGCGCATATCACATATATGCTCTTACTCCGTTTCGTTTGAGCCAGGAAACCTCTGTGTAGGACTCTAAAGACTCGTCAATACGCTGGCAGTAGGTGATGATCATATCAAACACCTACAAGTCTCAAGCGGTCTACTAAACGTAATGGCCACCCGGGTATTGAGCGATCAGAAGATCAACAAGCATGCCTGGTCATACTCCTGTGAATCCAATCAGTAACACTATCGTACAGTCCGGTCTCTTCGTCTGATATATCGCATATCTCGTCTAGAGGCGGTAAACGTCAGACCCCAGTAACTCGATAAGTCGTGCCGATCTGAGGCTCATAACAGGTCGAGAAACTACTGATAACACTTACCAGTATATCTCAGAATCAGCCCTGGCTAGGGACTTCCTATTATAGCCAATCGTGCACAGCGCAACATCAACACCCAATACCGGGAGAGATGAAATCCCCTCCTATCGCTCATTGCCTCCATGTGACTCGGGACTGTACCCAAAAACCACCGTTTTGCACGTTCTCTTGAACGTGGTAAGGTTGAAATCAAAGCACAGTGGGAATCACGCAAGACTCTATGACGATCTTGGGTTGACAGACTAACCTGTATCAGTGTCACCAGAGAACTGCCATATAACATGAGGTATAATACCATCTAGGAGTTCTCGGCGAGTCCGTCCAGTGTACCCAGTCTCCACTGAGCACCCATATATCATCTCTGATGTCAAACACCAATGGATATGGGATCATCCATCGCCCATCTTCATGGGCCGAGAAGCTATACGCTAGTCTACTCCGGTATATCGATGCCCTGTCTCGATACACACACAACTAGGAACATTAAAGGATGTACTCACGGACTACCTTTGTCCCACTAGTATGATCCGCATCATAATCCAGGTAGTCAAGTACACATCCTAAGCGCTTTACCAACATGTAACAGAGAGACAATCAGTGTACATGTTAAGATAAAGAGTAACCAGATAGCATACTATCATGTCGAGCAAGAAAGTCCTCCCTATATATGTCTAAGCATCCACTATAATATACATCATATGTACAATAATGGCCTCTAGGGCATACATATAACTAACATTCTCACACCCTCTCTCTCTCCTAGCCATACCCTTTTGTCCCCTTTGACCATTCAAAATTCCATTTCTTTTCTTTTTATTTCATAAAACAAAAACCATATGTAAAGGAAGTAAAATATGGTTCATCAAAATATAACATTTGCGACATGTTATGGTGCATGTCATGCACATAACATACTTAATGCAAAATTAGTAAATATTAATCGAGTTTAGTAAATAACCCATTTATAAATAATTGTATAATAATTCATAGAATGCTAAATCACATAAATACATTCGAAATCAATAATTTATTAATTTTCCAAATATTTTCCAAATGGTTGGTACATAGTTATACCATATCATTTAAATCTAATCTCCATACTTTAAAATATTCATAATATTTATTAATTTGATTATTTTAATTCCTAAAAATAATATTTTATTTCCTGAAATATTACAACCTTCCCCCTTAAATAAATTCAGTCCCCGAATTTAAATTTAAATCCCCCTAATACTAAAACATTTCAGCAAAATAATCAAATTGTCGTGGCTCTGAGTATTATGAATACTCAAAACATATTATAGCGTAATGCATGCGTATTGAAAACGAGTGTACAACCCAAAATCAAAACTCCATAAAGAATCATGCAATTATCGGAGTTATGGCGAAAATACAGTGTCAAAATCCAATTCGAAAACCAATATGATATACTCAAAATGATAATACTTATATAGTACGCATCATTGTAAAATATTCCAAAACATCCAAATAGAAATGCATGCAAATCCTTTTTCAACCCGCCGTGCGATGCGCATATCACGGCACAAGTAGCGGACGTTCATTGTAAAAAAAAATACCTATATATATATCCTTTGTTTAATATATACGTTACGCCTTTGGAAAACGATTTTAGAAGGGTTTCCTTGTAAAGTTTTCGTGTCATCTAGGACACGTAGGAAAATATTGAGACTATAGCTTTTTCTTTTTTGGAAATCCCTTCGGTAATTATTGATGCATGCAAAAAAACTTAGGTACTGTTCTCAGAACAGTCCTGCACGGTTACTAAACCAGATAATAAATATCATAAAATATATTTCCCCAAAGGAAATCGATCCCAAAATGTGTACAAGAATGCTACATGCGTCTGGTGCACATGGGAATCGAAATCAAAAATAGGTGCCATACATGTGCACAGAAACAAAATCTAAGTGCAACCGGTGTGCACGAAAACATATGTCGAGTGCAACGGGTGTGCATGACAACGACATTAGGTGCATCTGATATGCACGAAGAATCTCGATTTAGTGCATCTGGTGTGCACAAAATCGCATCAAGTGCGCCAAGTGTGCGCAAGAATCTCAATCAAGTGCACATGGTGCATGAAAACGAATATCGAGTATAAAAATTTGAAATCAACGGTATACGACATACACCAATTCAAAATCATGTATACCGCGGTATATAACTTATAAACATATGCAACCACGTGCACAAAACCGTATCAAGTACTGAAAGATCGTGTAAACTACGCCGAAAGCATAAATCAAATCATATGCACACTATATGTATGAAATCAAAATCAAACATCTTAGACAACATAAGATCAAAATCAAATGCAATGAATATGCATGAAAACAACAATCAACACAACTGATATATAAAATACGAGTCAAGCGCAACTGTAGTGCACATAAGAAAATATTAATCATAAAACGAATCATCGAAATACCAAAATTCCGAACAACAGAAACGTGATATCTGAATCACCAAATCGCAAATCATAAATACTATCGTCAATGTGCCCTTCCTTCAAGGTCGAAGGATGCCGATGAATCCAAAGCTAGCAGAGCAAGTTATCTACTTGCCTCCTGTTCACGGTCTGGCGTCTTATGCCCTTAGGTTCTCATCCCTCTCTATGGATTACCAGTTACATGACTTCTCGGCTTAACAACCCGATACGGAGTAATGACGGAAACTGTTCCGCTCTGGCGTATTCTCTGAAGATCTCCTGACCAATTAGCATGGTCACCCATAACGTATCTCATCAATGATGGAAAACTCTGGCCCACCGAGTGTGCGTGATACGATTCTCATGTATTATTTCTAGAAAGATCATGTCAGGGTCTCTCCCAAATCTCATGTCTGTCGCATTACCCGAAAGTTATCACCCTTTACCAAATCCATTTCTTGCTCCGGGATAGCTACATTCTCATTATGACTTTCTCTGGAATTATGGCTGCATTCACCGCCTCTGCATAGGCATCCGGTTTCTGATGTCAACGGAGTGGAACATCATCTAGTTAAGATCTCGTACGAACCTCTTGATCCGCTTTTCTTCAATGTGGACAAATTCAGAATTATCTCTTCGTAGCTGTGTGAACTGCGCTCCAAACAGTTGCACTCATATCTAGAGGCTCCTTCTGAAACTATGAACTCGGTATCCCCAACATCATGTAGTAGGCATCTGGCCAATTACATTCCCGGGAACTCGACCAAATCATCGAAGGAATACGCTTTTGCTCGTCCTTTCTCGATCGACTCACAATGCATCTAGGTGAGGTCCTTCATTCCGAAGCTGGTCAATTTACTGATCTTACATCGTAGCACCCAACGAACAATGTCCTTTCTTGATTAACTCACAACACGTCTGTGTGAGTGCCTCTTCTAGGTGAAGTTAGTCAATTGATGACCTCGCATTGAAGCATCCAACAAGAAAAAAGTCCTAGTCTTATCTAAGGGTGACTAGCGATCTTCTGTCACATTCCTGAGCGTTACCGCATGCTGCAATAGTTTTCAAACATCTGGGGCGATATCTTGTCAGTCGCAGCAACAGATGGCTCATCCGTCCACACGATAGACAATGCCTCAATCATCAAGAATAGACGGTATATTAACTGTCTCCACATTCTAGCTGGCTTCTAGTAGTGGCCCGATCATCTGGTGTAGATCTGCTGTTGCGTCAACAAGAAATCTTAGCAAAACAACACATCAAAACGCTTACGTCAATGGAAAACACATAGTAAAACGATTTATCAATGCAATCGTATGTCACCGGAATTACGCCATGGTCAGTCCTCATTCATGACGAGCTCGTGCTGACCGCACCTCTAGCTGCAACTCTTTCTCTCTGCTCGTGTAGCCGTGGTAAGAGGAACCACAATCCGACTGATAGATAGATCATAGGAACGAATAGAATACAGTGCCTAAGAAATGTATATCTTAAGGCTTCTTAAGCGAAGTAGCGTATCGTAAGTATGCCGCAGAACGTACACACGGCACGTCACTCTTACCTAAGTCACCTAATCCATCAACCAAGGTCAACCTACACGACGAAAGTTCGGGTCTAATACCCCCTCGGCCAAGTTAAATTCCGTAAGGTCAAGCCTAGGTTCCAAATATAAATATACGCCCTAAACTCCGCAAAGTCAAACCTAGACTCGAACCAAGGTTAAACCTAACGCTCTGATACCAACTTTGTCACGACTCGGAAAAGCCACGTGACTGGCACTTGAATCATGTGAAGTCTATAGGACACCACCTAATTCAAGTAAGCCAAAAGCCTAGAAATCTAAACCTCTTTAGGGAAAATAGTGAAGATGCAGTTTTGAAATGAGGTGTTCTACTGAATCAATTTCTTTCTACGACACTTAGATAATAGTATATGAAACACAAGATTTATATTTATCTTGAAAACATGCTCGTCATTGAAAATTTGGACAGCACCTCCTTTGTAATTTTTAACCCAAAAACGGTACAAGCAATATAAATATATGCATCCCCAAGTGGGAGCTAGCTCTTCGCTAATTGGAGGAAACAACCATGCAAGATAATATAAGTATACAATGCCGAAGACGAGGATTAAAACTCAGAAAGAAAACAAGAAAACTAAACTTCATTAAGAAACCAGAAACGATAATAAAGAATACAAGAGCGCGACTCTAAGGCCGAAAGAATATACAACTGTGATTATCTAAGTCTACTAAATATACAAGTCCGGTTGATAGAACTTACTAGATACAAATGAAATAAATATACAAATATATACTGGTGGTCACGAAGCAAATGTATCCCACCTATCCAGCAATCACCCGGAAGAAAGTGAAGTGCCAGCAAGCCGCCACGGAACCTGTACGGCTAAACTTGCAAGAAAACTGTGGCACAATGGGGTGAGTTGTCAACTCGTGATTAGAAGACATCACCCAGTAGAAACCGAATGTATGACGATCTCCTATGTCAATACAACAATATACTCATAGTATAACACTGAAATATCTAGTAGTGGCAGGAGTAATAATCTAAGCATAAGTGTAATACCAAGTACTCGTGTCAGTGTCACAAAGTAACAACATGTCATATATATGATGTATGAATGCATTATGAATGAATAATCATGAAATCATGGCATATCTCTACGAGATGCTGAGTTCTTATCTTTAATAAAATTTTGTAAAAAAACTGGAGTATCATCAATGAAATCGACAGAAATTCATGTCAAATATCGACACAAAATCCTCAAAATCCAGGGCTCCGTCAGTCCGAATCGGCCCATATCATCAAATCTCATGACTATGATCGGTATCTTCCGGATATCAGCCGTGACAAATATCACCGGTAGGTAGCTTGCCCCTGCCAGGCTCATCGTCTAAAACTCGAGCTTCTTGCCCCGGGGTACCATACCGGGTCCACCATGTACCCGAGACGATTCATCCTACTCCTCGAATCGGGTCTCGAAAACCAACTCAAACAGGAAAACTTATGGTGGACGCCATATATATCATATCACAAGAAAACCGCAACTTGCATTTTTAAAATGATAATAAGTTTATAAAATTCTTGCGGTTTCCCCCAAATCCAGAAATCTCATGGAAAATCCAAAATCTCAAAATCATGAGTCAATGAATAGTGAATATTGACGTAAAGCCCTATAATATTTCATAACAGAATGAATGTATAAATGCATGGGTTGTCTAAGGAAGGAATACAATATCTACTCTAGCATATGAGAGTAAGTATACTAATAATATTTTGAAACTACCGGCTAGCAGGTTATACCAATGAAGTAACATTTTCTTAAGATGTACGTGACATGAAAATTACCGACGATGATGTGTGTGAGCCAGCAAGCAAGTGTACGTGGAACATACGCATCATCGGTAATGGTGCTGGTGTCCTAATAGGCGAGATCATAACAGCTAGTAAATACACAATTTAATATATAATGCAATGAAAACAATATGAATATAACGGAAAAATCAATAGTAAACGCAACATTAAAAGTATACATATCTGTGCACGAGTCATACTGTTTAGTGTTTTGAAATAGCACGAATCGTGGTTTTTAGAAAAGTAGGGACTACGGTGTTTTGAGAAAAGATATGTACTTTGAAAAATTCATAGCATCCCTCAGATGTCTTTTGAAAATACTCACGATTCGTTAGTTTTGAAAATAGGTATGATTCGAGCCTAGTCTAGCATCTACTTAATAATTTTGAGAAACTAACTAACAGCTAACCTAAAACCTGGGTCAAGAAGTGGAAGGCTATACATATCCGAGTCAATATATCTAATAGTCGGCAATCCAGCCTTATATCATCAAGTACGGTAATATCTATCATACGGCATCCTCGAATCAAGAGTGCGTATCAATCATCATATATATATCGTACGGTAATATCCATCGTACGGCATCCTCAAAATCGAGAGTACGGGTCAAATATCATATATACATCATCATACAATATCCTGATCATGGGTACATTTCTAAAGTCTCGTACATTCAATTATTTTCAACTCATATATTATCGCATGTATGAATACATATCGCCCAACGATCCAATATAAAATCATATCATAAACGGTACCTCGACTCAAACACAAACCATAATCTCACGGCATCATGCCCGATCATATGGACTCATGTCCAATCAACATCTCATATCCTCATCGTATACGTGTGTGTATGTGTGTGTGTGTGTGTGTGTTTGTTTATATATATATATATATATGTGTGCGTGTGTGTGTGTGTGTGTGTGTGTGTGTGTATCAACCCATCCATATATATATATACACACATATATACATATACACCCACATCATATCTCGTGTGTGCGTGCGTGTGTGTGTGTGACAACCTATACACTACGGGTCCGCAACTAAGAAATTAAACTAAGACCAATTTTCTTCCTGGTACGCTTCATTTCACTTATAGTCTTATAGGGTGTTTTTCGTCACCCCATTGAGATGGGAATACGTGCGCGCTTGTCAGGCATACTACAGATTCTCCCTGCCTAGGGTAGGCCGGGGTTTAATGATTGTGGGGATCTGAATCTCCGGCAGCCGCGAACTAAGCTGCCGTTAATTACCCCTCGCCTTTGAAGCTAGGGAACCTCCGATTGACGGGTTAAACTGGTCATGCGAACTCAATGTGCAGTGTACGTGTGTTGTGTTTTAAAAGAGAGATTAAATATATCGAGAGCCACGCAGAGTTTTTATGGGGGTCCCGCTACCCGGATAGCGGGCTGGGGGTCAAGGGGGCTAGCAGCCCCCTTGCGGGGTGCGGGGCAGCACCCCGTTAGAAATTTTTTTCTAACAGAGACAATGTCGTGGAGTATGTATGTATGTACATATGTATACATATGTATGTATTTACATGTATATATATATATAAGGGGGGAAAGACATCCAAAGGATGCATGGGGGCAGCACCTTGGGCGCTGTGCACCTAGGTACTGTGCGCTCAGGCGCTAGATTGCCACGTGTTGGCACGTGGGCGCTCTGCGCTTGAGCGCAAGCGTGCCACGTGTCGGCACGTGAGCGTTTTGCACTTCAGCGCTTGACGCTCGAGCACAAGTGCGCCACGTGTCGGCACGGGGGCGACTTGCGCTTGAGCGCTGGGTGCTTGAGCGCAAGTGCGCCACGTGTCGGCATGGGGGCAACTTGCTCCTGAGCGCCTGCGCTTGAGCGCAAGCGCACCACGTGTCGGCATGGGGGCGACTTGCGCTCGAGCGCTTGCGCTAGAGAGCAAGCGCGCCACGTGTCGGCACGGGGGCGACTTGCGCTTGAGCGCTGGGTGCTTGAGTGCAAGTGCGCCACGTGTCGGCTCGGGGGCGACTTGTGCTCGAGCGCTTGCGCTGAAGCGCAAGCGTGCTACGTGTCGGCATGGGGGAAACTTGCACTCGAGCTCTTGCGCTGGAGCGCAAGCGCGCCACGTGTCGGCATAGGGGCGCTCTGCATCGGCAAGGAAAAGAGGTTTTTAGCCTAAAAAAAAATTTCTCGGAAGAGAAATCAGGGAGGAGTTGGACTCCTAAGTGTGTTTTTTTTGTTTTTTTTCTTTGGGTTTAGTGAAAGTGGTTCTTCTTCTTCCTCCTCTGTTAGCTGGATCTTGAAGATCAAGAGATGTGGGATTTTTAAAAATCTCTTATTTTTGAGATATAGTGGAAGATCCGAGTTCCCCTTTATGGGTTTTATGGTGAAAAACTAATTTGTTTTATAAAAAGAAGAGAAAAACTCTTGATTTAATTCAAGAGAAAGAAGAAGGTTTAGGAACCTTGAAGAAGGAGAAAAGATCTCAGATCTGAAAAATTTTAGAGAGAGAAAAAAGTTGTTGAGATATTTCATTATCTTTTCTTTTATAGGCCATACACTTTACACATAGCCCCTTGGGCTTCACAAAATGGCATTTTGCCTATCTCATGGCTCATGTGTCATTTCTTCTTGCACATAGGCCATGGGCTTTACAAAAATTTGGCTTTATGCCTATTTTTCTTACATTTATCCATAAAATAAAATAAAAGAAATACAAAAAAATTGTTCATTACAAAAATTTTTATCTTGGCGTGGGGTGAGGCCGGCCGCCTCATGTTCGGGCTCGACCCGGGCATGGGCCCACTGGATCTGGGCTTGGGCCCACTTGGCTTGGGGTTGACTTGGATTTTGACTTGGTCAACCGGGATATAAATTTTTACCCCAACAAATTGCCCCCATTAATAAATGCACACCATATATGTGGGTCGTGTGCATGGAATTGATGGATCTTCTTTCACATGGAGGCGACCTGATTTGGTTCCCGCTTTTTGGGAAGCTGGCACTGCCCTTTTTACGACATGGACGGTCATTGTTTGACATGTCTCCGAGGCGGGGTGTCCGTGATAGACGTTTTCCCTGGCCCGGAGTGATCTGGTTCCCGCTTTGTAGGAATCCTGCGCTGCCCTTTTTGCGACTTGGACGGTCGATACTGCCCTTTTTGCGGCTTGGACGGTCGATGCTGCCATTTTAGCGACGTGGATGGTCGGTGCTGCCCTTTAGCGACATGGACGGTCGATGCCGCCCTTTTTGCGACTTGGACGGTCGGTGTTGCCCTTTTTGCGACTTGGACGGTCGGTGCTTCCATTTTAGCGACGTGGACGGTCGATGCTGCCCTTTTTGTGACTTGGACGGTCGGTGCTGCCATTTTAGCGACGTGGACGGTCGATTTTTCCATTTTAGCGACGTGGACAGTCAATTCTGCCCTTTTTTGCGACTTGGACGGTCGTTGCTGCCCTTTTAGCGACGTGGACGGTCGATGCTGCCATTTTAGCGATGTGAACGGTTGATGCTGCCATTTTAGCGACGTGGACGGTCGGTGCTGCCCTTTTTGCGACTTGGACGGTTGATTCTGCCATTTTAGCGACGTGGACGATCGATTCTGCCCTTTTTAGCGACTTGGACGGTCGATTCTGCCATTTTTGCGACTTGGACGGTCGATTCTGCCATTTTAGCGACGTGGACGGTCGATTCTGCCCTTTTTGCGACTTGGACGGTCGTTGCTGCCCTTTTAGCGACATGGACGGTCGATGGTGCCATTTTAGCGACGTGGACGGTCGATTTTGGATTTGACTTGCCCCGATTCTTGCGGCGTCAGGGATGAAGTTGACTTGTTTCCGAGGTGGAATTTCATTCTGCCAGGGAGGTCATTGGTTATTTTGCTGAGTTGATGTGATTTGGGTTGACATCAACATTGCTACACTGGAATATGGTACCAGGAACGAATCATCATTTGTCATGACAGGATTTGGGGATTTTGGTTTTGGTTTGGCATCAGCATCGCTGCATTGGAATATGGTACCAGGAGCGAATCATCATCTGCCATGAAGAGATTTCCCTCGTTCCCAGTTTAACGACTTAGGGGTCATCTGTTCCCAGTTTAATGATTTAGGGATCATCTGTTCCTAGTTCAAAGACTTAGGGGTCTATTGGATTGGAGTTTGGAATTTTGGGGTTAGGGTAGGCATCAGCGTTGCTAACACTGAAGCACACATGCTAGGAGCAATTCATCATTTGCCTATTCCTGTTGGGGGAGCGATGGCTTAGGAGACAGGTTTAGGTCCCTATCACCTAAGGCTTTTCAATTTTATGGGCCGTGAGGGTCCCATAAAAGTATTTTCTCCCTACGAGTCGTAAGGATCCCGCAGGTGTATTTTCTCCTTAGGAGTCATGAGGATTCCTAAGTGTGTTTTTCCTTTATGAGTCATAAGGATCCCACAAAGGTTTGTTCTCCTCATGTATCGTGAGGACACATGAGTGGGTCTTCTCAATGGAGCATAATTCCAAAGGCGGAGACCAGCCACGTAACTGGTGATCGTGGTGGGGCATGGGTATGACGAGAATTATTTGAGCCCGTGGATTGTATACGGCAATCAATTTGGGGACTGGCCGTAGGGCTGGAGAATTTTGAGAAATTGGATTTTGGTTGGCGTCTGCATCGCTACACTGGAATATGGTACCAGGAGCGACTCATCATTCGCCGTTTGGGGACCTGGAATTTGGATCTTGTTTGGCATCAGCATTGCTGCACTAGAATAATGCCAGGAGCAACTCATCATTTTCCTTGGGAGGACTTGGGATTTGGGTTTTTGGACGGCATCAGCACCGTTAACACTGAAGCGAAATGCCAGGAGCGACTCATCATTTTCCGTTGGGGAACGATGGCTTAGGAGACAGGTTTAGATCCCTATCACCTAAGGCTTTTCAATTTTATGAGCCGTGAGGGTCTCATAAAAGTATTTTCTCCCTACGAGTCGAGAGAATCTCGCAGGTGTATGTTCTCCTTAGGAATCGTGAGGATTCCTAAGTGTGTTGCTCCTTTGTGAGTCGTAAGGATCTCACGCAGGGGTTTTCTCCTCACAAGGTCGAGAGGACTTTGCGAGTGTATCTCTTTTCACGAGTTTGCGCCCATTTGGGTTTTCACAAACTCGCCGGTAGTCCTGCTGTTTTTACTCACGGAGCCCTTTCGGGTTTTCATCCGTGCCCGTTTTGCTTGTGGACACTCTTTTTTTCTTTTTCTTTTTTTCATCTTTTTTTCTTCTCTTTTTTTTGCCGCTGGTGGGACTTTAAAAGTAGTCTCACTGGCAGGATTTAGGAGAGATAGGGGTCATCAACGCCCGTGGATTGTATACGGTTTTGCAGGATGTATGATCCAGACCGTAGGGCTGATGTGCTCAATTCTCCTGTGACTTGGAGCATTCACGTGTAGTATTTCTTGAGATATCGGCCATTGATAGGTGGCATGGGCCTTTCTCCCTCGGCACTTATTAGTTGGTAGGATCCTCCGTCGAACACTTTCTCAATGACGTATGGTCCTTCCCAGTTTGGCTCGAATTTTCCCTTGGCATGTCGATTGGGAATGATTGGTCTTTTGAGGACTAACACCAATTCATCTTTCTTGAAAGCGCGGAAACGGGTTATCTTGTCATAGGCCCGTGACATTTGGGCTCGGTATATCTCCAGAGTTTGCTGCACCGCGAGCCTCTTTTCTTCGAGGGCATCGAGCTCTTCAAGTCGAAGGAGCACGTTTTCCTCCTCCGTCAACTCGTGCTGAACGGCCATTCTTAAGCTTGGAACTTCGACTTCGAGGGGGAGGACCGCTTCCGCTCCGAAGAGCAATGAGTATGGAGTGGACCGAGTTGGAGTACAGTGCGTGGTACGGTATGCCCACAACGCCTCGTGAAGTTTGAGATTCCAGTCTTTCTTGTTGGTTGAAGCATTTTTCCTCAGGAGCTTGCATATAGTCTTATTGAAGGCTTCGGCTAGCCCATTGGCTCTTGGATTGTAGATGGAGGAATATCTCCAGTCTA
Organism: Agapanthus africanus; assembly: GCA_030015575.1. Taxonomy (NCBI): domain Eukaryota; kingdom Viridiplantae; phylum Streptophyta; class Magnoliopsida; order Asparagales; family Amaryllidaceae; genus Agapanthus; species Agapanthus africanus. The sequence continues at coordinate 749,660,324 of CM057339.1, read as the reverse complement.
TCTTGTGCTGAGTAGCGAACCTTGAGACATTGAAGCTCTTGAAAGAAGGCCCGTTTTCAGAAATGATTCTTCTTGGTGTACCGAAGCGGTATAGAATATTATGCTGGAAGAATGTCAGAATATCTTTTGTCTTGACTTCTTTTAGCGGGACAGCTTCAGCCCATCTGGAGAAGTAGTTTGCTGCGGCCAGTATGAAATGGTGGCCTTTGGATGACGGAGGATCAATTGGTCCAACAATGTCGGTGCCCCAGACTTCGAAGGGCCACGACGCCACCGTAGGATGCAATGGGTTGGGATGCTTGTGAATGAAATCACCATGGATTTGGCAGATCTGACATTTCTTTGCGTGCTCTCCATAATCCCGTATCATGGTGGGCCAATAATACCCGAGCCGTTTAATTTGAAGTCGCATCTTGGGGCCAGAATGGTGAGCACCGCAAACGCCCGAGTGAAAATCTTTCATGACCTTTTGGGCTTCGGCAAATGACAGACACCTGAGCCAGAGTTGGTCATATGACCTGCGGTATAACGTGTCATTTACAAACACGTATCGGAGAGCTCTTTTCTTCAGCTGAATCCTTGCAGATTTTTCTTCGGGCAGCTTGTCGTATCGGAGGTGCTCTATGAAGGGTTCTCTCCAATCGGGCTCGTCTTGGATGATCGAAGCTTCTTCGACAGGACTGCTCTTCTATTCCGAGCTTTCCTCTTCTCGTAGAGAGACTGGGGGTAGGATTTGTCGGCTCCTGACTGTGATCAGAATTTTGTCTATGTCAGGATCAGCCAGCTCCTTGGCTAGGCGAGCGAGTACGTCGGATTTTCCGTTCAACGCTCTAGGGACTCTCGTTAGTTCAATATGAGTGAACCGTTTCATCAGTTCCACCACTCGGCCTCTGTACCGAGCTAATTCGGGTTTGTATATCTTATAATCGCCGCTTACTTGGTTGACGACAAGTTGGGAGTCACCGTAAACCCGTAGCCGAAGGATTTCCATTTCTATGGCGAGCTCCAAACCATCTATCAGAGCTTCATACTCAGCCTCATTGTTGGTGCGAGGCTCGGTGAGAGCAAAAGAACGCCATAGGGTTTCCATTGATGGCGTGATGAACACCAATCCTATCCCTGCTTTTATCTCCGGGACACTTGATTTACTGGAGATCCTTATTGATGAGGCTCCATCGAAGTAGAGCTCCCAACATGGCCCATCTTCCTCGAGGTGTAGCACTTGTTCGTCGGGTAACTCACAATTTAGCGGCGACCTTTCTGGTATAGGATGAGCGGGAAGGAAGTCTGCAAGAGCTTTCCCTTTTACTGCTTTCTGAGGAGTATATACTATGTCAAACTCAAGTAACATGACGGCCCATCTTGCCATTCTGCCGGCTAGGCTTGCTCTGGTCATCAAGTGTTTGAGCGGGTCGACCTTGGAGATTAGCATAACCCGATGAGCCAGCAGATAGTGCCTCAGCTTCTTCACAGCAAATATCAGAGCCAGGCATTGCTTTTCGATTGGGGAATAGTTGTGTTCCGCCCAGACAAGAGTTCGACTGAGGTAGTAGAGGGCATGTTCCTTTCCCTTCTCGTTATTCTGGGCAAGGAGCGCACCGAGTGACTCATCTAGCACGGCAGTATAGAAAATCAACGGTTTATTTGGAATGGGAGCGGCTAGCACTGGAGGGCGCAACAAATACCGTTTGATGCTTTCGAACGCTGCTTGACATTCAGCATCCCAAATAAAAGGAGCTCCTTTCTTCATGAGCTTTGAGAAGGGCCTACACCTTCCCGATAAATTTGAGATAAACCTCCGTATGTAAGCAAGCTTTCTTTGAAAAGATCTTAGCTGCGTCAAACTCTTCGGAGGGGGCATCTCCATGATGGCCTTTATCTTTGATGGGTCAACTTCGATCCCTCGATGCCGGACTATAAAACCCAGGAATTTTCCCGATGACACGCCAAAAGCGCATTTCAGAGGATTCATCTTCAGATCGTATTCCCTCAGTCTGGTGAGAACGGTCCTAAGATCTTGGATATGATCAGCCTTGCCTTTAGTCTTGATGACCAGATCATCAACATAGCATTCGACGACTTTATGGATTAGGTCATCAAAGATATTGGTCATCGCCCTTTGATATGTAGCACCTGCGTTCTTCAGTCCGAACGGCATCACCTTGTAGCAGTATATTCCGATCGGGGTTCGAAATGCTGTGTGTTTCTCATCCTCAGGCGACATCTTGATCTGATTGTATCCAGACGAGCCATCCATAAAGGTGAACAACTCGTAATTTGAGGTGTCATCGACCATCATTTCCATGACCGGTAGCGGAAAGTCGTCTTTAGGACATGCCTTGTTGAGGTCCCTGAAATCGACACAAACTCGGATCTGCCCATTTTTCTTCTTCACTGGAACTATGCATGCGATCCAGACCTCATATTTCTCTTCTCTGATGAAGCCGGCATTAATGAGCTTCTTGGTTTTCTCGATGACCTTTTCTTCTAGTTCCCTTCTCATTCTTCGAGGGGCTTGCTTGACTGGCTTATCATCAGGAGATATAGCCAGCTTATACACGGCCACTTTAGGGGAAAGGCCAGGCATTTCTTTGTATGTCCACGCGAAACAGTCGACGAACTCATGCAGTAGGGAAATTATCTGCGCTTTCATTTCCTCTGACAAGAGCGAGCTGATGTAGGTCGGCCTTGGATTATCGGGCGTTCCTAAGTCAATCTTGGTTAGCTCGTCAACGGTTGCTTGTCCGCCATCTTCGAGCTCCTGAGGAGCTTCCTCTGGCTCGGCTATCTCATCATCATCATCATTTGATCTTTCGCTGGCCTCACCAACATGGATCATATAGCACACTTTGGAATCAGGTTTAATGTATCCTATGCCCCGTCTATCTGGAATTCGTCCATCGATGAGTGCTCGGACCTGGGGCGGATACCATAGCCCTTCGTAAAACTTTGCTTCGGACTCCGTTTGATATAACCGGCATCCGCACTTCTTAAAGTATTCCTGCATCTCGGGCGCATAGTATCTGGGATTGAGGACGGCTCTTATGCCTCTCTCATAGGGAAGGACGCGACAGAAAGATCGTCCGGGTGCACAACGGGGTTTGACCTGTAAAACAGGATGCCCTTCTGTCCATTTTTCCTCCCGGGTACATAGATAGTTTCCAGCTGGTCCACGGTAGAGACTGACAATGCGTCGAGCTCTTTGCACATCCGTTCCGGCACCCTTGTGATGGCCAGGGACCCTTCTGCAACTTCGAAGGTCTCTCGTAGTTTCGCTTGCTGCATGGGGGTCCAATCTGCACAGCCGTTGCACGGCAGGTCCTCTTCTTCTGACTCTTCAGTGTCACTGCCAAGATGAGGGCGGACTTTGCTGCTAGATGGACCTTAAGTAACAGATTCGTCCGTATCGCTGCCGAAACAAGGGCGGGTTTTACGGAAGGACGGGCTTCCAGTGTCGGACTCATCAGTGTCGCTACCGAAATGTGGGCGCACTTGGGCGTTTTTACTTTTGAAAGTGACAACCGGCGCAGATTTGCTTTTGGGTCTTGGGGCCGGTCTATCTTCAGTCAGTTGTGGCTTAGCATTTTAGTGGTTCATAAAGTACCGAGAATCTTCATAGCGGACTTCATGCACACCGAACGGCTGGATGTCTCCGTCAATGCGTCTTTCTTCGCCATTTTTAGTATACTTCATGCATTGATGGAGAGTTGACGGAATGATGCCATAATCGTGGAGCCACGGCCGCCCCAAGAGAATCTTATAAGACGTGTCGGCGTCGATCATGTATATCTTAGCTTCAGTTTGCAGATCTCCGAATTTGATTGGCAGAGCTATGGACCCCAGAACTTGCTGGCAATTTTGGTTGAAGCCTTGAATGACAATCCTTTCCATTGACAGGTGTCGGACGTCCATTGGCAAACTCTTCAGCATCCGCAAGTTCATGATGTTCACTGAAGACCCCGGATCAATCAATATGCGATTAATCCGATCTCCGTCGCTGTACCCGGTCACGTAAAGCGGCCGATTATGCTCAGTCGTTCCCAGTAGCAAGTCTTCATCCTTAAATGTGACTACGGAGGCATGCAAAGCGTGCGGAGCTTCTATCATATTAATTTCTGCAAAGTGAGCCTGATACCGCTCGGGGTTTTGGAGAGCGTGAATAAGAACATTTCTAAGCTCCTTAGATAGGTCCAAGGCGTCGTAGATGCTCATGAGAGATGGAAGCCTTCGAAGGTGAGCCAAGACATTATAGTCTACCAAGAAAGGACTTGAGTTTTCATCAGCCAGTTCTCTGCCATCTTCATCATTAGCCACATGTTTTTCTTTCCCTTTTGGGGCGTTGCCCTGATTTGGCAGTAGAGCCCTGCCGCTTCTGAGCTGGATTTGATTGGCCTTTGTGGCGAGCACCTCATCCTCTTCGGGAAAACAGAGCTCATCCTCAGAGTCGCTGCCAAGATGGATGGCGTAGAAGGTCACTACTGGGATCTCTTCATTGGAGTCTTCTTCTAACTCCTCCAGAATTTCAGCCGCTTGTACAGGGAAGAACTCCTTCAATTGAATCAATGTTCTTTCCTTTTGTTCATATTCTTCGAGAGAATCGATATATTTTTGAATGGTTGATCTCCCTGCAGACTCTTTTTCGCCCCGAGCTGCACTTTTCTTCTTCTTGAGCTTCTTGGATTTTGAGCCTGATGGAGCCGCATTGGCAGCTGGACTGGTAGGCTTCTTCTGCCTTTCCCATTCCGTCCTGGGTTCTTTCCGAAGTAGCTTTATCATCTTCTTCGTCTTATTAGATATGTGCGTACTCCACGGAGGCCGTGATGAGTCCGTTTCATTTCTCAGGGCAGCGGGTTCGGCTGTCTGCTCCCTTCAGTTTCTGTCTGTATAAAGTTGGTGGTTGCAACTTGATTGTTCACCAACACGCTTTTGGACAGCTCGATCTCTCCAGCCTTATACTGCTTCTCGACTCGGTCTTTGAAGATATAGCAATTCTCGATCGCATGGCTCACTACTCGGTGGTACGGGCAATACAGGGGATTGTCGGTCATTTTCGCTTCTTGGGGTCTTTTCGACTCCGGCAATTGTAGGCCGTTGTTCAAGGCATCTTTAAATATCTTACGGACCTTGTCTCTTCTGAAAGAGTAAAACTTGTTCTTCTTCTCCTCTAGGGAAGGCCCATCTCCTCCCAGCAATGGCTTTCGAGACCGGTTGGTTTTGGATTCGCCCGCCCTTCGCTTTTCTTCATTGTCGGACGCATTGAAGACATTGGTACTGCTGGAACTCCCGCTTCTACGGTTGTCGTCCCGCTTGCTTTTCTAAGTTTTGTCTCTCTGAGAATCCGGGGAGGACTCTTGCTTTGAGCGTTCCAGCATTTGGACTTTCTTGGTTAGCTCCTGAAATGTCTTGAGGCCCGCCGTACACAAGAATGGGACCATCCAGTTGCTGAGGTTCCTAATGAGAAGGCTGACGGACTAGTCCTGCTCCAGCGGCGGTTCGCACTTGACCGTAAGATTACTCCATCGAGCGATAAAGTCGGTGTTGCTTTCATTCTTCCCCGGCTTGGTCCTCATAAGGTCGGCAATGGAGATTTTATCACTGACACTCATGAACCTTTGCCGAAACAGGGACTCCATTTGGGCAAAGGTAATGACGGACCCGTCCGGTATACTCGCATACCAGTCGAAGGCGACGCCGGTCAGGCTGTTGACAAACTGACGAAGAAGAAGTGCGTCATTGCCCTTTGTATTTCCGCACGATGCTTTGAAGTGGGCGACGTGCTAATTTGCATTCCCCGTTCCATCAAATCTTCCGAACCTATGAATAACGTAGCAGTTTGGGAACTCAATCAGATCATACTGCGCGGGATATGGCCGCCCACTACTGCCGATTTCTTTCTGAGCTTCAGCTTCGGCCACCAATGTTTTAACCTTGCTGGTGACCAAATCCATTATCCGATCCTGTGTTAGCGGGATAGTGCTATCTGGGGCCAAGGCGTCCCCAGAAGAGGAATGTGTCCGGCTTTCATGCGACTCGACCAGTCTTGGTCCCAAAGGAACAGGCATTGGCTGCCTCAGATTGTCATCACCCGGCTGATTAGTAGCGGCTTGTGCCTGATTGGGAGGCGTTCGAGCAATTTGAGCCATAAGCTGCATCACCACGTTCGTTAAGTCGTCAATCTTCGAATAGAGCTTGGCTATCTCTTTATCTTTGCTCCTGAGCTGTTTTCGAAGCTCTTGAAGCAACTCTTGCTCCGCAGTCCTGGGGCGGAAAGTCGGCTCCTCCTCGCTGTCCGAGCTTGACTCTGCATGGACCGAAAGGTCTTTCTGCCTATCTTCCTCCTCGAGAGGGTTTTCTTCATCCAACGAAGGCGGCTGTTCTTGGGAAGCGACAACCACATTCAAGCCAGATTGGACTTGGCATGTGGTGGCCTCATCCTTGCTTTTGCTGCGAAGGTTGTCGCTGGGATGCCCGCCCGCTATGTAGACCGTATGGACGACATATCCAGCCGTCTTTTTATTATCGACGGCTGATTTCACGGATCGCTGTCTCGGCCCTCCTGTTTCGGTAGCGGGCAATCGATTGAAGGCGGATGGCCTGGCCGGATCCTTGAATGGTGCTGGCGCTTCTTTTCTGGATTTTCTCCGCTGCTTTCGTGCGGCATAGAGCCCCTAATAGACCCTTGAAGAGACAGTGTCATACTTTTTCTGTTGGGGCCGGGACACGTCTCTTCGTAGCACTGTTCGGACCGCTGTCTTCTTGATTCTGGCGGTCATGGCATTTTTCTGAACCCACTTCATAGGCTCGAAGGAATTGCTGATTCTTACATCCGACTCAGACGTCGTCGTAGGGCAACCCTGCACTTGGAACTTCACACGATTCCATTTGGATGAAGCCCTGGCCCTCTTGTTGGCTCGATACCTGAGCTGCTTCTGCCTTAAATTTTCCGTTCTAAGCGCCTGGCAAACTTCAGCACTTTGGGAAGACGCCGCAGATCGGGCGATGGAGGGCCTTGGAGATACGCTCGATTGCGCTTTTGTTAGAGTCATCGTCTAAGCTCGTCCGCGACATTTGATGTTGCCCTTCGTACGGGAAGTCTTGCCCCCAGATGGAGCGCCAGGGAGTCATTCAGACACCATCTTAAGTTTCGGTTGTGGCGCTTTAGCAATCACAACATTCGGCCTCTTGCCCCTTGGGACCGGCTTGGCCACCTGTTCCGCCGGGGTTTCCGCCAGATGGGCGCTTCCGGCAGGGTAGATGATGACGGAGCCAAACTGGCGGGGCGGTTCCTCCCACTGTCGATTGAGGCTTGCGGGGAGAACCACACGAGCGTTGATCTTGACCACGTACGTAATCGGAGTCACGTTGGAAGCTGAATTCATCTGGGGAGACATTGTCGTCGAAGGTTGATTGCTGCACGGAAGAGAGAAAAAAATCATTTCAGTATAGGCAATCGATATGTATATGGATTGAGCTCGCATGAATGTTTAACCCGAAATAGGGGAGGAGAGATTGGTCCCACCGGGCGTGCCAAAATCTGTAGAGTGTTTTTCGTCACCCCATTGAGATGGGAATACGCGTGCGCTTGTCGGGCGTACTACAGATTCCCCCTGCCTAGGGTAGGCCAGGGTTTAATGATTGTAGGGATCTGAATCTCCGACAGCCGCGAACTAAGCTGCCGTTAATTACCCCTCGCCTTTGAAGCGAGGGAACCTCCGATTGATAGGTTAAACTGGTCATGCGAACTCAATGTGCAGTGTACGTGTGTTGTGTTTTAAAAGGGGTTTTAAATATATCGGGAGCCACGCAGAGTTTTTACGGGGGTCCCGCTACCCGGATAGCGGGCTGGGGGTCAAGGGGGCTAGCAGCCCCCTTACGGGGCGCGGGGTAGTGCCCCGTTAGAAATTTTTTTCTAACAGAGACAGTGTCGTGGAGTATGTATGTATGTACATATGTATACATATGTATGTATTTACATGTATATATATATAGGGGGGAAAAGACATCCAAAGGATGCATGGGGGCAGCACCTTAGGCGCTGTGCGCCTAGGTACTGTGCGCTCAGGCGCTAGAGTGCCACGTGTCGGCACGTGGGCGTTCTGCGCTTGAGCGCTGGGCGCTTGAGCGCAAGCGTGCCACGTGTCGGCACGTGAGCGTTTTGCGCTTCAGCGCTGGGCGCTTGAGCGCAAGTGCGCCACGTGTCGGCACAGGGGCAACTTGCACCTGAGCGCCTGCGCTTGAGTGCAAGCGCGCCACGTGTCGGCACGGGGGCGACATGCGCTTGAGCACTGGGCGCTTGAGCGCTGGGCGCTTGAGCGCAAGTGCGTCACGTGTCGGCACGGGGGCGACTTGCGCTCGAGCGCTTGCTCTGGAGCGCAAGCGCTACGTGTCGGCACGGGGGCGCTCTGCGCTCGAGCGCCGGCAAGGAAAAGAGGCTTTTAGCTTAAAAAAAATTTCTCGAAAGAGAAATCAGGGAGGAGTTGGACTCCTAAGTGTGTTTTTTTTTTTGTTTTTTTTCTTTGGGTTTAGTGAAAGAGGTTCTTCTTCTTCCTCCTCTGTTAGCTGGATCTTGAAGATCAAGAGATGTGGGATTTTTAAAAATCTCTTCTTTTTGAGATCTAATGGAAGATCCGAGTTCCCCTTTATGGAATTTGTGGTGAAAAACTAATTTTTTTTATAAAAAGAAGAGCAAAACTCTTGATTTAATTCAAGAGAAAGAAGAAGGTTTAGGAACCTTGAAGAAGGAGAAAAGATCTCAGATCTGAAAAAATTTTAGAGAGAGAAAAAAGTTGTTGAGATATTTCATTATTTTTACCTTTATAGGCCATACACTTTACACATAGCCCCTTGGGCTTCACAAAATGGAATTTTGTCTATCCCATGGCTCATGTGTCATTTCTTCTTGCACATAAGCCATGGGCTTTACAAAAATTTGGCTTTATGCCTATTTTTCTTACATTTATCCATAAAATAAAATAAAATAAATACAAAAAAATTGTTCATTACAAAAAATTTTATCTTGGCGTGGGGGGAGGCCGGCCGCCTCATGTTCGGGCTCGACCCGGGCATGGGCCCACTGGATCTGGGCTTGGGCCCACTTGGCTTGGGGTTGACTTGGATTTTGACTTGGTCAACCGGGGTGTAAATTTTTACCCCAACAAGTCTCCTAGAAAACCCAATTTGCTAAGTATCCGCACTACCCATATACATACCATACACGTCCAAATCTATGAATTCGCGTGGGTGCTATACGCCATCCATCGGACTTCCCCCGTAGATATACATCTACTCACCTCGATCCTCGCATGCCGGAGTTGATAACCCCATGCTCTTCCTTGTCGTATGAAATCCACGCGGGGTACCTACAGTTTCAATAGGTTATATCGTAAACACGAATCAAACATGAAAACTAAAGCGGCACGTGAAATGCACATAGGTTAGAACCTATGGTCTACACGTGCAAAAACAACCAAATAACCCTCAACATCGACGTACGAACGCCAATCGATCGAGATAAAACACCAATTCCAAATTTAAGTCATTTAAAAATCACGAAACCAAAACAACAACTTAGAAAAATAGTCCAAGATTTGGACTCAGGTAATTTGGGGCTAAACAAACAATACACGGGATATCTTATGAGGTAAATGAGCTACAGGCCAAAACCCTACACTAATGCCTACCATTGGCCCGACGAAATAGCCAAAATCCCCGATCTTGCCGGTCTAATCTAGGAGTTGGTGTCTCGTTTTTATGTGGTAGTCTTATAATGGTCTATCTAGGCTACTGGAGTTGTTTGTTTCTTCTATAATCATCCCAGGTTGCACCAGTTTTCCTGCAGTCCTAAAGAATTCATAAAATATGATATAGGAACTAATTAACTCAAGTCTTGGGTTTACTCTCATGTTTAATCTATAAGATTAACACTACAGGGGTTTAAGGTCACTACTAAACCTTAATTGCACCATATCACTTCAAAATAAACCCTAAGCTCAACTTGGAAATTTCTATCATTGCTAAACCATATTTAATCCACTCTAAACTTACAAAAAGACATGAGGAATACATGATTCTAAACTAAAGGTGTAGGTTTTTACCTCATTTGAAAACTCAAGAATTTTCATGAGTTGCCCAAGGTCTTCAAAATCTCCATTTGATAGGTCCATCAGGTTTGTAGTGAGCTTGTGCACTTATTTAGTGAAGGTAACGTGGTGATTTGAGGTGGTTTTTGGGGTGGTCATGGGTGGTAGAGGAGGTGGAGGGTGGTGTAGGAAAATGAAGAGGAGATGAAATGGTGAGATGATGAAATGAAAGGTAAAGAGAACCATAAGAATTCTAGAGTTTTCTCACACCCTCTCTCTTTCTCCTAGCCATACCCCTTTGTCCCCTTTGACCATTCAAAATTCTATTTCTTTTCTTTTTATTTCATAAAACAAAAACCATATGTAAAGAAAGTAAAACATGGTTCATCAAAATATAACAAGTGTTTGTGACATGTTATGGTACATGTCATGCACAAAACATACTTAATGCAAGATTAGTAAATACTAATCGAGTTTACTATATAACCCATTTACAAATAATTTTATAATAATTCATAGAATGCCAAATCACATAAATACCTTCGAAATCAATAATTGTATTAATTTTCCAAATATTTTCCAAATGGTCGGTACATAGTTATACCATATCATTTAAAACTAATCTCCATACTTTAAAATATTCATAATATTTATTAATTTAATTATTTAAAATCCCAAAAATAATATTTTATTTCCTGAAATGTTACAGTTATAAAGTACTAAACTAATTTTAACTAACCTAATTTAGGTCATGATTACGCTAAAAGTCATTACAACCCCAAACTTAACTCAAACCTCTCTTGAAACTTTAAAATTACATAAAACACAACCTTTAATCTAGATTAGAAATGATTAAGGGAAAAGATTAGTAAACATGTTTAAACTTGACTCATACCTCAAAATGAAGAGAAAAAGATCCTAACTTGAAGAGGTTGCCTCTTGATAAAGACTTACTTCAAAGGAACTCTTGAAGAGATTTAAAATTGGATTTATTTTGAAATAACTTTTGGGAGGTAGAGAAAAGTTTTTGTGAAGGAGTTGAAGGAAGAAAGAATAAGAAGAAGAGAATGAGGGAGAGAATAATCTATAGAGATGATGGCATAATCTACCATGGCACAATTTGACCTACATTTATTGCACCATACCTCATATTTCCCATTTTCATTTTTATTCCTTTTCTTTAATTTTTCTAGAACCATCCAAGTATTAAAAATATATTAGCAATAATAATTTGTGGTTTAAATGTCATGTTTGTATAAACATGTTTTAACTTATACTAACATATTTTTAACACAAAATTAGTGTGTGTGCGCGCGCGCGCGCGTATGCACGCGCGCATCTAAAATAATTTAATAAATAAATATATTTATGTGAAAATAATTATTAACTAAGTTTTATTGAAAAATGCATGTTATACCGCTAATTAATTTATAATTAACTCTAAATAAATTTTTAAGACGTTACAATCTTCTCCCTTAATGAAATTTGGTCCCTGAATTTAAAATCTAACTACGCGTACATTCGAAGAGATGGGGAAATTTCTTCAGCATCTCGCTCTCGGTTTCACACGTGACCTCTTCGCTGTTCGGGCCATGCCATTAAATATTCACGGACAGTAATACTTTCGACCGTAATTTTTTCACCTGTCGGTCCAGGATAACTACCGTCTATTCGGTAAAAGAAAGATCGCGCTCTAGCTAGATCGTCTGGTGCTGAATCGCGTGGGAAGGGTCATGAAGGTACATGCGAAGTGTCGATACATGAAATACGGAGTGTACATACAGAAAACTGGGTGGATGTGCTAAACAATAGGCGATGGTACCGACTCGTTCAAGAATCTCAAAAAGACCTACATATCTAGGACTAAGTTTCCCCTTCCTTCCGAACCTCATCACACCCTTTATCGGTGAGACCCGTAAGAAAACACGATCACCCACTGTGAACTCAAGTCCGCAACGACGACGATCGGCATACGACTTCTGCCTGCTCTAGACTGCTCTCATCCTATCCTGGTCAACTAGATCTTCTCTGTAGTCTTCTGGAGTAACTGTGGTCCTAAAATCCTGCTCTCATTGAGCTCAGTCCTGTCAGTTGTATATATGCCCTAAAGGACATTGTTGTACATATGATGTATATTATAGTGGATGCTTGGATATATATAGTGAGGACTTTCTTGCTCGATATGATAGTATGCTATCTGGTTTCACTTTGTCTTAACATGTTGACTTGTATTGGTTACTGTCTTGCTCTCACATGTTGATAAAGCCCTTAGAAATGTACTTGACTATTGGGACTATGATGAGATCATACTAATGGGGCCAGAGTAGTCAACGAGTACATCATATAACTGTTCCTAGTCGAGGATGTATCGAGACAGGGCATCGATACACCAGAGTAGACTAGCGTATACGCATCTTGACCCATATGATGGGCGATGGATGATCCCATATCCATCGGTGTTTGACATCAAAGATGGTGTACGGGTGCTCAGTGGAGACTGGGTACACTGAACGGACTCGCCGAGTGTAGGGTTACTAGGCACTATCACAAGGGTCTATAAGGCATCAACCATGCCCGATTTAAAATTTAGACGTGCCGAACAACCCAAAGCCAGGATCTTTGCTAGATTATTAGGGTTAACATAACATGTAAACATCTTTACATCTAAGAGCGAGGGATTACAACCTATGTAGTCCGCTCCTTCGCTTCATAAGCTCCGAGTAGTAGTCCCTTCGCCGCAATCCATGATCTCCCGGACTCAAGAGAGGCTTCACAAGCCGAACGATCCATGCTTACTTAAAGTCTTCCTTTTCGAAGATGATCTACCTTGAAGTTCCTTTAACTCAAGTTCTCACTTCTCTAATCAAGTATTAGACAAGTGAACACCCTAATCTAAGTGGCTAGAATAGATGAGGATGATGAAGTAGGATTTTAGCTCTCTTTTATTTTCTTAATCTCACACTAATTCATCACAAAACCAAAAGCTAGAAAGTTTTGCAAGGAGGAAGAAGAAGATGATTTCTTTTGTGATGAATAATGAAAAGTTACTATGGTTACAAATGAACCTTGAGTTAATAATATGAAGCATTAACGCATGTAAAGAGTTTACTAGGGTTAAGGGTTTGGGTTGGGTTAAATAATATCTCCAAAATATCAACACATAATATCTTTGCTTAAAACAAAACAAAAGCTTCTAGAAGCTTCAAGAAAAGACTAACCCAAATCAAACCCTAACCATGTTTAATCTCCACTAATCAAGTTGCATTTATAAACATAACTAGTTACAATATTATATATCACATATATAATATATTTTTGTAATAAAATAAAATAATACAATTAACATATATCGTATATATATCAATGTATTACCCGGTGACAAAATGAATCAATAAAGCGAGCCAATATTAGATAATGTAATGTAATATATCACATATATAATTATACATTAAATTATCGAATCAACACTTGATCCGACAATCCGGCTATTTCTCAAATAACCGACTAATATAAACTGTATCAATTCATCGAATCAACACTTGATCCGATAACCCGGCTATATCACATATACCCGGCTAATATCTAATATTGCGAGAATAGAGTACGGTATCTCATATCGTATTATCCTCGGTTCTGCGCATATCACATATGTGCTCCTACTCCATTTTGCCTGAGTCAAGAAACCTCTGTGTATGACTCTAAAGAATCGTCAATACGCCGGCAATAGGTGATGATCATATCAAACACCCACAAGCTGCAAGCGGCCAGCTAAACGTAACAGCCACCCAGGTATTGAGCGATCAGAAGATCAACAAGCAAGCCTGTACATTCTCCTGTGAATCCAATCAGTAACACTACCGTACAGTCCGGTCTCTTCGTCTGATATGTCGCATATCTGGTCTAGGGGTGGTGAACGTCAGACCCCAGTAACCGATAAGTCATGTCGATGTGAGGCTCATAATAGGTCAAGAACCTACTGATAACACTTACCAGTAATACTCAATATCCGCCCTGGCCAGGGACTTCCAGTTATAGCCAATCGAACACAGCACAACATCAACTCTCTATACCGGGCGAGACGAATCCCCTCCTATCGCTAATTGCCTCCATGTGATTCGGGACTGTACCCAAAAGCCACCGTTTTGCACGCCCTCTTGGACGCGGTAAGGTGGAAATCAAAGCACAGTGGGAATCACACAAGACACTATGACGATCTCGGGTCTATAGACTAACCTGTACCAGTGTCACCGGAGAACTACCATCTGACGTGATGTATAATACCATCTGGAGAGTTCTCGGCAAGTCCGTCCAGTGTACCCAGTCTCCACTGAGCACCCGCACACCATCTTTGATGTCAAACACCGATGGATATGGGATCATCCATCGCCCATCATATGGGTCAAGATGCGTATACGCTAGTCTACTCTGGTGTATCGATGCCCTGTCTCGACACACCCTCGAGTAGGAACAGCTATAGGATGTACTCGTTGACTACCCTGGCCCCACTAGTATGATCTCATCATAGTCCCAGTAGTCGAGTACATATCCTAAGGGCTTTATCAACATGTGAGAACAAGACAGTAAACTAATACAAGTCAACATGTTAAGATAAAGTGAAACCAAATAGCATACTATCATGATGAGCAAAAAAGTCCTCTCTATATATATCCAAGCATCCATTATAATATATATCAAATGTACAACAATGGCCTCTAGGGCATATACATAACTAACAATCTCCTACTTGCACTAAGGCCAGCTGTTGTAGTATCTCATACCCAGCATCCCGAAGAGTCTCTCAAACTGTGTCTGGGGAATGGCCTTCGTGAGTGGATCCGCAGTGTTGTCCATCGTATCAACTCTCCTGACCTCGATCTCCCGGTGATCAACTATCTCCCTGATCAGGTGATACCGCCTCAGAATATGTTTGGACTTCTGATGGGACCTGGGTTCCTTGGCCAAAGCCACAGCTCCATTGTTATCACAATACAAAGGTATTGGATACTCAATGAATGGAACCACACCAAGTTCATTAATGAACTTCTTCATCCAGACAGCCTCTTTTGCAGCATCATTGGCAGCAATGTATTCAGCCTCCATCGTTGAGTCTGCAACGATTTCCTGTTTGGAACTCTTCCAACACACCGACCTTCCATTGAGGGTAAAGACAAATCCCGAGTGTGACTTAGAGTCATCCTTATCACTTTGGAAGCTCGAATCGGTAAAGGACTCCACCTGGAGTTCTCCGTTACCATACACCAAGAACATCTCCTTAGTTCTTCTCAAGTACTTGAGAATGTTCTTCACAGCTATCTAGTGACTCTCTCCAGGATCTGCTTGATACCTACTCACTACACTTAGTGAGTATGCTACATCAGGTCTGGTACATAGCATCGCATACATGATAGAGCCTACTGCCGAAGCATAGGGTATCTCTTGCATGCGAGCTCTTTCCAAATCAGTCTTGGGAGACATCTCTTTGGAGAGGGTGAGTCCAGAGATCGTGGGTAGGTTCCCATGCTTGGATTCTTCCATACTAAACCTCTTTAGTATGGTGTCAATGTACCTGGATTGGGACAATCCCAATATCCATTTAGATCTATCTCTATAGATCATAATTCCCAGTATGCATGAGGCATCACCTAGATCTTTTATTGAGAATCTTTGTGATAAGAAGAGCTTGACCGATTGCAGCATAGGAATATCATTTCCTATCAAGAGTATGTCATCCACGTACAATACAAGAAAGACAACTTTACTCTCTGCAACCTTCTTATATATACAAGGTTCATCTACGTTTTTGATGAAGTGAAACTTTTTGACTACAACATCAAAGCAGATGTTCAAACTCCGCGATGCCTGCTTTAACCCGTAGATGGATTTAAGCAGCTTGCACACCTTTCCGCTGCTCCCACTATCTACGAAGCCTTCTGGCTGAGCCATGTGCACGCACTCTTCTAAATCACCATTTAGAATGGCGGTCTTAACATCCATCTGCCAGATTTCGTAGTCATGGTATGCAGCAATGGTAAGTAAGATCCGGATGGACTTAAGCATAGCCACTAGAAAAAAGGTTTCGTCATAATCCATACCTGGTTGTTGACGAAAACCCTTTGCAACAAGTCTAGCTTTGAAAGTCTCAACTTTTCCATCTATACTAAGTTTCTTCTTAAAGATCCATTTGCTCCTAATGGGTTTTACCCCTTCAGGAGCAACTTCCAAAGTCCATACTTTGTTGGTGTACATGGATTCCATCTCAGATCGCATTGCATCCAGCCATTTCACAGAGTCACCACTCGTGATGGCCTACTCGAAACTAGTCGGGTCATCATCTTCCATGATGCAATCCTCGCTCCCACCATCAATGATAAAACCGTAGTATCTCTCAGGTGGATGACAGACCCTACTAGATCGGCGGAGAGGCTGGGGTTCATCAGGAACTACTGAATCCTCTGGTTCCACCAAATCTTCAGTTGCAGTTTGTGTCGCTGGAACTTCTTTCAATTCTAGCTCCTTGGCACTAATTTCTTTTGCAAGAAATCCCTTTTTCTGAAAAGGTGGCATGTCAAGAAATAAACACCTTTTGTTTCTCGGAGCGGTAGAAGATATACGCTCGCGAATGCTTGGGATATCCATCAAACTTGCACAGAACACACCTTGCATCGAGCTTGTCCGGATTTTGCGTTTTCACATAGGCCGGACAACCCCATATCTGAATAAAATTAAGACATGGCCTCTTCCCATTCCATATCTCATATGGAGTGGTAGGCACTGATTTAGTTGGAACTCTATTCAATAGGTATGCGGCCGTTTCCATCGCACAACCCCAAAAGTAAATAGGCCTCAGCAGTGCTCATTATAGAGCGTACCATATCTAATAGGGTGCGATTCCTCCACTCCGATACACTGTTGTGCTGTGGTGTATAAGGAGGAGTAAGCTGAGAGAGAATCCCATTATCTTTTAGATAATCTAAGAACTCATTGCTTAAGTATTCTCCTCCTCGATCAGATCGAAGGATCTTAATACTTTTGCCCGTTTGGTTCTCTACTTCGTGCTTATATTCTCTGAATTTCTCAAAATCTTCAAACTTGTGTTTCATCAGGAACACATGTCCGAATCTTGAGAGATCGTCAGTGAATGTAATGAAGTAAGAAGAACCGTTCCTAGCGTGTGTAGACATGGGACCACATACATCACTATGTACCAGTCCTAAGAGTTCCGTAACTCTTTCTCCATGTCCACTAAACAGAGTTTTGGTCATTTTTCCTTTGAGACATGAATGGCAAGTATCATAAGATGATAATTCGAACGGATTCAAATATCTATCCTTATGTAACTTAGCCAGTCGTGTCGCATTGATATGACCTAGTCTACAATGCCACAAGAAGGATTCGTTCATTTCTGAACTCTTCCTCTTGTGTGTGTTTTGTATATTAAGAACTGTATTTTGATTGAGAACGTATATGCCATTATGAACGAGCCTGATCCAATCAACTTTTGATTTAGGAAGATGTTCATAACATTATCCTGTATTACAAAATTATATCCTTCTTTACTTAATAAAGAAACTGATATAATGTTGCACATCATATTTGGTATATAATAGCACGCGTTCAGAATTAATGTATTACTACTTGGTAATACAAGGTGATATTCGCCAACTGTTTTGGCTGCAATATTTGCACCATTCCCTACTTGTACAGAATGATCACCCCTTCCCAGTTCTCTACCTTTACGTAGCTCACGTAACAAATTACATATGTGGGATCATGATCCGGTATCTAATACCCAGGACGTAGGGTGAACTGAGAAATAGTTTTCAATAACTAACACACCCGAAGAGGATGCATTATCATGCTTGTTCTTCGTTTATGCGGTGTGAGAATCCAGATATTGTCCTATTCCCTGCTCAGTCTCATAACACTTATAAGAAAGAACGGGACCAATGTTCCCCTGCTTAGTATAATAAGCGGGTTCAGTCAATACATCCATATTATTATCTTGATTATGGCCTGACATGGTCGCTCCCTGGAGAGAGAGAGAAGAAAACACTTTAGCGTATGCTCTTACAAGATTAGATTGGTTATTATCTTATCTAATCAGGATGTCTCCCATTGTTTTTATCAAATCTTCCTTCAAACCCTAAAAGGAAAAACTAGCCGGGATTAATTACACCTTACGAGTTCGCTAATCTTTCAGCCAGATCAGTGTTGGTACTTTGAGGGAGGTTCCCCGTGCTCTCGCACGGACCTAATTAAAATAAACCTCGTTTTCCCAGAGATATAACCCCGTTAACACCTACTTGATCGGCTAATTGTCTTGTGTAAAATTCTCCCATGAGTAACTTTTACTCACAGTGGGTATCGGGATCCATCTATCTCATAGAAGGTATGCAATCTCATTGCAAATTTCAACACTTGAAATTCCCGATAATATATTTTACCCCTAGCGTCTTATGACCTTGACGGAGGCCAAACTACCCATAAAGCGCTAGTCAAGTTCAACCCGTTATTTGTGATTGAATTAGACCCACCCACACGACCCTTGACGGAGGCCAAATAACGCCGTACGAATACCCTAATCCAATCGCATCTCATGCATCAGGTAAGTACTAAATCAGCTACCGTACACTACGTCTTGACAGAGGCCAAACTACCGTATCACGAATACTAAAATAGCACGTATCTGAAATAACGGAGGGCTGCGCAGGTTTTTCAGAAAACCATGAGCATAATGAACTTGATATCATTGTAGAAACAAGTGATTTTGAAAAGGAGTGTTTTTTTAGGCTTTTCCAGTTTTGCTAAAGAGGTCACTCCCGGTGTAGGGATCTTGGCTCTTTCCTCATCGAATAAGGTGCAGGGTATATCATATATACCATGGTGCAAAGCAAGAATTATAGAAGCTGTCAAAAACTAAACCGCGAGTTTGTAGCATCTGCCAGTTTTGCTAAAGAGGTCACTCCCGGTGAAGGGATCTCGGCTCTTTCCTTATCGAATAAGGTGCAGGGTATATCATATATACCGCTATGCAAAGCAAGACTGTAGCTACCCTTTTTATAAAGTTTTGATTCTACAACATCTTTTAGGTTTCTTTTCTTTTATTAATCTCATTAATAAATCCCATCAATTATTCTTCCTAAGCATCACAGAAAAAAAATGAAAGCAGTAATATTTATATATCAACATATATATATAGTAAAAGCATTCGTCTCAGGCAGTAATATGATCTCATCACAGAACATTGCAGCAGAAGATAACATATGAAATATTGGATATATTAGGATGTCCGTGTTTTATTTCGAGCCTGTATAAAACACGGATTCCACGGTCGCAATCAATAGCCAAATCCACATCCCTAGACCCCTACGAGAGAGGCAAGTAACACTGCCAATTCTAGGGTTAGGAGACCCGGTCTCGACTCTTCGAGATGGCCTCCCACTGTACCCTAGAACCCGGTTACTTGTGCTCCCCTCCTTGGGTCTACCTAATGCGGAAAAGTAAATAATATACAATGGTGACATCAACCTCATCCCGGAAGTGCCCCAATAAAAGAATATTACATACAAAAGAATTTTAAATGAATGAAAATAAAAACCCTCATCTCACATAAAACCCCCGGCTATTCAGAATACGACGATCCAAGATAACATATCACAGCAACACATAATATCTCATATCATCAACGTAAGCAAGTATGCGTATCCCGATTGTCGTTGATGTATAGCAACGAAGCCGGCGATACACCACATACTACGCTTACGGCCACAGAAAAGAATGTGTAAAACTACAACATTTGGAATCCACAATCACTTTAGACATCTTAAATCCGAAATATCACATACTTCACATTTCATGCCTAACTATATGAATTCCACATATTGTATCACATTCCAGATAAATAGACAAAGTTAAACTTTCCGATCGAATAATTAAACACCCAAGAATTCCCAAATAGCTCAACATTTGAGCGGAGTTCAAAAATCCCAGAACATGTCACAGCCCCAGTGAACCAGCCGTAGAAGGGTCAAACCAACGCCTCACATGTGGCAACGCCAAACTACTACAAACCCAAAGGTTCAGTGGAAGTTTTGGTAGTCACATAATCGAGTTAAGGTTACGTTCTTCTGGAGGATCCACATATATGCTTGCATGTTTTTCCGAAAGTTTTAAACTCAAGAAAAATTCAACACTTGAAAGTTTTTCGTGTCGGGAAAAAGTGAGTTATTGATATCCTTTCAAACATTTTAACAAGTTCTAAATTATCCGGAAAACTAAACGAAATTAAACTTTCCAATCGAATCAACGAATACAAATGATCTCCAGAAAACTCAACACTTGAGTAAGATTAAAAATTCCCAGAAACATGTAGTAATAGCTACGGATGAACCTTAGAAAAAAATAATCACTAACACCCAAGTACGGCCGCGAAACCGCTGCCAGAAGCATGTTAAGGCCGCGGTTCCGCAGCGCCTTTAGGGCTACAGTGACCCGTTTTTCACAGTAATCCATAAATTCACCTGCTGAATTTTCTGAGTATTTTTAATGCAGGAAAAATCATATTTTAAAAAAATTTCCAGAGAGGGGTCAAAATACGACGTTTCGGGGTTCGATCGAACTTTTAACTTCGTATACACGTCGCCTAATACTCTAGCTAGGCTCTGATACCACTGTAGGGTTACTAGGCACTGTCACAAGGGTCTATAAGGCATCAACCATGCCCGATTTAAAATTCAGACGTGCCGAACAACCCAAAACCAGGATCTTTGCTAGATTATTAGGGTTAACATAACATGTAAACATCTTTACGTCTAAGAGAGAGGCATTACAACCTTTGTAGTCCACTCCTTCGCTTCATAAGCTCCGAGTAGTAGTCCCTTCGCCGCAATCCATGATCTCCCAGACTTAAGAGAGGCTCCATAAGCCGAATGATCCATGCTTACTTGAAGTCTTCCTTTTCGAAGATGTTCTACCTTGAAGTTTCTTTAACTCAAGTTTTCACTTCTCTAATCAAGTATTAGACAAGTGAACACCCTAATCTAAGTGGCTAGAATAGATGAGAACGATGAAGTAGGATTTTAGCGCTTTTTTATTTTCTTAATCTCACACTAATTTATCACAAAACCAAAAGCTAGAAAGCTTTGCAATGAGGAAGAAGAAGATGATTTCTTTTGTGATGAATAATGAAAAGTTACTATGCTTACAAATGAACCTTGAGTTAATAATATGAAGCATTAACTCATGTAAAGAGTTTACTAGGGTTAAGTGTTTGGGTTGGGTTAAATAATATCTCCAAAATATCAACACATAATATCTTTGCTTAAAACAAAACAAAAGCTTCTAGAAGCTTCAAGAAAAGACTAACCCAAATCAAACCCTAACCATGTTTAATCTCCACTAATCAAGTTGCATTTGTAAACATAACTTGTTACAATATTATATATCACATATATAATATATTTTTGTAACAAAAGAAAATAATACAATTAACATATATCGCATATATATCAATGTATTACCCGGTGAGACAATGAATCAATAAAGCGAGCCAATATTAGATAACGTAGTGTAATATATCACATATATAATTATACATTAAATTATCGAATCTACACTTGATCTGACAATCCGGCTATTTCTCAAATAACCGACTAATATAAATTGTATCAATTCATCGAATCAACACTTGATCCGATGACCCGGCTATATCACAAATACCCGGCTGATATCTAATATCATGAGAATAGAATATGGTATCTCATATCGTATTATCCTCGGTTCTGCATATATCACATATGTGCTCATACTCCGTTTTGCCTGAGTCAAGAAACCTCTGTGTATGACTCTAAAGAATCGTCAATACACCGGCAGTAGATGATGATCATATCAAACACCCACAAGCTGCAAGCGGTCAGCTAAACGTAATAGCCACCCAGGTATTGAGCGATCAGAAGATCAAAAAGTAAGCCTGTACATTCTCCTGTGAATCCAATCGTAACATTACCGTACAGTCCGGTCTCTTCGTCTGATATGTCGCATATCTGGTCTAGGGGTGGTGAACGTCAGACTCCAGTAACCGATAAGTCATGTCGATGTGAGGCACATAATAGGTCAAGAACCTACTGATAACACTTACCAGTAGTACTCAATATCCGCCCTGGCCAGGGACTTCCAGTTATAGCCAATCGAACACAGCACAACATCAACTCCCTATACAGGGAGAGACGAATCCCCTCCTATCGCTCATTGCCTCCATGTGATTCGGGACAGTACCCAAAAGCCACCATTTTGCACGGCCTCTTGGACGTGGTAAGGTGGAAATCAAAGCACAGTGGGAATCACACAAGACACTATGACGATCTCGGGTCTACAGACTAACCTGTACCAGTGTCACCGGAAAACTTCCATCTGACGTGACATATAATACCATCTGGAGAGTTCTCGGCGAGTCCGTCCAGTGTACCCAGTCTCCACTGAGCACCCGCACACCATCTTTGATGTCAAACACCGATGGATATGGGATCATCCATCGCCCACCATATGGGTCAAGATGCGTATACGCTAGTCTACTCTGGTGTATCGATGCCCTGTCTCGACACACCCTCAACTAGGAACAACTATAGGATGTACTCGTTGACTACCCTGGCCCCACTAGTATGATCTCATCATAGTCCCAGTAGTCGAGTACATATCCTAAGGGCTTTATCAATATGTGAGAACAAGATAGTAAACTAATACAAGTCAATATATTAAGATAAAGCGAAACCAAATAGCATACTATCATGACGAGCAAGAAAGTCCTCTCTATATATATCCAAGCATCCATTATAATATACATCATATGTACAACAATGGCCTCTAGGGCATATATATAACTAACACCGAGAACTCCTAGATGGTATTATACCTATCGTCATATAGCAATTCTCCGGTGACACTGGTACAGGTTAGTCTGTAAACCCGAGATCGTCATAGAGTATTGTGTGATGCCCACTGTGCTTTGATTTTCATCTTACCACGTCCAAGAGGACATGCAAAACGGTGGCTTTTAGGTATAGTCCCGAATCATATGGAGGCAATGAGCGATAGGAGGGGCTTCGTCTCTCCCGGTATAGGGAGTTGATGTTGTGCTATATTCGATTGGCTATAACTGGAAGTCCCTGGCCAGGGCTGATATGGAGTGCTACTGGTAAGAGTTATCAGTAGTTTCTCGACCTGTTATGAGCCTCACATCGACATGACTTATCGGTTACTGGGGTCTGACGTTTACCACCCCTAGACTTGATATGCGACATATGAGATGAAGAGACCGGACTGTATGGTAGTGTTACTGATTGGATTCACAGTAGAATATACTGGCTTGCTTATTGATCTTCTGATCACTCAATATCTGGATGGCTGTTACGTTTAGCTGACGCTTGCAGCTTGTAGGTGTTTGATATGATCATCACCTACTGCCGGCGTATTGACGATTCCTTAGAGTCCTACACAGAGGTTTCCTGGCTTAGGCAAAACGGAGTAGGAGCACATATGTGATATGTTCAGGACCGAGAATAATACGATATGAGATACCGTATTCTATTCTCGCGATATGTGATATCGGCCGGGTATATGTGATATAGCCGGGTCATCGGATCAAGTGTTGATTCGATGAAATGTAACATGTTATATTAGTCGGTTAAATGCAATATAGCCGGATTGTCGGATCAAGTGTTGATTCGATAATTTAATGTATAATTATATATGTGATATATTACATTACGTTAACTAATATAAGCTCGCTTTATTGATTCATTTTCTCACTGGATAATACATTGATGTATATGCGATATATGTTAATTGTATTATTTTCTTTTGTTACAAAATATATTGTATATGTGATTTATAATATTGTAACATGTTAGGGTTACAAATGCAATATGGTTTTAGAGTTTAAACCTAGTTAGGGTTTGGATTAGGGTTAAGTTTTGGATGAGCTTTCATGAAGTTCCATGAAAGTCTGACTTTGGTCTTCATCCTTTGATATTTTGTGAAGATATTTGTTAACCCAACCCAAACCCTTAACCTATGGTTTATTCTCTATAAGGGTTAAGCCTTTCATTCTTAACCTATGGTTGTAACTGTAACCACAACAATAATTCATTGTTCATCACAAAAGGTTTAGCTTCTTCTTCTTCTTCTTGCTCTTGAAAAAGCTTCACTAGCTTTTGTGTTTGTGATGATAAATGGTGAGAAATTGAAAACAAAAGAGAGCGAAATTCCTACTTCATCATCCTCATCTATTCTAGCCACTTAGATTAGGTTGTTCGCTTCTCTAATTACTTTATTAGTGAAGTGTAAGCTTGAGTTAGAGATTCTTCAAGGTAGATCATCTTAGATCAAGAAGACTTCAAGCAAGATGCATCATTCACCTCATTGAGCCTCTCGAGAGTCGGGCTTCTTGATAATCGCAGCGAAGGGACCTCAACACGAAACTTATGAAGTGAAGGAACGGACTACAAAAGTTGTAATCCTACTCTCTTTACTTCTTTGTATGTGATACAAACTTGTTACCCTAGATTTTCTAGTAAAGATTCTTGGTTTTCTTGCTTTGCATCTCTCTAAATTTTAAAGTGGCATGAGTGATGCTACCAAACCCTAGACTAGGTGCAAGGGAATCCCAAGAAGTCCAACATATAGGCTATCGACACTTTCTTCCATACAAGGCCTCGAAAGGTGCTATCTGAATCGTCTCCTGAAAACTATTATTGTAGGAGAACTCTATCAAAGGTAAGTGACGATTCCAACTGCCACCAAAATCTAGTACGCATGCTCGGAGCATATGAGTCTTTATACTCTGCTATGACTGACCATTGGTCTGCGGGTAGAAAGCGGTACTGAAGCTCAAACGGGTACCCAAAAGCTCCGGAAGTTTCTGCCAAAGACGACTGGTAAACTAATTTCCTCTGTCGGAATGCATGTCGGAACGCCGTGCAACCGCATAATCTCATCAATGTAGAGCTGGGAATACTGAGCAAACCCGTAAGTGGTCTTCACTGGAAGGAAGTAAGCCGTTTTCATCAACCGATCTACAATCACCTAAATGGAGTCATACCCACGTCTGGACCTAGGTAGACCCACAATGAAATCCATGGAGATATGCTCCCATTTCCACTCCGGAATAGGCAAAGGGTGTAACTCACCCGCTGGCCTCTGATGCTCGGCCTTGACTTGCTGGCAAGTCAGGCATCTCAAAATGAAATCTGAAACATCTCTCTTCATCCCTTCCCACCAATAAACATCTCTCAAATCACGATATATCTTGGTGGAACCCGGATGAACGCTATATGCAGACTGATGTGCCTACTCTAGGATCTCACGTCTCAGCCCCTTAGAATCCGGTACACAAAGACGAGTCCCAAATCGTAGCACTCCCTGGACATCAATCACAAACTCTGAATCTCCCCCTGCCGAACCTGCTCCATAATCTCGGACGAACGAGCGTCGTCGGACTATGCCTCCCGGATGCGATCAAGTAAATGTGGATGGACGTGAACATGAGCAACCTGTTCTCCAGTGAAAGTGAACTCAAACTGTACTCCACTACCACATAAAATCTGCCAATTTGTAGAAGACTGTTTTTGAACTGCGCTCAAATGAGACAAACTACCCCCGGACCTCCGACTCAAAGCATCAGCTACTATATTTACCTTGCCCAGGAGATAAAGGATTTCACAATCATAGTCTTTCACAAGCTCCATCCAACGACGCTGTCTCAAATTCAAATCCCGCTGCTGGAAGATGTACTTCAGGCTTTTGTGGCCCATAAAAATCTGACACAACTCGTCGTACAAGTAATGTCTCCAAATCTTGAGCGTAAAGACCACCGCGGCCATCTCTACATCGTGAGTGGGATAGTTTTACTCGTGCTTCTTCAACTGTCGAGAAGTATAAGCGATGACTCTGTCGTGCTGCATCAACACGCAACCTAGACCCACTCGAGAAGCATCATAATAAACAACATAGCTGCCTGAGCCTGAAGGCAAAAATAAAACTGGTGCTGTCGTCAAACGAGTTTTCAACTGCTGAAAACTCTGCTCACACGCCTCAGTCCAAAGAAATGGAAATTCTTTCCAAGTCAACTCGGTCAGCGATGCAGCGATACGAGAGAAATCTTGTACAAAACGACGGTAGTAACCGGCTAAGCCTAAGAAGCTGCGAATCTCTGTCACTGAAACAGGTCTAGGCCAATGTTGTACGGTTTCAATCTTCTTCGGATCCATTCATATACCATCCCTCATAACCACGTGACCCAAGAAGTCAACACTGTCAAGCCAGAAGGCACACTTCGAGAATTTGGCAAACGACTGGTGCTCTCTTAATGTCTGCAATGTAATCCTCAAATGCTGCTCGTGTTATTCTTGACTCTTGTAGTACACCAGAATGTCGTCTATGAATACGATAATAAACTGGTCGAGAAACGGCCTGAAGATTCGGTTCATCAAATCCATGAACACTGCCGGGGCATTGGTGAGCCAGAACAACATCACCAAGAACTCGTAATTCCCATAGCGCGTCCGAAAAGCAGTCTTCAGAATGTCATCATTCCGGACCCGCAACTGATGGTAACCTGACCGCAAATCAATCTTCAAAAAATATCCCGCACCCTGGAGCCGATCGAACAAATCGTCAAAAATGCGAGGTAAAGGATACCTATTTCACACTGTAACTTAGTTTAGCTGACGATAATCAATACAAAATCTCATACTGTCGTTCTTCTTCTTAATGAACAGGACAGGAGCTCTCCAAGGAGACACACTCGGACAAATAAGTCCCTTGTCAAGAAAATCTTGTAACTGATCCTTAAGCTCTTTAAGCTCTGCCGGGGCCATCTGATAAGACGGTATAGAAATAGGCCCCGTGCCGGGGATCAAGTCGATACAGAACTTGATATCGCGCACTGGCGGCAACCTAGGTAACTTATCAGGAAAAACATCGGGGAACTCTCTCACAATCGGAACTTGGTGCAACGGGACCTATGTGGCTCAAGTATCACGAATATATGCCAAGAATCCCTAATAGTCGACTAGCACAAAGGGCAAAAATCAAATTGGGAAGGGTGGCACTACGGTTCCCTGAACAATAAGAAATAGCTCTCCTGGAAAACTAAATCCAACCGTCTTCTCACGGCAATCCACGGACACATAACAAGTGGCTAACCAGTCTATACCGAGTAGAACGTCGAAGTCTAACATGTCGAGGAGGATCAAATCAACAGAAGAATCTATATCCCCAATACAAATAGAACACGACCGGAACACGTGTCGAGCGATAAAGGACCCTCCTACGGGAGTATCACAACGAGTGGTTGATCTAACAAAGATGAATCTCGTCTCAACCTCGGTATGAAGTGTGTAGATACATAAGAGTGCGTAGAACCAGTGTCGAACAATATGTGCGCGTCGAAAGAACACACGGAAAGAGTACCTGTCACAACAGCATTCGATACCTGTGCATCCCGAGGAGTCAAAGCAAAACTCGGGCCTATCCTTTACTGGGATCCTGCTGTCCTCTGCCTCTGCCACCTCGTCCCCTCCGAATAGGACCGACACAACCATGGCCTCTCTGAGTATCGGTCTGGCATGGAGTAATGACGGGCGTAGGAGGCAATACTCTCGGAGGAGGAGGTGAAGGTGGTAAGGTGACCTGTGGAAATGCTGTCTCGCCGTGGTGTCTCACAATACAATGCCTGACACGGTGATGCGTACTCCCACACCAAAAACATCCTGGCGACGACTGCTGACCCGATAAGTAAGAGCTAAATAACTGGCCCCGTATCAAGCCTCGGCCACCACCACAGCCTAGAAAGAATTCATTGCGGCCTCGGCCTTCCATACGTCTGCCAAACTGCCCGAAAACTGATACACCAGTGTAACCCTCTTCAGCCCCGGAACAGCCATAGTCTCGGTAATACGCTCCTCCACTAGTATGGCTGTGTCCATCGCTACTGCATAGGTATCAAAGTGCTGGGTGCCAATAGAAAGAAACGTTTGTGTGTCAAGATCTCGCATAAATCTCTTGATGCGCTTCTCTTAGGTGTCCACCAAATAAGGAGCATATCTGGATAGCTGAGTGACCTAGATATCGTACTCAGCCATGGTCATACCAGGAGTCTTGCGTAAAGACTCAAAACTATAGGCTCGAGCAACCCTGATACTATGCGGAAGGAAACGATTAAGAAAGACCGTCGAAAACTCATCCCATGACATAGGAAGAAGACCAGCAGCTCGGCCTCTCTCAATAGACTCACACCAAGTCTGGGAAAGACCCTGCAGAACTAAACTAGAAAGCTCGACCGATCTCGCATTAGAACACCTCAGGGAATGACAAATCCTGGCCATCCTGTCGAGGAATAACTGTGGATCCTCTGCTACGTCTGTGCCAGTGAAAACCTAGGGCTTCAGTCTCATAAACTCCAGTAGTGATACTGTGATAGTCTCGGTAGCGGAAGGTATAACTGTCTGAGCAGTAAGTACTATCATGGTCCTCGTAGTATCAGGAACATCATCAGATCTCTGTGCTCGGCTGACCTCGACCAAAGATCCAACCATCTGGCGCAAATCCTAAATACTCGCCTCTAGCTGATTGATCTTAAAAAGTGTGTTTGTAGAATAACCGCAATCAATAACGGTGTCGCGCGTAGCTAGACCGAGATGAGTACGGGTCGTCCTCAGGGAAACGTTGAATCTTTTGCTCTTACTTTAGATGTGTTGAAAGAGAGGAGGGAGAAAGAATTTTGAAGAATAGTTTCTAGATCTACGTTAAGCAAGAATGCAAAAATATAGATCTAGATTATTTTAGGGATGTAGTTAATATAATAAGGGGGCTTGTAGGGTTCGTTAGGATTTAAAAGTCATGGATGATTAATTAAAAGTTACCCTTTTTATCCTTTAATAGATTTAAAACTAGAACGACGGTGATGCGTGTAGATTAGGGTTTCTGGAGCGAAAAGGAATCCTACTCTTAACCCTTATCTCGACACGGAACACCGTTCATATCTAGCCTTTACCAAAACAATCATTAATCTAATCTCTAATCGCGGTCGGAACTAACAAAGAATTGTTAGCGCGCCCGATTAGGATGTTAATGATTCTTTTGATAAAGTTCATAAACTTTATAGGACTTAAAAAGGGTTTAGGGATGTTCATCATCTATTAGCCTACCGTAATCTTACGAACCCTAACAAGCGGAGAATTACTTGCGCATGTTGGGAGAAGAAGAGAAGGAGAGAAAATGCATAATTAAAAGTACGAAGAAATAGAATAAGAAAAAGGAAGCTACCTTTATTAATCAACAATATTCATTACACTTTGATTCCTTAGAAAATAATTACAAAGACTAGTTTGCTTCTCGATCTTTTCCAAGGAGATAGATGAACAGTTGATGATCAGCCTGGATGCGTGAGCCGTCTTGGACTTCGTGATCTCGTCGGCTTGATAATTTTTCCAAGAGGCTCTCGGTCCCTATTTATAGTCCAAAGCCAGAAACCTTTGCTTCCAAATTTAGAAGTTAATAGAAAAGATTATCCCCAAAAATTCTCAGCTTCTATCTCCACCATCATGCCGCGGTTCCGCGGCCTAAGGGGGGGTATGGCCGCGGATCCGCGGCCTTTCGATCTCCTCCCTTCATCAAACTTCAGGGTCTCTGTCCTTGTGAAATTTGGCGATCCTTGGAACATTTGTATCATGGAAATCTTCTCGTGGTTGCTGCCAGACTTGGTCTCCAAGTTTTGCTTTCTTAATTAGGCTATTTTTCTTTAACAAATTGATTTCCTTGATTTTAGTCTTGAAAAATTCTGCACAACTTGGAAAGATTCTGCACAACAACTCAAATAATATTTAATAGACTTTGTTCTACTAGGCTTTGGTCAATGATATTATTTGCATACATTTTCCTACCAAATGCTATTTATAATATATCAACACATGGAAAATATTATTTTTACAGATAAACCCTCATATGTATGATATATTATAATAAAGACCTTTAAATATGAAAATGGAAGGAAAAATGTATTAACAAATGTGCTGTTTTATCAACTGAACAAATACCCCCAAACTTATCTTTGATCATCCCGAGCAAACTAGTTTATTCAACAGAAGGAGAAAAAAGAAAGGAGAAAACTAAGCACACTTTCGTAGGCAAACACGATTGCACTGAGCACGTGCAACAAGCCGTTAAACCTCTAGGTGTCCCTAGTAGGAAGAGTGTTGTCTCCTGAGGGTTTTCAGCGGATTACACCCACAAAATCATATAATAAAAGAGAGATGGTGAAATTTACATATAAAGATAAGAACCATAAAAGAAAGACTTTGAAAATAAGAGTTTACAACTATACTAGCTTTTCAGTTGTCATGAGCCCTATCTTAATAGTCATGAAAAGATGTTAGAATTCACATTATCCCTCAATAAAACATCGTCTTTATTCTTCATTCCTACCTTTCATCCAAACATCGATCATATACCCCTACGTGTGTGAAATGGACATCCCTACACTCGGAGAATTCAATTCAAGCTATCATACTCTTGTCCATCTACCTCAGTACTTTTTAACTTGATGAATATTTTGATTTGCTCACACATTTTCATGCGACCGTTAATACTTCATAAGGTACTAACCGACCGATTACTCATGTGCTTACTGATTAGGTGACAGTATTTTCCTCGTCTTGCGCCATCTAAGGCTTAGCAGTGACTCCCAGACCAGTTGGCCTTAGGGCACTAGGTGAAGAGGCACCCTTGCTATATTTTTTTATTGCTGCCTTGGCGATAACAAAACCAGTGTTCATTTTTCTTTTCACCATTTTTATATTTTCTTCATTTTTTTTCATTTCCTTCATACTTTGGCTTTTAGACAAGAGCATTTCAAGGTATCCTCGACCATCCCGAGTTTCAAGACGTGTGTAAGTGCATATAGTAGGGTATCAATATTCAAATGTTTGGTTTCCAGAATAAAAACGATTTTTCAGACTTA